>CM056051.1:81142975-82641589 GCA_029574335.1 Rana kukunoris
AAAAAAATCTTGCAGAAACTGTTTGAAGACTAAACAAAGATAAATATTATTATTGTTATTTTTTATTATTATTATTGAAGAATACAGTGAGGGAATGGGATTTTTTTCTGAGCGGAGTTGTCCTGGTGGTCCTGCAGACTGACATGTAAGACGGATGAATAAACATGGGACTTGTGTGGAATGGATCCTGGATGTGTGTTGGGGGGGCCCCCTGTTCTTGGACTCATCTCCTATTTGTTATATACATCGGAGAAAGGAAAGAGGTCTACTGGTCTACTGTTCAGGAACCAATCACAGCGGTCATTATCCCAGAGGAGGGTCCATATGTCGGTATTCCGGGACCCATAATTCTATCATACATTTATTCCCTTTGAAGCCATGTCTTTGCACGTTCCCAGGATGGTTGGGCAGGGCTGCTGTAAAAAGTAAACATAGGCTTCGTGTATGAGCTGGTGGAGATTGCTTTGCTGCTTTACTGCAAACCTGGCATTAACAACACAGGGGTTTCCATTGTAGCATATTTTAATGAAAATGCTAGTTGCTTGGCCCTTTTGCTCATCCTCTGACTTCAGTACTCTGTAGGACACTGACCTGGAATGAGTAAACCAACCAGAAAAGCAGAAGCATAGTCAGATGTTCTTGCCTGCGTACCTATTGCTGTGTACCTATATCTGCGTACCTAGATGTGCGTACCTATTGCCGTGTACCTAGATGTGCGTACCTATTGCCGTGTACCTAGATGTGCGTACCTATTTCCGTGTACCTATATCTGCGTACCTTTTGCTGTGTACCTACCTTTTACTGTGTACCTATATCTGCGTACCTATTGCCGTCTACCTATATCTGCGTACCTATTGCCGTCTACCTATATCTGCGTACCTATTGCCGTCTACCTATATCTGCGTACCTATTGTCG
Source organism: Rana kukunoris (assembly GCA_029574335.1). Lineage (NCBI taxonomy): Eukaryota > Metazoa > Chordata > Amphibia > Anura > Ranidae > Rana > Rana kukunoris. The sequence continues at coordinate 81,143,892 of CM056051.1, forward strand.
TATACTTATATCTGCGTACCTATTGCCGTCTACCTATATCTGCGTACCTATTGCCGTCTACCTATATTGTGCACCCCCTAATTCAAATATGACACACCCCTTCCTGGCAAGGACGCGCCCCTTTCTATTTAAGACCCGCCCTGGATTCCCTTAATTTGTATACATTTCCTCTCACTTCCTGTTCGGCTATGAGGCAGGAAGTGAAGGGAAATCTCTGCAATGGGACAGGAATGGTAAAAAATAAACTGACAGGGGCTATGACCCCCCCTTACTCTATCCAAAATGAAAAATAAAGTTAAGTGCCTATAGTTCTACTTTAAGCACAAATTTCTGATAACTTTATGGAGAGGGCTAAGAAGATTTAACTATGCCAATGGTGCAGCATAACCCCCCGCCCCCCACAGTTGCAGAATGCCGGCCGCCTGCATACCAGAAGCAGTGCGGCCGCTTTATGGGGGCACTAGACTAATTTGCCTCTCAGCCCAGCCTGCCCCATAAGACTGCCGCTACACTAACAGTGTAGCGCAAGCCGGGAGGGACTCTTTTTGTGCTGTCCTAGGCCTGGGGCCTTGTTGACCTAGGCCAGGATATAGCGCTGCAGATGGTAATAATGTTATGGCTGATCTGTGTATATTTAGGGTGGTCAGCGTGCACATTGAGGGGTTCTTCTACCTGCTGGCTCTTGTCATATTTGAAATCGGCATCATTTATTCACAGGAAGTTGAGAATGAAAAAGGCATCACAGCAGAGGAACTGTAGTTATCCATAGAGTACAAGTCTGGTGACACCTCAGTACTTGTACTTCTTTGATGCATTCTCCGGCTATGTACAATAGCTGAAGGTCCATACCTCTGTACAGACCTAGAGCTGGGGAAGAGTTTGCAAGAGTATTGCATTAAAGAGGAGGTTCACCCTAAATATACAATTTTCAATATGATCCAGCATAGTGGCGTCAGCGCCAGTATGCTGTTTTTTTTTTTTTTAAATGCCACACTTACTGTCTAATCTTGAATTTTGATTTATCTCCCCCTCGGTGGATGGCGCCTGTATATCCCATCACAGCTTCTGAAAATACCCGATTTAGGACTTGGGTATTTCCAGCGCAATACGGCGTCTGCGCACAGACCTAGGAGCTGACTGCGCAGGCGCAGTCGCCCTCCGAAAAAAGCCGAAATATGACTCGGAGAAATACGGCGCCTGCGCAGTCAGCTCCTAGGTCTGTGCGCAGGCGTCGTATTGCGCCGGAAATACCCGAGTCCTAAATCTGGTATTTTTGTAAGCCGTGACGGGATATACAGACGCCATCCACCACAGGGGAGATAAATCAAAATTCAAGATTAGACAGTAAGTGGAGCATTTAAAAAAACAAACCGCATACTGGCGCTGACGCCACTATGCTGGATCACATGGGAAAGATTATATTTAGGGTGAACTCCTGCTTTAAGATCAGCTTTGCAGACTACAATGCAGTATTTATTTATTATAGGTACTTGCAGTATATAGGGCTGTCAATTTAAACAGCACTTTACATATATATTGCACATTCACATCAGTCCCTGCCCTCAAGGAGCTTACAAGGTCTTACTAAGGTCCCTAACTCGCATCCATACATACACATATTAGTGCCAATTTAGACAGGAGCCAATTAACATACCAGCATGTCTTTGGCATGTCTGGAGAAAACCCACACATGCACATGCAAACTCCTGGAAGGTATTGATGTAGTTGGGATTGTAACCGATGATGACCCTAGTGCTGCTGGCCAGAAGTGCTAACCACTTAGCCACGGTGCTGCCCCTGTGGGTGCAATGGTCCTTTTTTGGGGGTTTATTGTCATTTAACATGTTAATCTTGACTTTGGTAAAACAATGATATATAGTAATTTCATATAAAAAGGATTTATTTGGGTTGGTATGAAATGATTCATGTCTTTATAGAAGGAAGCATAGTACAGGGGTGGAAAGACGCTTTGCAGATTAAATTCACTCAGCTGTCATCGCTGTCATAGTATGAACTGCTGACACTTGGCAGTCAATCTATCGGGAACAAGAGAGTGTAATTCAAGTGACTTATTTCAGATCCTATTAGTGCCTTGAAGATCAGATAATTTCTCCAGAAAGCAGATATTTGGATTTTCATAGTCTACTGGGCCAGTTTAGGATGCCTATATTTATCGAGACTGCTTGACTTTAATCATGGTGGCTGATATTTTTCTGTTTATGAAGATAATTAAAGTGGTATTAAACCCAGAAACAATAATGTAATATATTGCAGTTTATTTATCCTTAGATTGGTATTCTGGCTTTAAGTGATATAAAGTTTCAGCATGTCATACTTGCTTGGTTGTATGGTGGGCACAGGCAGGCTGTATGGTGGGCACAGGCAGGCTGCATGGAGAACACAGGCAGGCTGTATTGTGGGCACAGGCAGGCTGTATTGTGGGCACAGGCAGGCTGCATGGTGGGCACAGAAAGGCTGCATGGAGAACACAGGCAGGCTGCATGGTGGGCACAGGCAGGCTGCATAAATGAGCACAGATGTAGTTTGTTAATATTTTTATGACTTAATTCTGCAAAAAACATTTGAGTGTCATTTTATGAGATAATTTATGAGGGCGTGTTTAGGGGCGGGGCAGGTTAGGGGTTGGGCAGGGCAGCTTGTGGCGAGTAACCCTTGAGGCCTGGCTAGTAGCTCAGGACTTTAAATTTTGAGCCCTAAGGCTGCATTCACACCTGAGCGTCACGTTTTCAGTCGTTTGGTCGCGCGTATTCACGCGTTTGCATACAGCGTCGTCAGACATTTTTGAACTTCAACATTTTTTATTTTAGCCAATAGGAAAAATTATCATCTCTTTCATCACTTGTTGCTATGTTTGTAGATTTTTTTTTATCTTCTGCCTGGGTGAAATGTTCTATTGACTCAATCGACGAAACGCTCGTTGTCGCGCTAGACGCTTGAATCAAGCGTTTTCCATTACTTTCTATGGGAAATACAAACGTTGAAGTACGCCCAAACCGCCCGATTCGCGGGACAAAAAAGGGTCCGGAACTTGTTTGAGCTTCAGGCGTTCGGCGTCACGCGTTTTGTCGTGGAGATGTGAACCATCTCCATAGAGAATAATGTATTTTTTCCCCTCTAGCGTATTATAGCGTCGCGCTTCAGGCGACAAAACGCTCAGGTGTAAATGGAGCCTAAATTAGGGTAAAACTTGAATTCCATTTTAAAGCCTAAGTTTAGTCACAAATAAAATAAAAAAATCAGCACAAGGGACATTACTTCCAGTGAGTATTTGTTTAAATCCTCCACCACCATAATCTTCAAGTGTGGCAGGAGTCAATAGAGTCAGCATGCCCGCACTTTCTGCCCACCTCTTTTTTTTCATGGAATCCATGTTACAGCTTCTATGAATGGACTACAGGCAGATAATTGAAAGGCCCACCCCCTCTATTGATGATTCATTCATGCAGACTATAGTACAGCCTCTTTGACTGCAGGAGGAGGGCAGAAAGTGTGGCAGCAGCCTAAGGAACACATCCTACTGACTGTAAATAATGTCCCTTGTGCTGATTTTTTCTTCTTTTTTTTTCATTTGTGCCTAAACTTAGGCTTTTAATATGCTGGCTGCATTAGTCTTCATTAGGCCTCGTACACACGATCAAATCTGTCCGCTGGAAACGGTCCGCTGGACCGTTTCAGCAGACAGATTCGATCGTGTGTACGGCCGAGCCGACGGATTTGGCCACCCGACAGATTTCAAAGCATGCTTTGAAATCTGTCGGGTGGGAATCCGTCCGCCCGACATGTCTGCTGGTTAGTACACTTACCAGCAGACATGTCGTCCCGCACCGCCACCGCACCGCCGCCGAATGGATTCGGCGCATGCGCGGAAGTGTTTTACTTCCTGGTGCGGTGACGTGGCGGCGTCAACGTCACCGACACGTCAGCGTGCTCTCTGCTGGCGGGGATTTTGGTTTGCTCGTGTGTACACGCGAGCAAACCAAAATCCCAGCAGACAGATTTGTTCAAATCTGTCGGACGGACAGATTTGAACAAATCTGTCTGCTCGTGTGTACGAGGCCTTAGACTTTTCCCCTCTATTTTCACCTGATAATCTGCCAGTAACACTCCTCCTGTCTGGGGTGTCTGCATTCAACATTCAACAGCAGCATTGTGGCATTTCAATAAAGTTAGTTAAAAAACAAACAAAAAACTGTGCGATCCACCGCGCTCGGCACTCCATCGGATCGCACTGCATACCACCCACTACTCTGTAATGCAATGGCTGGTGTGAAGTGGCCCTGACTCCCAAGGGCTTTGTCATCCTGGAAAATAGAAAACCGTATAACAATGTAAGAGTAATGAAATCTACTAATTGAGCATCATTGAATGTTTTCATACATAAGATGAGATAACAAAAACATCATTTGTAAGCTACTGCAATCCCTATGTCACCATTGATGTGACTGTGGGAGGCAATGTCATGCTACAAGGCAATTAAGCTCTGGGGGAGCAGATTGTGCGTTCTGCGTGTCGTCACAATATTTAATATTGAGATTTCGGGTTCAGCTGTTCAGTAGCTTTCCTTGGTAAACTGTCTCCGGATGAATTTGGCATACGTACAATAAGTATCAGTTTAAACCTACTTTCTTATATTCAGTTTTGTTCTGATAAATGACAATGTTACTGATATGGTTTAATGTCAGAATGGCAGGAACAATTGTCAGTTTTTTTTTTTTTTTTTTGTGTCGCCGATGGTTGCCATGGTAATGTTCTATTACCCTGTGCAGAGATCAGGCTTAAAATAGAAATATTCTGTTATATTTGTTAATTGCTGTAAAAATTACAACTATGTGAGAAAGCACATCTTGGCATTGGATCGGGTCCTTTTCCTGGATTTATTATATATAGGATTTGTTGGGGGATGGGAATAAGAAGGCACATAACACATAGAGTATGCATAGTACATAGAGGTCCTTTGATATGTTGTGTTTTGTGCAGCTTTTGAAAAACGGCGCCAAAGGTGCAGCATGCAGAACTTTTCAAAGTGCATTGTGAACAGGTACATAGGACTTAATGGGGAATAGTTCCATGTGCTTTTGTCGCCCTGAAACAGTCCTGCAAAAGTGCATCAGTATGAAAGAGGCCTAAAGGTAAATAATAGTGGAATGCAATCGGAAATATTTGATTTCGGATAAAATGTTGCTGACATAGAAGTTCTGTTCACTGTAATATATTTGTAATGGGGGTTGCAAATGTGTTTCCCCCCCCCCCCCCCCCTAATTATGTGGACTAGTGCACAGTGATTACCCAAAGTCTGAGAGCCCATTCAGACCTTGGCATCCTGGTGCATTGTTAAGCCTGGTACACACGGGCTGAATGTCGGGTGACATCGGCTGGTTCAAAAAAGATGGCCAACATTCGGCCCGTATGTATGGCAGCTGGCCCGGCTTCTCTTGGACGTGCATTATGGGAAAACCAGCGGCCAACTGGTTCCCGATAGCTCAGCCAATGGCTGAGAGTGCTGACTGTAGTGTTCAGAACACAATAGCTCAGCTCCAGACATGGCTGTAAGTTTTTTTTGTTCAACCAAGCTGATGTGTACTATGCTTTGATGTTCAATTTTATTGAGTTAACATGCATTGCATTAAAGCGGGAGTTCACCCCAAAATCAACTTTCTGCAGTTAGATCCAGCATAATGCTGACCTCTGCAGTATGCTGGTCTTTTTTTTTTTGGTACTTATTGTTTTAGCCGTCTTTCTTCTATGGCTCAGAGCGGGGAATCCTGTGGGGGAATGGGGCTCCCGAAGGCAAGCAAGTTGATTGACTGCCTTCGATAGTGCGTCACGGCTTCCGAAAATAGCCGAGGTGACGCTCGGCTGTTTACGGCGCCTGCGCCTGCCATGTAGAGCTGACTGCGCAGGCCCTGTAAATTGCTGAGCATCACTTCGGCTATTTTCGGAAGCCGTGACGCGATATCGAAGGCCGTCAATCAACTTGGTTGTCTTCAGGAACGCCTATACCAGGAAGTAATCGCCGCTCGGAGCCATAGAAGAAAGACGGCTAAAACGATAAGTACCAAAAAAAAAGACCAGCATACTGCAGATGTCAGCAGTATGCTGGATCTAACCGCAGAAAGTTGATTTTGGGGTGAAGTCCCGCTTTAAGCTATCCTATTCACATAAATAGGCTAGCAGTGCAAGCAAATGTCCAAAATAATAAAAAAAATAAAACAGCTGTACACCTGCCACACCTGGGGTATGCTGTCCAGTTCTGGGCACCAGTCCTCAGGAAGGATGTACTGGAAATGGAGTACAAAGAAGGGCAACAAAGCTGATAAAGGGTCTGGAGGATATTAGTTATGAAGAAAGGTTGCGAGCACTGAACTTATTCTCTCTGGAGAGGGGATATGATTTCAATTTACAAATATCATACTGGTGACCCCACAATAGGGATAAAACTTTTTTTGCGGAACGGAGTTTAACAAGACACGTGGTCACTCACTAAATTTAGAGGAAAAGCGGTTTAACCTTAAACTACGTAGAGGGTTCATTACTGTAAGAACGGCAAGGATGTGGAATTCCCTTCCACAGGCAGTGGTCTCAGCGGGGGGCATCAATAGTTTAAAAAAAAAAATTTGATAAGCACCTGAACGACCACAACATACAGCGATATACAATATAATACTGACCTATAATCGCACACATAGGTTGGACTTCATGGACTTGTGTCTTTTTTTCAACCTCGCTATGTAACTATGTTACCTTTACGCACCACAATGCAGAAGTGCTGGGCGTTGTGGTGTGCTGCAACACCTATACATTGCGTTGCACTTCGAAATGAATGTCACTGCGATGTGCTAACATGCACTGCCACAATGGCACTACACATTTTTATACCAGTATCATACTTGGCTACATGTTTTTATGACTGGTTTTGGTACCGTTTGGTATTACTCGCACCATTTTTACAGTTTATGTAGCTACATCGATTTTATCTCCAGTGCAATATTTATTTTGTTACCTACTTGAAGACTATAAAAGTTTTAATGCTATTCCCATCGAGCGCTGCCTTTTGTGTGTTTTTTGTATCCTGCTATCCATTTTTCCAGTTGTTGGTAGCTGCACTGGGAATCGGCCTGCAAGGAGATCGGCTAAAAGTTGTTGGATCTGTACGTGCGTTCTAATCGAAATTAGTCAATTAATCGATAAAAAAAAAGATTAATCGAATACAAATACTTTGATCAGTACCAGCCCTAATAAAAATATATATATATATTTTTAGTGATTTTAAGGGTTAACATATTTGAAATGCCTCTATTCTCAGTTAGCCTTCTAGACCAGTGGTCTCCAAACTTCCTAAACAAAGGGCCAGTTTATAGTCCTTCAGACTTTAGGGGGGCCGGACTGTGGCCATTCCAATTACAAAATGTTCCAGCATCAGTGAGAGTAAGCAAACACCCATCATTGGTGTCAGTGGGAGGAATTGTGCCCCTTCATTGGTGTCAATGGGCCCATTGTTGGAGCCATTGGGAGGAATTGTGCGCCATCATTGGTTTCATTGGGCCCTTTTTTTGTGCCATTGGGAGGAATTGTGCCCCATCATTGGTGTCAATGGGCCCTTTTTTTGTGCCATTGGGAGGAATTGTGTGCCAATATTGTGTCAATGGGCCCTTTTTTTGTGCCATTGGGAGGAATTGTGCATCATCATTGGTTTCATTGGGCCCTTTTTTTGTGCCATTGGAAGGAATTGTGCCCCATCATTGGTGTCAATGGGCCCTTTTTGGTGCCATTGGGAGGAATTGTGTGCCATCATTGGTGTCAATGGGCCCTTTTTTTGTGCCATTGGGAGGAATTGTGCATCATCATTGGTTTCATTGGGCCCTTTTTTTTGTGCCATTGGAAGGAATTGTGCGGTGTCATTGGTGTCTGGGCACTTTTGTTGGTGCCATTTGGAGGAATTGTGCCCCATCAGTGGGCCCCATTGTGGGTGTCATTGGAAAAAATTGTATCCCATCATTGGTGTCATTGGGCCCCATTTTTGGTGACATTGGTAGGAACTGTGCCCCATGGTTGGTGTCATTGGACACAATTGTTGGTGTCATTGGACACAATTGTTGGTGTCATTGGGAGGAATTGTGTCAGTGAATAAAATAGCACCCCAACGGGCCAGTTAAAAGCAAGCAACGGGCCACATCTGGCCCCCGGGCCGCAGTTTGGAGACCACTGTCTAGACGATTTAACAGACTGGTGACACTATGTACTGTAGTTGTATTCATTTGTTGGGCTTGATGAAGAGCTGTTGCATGCTTGAAACTGTTGCCAGTTTGTTGTGAAAATGTAACTGATTTATTTCAATTATTAAAGAAGAAGCTTGTGCTGCAACCTGTCTGTTTTCTTATGTGTGTATAATAATGCTATAAAGTCTCAATGGGTGGACAGCACCAACCGTTTAAGAAGCACCTATGCACGTAACCAGGTGTGTCCCCAAAAATACACCAAAATAAACAAAGTACAAGGAGCACAGAGAGCAGAATGTATTGTTCCTATTAAAGAATAGTCTAGTAAATTTAAGCATTCCTGCCCTTTAATTACTGACTTGTAACCTGCAATACTAATGGTGATCTGTCAGTTCCAAATGTATTCTATAAATAAAACACTTGAGCTACTGTGTGTGTGTGTGTATGTATATATATATATATATATATATATATATATATATATATATATATATACACACACACACACACACACACACACACACACACACACACACACACACACACACACACACACTATATTACCAAAAGTATTGGGACACCTGCCTTTACACGCACATGGGCTTTAATGGCATTCCAGTTATAGTCTGTATGGTTCAATATTGAGTTGGCCCACCCTTTGCAGCAATAATGGCTTCAATCCTTCTGGGAAGCCTGTCCACAAGGTTTAGAAGTGTTTCCATATGGGAATGTTTGACCATTCTTCCAGAAGAATGGTCAAACCTTGTGAGGTCAGGCACTGATGTGGATGAAAAGGCCTGGCTTGCAGTCTCCGATTCATCCCAAAGGTGTTCTATCGGGTTGAGGTCAGGTTTTTCCACCCCAAACTTGCTCATCCGTGTCTTTATTGACCTTGCTTTTTGCACTGGTGTGCAGTTATGTTCCCTTTACTGGAACTAAGGGGCCAAGTCCATCCCATGAAAACAACCCCTCACTATAAACCCCCCCCCCACTCCACCAAATGATTTGGGGCAGTGCACAAAGCAAGGTCCATAAAGACATGGATGAGCAAGTTTGGGGTGGAGGAACTTGACTGTCCTGATCTCAACTCGATAGAACACCTTTGGGGTGAATTTGAGTGGAGACTGCGAGCCGGCGTCCCAATATTTTTGGTAATATAGTGTATGTGTGTGTGTATATATTGTATATATGTTTATTATACACATTTAGTGCCTTCATTATTCCCTGTACCTGAATTCAGCAATCAGACCTCAGATAATTAGTTCTCCATTGATTAGCTGCTATGTTTAGCACTGCAGTACAGAACTGTTTTCACTTCTTTCCATTTCTTCTGCAGAGACACCGAGTGATTGGATTCTCTGGTGTTTAGTAATTTACCTTCATCTTTTTATAGAGTCTACTTGGGTAGTGTTGCTTAGTCCCCATTCACAAAAGGCAATTTTAAAAACATTGACAAAATCCCTGCAGAAAGCGTGGCATACATGTGGGTGCCTTTATTTTTAACGGCATCCCAAATATGGTGCGTTTTTGCTGCGATTGGAAATGTGACAGAATCGCAAGGTTAAAAATCACACTAAGCTTGTTATCCAAAAAAGAAGCTTCTTTTTGGGTGACTAGTGTGCAAAGGGGAAGCCCATTGACACAAATGGGCTGCCCTATGCACAACATGCATTTCACACTTTAAAAATCGCAATCAGGGACGCTCGTTTTTTGTTACCCGAGGTCTGAACAGGGCCTTATAGTCCACCTTCTTGTTGGAGCAGGAAGCTTTGTCATTATCATAGAAAAAAAACAAGGCTGGGGTTATGATAATGCGCACACGTTCTATAAATTATGGAGGTCTTAAAAACATTATTGATGTTCTCTATTCTCTGACATCGACTGCAATGAAACCGTGAGCCAGGCATATGCAGTGCAAACTTTAAAAGAGAAATTCTGGATTTTTTTAAATCCTACTTGCCTTATCCCCTGCTGGCTCTAAGGCTGGCCATAGACTATACAATTTTGTTATTACATTACCTTTAAACCCCCTGGGCACTTTAGCGTAAAAAAAAAAAAGCGGCAGAAAGAAGCCTTACCTGCTTTCCTTACACACTGCCAGCGCCCAAAAAACGCTGGTAAAGTGCTAAAACTAGCAGCACTTTACCAGCTATTTTCAGGCGCTAGCGGGGCACTTTTAACCCCCGCTAAAGAGTTAGGCTCCATTCACACCTAGGCGTTTTTACGCCAGAAGCGCAATTTACATTGTTCTCTATGGAGACTGTTCACATCTCCTAACGCAGAACACCGTACGTCGATAGAACGTCGAACGCCGAATTTCAAACAAGTCCCGGACCCTTTTTCGACGCGAGTATCGGACGGCTTTGGCGTTCCGCATAGCCGACAATACAATGTAAAAAAAACGTGGTTAAAAACGACGCTGCAAATCGCAGGACAAAACGCCTATTTTTTGTCGCCGCTAATCGCCTACAAAGGTGTAAATGCAGCCTTAAAAGCACCCACAAAGCGGCGATGCCAAGGCGTTTTGCGGGCACTTCCCATTGATTTCAATAGGAAGGGGTGCTTTAGGAGCTCCTAAAGCGCTACAAAGAAGCTGCTTGCAGGACTTTTTTTGACGCCCTGCCAGCGCAGCTTCTCAGTTTGAAAAGCACTCGGCTTTCACATTGAGATTGCAGATGAGGCTTCTTTCAGGCGCTTTTTTTAACACTAAAGCTCCTGAAAAATGCCCCAGTGTGAAAGGGGTCTTTAGATTTACCTTCAACTATGTAGTGCAAGGGCCTGCCTGATTGTATAAAAATTGGAAGGTTTGACCTCCTATTATATTTCTTTGGTAAACCTAAAGGAAAGTTGAACAAGAAAATTGTATAGTGTATGGCCAGCCTTAGACTGAGAACTGAACGATCAAACTCCACTGAACGCTCAGTTCTCAGAGCTCCGTGAGCAGAGAGCTTTTGACTGTCAGCAACCGATCTCTGCTCTTGTTTTTGGTGTATCTGAAAACAAATGGCAGGCATAGGTCCAGTATAGGTCTTTATAACTGAACTGAGTTTTATCTAGAATTTTCTTTTTAATTGACTATATATTTTAAATATAAGAGCTAATCTAGCACCAGACTATTGCTCCGATACCTAGGGTGGTGTCTTTATCGGCAGTGCTCCTCTGTATGGCCCCAAATCTTTCTTGTAGATAGATGGTGGTTTGAGGAAGCGGTGGGGTTTTGGGTGAGAAGATGTGGTGAGGAGTTGCGGTCAGAAAGACTGAATATAGGAAGCTGTTGTGGGTTCAAGTGTCACATTGAAATTGCTGATCTGTTTTACACATTCTCCAACGTCTAGCCTGTGTGAAGGTCATCAGAGCCAGGGCCATTCACACAGTGCTATATAGATATTTTCTCTGTGTGATAAATCCTTTTATGTCACGTGTTTTACAGCCAAACTCCAAGATTTATTTAACTTTAGATAGTTAATTTGGTCCAAAGTTAGCCATTTCCTAAACAGATGCCCCCTTTGTCAGTTCTATATACATTGTATGTAGCATCAGCCACATACAGTATGCAGCGGTACAAGGACTCCCTGTCCTGTTCCCAAAACAAAGTCTTAACTGTTTAATTATCCATTCTAGTAATTGCAACTAGGTAAGAAAAAGCATTCAGATAGGAAGCATGGTATTTTAAATGAATACAAGATTTCCTCTGATTGGGCAGAGCCAGGTGTGAGCTGTCAGTAGACCACTAACATTCCTCATTCTGCCTGTGCAGTGATTACACTACATGAGCAGAGCCTGTAAGGTTAAAGTATAACTAAAGGCAAAACTTCTATTTTAGTTTTGGATAGAGAAGAGATGGATAAGAACACCTGTCAGGCTTTATTACTGACTGTGCCCCCGTTAGGGAGCTTTATCCTCTCTATTTGTTCTGTTTACCCTTGAAAGTAAAAGAAAATCCCACATTTTGGGTTGTCCCCAGAAAAGTAGTAGAGGGGAAACCTTCCATTTGAAGATACTAATTCGGGTGACAGGGGGTCCCCAAGGGATTTGCTTAATTTGTAGGGATTTCCTCTCACTTCCTGTTTTGGTTATGGGACAGGAAGTGAATGTAAATCTCTCCAATGGGACACAAAAAAAACATGACCAGGGTTATAACACCAAAAAATAAAGTTTTCCCATAGTTCTACTTTAACAACCCTGCTCTGAGGTGAGTGGGGGGATGGGGATGGCAGAGTGATCACAGTATGCAGCTCCAGTGGTCACGTTCTCTGTGCTGTATCTTTCACAGCCACAGAATTGATCCTTCCTAACTAACAAAGGGGGCTTGCACCCTTTGCTAAGTAGGAGCAGCACTCGATCCATTTTTGTTTTGTTAAGAAGAGTAGTGCAAGATTATGCTTGCTCACTCTTTGTTAATTCCCCCTGGTCTGTGTATCTGAAGCTCACCAGTGCTCATTACCACATGTAAACGTAGGTATGAAGCCAGACTCATATGTGTTGCATTTGAGGGGGATTTTGTTTTTTGTCTACTTCACTGGCAAAATGCAGGGCATAGGCACCACCAATACAGCAAACAAGCCCTTTCACGTATACTGCATTGTTGCGATCATGGCCCATTAAAAGCAATATATATATATCTTGTATGGGAAATGCAGCGAAATCCTGAGTTGTCAGGTGTGAACGAGTTCAGTACATTTCTGACTTTTCCAGACTCGGAATTAGACGCTGTATTTACTGTGATTTATAGGAGTGTTTATAGCCACAGCCATTGCAGAGCATTCAGTGCTGGAAACAAAGCTGCATTTTTATCTTATGTAATGGCTCTGAGGTAAACCTTCCAAGCTTTTCATACAAAGAACTGCGGTGCCTGCTCTTATTGTCTTCTCCTGTCACACAGGTGTAGTCACCTCAGTTGATCTTTAGAGTTTGGAATGAATGAATGAGGATTACCACTATATTGTTATTAAAATAAAGAATGGTCTTGCTAGCTGACAATGGCTTTAGAAACATATTGATAAAGATTAGTCACATAAAGACTATCTTTTCATTTTCGTGTAAAGATTATACATTAGCTTTAACCACTTCTAAACCGGGCTTTAAAACCCACCTCCATACCGGGCCTATTCTGGCACTTCTCTCCTACATGTACAAATCCTCATTCTTTTTCTAGAAAATTACTCAGAACCCCCAAACATTATATATGACACCCTAGCGAATAAAATGGCGGTCATTGCAACTTTTTATCTTGCACAGTATTTGCGCAATAATTTTTCAAACGCCTTTTTTTGTAAAAAAAATGGTTTCGTATAATAAATAATAACAAAACAGTAAAGTTAGCCCAATTTTATGGTAAAATATGAAAGATGATGTTACGCCGAGTAAATAGATCCCTAACATGTCATGCTTTAAAATTGCACACACTCATGGAATGGCGCCAAACTTCGTTACTTAAAAATCTCCATAGGCAACGCTTAATTTTTTTTACAGGTTACCAGTTTAGAGTTACAAAGAAGGTCTAGTGCTAGAATTGTTGCACACGCTCTAACGCACGCGGCAACACCTCACATGTGTGGTTTGAACAACGTTTACATACGTGGGCGGGACTTGCGTGTGCACTTGCTTCTGAGCGTGCGCTACAGGGGACAGGGGCGTTTTAAATTTTTTATATTTATTTATTTTTTATTTTACTTATTTATTTTTTACACTTTTTTTTAAAAAAAATTTTTCCCGATCGCTTTTATTCCTATTACAAGGAATGTAAACATCCCTTGTAATAGGAAAAGTGTATGACAGGTCCTCTTTAAGGAGAGATGCAGGGTCAATAAGACCCCACATCTCTCCTCCAGGCTGGAAAGAATGAGAGTGTGAAAAAAAAAATCACAGATCTCATTCTTACTAGCCGCAATTGCAGTTTGTTTACTAACAGGTAACCTATGCCTGTATGCTTTTGCTGATAGGTGTCCCTCATTCCCATCTCAAAAGTTAGGAAGTATGCCACTGGAGGGCTTTGTTCTAAGAGATGTATTTCATAATCGTGTGGTTTACTCTATCTTTAAAGCGGACCTTGCATTGCATGATTATGTAAAGGAATTTTACACTTCCAAATGTTTTCATTGGTCTAACTAATGTTACATTGTACATGTAGTTCCCTGTACTGTTTGTTTACCTAAGCCTGTGATGATGGGATCACATGTGATGGCTGCAGCCTTTCATGTATTGCTTTAACTAGCCAGTCCTTCATATGTCACGAGGACAAGACTGCTTCCTGTTCCAGGTCACTCAGCATTCAATCCATGCCCCACCATCCCTTCTGTGTTGCATCACACATATTGAAGTGCTAATGTGATGAAACACTGCATGCATGAGCTATCTGTGTGTCTGTGAATGCTCTGCCTGCTTGTGTCTGTGTCAGATCTAATTGCTGTGTAGCTCCCATCTGCACAAGCAATAAACTGAGAGGCTCAGGGATTGTGGGATATATAGTTTTGTTTGAGGAAGTGGACAGAGCATGCATAAACCTGCACAGTGTAACGTCAAACCACTGACACTGGAATGTAAAGATTTACTGTATGTAAAGAGCAACAAGTGACACCACAAAACTACACGATCGGTTCACATCCTTTGTAGCTGAAAAACATGCCTTCATAAAAGAAAATCTGTAAACCATATAAAATATAATTAATGCAGAACTTAACTCCTTGTAGCAACATTTTTTCTTCTTGACCCCCCCCCCCCTTCCCCCTTCCCCCTTAGAAAAATTTAAAACAAATCTATTATGATTTGTACATTGTAGGTGTAACTAAGATGCCCATACATTACAAACTGTGGCATTCTCAAATATGTGCAGAAAAGGCCCCGTGCATGTGCAAATGCACTGATGTCATTTCCTAGGTCCCAAATACATGGCAGAAATTGGTGACAGACCTTGCAGGATGGCAGCGTGGAAGAGGAATGGGGGAGGGAAGGGATGCAGGCACTTAAAGCTAGAGTTTGTTTTCATTCTATAGAGGATCTTGTGGGGGGTCCCATAATATAGGTGTAATTTCATTAACTGTATCCTAAAACATATCAATCCAATTTGTACATTGCTTACTCAATGACGAATACATTTACAGTTTAAAAAGTCTTCAGTGTACAAATGATACATTTCCATAAACAAATTTATAAAATTGTGATTGTTTTAATGACATTGATTCACAGATGAATATGTAGAAGGTTTAGGAGGTTATGAGAGAAGAAGCCTTATAAAATGAAGGTGGTGTAGCTGGGAATGATATTGAACACAAAGTGGACTTCCTGTCTAGTAAAAATGTTCATGTTTTACCTGCAATGACAGCTTACACTAAGAGCCCATTCTCACTATGTGTTTTGGTCTGTATATACAAGGCAAGTGAATGGCTGCACACAGCCGCCTGCTTGTAAATACTGCTGGTTTTTGGATCAACGTTTAATCACGCAGGCGCATATGGCATATTTCCCAGAATATGCCACTTTTGTGTTTAGGAAAATACGCTTTATGAGCATGTGTGGGTAAACACTGATGCAGAAGCCATCCACCCGTGGTAGAAGAAAAGAAATCTGCCTAATCTCTATGGCCGCGTACACATGACCGGTTTTCTCGGCAGAATCCAGCAAGAAACTTGTTGGGAGTCGTGTTTTGCCGAGGAAACCGGTCGTGTGTACGTTTTTCATAGAGGAAACTGTCGAGGAACTTGACGAGCCAAAAAGAGGGCATGTTCTCTTTTTTTCTCGACGGGAGTCGAATTTTGATCGTCGAGTTTCTCGTCGGGCTGGTTTCCGACGAGAAACTTAAGCGTGTGTATGCTAAGAAACCCGTGCACCTTCGGTAAAAGTAGTATTTGTAATGGAAATAGCACATTTGTCACGCTGTAACAGACTGAAAAGTGCAAATGTCTCTTACCAAACTTTTTCCTAACACGCAGTAATATGAGATTAGCAAAAGCAGCCCCGAGGATTGTGCCAGTGGAATCGAACTTCCCCTGCCGTTGTATGTGTTGAAGTCACTGCTTTTGAGAACGAGGAGATTTGTTCTTTAACGTGTGTACACAAAGCAAGCTTGTCGAGTTCCTCGGCACTCCTAACAAGGAACTCGACGAGGAAAACGATGTGTTTCGCCCGACGAGTTCCTCGGTCGTGTGTATGAGGCCTATGGTCTGAATAAGATTATACACCATTTAGATATAACATCATTGAGTAGACCCCCTTTTTGCCGCCAAAACTGCTGCCCTGAGCAGAGGTTTAGTGGCATGGACACCATTAAACCTCTGATGGTATGCTGTGGTATTTGCACCAAGCCATCAGTAGAGGATCATTTTAGGCCCTGTAAGTTGTGAGGTGAGGCCTTCATGGATCAGACTTTTTCCAGCACAGCTCACAGATGCTCATCAGATTGCGATTTGGAGAATTTAAAGGCCAAGTCAACACTTTAAACTCGTTGTGTTCCTCAAACCATTCCTTAAACAAGAAATACTTTTTCTATGAAAGGGTGTACTTAGTCAGCAACAATGATTAGTAGGTAGTATGCGTCAAAGTAACATCCACATGAATGGCAGGACGCATGGTTTCCTAGCAGAACATTGCCCAAAGCATCGCACTGCCTCCACCAACTTGACTTCTTCTCATACTGCAAAGAGGGCGCACCAGCCTTTTGCATTATACTTTACTAAATGTAGTAAAATAATGAATTATAAACTACTCACAATATTAAAAAGCTACTCACAATCGGTCTGATATCAACAGTCTCCAGGTAATGAAGGAGAGGACATGAGGACCACTGCTAGTTGACGTGTTTCATAGGTGTACCTTCTTCCTCGGACCCTTCGAAACACATCAGTAGGAGTGGTCCTCATGTCCTCTATTTCGTCACCTGAAGACTGTTGATATCAGACCAATTGGCATCAGTTAAAGGCTTTCATATGGCCGGGTTCTTTCACATGCTTGCGAGTAGTTTTTAATCCATTATTTTAATACATTTATCAAAGGATAGTGCACAAGGCTGGTGCGCCTTCATTTCTTTCTTTCTTTTCTGCCTGCTAGGATTCCCCTATCCTGGAGGGCAGCAAGGCCTGAGACATTATACACCCTGAACTTTAGATCACCCGATCAACACAATTGTGCGCAAGAGTATTTGTTTGCTTCCTATACTGAACCCTGGTGCCATCTTTTTCCCAGGTAAATAACGCACACACAAGCGGCCATCCACATGATGAAAAATAAGCCCTAATTCATCGGACTAGACCACCACCTTCTCTTGCTTTGTGGTCCAGTTCTGATGCTCATGTGCCCATTGTAGGCTCTTTTAGCTGTGGACATGGGTCAGAATGGGCACCCTGACTACTCTGTGGCTAAGCAGCATTTTTGTGTTTTCACAATATTGCGTTTTTAGCGCTGCTTCATATATTTATCACGATTCTTGCATCTAGTGTCATCAATGGTTTAGTGCGGATATCTTCTATGATTTTTGAATTAATGTTATTCACCTGACCGACCTGTGATCCGAATGTTATGGGTAATCGGTGTGTGTTCTTCATGTGGATTGAAAAGTTAGAGAGGGAATCTGACTGGAGACAAAAGACAACACTGTTATTATTATACAAGATGTATACAGTGCCATCAGTTTACGCCACACTTTACACTATAAAAGCGAGACAGTACAGTTTCAATGCAATAAAATACAAGAGGGCTAAGGGGGGCCCTGCTCATAGGAGCGTACAATTTAACAGGGTGGGGCAAGTGGTACAAAAGGTTGTAACTGTGGTGGATGAGCTGATGGAAGTGATAAAAAGTTAGTTGGACATGTGATAGGCTTTGCTGAAGAGATGAGTTTTCAGGGATTGCCTAAAGGCTGCGAGTGAAGGAGTTAACTGGACAGACTGAGGTAGAGAGTTCCAGAAGATGGGAGAGACTCATGAGAAGTCCTGGGTGTGAATATGGGAATAGGAGATAAGAAAGCTTGAGAATAGGAGGTCTTGAGAAGAACAGAGAGGAGGGTTTGGGCGATATTTGGAGACAGGATTGGTGATGTAGCTCAGGGCAGAGCTGTGAACGGCTTTGTATGTTGTTAGTATTTTGAATTTCATTTGCTGGGCGATCGGAAGCCAGTGTGGGGATTGGCAGAGTGGGTTGGCAGACACTGAGTCTGGCAGCAGCATTCATGATAGACTGAATAGAGGATAGCCTATGGAGAGGCCTATTAGAAGGGAGTTGCAATAGTCAAGGTGAGAGATAACAAGGGAGGGAATAAGGCTTGGTGGTTTCATTCGTTAAAAATGTGCGGATGTTCTTTACAACTTTGTGCATGACAAAATTGAAGCAATAAACTATTTTATGGATTGTTTCAATCACATTCAGTTTTGATTAGCATTGGTGAACAGTATTTGGAAGCCAAGTAAACGTAATCGGCAGTTTAGTGTGGGCTTCTTTCTACATTGGAATATTTTACTTTGGCAGGCTTGTGCTGAGATCCTTAGTTCATTTCCCATAGAGACACTATCTGCAGGAGTTTTGTGTGTCCTCTCCTTGTTGTATGAATGCTCTAGGCTCCTTCCACAACTAAACATATAATGGCGATGTATTAGCTTCCACCCCAAACAGGCCCTACAGCTTGAATTTAGGAACTGTTGTGGGTGATGAGACATATGGGACTGCTACCATGTTGTTTCACGTACGATTAATGGTGATTACTATTATTATTTGTATTATTATCTTCTTTATTTAACCACTTCATTACTGGGCACTTAAACCCCCTTCCTGCCCATACCAATTTTCAGCTTTCAGCGCTGACGCATGAATGATAATTGTGCAGTCATACAACACTGTACCCAAATTATATTTTTATCATTTTTTTCCCACAAATAGAGCTTTGTTTTGGTGGTATTTGATCATCTCTGTGATTTTTTTTTTTTTTTTTGAACTATAAACAAAAAAAGACAGAAAATTTTGAAAAAAAAAACACTATTTTTTACTTTTTGTTATAATAATATCCCAATTTATTTTTTAATATTTTTTTTCCACGGTTTAGGCCGATACGTATTCTTCTACATATTTTTGTTAAAAAAATCGCACTAAGCGTATATTGATTGGTTTGCGCAAAAGTTATAGTGCCTACAAAATAGATTATAGATTTATGATTTTTTTTTTTACTAGTAATGGCGGCATCTGCGATTTATTTTATTTTTTTATTTTTTTTTGTCAGGCCTGCGATATTGCGGCGGACATAGAAAACTTTTGACACAATTTTGGGACCATTCACATTAATACAGCGATCAGTGCTTTAAAAATGCACTAATTAATGTGACTGACAGGGAAGGGGTTAACACTAGGGGGTGAGGAAGGGGTTAAATGTATTCCCTGGGTGTGTTCTAACTGTGTGTGGAGGTGGACTGACTGGGAGAGGTGACCGATACTGTGTCCCTATGTACAAGGGATACAGCATCAGTCTCCTCTCCCTGACAGGACGTGGAGCTCTGTGTTTACACACACAGCTCCACGTCCCTGCTGTGTCACCGCCGTTCGCGGGTACTCGGCAGACATCGCGGCCTCCAGGCAAGCGCATCGGCATCTCAGCGATGCGCCGGGCACAGTGTTTCCCCGCTGCGCGCCCCCAGCGGTGCGCGCAGGGAATGCACATAAAAGGACGTCCAGCTGTGTCACCACCATTAGCGGGTACTTGGCGGACATCGCGGCCGCCAGGCACGGGCATCGGCATATCAGCGATGCACCGGGCACAGTGTTTCCTCGCTGCGCGTCCCCAGCGACGCGCGCAGGGAATGCACGTAAAAGGACGTCCAGGGACGACCACCCGGCAGATGAGAGCCACGCTGTGGATGTCTTTTGTCTATAGCGCGGCTCTCAAGTGGTTAAACTGGAAAGTCTTTGTTTACCGTGTAGTAGCAGTAAAATATGACTGCGCTGTATGGATGAATTGTGATACTCGCGTACTATCCAGCACTAGTCAAGCATCACTTCTAGGATTGCAAATAGAAATATTACAATATGTGACCAAAGTTAATTATGTTGTGTCTGAAACAAATCCCCAAATGAGAACCAAAGTATATTATAAAAGATTGTATTTAAAGCATCAGCTTGTAATAAAATAATTTTCCTGCATCAGAACCTAGAATCCCCATACTTGGAAGAATATTGTGCCAAGTAATCTTTAGGTCTAGAGAGAAGCATCTGCTTGCAAAGAAATGAATTTCCAAAATACGGGTTAAGCACCCAGACTGCATTTATTTTTAGATTTAATAACAGTGATATGACCAGACACAAACACAGGCAGATAAAGGACGGATTACCAACACAGGAAATAATTTATTTGGAATCAGTTAAATGTGTTACATAACATGCTTATACTCTGAGTATGCTTGCTCATGGCAGTGTCCTCCAGGACTGTTTTTTGTCATCCTGGACCACAAACCTTCCTCACTGTGCTATGTTTTTGCTGCACCATCTACTTAAAGTAGAACTATAGGCAACACTTTTACCATCCCTGACCCATTGCGAAGATGTCCCTTCACTTCCTGCTCTATGGGCAACCAGCAAGTAAGAGGAAATCTAAGAAAATTAAGGGAATCCATTGCCCCCCATGCCCTCAGAACTAGTGTCCTCACTTGAAAATTTCAGGGCGGGTCTTAAACACAGGGTGTGGCAGTGACAGGAAGGGGTGGGTCATATTTAAATTAGGGGGTGCACGAGTTTAGTCAGGCCTAGGGCAGCACAAAACCTAAATACACCTCTGCTTCTCAACCCTCTCGTCAAGTACCCTCAACAGGCCATGTTTGCAGGTTTTCCTTTATCTTGCACAGGCGCTTTAAAGCAGAAGTAGACCCATCAATTTGATAGTTTCAAAAAATAGTTAACATTGCCGGAATGTCGCAAATGCTAGCTGTCACATTGGTTGTGCTCTCAACCAAACTGTCAAACCATCCAGTGGCTGGTGTCATAACGGATCACATGTGCATCATCATGGCAGTTGCAGATTAAATAGAGGCCAAGATGGTAGCTCCTTGGCTGAAAACGATAGGAGGGTTTAATTTCACTTTAAATCAGTGGGGGTTATGTACTACAGGCAAATCCATTGTGCAGTCGCTGTAGATCTGAGTGGGCCATGCAAGGAAAATAAAAAACACAATTTTTTGCTTGTACATGATTGGATGATAAAATCGGTAGAGATTCTCCTAATTTCAGATCTTCCCCTCAGATCTAGAGATTTCACTTCCAAGTGCAAAGTGGATTTGCCTTTAGTAAATAACCCCCAAAGAGAAATTCCCAAAACATGGCCTTTGGGGGTGCTTGGGGACAGGGTTGATTACCACTGCTTTAGAAGACATTTAAAGGAGTGTTTTCTCCCCACCACCACCCTATAAAGCCATAAAGATCCATCCATAGCTGTGGCCGCTCAGCAGACTGTCATGTGTTCTTGGCCAACACCCAAGAGGATACCAGCCACAGTTCTGCTTTTGTGAGAATCTAAATACTGAGACTGGTGTTATAAATGTATAGACCTTCTTATTAAAGCAGGAGTTCACTCTAAATATAATCTATTTCGGCTTTTTTCAGAGGGCGACTCAGAGAAATACGGCGCCTGCGCAGTCAGCTCCTAGGTCTGTGCGCAGGCGCCGTATTGCGCCGGAAATACCCGAGTCCTAAATCGGTTATTTTCGTAAGCCGTGATGGGATATACAGGCGCCATCCACCGAGGGGGAGATAAATCAAAATTCAAGATTAGACAGTAAGTGTGGCATTTAAAAAAAAAAAAACGGCATGCTGACGCCAGTATGCTGGATCATATGGAAAATTGTATATTTAGGGTGAACCTCCTCTTTAAAGTCTTATATTTGACCATTTATTTAGATTTTTTGTTTTGATTTTTTTTTTTTTTGCATAAACTAATCAGATTCTCGCATAAACTCAAAAACAGCTGATACTCTTTTTAGAGCAGGGGCATCCAAACTTTCAAAACAAAGGCCAGTTTACTTCCCTTCAAATATTAAGGGAGCTGGACTGTGGCCAGTGGGAGTAGACAGTGTCCTGGCATTGGTGGGAGTAAGGAATACAATAGGCATGGTGGTCAGTGGGAGTAAAAAAAAAAAATGCAATATTGGTGTCATTGGGAGGAATAGTGCCCCATCACTGGTGCCCCATCATTGGTGTCAGTGGAAGAATCAGTTCCTCATATCTGATGTCAGTGGGAGGAGTAGTGCCCCATCGTTGGTGTCAATGGGAGGAATAGTGCCCCATTGTTGGTGTCAATGGGAGGAATAATATACCATCATTGGTGTATATGGGAGGAATGGTGTCAGTGGAGAGAATAGTGCCTTGTATCAGTGGAAGGAATAGACGATGGACTGGCCAAGCATGTCTCCAGACCTAAACCCTATTAAGCATATGTGGGGCATCCTCAAATGGAAAGTGGAGGAGCGCAAGGTCTGTAACATCCTTCGTGATGTCGTCATGGAGGAGTGGAAGAGGAATCCAGTGGTAACCTGTGAAGCTCTGGTGAACTCCATGCCCAAGAGGGAGGGCAGTGCTGGGAAATAATTGTGGCCACACAAAAAAATATTGACACTTTTGGCCCATTTTCACTTAGGGGTGTACTTACTTGTTGCCAGCATTTTAGACATTAATGGCTGTTGAGCTATTTTTAGGGGTAAGCAAATTTACACTGCTATACAAGCTGTACACTCACTACTTTACATTGTATCAAAGTGTAATTCTTCAGTGTTGTCACATGAAAAGATAGAATAAAATATTTACAAAAATGTGAAGGGTGTACTTACTTTTGTGAGATACTGTATGTATGTATATGTGTGTGTGTATATATATATATATATATTTCACTTTTATTATGCAGCAGTATTTAGAAACGACTTTAAATTCCAGATCCAAGTGCTTTTAAAGGTATGCAGTTGAGTAAGCGTAAATCCAAGATGCAACATTTCCTGTAAAACAGAGACCCATCACTGTATGCCAGGGTGGCACAACTCCAGGTCTCTGTGATCTGCAGAACAAATCATTTAACTACAACACCTAATTTAGTCATGATCTTCATATCTTTACTGTCGCTCACCCTGAAACCAGACTTGGATAGTTCAAACTGAGCATATGATGAGAAAAGCAGTGGGCAGAGGTTATCTGGAGTGTATTTATAGGTCATTAAGGTCAGAAGATCCAGATGTATAGGCAGCAAATTCCTGTAACACTCGAGGCCGATTATTCTTCACATGCAGTTTTCACTGATTACTGGATCTCCAGATTATTATTTTTTTTTACAGGTACTTTTTATAGCATCATCAATTTACGTAGCACTTTACATATACATATATTGTACATTTACCGTACATACTTGAGTATAAGCAGAGTTTTTCAGCCCTTTTTTTAGGGCTGAAAATACACCCCTTTGGCTTATACTCGAGTCAGTGTACCTGAAGGGCTGCGAGCATCCATTGTTTAAAAGTCGCAGCTTCCCCCTGGTCCCTTCTGGCGTTTCCCAGCAGACACTGTGTTCAGTGTTCCGCCTATCACGGACGCTCTCTTGTCCGAGGATGAAAAGGCTGTGCAGTGCCATACCAGTTGGGTATCTAGTGTGGGCAATTGTGAGGATGAAAATTGAGAACTCTTTACAAGTAGGGCATTGGAGGAAACCTCACATGGTAGAAGTATGTAGGATGCCATTGCTGATATCTCCTCTTTTGATTACTAATTGTCTATAATTTATTAACTAGATGGCATTATACACTGGCTATACTTCATCAAATTGTGCCTAAACTGTCCCCTATCTGCTGGCGGGAAGGCCACTGATGCCCATATTTGGTGGAATTGTTTACTTGTACAACCATATTGGTCCTCCATCTTAGGGCTAGTGGAAACTATTCCAGCCTCCTCAGTGCCTAATGATCCTTGGGCCGTGCTCTTCTATTGTTCTAATTAACCCATAGGTCACTATAAAAATTGATTTATGCCCCAATAGTCAATGCTCTGAAAGCCCTTATAAAAACATAGAAAAGTAACGTCAGGAAAAGACTAAGCAGTCCATTGAGTGTGCCCATTTTTTATTTGTCCGAGTATAGATCTATGTTTGTCCCAAGTATGTTTGAAGCCATTTACTGTTTACTGTCTCACTACCTCTGTTGGTAGTTTATTCCAAGCATCAACTACCCTTTTCAGTAAAATAATACTTTCTAAGATTAGTAGGTTTAAGGTCATGTCCCCCATGTTCTTGATTTTGGATTGACTTGTACCTCTATATTGAAAACGGAAGAATATTCCTTCAGTGAATCAGTGGCTTTAGAAGGTGGTTCAGCTTTGCCTAATGGTAGAGCTCACTCAGAGGCGGCCCGTCCATTAAGGACACGTGGGCGCTGGTCTCTTTCAGGACGCCAGATGTATGGATTCCAATGGGGGTGTGTGTTTTTTTTAAAGCACCGATGTAAAGCCAGAGGCTCTAATAGGCTTCAAAATAGGGTGGGCTTGGGGCACAGAGAATGTGCTCTGAGCCCACCCAGATGTGTTGCAATAGCGAAAAAATATTTGCTATTACACTGATCCTCCTCCCAGCCAATCAGGAAATGGGTTGTGAGACACGTCACCCGATTGGCTGAAAGGACAGGCGGTCCTATCGGATGCCTAGGAGGAGGAGAGGAGTCAAATGGCTGCAGCTATGGAGAAAAGGACACAGAAGCCGCTGTCCAAATCCCACTGCCTGATGCCGCTGGTCGATGCCTGCCACCTATATGGGGTAAGACAGCGAGCCAGCGGTGGTTAGGCTGGGGGATTTGTGGTGCTGCTGGCCCCTGGGGTGGTGGTTTGCTGCCCCACAAATAAAAAAAAATGAGCAGCCACCACTGAGCTCACTTTTGATCAGCGCCAACCTCCCTCCACTTTTACCAAAATATGGGCATGTTGGTTGTCCTTCAAGACCACCCTTATCTTGAGATTCGGGCCTTTGAAGCCTCAGATAACTGTTGAGCCTACACTTGAACCAAGACCAAGTCCCTACCATTCCCTTCCCCTCCTCTCAAAAGTGGTGTCCTGGCCCTTTCCTTTTCCTCCCGTACTGTGGTAATTCTCATCCCAATGTTTACCGATAATGCTACACGTAGGATATTAAAACCTTTTACGTATGTGTGTATTTACTATATGCTTTTCTACTGGGAAATTATAGTGGTTTGGTTGTCAGACATCTATAGGTTTATTTTTCGTACTCGTGTAGTTTATACATATGTTCTCCTGATGAAGGACTACATGTATAACCTGTATCTTTGTCATTTCTGTTTTTTCCCCCAAATAAAGCCCTTAAAAACAATACTAGATGCCTGGCTATCATAATGATGTTATGACTTCAATACTTTGAGTCCCTGACCTGGAACAAGCATAGATATAAGAATTTCAGAAGCTCATTTGCTTAATACGTGTTTTGGGTCAGTGTCTTGGAAGTAATAAAGCCAGGCGACCAGCGTTTTTCCAAAGATGACCAGCAATGGCAGCCTCCATATTTCTCTTCTGCCAGATGTTCTTCAAGTTGTGTTTTTAGAGTTCGTTTGTTATTTTTGGTGCCCAGTCTTTTCCTTCAAGCAGAAGAATTGAAAATGTGGATAACATGTTGTGCTGGAATCTCCTGTGACCTTGTCTTGTAGTCTTACAATGGGAAGGTTCTGTCTCACGTGGCAAGTGATACGTCTTTCCATGTCGTTGTGTTTTGTTCAGTGATGTACGGCAGAAGTGTTAGGCATACAGCCAAACAGAATTTGAGGTAGGAAAACAAACAGCTGAAAATGACACACAATCTGGAAAAGAAAGAGTTGGCAGGTGTGATTGGAACGGCCAGCGTTTCCCATAGGCTGTTCACACCACAAACATTGGGCTTCCGCAAAAAGCATAAACCATGTTTTTATAATGCTTGCAGCATTTTATAATGATGTTTTTGTCTTTTGTGCAAGTGTGTCATACAGCCTGCAGCTGCTTATTTAATTTTGGGTATAATGTTATGTGAGAACGTTCATGGAAGCACCTTTCCTGTTGGAGAAGAGCAAACATTAAAAACAAAAATGTAATATATTGCAGTTTACAAATCCTTAGATGTGATATACCGTGTTTCCCCGAAAATAGGACACCGTCTTATATTTATTTTTCCTCAAGAAATCACACTATGGCTTATTTTCGGGGGATGTCTTATTTTTATTACCGGCAAGTATGGTACAACAGTATGGTACAACAATACATTTATTCAACTATCCCCTGGTGTTTGTGTGGGGTGAGAGACTGTTGCTGGTCAGTACTGGGGAGAAGCTTTACTTCTTCCCCTGAGTACAGAGCGTCCTTCTCCTCACTTCACTGAGGAGACTTTTTACTTTCACTTTTACCTGACAGGGGGAACCGACCTTACCGTATTTATGGGGCTGCCGACACCTCTCCGGTCACTTAGAGATACCGTGGAGCAGATAAGAAGGGCTGCACGACTTCTTTACAGCTCCGCACCAGTACAGTACGCCTATCACGTGTTGTTTACCGCTCCGCGTCGCTACGCATACGACACGCCATCACTACATCTTATTTTCGGGGATTCGACACGCCATCACTACGTCTTATTTTCGGGGGTATGGCTTATATTTCGAACCTTGCCTCGAAATCGGGCTACGGCTTATTTTCGGACTACGTCTTATTTTCGGGGGAAACACGGTGTGTGTGTGTGTGTGTGTGTGTGTGTATATATATATATATATATATATATATATATATATATATATACTCGAGTATAAGCCGACCCGAACATAAGCCAAGGCACCTAATTTTACAACAAAACACTGGGAAAACGTATTGACTCGAGCATAAGCCTAGGGTGTCCATTTGCATGCCTCACTGTGTCCATGACTAGACTGACGTTTAACATAGGAGTCTATGGAAGGGGTGCCCGGCTTTGAAAAATCGCTGCTCGCCAGCCATAGGTCCCCCGGACAACAAACTTTGCACACTTGTAGAGGAAGAGTGGGTACAGGGTCCCCAAAGTCCGGGAGATCAGGCACAAAAAGGTGACTTGAGTATAAGTCGAGGAGGACAGTCTCAGCACAAAAAAATGTGTATATATATAATATATACATTATTATATATATATATATATATATATATATATATATATATGTATATTTGAGCGGGGGGCGAGTTGGATACACATTAAAGATATGTGTGGCTAAGGCAAGCCATAAATGAGTTTATTTTCTTTCCTTCCACCAGTGCTATTGTGTTCTGCTGGTGGGGAGCCTTCCTGGCTATAGCTGCCGACGGTAATCACATATAAAAAATCCGACAGGCTGGTTGTACCCTAGTTGATTAATGGTTCGATTTGGGTAAAACCAGCCTGCCCACAGATGGATTATGTTTCTGGCCAGTCCTTGCTAATCTGTCTGAGATTCAATTAATCTAAGGCCGCCTAATTGCACCATTGACACTTAGAGACCGTGCAGTATCAGATGCAGGCCCGGATTTCCCACAAGGCCACTGAGGCCAGGCCTTGGGGCGCCAAGGGGCGGCAGTGGCATAGATTCCCCCGACGCCCGGAACATACAGTTAAGGGCGGTAAGTTATGGGGGAATCCGCTTGTTGTCGATGTCGCCGAAATCACTTGTAAAATGTGTGCTCCCGTCCGTCGTCCTCTCTCCCCCCCCCCCCCATCCCACATACCTCTCTCTGCTGGCTCTGTCTTCAGGACTCCGTCCTCCCCCCGGCCACCGAGTCTGTCTCCTGTTCCTGCTGCCGATGTACACAATGAGAGGGGAGAGCCAGTACACGTGGAACACTTCCCATTTCAGCTGTGACAGGAGTATGACCTCCAAGTAAAAAATGAATAAATAATAAGAAATAATAATTAAATTAATAAAATAAAAAAGTAATTAAAAAGAAAATAATAAGAAAATTATACAAAAAAAAAAAAGTAAGCAACCAGCTACAAATAAATTAAAATAAAAAAAAGTGATAAAATAAATAAACTTGAACTAACTGTGCCGCCCCTGCCATCCGGTTGCCATTCAATGTTGATTTGGGGGGGGTTCGGTTGGCGGGGAGGGGGTGCATTGCAGAACCTGGCCTTAAGGCGGCAGGGAGAGCAAATCCGGCCCCTGATCAGATCAGTATGATTTTATGGGTAGCTGTACACTTGGATTTCAAAGACATCTGTACACAGTTTTTTATTTATCAGGCTTTTGACTTGGACATCCAGTAAATGATCTCCTTGCACTCTTATCTAATAAAATTCAGCATCATAAATCCATTCTTGTTTAGGTGTGTTCATCTCCACCCACATGTCATATTATCAGGAGGAATCTGCTATGGCTGTGCATGGGAGAGTCCTTGTAGGATTTTAGATGAACCCTCCTATTGCATGTCCAGTTCTGATTCTCCTCTTCACCCTCTGGGTAATGCTGAATATATACATTTCTAGATTTGACACTCTGCCTCGGTCAGTTCCTCTCTGTTGCTGGCGGCTGTGTCAACTTTAATTGCATTTTTTCCTGATGATGGCCGCATTCAGCTTGGACAGCAAAAGTAACAAGTTACTTATTGGAATTATGTGATAAAAGTGTATATGAAATGTGACCTGTCTAGTTGTGTGTGGATGGCGGAGTATGAGCCGACATGCAGGATGGACTTTTATTGCTTTATCCTCCTTGTAGTAGGAACAGTACTGGTGGGTTGTCAGGCTGTTTGCATTAGAAGTCGTGTTTGATTTGGTCGGCAGTCATATTTGTCCTTTATTATTCTGTACATGTTTTTGTCATTGGGGCCTACCTAAGTATTTACCTAATCCACAGTAAGCTTTGTATATGAGTTAAAGTGGAGTTCCACCCTCCCCCCCCCCCCCCTTAAAATCTTAAAAATTAAAAAAAAAATGTTTTATACTCACTAGAAAGGGCGGTTGCTATGCGAAAGTAGCTCTTCTGCCTCTTCTTCCACCGCGGTGGATCTTCTGGCTCGTCCTACGTCACCGTGTCTTCTTGTGAATGAGCCGTGCTGCCTTCTGGGAACTGTGTGTATCCCAGGAGGCAGCCGCCCATTCACAAAGCGCCACGCATGCGCAGTAGGAAACGGGCAGTGAAGCCGTAAGGCTTCACTGCCTGTTTCCCTTAGTAAGGATGGAGGTGCCAGGACCGCCAGCTTTCGCCGCCGGGGGACCGACATCGTGGGCGACTAGGACAGGTAAGTGTTCTTATTAAAAGTCAGCAGCTTCACTGTTAGTAGCTGCTGACTTAAAAAAATAAAATCGCGGGTGGAATCCCACTTTTAAAGTGGTTGCAAACCCTTACATATACCCAGAAAAAGTGAATGGTCTCAGGTGAGTGAGAATAAATCTCCCTACATAGGTTGTACCTCTTTATCTATAACAATCTCTCCTCTACATCCTTTCAAAGTGCATCATTTTTTACAGCATGTCTGAGCTTTCAAAAAGCAGGGGGCGGGAGATAAACTCACACACTGCAGAGCTCAGCGAGAGCTGATTGGAGGGAAGGGACACTACACCCCTCTTCACACAGCACACAGGAACGGAGCTGAGGCCGTCAAGCAAAGCCTGTGTGCTGGAAATCCCACCCCTGTCACTTTTTTTTCTTTATTGCTGTCTGTGTCCTTCATCCAATGGGGACACTTGTTACCCTGACAACCAGGGATATCCATACATATAAGGGAGGAATTTTGCTCACTTCCTGTTAAGTCTACAGGACAGCAAGTGAAAAGAAATTTCACAGAAAATTGACCTTCCCCCTACTCAAGGGGTCCCTTGGTGGCTGTTCCGGCTTCTCCCCGCATCAGCTAACCCTTCTGGGAAGCGCTTTGCCAAGGGGTTACCTTGCGGGCATGCTCCCAAGTCCAGCATTTGCGTCAATAAACACGAATGCAGGACTTGGCCCCGCCCCCCAGCGCCCGCATCATTGGATTTGATTGACAGCAGCTTGAGACAATGGCTGCTCTGCTATGAATCTATCCAATGAAGAGCCGAGAAGACCAGTCTGAAATCCAGCGCGTTCTCGACGCAGGACTTTCGAGGGCTCAGGTAAGTAAATGGGGGGGGGGGGTGTTGGAATATTTTTTCACCTTAATGCATAGGATGCATTAAGGTGAAAAAACATGATCCTTTATAACATTAAGCTTGTGTATTATAGTGGTATTTTTATCTAAAAAGTATCATTTCGGCCAAAACAGCAATTAAGAGCCGGTTCACACAGGGGCGACCTGTCGGGCGACTTAGCCACCTGACAAGTCGCGGTCTGCTCTATTCAATTGAACCGTTCTAATAGGAGCGACACAAGTCGCTTCGATTTAGAAAAAGGTTCCTGTACGACTTTGGGGGCGACTTGCTTTGATTTCAATACATAAGTCATTTTGCAAGTTGCCTCTCAAGCCATCTTGAGATAGCCTTGCCGAGTCGCCCCCAAAGTTGTGCCGCCAACGTGTGAACCAGCTCTTAAAAAGTATATTGCGCATTTTTATTTTGGCTTCTCGCTTCGAAGCAGGGGTGATATTAAAAGATAATGACTATGTTCTGTCCACTATTTGGCCCATACTGAACATTCCTTTTCTCTCTTTTAAGAAAACACAACAAAAGTTTATGAAAATCAGGGAGTGTGTTGCGGTTTTCTGCTGTACTTTCCTGTATTTTTCTCCAAACGTTAACTCCCATGTTCAAGATGAGTCCTTTAGTAATACCACTAATGCTAATAATTTGCTGGAAGGCTGATGCATGACATGAGGAATTTGTGGGAGAATTACATTTTGATGGATGACACCATTCCAGCGGTGGCTCATCCATTTGTCACTGGCATAAGATCTACCTCTGCAATTTCAAAAAAGATGAAATCACTTTAAAAACCCTACATGGCCTCTCTGAACTGTGTGGACTATGGGTGGCGTTGCTTTTAACAATGCAGTTAATAATCATTTTCTTTGGAATTTGCTATTTTTTGCGCGCAGTTTGATTCTTTTATTATGTTATTGAAATGGATGACAATTTAATGTCTTATGAATGGTTTCCCTTCAGCCATAATTCTCCTGTTGCATGGCAGTATGTATAGTGCAGTATTGGCAAAATATATCCGCTTAGGCTGCTTTTACATTGAGGCATGAGCCGCGGTGGTGGTATAGCAGCGCGATTTTCAGCGCTGCTATACCGTCGTATTTACCGCAGTATTCGGCCGCTAGGGGTGCGGTTTTAACCCCCGCTAGCGGCCGAAAAAGGGTTAATACCGCCCGCAATGCGCCTCTGTAGAGGCGCATTGCGGGCGGTATTACCGCGGTTTCCTATTGATTTCAATGGAAAGGCGCGGTATAGGAGCAGTGAACACACCGCTTCTATACCGCAGTAAAGATGCAGCTAGCAGGACTTTTGGAGCGGTCCTGCTAGCGCACCGCTTCAGTGTGAAAGCCTTCGGGCTTTCACATTGAAGCCTGCAGGGCAGGTTTTTTCACGCGGTGTAGCAGCGCTATTTTTAGCACTGTACCACGTGAAAAACGCCCCAGTGTGAAAGGGACCTTATTGTATTCGGTTTCAGCGGTGTAGCTCTTTTAATTTTTTATTCTGTACATATTTGTGTGCACACAGGGTGTGCCTGGGCACACCCTATTTACCCCATGTGCATTAGCATTATCCACGGGTGGCATCAGGTGGGTGGTTGGGGTGCCAGTGGCCAGTGTAAATGTCCCCATTATATTAAAGGCTAGGTTCAACTGTAGGAACACATTACACTTATACTTAGGATATAACGTAATATGCTTCCAATCAACTGTGTCCCACCATCAGAGCCTCCTCCCTGTGACAGCAGGTGGCGTTCATGTGTGTTTGAGCTTTGGGGTGCACACCCTAATGCAGGGCCGGTCCGCCCTATAGGCTCACTATGCAAGCCGCTTAGGGCACCGCAAAGCTGCGGAGGGCCCCCCAAATTACTAGAGGCCTTGTCTGGTGAGAAGTAATTTGGCTGCATGGGAGAGGAGGTAAGAAGTCGGCACCCCGCACTTCTCACTTTAATTTAAGATGTAATTTCCGACAGCAGAAAGAACACCCCCTCCCCCGCTTCTCAACTTTAATCTTCAATGTGACATGTCAGCGTCCCCCGTCCCCCCCACTTCTCAACTTTAATGTGACATGTCATTTTCGGCAGCGACCCCCCCGCGCTTCTCAACTTTAATGTGACATGTCATTTTGCTTAGGGCCCCAGGGAGGTCAGGATCGGCACTGCCCTAATGCAACAGGCTGCGCACACCTATGATTCTGTATACAGTTGAACCTTGGATTACGAGCATAATCCATTCCAGGAGTATGCTCGTAATCCAAAGTACTCGCATATCAAAGCGAGTTTTCCCAATGAAGTCAATGGAAATGAAAATAATTTGTTCCACATTGAATTCAATTGGATGCAATACCGAATGCGGCCAGAGGTGGGGGTACCAGAGAGCACCGAAAAGGCCCGAGGACATTTTGGCTTGTTTCCTGCGCCCTCGTACCTCAGGCCAAATGAAGTACTGCAGGCCAATGTTCGGCTTTTTTCGGCTCCTGCGCCCACGTACCTCAGGCCAAATGAGGTACTGCAGGCCTATTTAGCTTGAATTCTGCTCGTCTTGCGAGTAAACACTTGTAAACCGAGTCAGAATAAAAAAAAAAAAGTTGCTCGCAAATCAAAACACTCTCAAACTAAGTTACTCTTAAACCAAGCTTCCACTGTATATTCAAGTCTCCTTCTGTGATATTTTTACAATGCTTTCCTTGACATTCCCAAGTCTCCGTCCAACCCTGTTTATTGTTAATATCCACACTTGCATTGATTTTCCTCACTGTGCACTCCTTGATGCTTACGTCTATGAAGGAAAAAATCCTAAAACATTTTTATCAGCCTTTACCTTGTCTTAGAAGCCTGCAGTTTACCATAATGTATTTTAAGACCCTTTGATTTTTACATTCAGTAATTCTAACACTGAATGTTAAACGGTCCGCTGTTTTACATTTGCATTTCCTCGCTGATGTATTCGAAATGCATAAGGAATCTGTGGCATGCACCTCTTCCTAATATGAAAATCCCTCTTAATCCCTCAAAGCATTTTGTACATTGGTGCAGCATCTCATATGCTGACGGCAGCAGTTTGAGGCCCGTAAAACCATCTCAGAAACTTGATTAACAATATAATTTACACGACTGTCACACCAGGATCTTTAAGGCTGAGAACTGGTTTTATACTGATTGGAAAGTGTTTTCATTCTGTAATATCCCTGCTGTTTATGTTCAGTTATAAGTAGGCACATGAGTAACTCTTTGTGGTTTTTAGGCATTGGTTTTATGGTAATATACCTGCAATATATACTATAATTTGTTTTGGATATTCAAACATATAGTTAAAACTTGGTGTTCAGTTATTTAAACCCTTGAAGGGTTCTTTAGATACACAGGGGTACTCTGGTTTTGTATTCTCCTAAGTTAATATGTCATAAGGATACAGGCTAAATCGGGGGCCTCCAAACTGCGGCCCGATGGCCACATCTGGACCTCTGAGATTTTATGCGGCCTACAGCTGGGGTCAGTGGTGTATCCTCGAGCTCTGTGCAGAGACGGAGAATTCATATCAGTTTAACTCTGCTTCTGATGGGGACCTTGATGTAAGAGGGATCACAAAAAATTATTCTGATGTAAAGGGGACCTCGATGGGGACCCTGTTATATGTGGGAACTCTGAAAGGAACCCTAAGGTATATGGGATCTCTGAGAGGGTCCCTGATGTATATGGGATCTCTGAAGGGGACCCTAATGTATATGGAATCCCTGAAAGGGACCCTAATGTATATGGGATCTCTGAAGGGGACCCTAATGTATATGGGATCTCTGAAGGGGACCCTAATGTATATGGGATCTCTGAAGGGGACCCTAATGTATATGGGATCTCTGAAGGGGACCCTAATGTATATGGGATCTCTGAAGGGGACCCTAATGTATATGGGATCTCTGAAGGGGACCCTAATGTATATGGGATCTCTGAAGGGGACCCTAATGTATATGGGATCTCTGAAGGGGACCCTAATGTATATGGGATCTTTGAAAGGAACCCTAATGTATATGGGATCTCTGAAGGGAACCCTAATGTATATGGGATCTTTGAAAGGAACCCTAATGTATATGGGATCTCTGAAGGGGACCCTAATATATATGGGATCTCTGAAGGGGACCCTAATATATATGGGATCTCTGAAGAGGACCCTAATGTATATGGGAACTCTGAGAGGGTCCCATATGTATATGGGAAGTCTGAAAGTGACCCTAATGTATATGGGAACTAAGGGGGCTTTGATATGTAAGGGGGGGGGGCTCTGAAGTAATGTGAGGCTTTTGATGTAAGGGAGGACTTGAACAAGGACACTGATTTAGGGGGGACTCTGATGGGGACTCTGATGGGGACCCTGATGTATATGGGAACTCTGGGAGGGACCCTGAAGAATACCAGAGCTCTGAGGGGGGCTCTAATGAGGACCCTGATGTAGAGCTGCACGATTAATCGTCAAGAATCGTTATCGCGATCTTTTTCCGTTGCAATTCTTGATACAGAGTTTCAAGATCTTTAACATGAAAATAATTTTCTCTCCTGCACTTTGGTATGCAAAGAATTTCCTGTCTGCTCTCAGCCAAGTCAAAGTCTGGGCAATCTGCCAGGTCTGGGCAGTCTGCCAAGTTTTGAAAACATTGTATCTCTTCAAAGGAATAAACTTCTTCTGTATGTAAATTAGGAATTTTTAACCACCTGAAATACCAAACCTTTTTCTGACAGCTCTTTTCAAGTTAAAATCATTATTTTTTTTTGCTAGAAAATTAATTAGAACCCCCAAAGATTATATAACTTTTTAGTAAAGACCCTAGATAATAAAATGGCGGTTGTTGCAATATTTTATGTTGCACTGTATTTGCTTAGCAGTCTTTTTAAATGCACTTTTTTTTGAAAAAATTACTGTAATGAATAAAAAAAAAAAAAACACTAGCCAGTAAAGTTAGCCCATTTATTTTTATTTTTGTATAAATGTAAAAGATTTTACGCCGTGAGAGAATCGTGATCTTCATCCTAAGCAAAAAAATTGTGATTCTCATTTTGGCCAGAATCGTGCAGCTCTACCCTGATGTGAGGGGGACTCTGATGGGGATGCTATAGTATATGGAAACTCTGAGAGGGATGCTGACGTATATGCAGGCTCTGAGAGAGACCCTGATTTAAGGGGGGCTCTGATGTGATGGAGGACTTCTTATGTGATGTGGGGCTTCTGATGTGATGGGTGCCTCTGATAAGAAGTTATTTCTTGGAGTGTCTATTCATGCTTTAAAATTGTATTTATATATATATTTATATAATATACTGTATATACTCACGTTTTTCAGCACATTCTTTTGTGCTGAAAATGCCCCCCTCGGCTTATACTTGAGTCACCTTTTTGTGCCTGATCTCCCGGACTTTGGGGACCTAGTACCGGCCAGCGTTAGGTCGTCTGGACCTTAAACTTGGCACACATATAGCCAAACTCTTTCTCTATAAGTGTGCAAAGTTTGTTGTCCAGGGGTCCTACAGCCGGGGAGCACCAATTATTTATTTATTTTTCAAATCCCTTCCATAGACTCCCATGTTATTTCTCCAGTGACTTTGGGGAACTGGTACCGGCCAGTCGTAGGTCCCCTAGACCCGGAACTGGCACACATGTAGCCCCATTTCTCATCTACAAGTGTGCAAAGTTTGTTGTCTGGGGGAGCTATGGCTGGGGTTTTCCCATTTTTTTTTGTGTGTGGTAAAATGAGGTGCCTCGGCTTATATTCGGTTCGGCTTATGCTCGAGTATATACGGTGTGTGTGTGTATGTATGTGTGTATATATATATATATATATATATATATATATATATATATATATATATATATATATATTTAGTAAAATATACAATACGGTCCTCGTACTGAAAAGTTTGGAGACCCCTGGGCTAAATTTATAGGGGCTTTTTTTTTTTCTTTTTACTCTTTATGAACCTACTGTATGTTTGATTGCACAGGAATCCATCCACAATACCAACATATTGAAGTTCTATATGACGCTTTTCTTACATGCCGAGCCTTCTGTATTAGGTGCATGCATGCTCAGAACCAATGCTAAAGATCAGACAATAGCAGAAGTTGCCCAAAGGGTGGTGGGGAAAAAGCTGAAAAACCACGTGATTTGGTGAAAGTTGGCTGAAAAAGTCCTGCCGTGTGTGTATGCATACCAAGGTCAGGGCCAATGCCCTTCGAACAAAAATCCACAGAAAAGTCCGGTGGAAGTCCGATCGTGTGTATGAGGCTTAAGACTGTAATGCCATTCCCAGTGTCCCCAGTTCCCAGTTCCCAGTGTCCCCTTCGCCGCACATACCAGCGGCTTTGCCATGGATGTTGTGTGATGCCGGTGTGAACGGGGCCCTTACACTATTCACCTTCATACTTTGCGAGTCCAGTTGCGAGTTTAAGCGGTAATTTCTAATCACATTTATTCTGCTAATACAAGTCTTTCCGTGTCGGTGTTTGACCTTGATATTCTGCCCTACTTTCATTAATGTGGATTACTAGACATGGTAAGGGAGATTTTTAGCCATATATGTCTATTAGGAATTAATCCCGCTGTCAGTCTGCTTTTTTAGACCTTATGAGCTTGTTAAGCGTATTAAGGAAACGTGCATTTTTAGGAGTAACCATATGAAATGACAGGTCTATTATGTCTGTATAAGATAACAATTCTGTAACTGAGATGGAATTCTGTGCCTTCTGAACATCTGTTTCTTCAATAAAGTTGCAATCTCTAGATGTGCCAACAAGAATGCAGTGCAAGAGCCTGCTTGAGGGATACAGATTGATTGCAAAATGTAGGTAGGTCCTCATAGTTGTACCCTCCTCCTTAGATTGTAAGCTCTAATGAGCAGGGTCCTCTGATTCCTACAATCAATTTGTATTAAAATTATTGTATTTGTACTGTCTACCCTCAAGTTGTAAAGTGCTGCGTAAATTGTTGGCGCTCTATAAATCCTGTATACCGTAATAATAGTGCGTCGCTTTTGGTAAAAATTAGACAGCATTTTTTTTTTTTACCAAAAGCGACATACTAATATTATTATACAGGATTTATAGGATGACAACAATGTATGCAGCACTTTACAACTTGAGGGTAGACAGTACAAATACAATACAATTTTGTGACAACAAACGTGTGTTGTCGGATTATCCAATTGTGTGTACACAAGTCCTTCGAAAAAAAAAAAAATCCAAAGTACAAACACACATGCTCAGACCATAACACAACATTAGCAGAAGTTGCCCAAAGGGTGGCGCTAATAAGCTGAAAAACCACGTAGTTTCATGTTTGTTGGCCGACAGTTCTTTGCCGTTTTTTTGGATGCAAGACAAAGTCATGGCCAATGCCCTTGGGACAAAAGCCCTGCGCTTTGTCTGCGGAAAATCCGATCGTGTGTACTATGCTTAAGAAGTAGGGTCAAACTATGAAGACCTACCTACATTTTTCAATCAATCTGTATCCCTCAAGCAGGCTCTTGCACTGCATAGTTGTTGGTACATTTAAAGATTGCAATGATCTAGTAATATGTATGGCCATATCTGTCCTCTAAATCCAATGGGAACAGAAGGAACTCTGATTCCTTTTCACTTAATTCCAGGCTAACTACCTCTGTGTTTAATACTAATGGCCCATACACACGATCCGAATATCGTACGAAAACGATCGTCCGATGATGGATCCTACGATTTTCGGATCGTGTGTACACTACTTTCGACAGCCGATCACGACCGCTCATCCGATTAATTCGATCGGACAATCGCGAAAAATGTTCTCGTCCGATGTCCGATCGTCCGATTTTCGTTTAGTCAGTACAGCCGTCGTCCGACAATACAATACAAATACATTACAACACGTGACATCACTTCCGATCGTTTTTTTTCTATCGTACGATAATTTTCGTGAGTTTAAAACCTATTTTATTTTACTCGCGATTATTAAGCGAAAAAAGTCGTACGATCCGTCGTCCGATATTCGGATCGTGTGTATGGGCCATAAGGATGAGCTCCGGTGTGTTCACACAGCCCACGTGCAGGGCCTGCCAGGAAATCGGCACTGTGCTGCGCTAATCACAGGCAGTGACACATTTCCCCGATCTCTGCAGCCGTGCATCTGGAAAATGTCTCACTAAGGCCGCATACACACGATCAAATTTTTCTGCTGGAAACGGTCCGATGGACCGTTTCAGCAGACAAATTCGATCGTGTGTACGGGCGAGCAGACGGGTTTTTCCAGCAGACAAATTTTAAAGCCTGCTTTAAAATCTGTCTGCTGGGAACCCGTCCGTCCGACATGTCTGCTGGTTAGTACACTAACCAGCGGACATATATGTCCGCACATGCGTCGAATGGATGCGACGCATGCGTGGAAGTTTTTTACTTCCTGGTGCGGTCACGTGGTGGTGTCAACGTCACCGCCACGTCACCGCGCTGTCTGCCGGCGGGGATTTTGGTTTGATCGTGTGTACAGCGATCAAACCACAACAGACAGCAGACATATCTGTTCACATCGGTCTGTCAGACCGATTTGATCGGATTTATTTGGTCGTGTGTACGCGGCCTGACTGTGATTAGC
Source organism: Rana kukunoris (assembly GCA_029574335.1). Lineage (NCBI taxonomy): Eukaryota > Metazoa > Chordata > Amphibia > Anura > Ranidae > Rana > Rana kukunoris. The sequence goes on from CM056051.1 coordinate 81,182,796, forward strand.
GCAGCACAGTGCCGACTTCCTGGCGGGCTCTACACGTGGGCTTTGCGAACACGCCTGAGCCCATCCTTATTCAGGACCACTTTCTTGCCCCTTCTGTACAGCTGCTGCATCCCCATAGAGCAGTGTTTCTCAATTCCAGTCCTCACTCCCCCCCAACAGGTCATGTTTTCAGGATTTCCCTCAGATGAAAAGGCTGTGGGAATTACTAAGGCAGTGAAACTGATCAAATCACCTGTGCAAAATAATGGAAATCCTGAAAACCTGACCTGTTGGGGGGGCCTGAGGACTGGAATTGAGAAACACTGCCATAGAGTAACATAGCCTGCCTGCATGCAGCTCCAGCTGCCTAAACAAATGCTGTATGGGCCACATCGTCTATGTAAGTGAGGTCTAAAACCTCCTACTCACGATCAGATTATCGGACGACGTTTGTCCATTTTTTGTTGCCGACTCCTCTCATGTCGAAAGTGAAGATGTTACTCATCATACAAAAATTCTTGTACGACCGAATACAACTTCAGAAGTGACGTAATGTGTTGACTAGTTTTGTATATGTTCTTTCGTTTCTGAGCATGTGTAGCCTTGCTCTTATGTTTTATTTTTATCGGACGAAAACCATACTTATTAAATGAAAGTCAGACGTTGAGTTCACGTATGCCAAAAATGTTATAGTCTACTCTGCACATCCAGCTTTTGTCGGAGGAAAAAATAAAATCGGCTGTAGCAAGCACCATACTAACCATCCGAAAATCGGCAGATCGTGCGGACAATAATTTTCTTCCGATTTACGTATTGTGTGTGTGGGCCTTTAAGCTGCATTCACACCTAGGCGTATTTACGCCCGACGCCGTAGCAGCCTGAAATACGCTTGAGGGGCGAATTAACATTGTCGGCTATGGAGATGATTCACATCTCCACGCCGAAACGCCTGAAGCTCAAAACAAGTCCCGGACCCTTTTTTAAGGCGTCTTCGGCGTTCGGCAATAGCCGACAATGTAAAATCACCCCTCGCCAGGCTAAAAACAACGTGATTTGTAGCGGCCAATTACGACACAAAACGCTGCAATTTGTCGCGGCAAATCATGTTACAATATGCCGCGTACAAGCGTGAATGCAGCCTAACACTGATGACACAGAGACTAACATAAAGGAAAAGATACTGTTGTGTCCTTTCCTCATGATGTATCAAACGTTACCTCAAAGATTTTAGATACATTGCTACATTGAGATACAGTATTTACTGTTTGCAACATTGTACATGTTTATCACAGGTTGGCTTCTTTTAGAAGGAGACTCTTATTAGTCATCATGCTATATAATACATAACCACACATATTTGTTAAAGTCATACTAAAGTTTTTTTTCATATGAAATAAGTTATACTTGCCTCCTCATTTGGTGGTCCCACCTCTTGGAAGTAAGCCCTGTGTATAGACAGCAAGTGAGGTCCAGTTTGGCAGGAAAGAGAGAGGGAATGGGTATGATTGGCCAGCAAGGGCCAGTAATGCAGGAAGGAGAGGTGGATGGGTATGGATGGCCAACAAGGTCAGGAAAGAGGGGGATGGGTATGAATGGCCAGCAAGGTCCAGTAATTCAGGAAGGAGAGGGGGATAGTTATGAATGGCCAGTGAAGTCAAACAATGCAGGAATGAGAAGGGGGATGGGTCTGTATGGCCAGCGAGGTCCACTAATGCAGAAAGGAGAGGGAAATGGGTATGGATGGTCAGTGAGATCCAACAATGCAAGAAGGAGGGTATGGCAAACCAGTGAGGTCCAGCAATGCAGAAGGGAGAGAGGAATGGGTGTGGATTGCCAGTGGGCAGTAGGGTGTGGATGTCCAGCGGGCAGTAAGGTTTGGCAATGCAGGAAGGAGAAGTGGGATGGGTATGCATGACCACTGAGGTTCAGAATTGCAGGAAGGAGATGGGGATGGCCAGCCAGCGAGGTCCAGCAGTGCAAGAAGACGGGAGGATGGGTATGGATGGCGAATGAGGTCCAGCAATGCAGGAAGGAGAGGGAGATGAATATGTATAGTCAGTGAGGCCCGGCAATGCAGGAAGGATAAGGGGGGTGGGTATGGATGGCCAGTGAGATCCAGCAATGCAGGATGGGTATGGATGGCCAGTAAGGGGATGGGTGTGGACAGCCAGTGAGGTCCAGAAATGCAGGAAGGAGAGGGGGATGGGTATGGACAGCCAGTGAGGTCCAGTAATGCAGGAAGGAGAGGGGGATGGGTATGGACAGCCAGTGAGGTCCAGTAATGCAGGAAGGAGAGGGGGATGTGTATGGATGGCCAGTAAGGTGAAGGGGAATGGTATGGACAGCAAGTGAGGTCCAGTAAGGCAGAAAGGAGAGAGGGGTGGGTATGGACAGCCAACCTGGTCCAGCAACGCAGGAAAGCGAGGGGAAAATTTAGGATAGACCCAGTGGATGATTATTTCATATCTACACCAAAATTTTGGCGCACTCCACTAATATCTGGTGCACCACCATGTGACAAATGAACAAATCCATGTGCATTAGTTTGGTTATTTTGTAGTATGACATGCCAATTAAACAGACCTATAGAAATTGGTCCAATTTTCGGCATGTGCCAGTCTTTGTTATGCCCTTCCATAGTGTACCAGTATGAAGGGAATTTTCCGCCTGTAGTGGTTGAAGAATTCCAGGACATGAATCATTAGAAGTACTTAGAATACAGACTGCTGTGTTTTGGTAGAATGCATTTCAATCCCAATGGAACATTTTTGGATGTTTCTCCTTTTCGAGGCGTCGTGCTTTAGAAGCAAATGACCAGCTGTATGGTTCTCTCAGGGCACCAATGGATCTGAGGGTGACGCAATCACAGGGCACCAGATAGTAAATAGTATTTTCTTCCTTTTTTAGATTCAGCAAACTGATGTTATTTGCAGAAATCTCTCCTCCTTTGCTTGGCCCATTCCAGGCAGCAGAGGTGATGAATTGCGTTTTGATCGACACGGCTACATTTTTCATTGTAGGGATGATTGAGGGTTTCCGTCTTTTGGGATACATTGTGTAAGCTGTGATTTGTGTGAATTGGCCATACCAGCCCACCATTCACAGCATACACTATGGGAGATATAAGATTTGTGTGCAACTCTAAGAACAAATCAGTTTTTTATAGAAAATGACTGCGATTCTCCTGAGCTGCATGACTTGGGCCCAGCTATGGACGGGGATCAGCCAGCATTAAAAATCGCATTCTGATTTCTCACAAAAATAATAGAAAGAGCAACATGTGTGATATGATAGGATATGAAGTTACTTTTACTGTTTTTCTCTAAACGGGTTTGCTGGTTGATTTAACAATGTTCTGTTTTGTAAGTGGAATTTGCTGGTCTTGCTGGATTTGAACTGCATTGCTGCATTGTACACCAGCCAATTAAATTATGACAGCAGATAGAGGAAAAGACCTGGTCTCAGCTAAAGAGGAGGCGGTAGATCCACGCTCACCACGTTATCAGGCCTGTCGCTACAGGACAGGCAAAACAAACAATTGCTTGGGGCCCCGAGCTGGCCTGGGGCCCCAAACTTCTCCTTCCCAGGCTGTAGTGTGGCCAAGCTCCTCTTCCTTCCTATCAGTCTGGCCGGGTACAGGAGATTCAATTTCCTGTTCCCGGCTGAAATGACAGGAAGTGCACACTGAGTGCTCACTTCCTTTCAGTCTGGCCAGGAACACAGGAAACTGAATCTCCTGTACCGCGCGGTACCCGGCCCGGCCCGGGTACTATCTGATAGGGGGCTGGGGACCCATAATGATAGAACACCGGACTGACAGAAGGAAGAGGAGCTTGGCCACGCTACAGCGGCAGCCTACAGGGATGAAGAGGAGGTGAGAATAGAAAAACATAGGGACTAGGAAGGCTTTGCGTGCGGAGGGGGTGCTTGGGGGCTCCGTTTTGCTTGGGGCCCCCAAATTCCTTCAAACGGCCCTGCAGATGTACTGGAGGATGTGGGGCCGTGGTACCCTCCGATCGATCGGGTCACTACAATCCCATATAACTGGAGCCCTCCAATGTAGCATATGTTCTTGGGTCTGGCTATGTACCTTGTACCCTCCATGTCATGTCCCATACCATTCCCGTTTAGATAAACTGTTGCAGACTGCTTGAAGTGGTATTAACCACTTGCTTACTGGGCACATATACCTCCTTCCTGCCCAGGAGAAATTTCAGCTTTCGGCACTGTCACGCTTTAAATGAAAATTGCGCGGTCGTGCGACGTGGCCCCAGAACAAAATTTACGTCCTTTTTTTCCCACAAATGGAGCTTTCTTTTGGTGGTATTTTATCATCTCTGCGGTTTTTATTTTGTGCGCTATAAACAAAAAAAAGACAGACAATTTTGAAAAAAGCACAATATGTTTTACTTTTTGCTATAATAAATATCCCAATTTAAAAATAAAAAAATGTTCTCACTTTAGGCTGATACGTATTCTTCTATATATTTTTGCTAAAAGCGTATAGTGATTGGTTTGCGCAAAAGTTATAGAGCCTACAAAATAGGAAATAGAATTATGACTTTTTTTTTGTTTTACTAGTAATGGCGGCGATCTGTTATTGGGACTGCGACATTATGGCGGACACATCGGACACTTTTGACACCATTTTGGGACCATTGTCATTGATACAGCAATCAGTGCTATAAAAATGCACTGATTACTGTAAAAATTACACTGGCAGTGAAGGGGTTAACCACTTAAGGACCGCCTACTGCACATATACGTCGGCAGAATGGCACGGCTGGGCACATCAACGTATATATACGTTGATTTTAGTACCCAGCCGTGACCCGGTCCGAAGCTCCAGGACCGGGACCGCGGGACTCGCGGACCCGATCGCCGCTGCAGTGCGGCGATCCGTCCCTGGAGCTGAAGAACGGGGAGAGCCATGTGTAAACACGGCTTCCCCGTGCTTCTCTGTGGCCGCAGCATCGATCGCGTCATCCCTGTTATAGGGGGACGCGATCGATGACGTCACACCTACAGCCACACCCCCCTACAGTTGTAAACACACACACAGGGAACACTCAATGTCACAGCGCCCCCTTGTGGTTAACTCCCAAACTTCCACAGTAAACAATGCAATTTAAATGCATTTTTTGCTGTGAAAATGACAATTGTCCCAAAAATGTGTCAAAATTGTCCGAAGTGTCCGCCATAATGTCGCAGTCACAAACAAAATCGCTGATCGCCGCTATTAGTAGTAAAAAAAATTAATAAAAATGCAATAAAACTATCCCTTATTTTGTAAACTCTATAAATTTTGCGAAAACCAACCGATAAATGCTTATTGCTATCTTTTTTACCAAAAATATGTAGAAGAATACGTATCGGCCTAAACTGAGGAAAACATTTTTTTTTTTAAATATATTTTTGGGAGATATTTATTATAGCAAAAAGTAAAAAATATTGCATTTTTTTTTAAATTGTCGCTCTATTTTTGTTTATAGCGCAAAAAATAAAAACCGCAGAGGTGATCAAATACCACCAAAAGAAAGCTCTATTTGTGGGGAAAAAAGGACGCCAATTTTGTTTGGGAGCCAAGTCGCACGACCGCGCAATTGTCCTGTCACTAGGAAGAATTGAGAAATGCTTGTTTACATCAGCATTTCCCTGTTCTTTCTCTTCGTGAGACGATCACGGGACACGTGGTCAGACTCGCGGAGCTCGCGGCGGGCGTGCTTTCTCCCACAATGCAGCACCTTAAAGGGGACGTACCTGTAAGCCCATTTGCCCAGCCGTGCCATTGTGCCGACGTATATCGTCATGCGCTGGTCGGCAAGGGGTTAACCACTTACGGACCAGCCGTCGTCGTTGTACATTGGTCCCGAAAAAAGGGTTAAAATCGCCAGCAACAGCAGCGTTTTGCTGGTGGTACGGTGTCTCTGCCCAGTGATTTCAATGGGCAGGAGCGCTCCAAAGAAGCTGCTGGCAGGACTTTTTCTGAGGCTTTCACACTGGAGTGAATGTAGCAGCTGTTTTAGGGTGTTTTGCAGGCGCTATTTTGAACTCTATAGCGCCTGCAAAATGCCCCCAGTGTGAAAGGGGTCTTACAACCCCTTTAAGTAGTTAAAACAGCAGAGAGGGTTCTGAGAGATGTGTCTGCGCACACAGTGATCATCGTATGAACTGTCCCGGGAAATGGTGGACAGGACCTGAGTTGTCATTTCCTGCACATGTAGGCACGTGTGTGGGCACTGTGCCCTCTCTAGACATGGCGTTATGGGAGCACCAGGAAGGAGGGGTCTGGAGAACCGGGTTTGCGTCTGACGTCTCTCATCATTGCGATGGGACGCTGTGACGTTTCCGGCGACGGGCGGGCCGGAGGGAGAGGTCCGCCTCTTTCTAAAGTGTTCGCACAGTATTAACCATTGATATGCCGGCCAGCGGGCGCCGGGAAGTTTGTGACTGCTGTACACAGAGCCCCGGAGAACGGACGGAGCTGTGACCCGGCTCTGCCCTCTCCTTGTCCACACGACTCGTTCTTCCTGGAGTTTGTTGTTATTGTTAGAGGGCGGGGTTTGTGAGAGTCGTTGTTCCGCCCCCAGCTCCTCCCCGGCTACGCCCAGTCCAGAGTGAGCGATCCATCAGCCCAGCATAGAACATACGTCGCCGTGTCCGCACCGCTCCCCGGTAATAGGAGCCGGGCGGCGCTGTGTCACCTCCCGGGGGGAGCCGGTGTCCGCTACCGGGGGCTGTGTGCCTCCCTGACCGGAGATGACGAAGGTGAGGCGCCGACTCCTGTCTGTTAGGCCGGCCACCATCACTTACTTGTAGCCGGGCCACCTGTAGAGTCACACAGAGGGAGGAGGGGAACTACATGTCCCAGCCGGGGGGGGAGAGGGGGAGGGGTCACTGATGTATTGCACTGTTACCAAGAGCAACCGATCACCATTATTAGCAATGTTATTATTATTATGGGGACTGTACACTGATTATATGGCTGTGTCCTCTACTGTCTATATACTCCTCTACTGTCTATATACTCCTCTACTGTCTATATACTCCTCTACTGTCTATATACTCCTCTCCTCTACTGTCTATATACTCCTCTCCTCTACTGTCTATATACTCCTCTACTGTCTATATACTCCTCTACTGTCTATATACTCCTCTACTGTCTATATACTCCTCTACTGTCTATATACTCCTCTCCTCTACTGTCTATATTCTCCTCTACTGTCTATATTCTCCTCTACTGTCTATATTCTCCTCTCCCCTACTGTCTATATACTCCTCTCCCCTACTGTCTATATACTCCTCTCCCCTACTGTCTATATACTCCTCTCCTCTACTGTCTATATACTCCTCTCCCCTACTGTCTATATACTCCTCTCCCCTACTGTCTATATACTCCTCTCCCCTACTGTCTATATACTCCTCTCCCCTACTGTCTATATACTCCTCTCCTCTACTGTCTATATACTCCTCTCCCCTACTGTCTATATACTCCTCTCCCCTACTGTCTATATACTCCTCTCCCCTACTGTCTATATACTCCTCTCCCCTACTGTCTATATACTCCTCTCCCCTACTGTCTATATACTCCTCTCCCCTACTGTCTATATACTCCTCTCCCCTACTGTCTATATACTGAATGAATGAATGAATGAAAACTTGTATAGCGCGGCACATGCGAACTGAATCGCCTCTGGGCGCTTGTTGTTCCTGTCTCCTTTGATATCAAAAGAGAAAAGTCTTGACCTTTTTCCTAAATGCTAGGTGGTTCTCCTCCAACCGAATGCTGGTTGGTAAAGCGTTCCATAGTCTGGGACCCTGGATCGCAAATCTTCTCTCTCCTTTGGACTTGAAGTTGGCTTTCGGAACCTGGAGCAGGTTCTGATTCGTGGATCGCAAAACGCGATTTGGATTATGCGCTTTTATTAATTCGCATAAGTAAAGGGGGGCACTCTCATGGACACATCTATGCGTAAGACAGAGAGCTTTAAAAGCAATTCTGTCTTTGACTGGCAGCCAATGAAGGGATCTCAGTGAAGGTGAGATGGATTCCCAGGGCTTTTTCCCAGTCACAAGTCTGACGGCCGTATTCTGAATGACTTGCAGACGAGCGATTTGGTACTTGGGGAGGCCGAGGTAAAGGGCATTTGCATAATCCAGCCTGGAGTTTACAATAGCTCCCACCACGACCGCTAGGTCTTCTTTAGGGATGAACGGAGTGAGTCTGCGTAGTAGGCGCAGTAGATGGTGAGATCCGCTGACCACTGACCCTATTTGTGCGTCCATTGTCATAAAGGAGTCAAAAATGACCCCTAGGCTTTTGACTTTGGCGCTAGGGGTGATGAGTTTGCCCAAAATAGGCGGGGGGGTCCACGCTGTTGAAAGTTGATTCCTACGTTTGGCGTGAAACAGAAGAAGTTCTGTTTTCGCTCCATTGAGTTTAAGATAACTCTTTGTCATCCAATCCTCTATCAAAGAGAGACATGTCTCTAGGTTGAGGTGGTGATCCTGTCTATTGCAGATGCGGAAATACAGTTGCGTGTCGTCTGCATAAGAGTGATAAAGCAGTTTTTGGCTGCTAATAATCTCAAAAAGAGGACGAAGGTAGATGTTGAATAGCACTGGCGACAGAGGCGATCCTTGAGGGACTCCGCATGTTACTGTGCGTTTTTCAGACGTAAACGGTCCTAGCTTCACTGTTTGCGATCGGTTTTCCAAAAAAGAGGAGAACCAAGATAAATCGCCTTCTGCGACCCTGGCTACTTCAGTAAGCCGAGTCAGTAACAGATTGTGGTCTACAGTGTCAAAAGCTGCACTTAGGTCCAACAGAACCAGGAGACAAGATTCTCCTTCGTCTGCGGCCTTGAGAACATCGTCCCATATTTTCAGCAATGCTGTTTCCGTCCCATGTCCGGGACGGAAGCCTGACTGCAATGGATCAAGTAGCTTGTGGGTATCTAGATGCTGTTGCAGCTGTTGTACCACTACTTTTTCCATTATCTTAGAGAATACGCTGAGGCTTGTTATGGGACGGCGGTGGAGTGGGTCCTTGGGGTCCAAGGAGGGTTTCTTCAGGATGGGTTGGATTATACCCTCTTTCAACTGTGAGGGCACTATGCCCTCCAAGAAAGACTGGTTGATAAGCTGCGTAATGGGAGGAGCCAGGATGTCGGCGCATTCCTTCAGCAGTTTTATGGGGATAATGTCATTTGGCGCTGCGCCATTGCGCAGAGTACAAATGACATTTTTAGTGGACTCAACGGAGATGGGTTCTAGGGTAAACTTACCTGATATCGAAGAATTACTATGGGTGCTGTGTGAGAGGCTGCAGGGGGGGCTGAGGGGAGAAAAGTTTTGCTGAATGCTTTCACGGATTGCCTCGATTTTATCAACGAAATAATCCGATAGCTCATTGCAAAATTCTTGTGTGTCAGAACTGGGGGCTTCAATACATCCTGGTTTCATGGTCTGGGTGACCATCTTGAAGAGTTCGCGGGGGCGGTTAAGGGCCCCGTTGATAGCCTCCGAGAAATAATTCTTCTTGGCTTGGAAAATTCCTTTGTGGTATTTTCTTGTTGTCGCCTTGTAGATGGATAAGTTTAGCTCTGAAGAACATCTTTTCCAGGCAGATTCTGCCCTTCTACGTTCTTGCTTCAGTAGCGACAGCTGGTTGTTAAACCAGCTGCGGTTGTTTTTCCGAATGCGGGTTCTTCGTTTCGGCGCTACCAAATCGGCTGACTGTAGCATGGCCGAGTTGATGGCTTCCAATGTTTCAACGGCCGTTTGATGCGGCTGAGTTGTTTCTATTTTTTTCCTTAAAATCGTTCTGAAGAGTTCCGAGTGGAGCTTCTTCTGACATCTAGTCCAGTGTGTTGCCACTGGATTTGATGTTTTTGTTGTGGGGGGGATTGTGGAAATGAATTTAATTGCATGGTGGTCTGTCCATGGCAACTTTCCATTTTCCAAAATTTTTATTTCCAGATCTTGTCTGAAAATAAGATCAAGTATGTGGCCTGAAGCATGTGTGGGCCCACATACTAGTTGCTGTAACCCTAAATCTTCCAGGTGGTCAATACAGGCATCCGCAACGATGTCTTGTGAGGAATTGGCCCAGAGATTGAAATCCCCTAACAGCAACAGGTGTTTGCTGTTGAGGGTATAAGTGGAGAAGAAATCTGTCCATGATGATAGCAGCTGCGATTTTGGGCCAGGTGGCCTATAGCAGAGCAGAATGTGGATGGTCTCCTTTGAATTTGCTTGCAGTTGCAGAGTAAGGGTTTCCATGAATGGAAGAGGGTTTTGAAGGACTGGTTTGGTGATCATAAGATGAGTCTTGTAGATCACCGCCAGGCCTCCCCCTCTTTGCCCTATTCTGTTTTCCGTGATAATACGGTAGTTTTCTGGCACCAGTTCTCCTAGAATGGTGTTACAGTCGGCTGTGAGCCAGCTCTCTGTAATAAAGAGGCAGTCTAAATCGTGTTGTAGAATGAAGTCATGGATTTCAAGTCTATGTTTTACTGCCGATCTTGTGTTGATCAAAGCACATAAAATGTGCTTGGGCTGGGGTAAATGGCTAAAATTTTTGATGGCCGATCGTCGATCGATCCTCAAAAGTTGCTCCATTCTTAGGGTCTTTTTGGTGATGGCTGGCAGTATTGCGGCGCAACTCCTCAGATCCCAAATGGTTTCTGCAGAGTATCGCAGATTAGCCATGGTAGCCAATCACCGGGGCAAAGTAGTTATTTTTTGGTGACGATGGGGGGAGGATTCAGTGAATCCTCCCAGCTTGATCCAGAGGAAGGCAAAAAACCCCTAGCCGTGCTGTGCCAATTTGCTTTGGTAGGGGAAAAAATTCCTTCCTGATCCCTGAATGGCGATCGGGCGAAGCCCCTGGATCAAGTATTATTAACTTATGAAACAGGGGGGTGAGAGCTGTCACTGCTGCTGGGGTGTACCAAGATGGCCGCCGACCGGGAGCAGGACCAGGGACCCAGGCTGATGTATAGTCAGCTGGAAGGACTGGGATGGGGGGGGGACAGGTTGTTGAGGGGTGGATGAATCCTGCAAGGGGCTGGGGGCGAACTCCTGGGAGGTTTCTGGTGGCTTGGAGGGGATTCTGTGTATGAAATTGCGGCGCAGTGTTAGGCCGCAGGTGAAGCCGCGGACTTTCCTGGATCGCGGCCCCGCGTCTGAGAGAGGCCTGGCGCGGAGGTCCCGAAAAACGACCTGGAATGGCGAAAATTGCCGTGGAGAGGTCGCAAGTAGGTGCCTCTGAATGGTGAAGGCTGTAAGGGGGGCGTATGGACCAGAGTGAAGGAGCGGGGGAGCGGCTGGTTGTTGGGGGGGGCCGGAGCTGGAGGAAGCGGATCGCGGGGGAGTTGTATCTCCGTTGGGGGAGATTAGGCTGCCGCCGTGGCTGTCCTCACAAGGACGGCCACCTACGGGTCCTAGGGAGGTGAAGATCGCCCTGAGTAGCAGGGGCTTACCTGGAGGGTGAGAAGCAGCCAGAGAAGGCGGATGAGAAGGCCTGCTGGGGCGGGGGGGTGGAAAAACCCTGCCTGTCTGGAGCCCAGGAGCCACACGTCCTACTGGTAGGTACGTGCGCCGATTACTACTGGGACAGTTCTCGCCCTGGGGGAGGGTCACTCTTTCAGACCCAACAGGAAGAGCTCCTGGAACTAGCACTGAACAGTCTGGAAAGACTGGCTCATCAGGCTCATACTCTCCCCTACTGTCTATATACTCCTCTCCCCTACTGTCTATATACTCCTCTCCCCTACTGTCTATATACTCCTCTCCCCTACTGTCTATATACTCCTCTCCCCTACTGTCTATATACTCCTCTCCCCTACTGTCTATATACTCCTCTCCCCTACTGTCTATATACTCCTCTCCCCTACTGTCTATATACTCCTCTCCCCTACTGTCTATATACTCCTCTCCCCTACTGTCTATATACTCCTCTCCCCTACTGTCTATATACTCCTCTCCCCTACTGTCTATATACTCCTCTCCCCTACTGTCTATATACTCCTCTCCCCTACTGTCTATATACTCCTCTCCCCTACTGTCTATATACTCCTCTCCCCTACTGTCTATATACTCCTCTCCCCTACTGTCTATATACTCCTCTCCCCTACTGTCTATATACTCCTCTCCCCTACTGTCTATATACTCCTCTCCCCTACTGTCTATATACTCCTCTCTCTCTCTCTCTCTCTCTCTCTCTCTCCCTCTCTCCTGTCCTATATACTCTCTCTCTCTCCCTCTCTCCTGTCCTATATACTCCTCTCTCTCTCTCCCCCCCCCCTACTGTCCTATATACTCCTCTCTCTCTCTCTCTCTCTCCCCCCCCCCTACTGTCCTATATACTCCTCTCTCTCTCTCTCTCCCCCCCCCCTACTGTCCTATATACTCCTCTCTCTCTCTCTCCTGTCCCATATACTTCTCTCTCTCTCTCTCTCTCTCTCTCTCTCTCTCTCTCCCTCTCCTATATACTCCTCTCTCTCCCCTCTACTGTCCCTATATACTCCTCTCTCCCCCCCCACCCCCTGATTGCTGTGTGTACTCCTCTCCTGATTGCTGTATATAACGGTTGTGTGTCCTCTTTGTATCTCCTCAGAACACGGTGATGGAAGAGACGGCGATATGGGAGCAGCAGACAGTCACTCTCCACAGGGTAAGTCGCCCCCTGTGTGTATCTCAGGATACGGGCCGCCGCTGGGAACAATAGACAAAAGCCAGATGTCAGGAAGCCGAGGAGAAGGAAATCAGTTTTGTCATTTTCCTTTTGTCACAATTAGTTGTAAACTTTGAAGTGATTGTCACTTTGTGTGTGCAGTCCTGGGAAGTCAGGTTGTGTCGGCTCTGCTCAGTATTGGATTCTTGGGTATATTTGCTGTGTTTGGCAGAGTGGGGACTAGATGGGCCTCGTTTACATGGGTGCCGAGGTCTGTAATGGGTGAATCGACCAGTGTACGTGTATAGGAGCACAGGTGTGCAGGCGAGGGGCAATGCCCGCTGCCTGTGTTTGGGGGTTGCTCACCACCCTCTGGTCAAATGACACTTTCATTGGCTGCCTGCACAGAGCCCCTTTATGGACTACGGCTGCCAGGTTCTGCATGCAGGCAATCCATGTAATTGTATGGGCACACAACCACTCATCCCAGTTTGACAGGCGTGTGGGTGGCGATTAGGGCCGCTGACTGTCCTACTGGGATAAGTGACTGTCTCTGAGCACTTCCATAGATAACACTAGGGATATTTCCATTTCAATGCAGCAGTTTTGCATAGATATGTATTGATAAGTACACCTGAGTGTTCTGTATACCGTATGTGTAAATCACAACACTGGCAGCTAGAAGAGGGTGAAGCGGAACTCTACGCCCGCATACACAAAGCTATAAATTCTTCCCGCTGCATCCACTGCCATCTACCAGTGATCTAATGTACCTGTATACACCCGCGTGTAATGTGTAATATATTATTATTTTGTGTTTTACGGCTCTGAACACATCTCTGCATTAAATGGCTTCCTGTACCTTAGTGCAGTCCTCCTTCACTTACCTCATCCTTCCATTTTGCTTTTAAATGTCCTTATTTCTTCTGAGAAATCCTCACTTCCTGTTCTTCTGTCTGTAACTCCACACCGTAATGCAAGGCCCTGGTGTGGAGTGTCGTGCTCGCCCCCTCCCTTGGACTACAGGAGAGTCAGGATGCCCACAAACGCACAGCTCCGTTCTCTATCGGCAATGTAGAGAGCGTCCTGACTCTCCTGTAGTCTAAGGGAGGGGGCGAGCACGACACTCCACACCAGGGAGAAAGCCTTTCATTACTGTGTGTAGTTACAGACAGAAGAACAGGAAGTGAGGATTTCTCGGAAGAAATAAGGACATTTAAAAGCAAAATGGAAGGATGAGGTAAGTGAAGGAGGACTGCACTGAGGTAAAGGAAGCTATTTAGGAAAAAAACGTTGTACTTTTACAACCCCCTTTTAAAGATCTATATGCAGCTGTGTGCGTCATCCCATAGACAACCATGCACTCGTGTTGTCGTTTATTTTGTCCATGTGCAACAGGTCTAAATTGTCTCAGATTTCTCTGCACTGTTTTTTTATTTTAGAACTTGTCTGCAGATTTTTTTTCTTTTTTAGGTCTTTACTGCATGTATGTTGTTTGTCTGTTTAAACTAGCTACCTGCATTGGTCTACATTGTGGTGTTTTTGAAAACATGCATTTTTTTGGGCTTTAGGCCCCTTTCAGACGTCCGCGTCCGTTTTTACAAGTCCGTTTACGGACTTGTAATGGTTCCCTATGGGATCGCGTCCGTTAGCGGATGATGTATCCGCTAACGTGCGCAAAGATCCGCGTCTGTAAAGCTCCGTTTTTTCGGACGGAAGAAAACCCTATTTTTTTTCCCCCCAGTAGATTTAACATTTCCCATTCCTGTCCTTGAGTTGTATTTGCTCACTCTGGTGGAAAGTGATTATCAAATTGTCCTCTGAAGATAATTGAACAGACTTTCCGGAAATGATGATTATTGGCTAAAATTCTACCAGTGTAGGGCCAGCTTTGGAAGACGTGAAAGCGGAGTTCTACCCAAAAGTGGAGGCTCCGCTTATCTGCCCCCCCCCCTCCGGTGCCACATTAGGCACTTTTTAGGGGCCAGCGGGTACCCCTACTTCTGAGAGATCTCGCCCTGGCTAGATCACTTGGAAGTTCGGTCTCTCTCCTTCTTCCCCCGCCGCTGGCCCATTCAGAGAGCGTTGCAGGCTTTAAGAATGCGCAGTAGGGACCTGGCTGTGAACCTGAAAGGCATTACCTGGGAGCTGATCGGATGGGGTGCCGACATGGGATTTTGGGACAGGTACGTTTTCTTAATATTAAGTCAGCAGCTACAGTATGTAGACATTTTTTGATGGGCAGTGGATCTTTGCTTGAAGTTGTAGACTGTAACTTGGCAAAACACTAAGGCCCCGTTCACAATTGGTGATTTAAAATCACATGCAGAATCGCCACAATTCTGTCCGAGTATCCAAATCGCATGGTAGTTATTGCACAATGCAGGTGTCATTCGTTCTAAATGTAGTGCAATTTTGCCACGATTATCAGGCTGTGGTCCATGGTCAGGGAGTAGGGATAGGCTCCTTGTATCCTCCCCACCCCTCTTTTCATTTTTCTGTTTACTTCTTTCTTGTTCACCTCTTTCACTTAGATTCTCTAGTCCCTTCTCTTGGCTCCTGGGAGTTGGATACCCCCAGCTTGTTGGTAAGCGCTTAGACGCGAGTTTCACAACTCTCATTCGGCGCTCTATAAGCATTTATTCCAATCCAATCATGCAACAGAATGCCTGGCACTGGTCTTGTACCATACATTCGGGTGTGTGGAGAAGTCGGGACACCGTTGGCTGCTGTGGTTCCTTTTGATGACCTCTACGTCACTATTGTGTTCTGCAGTGACAGCAGAAGAAGCCACAGTAGCCAGCGGGGACCCGCTATTCAGGAGCCGGAGGAGTCCTATGGGGCAGTGGTCATCAACCATGTCCTCAGGACCCACTAACAGGCCAGGTTTGCAAGATAACTGAAATACATCACAGGTGATATAATTTGCTGCTCGGTGATTGCAGTATTCTAGTCTGCATCTCCCCAAGGTAATACATAAAACCTGGCCTGTTAGTGGGCCCTGGGGACAGGGCTGCGGACCACTGCTATAGGCTCCATTCTGGGAGCTATGCTCTGTGTGAGGTTTCAGCAGGCGGGTTGCCAGACACAGAGGTGTAAAGCTTTTTTCTTCAGCAGGTACCATTGATGGTGTTTTTGTAACTCCCTGTCAGGATCCCTTTCCGGATTATATAGAAAAAACGCTTTTCTGTCAGCGGCTTTTAGTTTTTCTTAGTGATGTCTCTAAAATTGTTCAGGAGAATACAGGCTTGTGTGTTGGCGTGCTTTTCAGTAAGGAGTTGATATGTTGCATCTTTTAACACACAAAATGCCAACCCGTTGTGCCGCTTTTGCATGCAGTGCACATGTTTGCAGTGTGGCCCTATTCACTTGCATGGATTATGTTTAGGTGGATGATAAAATGGAGTCCCTGCTGGGAGAAGACGGTAATTATTTTTAGCGGCTATACCAGCCACTAGTGATCATCGCAGGTCCAGCAGGCTGGTTGTACCCAAGTTGGTTGATCAACTTGGTACGATCAGCCATGTCCACATGGCTCAGACCATCTATGCAATGAATGACTCTATCTATTGGCGATAGAGGGGGCCGTGCCCGTGTGCCCTTATGGATGCAACCCCACTGCTAGCAAGACACTTATCACTCCACTTTTCAAGTAAGGTTTTTGCTGCACTCATGGGTCGGGATTCAGAAAGGCTTTACGCCGGCGTATCAAAAGATACGCCGTCGTAAGTACAAATGTGCGCCGTCACATCTTTACGCCGATTCAGAAAGCAAGAAATGCCGAAAAACATGGCTTCAGTCGCCCGGCGTATCGTGGGCGCATAGTTAAGCTGGATGCATTAGACGTTCCCATTAAAAATATGCGAATGAGTAAGATACACCGAGTTACGAACGTACTTGCGCCCGGCGCATTGATATGTCGTTTACGTAAGGAGTATGACCGGCGTAAAGTTACCCCTGCTATATGAGGCGCAGGCAATGTTAAGTATGGACGTTGGAACAGCGTCAAATTTTCCGTCGTTTGCGTAAGTTGTACGCGAATAGGGCTGTGCGTAAGTTCTGTTCACATCGAAAGCATTGAGTATTTGCGACGTGATTCTGAGCATGCGCACTGGGATACGTCCACGGACGGCGCATGTGCCGTTCGTTAGACACTTCATTTACATGGGGTCATGATTCGTTTCCATACAACAGGCCCACTACCAGCCTACTTTGAATTACGCGGGCTTACGCCGGCCCATATACGCTACGCCGCCGTAACTTAGGGCGCAAGTTGTTTCTGAATACGGTACTCGCCTCTCTAAGTTACGGCGGCGTAGCGCATATGAGATGCGTTACGCCCGCCGAAAATTACGCCATGCTTTCTGAATCCCGGCCATGGTTTTTACCGCTTTGCTGGGCCAGACACAGATTTGAATACTATGTCTAAAGTAACTCATTGCACCGATTGTTGGAAAGCCACACCGAAAAATGGGTTCCACCCAGAACATCCTTCTGCCAGCATCCCCTGTCTGTTACATCCCTGCTCACACCTTTAGTAGAATTACCCTTTACCCTCTGCTGCTTTTCTTGGCAAATCTTGACACTTGTAATACTGTAGCCAGTGCCACACATTCCTGGGATCAGAGCTCAGGCCTCCAATGGGTTCCCAAAAACCTGTAGCCTTATACAGAATAGCGGGTCACCTTTGGGAAGCTTGCCATGTGCTGTGCTGTTACCTGTGGATGTGTAACCGTATGCAAACATTGCCATGGGCCTGGGTTCTGTCTGTAGGAAGCTGGTGCTGTTGGTTCCTAACTGGAAGTGATGAGGAAAGTAAAATCCAGGACAGTTGGTATTTCTTGCTTAGAGTGGATATGTATTAGAACCCCTTCCAGGATTTTACAATGGCCTGTTCTGTTGGGAAGATTTCCCTTCTTTCTCGACATGAGTGTCTCTTGGTCTGGCTGTCTTCAACACCTGGTATCTATGGTACCCGCTTTCAGCCTTGGCTATCCATCCTGTAAAGTGGGGCTCATAAATAGACACTCGATGACTTAAAGGGGACAATGAAAGTCATTGCACCTAAAACATCTGGTTCAGATCAGGAATTTTAGACCGTGTTTGTGGCAACAAAGGGCAG
This sequence comes from Rana kukunoris, assembly GCA_029574335.1. Lineage (NCBI taxonomy): Eukaryota > Metazoa > Chordata > Amphibia > Anura > Ranidae > Rana > Rana kukunoris. Next base: position 81,200,576 of record CM056051.1, read on the forward strand.
CACAAAAAACTGCTTTGCTCAACTGTTGTGAGCCGTGAGGTTCAATATGCCATTTTACCATGGAAACTCGGGGAGGGGACGACGACGACGACGACTCCTCAACAGGTATCTGAGTGATGGAGCTTTATTTAGGAAGCTGAAGTGGAGCAGTGTTGCATTACATCACACCGACACCTTTCCTTCTTTTTGTGCCGATTATGGGCTCATTTACAACTGTTTGTTTTTAAAGATGTGGATATGTTGTATGTGGCTACTTTGTTTTATGCTCTATAATGCATACAATGTAACTTTATTCCTTAAAGGGTCACTAAAGGAACTTTTTTTTTTAAGCTAAATAGCTTCCTTTACCATACTGCAGTCCTGGTTTCATGTCCTCATTGTTGGTTTTTGCTTTGAAGTAGCTGTAATACTTCTCTGATCTCCAAACTTCCTACTGGTCTGGCTCCTTATGAAAAAGCTTATGCTAGCTTTTCACTGTGGTCCATGATCAGAGGTGTGATAAAAACAAACATTGCTCTGTATTTGTTTTTGTTCTGCGTGTCTCTTTACTTCACAGAAACATGAAACCATTTTCTTTCTCGTACATCACGGGACACAGAGCGGCATATTCATTACTATGTGGGTTATATGGAGTACCTTCAGGTGTGGACACTGGCAATCTTCAAACAGGAAGTCCCCTCCCTATATAACCCCCTCCCCTAGAGGGAGTCCCTCAGTTTTTTCGCCAGTGTCTTAGGTGTTGGTCACGGAATAGCTTTGCTCCACATCCTTGGGATTAAGGGCGGGCTAACCGGATCTGTCCAAGGAGCCTCAGTGCCAAAGTGGACAGTACCCGGGCCCCAGACCGTGGGGTTTTGCCTATAATGCTCCTCTTTGGAGGGCTGGACCCTGGGCCCAGGACTTGGAGTTTGCAAAACCATAAAGTTCCTGTTTGCCAGGGTGCTATATAGGTCCAGGACAGTGGGTACCTTCATAGGACCCCAGGGCCTGAAGGTCTACTACGCTACCCACGGAGATGGGAGAAGATTGGATCAGTTTGCTGGTCAAACATCCTGCAGCATGGAGCAGGTAAGGGGGAGCCTGCGGGACTTGGTTCGACAGCAGGCTCCCCGGGGTAACCTAAAAGGGGGGATAGCCTAAGTATGCTCTGCATGGGCAACCGTGATCACTATGTCTAAAAGACAGGATGACACCCTTTCTCCCCCCATCACTAGGCCCCCCTGTTTAAATATGTGTTGCTAGCTAACCTGCTGTTTCTTCCTAGGGCTAGTAAGGATCCCTAGGGGCCTTGAGAGAGTCCTACCTGGCCGGGGGTTTGAATCTGCCGCCTGTTTCTGCGTGCCTGGATCTCCAGCAGCGCGGCTCCTCCATGTTCCTCCTGTTTCCGGCATACGCGCGCGCGCGCGCGTGCGCGCGCACGTCTTATTGACGTTTTTCGCGCCGTCCAGACAGGAGGGCGGGGGGGGGCGGGCCTGCGGCGTCATACAGGGGCGCGCCTTTGTGCTGTTATAGACAGCAGGCTTTGTCAGTGCTCAGTCTGAGGCTGATCTTTCAAGGAGAGGACGCAGAGCGGCAGAACAGTGACTCCCGGTGGCGGAAGAGGGGTAGTACATGTGGACTTTGTTCCAATGCCTTTATTGTTAAGCCAAGAATCCCCCTTATTTTGCAGCAGGTTGGAGGCTGGCAAACTTAAAGTAGGGTCACTGTATGTTGTCAAGGAAAATATATAATATATAATATATAATTATTTAAAAAAAAAAAAAAAAAAAAAAAGAAAAAACCAACATACGGGCCCATCAGTTTTTGGGGACACTAAGTGATCTATTCTCCCCTAAACTCTGAAATTTGTACTCCTGCCCACTACAGTCTGTTGTGTGGGCGGAGTCCCTCGATTTTGTATTATGGCTTCCAAGGGTTCGGGGTCAAAGGGTACAAAAAAGACCAAAAAACAAAAGGGTTCCCTTTCTGATTCTGATATGCCGATTCTTTCCCCGCAGCTTATTAATTTAAGGAGCGCCTTGGATGAGCCATTAGGGGGATCTGGTGCGGAGGCTGGCCCAGATCAGCCCAGCCCTGTGTTTATCACAGAGGAGATGCTAGCCATATCCCTAGGGGGGCTAGAAGAGAGAATAGCGGCACTGATCGCTAGAGCTATTCCTGGTAAGAAACGGGTTAGATCCCCATCACCAGGGGGTGTATCCTCAGATGCTGAGATTCTCTCTCCGGAGGAATTAGAATCACAGGAGGATCAACTGGACCTGAACCAAGAGGGTTCAGGGATGGAGGGGTCTACCTCTGAGGAACCATTTTCAGACTCCCAGACAGAGAGACTGTGGGTACAGTCTTTGACGGACATGGTCCGCTCGGCATTTAGTTTACCATTGCCAGAACCTCAGGTTCCTCCGGTATCCTCTCTGGGCTCTTTGAAAGCCCCGTTAAGCAACGCAGTTTCCGGTCCATCCTCTCTTGGAGGAATTGATCTTTCGGGATTGGGTACGGCCGGACAGGATTTTTCTGCCACCGAAAGATTTGCGGTCATTTATCCCATGGAGGAAAAATTCTCCAAGAAGTGGAGGCTCCCAATAGTGGATGCAGCCATCTCGTGTGTGAATAAATCACTAACTTGCCCGGTGGAAAACATACATATGTTTAAAGATCCGGTTGATAAAAGATTAGAGACACTTTTAAAAGCATCCTTTGCTACGGCAGGAGCAGTGGTGCAGCCAGCGGTAGCTGCAATTGGAGTTTGTCAGGCATTAAAAGACCAGACAAAAGAGATGTTAAAGGACATGCCTACCCAACAAGCAGAGGAGTTTGCTGACATTCCCAGAGCTCTGTGTTTCGCGGTAGATGCTATAAAAGATTCCATCCAGCAGGCTTCTCGTTTATCACTATGTTTGGTGCACATGAGAAGGCTCTTATGGTTGAAGAACTGGGCGGCGGAGCCCCCATGCAAAAAGCTTCTGGCAGGATTTCCCTTCCATGGAGGACGACTCTTCGGAGAAGATCTGGATAAATATATTCAGACTATTTCAAATGGCAAGAGTACCCTTTTACCGGTCAAAAAGACATTCCGGGCTCCTACATTTAGGAGGCAGTTTTTTCCTGTCTCGGGGCCCTCTAATTCCAGGCAGTATCGACGGCCGCCTGCACGATCCAACGTTATCAGTAGATCGCAAGGACAGACCCCTGGGGGTAAGAAGCCGTGGTATCGCAAGCCGTCAAAGACAGCCCCTAAGTCTGCATTATGAAGGGGCGCCCCCACTCTCAAGGGTGGGGGGAAGGCTTCGTCTCTACTCAGAAGTTTGGGAAGCCAAGATCCCCGACAATTGGGTCCGGGCATCTGTAACCACAGGTTACAGACTGGAGTTTCTAAGATATCCTCCGCCTCATTTTCAAGAATCAAGGCTACCAAGGGATCCAGCAAGGAAGGCCTCAATGCTGGCAGCTTTGGATCACCTGCTTTGCCAGGACGTAATTATAGAAGTGCCAGCCCAAGAGCAAGGCCTAGGTTTCTATTCCAATCTCTTTGTCATACCAAAGCCCAACGGCGATGTCAGGCCAATCTTGGACCTAAAGAGGTTAAACGGTTATCTAAGGGTGCGTTCCTTCCGGATGGAATCCATCCGGTCAGCAGCCGCCGCGCTTCAGAAAGACGATTTTCTGGCCTCCATAGACATAAAAGATGCTTACCTTCATGTACCAATCTTTCAGGCGCATCAAAGGTTTTTACGCTTCGCGGTGGGGCAGCGACACTTCCAATTCAGGGCGCTCCCTTTCGGGCTGGCCACGGCCCCCCGGGTATTCACGAAGATTCTAGCCCCAGTTCTGGCCAATTTAAGGATCCAAGGAGTCACAGTCCTAGCATACTTGGACGACCTTTTAATCATAGATCACTCACGGACGGGTCTGCAAAAGGCAGTAAACCTCACGGTTCGGTACCTCGAAGAATTTGGCTGGGTCCTAAACCAGGGAAAGTCAGCATTCCAGCCTACAAAGCAGTTGGAATACCTCGGCATGAGGTTAGACACAGAACATCAAAAGGTGTTCTTGCCCCTTGTAAAGATCAAGGCGATCAAGGGGTTGGTTCAGTTGGTTGTAAACAAGAAAAGACCAACTATTCGCCTGTGTATGCGATTACTAGGCAAGCTAGTGGCCACATTCGAGGCAGTACCATACGCTCAGATCCACACTCGCGTCCTACAGGCAGCCATTCTAGCAGCCTGGGGCAAGAGGGCACATGCCTTAGAGTCCCCTTTGACGCTATCATCAAGGGTCCGACAAAGCCTGGCCTGGTGGTTGAACCCTCAGAACCTTCTAAAGGGAAGATCCTTCAGCCCTGTTGTCTGGAAGGTAGTTACCACAGACGCCAGCCTGGCAGGCTGGGGGGCGGTCTTCGAGGGGTTCTCCCGCCAGGGAACTTGGGTGAAAGCAGAGAGGCAGCTCCCCATCAATATCTTGGAAATCAGAGCTGCTCGCCTAGCCCTGTTGGCGTGGACCTCCAGATTAAAGGGGTTCCCGGTGAGAATCCAGTCAGACAATGCCACGGCGGTGGCATACATAAACCACCAAGGGGGAACCAGGAGCCAGGCCGCTCAAAGGGAAGTGAACTTGATTTTTCAATGGGCAGAGGTTCATGTACCCTGCATTTCAGCGATATTCATTCCCGGAGTGGACAACCTGCAGGCAGACTTCTTAAGTCGCCAGAGTCTGTTGCCAGGGGAGTGGTCTCTGCATCCCCAGGTCTTTCAGACAATCTGCCAGAGGTGGGGAACGCCAGACGTAGATATAATGGCATCCAGGTTCAACAAGAAACTAGACAGGTTCGTGTCGCGAGCGAGGGATCCTATGGCCTGCGGAACCGATGCGTTGGTTTGCCCTTGGCATCAATTCAAACTTCTATATGCGTTCCCTCCACTACAGTTACTCCCCCGCCTGTTGCGCAAGATCAGAGTGGAGCACAAGCCAGTCATTCTAATAGCTCCAGCTTGGCCCCGGAGGGCTTGGTACTCACTAGTCCTGAATATGGCAGTGGGAGACCCTTGGACTCTTCCTCTACAACCAGACCTACTCTCACAAGGCCCGATCCTCCACCCTACATTACAGCGTCTAAATTTGACGGCCTGGAGGCTGAATCCCTGATTCTCAGGGGTAGGGGTCTGTCTAGGCAGGTAATCCCTACCCTGATTAAGGCTAGAAAGCCGGTCTCCAGGGTAATTTATTACAGGGTGTGGAGGAACTATATAGGCTGGTGTGAATCCAAAAGATGGAATTGCCGCAAATATACTATTGATAGGGTGTTAAGTTTTCTCCAGCTAGGAGTGGATAAAGGCCTGGCACTAAGCACAATCAAAGGACAGATCTCAGCTCTGTCAGTGTGGTTTCAGAGGCCGCTGGCCACCCACTCGCTGGTAAAGACCTTCTTACAGGGGGTCTTGCGTATTAATCCTCCTGTCAAGTCACCAGTTTGTCCTTGGGACCTAAATCTTGTCCTGTCCACTCTACAGAAACAGCCTTTTGAGCCTTTGGCTGAGATTCCTTTACTCTTACTGACAAGAAAACTGGTTTTCTTGGTCGCCATAGTTTCGGCCAGGAGAGTGTCAGAATTAGCAGCCTTATCGTGTAAGGAACCATATCTTGTTCTGCATAAGGACAGGGCAGTTCTCCGGCCCCATCCTTCCTTTCTACCAAAGGTTATATCCAAATTTCACTTAAACCAGGATTTGGTACTTCCATCCTTCTTTCCAAAACCTACATCTAGAAAGGAGGGGTTGCTGCATACCTTGGATATTGTCCGGGCCATGAAGGCCTATCTTAAAGCTACGGAAAAGATCCGGAAAACAGATGTGTTATTCGTTCTACCAGATGGCCCCAAGAAGGGGCAGGCAGCTGCAAAATCCACCATCTCGAGATGGATTAGACAATTAATCATTCAAGCCTACGGATTGAAGAGGTTGCCCCCTCCGTTGTCGGTAAAGGCCCATTCTACCAGGGCCATGGGCGCCTCTTGGGCAGCACACCATCAGATCTCTATGGCTCAGATATGCAAGGCGGCAACGTGGTCATCAGTCCACACGTTTACAAGGTTTTATCAACTAGACGTGAGAAGAAATGCGGATACTGCCTTTGGTCAGGCAGTACTACAGGCTGCAGTTTGAAATCCTCGGGATCAGAAACACCCTTGGTTATATAAAAAAAAAAAAAAAAAAAAAAGAAAAAGGTTCTTCTTTCTTGACTAATTTGGAAATATTATTATGATTTGAGTTTAGCTCTAAAATTGAATCCTTCTTTGGAAGATGTCTCCCTCCCCTCATTAAAGCATTGCTTTCGGACATCCCACATAGTAATGAATATGCCGCTCTGTGTCCCGTGATGTACGAGAAAGAAAAAGGGATTTTTAAATACAGCTTACCTGTAAAATCCTTTTCTTGGAGTACATCACGGGACACAGAGCTCCCACCCCTCTTTTGGGTGACCATTTTGGGAGGCATACTGCTTGCTACAAAACTGAGGGACTCCCTCTAGGGGAGGGGGTTATATAGGGAGGGGACTTCCTGTTTGAGATTGCCAGTGTCCACACCTGAAGGTACTCCATATAACCCACATAGTAATGAATATGCCGCTCTGTGTCCCGTGATGTACTCCAAGAAAAGGATTTTACAGGTAAGCTGTATTTAAAAATCCCTTTTTTTAGAACTAAACTAAACTGCAGGCACATTATATGATTGATTTTTATCTGTTTTTAATCATTTTTAAAAGGAATCAGTTAGCTATTATGTCTCTCTACCCTGTAAACAGTCTTTTAAGCAAAAAAAAAAAATGTTTCCTTTAGTGATCCTTTAACCACTTGACCACTGGGCACTTAAACCCCCTTCCTGACCAGACCAATTTTCAGCTTTCGGTGCTCTCACAATTTGAATGACAATTACTCAGTCATACAACATTGTACCCATTTGAATTTTTTTGTCCTTTTTTTCACACAAATAGAGCTTTCTTTTGGTGGTATTTGATCACCTCTGGGTTTTTATTTTTTGCGCTATAAAAGAAAAACGACTGAAAATTCTGTAAAAAAAAAAAAAAAAAACTTGTTTCTGTCATATTAGCAGGTTATTTCTCACACACAGCATATGCATACCACAAATTACACCCCAAAACACATTCTGCTATTCCTCCCGAGTATGGCGATACCCCATGTGTGAGACTTTTACACAGCGTGGCCACATACAGAGGCCCAACATGTAGGGAGCACCATCAGGCGTTCTGGAACACCCAGACCAATTCTGACATTCCTCTCCTACATGGAAAAATCATCATTTATTCGCTAGAAAATTACATAGAACCCCAAAACATTATATATGCTTTTTTAGCAAAGACCCTAGAGAATACAATGGCGGCCGTTACAACTTTTTATCTCGCACGGTGTTTTCGCAGAAATTTATTGAACGCGTGTTTTTTTTAAAAAACTGTTTTGTGCTTAAAACAAAACAAAACAGTAAAGTTAGCCCAATTTTTTTTCATAATGTGAAAGATGAAGTTACGCCGAGTAAAAAGATACCCAAAATTGCGCACACTCGTGGAATGGCGCCAAACTTCGCTACTTAAAAATCCCCATAGGCGGTATTGCAGAGTATTGGGGTATTGCAAAGTATCATGCAGGGTACTGGGGCATTGCCGGGTACTGGGGCATTGCCGGGTACTGGGGCATTGCCGGGCACTGGGGTACTGGTGTATTGTTGGGTACTGGTGTATTGTTGGGTACTGGTGTATTGTTGGGTACTGGTGTATTGTTGGGTACTGGTGTATTGTTGGGTACTGGTGTATTGTTGGGTACTGGTGTATTGTTGGGTACTGGTGTATTGTTGGGTACTGGTGTATTGTTGGGTACTGGTGTATTGTTGGGTACTGGTGTATTGTTGGGTACTGGTGTATTGTTGGGTACTGGTGTATTGTTGGGTATTGTTGGGTACTGGGGTATTGTTGGGTACTGGGGTATTGTTGGGTATTGGGGTATTGTGGGTACTGGGGTATTGTTGGGTATTGTTGGGTACTGGGGTATTGTTGGGTACTGGGGTATTGTTGGGTACTGGGGTATTGTTGGGTATTGTTGGGTACTGGGGTATTGTTGGGTACTGGGGATTGCAGAGCTGGGATGGATTGAGGGATGGCTGGATCTGTGACTGCATTTGTCACAGATCCAGCCACAGCGCTGCTGCTGACACCCCGCCCCCCCCCCTCTCCCCCCCCCCCTCTCCTTGCACACTGTACCGAACGGTACAGAGAGGAGACTAAGGAGAGGGAGGAACTGGCGTCATCAAATGACGCCGGTTTGTTTACAAGTGATCGCGCCGTCATTCGACGGCGCGATCACGTGGTAAACGGCCGCTACCAGCGGCAATTTACCGTGATGCGCCGGGTCTTCTAGACCCGGCGAGCACGGACACTTTTGCGAGCGCGTCCCAGGGGACGCGCAGTCGCGGAAGTGAAGGACGTCGTCCCAAGATAACTCCACCGCGCCGTAGCAGTAAAATGCTTATGGCGCGGTGGGAAAGTGGTTAAGGCCCATACATAATGTGTATGGGCCTTATAGTCTTCCCGATGTCCACAAGTGTGTGGAGCATTCTTCCCACTGACCATCACACTAATGTATCAGGAGTTTTAGTTATTTTATCAGGGGTTCCCTGAGATGGGGAAATTATTTCAAAGGTTCCTCTGTGCTGAAAAAGGCTGATTTATATACTTTTTGCTATAAAATCATTATTTCAAAAAATGAAGAAGGGTTTGCTCCGAGTGGTAGCTTGTCACAGTGCATGTGCTTAATATGCCACAGCTGTGCTTGTAAACAAGCGGTGATGCCAGGCTCTTGCAGCAAGAACAATGGACCTTTTATTGCACATGTCAATATTTAGAATCTACAATTTGTATTGTGTGAACTATTGCCAGATCATTTTATAAGCCTCATCGGTGTGTTCGCTGGTCTGCAGAGTGGAGTTAAATGGCTTTAACCCAAATATTGCTGATATTTTTGGACACTTGGCAAATGAGCTGTAGAGAGAGGGGGGGGGGGGGGGCTTCCATCAACTGCTTTTAGTTAATTTTGTGTATATTGAAGTAATTGGAGAATAGTGACTAGTAAAAATAAAAAAAAGTGTAATTAAGACAAGATTTTAAATGGCTACTTTCCAAAAAGCATTTTTTTTTAATTGATTTTAACATGTAGGCCATTGCTTTTTATTTCCAGCTTATGCAATGTGGCTTGCTTTTCGTTCTTCTTGCTCTAATTGAGAAAAAAAAAACATGACTACAGTGGCAGGCTCGAATCTATGTTTTTGCAGGCTCGAATCTATGGATTGGACTAAAGCAGTGGTCTCCAAACTGCGGCCCGTGAACCGGGCGGGGCACTGTTCCTCCCCCGCGGACGCCAGTGGCGGGGCACTGTTCCTCCCCCGCGGACGCCAGTGGCGGGGCACTGTTCCTCCCCCGCGGACGCCAGTGGCGGGGCACTGTTCCTCCCCCGCGGACGCCAGTGGCGGGGCACTGTTCCTCCCCCGCGGACGCCAGTGGCGGGGCACTGTTCCTCCCCACTGTTTACTCCCATGGCATTCTCTACCACAGTCTGGCCCCCTCGAGGTCTGAAGGACAGAAAACTGCCCCTTTGTTTGGAAAGTTTGGAGACCCCTGGACTAAAGGATAAATCTGTCAGTAATTGATTTCTTTCAGACTCCCTCATTGACTACATATCTTTTAGGATTGTTCTTCAATGATCCCTAAATAGATCTTTCATTAAAGAAATATTGGGATTGTCGTTGACTTTTCACTAAAAAGGGTAGTTGACTGGCTCGTATGTTCAGTCACTGGATTCAGCCATAGAAAAGTAAGAAGTGGACCTGTTCTTTCATGACATGCATAAACTGAAAACATTTTCCGCGTTGTACATTGTTACACTTGGATAAACTGTGGTTATTATATTCTATAGGTTAGAGGAAATGTCTTCATCCGCTGCATGGGTTTGCATCAAATATGAAGTTTCCTAATCGGCCTCCACAGAAACCCATCAACATAGGTTTCTGTATAACCTGTGATAATCATTAGAAGATGCCAGCACATACCATCTGCTCCTTGTGCTCAGATAGAACTTTGCATCAGTTCGTCAATTGCAGGTGCATCTAGATGGGTTGCCAAGTGTTGAAGTCCAGGGGGTATGTGCCTCAGATATGGGGATTTGCAATACGGAGTAGTGAACATATTACAAGAAATTGTATGTTTTGGCACCTTGTGAGGCCTTCTGTTATATTGTTTCTCAACTGTACTCAATTTATCTTCCTCTCTGTAACATCTGATGTTCATCAAGTATACTCTAAAAACCACCATGCACCAAAGTGCTGCCAAAAGTTTCATTTTCAAGCCCTAAGATCCGACTTTTCAGGGTTTGGCATATAGGAATAGTGAACGTATTCCAGAAAATGGCTTCTCTAAAGGCTGGCTGTATGTACAAGGATATATTCTTCTTATTTTCTTTTTTTTTTCAGCCAACGGATTCCTCCATCCTCACAAACAACCTGCCTGGACATTGTATTTTGACAGTGGTACCCACTGCTGTCAGAATACATTGAGTGGCTGCATTAGTTGAAATATTTTCTGACATGTTCCTTCAACCAAAGTAAATGTAATCGTTTTGCTTTGGTCGATTGGAGCCCACACACTAATTAAAAATGAAATCTCGATCATTGTATGGCCAGTTCCGTTTTTGCACCTATTTAAACCCTGACTCGTCGAGGGATGATCACAGCTAGACCTCTGATGGTATGCTGTGGTATCTAGCACCATTAGTAACAGATCCCTTAAAGGGGTTGTAAAGGAATTTTTTATTTTTTTTTCATAATAAGCATCCTTTACCTGCAGACATTCCTCTTTTCACTTCCTCATTGTTCGTTTTTGCTCAGAAGTTGCTCTATTTATTCTCTGTTCTGTGCACTTCCTGCTTGTCTGATTGTTACTCACCACCGTGAAGGGAGACTTTACTGCGATGGCATAGGTGTGCGCAGCCTTTGGCATTAGGGTGTGCACCCCAAAGCTCAAACACACTCTGCCAATCACTCATGATGTTCATTCAGAAAGGGAAGGGGCTGGTAAATGGCATATTTACTGGCCCCTTCCCCCATCCATCTTAAAACATCCACAGCAACAACCAGTGGGAGAGGAGGGAAGCCTACAGTGCTGTGGGGGGATCCAGGTCAGTGGGGGAATCTGTTCTGCACAGGGTGATTAGGGTGTGCCTGGGCACACCTGGCACACCCTGTGCGCACGCCTATGTGCGATGGTCAGTGATGTGCTCGCCCCCTCCTGGGAACTATATCTGTGCGGCAGGACGCTCGCTACGTGTTAGAGACTTCAAGGGGGTGTGAATTACTGGGCGTGCCGCAATTAATACTGGGAAATGTAGTTCTTACATGAACAAGTGATGCAAACCAGGAAGTGAATGAGAGAACAGAAACTAGAATGCCGGAGGTGATATAGATGAAGGAATTTAATAGGTATTTACTTGTTTGTTAACAGAATCATTACACTATTCTGTCTGTCTACCTTGCAGACATTAATTTTAGGCAAAATTTTTTTTTCCTTTACAACTCTTAAGTTGCGAGGGTGAGGCCACCATGGATCAGACTTGTTTTTTCAACACATCCCACAAATGCTCGATTGGATTAAGATCTGGAGAATTTTGAAGCCAAGTCAACACCTCAAACTTGTTGTGTTCCTCAAACCATTCTTAAACATATGTTTGCAGTGTGGCAGGGTGCATTATCCTGCTGAGACCTCTGACATCAGAGAATACAGTTCCCATAAAGAGGTGTACTTGGGTCAGCAACATAGTTTAGGTAGGTGGTACTTGTCAAAGTAACATCCACATCAAGATTTCTCAGCAGAACATTGACCGAAGCATCATACTGCCTCTGCCAGCTTTACTATTTCCCATACTGCATCCTGGTGCCATCTCTTCCCCAGGTGGGTGATTCACACACATAATTTATCAGACCAGGCCACCTTCTTTCATTGCACCGTGGTCCAATTCTGATGCTCATGTGACCATTGTAGGTGCTTTTTCTGTGGGCACGGGTCAACAAGTGCACCCTGAATTGTCTATGGCTTCACAGCACCATGTGCAAAATGCGGTGCCCTGTGTGTTCTGACACCTTTCTATTGGAACCAGCTTTAAAGGGGGTTGTAAAGGAATTTATTATTATTTTTTTTCATAATAAGCATCCTTTACCTGCAGACATTCCTCTTTTCACTTCCTCATTGTTTGTTTTTGCTCAGAAGTTGCTCTATTTCTTCTCTGTTCTGTCCACTTCCTGCTTGTCTGATTGTTACTCACCACCGTGAAGGGAGACTTTACTGCGGTGGTCAGTAAGGTGGTCGCCCCCTCCTGGGAACTACATCTGTGCAGCAGGATGCTCTCTATGTGTTAAGAGACTTCAAGGAGGTGTGAATTACTGGGCGTACCACAATACATACTGGGAAATGTAGTTCTTGTTAACAGAATCATTACACAATTCTGTCTGTCTACCTTGGAGACATTAATTTTAGGCAAAACATTTGTTTCCTTTACAATTCTAACCTTTTCAGCTATTTGAGCTACAGTAGCTCTTTTATTGGATTGGTCTATGTGGGTCAGTTTTAACCCTTACGTGCATCAATAAGCCTTGACAGCCCAGGTCCCTGTTGCCGGTTTTCCATCTGTGGACCACTTTTGGACGGTCCTGACCACTGTAGACCAGGAACATCCCACAAGAGCTGAATTTTTGGAGTTTCTCTGATCCGGTTGTCTAGCTATTACAATTTGGCCCTTGTCAAACTCCCTCAAATCCTTATGCTTTCCCATTTTTTCCACTTTCAAATAGAGCTGTATGATTAATCGTTTGGAGATCGCGATCTCCAGACTGGATGTGCGCAATTTTTTTATCTGTCGGATCCACGGAACCAGCGTGGATCGCAAATGGCGGATATAGGAACTGACATCAGCAACCGGAACTGACGTCAGTTAGAGAGTGCGTTGCCTTGGCGTGGGCAGTATGACCACGCTTCTCGGCCGGCGGGAAAACATTGCGAAACACACAGCAAAGCAGTGAGTGCGCACTGTGTGTGTGAGTGTGCACAAGCAGGCCAGGCAGCATAATCTGATTATGACTCCACTCCAGTCTTCAAAACACAGTGAGTTGAGTGAGCTTCCTTGCGTTAAGTTACTACTACAGTGAGTATGTACATAATATATCATGAACACCAGTGAGTTGGCTACCCCAGTCAGGCCCGGACCTTGCAGAATTCTATTAAAGGGGGGCATGTGAGCTGAGGAGTGGACTTAAAATACCGGCAACCACTGTCCCTTATTATGAATATTGCCAGAGTCTGGGGTAGCTGACTCAGACTGTGATAATATTCATAATAAGGCATAGTGGTTGCCGGTATTTTAAGTCCACTCCTCGGCTCACATGCCCCCCTTTAATAGCCTTTCTGACTGTCAGTCTATTAAAGAGGGGCATGTGAGGTGTGGACTTAAAATACCGGCAACCACTGTTAGAGCCAGTTCACACTGGGGTGACTCCGATTCAGTACAATGGAGCCGTTCTAGTAGGGGCGGCTCGGGGCGACCTGCATTAACTTCTATACAGAAGTCGTTTTGCAGGTCGCCTCTGAAGTCGTCCTCACGATGACTTGCAAAGTCGCCCCCAAAGTCGTGCCGCGGCTGTGTGAACCGGCTCTTGGTGTCCCCCTTATAATATATTATGAATATTACCACACAGTCTGAGTCAGCTGCCCATATTATCAATATTTTTTCAAATAACGTTTTTGAGAATCGTGATCTTCATTCTAAGCAAAAGAATCGCGATTCTCATTTTTCCCAGAATCGTGCAGCTCTACTTTCAAAGCAGAAAGCGCTGTAAAATGAAACTGGCTAAGAAATATAGAGATATATGTATATTTCTTTATCGTACATCACGGGACACAGAGCGCATAGTCATTACATATGGGTTATATGGGTACCTTCAGGTGTGGACACTGGTGTAATCAACTTCACAGGAAGTTCCTCCCTATATAACCCCCTCCCACTGAGAGTGCTTCAGTTTTTTCGCCAGTGTCTTAGGTGTTGGTCACGTCTAGCTGTCCCTCGGAGGTCTCGGGACCCAGGATAGCTAGCCGGATCCGTCCGAAGTGCTTCAAAGCCAAGGTGTACGGTACCCGGGCCCTGCCTGCGTGGGGTGTTGCCTATAATGCCTCTCCTTGGAGGGCTGGATTCTGGGCTCCAGTGCCTTGGTCTCTCCCAGGACTAAACGCTACTGATGCCAGGATGCTATATAGGTCCAGGGGTGTGGGTTCCTTAACACAGGACCCCGGTCCCTGAAGGTCCAAGACAATACCCACGGAGATGGGGGAAGATTGGGCCTCTTGCAGTTTGCAATACCCTGCGGCGTGGAGCAGGTAAGAGGGAACCTGCGGGACTTGGTTCGACAGTAGGTATCCCCCTGGGGGTTCTGGGTTGGCTAATGGTATGCTTGTGCATCAGCCACTATCTCCACTATGTCTGTGTGGGCAGGATGGGATACTAATGTTTACCCAGATAACATGTAGATATATGTATACTTGTGTAAGATCTATATTTGCTACTCACCCCAGGTCTGCCTGTTAGCATTGATACTGCAACCCCACATGTGTTAAAGAAGAAATTGCTGGTGAAAACTCCTGTTTCTTAGGAAGCCCATGGGGACAGCTTCCTCTCTCTGTGCACTACAATAAGATTAGTGCTTACCTGGTGTCTGTTGGTGTTGCCTGGCGCTGGTCCATGTTTTTCCTCTGCTCTGCTTCCTCCATGTTGTTTTCAGCGTGGGGGGGTGCGCGCGCGTGTGCGCGCGTGCACGCCGCCTTTTATAGCATCGGAGTGCGTTGGGGGGGCGGGCCAGCAGCGTCAGGGTCTGTTTTAAAAGTAAAACTTTTTCTCTGGCTGGTCTTTCCCTCCTGGAGGCAGAGGAAGAAGGTCACAGAGCGCGCAGCTGGGTCTTTTGGCCACAGTGACACCCAGTGGCGGTTTGTGGATCTTCAGGTCTAGGACTTAGTTCCACTATTGACCAGAAAAAAAAAAAAAAATAATAGTTTTTTTGCTTAAAGGGACTCGGCCTTAGATCCAGCAGTATCTGAGTCAACCTTGGACTCCGGCTAACGGGCATTGGTGTTGCAATACTCACAGGTTTTCCTCAGTATTGCCACCTCCCAGGCGGGTAAAAAAAAAAAAAAAAAAATTTTCATTTTCCTCAGCCTGTTCTCATATTAATTACTCCTAGCTACAACAGTCAGGTGTTGGCTAGAGGGGTGACTCAAGGTTGTGCAATGGCTCCGAAGGCATCAGGACCAGCCAAGGCTGCAAAAGGTGCCAAGAAACAAAAGGGGGTCTCCATCGGGGTCAGAGGATTTGGGCCAGGCTTCAACGGCCCCACCCTCACCAGTTAGACCACCGAGTAGCATAGTACAAGAGCCATTGGGGATGCTGGGGGCAGAGGCGGCCCCCGATCCACCCATTCCCGTTTACGTAACGGAAGAAATGCTAGCGACCACCCTGGGTGGGCTAGAGAAAAGGTTAACTGCTTTGTTTGCCCGCCCTTTGCCAAGTAGCAAACGGGCTAGATCCCCCTCACCTAGTTTGGTGTTTTCAGATGCGGAGGTCTCCTCTTCGGAGGAACGGGACCCACAAGGGGATCAAGCAGACCCAAGTCCCGAAGGTTCAGACATGGAGGGTTCCACTGTAGATGAATATTTTTTCGGCCTCTCAAGCGGAGAGCCTGTGGATCCAGTCTTTGACCGATATAGTTCGCACTGCTTTTAAACTTCCAGTGCTAGAACTAGTAGCCCCTGTGGTATCCTCATTGGGTTCTTTAAAGGCTCCATTAACTTGTGTGTCTTTTCCGATTCACCCCCTTCTGCGGAGCGTGATTTACCAGGATTGGGCTCGACCTGATAGGATCTTTATCCCTCCTAAGAGGTTCTCTATTCTCTATCCTATGGAAGAGGAATTTTTAAAGAAATGGGCCCGGACCTGTCCGGTTGAAAATATCCAGATGTTCAAGGATCCGGTCGACAAAAAAAAAAAAAAAAAAAATTAGAGACCCTACTGAAGGCTTCTTTCACCACAGTAGGTGCCATGGTTCAGCCAGTGGTGGCAGCCATTGGCGTTTGTCAGGCCTTAAAGGATCAGGCAAAACAGATATTAAAGGACATGCCGGCTCAGCAAACTCGTGAATTAGCAGATTTCCCTAGGGCTCTCTGCTTTGCAGTAGATGCTATTAAGGACTCCATCCAACAGGCATCCCGGTTATCTCTGCTGGTGGTTCACATGCGTCGTCTTTCATGGCTAAAGAACTGGTCAGCAGAGGCACCCTGCAAAAAGCTTTTAGCAGGGTTTCCCTTTCATGGGGGAAGACTATTCGGTGAAGACCTAGATAAATATATCCAAACCATATCAAGTGGTAAAAGTTCTTCCTTACCGGTCAAGAAAAGACCGCGTGGGCCTGCGTTTAAACGACAGGCCTTTGCAGGCTCGGCCCCTTCGACTTCCCGTCAGTATCGACGGCCTCCCGGGCGTTCAGCAGTTAATAGCCGCCCACAGGGACAAGCCGCGGCAAACAAGAGGCCCTGGTCTCGCAAGCCGGCTAAACCAGTCATCAAGTCAGATTCATGAAGGGGCGCCCCCACTCTCTTGCCAGAATTCCCGACTCTTGGGTTCGGTCCGTGGTAGCCACAGGCTACAAACTAGAGTTTCGAGAAATCCCCCCTCCTCATTTTCAGGGGTCAAGTCTTCCAAGCGACCCGTTAAAGAGGGCCTCTCTCGTAAAGGCGTTGGATCGCCTCTTGCTCCAAGGAGTAATTGTAGTACCAACCCAAGAAAGGGGTCTGGGATTCTACTCCAACCTTTTTATTATACCAAAACCCAATGGCGACGTCAGGCCTATCCTAGACCTCAAACGCCTAAATCGCTTTCTAAAGATTCAGACCTTTCGTATGGATTCCATACGTTCAGTGACAGCCAGCCTACATCAAGGCGACTTTCTAGCATCTATAGACATAAAGGATGCATATCTGCATGTGCCGATCTACCCAGCACATCACAAGTTTCTTCGTTTTATGATGGATCAAAGTCATTTCCAGTTCGTAGCCCTCCCTTTCGGGTTGGCAACAGCTCCGCGGGTATTCACATTGGTGTTAGCCCCGGCGCTAGCCGTCCTAAGGACAGAAGGCATTTTGGTCCTGGCATAACTGGACGATCTCCTGGTTATCGACAGATCAGCTTCCAACCTCAATCATGCAGTAGTCCGCACAGTTCGGCATCTACAAGAATTCGGGTGGGTTGTGAACCAAGGAAAATCGAGGTTGCAACCCACAAGACAGTTGGAATATCTAGGCCTTCGGTTAGATACAGAATGCCAGAGGATATTTTTACCTCAAGAAAAGATCAGATCATTGACTCAAACAATTCAAATAGTCCTAGGCAAAAAGAGGCCGACTATTCGCCTATGCATGCGACTGCTGGGAAAGATGGTAGCCGCCTTCGAAGCAGTGCCCTATGCCCAGATCCATACCAGAGTTCTCCAGGCAGCTATTCTCTCTGCTTGGAACAGGTCCATACAGGCATTAGACCGTCCATTAGGTCTTTCCCCAGGAGTCAGGCGCAGCCTGTACTGGTGGCTGGTCCCTCAAAAATTGTCAAAAGGGAAAACCTTTTGCCCCATCACGTGGAAAATAGTAACCACAGATGCCAGCCTAACAGGTTGGGGGGCAATCTTAGGAAAACGGACCCAGCAGGGACAGTGGTCAGAGGCAGAAAGTCTGCTTCCCATCAATGTCCTAGAGATCAGAGCTGCTCGGTTGGCCCTGGTCACCTGGACTCTCCCCCTGCAGGGTCTGCCAGTAAGGATACAGTCCGACAATGCCACGGCGGTGGCATACATAAACCACCAGGGGGGCACAAGGAGCCTAGCGGCTCAAAGGGAAGTAAACCTGATTTTCTCATGGGCCGAAGCCCATGTACCCTGCATCTCAGCAGTGTTCATCCCAGGGATAGACAATTCTCAAGCAGATTTTTTGAGTCGTCAACAGTTACTCCCGGGAGAGTGGTCTCTTCACCCCCAGGTATTCCAAGAGATTTGCCAAAGATTCGGAGTTCCCGATGTGGACATCATGGCAACAAGATTCAACAAGAAATTGGACAAATTCGTATCCCGAACCAGGGACCCCTCGGCCTACGGGACCGATGCGTTGGTTTGCCCCTGGCACCAGTTTTCTCTCCTGTATGCGTTCTCTCCACTACAGATGATTCCCCGCCTTCTACGAAGGATCAGGGTGGAGCGCAGGCCGGTGATCCTGGTGGCCCCAGCCTGGCCCAGAAGGGCTTGGTACGCACTCATCGTGAGGATGTCAGTAGGGGCACCGTGGCCACTCCCCCTGCGCCCAGATCTGCTGTCTCAGGGCCCGATCTACCACCCTGCTTCACAGCAGCTAAATTTGATGGCTTGGCGGCCGAATCCCTAATTCTTAAGGGCAGAGGCCTCTCAGCCCAAGTCATATCTACGTTAATTCAGGCTAGAAAGCCAGTCTCTAGAAATATCTATTACAGAGTCTAGAGGACCTATGTGGAGTGGTGCGAGTCTCAAGGAGGGCATCCTCGCAAGTTTTTTATTGACAGGATCTTGCGATTCCTCCAGGTTGGCGTTGACAAGGGGTTGGCTCTTAGTACTCTAAAGGGGCAGGTGTCTGCCTTATCGATATGGTTTCAAAGGCCTTTGGCCACGCATTCGCTTGTGAAAACCTTCTTGCAGGGGGTCTTGCATGTGAATCCCCCTATTAGAGCTCCCCTCTGCCCCTGGAATTTAAATCTGGTCTTGTCAGCTTTACAAAAGCAGCCGTTTGAACCTCTGACAGAAATCCCTCTTGTGCTGCTAACCCGAAAGTTGGTTTTCTTGGTGGCCATGGCTTCGGCCAGAAGGGTCTCCGAGCTGGCAGCCTTGTCTTGCAGGGAACCGTACCTGATTCTGCATAAGGACAGAGTGGTTCTGCGGCCTCAACCTTCTTTCCTTCCTAAGGTCATATCCAGTTTTCACTTGAATCAGGACCTAGTCCTACCATCCTTCTTTCCTACTCCCCAGTCCAGAGAGGAAAGACTGCTTCATACTTTGGACGTGGTCCGAGCCATGAGGGTTTATCTCAAGGCTACAGAGAAGATTCGGAAAACAGATGTGCTTTTCGTTCTTCCGGATGGCCCCAAGAAGGGTCAGCTGGCTGCCAAGTCTTCCTTGGCTAGGTGGATTAAGCAGCTGATTTGTCAGGCCTATGGTCTGAAGCGCGTTCCACCTCCCTTATCAGTTAAAGCCCATTCTACGAGGGCCATGAGTGCCTCCTGGGCGGCACACTATCAGATCTCTATGGCACAGGTTTGCAAGGCGGCAACCTGGTCTTCCGTACATACGTTTACTAAATTCTATAAGTTGGACGTCGCAAAGGCTACGGACGCAGCATTTGGGCAGGCGGTCCTACGGGCAGCAGTATAGAATCCTCTGGCCCGGTTCACGCCCCCTTTTTTCTGTTGGTGGAGTTATTTTACCTCCTGATGTTTTTTGTTTGGCTATTTTTGGCCTTACGGTCTCCCTCCCTTCATGGAGCATTGCTTTGGGACATCCCAAGTGTAATGGCTATGCGCTCTGTGTCCCGTGATGTACGATAAAGAAAAGGAGGATTTTTAATAACAGCTTACCTGTAAAATCCTTTTCTTGAAGTACATCACGGGACACAGAGCTCCCACCCCTCTTTTGGGGAACATTGTGTAACCTCGGAGAAATTGCTTGCTACAAAACTGAAGCACTCTCAGTGGGAGGGGGTTATATAGGGAGGAACTTCCTGTGAAGTTGATTACACCAGTGTCCACACCTGAAGGTACCCATATAACCCATATGTAATGACTATGCGCTCTGTGTCCCGTGATGTACTTCAAGAAAAGGATTTTACAGGTAAGCTGTTATTAAAAATCCTCTTTTCCCCTTCAGGCCCATTCCTTTCCTAAATTATAAAAATGTATTTACTGTTGCATCCAATAGATTTGTTATAGACTTATTCACTATTTGACAAAAATATGCCATTCAGCTGTCATAAATATGTATAAGGAACATATAGCATTGATTTAGGAACTGTCTCTAGTTGTAGCCGGGCTGCTTCCTGCATTTTATAGTGACGGATTGACTTTAAATTTATATCCCTGCCCAGCAAGGAGATCAGCCATTGCTACATATTTGAATTGTATTCTCTTTCCTAGCACTGAGGACATACAGCACGGGGGGGTTGATATGTATTCTGATGGGATCACACAGTGGTAACAGCAATGAGGTTACTTTGCAATACAAAGGGGGATTTGTGGGAGAGCCTTTGCTGTACATAAGTGGTTCCCGGTTATCCTGTCCTCTAAAATGATGGGATTAGTTTTGGGTGGAGCTGTTTGGTAACTGTTATTACAGTACCGTTTCCTCTGCCTCTGCACAATAAATAATACATGGACCTAACTGGCTGTAGATTGCTTTGAATGAATAAACACAGAGAAGCATAATTAAGTGTCTAGACATCAGCATACCCTTTTATTATACTGCGGCATGTTGGAGATGATGGTAGAAAATGTCTATTTATACATGGGTAAGATTTCTATCTCGTGCATTGTAGATGGCTGGGTTTATTAGGACCTAGTGGGGAGTGTTTTGATGGTTCTTTATATTTTTTTACTCAACACAGTCACTTTATGTAGAAAAAGAATAAACAGAGGTCTATGTAGTAGAGCTGCATGATTCTGGCTAAAATGAGAATCACAATTTTTTTGCTTAAAATAAAGATCGCGATTCGCTCACGATTCTCGCAGCGTAAAATCTCTTACATTTATACAAAAAAAGGGCTTTTTCTTTTAATTCATTAAAGTTATTCCCCCCCCCCCCCCCTCCCCCCAAAAAAATGCATTTAAAAAAACTGCTGCGCAAATACAGTGCAACATAAAATATTGCAACAACCGCCATTTTATTCTCTAGGGTCTCTACTAAAAAATATGTGTGTGTGTGTGTGTGTGTGTGTGTGTGTGTGTATATGTATGTATGTATATGTTATATTATATAAATTACACACAGGGCTTGACAAATTTACTTTGAAACTGGGAGTCAGCTAAAAATGTTGGGAGCCAGTTTTTTTTTTTCCAACAACTAAAATAACCGATCCTAAATTTACACAGAAAACCATTTCCATCTTTGTAGTAGAGGGGTGTGTAAATGGAACTAAAGCTGTTCCAACCAGCTGCCCTACAATCCCTGTCCACTCATCGTTATGGGCACCAGATTAAGCCCGCAACTCCTTCAACCAGTTGTCAGGCAGGGGAAGCCCTCTGCCCGACCAGTGACTGCTTGTAGCAGTGCACCTCGCTCCAGCAGGCCACAAAGCCTCAGCCTCAATTACTGGCCGGAGCTGCATTTTAGTTCGTGCACCCACCAGGTGAGGGGGGAATGTGGTCTTGCATGGGGACAAGACACCTGCCACAGTTTAGCCCAGGCGCCAGGTTGTTGATTCTAGGCGCCAATGCGACCTGGCGCCTGGGGTTTGTCAAGCCCTGTGTGTGTGTGTGTGTGTGTGTGTGTGTGTGTGTGTGTGTGTGTATGTATATGTGTATATTGGGGGTTCTAAGTAATTTTCTAGCAAAAAAAATATGATTTTAACTTGAAAAGAACCGTCAGAAAAAGGTTTGCTGATTAAGTGGTTAAACGTTCCTAATTTACATACAGAACTCTATTCCTTTGATGTAAAAGTCCATGTGATACAATGTTTACACTTAACATTCCACTGATAAAGAATGTTTTCAAAACTTTCAGACTTTGACTTTTGGCTAAGAGCAGAGAGGAAATTCTTTTCATGTCAAAGATCGTGAAACCCTGTGTCAAGATCGCAACGGGAAAAAGATCGCGATAACGATTCTTGACGATTAATCGTGCAGCTCTACTATGTAGTTGAGATGAGAGTTGAGTGGTGTACTACTACACTGGATAGGACTGGAGACATGTCAGTCCTGACTCCTGAGCGGCTGGCAGCTTGTGGTGTCTGCAAGTACCTGTGTTAGGCTTCATGTACACTGGCCTACCTTTACCGCAGACATGGGAAACGCAGCAAAGTCGTGGCACATTTTTGCTGCAGTCTGCGGTTTCCCGCGGCTGGCGATCAAAACGTTCCTATCCTGGTTGCGATTCTTCTGCGTTCAGGGGAGGGAGGTTGAAAATCACCCAAACGTGGCAGCTCCTTAAAGGGGTTGTCAAGGTACAATTTTAGGTACAAGGAAGCTGCTATCTTTGCCTTTGTTTAAATCTACAACTTCCATGCTGCTGCACATGTGATCAGTTATGACATCAGCCATCGGATGGTTTGACAGTTTGGTTGAGAGTTTACTTCTGCTTTAAAGGGGTTGTAAATGTTCAATTTTTTTTCCCCCTAAATAGCTTCCTTTACCTTAGTGCAGTCCTCCTTCACTTACCTCATCCTTCCATTTTGCTTTTAAATGTCCTCATTTCTGCTGAGAAATCCTCACTTCCTGTTCTTCTGTCTGTAACTCCACACAGTAATGCAAGGCTTTCTCCCTGGTGTTGAGTGTTGTGCTCGCCCCCTCCCTTGGACTACTGGATTGTCAGGACACCCAGTAACGCACAGCTCCTTTCACGATCTGCAACGTAGAGAGCGTCCTGACTCTCCTGCAGTCCAAGGGAGGGGGCGAGCACGACACTCCACACCAGGGAGAAAGCCTCGCATTACTGTGTGGAGTTACAGACAGAAGAACAGGAAGTGAGGATTTCTCAGCAGAAATTAGGACATTTAAAAGCAAAATGGAAGAATGAGGTAAGTGAAGGAGGACTGCACTAAGGTAAAGGAAGATATTTAGGATTTTTTTTTTTTTACCTTTACAACCCTTTTGAAGCCTTATGCTGGCCATAATCTCAACTTATAGAATTTCGTCCGAAACTCGACCTTTTCCAAAAGATCGTTCGACATTGGTGCTGTTAGTGGTCTCAACTTTATCATTTGATTTTGACGGTAGGCCTGGCTAATGTCCATGCTTTCAAAGAAAAACTTTTACCGTTTCAACCAAAGTGTATGTTATTGATCGATCACTTTAAATCATGGAAACTACTGTATTCGATCAGTTAGTGGACAAGTCGTTATCGAGCAAAGAATAGTAATTCGCACTGCAAATAAATGATTCTCTACATATATGACCAGTCTAGGTCTTCAGAGTGGCCCTTTGATCCTTGTGCAGCTTCCTTGAATCCTAGGCCCAGGCTGTACACAGGGACTTGATGTCTGCCCAGTCTATATCTGGTAACTGTGAGGGGGGGGGAGGGGGCACTGTATGAATGAGTGATGGGGGCTATATATACAGTACGGCCTCTGTGGTCAGTGAGAACTGTATATGATGGATCAAAGCTGCACTGTTGCTGGTTCATACATCATCAGGAGTAATTTCTAGGTCTGATTTAAAGGATCACTAAAGGATATATATATATATATATTTTTTTTTTTTGCTAAATAGCTTTCTTTGCCTTACTGCAGTCCTGGTTTCATATCCTCATTGTTCATTTTTGCTTTGAAGTAGCTGTAATTCTGCTCTGATCTCCACACTTCCTGCTTGTCTGGCTCCTTATAAAAAATCTCATGGCATCTTTTCACTGTGGTCCAAACTCATTACTGTGTGTCTAAAACTCCTCAGAACCAATCAGATTCATTTTAAAAACAAAACACTTTTGTTCTGTGTGTCTCTCTACTTCACAGAAACATGAAACCAGTTTAAAAGTGAAACTAAACTGCAGGCACATTATATGATTGATTTTTATCTATTTTTAATCATTTTTAAAAGGAGTCTCTATACCCTGTAAACAGCCATTTCAGCAAAATATTTTTTTCCTTTAGTGACCCTTTAATCAATAAAGGTGAATAAAGGCAAAAGTACTGGATGTAAGCCTGTAACTTGGTAATATTTTGGGAAGGGGTCAGGTATTCGTCAGTTCAAGTGTCGGTGCCCTGACATTTACTACAAAGACCAATACATTTGACGGTTATTTCAGATGTGGACAGATTTCACCCAGATCCAGGAGCTGGCACTACGCAACTTGCATAGGACTATATAAGTCGCTATATTACACATACAAAAAGTGGCACTTTTTTTTTTTTGTGGCATGTAGAGAAAAAGTTCCATTGAATTTACTTTTATAACACATCCGAACTGCTACTTTTGTATCTCTGTACTTCCAACCCCTGGCAGCTCTCCTATAAGGAAGTGAGTCGCATTTTAGCTGCCCCATCTCTGCCCTTCTCCATTCACAAAACTCAATAGGCAAATTTTTAAAGCAGCCCCAACATCACTTTTCTGGCGGTAGTTTCCTTAGAGTTGTAAACTCTTCTGTACGTCTAGTGACGTGACTGTTGAAAGAAAACCACAGCGATGAAACAAAACCCTCCTACATAGGTTTATACCTGTCTATCTGCAGTATTCTCTTCTCTACATCTGTTCAAAGTCCAGAATTTATAATGCTTCTCTGAGCTGTCAGAAAACAGGGTGGAGAGCTGAAGTTGCACTCTGTAGTGCTGATTGGAGGGAAGCGACACACCCCGCTTAACTTGGCACACAGGAACAGAGCTGAGGCTGTCTATCAGCTGGAGGTCCCTCCCCTGTCACCATTTTTTTCTTGGTGTCAGGAAAATGTGTCATAAGTGATTCATGCTGAGGAACGAGCATAAGAGACACAGGACCGTTTCAATTTTAATTCAGATGTGGCTCCCAGCAAGAATTGTGCCTGTTCTCTGTTTCAGGGACAAACCGGGCCTAAATTTTTGCTTGAATTCTGACCTGAAACTGAGCCAAAAATGTACAGGACCTCTGCATAGCCGCCCCGGAGATGTGTGAACCAGCTCCATTAAGTGCCGCTTACTCTTCTGTCATGCGAATTGGATGCGAAGACCCAGCCTCAAAGTGTTACTAAACCTACAATGGTAAAATCAAACTGTATGTACAGTAAAAGTCAATCTCCTGACAGTACAGAGCCTTGGGGGCTCGATGGAAATGCTCAGTTTGGTGTGTGTTGCTATTTATTTTTTCTTTGGGAGTGAATATGATCAGCAAAGGGCCAACCAGCACTGTCCAGACAGAGGGACAGGGGTTCTTAGAAGTAGGGTTGCATCGATATGTTTCTGCCTGCGAGTACTGATACTAGGCCAAGTGCATGCTGACACCAAGTACCGGTGCGATCTGAGCCCATACTAAATGAATGGGCTCAAATCGCACTGCAAAGAATTGTATGAAATTTGAACAGGAAGACGGTGCGATTCGCATGCGGTTTCAGCACCGCTCCTGTGTAAACCCGGGGTGAAGTCACTGATGAGACTGTTCACACAGGATCGGTGGGGGGAACTGCACATGCGATTTGGACAGGAATGGCACTGCATTCTTGTTCAAATCAAGTGTGATTCTTTGCAGTGCAATTTGAGCCTATTCATTTTGTATGGACTCAATTCGCACCGCAAAGGTATTGGTTTCAGGTATCGAAGCATTTGCAGAAGTACGAGTACCAATACCGGGATCGGTGCAACCCTAATTGGAAGTGGTGGCTGCATTCGTTTTCTTTGCTTTTTTTTTCACCTGGTGATCCTGCCAGTTAGACACTTTCTATCCTAGGATTGTTTGTACTTGGAGCCAAAACATGAGATAGTGTGTATGTATTTAAGATATGTATGGATATGCTCCCCCCCCCCCCACATACACTTCTTCAAAGGGAACAGAATAAGATTGGTATCTAGCCTGATCCTCACATAGCAGTCAGTTATTCCTATAATAGATAGTATTACTAGGACCAGTATATGGTATAGTAGGAAGATTTCTTCACACTTTGCCGAGTGTTCTGCTAAAATAACGTTCCCTTCCCTGTGTACACATCTCCTCATATGACCCCACTGGCAGAAGTTATTTGATAGCGTGTGGGAAATAAGACTTCACGGAAGCTGTGACTTGGCGACCTTAAAGTGACACTAAACTGGTTTTGAAAAAAAAAAATTCCATTCAAGTATGTATTCTTAACTGGAAAAAGTTCCTTCTGCTGCTCTGGCCTCTCGGCCGCCTTTAGATCTCGGAATTCCTTTTTTTTTCTGCTGTGAGGTGACTTCCTGTTAGAGGGTGGCTACGCTGATTCTCCCGGGTCCCCGCTGTCCACTCTGGGATGTGTGGTGTGCATAGAGCAGGACACATGACCGCTACTAAATCGCACTGCTTGTTCCTAATAAACAGATGAGGAGGCAGAAAACACAGTAAGAAATAATTTTAAGGCCAACTCCACTTTTGTGGGGGGAAAAATTGCAAACTAAACAAATGTTACATATACATCTGTGACACAAGTCCTATTGTAATTGAATGTTATTAAAAAATGACCTTTCCTTTTTAACTGCAGCTCTGTAAATTTTATGTAAAATGTAATGCAATATGGCAACCTGGACAAGATACCGTGTTTCCCTAAAAATGAGACCTACCCAGAAAATAAGACCTAGCGTTATTTTTCAGGAGAGCTGAAATATAAGTCCTACCCCGAAAAAAATAGGCCCTAATTTAAAATGCTTGTAAAATCCTATAATGCACTCTCTTACAGTAGTATATAATGTACAATGTGTGTGTTTCTGTAATATAATTGTGGGAAAGAGAGCTCCGGTGTGTCACGGAAGCACAGTGTGGCGCTATAAAAAAGGTATTTGGCACAATTATATTACAGAAACACACACATTGTGTTTCTGTAGGGCAGAGGGATGGGATTAGTGACACTGGCATTCCCCAGCTGTCTGTCGATTTCCCATCCTCCATGGTGCTCAGTGTGTTTTTTTCTTTCGGGTCCCTCCAGTGAAGCCTCTCCTGACGTCGGGTCTCCTCAAGCTCCTCCCCCTGCAGTCTACTGGCTGTCAGCTCATCAGCTGACTTTCTGCTTCAGTGAAGGGGAGGGGGCTTTATCCACAATGCAGGCCCTGCCTCTGTGTTTCTCCTGGAGAAACGGCGCATGGCACAACGGATGACATCATCAGATCGATTCGGCCGACTCGCAGCATTGTGAATGTCTGAATCCTGATGCATCGATGCTGCGATTTATATTCAACATCCCTAACTTCTTTAGAATAACATACGTTGGGAATCTGCAACAAAAGTGGAGAAAAGTGGTTTCTGCCGAGATAATGTATGGGCAGCTGTATGTATCAAGTTGATCAGCTTTGGTACAACCAGCCTGCTGGATTTGTTAGCGATTACTAGTGGCTGTTATAGCCGCTAGCAACAATCAGTGTCCCTGCAGGCTCCCTCTTCCCCTGGAAGAACACTGTCTCATCAGGAGGGATTCCCCTGTCCGCACAGTCTGTGTTTATGGGGGAATCGTGCAAATTTGTTTCCTGCAACCCGTGATTGCAGGAAAGTAGTTTGCACACTCTATGGCCGGCCTTTAGGGAGGTGGGTTGTGCAGAGTAGAGCTATAGCTATACAGGAGGACTTGTATAGGCTTCTTATTATATGGAATATGTTGTGTTCTCCTCCTGGGTGGCCTGCTGCGACCAGTAAATAATCATTTAGCGAGATGTGACTTTCCCAGCTTGTTTGTAGCATCCGTTAGATGTGAGTAAGCTGCACAGCATGAAAGGTCTGCCCAATGTAGGATTAGCAGCCAGCGTGTGAACATAATTCCTGCAGTGGGTTGGTCACAAGGAATAGTCCAGATGCCAATGAGTGATTAACGTGAAGGCTTCGGAGTATGTTTACTCTTATTAGAAGTGCTGGGCCATGGAGTCTGACACAGGGAAGCAATCGTTTTCCAAGCTTTACTATAGTACAGAAAAAATTACCAGTCCAAATTTTAAAAGGGTTTACATGTCGTGTGTGTGTGTGTGTATATATATATATATATATATATATATATATATATATATATATATATATATATATATATTATTATTATTGAAAATACTATTAAATTGAAAGGAAGAGCAGGAGTGTTTGCGCTTTTAGTACATTTGTATCATTTTTATTGGTCTAGCCTTGGGTTTTATTTTACCATTAACCATCGAATAAGTTGTGGCTGGATTTATTTGCATTGCGTTTAACTTGTGTTTACACACACACTTGGGTTGACGTGAAAAAAAAAAGTTGCGTTGACTTTATTTTTTTTCATGGCAGAAGCTAAATCTTTTTCTCCCCTAGAGCCGGTTCACACAGGGGCAGCTTGGCTGCCTGACAAGTCGCTCTCCGCTCTGTTCAATGGACTCAAGTCTCTCTGACTTAGAAAAAGGTTCTTGTATGACTTTGGGGAAGACTCCAGGCGACTTGCATTGACTTCAATACAGTCGTCTTGAGATTGCCTTGCCAAGTCCCCCCCCAAAGTTGTGCCGCCTCTGTGTGAATCGGGTCTTTAAAGTGGATGGTAACCCCAAATATGAAATATTAACAAAGCACACCCCTCTGTAGTGTGTACTCGTCTGAATCCAGAGCACTAAGTGTAATTTCTGTCTGTTGCTTTATTCCTCTATCAGCATGAATCACTTCTAACAACTAGAGAAAAGGTGATCGGGGAGGGACCTCCAGCTGATTGACAGCCTCAGCTCTGTTGCTGTGTAGAGGGGAGGGGGGGGTGTCTCTTGTCTTCCCTTCCCTCCCTTCCATTCGGCTCTCAGAGCTCTCCTTACTGAGCTCTGTAGAGTGTAACTTTAGCTCTCCACCCCTTTTTTCTGAAATCAGACAAACTTATAAATTCAGCACTTTGAACAGATGTAGAGAATAAGCAGATAACCAGGTACAACTTATGTTGGAGAATTTGTTTCATCTCTATGTATCACCTGAGGATAGTGCCTTCACTGGGTATATGGAAGTGTTTACAATCACTTTAACGTGTTGCAACATGTTGGCACTGCGTTTTAAGTACAGCAAAGGGTAAATCGCATTTAGCCGCACATCATTGCAGACCAACTGGTATTGGAATGAATTGCAGTCTCAGCCTGGGCTCTTGTCAGGCCACGCCCCCAACACACTTCACTCCGCCTCTCGGAGCTTACTTATGGGGATCAAGTGCAGCATATTCCATTCTCACCTCTGTATGCCCACATGGCGCTTCGGTTTGAATTGAGACTATTAGAAATAATGGATTTTGGCTGCTTGTTGTGTTGGGATTGTGATGAGCCATGCAGCCCAATGTATGTGATATGAATGAGCCATTTTAGTTTGGCTGTTCTAAGTGGTGGATAGGGATTGTGGGGTGGGAGAGTTGGGATAGGAATAGGCTGTGGTCACTGGGGGAAGAGGATGGGGATGGGAGGGTCATTTTAAAGACCATTTCAGATGCCAGCAGTGCTAATCACGGGGCTTGCAAATGAATGTTAACCCTCCAATCCTGCAGAGAAAAATAAACAGTCCATAGCTGACAGTCTCCGAAGCAGATAAGATTAGCTGAGTGATTTACAGGTTTCCCCACATAAGTACAATACCTCCACTTGCTAATGTAACAACCCCCACTGCTGTCTCAGCGGGCATGTGATAGTTCACACCAGTCATCAAAGACCCCTAGAAGTCCGGCAAGTTGCTTTGCATGAAAACAAGCAGAGGAGAACCATCCACTGTAAAACCCAACACTGCTGGGATGCTGGAACAGGATGAAGTCTGACAGTAATGCACCTACAGTATGTATTTTCAATGTACGGTACCAGGCAGCGGCTCTCGGTTGCGGGACGTAGCTTAGATTCGTGGGACACCGTTCACTTTCCGGAACAGGTATGCTCCTGCTCCAAAACCTGCTGCCGGAGGAGGGGCGGGGGCACCCCCCCAGGTGACGTCATTTCTGGTATCGGAGCATTTTCGCGAGTACCGATACTCACAAAAATGCCTAGTATTGGTGCCGATACCGGTATCGGTGTAACCCTAGCAGGAACCTTTTCTTTATCGTACATCACGGGACACAGAGCGCATAGTCATTACATATGGGTTATATGGGTACCTTCAGGTGTGGACACTGGTGTAATCAACTTCACAGGAAGTTCCTCCCTATATAACCCCCTCCCACTGAGAGTGCTTCAGTTTTTTCGCCAGTGTCTTAGGTGTTGGTCACGTCTAGCTGTCCCTCGGAGGTCTCGGGACCCAGGATAGCTAGCCGGATCCGTCCGAAGTGCTTCAAAGCCAAGGTGTACGGTACCCGGGCCCTGCCTGCGTGGGTTGTTGCCTATAATGCCTCTCCTTGGAGGGCTGGATTCTGGGCTCCAGTGCCTTGGTCTCTCCTAGGACTAAACGCTACTGATGCCAGGATGCTATATAGGTCCAGGGGTGTGGGTTCCTTAACACAGGACCCCGGTCCCTGAAGGTCCGAGACAATACCCACGGAGATGGGGGAAGATTGGGCCTCTTGCAGTTTGCAATACCCTGCGGCGTGGAGCAGGTAAGAGGGAACCTGCGGGACTTGGTTCGACAGTAGGTATCCCCCTGGGGGTTCTGGGTTGGCTAATGGTATGCTTGTGCATCAGCCACTATCTCCACTATGTCTGTGTGGGCAGGATGGGATACTAATGTTTACCCAGATAACATGTAGATATATGTATACTTGTGTAAGATATATATTTGCTACTCACCCCAGGTCTGCCTGTTAGCATTGATACTGCAACCCCACATGTTTTAAAGAGGAAAATTGCTGGTGAAAACTCCTGTTTCTTAGGAAGCCCATGGGGACAGCTTCCTCTCTATGTGCACTACAATAAGATTAGTGCTTACCTGGTGTCTGTTGGTGCTGCCTGGCGCTGGTCCATGTTTTTCCTCTGCTCCGCTTCCTCCATGTTGTTTTCATCGTGGGGGGGTGCGCGCGTGGGCGGGTGCGCGCGTGCGCGCCGCCTTTTATAGCGTCGGCGTGCGTTGGGGGGGGCGGGCCAGCAGCGTCAGGGTCTGTTTTAAAAGTAAAACTTTTTCTCTGGCTGGTCTTTCCCTCCTGGAGGCAGAGGAAGAAGGACACAGAGCGCGCAGCTGGGTCTTTTGGCCACAGTGACACCCAGTGGCGGTTTGTGGATCTTCAGGTCTAGGACTTAGTTCCACTATTGACCAGAAAAAAAAAAAAATAATAGTTTTTTTCCTTAAAGGGACTCAGCCTTAGATCCAGCAGTATCTGAGTCAACCTTGGACTCCGGCTAACGGGCATTGGTGTTGCAATACTCACAGGTTTTCCTCAGTATTGCCACCTCCCAGGCGGGTAAAAAAATAAAAATAATTTTTTTTTCATTTTTCCTCAGCCTGTTCTCATATTAATTACTCCTAGCTACAACAGTCAGGTGTTGGCTAGAGGGGTGACTCAAGGTTGTGCAATGGCTCCAAAGGCATCAGGACCAGCCAAGGCTGCAAAAGGTGCCAAGAAACAAAAGGGGTCTCCATCGGGGTCAGAGGATTTGGGCCAGGTTTCAACGGCCCCACCCTCACCAGTTAGACCACCGAGTAGCATAGTACAAGAGCCATTGGGGATGCTGGGGGTAGAGGCGGCCCCCGATCCACCCATTCCCGTTTACGTAACGGAAGAAATGCTAGCGACCACCCTGGGTGGGCTAGAGAAAAGGTTAACTGCTTTGTTTGCCCGCCCTTTGCCAAGCAGCAAACGGGCTAGATCCCCCTCACCTAGTTTGGTGTTTTCAGATGCGGAGGTCTCCTCTTCGGCGGAACGGGACCCACAAGGGGATCAAGCAGACCCAAGTCCTGAAGGTTCAGACATGGAGGGTTCCACTGTAGATGAATATTTTTCGGCCTCTCAAGTGGAGAGCCTGTGGATCCAGTCTTTGACCGATATAGTTCGCACTGCTTTTAAACTTCCAGTGCCAGAACTAGTAGCCCCTGTGGTATCCTCATTGGGTTCTTTAAAGGCTCCATTAACTTGTGTGTCTTTTCCGATTCACCCCCTTCTGCGCGGCGTGATTTACCAGGATTGGGCTCGACCTGATAGGATCTTTATCCCTCCTAAGAGGTTCTCTATTCTCTATCCTATGGAAGAGGAATTTTTAAAGAAATGGGCTCCCCACAGTGGACGCGGCCATTTCCTGCGTGAATAAATCCCTGACCTGTCCGGTTGAAAATGTCCAGATGTTCAAGGATCCGGTCGACAAAAAATTAGAGACCCTACTGAAGGCTTCTTTCACCACAGTAGGTGCCATGGTTTAGCCAGGGGTGGCAGCCATTGGCGTTTGTCAGGCCTTAAAGGATCAGGCAAAACAGATAGTAAAGGACATGCCGGCTCAGCAAACTCGTGAATTAGCAGATTTCCCTAGGGCTCTCTGCTTTGCAGTAGATGCTATTAAGGACTCTATCCAACAGGCATCCCGGATCTCTGCTGGTGGTTCACATGCGTCGTCTTTCGTGGCTAAAGAACTGGTCAGCAGAGGCACCCTGCAAAAAGCTTTTAGCAGGGTTTCCCTTTCATGGGGGCCATATCAAGTGGTAAAAGTTCTTCCTTACCGGTCAAATAAGACCGCGTGGGCCCGCGTTTAAACGACAGGCCCTTGCAGGCTCGGCCCCTTCGACTTCCCGTCAGTATCGACGGCCTCCCGGGCGTTCAGCAGTTAATAGCCGCCCACAGGGACAAGCCGCGGCAAACAAGAGGCCCTGGTCTCGCAAGCCGGCTAAACCAGTCATCAAGTCAGATTCATGAAGGGGCGCCCCCACTCTCTTGGGTGGGGGGAAGACTTCAGTTTTTCTCCGAAGTCTGGAAGGCCAGAATCCCGACTCTTGGGTTCGGTCCGTGGTAGCCACAGGCTACAAACTAGAGTTTCGAGAAATCCCCCCCTCCTCATTTTCAGGGGTCAAGTCTTCCAAGCGACCCGTTAAAGAGGGCCTCTCTCGTAAAGGCGTTGGACCGCCTCTTGCTCCAAGGAGTAATTGTAGTACCAACCCAAGAAGGGGGTCTGGGATTCTACTCCAACCTTTTTATTATACCAAAACCCAGTGGCGACGTCAGGCCTATCCTAGACCTCAAACGCCTAAATCGCTTTCTAAAGATTCAGACCTTTCGTATGGATTCCATACGTTCAGTGACAGCCAGCCTGCATCAAGGCGACTTTCTAGCATCTATAGACATAAAGGATGCATATCTGCATGTGCCGATCTACCCAGCACATCACAAGTTTCTTCGTTTTATGATAGATAAAAGTCATTTCCAGTTCGTAGCCCTCCCTTTCGGGTTGGCAACAGCTCCGCGGGTATTCACAAAGGTGTTAGCCCCGGTGCTAGCCGTCCTAAGGACAGAAGGCATCTTGGTCCTGGCATACCTGGACGATCTCCTGGTTATCGACAGATCAGCTTCCAACCTCAATCATGCAGTAGTCCGCACAGTGCGGCATCTAGAAGAATTCGGGTGGATTGTGAACCAAGAAAAATCAAGGTTACAACCCACAAGACAGTTGGAATATCTAGGCTTTCGGTTAGATACAGAATGCCAGAGGGTATTTTTACCTCAAGGGAAGATCAGGTCGTTGATTCAAACGATTCAAATAGTCTTAGGCAAAAAGAAGCCGACTATTCGCCTATGCATGCGACTGCTGGGAAAGATGGTGGCCGCCTTCGAAGCAGCGCCCTATGCCCAGATCCATACCAGAGTTCTCCAGGCAGCTATTCTCTCTGCTTGGAACAAGTCCATACAGGCATTAGACCGTCCATTAGTTCTTTCCCCAGGGGTCAAGCGCAGCCTGTACTGGTGGCTGATCCCTCAAAATTGTCAAAAGGGAAAACCTTTTGCCCCATCACGTGGAAAATAGTAACCACAGATGCCAGCCTAACAGGTTGGGGGGCAATCTTAGGAAAACGGACCCAGCAGGGACAGTGGTCAGAGGCAGAAAGTCTGCTTCCCATCAATGTCCTAGAGATCAGAGCTGCTCGGTTGGCCCTGGTCGCCTGGACTCTCCCCCTGCAGGGTCTGCCAGTAAGGATACAGTCCGACAATGCCACGCCGGTGGCATACATAAACCACCAGGGGGGCACAAGGAGCCTAGCAGGTCAAAGGGAAGTAAACCTGATTTTTTCATGGGCCGAAGCCCATGTACCCTGCATCTCAGCAGTGTTCATCCCAGGGATAGACAATTCTCAAGCAGATTTTTTGAGTCGTCAACAGGTACTCCCGGGAGAGTGGTCTCTTCACCCCCAGGTATTCCAAGAGATTTGCCAAAGATTCGGAGTTCCCGATGTGGATGTCATGGCAACAAGATTCAACAAGAAATTGG
Organism: Rana kukunoris; assembly: GCA_029574335.1. Lineage (NCBI taxonomy): Eukaryota > Metazoa > Chordata > Amphibia > Anura > Ranidae > Rana > Rana kukunoris. Next base: position 81,234,905 of record CM056051.1, read on the forward strand.
ACAAATTCGTATCCCGAGCCAGGGACCCCTCGGCCTACGGGACCGATGCGTTGGTTTGCCCCTGGCACCAGTTTTCTCTCCTGTATGCGTTCCCTCCACTACAGATGATTCCCCGCCTTCTACGAAGGATCAGGGTGGAGCGCAGGCCGGTGATCCTGGTGGCCCCAGCCTGGCCCAGAAGGGCTTGGTACGTACTCATCGTGAGGATGTCAGTAGGGGCACCGTGGCCACTCCCCCTGCGCCCAGATCTGCTGTCTCAGGGCCCGATCTACCACCCTGCTTCACAGCAGCTAAATTTGATGGCTTGGCGGCTGAATCCCTAATTCTTAAGGGCAGAGGCCTCTCAGCCCAGGTCATATCTACGTTAATTCAGGCTAGAAAGCCAGTCTCTAGAAATATCTATTACAGAGTCTGGAGGACCTATGTGGAGTGGTGCGAGTCCCAAGGAGGGCATCCTCGCAAGTTTTTTATTGACAGGATCTTGCGATTCCTCCAGGTTGGCTCTTAGTACTCTAAAGGGGCAGGTGTCTGCTTTATCGATATGGTTTCAAAGGCCTTTGGCCACGCATTCGCTTGGGAAAACCTTCTTGCAAGGGGTCTTGCATGTGAATCCCCCTATTAGAGCTCCCCTCTGCCCCTGGAATTTAAATCTGGTCTTGTCAGCTTTACAAAGGCAGCCGTTTGAACCTCTGACAGAAATCCCTCTTGTGCTGCTAACCCGAAAGTTGGTTTTCTTGGTGGCTATGGCTTCGGCCAGAAGGGTCTCCGAGCTGGCAGCCTTGTCTTGCAGGGAACCGTACCTGATTCTGCATAAGGACAGAGTGGTTCTGCGGCCTCAGCCTTCTTTCCTTCCTAAGGTTCATATCCAGTTTTCACTGGAATCAGGACCTAGTCCTACCATCCTTCTTTCCTACTCCCCAGTCCAGAGAGGAAAGATTGCTTCATACTTTGGACGTGGTCCGAGCCATGAGGGTTTATCTCAAGGCTACAGAAAAGATTCGGAAAACAGATGTGCTTTTCGTTCTCCCGGATGGCCCCAAGAAGGGTCAGCCGGCTGCCAAGTCTTCCTTGGCTAGGTGGATTAAGCAGCTGATTTTTCAGGCCTATGGTCTGAAGCGCGTTCCACCTCCCTTATCAGTTAAGGCCCATTCTACGAGGGCCATGAGTGCCTCTTGGGCGGCACACCATCAGATCTCTATGGCACAGGTTTGCAAAGCGGCAACCTGGTCTTCCGTACATACGTTTACTAAATTTTATAAGCTGGACGTCACAAAAGCTACGGACGCAGCTTTTGGGCAGGCGGTCCTACGGGCAGCAGTATAGAATCCTCTGGCCCGGTTCACGCCCCCTTGTTTTTCTGTTGGTGAAGCTATTTTTTACCTCCTGATATATTTTCTGTTTGGCTAATTTTGGCCTTACGGTCTCCCTCCCTTCATGGAGCATTGCTTTGGGACATCCCATATGTAATGACTATGCGCTCTGTGTCCCGTGATGTACGATAAAGAATAAAAGGATTTTTAATAACAGCTTACCTGTAAAATCCTTTTCTTGAAGTACATCACGGGACACGGAGCTCCCACCCCTCTTTTGGGGAACATTGTGTAACCTCGGAGAAATTGCTTGCTACAAAACTGAAGCACTCTCAGTGGCAGGGGGTTATATAGGGAGGAACTTCCTGTGAAGTTGATTACACCAGTGTCCACACCTGAAGGTACCTATATAACCCATATGTAATGACTATGCGCTCTGTGTCCCGTGATGTACTTCAAGAAAAGGATTTTACAGGTAAGCTGTTATTAAAAATCCTTTTTTCTTTCTCGTACATCACGGGACACAGAGCAGCATATTCATTACTATATGGGTTATATGGAGTACCTTCAGGTGTGGACACTGGCAATCTCAAACGAACAGGAAGTCCCTCCCTATATAACCCCCTCCCATAGAGGAAGTACCTCAGTTTTTTCGCCAGTGTCTTAGGTGTTGGTCATGGAATAGCTTTGCTCCACATCCTTGGGATTAAGGGCGGGCTAACCGGATCTGTCCAAGGAGCCTCAGTGCCAAAGTGGACAGTACCCGGGCCCCAAACCGTGGGGTTTTGCCTATAATGCTCCTCTTTGGAGGGCTGGACCCTGGGCCCAGGACTTGGAGTTCGTAAGGACCATAAGTTCCTGTTTGCCAGGGTGCTATATAGGTCCAGGACAGTGGGTACCTTCATAGGACCCCAGGGCCTGAAGGTCTACTACGCTACCCACGGAGATGGGAGAAGATTGGACCGTTTTGCAAAACGTCCTGCGGCATGGAGCAGGTAAGAGGGGAGCCTGCGGGACTTGGTTCGACAGCAGGCTCTCCAGGGGAGATCTTAAGGGGGGTAGCCTGAGTATGCTCTGCATTGGCACCATGGTCACTATGTCTGATGGACAGGATGCCCTGAAATGTTTCCCCCCATCACTTGATCCCCCTACCTATCTATGTATGTTTGCTGGCTACCTGCTGCTCGCTGGTTGAAGACCTTTTAAAAAAAAAAAAAAAAAAAAAACAGATCGGTCTCTAGGCTAAAGGGACTCCTTAGGGGCCTGTTTTAGCCTTACCTTGCCGGGATTCAAATCTGCCGCCTGATGCGTCCTCCAACCTGCATTCCTGGGCTCCAGAGTGCGTCTCCTCCTGGGCTCTCCTCCCCCGACAGGCGCACGCGCGCGCATGCATATAGAAAATTTTCGCGCCGTTCGGGAGGGGGGGGGGGGGGGAGCGTGACTGCAGTGTAGAGTGGGCGTGCCTTCAATTGCTGTTATACACAGCAGGCGCGTTCTTAGCTCAGTTCAGAGCTGAGCTGGAGAGAGAGGACGTAGAGCTGGCAGCACAGTGACTCCCGGTGGCGAGAAGGGGTACTACATGCTGGAGTCAGCTCCAATACTTTTTGTTAAGCCAAAATCCCCTTGGCAACAGGTTGAATGCTGGCAAACATGTTGGGGGTGGGGCTGTATGTGGTGAATAATATTATAAAAGAAAACATACTGAGCCCCACCGTTTTTGGGCATTAGTGATCCTATTGTCCCCTAAACCTTATTTTTTTGTACTCCTGGCTATAACAGTCTGTTGTTGTAAGCGGAGTCCTTCGGTTTTGTATTATGGCTTCCAAGGGTTCAGGATCAAAACACACAAAAAAAAAAAGAGAGAAAAGGCAAAGACAAAGGGGTTCCTCCTCTGGTTCTGATGATATGCCAATACTTTCCCCACAGGTTATTCCTATAGGGGTCACCCTGGATAAGCCATTAAGGGGGTCTGGTGCGGAGGCTGGCCCAGGTCGGCCCAACCCTGTGTTATCACAGAGGAGATGCTAGCCGTCACCCTAGGGGGGCTAGAGAAAAAAGGTTAACAGCTATGATCGCTGGCTCTTTTTCTGGCAAGAAGCGGACTAGATCCCCATCGCCAAAAGGGACAGAACCTGGAGGATCTACCACTGAAGAATCATTTTCAGCCTCCCAGACGGAGAGTCTGTGGGTCCAGTCTTTGACGGACATGGTCCGCTCGGCATTTAATTTGCCATTTCCAGAGCCTCAGGTTCCTGCGGTATCCTCTTTGGGTTCTTTTAAAAGCGCCTTTAAGCAACGCAGCTTTTCCGGTCCATCCTCTGTAAGAGGAATTGGTTTCCAGGATTGGGACGACCGGACAGAATTTTTTCTGCCGCCTAAAGCTGACGAGAGGGTAGTCTTTATGCACGTCTGCCAGGAAATATTTGTGCTTGCAGGCACTCTTTCCCCTGACCAAGTGCTCTTTAAAAGGGGCCCGGATGGCTCAGTCGGTAGAGCATCGGACTTTGGGTCTGAAGGTCCAGGGTTCAGGTCCCGGTTCGGGCACTGCTTTCAACTACCCGTGAGGTCCTTGAGGCCACATCTCCCGGAAAGCGCCCGATCTCGTCTGATCTCGGAGGCTAAGCAGGGTCGGGCCCGGTTATTGCCTTGATGGGAGACCCCCTGGAAGGTTTTCTGTTATTTGCCCTATGGAAAATACATTTTTCTAAGAAAGGGGGCGCTCCCAACTGTGGACGCAGCCATCTCATGGGTGAATAAATCATTAACTGGCCTAAGGGGAAACATACAAATGTTTATGGTCCCGGTCGATAAACGTTAGAGACACTTTTTCCAGCATCCCTGGCTACAGCCAGCAGTGGCTGCAATTGGAGTTTTGTCAGGCGTTAAAAAAACAGACAAAACAGATGCTTAAGACATCCCTGCCCAATAGGCAGAGGAGTTATTGGATATTCCCAGAGCTCTGTGCTTTGCGGTAGAGGTTAAAAAAGACTCCATCCAGCAGGCGTCTCGTTGTCACTATTTTTAGTGCATATGAGAAGGCTCTTATGGTTGAAGAACTGGGCGGCCGAGCCCCATGTAAAAGACTGCTGGCAGGTTTGCCCTTCCATGGAAAGATCTGGATAAATACATTCAGACTGTTTCAAGTGGCAAAAGTACCCTTTTACCAGTCAAAAGAAGTTCCGGGGTCCTGCGTTTAAAAGGCAGCTCCCCCCGGTTCCAGGGCCCTCAAATTCCAGGCAGTACGGACCTCCTGCGCGATCAAACTTTTAACAATGGATCGCAAGGACAGGCCTCTGGGGATCGGTCCCCGACAGAGGGGGTCCGATCATCTGTGGCCGCAGGCTACAGATTAGAATTTCTAAAATTTCCTCCACAAGGAAGGCCTCAATGCGGGCGGCATTGGATCACCTGCTTTACCAGGGCATAATGGTAGAGGTACCAGCCCAAGAACAGGAGCTAGGTGTCTATTCCAATCTGTTTGTCATACCAAGGCTCATCGGCAATGTCAGACCAATTTTGGACCTAAAAGGTTTAAATGCTTACCTAAGGGTTCGCTCTTTCCGGATAGAATCCGTTTGGTCAGCAGCCGCCACACTCCAGAAGGATCTGGCTTCTATAGACATAAAGGATGGTTACATTCATGTACCAGGTCTTTTCAGCCACATCAAATATTTTTGTTTTTACGCTTCGCAGGGATACAGCGTCACTTCCAATTCATGGCGCCCCCCTTCGGGCTGGCTACGGCCCCCGGGTATTCACGAAGGTCCTAGCTCCTATTCTAGTCAGTCTAAGGGATCCAAGGGATCTCGGTCCTAGCATACCTGGACGACCTCTTAATCATAAGATCACTCGCTTCCTTGGTGGAATGCGTAGTAGCCCTCATGGTTCAGTACCTCGAGAGGTTCGGCTGAGTCCTAAACCGGGGAAAGATCAGCATTTCAACCTACAAAGCAGTTGGAATATCTCGACACGAGATTAGACACAGAACAGAAGATGGATGTTCCTGCCTCTGGTAAAGGTCGAGGCTATCAAAAGATTGATTCAGTTGGTCTAAGCAAAAAAGAACCAACTATTCGCCTAGGTATGCGATGGCCATGTTCGAGGCGGTACCACACGCTTCCACACTCGTGTCCTACAGGCAGCAATTCTAGCAGCTTGGTGCTGCCCAGTGGTCTGGAAGGCTGGAGAGCGGTCTGGAACAAGTTCACTCGCCAAGGAACTTGGGCAGAGGCGGAGAGGCAGCTGCCCATCAAGGTCTGGGAGTTCTGAGCGGCTCGGCTAGCCCTCCTGGCATAGACATCCAGATTACAGGGGTCCTCGGTGAGAAGTCATTCAGACAATGCCACAGCGGTGGCATATAGGTGAACCACCAAGGGGGAACCAAGAGTCAAGCCACTCAGAGTGAGAGGAGCTTGGTTTTTCGGTGGGCAGAGGTTTATGTACCCTGCATATCGGCGACATTCATTCCCGAGGTGGACAACCTACAGGTGTACTTCCTAAGTCGCCAAACCCTGTCGCCGGGGGAGTGGTCTATGCATCCACAAGTTTTTTCAGACAATCTGCCAGAAGTGGGGAGTGCCAGACGTGGAGGTCATGGCATCAGGATTCAACAAGAAGCTAGACAGGTTCATGTCTCGAACGAGGGACCCTATGGCCTGCGGAACCGATGGGTTGGCTTGCCCTTGGCATCAATCATAACTTCTATATGCATTTCCCCCACTGCAGTTACTACCCCGCCTGTGGCGCAGGATCATAGCACAGGCCGGTTATCCTGGTAGCCCCAGCTTGGTACCGGAGGGCATGGTACTCACTAGTCCTGAAAGGGGCAGCGGGAGGCCCTTGGACTCTTCCTCTAGGGCCAGACCTACTCTCACAAGGCCCGATCCTCCACCCTGCATTACGGCGTCTAAATTTGACGGCCTGGCGGCTGAATCCCTGATTCTCAGGGGTAGAGGTCTGTCTAGGCAGGTAATCCCTACCCTCATTAAGGCTAGAAAGCCGGCCTCCAGGGTAATTTTGTTACAGGGTTTGGAGGGCCTACGTAGGCTGGTGTGAGTCTAAGAGATGGGTTTCCCGCAAGTATACCATTGATAGAGTATTAAGTTTCTCCAGCTAGGAGTGGATAAAGGCCTGGCATTAAGCACGATCTAGGGACAGATTTCAGCCTTATCAGTGTGGTTTCAGAGGCCGCTGGCCACTCGCTGGTTAAGATCTTCGTACAAGGAGTCTTACGTGTTAATCCTCCAGTCAAATCACCACTTTGTCCATGGGACTTAAATCTTGTTCTGTCAACTCTACAGAAACAACCCCTTGAGCCGTTGGCTGAGGTACCTTTTGGTTTTACTGACTGGAAAGTCGGTATTTCTGATCACCATAGTTTCGGCCAGGAGAGTATCGGAATTGGCAGCCTTATCTTGTAAGGAACCATATCTCATTTTACATAAGGATAGGGCGGGGTTCCGTCCTCATTCGTCCTTTCTACCAAAGGTTATATCCAGTTTCCACCTGAACCAGGATGTGGTACTTCCATCCTTCTTCCAAAACACACCTCTAGAAAGGAGGGGTTGCTGCATATGTTGGATATTGTCAGGGCCATAAAGGCCTATCTTAAAGCTACAGAGAAGGTTCGGAAAACAGATGTGGTGTTCGTTTTACCGGAAGGGCCCAAGATGGGTCAGGCAGCTGCTTGATCCACCATCGCAAGATGAATTAAACAATTAATCGTTCAGGCCTGCGGTTTGAAGAGGTTGCCTCCTCCTTTGTCGGCAAAGGCCCATTCTACCAGGGCCATGGGCACCTCCTGGGCAGCACATCATCAGATCTCTATAGCTCGAATATGCAAGGCAGCAACGTGGTCGTCAGTCCACATGTTTACAAAATTTTATCAATTTGACGTAAGAAGGAATGCGGATACAGCCTTTGGGCAGTCAGTACTACAGGCCGCGATTCAAGCTCCTCAGGATCTGAGGGGGCTCCCTTGATTTGATTTGAGATTTACATTTCTTGTTTAAGTTGGATTTACTAGTATTTGAGTATACCTCTAAATTAAATCCTTCTTTGGAAGATGTCTCCCTCCCCTCATTAAAGCATTGCTTTCGGACATCCCATATAGTAATGAATATGCTGCTCTGTGTCCCGTGATGTACGAGAAAGAAAAAGAGATTTTTAAATACAGCTTACCTGTAAAATCTTTTTCTTGGAGTACATCACGGGACACAGAGCTCCCACCCATCTTTTGGGGAACATTTTTGGGAGGCATACTGCTTGCTACAAAACTGAGGTACTTCCTCTATGGGAGGGGGTTATATAGGGAGGGACTTCCTGTTCGTTTGAGATTGCCAGTGTCCACACCTGAAGGTACTCCATATAACCCATATAGTAATGAATATGCTGCTCTGTGTCCCGTGATGTACTCCAAGAAAAAGATTTTACAGGTAAGCTGTATTTAAAAATCTCCTTTTTTCTAAGTCGGAGTAACTCAAAACACATTGATTTAGAATTGTTCCATTGCACTGAATGAGGGCCGATTTCTAATGCGGAAAGTACTCCAAAGTTGAAGCGATGTCACATCAGTGTGAACCGGGCCTTACTGTGGCTCAATCCGGTGCATTCAGCTCACTCTCGTGATTCCGCTTACTTTTATGGACTCAGACTGGGTAACCCCTTCAGGATAAAGGTCCCTGTAATCAGGGTTTTGAGGTTCCTCCCACCCAAAACTCTCTTGGAATCCCACAAATTTGGGGTCCCTAATCAGGAGTTGGCAATCCAGAGAGTACTGAAAAGGTCTTCCCCTCTATATACGGACTACCCCCAAACCCATCACCCTGCGTGGGCGATAATCCCTGAATACTCAACATACCCTCAGACCGTCCCATTAAAGGGACTACAAACAAAATAATGTGGAAATATACGTGGTTCTGGACCTATGCTTGGTATAAGGAGTGCGTATATAGTAATTATTGACACTGCTCTGGTCGGATGGCCTCTGTTTTGTGATTTTTGTCAATTCAAAAACATATAAATGGCTATAATAAAATGATTATTGAAACGGTATGATACGAATATTAAAATTCATACAGATTATAATCTTATTAAAAAACGTGTAACAAATTTCATGTGGTTATCAAATATAGCAGCATAGAATTAGTATCTATGACTTTTTATAGTACATAAAAAGTAACTGCTTTAAAGTGATTGTAAATTCTCATTAAATAAACAAACATGTTATTCTTACATGTCCTGTGCAGTGGATTTGCACAGATCAGCCCAGATCCTCCTCCTTCTCTGGTCCCTCGTCACTGCTCCTGGCCCCTCCATCCTGTCGAGTGTCCCCACAGCAAGCAGCTTGCTATGGGGGCACCCGAGCCGCAGCTCCTTGTGTCCATTCAGAGACAGATTCCCAGTTAAGCTCCGCCCCTCTCTCTCCTGATTGGCTAACTGACTTTTGATAACGGCTGGAGCCGTGTGTGTGTAAATATATATAATTATATTTCAGACAGGAGGCTCATATCTTGCATTAATCTTTCTTTATTAATGCCCATAGCAGAAACTTAAACAACTTTTATTTGAAAAGAATAAACATAAGAACATCTGTGTGGGACTACATTTCCCAGCAGCCCTCAGTGTAACGGCCCCTCCTCCCTACGGACCCTATAAGAGGGCTGAGTACTTCCTTGCACTTCCTCTTTCTTTCTGCTCATAGTCAGATAAGTAACTAATTTAAGTCTCGTTTTTGTACTAGAATTTTCACTGTTATTATTATTATTATTATATTATATTATAGTATATATATATATATATATATAGTATTATATTTTTCATTCCCTAAACGTTTCTCCGGTGTGCGTCCCTGTTTGGTGCCACACCGCATGTTATCTCTTGTACTGCGCCGTCTTCTGTGAGCGTCATCTCCTCACAAGTTCAGCGCGCTGTTCATAGGAGGGGCGCGCCTATGCATGGCGCGTCCCCGCCTTCGCTCTCCCCCTCGCTCTCACTCTCACTCTTCCTCTCTACCAATCGGATCGCCGTGACGTCACACGGCAGCGCCGCTTCTCCCTGCAAGCCCGCGCTGTGAATCATTCGGCGGCTGCAGCGGAGCGGAGCGGTAGGGCGGAACCTCACTTCAGGGTGCTGTACTGTCCCCTATCTACCCAGTTACAGTTACCCCAACATCTCGACCGTACTGGGGCACCCCCTAACTATAATCTACAGAATTACATAGGGTTGACTAACAATCTATCTTGTCAGCATGTCACATAATAAGGTGCAGGATGACATGGAACCTGAAACCAATGTGGGAACCCCACAAATGCTCACCGCAGCACAAATTCAAGTGTTAATAACACAATCCATACAGGCTGCTTTAGCTCCTGCTACCCCTCGAACCTATACCCAGCCCATGTTACCTGTAAAGGAAAAATCAGGCAAGGCCTCTTGTAAGCGCAAACATACTGCGACTTATATCGACTCCCCGGCAGGGGAAGTAGAATTGATGCGTGAGGCAGGACCTTCCTCGGCCTGCCGACCCAGCCATCCTACAGTTATGCGACCCTTGATAACCAAGGAGTACCCATCTAAGAAGCTAATGTCATCCCTCCGGGAAAAACCCGACTCATTTAATGAGGATTCGGATGACGACTCGGGCGAGTCACTAGATGCTTCAGCTAGAGATTCTGATTCAGACACAGAGGAGGCTGGGCAAATGGCTACTGACATGGAAGCCAATCCGGATGCCCCAACAGAGGCGATATTAGACTCTCTAGGAGAGCCCTTCTTTAATCCGGAGTTGATTATTCACCCCCGCTCTGGGGATTGGGCCCCTCTTCCCCAGGTATCCCAATACGTGGAGCACTGGGTAAGGCGGATTCTGGATAAATCCAATAGAAACAAATTGCGTGCAGAATGTCCCAGGCCGTCCATCCCCAACAAGGTGACGGCCACACCCGAGATCGATCCGGTCTTATTAAAGTACCTGACCAAGGCAGGAAAATTTTCAAAAAAGGGGATTGAACGTTCGTTCAAAACGATCCAGGACCACGTCTTAGACCTCTTAGGTCCATTAACAAAAATTCTCAACCTGTCTGAACAGGCAGCCACCTCAGAGGAACCAATTGACTTGGTCCAATTACGTGGCTGGGCACAACGGGCCATATGCTTGCTAGGATCAGCTAACACTACCTGCGCCATTGAACGGCGCAGGTCTATATTGATGAGGCTTGACCCCCAGTTATCGCACTTAGCGGAATCAGAACCGGGTCCCTCAGCCGAGGGTCTGCTATTCGGAGACGATTTGGTCAAAAATATAAACCGGTTCGTTGGACTTTTCAACAGCCTAGACAAGGCTCAATTTTCCCTCAAAAAGTCAAATTCTGGGGCTAGAGTTTTTAACAGGGCTGGCAGAGGTAGAGGCCGATCTGCCGGCCGAGGAAATTATTACAGGGCCTCCCCCAGAGCACCAGCTCAATTTTACGCTCCCGCGCAGCAACTGTACTCCGCCTCTATGGTTCAACCAGCTCCATTCTTCCCTCCCAGAGGACGTCCATGGAGAGGACGCGGTGGCAGAGGATTCCCACGATCTCGTCCATCCGGTGAGTTTAATGAAAAAATGCCATTCTGTCATACCGTGGGGGGCAGGTTGAGGCATTTTACCCATGCCTGGTCCATGATTACGGCAGACCCATGGGTTCTGGCCGTAGTCAACGGTTATTGCATAGAACTAACATCACAACCAAACAGGTTGGTGCCCCTAAATCCCATACATTTTTCAGAAGACAATGTGTATCTCATAGACAGAGAACTCCAGGACCTCATCGCAAAACATGCGGTGATAGAGGTGGACCCCTGGTCCCCCGGGTTCGTGAGCAATCTCTTTCTGGTACGAAAAAAGGATGGGGGATACAGACCTGTGATAAATCTCAGGGATTTGAACCAATTTGTGTCGTATCGTCACTTCAAAATGGAAGGGATTCACATGTTGAGGGACCTTCTAATTCAAGGGGACTGGCTAGTAAAAATAGACCTCAAAGACGCGTATCTGACGATACCTATGCACCGGTCATCTCAACAACTCCTGAGATTTCAATGGAAAGACCACATGTGGCAGTTTACTTGCCTGCCCTTCGGACTGTCTTCAGCCCCTTGGTGCTTCACCAAAGTGATGAAACCGGTGATAGCCACCCTCCGCCGCAGGGGCGTACGGCTTATCATCTATCTCGACGACATACTTATCATGGCTCGTTCAAAGACACAAGCCGAATTACACAAACACTGGACAGTGTCACTTTTGGAGAAATTGGGTTTCCTCATCAACCTCGACAAATCGGTTCTCCAACCGTCCCAGGTGGTGGAATTTTTAGGGTTCTCGGTGGACACCACACACGCAGTATTGCGTTTGCCCAGTGCCAAACTGGCCCTGATCCGGAAAGAAATCAATACGATTCTCCGGAAACGCCTCATTTCTCTGAGGACTCTTGCTCGCATGGTTGGCCTTTTGTCCGCTTCCATTCAAGCAATATTCCCGGCTCCTCTTCACTATCGGGCACTCCAACGGCTAAAAGCTCTTCACCTGAGACAAGGCCTCCGCTACTCGGACAAAATCTCCCTTTGTCCGGATTCGGAGGCGGAATTACGTTGGTGGCTCCGATACGCGGTAGAATGGAACGGCAAGGCTATTTTCACGCCCCGACCAGACATCATTCTGGAATCAGACGCGAGCCGTCTAGGCTGGGGAGCTCGCTGTGGCCCTGTCTCCACTGGAGGGACATGGTCAGCGGAGGAAGCTACCCTTCATATCAACGCGTTAGAACTCCTGGCGGCATTTTTCGCCGTCAAGAGTTTTCTGTCACAGAGATCCAGATGTTGCGTCCTTATACGCATGGACAATGTGGCGGCTGTCCAGTATGTCAATCGCCTGGGGGGATCGAGATCCAAAGTTCTGGCCAATTTGGCATCAGAATTATGGAATTTCTGCCTTTCACGCGACATCACCCCTCTAGCGGAATATATTCCGGGAACTTCCAACGACGTGGCAGACTGGAACTCCCGTTACCTGACCGATACGAGCGACTGGATGCTGGACAGATCGGTGTTTCTAGCAATCCACACCTTGTGGGGCCCCTTTCACACGGACCTGTTCGCATCGAGGCTCAATCGCCAACTGCCCCGCTTTTACAGCTGGAGGCCGGATCCAGAAGCGATTGCGGCGGACGCACTTCTTCAGACATGGCCCTCAGGGTTACACTATGCGTTCCCTCCTTTCACCATGATAACCAGAATGCTCCTTCATGTAGCCAATCAGGCGGCCACGGTAGCCCTTATCACTCCGTGGTGGCCAGCCCAACCATGGTTTCCCATGGTTCTGGGTATGTCGATCGATTATCCCAGACTCCTCCCTCACTCGATCCACCTGTTGACCAACCCTGTCGGGGAGGCTCACCCGCTAATTCTGGAGGGCAGATTGCCTCTGCTGGCATGGTTGGTCTCGGGACGTCAGACTCCAGTGATGGACTTTCATCTTCAGCTAGAGACCTTCTCGCCCTGGCCTGGGCCCCTGGGACTAGATCGGCATACCGATCTGCCTGGGGATTATGGGTTCGTTGGTGTGATCAACAACAAGTTGATCCCACTCGAGCTCCTGTGAACACGATTGTCAACTACCTGGCTGAAGCTTTTCACTCGGGAAAGGCATACAATTCACTTAATGTGTACAGGTCCGCTATTTCGGCATATCACCTTCCCGTAGAGTCCCTCCCTGTCGGGAGACACCCCTTGGTGTGTCGTCTCCTCCGCGGGGCTAGGCTTACCCGTCCTCCTAAACCTCGCTACCATTCCACTTGGGATGTGACCAAAGTACTCCAGCTACTTTCATCCTGGGAAGACAATCACCTGCTTTCCCTGCGAGATCTTTCCCTTAAGCTCACCATGTTGCTTTGCCTAGTATCTATAAAAAGAGTTTCGGACGTCAGAGCCCTAGACGTTTCGCGGCGTCAATTTTCGCCGCAAGGGGTTAGGTTCTCGGTAGTGCGTAGAACCAAGACTCAACTTCATTCGGTCTTTTACCCGTTCTTTCCTTCTCACCCGCAGCTTTGCGTTGTACGTTGCCTTCAAACCTACGAATCACGTACGGCGACTCTTCGCTCTCCTAACCTATCACAATTGTTGGTCTCTTATGTGCGACCTCACCTCCCGGTGACTTCAGCCACTCTGGCCAGGTGGGTTCGTCTAGTAATGGAATTAGCGGGCATAGATTTAGCCCTGTTTGGCGCTCACTCGACCAGAGGGGCGATGGCCACTAAGGTGGTTTCCACGGGGGGTTCCTTATCGGACCTCCTATTGGCGGCCGACTGGTCGTCGGAATCTACCTTTCGGGAATTTTACTTCAGACCTGAATCCCATGTATCCTTGTCAGTTCTTACGCCCTAGTGTGGGTATCTAGTTATCGTACAAGCTGTTGTAATTTATTTACAGTCGATATATGTATACATACTCTGATGTTTTGCCCTTGTGTATAGAATACGTATGCTTAGCTTTAAACATGCAAGATATGAGCCTCCTGTCTGAAATATAATTCGAGATTTTCCTAGCTTGTGACGGAAAATATTGGTTATATGAAGACAGGAGGCGAGTATCTTCCCACCCTACCCTCCCTGTTATGGTCGCCTTGCTCTCGTTTTAGGTTACTGAAACGATCCGAGGGTACACCATTCGGACTTCCCAGATTCGTGTTGACTCCCCGTTGGGATGCTGTTTTTGGTTGGAGCCTAGTTGAAGTTTCCCCTACAAGAGATGGCGACCCGTGCCTACGGATCCACTGAGGGAACTCATCGACCTACTGCGGGGATACCGACTTCTGATGTTGGACTGTTGTCTGGTTTTGTTCACACTGGCATCGCAGTCAGAAAGAGGAAGTGCAAGGAAGTACTCAGCCCTCTTATAGGGTCCGTAGGGAGGAGGGGCCGTTACACTGAGGGCTGCTGGGAAATGTAGTCCCACACAGATGTTCTTATGTTTATTCTTTTCAAATAAAAGTTGTTTAAGTTTCTGCTATGGGCATTAATAAAGAAAGATTAATGCAAGATACTCGCCTCCTGTCTTCATATAACCAATATTTTCCGTCACAAGCTAGGAAAATCTCGAATTATAATATAGATAAAATCTAAAACACCTTTGTGCTATAATATGCCCTCTTTCTATCCTCGCTCTGCCTGTCTCATGGACTATTGCTGCCATTTCTAAAATGTTTACCTCTCTGCTTTTGAGGTTCCCATAATAATATGGCAGTAATTCTGTTCTTTTGTATCCGGTAGTAGTAGTCCAACTGCTTCATCTGCCCATAGTTAAAATGGATGCAGCCAGACTTGGTGCAGAGATTTCTGCAGCATATATATTTGGCAAGTACAGAATTATAGTGTATATATAAATTATGCAAAGTGGTTGGAGGGAAGCTTCAGAATGGCAAAGATGTTTTATTACAAATGATGTGGGCTGACTGCAGTTATCAGTCACTAATCATTCCTAATGTGTGGAGTTAGAATGTGCATTATAAACTGAATGTATCAATTTGGCTTAAAAGAAAAGTCTTGTACATCACTTGCTGTAGATGACTAGCACTATTGCAACTGTTTGCTTCTTGCATGTTAAATGGTAATCTTGATTTTTAATATTTTTTTTTTCCCCCATAGGCCCCAGGATTTGGATTTGGGATCGCAATATCAGGAGGTAGAGACAACCCTCATTTCCAGAGTGGAGAGACATCAATAGTCATCTCTGATGTTCTCAAGGGAGGACCTGCTGAAGGCCTGCTGCAGTAAGTGTCGTCTTTTATGCTACATGTATATCTGTTGGTAAATCCAAAGGGTAATTATTTAAAGCGAAAGTAAACCCATCCATAAAACAGATTAATTTCTGACACGTGCCGAAAATGTAACACTCCCATTGGTTGTGCTCTCAACCAACACTGTCAAGCCATCCAATGGCTGGTGTCTAAACTGATCACATGTGCAGCATCATGGCATTTGTAGATTAAACAGAGGCAAAGATGGCCGCTTCCTTAGCTGACAGCAATAGGGGGGTTTACTTACACTTTAAAATCCTGCTTTTGCTTTCAGTCTCACATTTCAATGTAATGCTCATATTCAGTATTGTTGAACACTGTTAATTATATTGTAAATAATTGGCCTTTTAGGTTAGGTTCCCACTTGTAAAATCCCATTTCAGTCAATGAGAACCGTCTTAATTGGCACTTCTGAAGTCGCACCGACTTTAGAAAAGGTTCCTGTACTACTTCAGGGTGATGTCTATCTGACTTGTGCCCATAGACTTTAACCACTTGTGACCGGCCCCACGTCCAAAGACGTCACGTTTTTGAAGATGGATATCTCGGTAACGGCAGCAGCTGCTGCCACAACCGAGATATCCATCTCTTCGTGGGGCGGTCCTGTTAACGATAACGGCGGTCATCGCGGCGGATTCGCCGCGAGATCGCCGTTACCGGCGGCGGGAGAGGGTGCCCCCCCCTCCCGCCGCTCTCCCGCGCCCTCCGCCGCTTACCGTAGCCGTCGGTAGCGGCGGAGGCGATCGGGTCCGCTCGTTGTCTGTCCGGGGATGTGACTGAGGGAAAAAATGTCCCTCAGCCGTCCCCCTCTCTCTGCTGGGCGGAAGTGACGTCAAAACGTCATTTCCGCCCAGCGTCTTAAAGAGACATTTAATATGTTTACATTTTGACTTATTTTTTTTTTTTTTTTTTTTTTTTTTTTTTTTGCATTTAAGCCTGAATATGAGATCTGAGGTCTTTTTGACCCCAGATCTCATATATAAGGGGACCTGTCATGCTTTTTTCTATTACAAGGGATGTTTACATTCCTTGTAATAGGAATAAAAGTGATAATTTTTTTTTTTTTTTTTTTTTTCAGTGTTAAAAATTATAAAATAAATAAAAATAAAAACCAAAACCAAAAAAAAAATTTTTTAAAGTGCCCCGTCCCGACGAGCTCGCGCGCAGAAGCAAACGCATACGCGAGTAGCGCCCGCATATGAAAACGGTGTTCAAACCACACAAGTGAGGTATCGCCGCGATCGTTAGAGCGAGAGCAATAATTCTAGCCCTAGACCTCCTCGTCATCTCAAAAAATGCAACCTGTAGAATTTTTTAAACGTCGCATATCGAGATTTTTAAGGGTAAAAGTTTGACGCCATGCCACGAGCGGGCGCAATTTTTATGCGTGACATGTTGGGTATCATTTTACTCGGCGTAACATTATCTTTCACAATATATAAAAAAATTGGGCCAAATTTATTGTTGTCTTATTTTTTAATTCAAGAAAGTGAATTTTTTCCAAAAAAAGTGCGCTTGTAAGACCGCTGCGCAAATACGGTGTGAGAAAAAGTATTGCAATGACCGCCATTTTATTCTCTAGGGTGTTAGAAAAAAAAATATATATAATGTTTGGGGGTTTTAAATAATTTTCTAGCAAAAAAAACTGTTTTAGTCTCGTAAGCACCGAATCTGAAAAACAGGCTCGGTAATGAAGTGGTTAATGGAAGTCGCCTCCAAGTCTGATACTTATCTTAATTGGTGTGAGCCGACATTACAGGAAGATTACCCAGGCATTCCCTGAAGTTGCTTGGCAAAGTCGTGCCCACTTTCAGTGTGAATCGCTTTTCTTTGGGTCTTTTGCTTGCTATATAATCCACATCTTGCCTTGGTAAACTTGTTTCCGTAGCACAGTGCTGCAGATTGTCCTGCGATGTTTGTCATGTTTTGCTTGTGCTGTTCTCTGCTCAAGCCCCCAGGCTGATATATTATATTGTCTCTGGACCACCGCACTCTGAACAAATTGTAGCCTTTATTAAAAAAAAAAAAAAAACGTACTACAAGTCACAGCAAAAAAAAGTAAAACCCGACTCTGACGCGTTTCACACTGAAACTAGTGCTTAAGTAACTTGAGCACTAGTTTCAGTTCAAAACGCGTCAGCAGTCGGGTTTTACTTTATTTTGCTTTGACTTGTATTTCTTTCTTTTTTTGGTTTGTTTAAAAAAAAGCTACAATTTGTTCAGAGTGCGGCTGTCCAGAGACAATTTTTTGTTCCTGCTTTGCTTAGTGCATTGCCTGCACCCGAGTTGTCTGCAGCGGAGGATATTCGTCTGGGTTCCCACCTGGAGCGGCTATTCCCTTTCCCCTGATATATTATATCATTGAGATAATATACACTCTACATTTAGGGCTCATGCAGACAAGGCTTACAAACGCCACTTTTACAGGTATTTACTTTTTTTTTCTCTCTGTAAACGCACTTCTGTTGGCCCTTGTTTTCAATGCGCACATAGGCGTTTTACTGGCTAAGGCTCCATTCACACCTGAGCGTTTTGTCTCCTGAAGCGCAACGCTACAATACGCTAGAGGGGGGAAAAAATACATTATTCTCTATGGAGATGGTTCACATCTCCACGACAAAATGCGTGATGCCGAACGCCTGAAGCTCAAACAAGTTCCGGACCCTTTTTTGTCGCGCGAATCGGGCGGTTTGCATGTGCTTGAACATTTGTATTTCCCATAGAAAGTAATGGAAACGCTCGATTCAAGCGTCTAGCGCGACAACGAGCGTTTCTATGGGCGTTTTGACGCTTTAGTCAATAGAACATTTCACCCAGGCAGAAGATCAAACAATCTACAAACATAGCAACAAGTGATGAAAGAGATGATCATTTTTCCTATTGGCTAAAATAAAAAACGTTGAAGTTCAAAGACGTCCGACGCTGTATGCAAACACTCGAATACACGTGACAAAACGCCGGAAAAAACGACCAAAAACGCTACGCTCAGGTGTGAATGCAGCCTAAAAAAAAAGAGCTCTTGGGCAAAAAAAAAAACTTGGCGCCTAAATGCATGTAAACTTACCTAAATGCTAGACGCTATTATTGAGCGTTTATTCGTTCCAATGGCCAAAATAAATCCATATCCTGGCCGATGGAAGCCATTAATACTGAAACGCTTGATGCACCTAAACGTGTGTGCAAAAACATGGCTTTGGCTGCATTTTTGAAGCAGCTTTTCCTCCTGCCAAGAGAAAAGGCATTCGGGGGAGCTCAGTGTGCATGAGGCCCTTAATAGAAAAGAGGCATGCGTTTGATAACAGTGGATACTATTAATCCTATGCACCAAGGTAGCATTAAATTGACAGAGTCATGACTTTCTTTTTATTTGTTGTAACTAGGGTTGTACCGATACCAGTATCGGGACCGATACCGAGTATTTGCGGGAGTACTTGTACTCCCGCAAATTCCCCCGATACCAGAATAGAATACTTTTTCCGTCCCCCGTCCCCCCCGCCACTGCCGCCGCATCGAAGCCCGCCGCCGCATGGTTAAACATCGTGCGGGAACATCACAGCTTTCATTTGAATAGCTATAGTGTTCCCGCCCGTATAGACCCTCCCCCTTGCTCAGGATTGGATGGGTGATAGTGATCTGTCCAATCCCGAGCAAGAGATTGGGACATGGCTGCATTTGTGGGGGACATGGCTGCATTTGTGGGGGACATGGCTGCATTTGTGGGGGACATGGCTGCATTTGTGGGGGACATGGCTGCATTTGTGGGGGACATGGCTGCATTTGTGGGGGACATGGCTGCATTTGTGGGGGACATGGCTGCATTTGTGGGGGACATGGCTGCATTTGTGGGGGACATGGCTGCATTTGTGGGGGACATGGCTGCATATGTGGGTGATTTGGCTGCATATGTGGGTGATTTGGCTGCATATGTGGGTGATTTGGCTGCATATGTGGGTGATTTGGCTATGTTTGGGGACATGGCTGCATTTGTGGGGGACATGGCTGCATTTGTGGGGGACATGGCTGCATTTGTGGGGGACATGGCTGCATTTGTGGGGGACATGGCTGCATTTGTGAGGGGACACGGCTGCATTTGGGGACACATTTAAAAAAAGTATCGGTATTCGGTATCGGCGACTACTTGAAAAAAAGTATCGGTACTTGTACTCGGTCTTAAAAAAGTGGTATCGGGACAACCCTAGTTGTAATGTTTTTAGTCATAAAACTGTATATTGATCAAAGAATCTTCAGTTTGCCGAAAATACAGCCATTTCAGATATTTGATATTTTAGTTTTAAGCTTTTGAAGATATCCAGGGCAATTTCAAATTTCTGACTTTTGTAGCTCATCCCGGAGGTGCAACTATTGTAGGGCATGTTTCTGTTCTGTTATGATGAGGGTGTTCCCTCCATGTTCTTGACGCGGTTGATTGTGCTGGCTAGTGGATTAAAGATAGTACTGTGGCTTCCTATTTTTTGAAGTCTAAGTGCATTCAAAACAAATACAGAAATATCAACACAAGGGACATTGGCTTACAATCCGTAGGATGTACCGTACATACTTGAGTATAAGCCAACCCGAATCTAACCTGAGGCACCTAATTTTACTGCAAAAAAAATGGGAAAATGTATAAGCCTAGGGTGTCCATCTGCGTACCTCACTGTGTCCATGACTAGACTGACGTTTAACATGGGAGTCTATGGACGGGTTTGAAAAATCGGTGCTCCCCAGCCGTAGGTCCTTCAGACAATAAACTTTGCACACTTGTAGAGGAGAAATGGGGCTACATGTGTGCCAAGTTCCAGGTCCAGGGGACCTACGACCAGCTGGTACCGGGTCCCCAAATTCACCGGAGAAATTACCCTTTAACATGGGAGTCTGTGGAAGGGGTACCCAGCTTTGAAAAATTGGTGCTACCCGACTGTAGTTCCCCTGGGCAACAAACTTTGCACACTTGCAGAAGAAGAGGGGCTACATGTGTGCCAAATTTGGGGTCCAGGGGACCTACGACCGGCCGGTACAGGGTTCCCAAAGTCTGGGAGATCAGGCACAAAAAGGTGACTCGAGTATAAGCCGAGGGGGGCATTTTCAGCACAAAAAATTTGCTGAAAAGCTTGGCTTATACGCGAGTATATATGGTAATACTTGTGCTGGTAGAAATGTAGAAATCCTTCTCTGTCCATGCCCCCGATGCCATAACCTGAGGTTAATAGAACTTAGAGGCTGTCGCAGACTCTCATCGAGAGAACCTGATTATGCTTGCCCTTTCCATTTTGTTTTTATTTTTAGAATTTATACAAACTACAGCTTCTATGAATGGAGGACAGCAGATGACTGAAAGACCCACTACTTCTCTTCATAGATTGTGTTTCATTCATATAAGTTGTAGTACGGCTCCTATGAATGGTGTAGATGGGCGGAAAGGGTAGGCATAGTCAGGTTCTCTTGATGACTGCCCCTTAGTTCTATAAACCCCTCTGCTGGAAGATTAAGATGTCGGGGGGGGGGGGGGTACAGCTGATATTAGGATGCTTTATGGTTCATTTCTTGCTTCCTGTGTAACATGCCCACTTTACCAGCACCAAGTCGGCACAAAGTCAGCGCCATATCAGTACATTTCCTCTGCCCTGTTTGACAAAAGGCATCGTGCACTCCTCTGGGATACTTTCTTCTGCTTTTTGTCTTGCTTATATCGTTCCCAACACCTCAGTCTATGAATCTCTGCCTTTTAAGGCCAATATCCTGAAGTAATTTTTTTACGGTTGTAGATAACACTGGTATTTTCTTGGTTAAAGGGACACTAAAGGTTTGTGTTTAAAAAAAATATCATACTTGCCTCCACTGTGCAGTTCGTTTTGCACAGAGTGGCCCCAAATGTCCTCTTCTGGGGCCCCAAGGCGGCTCTCGCGGGTCCTACCTGCAACCCGAGGGGGTTGGCTTGCGTGTGCGCTCCCGTGTGATACAGTCGGTGGCCATAGCCGCCGAGTGTAGGATTTGGCGCCGCGTCATTGGATTTGATTGACGGCAGCGCGAGCCAATGGCTGCACTGCTATCAATCTATCCAATAAACAGACGAGAAGCCAGGGCAACGATCGAGCGCATTTGCGACACGGGACTTTCCAGGGCTCAGGTAAGTAAACAGGGGGGCTGTGGGGCCAGAATACTGTCTTTCAGACCAGGGGCTGGTCTGTGGCCATTGGGAATACACAGTGTCCTATCAGTGGGTCTAAACAATCCCCCAGCATTGGTGTCAGTGGGAGGATTTGGCCCAATTGTTGGTGTTATTGGGAGGAATTGTGCACTATTTTTTTGTGTCATTGTGAGGAATTGTGCCCCATTGTTGGTGTCATTGGGAGAAATTGGAACCCATTGATGTTGTCATTGGGAAGAACTGTGCCCAACCATTGATATCATTAGTTAGGATTTTGCACTATAGTTGGTGTCATTGGGAGGAACTGTGCTCCACCGTTGATTTCTGTGAATAAAATAGTCCCCCAAGGGCCATATAAAAACAACCAAAGGCCCCCGAGGCCGCAGTCCGGAGACCACTGATTTAAAAGAACTTTATCAGACTTTTGTGTATATGTTTTGGTATCCCTCTGCCTTACAAATGGCTTGGCTTGGCGTGCATGTGATTTATTCCTAGTGCTATCAGTAGAACTTTAATACCCGTATGACTGTAGGACTTGTTTCTATTTCTGTGTCTGCGTTTCCTTGTGTTTCATATTTGAAGCAGGTTTTTCAAACTGTTTTCCCTTTTTACTTGTCGGGCTTCATTCCTCCTTGCATGCTGTTGGCATATCCTATGACTTTAGATGAGGGTCAGGCGGTACAGGTGAAAGCAACAGTTCCTCAATAGTAAACCTTCAAATGTGTATCTATGGAGCCGGCGCCAACAGACACACATCTAATGAAACAATACGCCGCGGGACGGCTGCAGCTTTGTGTGCATATTTCGGCCATGTCGTCTGTGCGCACACAGTCCCTTCCAGAACCAAGTGCTTCAGATTTTTTTTTCTTGGTTTTCCTCCTCCATCTGCTCATTTCAGCTAGTGGTTTCGCAATTACATTTTATGCCGCCTCCGCTCAGCTTAAACTTTAAAGCAGGGTTCCCTTTGTAGTTGGAAGTAAAGCAGTGTAAACCTGTAAAGAAAAAAAATGTGCTTAAAAGTAAAGGTGTTATTGTGTAATTCATACATATGCAGTTCACACTTGGTTTTATTTTAACTGCATTAGCATGGCTAGCTGAAAATGTATGAACACTACATTAACACCTTTCCAAACACAAGATTTCTTCTTAATGGCTCCATTTACCTATTTGTAGCTTTTATAGAGCATGTAAAATGTTTCAAATATGGTTTCAGTAAATATGTATTTTTCCCTATTATCTTCTTCTTTCTTTTATAATGTTGGTCACATTAAACACCAGGTGTATTTGTTTTGAAATCAACTAGATTTAAATAATTTTTAACCACTTCCTTACTGGGCATGTAAACCCCCTTCCTGACCAGGTGAAATTTCAGCTTGCGGCACTGCGTCGCTTTAACTGACAATTGCGCGATCATGCGATATGGCTCCCAAACAAAATTGGCGTCCTTTTTTCCCCACAAATAGAGCTTTCTTTTGGTGGTATTTGGTCACCTCTGCGGTTTTTATTTTTTGCGCTATAAACAAAAAAGGACGAAATTTTTGAAAAAAAAATTACAATATTTTTTACTTGTTGCTATAAAAAAATAGCCCAATTTAAAAAAAAATTCAGTTTAGGCCGATACGTATTCTTCTACATATTATTGGTAAAAAAAAAAAAAAATCGCAATAAGCGACTGGTTTGCGCAAAAGTTAGAGCGCCAACAAAATAAGGGACAGAATTATTATTTTTTATTATTTTATTTTTTTACTAGTAATGGCGGCGATCTGCGATTTTTACTGCGACATCATGGCGGACACATCAGAAACTTTTGACACATTTTTGGCACCATTCACATTTATACTGCAATCAGTGCTATAAATATGCACTAATTACTGTATAAATGTGACTGGCAGGGAAGGGGTTAACACTAGGGGGTGAGGAAGGGGTTAAATGTGTATCCTGTATAGTGTTCTAACTGTGGGGGGAGGGGGGTGACTGGGGGGTGCCCGATCTGTGTCCCTATGTACTAGGAACACAGATCGGTCTGCTCTCTCTATGACAGGACGCTGTCACTGTGAGAGCTGGCAATGAGAGATGATCTCATATGTTTACATATGAGATCATCTCTCATTCGCTGCACAGATCGCATCGCAAACGGCCACTCTAATTGGCCGTTCGCGGCGATCTGTGATTGGCTGTGTCCAAGGGACACGGCCAGTACACAAGTTCCCCGCTGCGTGCTGGGAACACCGAAAGAGGCTGCCGTGAAAACACGGCAGCCCAGAGATTTACAACCACCCTGCGGCCGCATATAGTCGTACGGCCGTAGCGAAGTGGTTAAAGGGCAACGGTCGCCTCTGTCCCACAGCAGCTCCTCTCCTCCTATGACCAGCTGTTGACTCACCGACAGTCCCATGCACTTTAATGGGACGGCTGGTGATGCGGCGGTGACGCAACAAGGTGAGGGATGTGGTGGCAGCAGGTGAGTGGATGCCGCTAACAGGCGCTGCCATGATGGACCTGAAATGACAGGTGCTCTTTTTAAATGTAAGGACTCATTCTTGCTGGTAGTTGGGAAATTTTGTTTGCAAATATTAAAGATTCTATTAGAACTGGGAGATTTTTATTTATTTATTTTTCCCCCTAAAACTGCGTTGTGTGTATGTATGTATGTATGTATGTATGTATGTGTGTGTGTATATATATATATATATATATATATATATATATATATATATATAAATTATACACACACGCGCGCGCCGTGGCCTAGTCTGCAAGGTCAGACGCCGCAGATTTACGTTTCGAATAAAGTTTTATTTATTTTTTGGACACCACGCCGGTGCTGAGGAGCTGCGGGTAGAAGTTTTTAGGCGAAGCCATGGCGTCTGACCGGCGCCGGTCCTGGGGACAAGAAATCGGAAAAATCTATTTGACCTACCAACCAACTCGTGTTTTTTTTTTTTTTTCACAGCCCTAGATTCTATTTAGAATAATAACCTGTCAGGTTAGTAAGATGGCGATATCAGAAGCGATTCAATCATACAGTTTGTAGTGTACAGAACAATGGAAAAATTGAATATTCCTGAACTTTTGTTTTATGTCATGGTTACTGTGAAATTGTGTGAATGCATCAATGCAGTGCATGTTATCTCATCTTGCAGAGCTTGGATTTATTGAATGAGATTACCAAAAATATAAATATTGCAGAATAAACAGCCTCATGCCACATATTGCATAACTAAGCTTGATTTCATGTTGAATAAACCAAATTATTAATGTATCTTAAATAGAAAACTATCCTTTTTTAGATTTGTTTTTTTTATACTTCAAAAGCATTTTATTAAAATAAATTTGATTAAAAATGAAACCATTTTTTAAATCAAAAACATTTTTTTTTGTTTATTTAAAAAAAAACACGTTGATTTATATCCACCCTGCTAAACACGCACTGTTTTTTAATTTACACTGTTCCTTTTATTTCTGTATGTGGATAATGGCATTATAATTTATTTTAATTTAAAAACAAAAACATCTAAGTGCTTTTTTTTCCCCCCATTTAATATACAGCTGTCGTATGACCCAGCTCTTCCCAACCTGTCTGCAGGGAAACATAAGAAGGAGGGGCTCCTGATCACATGTTCAAAATAAAAAATACAGCCCTTGAAATACAGAGTAAAAATAAATAATATCCATTAACTGTTTTTAAATTGTCATACTTCAATCCCGGGGATTTTCAGCCTCTTCCTGCCCAGACCAATTTTTAGTTTTCAGAGCTTTAACACTTTTAATGACAATTGCATGGTCCTGCGATTTGGCTCACCAACAAAATTGATGTCCCCCCCCCCCCCCCCACAATAGAGCTTTCTTTTGGTGTTATTTGATCACCTCAGCGGTTTTTATTTTTTGCGCTATAAACAAGAGCGTAGATTTTGAAAAAAAAAATACTTTTTGATTTGAAAAATATCACATTTTAATATGTATTCTACATATTTTTGGTAAAAAACATTTATTGATTGGTTTGCGCAAAAGTTATAGTGTCTACAGAATAGGGGATAATTTCATGGATTTATTATTTTTTTAATTTATTTTTTGCTAGTAATGGCGGCAATCTGCAATTTTTTATTTATTTTTATTGTGACCGTGACATTAGAAGAAAGAAAGTCACCGCTCCAGGTGGGTCTGCTATATGGTCACAAGTTGATTCAGGATACCAAGGGTGCTGGCGGTGCACTAAACAAGCATGAAAGATGAATGAAGGATGGATGGCCGCACTCCAAAAAAAAAAAAACGTACAGGTCATGAATAAGCACTGATTCAGTGCGAAACGCGTTGGCTGCTCTGTTGCTGTGACCCTGTGATGTATTTGCTGTTCGTTTAATAAAAGACAACCTGTACGTTTTTATTTTTTTGGAGTGCGGCCATCCATCCTTTCATCTTTCGTGACCGTGACATTGTGACGGACACTTTTGACACATTTTTAGGACCATTCACATTTATACAGCGATTGGTGCTATAAAACTGTACTGATTACTGTATAAATGTGACTGGCAGGGAATAGGGTTAACCACTAGGGGGCTAGGAAGGGGTTAAATATGTTCCCTAGTGAGTGATTTTAACTGTAGGAGGAGGGGACTCATAAGGGGAGGAGACCGATGTGTTTATACACACAGATCCACAGCCCTGCCGTGATCACGGGCAATCACGGATGCCCAGCGGACATCGCAGGCACGCACACTGGGCCCCGAGCGATGGCGCTCGCCCCCTAGCGGCCGGGAAGCCCAGGATGTCATAGGACATCCCCCCGGTGGGGGACAAGGTTCCTGCCAAAGTCATTTGACAATGGCTCGGTAGGGAACTGGTTAAAGTGGTTCTAAAGGCAGGAGATTTTTTACCTTAATGAATTCTCTGCATTAAAGTAAAACATTCTGTGTTCCGCTCCCCCAAGCCCCCGCTAAATACTTACCTGAGCCAGATCTAGATCCAGCACTGTGTTCAAGAGCAGTCAGTCTATCTGGATGTGTAGACATTGGCCAGTGGCTC
Source organism: Rana kukunoris (assembly GCA_029574335.1). Lineage (NCBI taxonomy): Eukaryota > Metazoa > Chordata > Amphibia > Anura > Ranidae > Rana > Rana kukunoris. The sequence continues at coordinate 81,261,216 of CM056051.1, forward strand.
CTGCTATCAATCCACAGCCTCGGAGGAGATTGCGAGGGTGGGACTGAGCCATGTGGTTTGTGTCAATGGACACACAGAGCACAGCTTAGGATCAAGCCCACTCAAGTGCCCCCATAGCAAGCAGCTTGCTATGGGGGCATTCAGAAAGGGGAGGAGCAGAGAGCGCTGGTGTGGGACCCCAGAAGAGGAGGACCAGGCTGCTCTGTGCAAAATCATTGCACAGAGCAGGTACGTATGACACGTTTGTTTAAAAAAAAAAAATGCCTTTTTTCAATCTTTTTAATTAACTAAACCTTTCTCCAAGATTTAGTTGCCAGAGGATGTAGGTTTTTGTTGGCTACATAAGCAATGCAAGAGTTTCTGGGGGGAAAATGCAAAAATGTAAAGGTTTATCTGTGTTTTAAAGGTTTTGGTCATCTTTAACCACTTGCTTACTGGGCACATATACCCCCTTCCTGCCCAGGCGAAATTTCAGCTTTCAGCACTGCGTCGCTTTAAATTAAAATTGTGCGGTCGTGCGACGTGGCTCCCAAACAAAATTGGCGTCCTTTTTTTTCCCACAAATAGAGATTTCTTTTGGTGGTATTTGATCATCTCTGCGGTTTTTATTTTTTGCGCTATAAACAAAAAAGTGCGAAAATTTTGAAAAAGAAAACACAATTTAATTGGTTTGCGCAAAGGTTATAGTGGCTACAAAATAGGGGATAGAATTCTGACTATTTTTTTTTTTTTACTAGTAATACGGCAATTTGCGAATTTTGGCAGGACTGTGATATTGCGACAGACACTTTTGACACATTTTTGGGACCATTCACATTAATACAGCGATCAGTGCTATAAAAACGCACTAATTACTGTATAAATGTGACTGGCAGTGAAGGGGTTAACACTAGGGGGTGAGGAAGGGGTTAAATGCGAGTCCTGGGTGTGTTCTAACTGTGTGGGGGGAGGGGGGTGACTGGGGGTGGTGACCGATGCTGTCTCCCTATGTACAAGGGACACAGCATCTGTCACCTCTCCCTGACAGGACATGGAGCTCTGTGTTTACACACAGAGCTCCATGTCCTTGCTCTAAAACTGCCGATCGGCGGGTACCTGGCGGACATCGCGACCGCCAGGCACGCGTTTCGGCATCTCAAGGACGCGCCGGGCCCCCCAGTGGCCGTAGAACACGATGCCGTCAATTGACGGCGGCTTGGATATTCAGATTCACCTCGCCGCCGTCATTTGACGATAGGCAGGGAACCAAGTGGTTAAAGACTCAGGTTCCCCATAAAGGTTCTTCTCGCCTCAGTCTCAATGCTTACAAAGCCAACCCCAAACCCCTTAGACCCCTTTCACACTGAAGCGTATTTACAGCGTTTTAGCGTTAAAAATAACGCTCTCTCTCTGCAAGCAGCATCCTTGGAGCAGCTTTTGGGCGCTGAAAAAAAAACCGCTCCAAAAACGCCCCTCTCCATTGAAATGAATTGAAAGCACTGTAAAAACGCCTTACCCTTTCACACGAGGCACTGCAAAAACGCCCTAAAACGTTAGGGTCTTAGCGGTGCTTTACCAGCAGATTGCAGATGAGGTTTCGCTCGAACGATCGAAAAACGCCCCAGTGTGAAAGGGGCCTTAGTGAGTGCTGTACAGACCTGTATAGCGAAGTGCACACCCTTTTTAGTGTCGGAATATTGATATTGTGGATATACCCTGGACACTGTGGGCTTGACAAGGTCCTATTGCTTTGCACAATGCTCAACCTGTGTACAGAAGAGGATTGCACAGCAATGGTATCTTGTCCAGGTGGCAAGCTGTGAGTAGGAAGCCAAATTTGGCAGCTACTTATTAGATGGGTACTGCCAGTATTGCCTAGTATTGATCTAGGAATATGGGTGTATAAATCTTTAAAGGAGTACTCCAGAGCAATTTTTTTTTTTTAAATTAGAAACATCTTTTAAAAGTATATAACAATGCAATTTACCTGTATCATCATATTTGCCCCAATCCCCGACTTCTCAGAAACCGGAAGTTAGGCCAGTCATTCTTGGCTATGAATTTCGTACCCCAAACTGCTTTGTGCCGGCGCCATCTTGGTAACGAAACGTCACGCTTCTGCAGCCTTCCCCTCCGTCTGCTCCGGCCTCCTGTGTCTGCCCCTGGCTCCTGTGGGTCACTCCAACACTTTTAATATTAATTTATTCTTCGTTTGCACAGCCCTGATTCGCTGGGCTGTGCAAACTAGTCTGTATGCCCCCAGCCTATCATAGGCGTCCGTCCGCGCCTGCGCACTGATCTCAGTGCCGGGACCGGACACGTGTTCATTGCAGCCAATTGGCTGCTAACTAGACTCGAGCAGCCGATTCACCTGGCATGTCACACGCTGGGGGGGGCGTGTCGGGCGGACGCGGCACCCCCCTCCTCCAAGTCCCCTGTATGCAGCAATGAGAGCGCGGAGGGAGAGAGCTGTGACAGGTAGTGGGGGTGCCCGAGTCGGGTGGGGACTTTACCGCTACCCAGATTACCAGATACCCAGACCATGATTGGAGTTCAGGCTGCTTCCTCCTGCTGCACGGTATATTTAGCTATGTGAGCTGCATGTGTACTCACATAGCAAGAGCTCCGTGCAGCCAAAGGACACCATGATTGGTGCAGGGTTTGGAGCGGCGGGATATGATAATTTTAAAGGCGGTTGGCATGGCAGGGGAGGCAGGGAGTGGTGTGTTTATTGAAATGAATGGGGAGGGGAGAGACTTGGGTAGAGGAGGGGGGAATGATGAGAGAGGCACTGATAGGAAGTAAAAGCAAAGGAGCCTGGGGGATGACGATTTTTACCTCATCCTCCAGGGCTCCATAACCAGGAAGTGGCAGAAATTCAGGACGAGGTAGAAGAGGAATGGCTGGTCAGATTTAGGAAAGAAAGACATCGACTGAAAGATAAAGCCTAAGGGAACATTATATTGTAAAAAAGAAATGCATTATAGAACTCCTTTAACGTTTAAGTAAACCCCTACACTGAACTTCAGAACTAGAGTCTAATTAGCCCTTCTACTTATGTTTGACTGCAGAATAATACATTTTGTGGCTATGAGGACAGTGGGGAGGGATTAAAGTGTGAGTCCTCTTCCACACAGCCCTCTCCGTCGCTACGAAGTCCGCCGGCTCAGTGGGAGATCTCCCTGCTAAGCCGACGGATGACAAGTCCCTCTCTGCTCACTGAGTGGGGAGGGGCTTGTGCATCGCCGCCGTCTTCTATGGAGAGATCTGATGAAAACGGACAGCATGTCTATTTTCATCAGATCTTATCCGATCCGCCATGGACGGATGGGGACGTATCGCCACCCGTCTGATTTTGGCGGATCGGATGTCAGCGAACATGTCTCTGCTGACATCCAACGCTCCATAGGACTGCATGGAGTCTGAAGACTGCAGGTGGACCTGAACGGTCCGATCGCGTGAAAGGGGCCTAACTCCACTTTTGTTGAGGGAAAAAAAAAAACGTTTCCCTCTGGATGATCTATGTACATTACAAGGATTTTGACAAACTTTTTTTTTTGTAAAGATTCCTACCTTTTTGCGTTCTTATGAAATGATCCGTGTGTGTGCCCAAGTGAATCTAAAAAGCCCTTTCACACGAGACGTCGGCAGTAAAGTGCCGCTATTCTTGGCGTTGTTTTTGTGGCGCTGTTCAGCCACAAGCGGGGTGCTTTGCATGCGGTTTGGCCGTGCTGCCCATTCATTTCAATGGGCAGGAGCGGTGGAGGGGTGGTGTTCCAATGTTTTTGATAACTTGCTTCCCCAAGAAGTGTTAACAGCCTATATGTTGTATTTGGAAGCATAAAAACATTTCTCAGCTGTCTTGTCTACGGGGGAATTGGGATAGTATGTGCCAGTATGCATGTTTACCATACACAGGTAATGATAGCATTTGTATACAAAGACTGGAACAGCGAGTACTGATTATGAGCACTACAAGCAGGTGTGACTGCAATATAGATGTCTTATAATTCTGTGCAGACCATTAGACAAGCTAGGTATGGTTGCAGTATATACTTGTGTTAGCCCTTTCTTAAAAGCATTTAAAATGAAACTCCTATACTCAAACATTAATACTTTCTGTATTGTCTTTGCAGGGAAAATGACCGTGTTGCAATGGTCAATGGAGTGTCTATGGATAATGTTGAGCATGCGTTTGCTGTTCAACAGTTGAGAAAGAGTGGTAAAAATGCCAAAATTGTAAGTTATTTATTTTTCTTAATACTATGTTAATTTGTTTTCCTTATGCTATGTGTCCCGACTCCCGGCCTGTCAGACAGTCCAAGATTTATTTAAGCCTTTCCTGAAAAGCTTTCTAGAAATATTCAGCTTTATAAGTAGACGCTGCTTTTATGGGTCGGATATTGATTGTTGGTAATTAATGTGGTTACTTTAAACTTGGCACTTTAAAGATTAAAATGTATATTATGTTTGTGTCACATATTTTAGCTTGGCATCCATACATCCAGTGTTAAAGCCAATTCATAAATTCCACATCATTTCATCCATTGTTCAGAGTTGGGCACCTTGACAGCATTTTTATGAGTGATTTTGCGGCTCTTGGATTGATCGGAATTATGTGCGATCAGCATTTTCCATGAAACAAATTACTCAACATGCCTAATTAATCTTTCCTCATATTTTTGCACAGCGGCTGATGGAATACTAGTAATCATATTACAATTCAGCTTCTTATGTTATTAAACCTGGCATCTTATCTTACCATTCCCATCAAACCCTTTCCAGACTATACGACGGAAGAAAAAAGTTCAGCTTCCTGTGGTTCGCTCCGACCCAGAGCCAGTATCTGAAAATGAGGAGGACAGTTACGATGATGAGGTGCCTGACCAGAGAAGTGCCCACAGTGGCCCTGGTGCCAGCAGGAGGAGTGAGAAGAGCTGGGTAAGGGACAGAAGTGCCAGCAGAGAAAGAAGTTTATCGCCTAGATCAGACAGAAGATCTGTCGCTTCCAGTCAACCTCCAAAACCTTCCAAAGTGACCTTGGTGAAATCTAGAAAAAATGAAGGTATGTTATATTTGTGGTACTTATTTAGGCACTATAGTGTACGCCCGTGTTTGCCTGCAAGGAACACCGGTGTATCCCTATGTGGGTAGTCATTCCCATTTGTGTCGATTGGGATGCAGAGGCTGCATGGACACAGCTGCTCCTCCCATTTTGACAGCCTTGTGGGTGCACAGCCCCAAACACACACTGTCTGCGATCACATGGTTGTCAAATTGAGCAGTGGCTGTGTCTGCAGCAGCCGATTCCCATGAACTACCTGCATGGCTATGCACAGAACATCTGTGAACAGGAGCATACACTATAATACACCCTAGTGAATGAGGCCCAATTTAGTAGTTATACAGCTGGTAAAATAAGTATTGAACACATCACAATTTTTCTAGGTAATTGTATATCTAAAGGTGCTATTGACATGAAATTTTCACCACATGTCGATAACAACCCATGCAATCCCTATATACAAAGAAACCAAATAAGTTCAGAAATTATGTGTAATAAAATGGAATGACACAGAAAAAATGAGAGCTTCAAGATGCCTCCTGTATGCAGAAACTAGTTGCATGCATTGCTCAGGTGTGATTATGGCCCATTGTTCCACACAAGCAGTCTTTAAATCTTCAAGGTTCTGTGGGCCTCTTGTATGGACTCTGATCTTTTAGTTCTTTCCATAGATTTTCTATTGGATTCAAGTCGAGCAAATAGCTGGGTCATTCGAGCAGCTTTATTTCCTTTCTTTGAAACCAATTGAGAGTTTCCTTGTATTTGTGTTTGGGATCATTGTATTGCTGAAATGTCCACCCTCATCTTCATTCTGGTAGATGGCAGCAGATTTTTTTATCAAGAAAGTCTTGGTAAATTTTCCCATTCATCCTTCAATAACATTAAGTTTGTCAGTACCCATATGCTGAAAAACAACCCCACACCAGGGCCGTCTTAATAGCATCATAGGCCCTGGGCAAAGAAATGCTCTGGGGCCCCTACAACGATGACGGAGCAGGTAAACAGACATCAAGTAGGTAAGAGGCAGACTGCCTCTCCTGTGTATCTATCACTCTCAGTGCCATTATAAGGCCCCCAATTTTGGGGCAGCATGGGCTCAAGGACCAGCTGCTTTGGGGAAAGTACAGGGGGCCCCCCATACAGCTGGGGTCCCTGGGCAGTGCCCATGTGTGCCCTCTCATTAAGACAGCCCTGCCCCACACCATGATGTTCCTACCTCCAAGCTTCATTGTTGGTATTGGGGTGGTTTTGGGGTGATGCGCAGTGCCATTTGACCTCCAAACGTGGTGTGCATTGTGGCATCCAAAGAGGTAAATTTTGGTCTCACCTGACCAGACTATATTCTCCCAGTATGTCACAGGTTTGTCTAAATGTTGTGCGGCAAACTCTACACAAGCTTCAACATGCCTTTTTCTTCAGCAAAGTTTTTGCATGGTGAGCGTGCATACAGGCCACGGTGGTTAAATGCATTCCTTATTGTTTTCTATGAAACAATTGTACCTGCTAATTCCAAATCTTTCTGACGCTCTCCACAAGTGGTCCTTGGCTTCTGGACAACTCATCTGATAATTATTTTCACTCCGCTGTCAAATCTTGCAAGAAGCAGCTGGTCGTGCCTGCTTTATGGTGAAATGTTCTTTCCACTTCCATATTATGGCCCCAACAGTGCTCACTGGAACATTGAGAAGTTTGGAAATCTTTCTGTAACGGATGCCATCAGTATGTTTTGCAACAATAAGGTTGCAAAGGTCTGGAGAGAGCTCTTTGCTTTTAGACCATCTTGAGAGGTTTCTTGCGTGACACCTTGGTAATGAGACACCTTTTTATAGGCCATCAGTTGACACTGAAGCAGCTGATATTAATTTGCACTGACAGAGGCGTGATTGCTTTCTAATTACTGATAGATTTCTGCTGGTGTCTTTGCTTTCCATGCCTTTTTGCGCCTCGCTTTCTTCATGTGCAATACTTTTCCCAGTGTTGCTCCATTTTTATTACACATAACTTAATTATTGAACTTATTTGTTTTGGTTTCTTTGTATGTATAGACTGCATGGGTTGTTACCGACATGTGGTGAAAATGTCGTGTCAATGGCACCTTATAAATATTTACCTAGAAAAATGGCGATGTGTTCAATACTTATTTTACCCGTTCTATATGTGGACATGCAGTGCTGATTTCCTGGGGCACAGCCATCTTTAGTGCTCTTTGCCGTATATTACTTTGGGATGATTTGTTAGAAGTGCAAAATGTGTTTTATGATAAAAAATTGAGTTTCAAGAAGTGTAGTATCAAGTGTACTGTAATTTTTTAAAAATGTCAGTTTTATTTGTGTGTATACAGTTTTGTAAAGCCTGGTACACACCATTAGCTTTTTTCCATTTAACCCAACGGGTTGAATGAACAAAAACTCACAGCTCAGGTTGGAACCATTGTAATAACAATCTGATGTTAGTACAGCGATTTTTCTGCTGTTCTATTGTCTTCTGACAGGGGGGCGCCCCCAGCAGAACACTCCGGTCAGCGCTCTCAGCCGATTGCTGAGAGTTCTGATCGGGAGCCAGTTGGCTGCTGGTTTTCCAGCATTCTCGTTCAGTTTGGCCGGCTTTTGTCGGACCGGCTGCCATACACATGGACCTAATGTCGGCTGTTTTTTATTGAACCGGCAGATGTTGCCCGACATTTGACCCGTGTGTGCTAGGCTTTAGCATTCACGTTCTATCTAATCCTGTGAGCACTCCTGAGTGCCATGGGTGGCTGCACCAAGCATTTCCAGGTGCCTGTTGTCCTCCAGTTATTTTAATACTTTTACTGATTCGTGATGGACCTCTAAATGTCTTAAAGTGATTGTAAGTGATCACTTTGTAAAACAATCCTTTCAGTTTAAAATAGAAATGGGGAAAAAAAACGTATATAGCTTTAAAAACATAAATACCCTTTTCCCACTTTTCTATAAGTGATCACATTCCCTCTGTTCTTAGCTGCATAGAAGCTAGGGGGGGAGAAATAGCAGCAGAAGACCGGTGTTCCCATTGAGAGTCTGGCGGGGGGGGGGGGGGGCAATACAAAGAGAACAGGATACTTTCTTATACAAGTAGATGGTACAGTAGACACATCAGGACTATGAAATGTCGGGGGAACAAACACTTTAATGAAGCAGGTTGCCACAAAGCACTAAATGATTCAGTTGCCAATTTAGAAGAGCTGCACTACAATTGTGCCCATGCAAAGACTTTTGACTTTACAAATGCATGTCATACATAATTGGGTTCATTTACTAAAACTGGAGGGCAAAATCTGGTGAAGCTCTGCATAATTATTATTTTTTTGTCAAAGCTTAAAGGAGTTGTAAAGGTAATTTTTCTTAATTTTTCCCCCCCTAAATAGCTTCCTTTTACCTTTAGTGCCGTCCTCCTTCACTTACCTCATCCTTCCCTTTTTGCTTTTAAATGTCCTTTCTTCTGAGAAATCCTCACTTCCTGTTCTACTTACTGTAACTCCACACAGTAATGCAAGGCTTTCTTCCTGGTGTGGAGTGTTGTGCTCGCCCCCTTCCTTGGACTACAGGAGAGTCAGGACACCCACTAATACACAGCTCCTTCCTCTATCTGCAAAGTAGAGAGCGTCCTGACGCTCCTGTAGTCCAAGGGAGGGGGTGAGCACGACACTCCACTCCACACCAGGGAGAAAGCCTCGCATTACTGTGTAGTTACAGACAGAAGAACAGGAAGTGAGGATTTCTCAGAAGAAATAAGGAAATTTAAAAGCAAAATGGAAGGATGAGGTAAGTGAAGGAGGACTGCACTGAGGTAAAGGAAGCTATTTAGGGAAAAAAATATTACATTTACAATCCCTTTTATTGAAGAAGCTGATTGGTTACCATGCATAGCTGCACCAGATTTTGCACCAGTTTTAGTAAATAAACCCCAAAGGGTCTTTTTATTTATTTACATCCCTCAAGTGTATTGAGCGTTTCCTTTTAGGGGCCTTTCACATTAATACGTTTTTTTTTTTTTTTTTAATACTTTTGTTCAGCCTAAGGCCTCCTTCACACTGGGCTTTTGATGCCCTCCTATTGACTTAAAAATGGAATGTGTCTGTGAAGTAATTCATAGGATTTAAAGGAATACATTTTTCATGCATTTTTTTTCTGCTTTTTTTATACCCCAAAAGCTCACCAAGAACTGATCAGTGTGAAAGGGCCCATGTTTGCCATGTCTTTTTTTTTTTTTTTGTCCTTTTGCATAATTATTGAGCTTGTAGTCATGTATCATACTACCCATGTAATAAGTGTGTTTTGTGTATCATTTGTTTTTGCAGAATATGGTTTAAGATTAGCCAGCCATATTTTTGTAAAGGAAATCTCTCAAGATAGTCTGGCAGCGAGAGATGGAAATATTCAGGAAGGCGACGTTGTGCTCAAGGTAAGGGTTTCTTCTATATCTTACACATTGGCAATATACTAAGCCAGCTTCTTGTGTGCCATAAATTGCAGTCAAATGTACTAGGGGTGATTTACTAAAGTAGTAATGAAGTGATCTTCTATTACAAAGCACTGCACAGACAATAAAGCATTCCTATTGTTTCTTATATCTGTACTAGCGTAGTATCAAATAGTGGTTGCAGATGTTAAATGATTACATAAACAATGGTTCTGTTAGTTCTCACTTCTCTGTTCTCTGAAAAGCAATTAGTGCTGAATCACTTTTCAGAGTGTGAATAGGCATCCGCTGTCAGGAGGCAATCCTGCTGCCTCCAGAATCCCTTTATTTTTTTGCAGAGCAGAAATTTTCAATGGGATTAATGGCTGCGAGCCAAGAGTTTGACTTGAATTCGCGAGTTTGGTAGCGATGGTACTGCCTGTCACCTTGGCTTGCTGCATTACATTTATAGTAGGCTTTAGGTGGGTGTAAAACTGTGGCTCAACCCTCCTTTTTTTAATCCTCTACCCCAGGCATCCTCAAACTACGGCCCTCCAGCTGTTGCGGAACTACAAATCCCATGAGGCATTGTGAAACTGACATTCACAGACATGACTGAGCATGATGGGAAATGTAGTTCCTGAACAACTGGAGGGCTATAGTTTGAGGACCCCTGCTCTACCCCCTTGGCCGCCCGTGTGAAAAAGGCCTTAAAGAGGAGCTTCACCCTGTAAACAAAAATGTAAAAGCCAGCAAAGTTGCAAATACTGTAGCTGCTGACTTTTAAAAAACAAACACTTACCTGTCCCAGGATTCAGTGAAGTCCTCACACAAACTGGTTCTTTGCCGGTCTTCAGGTCCAGGTGCCTGCATCTTAACCATGAGCAGCTGACTGTGACGCCTTTATCACAGCCATCTGCCCACTGCGCCCTTTGAATGGTCTAAGTCTCCTTGGACCTGTGATCAGTCGCAAGAGACTGCGGAGGAGGGGAGGGGGGCGGTGGCTGAACGGTCGTTGTTTTACGCGTCGAATATGCAAATCGGCTAGATACGCCGATTTACGAACGTACTTGCGCCCGGCGCATTATTTTTACGTTTGCGTAAGTCTGGCGTAAAGTTACCCCTGCTACGTGAGGTGTACGTAATGTTAAGTATGGACGTCGGGACTTCGTCTAATTTTCCGTTTTTTTACGTTTTTTGTGTAAAATGTTTGTGAATAGGGCTTTGTGTAAGTTACGTTCACCTCGAAACCAATGAGTATTTGCGGCGTAATTTTGAGCATGCACACTGTGATACGTCCACGGACGGCGCATGCGCCATTCGGAAAAAGCGTCAATTACGCAGGGTCACGATTCATTTGCATGGATCACGCCCCCTACATGCCTATTTTGAATTGGGCGCGGTTACGCCGGCCCATTTACGCTACGCAACTTTGTGAATACGGCACCTGCCTCTCAAATTTACGGCGGCGTAGTGTAAATGAGATGCGCTACGCCGCTGGAAAGATACGCGGCTGTATGAGAATCTGGCCCAACATGTTTATTAATAAAAAAAAAAAGGCTGAGCCTTTAATACAGCTTTAAGTAACCAGCATGCTGTATTTATCCATATACAGTGCGGAAAATAAGTATTTGAACACCCTGCTATTTTGCAAGTTCTCCCACTTGGAAATCATGGAGGGGGTCTGAAATTGTCATCGTAGGTGCATGTCCACTGTGAGAGACATATTCAAAAAAAAAAATTCCAGAAATCACAATGTATGATTTTTTTAACTATTTATTTGTATGATACAGCTGCAAATAAGTATTTGAACACCTGAGAAAATCAATGTTAATATTTGGTACAGTAGCCTTTGTTTGCAATTACAGAGGTCAAACGTTTCTTGTAGTTTTTCACCAGGTTTGCACACACTGGAGGAGGGATTTTGGCCCACTCCTCCACACAGATCTTCTCTAGATCAGTCAGGTTTCTGGGCTGTCACTGAGAAACACGGAGTTTGAGCTCCCTCCAAAGATTCTCTATTGGTTTAGGTCTGGAGACTGGCTAGGCCACGCCAGAACCTTGATATGCTTCTTACAGAGCCACTCCTTGGTTATCCTGGCTGTGTGCTTCGGGTCATTGTCATGTTGGAAGACCCAGCCTCGACCCATCTTCAAAGCTCTAACTGAGGGAAGGAGGTTGTTGCCCAAAATCTCGCAATACATGGCCCCGGTCATCCTCTCTTTAATACAGTCCAGTCGCCCTGTCCCATGTGCAGAAAAACACCCCCAAAGCATGATGCTACCACCCCCATGCTTCACAGTAGGGATGGTGTTCTTGGGATGGTACTAATCATTCTTCTTCCTCCAAACACGGTTAGTGGAATTATGACCAAAAAGTTCTATTTTGGTCTCATCTGACCACATGACTTTTTCCCATGACTCCTCTGGATCATCCAAATGGTCATTGGCAAACTTAAGACGGGCCTTGACATGTGCTGGTTTAAGCAGGGGAACCTTCCGTGCCATGCATGATTTCAAACCATGACGTCTTAGTGTATTACCAACAGTAACCTTGGAAACGGTGGTCCCAGCTCTTTTCAGGTCATTGACCAGCTTCTCCCGTGTAGTCCTGGGCTGATTTCTCACCTTTCTTAGGATCATTGAGACCCCACGAGGTGAGATTTTGCATGGAGCCCCAGTCCGAGGGAGATTGACAGTCATGTTTAGCTTCTTCCATTTTCTAATGATTGCTCCAACAGTGGACCTTTTTTCACCAAGCTGCTTGGCAATTTCCCCGTAGCCCTTTCCAGCCCTGTGGAGGTGTACAATTTTGTCTCTAGTGTCTTTGGACAGCTCTTTGGTCTTGGCCATGTTAGTAGTTGGATTCTTACTGATTGTATGGGGTGGACAGGTGTCTTTATGCAGCTAATGACCTCAAACAGGTACATCTAATTTAGGATAATAAATGGAGTGGAGGTGGACATTTTAAAGGCAGACTAACAGGTCTTTGAGGGTCAGAATTCCAGCTGATAGACAGGTGTTCAAATACTTCTTTGCAGCTGTATCATACAAATAAATAGTTAAAAATTTATAAATTATGATTTCTGGATTTTTTTTTTGATTATGTCTCTCACAGTGGACATGCACCTACGATGACAATTTCAGACCCCTCCATGATTTCTAAGTGGGAGAACTTGCAAAATAGCAGGGTGTTCAAATACTTATTTTCCGCACTGTATATGAATGTTTTTATGAAGTCTGATCGGTGGCATAAATGTTTGCTTCCTTTTGCCATCAGCCTGGTGCAGGATTGCACAAGACTCGTGTACCTCTGGGTAAACCTGCCGGCATTATGATCTTCATAGGACTGAATAAACTGCTTCTAATTTTGTGAGAAATCTTGTACTAATGTACGCTTGACACTGACCGCTGTTAACAGCTTTACACCTTTCATTGATGTGATCTTTGCATGTAGGACTTGCTGTTCTGTGAATAAAATAGTTCAGCTGGAAAATCGCACTAAAAAGGAAGAGTGGGTGAAAGCCGAGGCAATCATTTTATTTGCTAACAAGAGCCAACTTCTCGTTTTCTGCTTGTAGGGTACTTTTGGTTTATTGGCAATCTTTGTTTCACAGCTCTGCCTGTCTTTTCATTTCTGCAGTGACGCTTGCTCAACAATTCCTAGGGATGTTGATCAATAACACTAGCTGAGTTTACATTTCTGAACTACAGGAATCTGGAGCCCTCTTATTCATGGATGAAAAATGTGGGGATAAAACTGCTGATGTGAGACTCGCGGTGTCCTGCCTTGAAATGATTTCACATCAGTAGCTAAGATTCATGAAGTCGCAGTTCTATCTATCACATACAAAAAAATAATCTCGCTGTTCTATGGCAGGAATGCATCTGCCGTGTTTGAGCTTTTTTATTTGCTTCGTGTTCAAACCTGCTCTGATACCGCTAAACATGGATGCTATTAAATATAAACTTCTCATTTAACCACTTGAGGCCCCGCATATGCTTAATTGACGGCAGCTTTGGGGATCTGAATTTCCAAGCTGCCGTCAATTGACAGCATAGTTTTTTCCGGCCACTGAGGGGCGTCCCCGAGATGCCGATGCGCGCGCCTGGCGGTCGCGATGTCCGCCAGGTACCCGCTGATCGGCAGTTTTAGAGCAGGGACGTGAAGCTCTGTGTGTAAACACAGAGCTCCACGTCCTGTCAGGGAGAGGTGACAGATGCTGTTTCTCTTGTACATAGGGAGACCGCATCGGTCACCACCCCCAGTCACCCCCCTCCCCCCACACAGTTAGAACACACCCAGGACTCGCATTTAACCCCTTCCTCACCCCCTAGTGTTAACCCCTTCACTGCCAGTCACATTTATACAGTAATTCGTGCGTTTTTATAGCACTGATCGCTGTATAAATGTGAATGGTCCCAAAAATGTGTCAAAAGTGTCCGTCGCAATATCGCAGTCCTGACAAAATTCGCAGATCGCCGTATTACTAGTAAAAAAAAAAAAAAATTGTCAGAATTCTATCCCTTATTTCCTAGCCACTATAATCTTTGCGCAAACCAATTACTATACGCTTATTGCGATTGTTTTTTTTACCAAAAATAGGTAGAATACATATCGGCCTAAACTGAGAAAAAAAATATATATTTTTTAAAAAATTGGATTTTTATTATAGCAAAAAGTAAAAAATATTCTGTTTTTTTTTCAAAATTGTCGCTCTTTTTTGTTTATAGCGGAAAAAAAAACCGCAGAGGCGATCAAATACCACCAAAAGAAAGCTCTATTTGTGGGGAAAAAAAGGACGTCAATTTTGTTTGTAAGGCACGTCGCACGACCGCGCAATTTTAATTTAAAGCGACGCAGTGCTGAAAGCTGAAATTTCGCCTGGGCAGGAAGGGGGTATATGTGCCCAGTAAGCAAGTGGTTAAACAGTTAGCTCTGGTGCTGGATCACATGACCAGTGCCTTGACATTTTCAAAGTGAAAAAATATATAAATATAACGATAATCAATAAAATATTGGTTATACAAAGAAGTCCATAAGTGAAGGTGAAAGAAATCCATAATCCATTTTCAATTAAGTGGTGCAGGTTCAAATAACAGGTGACCAAATAGATGTCCTCCACCAAAAGTAAGGATGGCCTCTCACCTCAGGGATTCGACCTTAAAAGGGTCATATAGCATAACCATCAATCGCAGGTCCTGATAATATCGATCAAGAGGCCGCTTGACAACTCCAAGGTATCAATAGATGGCAGCAATAATCGGACATAAGGAATGAAGAAAAGAGAGATGTAATGCTCTCAGTAGCAACAATCGTTTATTTAAAAATGATCGAAAATAAATGCTCACATGCATAAGCACTCGGAGCCGAGTGCTAGCTGACAGGAGTGAAACACTATTGATGGTATACAACAGCGATCGCGGGTGACGTCATGCGTAACTCCTCCCCTCGTATGCGTTACGTCCCGTGGGCGGGACTTCTTCAGCGTAGGGCAGAGAGGTATCCGCCCACTCGATAGTGTTTCCTGCCTGTCAGCTAGCACTCAGCTATTCCGACGGCTTAGCGGGGATTTATGGAGCGATCCCCTCTGAGCTTACAGACACACTGAGGCGGATCATTACTGATCCGCTCTGTGTGAAAGGGCCTTTAGAAGAATTTTGTTAATTCAAGTAACTGGGTTGCAAAGTTTGTTTCTAATCATTAGTTTGTTACATTTACAACCTTTTAGCCCACAAAGTAGTGAAATTTTAAAGTGGAACGCCACCCAAATGGGGAAGTTCCACTTAAGGCCTCCTCCCCCTCCTCTTTCAAGAATGGCACTTTTTTTTTGGGGGGGGGGGGGGGGGGGGTTTAGTGGGTACCTGATTGACAGGTACTCGCTACCTCTTCTGTTTCGACCACCTAGACTCATCTGTCTTCTGGGACACATTACTTGTCCTAGAAGATTGCGGGACTATTCACAATGTGCAGCGTGACAAGCGCATGTTCAGTGGCCACAGTTAAGATGGCGACACTGGGATCCCAAAGGCTAGTGAAGAACCAGCCGGGTTAGGATGGCGCTGGATCCTGGGGCAGGCGAGTGGCTGTTTATTAAATAGCAGCAGCTACAGTTTTTTTAGCTGCAGACTTTTTTTTAATTTTTACACAGGAGACGAGAGCTTCTCTTTAAATTCTAAATGCTTAAATGCTGTTCTGAGTTCTGATTACAGCAAAGATTTCTTTATGCATTTGCATGTAGAATTGTTGGTTTTCTTTACCTTGTATCCAAACATTATATGCAATTTCCATTACAAATTGGCCAGCCTGCCACTTTATTGCCCAGTTGGAATTTCTTTGCCTTGCTTATGCTTTAAAAAGGAGTTTTGTCCCTGCATTTATCTGTCCATTAAATAGAACATTTTTCTAAAAACATTATTTTCAGTGTTCTATATAGCGGTGTAAACCAGTAGCCAACAAGTCAGAACACCAGTCATGCTTTGCTTGCAGGATTTGGTACAGACTAAATACATCTAGTCTTTGTTAACTTTGTGTGTGTCACTCAATCATTTAGAAATAATTTACTCCAAGCATGAATAACCAGTAATCCCTTCTTTGTTGTTTTGCAGATTAATGGCACAGTCACCGAAAACATGTCTTTGTCCGATGCAAAAACATTGATAGAAAGGTCAAAGGGTAAATTAAAAATGGTAGTTCAAAGAGATGAGCGAGCAACTCTACTGAATGTCCCAGATCTAGATGACAGCCTTCATTCTGCAAACGCTTCAGAGAGAGACGGTATGGTGACATTGTGGAAATAAATGATGAAATCGGGCAATTAATTAAAATCCAGGCATTTTGAAATAGAAGGGGAAAGGGTTAACTTTTCTGTTTTTTATTTGTTTTCTCAATTTTATTTCTCTTTTTGGGAGATTTTTCTCCACTTTTTATGGCATCTGTACAAGTAACGGTGGTAGTGGTCATCACAAAGACGGGAAAGCACAGACCGCAATGAAAAAAATCCAGTTTGACCAATTCCAGATTTTTTTTTTTTTTTTTTCACATGAGGAAAGGGGACATAGTACAAGTGGGACACAGACAGCAATTAAACCCTGACATCCACTTTAATGTATAAATGAAAGTCAACACACCGAACAGCTTTGTGTTTTTAACCTATTGCACATGTTATTTATACAGATGTAATACAGTTACCAACATGCAAAAATCAGAATTCGCCATCAAGACCATGAAACTAGACATGGGCAAATCCTGATGCATAGCACATCAATATAAGAATGAGTGTCAGGATGGTGAGGTCCTCTAAGAATAGTTTTCAGTGAGCTACTTTTTATTTCTGGTTCTTTACTACTATCTTTATGTACACTAGTGGATACTCAGAATCTCACCATCTTGCATTGCTGTACTACATGTCAGGATTAGCCTATGTCTAGTTTCAAGGTCTTGATGGGGAGTTCTGATTTGTATATGTTAAATGAGAAGTTTGGGGTTATTTAAAAGAATAAACATGCATACTTGCCCCGATTCTGCAGCGTTGCAGTGATGCTTCAGCCATTCCATGTCTGTGATAAACCAGAGAATTGAGCGACCACATAACCACTGATTGTTCAGTTCTTGGTCTGCTCGGAGCAGTGAGTGGTGACTGTCGGTCACTGCTCTCTGCTCCTCCAGCACTCAGTGGAGCAATGATCAGGAGTGGGGTGGGGGGGAGCAGCTGGCTCTGAATCTCAGCTGCATGTTGATAGGCAGAGCTAAGCTGTCAATTAGGCAGCTGGGTGGATCACAACAGTGTGGTCAGGATCCTTCCAGACTCTGGAGTGGCTCTGACATCAGTGGAGAGCGGGCAATAGTAAGTGCACTCCATGGGTCTTTAAAGCAAATTACTTCTATATTGGAGGTGAGAGTCTAGAGCCCGTTACCTCGGGACATCAAGAATACGTTGCATTACACTGCTGTCACTGATCATTTAGAATCTTGATTTTAAGACTTTTCATTTATTAGATGATTTGCAACATTTTGGACACTCGTATTTTATGCACTTTTGAACTTTATCTTTTGCTTGTCATTTATCACTTTATCCACCTAGTGGACATTGAGGGTATCATTATCCATGTTTTGGATTTTTGCGCAAGATCACTTTACTTTTATTTTCATTCTTTATTTTTTTTTTGTGTATTGTAAACACTAAGGCCGCGTACACACACGATCAGACATGTCCGATGAAACATGTCCGACGGACCGTTTTCATCGGACCAAGTTGTCTGTTGGTCTGATGTGCGTACACACCATCGGACCAAAATCCCCTCGGACCAGAACGCGGTGACGTAGAACACGACGACGTGATGAAAAAATTAAGTTCAATGCTTCCAAGCATGTGTCGACTTGATTCTGAGCAATGTGCGGGATTTTGGTCCGATGATTTTGTGTACTAACCATCGAACATGTCAGACGGACAGGTTTCCAGTGGACAGGTTTCAAAGCATGTTTTGAAACTTTTGTCCGCTGGAAAACGGTCTGATAGGCCGTACACACGATCGAACATGTCCGCTGAAACTGGTCTGCAGCGGACATGTTCGATCGTGTGTATGCGGCCTAACAGGTTTTGCTGCACTTGTCACCAAAACTTTTTTATTAGTTGAGGGGTTCACATTTATTCCCGTAGCGCGAGGGACACTTTACCTACCTAAGTGCACTCCTGTGACCCACAGGAGAAAGAAGTATGTCCCAAAAATCTTTGACCATACTTCTCTTTCAACGATATTATAAAGAAAACAAGTAGTTAAACACTTGGGTGTTTGGTGTGGTGCTTTTCATTTATAGGTTCTACTATATTGGGTTTTTGGTATTTTTATGTTTTCATGTATATTTAGGATGTGCATCTACTGGTTTCTCTTTTCTTCATACCCTACTCTACTCTATCTAGAACAAAATGTTTTGGCTAGAGTTGGGCTTTAAAGAAGAAACCTCTTCTTGAGAAATTGCGTGTTTCTTGGCTGAAATGCTGATCAAAAATATAATAAAAATAGGTACTGTAATGCATTTGTGTGAACTAAAATTAAGTTGAATGTAATGTGTACTGAAAATTTGTGTTTGATAAGCAGCTGTGCTAATATCGCATGACAAAACTGCCAACATTATTTATACAGTGTAGGGTTGTCCCGATACCAGTATCGGTATCGGGACCGATTCCGAGTATTTGCGGGAGTACTTGTACTCCCGCAAATACCCCCGATACCAAAATAGAATACTTCCCCTATGCCTCCCCCCCCCCCCCCTCGCCGCACAACGCCCACCGCCGACCGCCGCTAATCCCCGTGCACCATGTAAACTGTAATATCCGCGGCGCCATGTATAGACACGCGATTGGACGGATCCGTCCAATCGCAAGCAAGGGATACGGATACGTCCATCGCGTGTCTATACATGGCGCCGCGGGTATGTGTTACACGGGGATTAACCCTGCAGCGGCGGCGGCGGAGGTATGGGGGACATGACATGGCTGCATATGTGGGGGGACATGACATGGCTGCATATGTGGGGGGACATGACATGGCTGCATATGTGGGGGGACATGACATGGCTGCATATGTGGGGGGACATGACATGGCTGCATATGTGGGGGGACATGACATGGCTGCATATGTGGGGGGACATGACATGGCTGCAATATGTGGGGGGACATGACATGGCTGCAATATGTGGGGGGACATGACATGGCTGCAATATGTGGGGGGACATGACATGGCTGCAATATGTGGGGGGACATGACATGGCTGCAATATGTGGGGGGACATGACATGGCTGCAATATGTGGGGGGACATGACATGGCTGCAATATGTGGGGGGACATGACATGGCTGCAATATGTGGGGGGACATGACATGGCTGCAATATGTGGGGGGACATGACATGGCTGCAATATGTGGGGGGACATGACATGGCTGCAATATGTGGGGGGACATGACATGGCTGCAATATGTGGGGGGACATGACATGGCTGCAATATGTGGGGGGACATGACATGGCTGCAATATGTGGGGGACATGACATGGATGCAATATGTGGGGGACATGACATGGCTGCAATATGTGGGGGGACATGGCTGCATTTGGGGACACGTTTAAAAAAAGTATCGGTATTCGGTATCGGCGACTACTTGAAAAAAAGTATCGGTACTTGTACTCGGTCCTAAAAAAGTGGTATCGGGACAACCCTAATACAGTGTGTCTCTGCTTTAAAGTGGTTGTAAAGTCACATGTATTACTTTGATTCTCTCTATCTTGGGTTTCTGATCAGTACAGTGTGTGTGTTTTTCCTGAAATTATAATGCTGAATACCTTCTTTCCAGAGCCCTGCTGTTTTTGTCATGTGACCTCTCTCTGCTTCCCTTCCCGAGTAAGTAGAGTGGGAGTGGCTGAGATTCCCCGCTGATGAATGCAAGCTAGCAGAGGGAGATCACTTGTCTGCACAGCAGGGCTCTGGAAAGAAGGTATTTAGCATTATAATTTTAGGAAAACACACACACTGTACTGAACAGGGACCTAAAACGGAGAGGATCAAACTTATTAATGCACATTTCTTTCCTTTACAAGCGCTGGAGCAGCTGCCGGGAATGGAATTTCCCAGGCATAGGAGGGGAGGAGACGAGATTGGCTCTTACACAGACTATGCTAGGGATGGAGAGAGGGATTAAAAGGGGCAGATGCAGAGACTCTGGATGACCAGGCACGTAAACTGACCACGCTATCAGAACAGCAGCTATGATAAATGTGGTCAGTTTACAGAGGAGAACACAGGAACAGGCAGGATCAGCCAGGTATTGTACAACATAGAAAGGGACCATTGAGATGGCAAAAGCACTGTGCTATAACTCATACCTTAAAGGGACACAAGTTTTTTTTTTTCTGCTTATGGTTACATACACTTTAAACTAAATTATATAATATTTAATAAAATAACATTTAAAGGAATGGCGCAAAAGCTTTAAAGGACGTTTTAATCTCATAAAGGATTGGTGAGATTTTTTTTTTTTAAGGGGAGCACTGGTGGGTCAGTTTATGATAGGAGGATTTACACAAAGAGTACTAGGAGCTGTTTTGGGAGCAAGGAATTGTTTGTTTTGGTGTTTCCAATCTTTGAAGGTAAAATCATTGAATAGGATATGAGGAGGAAACATCTTGGTGGAACATTTAGGTCTATGAAAACCAAGCCTAGACATCATGGTTGGATAAGTAACCGTGGAATATTTTAATTTTAAGAGTTAAATTCACAGTCCCAGTTAGAAAGGGAACATTAGTTCAGCTGGTGGGGTCTCTAGGGAGTAACAAATCCGAGAAACAGTCCTTGGACAGAATAAAAAATACTACAAACTTTTGTGTCCGATTTTTTTCTGAGTTATATGGTGAACGTTTAAGCCTTTGCAATCAGGGGGAACAGACTGCACCAACATTAATCTTTGTATACCAGAAGAAAATAAGTTTGCTGTGAGACAGGCTTATGAATGAGCACCCAAGGGCGAAAGGGAGGGGCGCGGGCAGATATGGTGCTAATAACCAAAAGGGATATCATTTTAGAAAAACAAGAGCAGCTCAAATCCACCAGGAACACTCGTGGACCAAAGCTAGAAGCGTTGCAGGGGTTAAAAAGTTTGTGTGACCAATGAGTACAATGGCATCTCTAGAATAGGCCGTGAAAGGGGCTTGTGGAGAGTGGAAGAAAGAGACTGAAGAAAGATTCTCCTTGGCAGAAAGTTGCAGGAAGAAATCAAACAGTGCACACGCTCACTAGTCCATTACTGCATCTTCAAACCAGGCCAAGCAGAGAAAACTGCGGGAGATTCGAAATGACGGTTTGAGTCCATCTGCGCTCAGCCACCCGAAAACAGCAGTAAAACGGCCCCAAGGTGCAATAAAGAGGGAAGGTTCCCACTAAAATAAAGTACAATGCACAGCATGCAACTTGAAGGTACTTTGGAGAGCTAAAAAGGAGCGATTTAACTTCCTCTCGCATATTGCCTGGCCATATACAGCAGCTTCTGAAGAAGGCTAAAGTAGAAAGAGAAAAACATCCTCTTAGCCATTAGCCTGCTATCCAATCACAACAATGATGCCACATACACACAATCGGACATTCCGACAACAAAACCGTGGCTTTTTTTTCCCCCGACAGAATGTTAGCTCAAACTTGTCTTGCATATCCACTGTCACACAAATGTTGTCGGAAATTCCAAACGTTTAGACAACACTATGACGAGCCGGGAAAAATTAAGTTCAATGATTCCGAGCAATGATTCCGAGCATGCGTAGAATTTTTGTGCGTTGGAATTGCATACAGATGATCGGAATTTCTGACAAGAACGTTTTGGAAAAATTGAGAACCAGCTCTCAAACATTTGTTGTTGGAAATTCCGGCCGTGTGTACGCGGCTTGAGTCTTCAGAGACTGAGACAGGGAAACTAGATAAACTGGACCTTACCTGAATAGCAGAATTCAGTGCTAACTGGAACATGTATGGGTTGTTACTGATGACTGAAGGACCTGTCGGTTCACAAAGAAGACTTAATGAACTGGGAACACCTGCGCTCATTGGCTAACTGGAAAGACTTAAAGAATTTCCAATACCCAGTATGGATCTACAAGCAGAAAAAAAACCTCAAAATTCAAGCAAAAAATCTAGCAGACTGGATAGAGTTGACGGTTTTCTGCACAACTGTCAGGTCAGCAGTCTTTCCCATGATTGTGATTCCTACTGAACCAGACAGATAATTTAAAGGATACTAAGCAAAGTCGAGGAGGTCGTAGAGCTTTAGGGCTAAAACAACTAATCAACAGAATTGATTTTAATAACGGATTAGTTGGCATGCATACAGAATACATTATTTGTTTACATAGCAGAAAATACAGTGTAAAAACAAAAGTGTAGCTCGGTATATAGTTCATAGATGTCAGTATATACAGTGCAGTACACAATACAGCTCAGTATATATTTCATAGATGTCAGTATACACAGTGCAGCACACGTACAGCTCAGTACTTTGTTCATGCATGTCATTATACACAGTGCACTACACTGTCCATACATGTCAATAAGTGTCTAAGAACTTGCCAATGTGTGAGGAGTGCTGGGGTCCCCCGCCAGCGCTTCTGGCTCCTTCTCTTCTGAGTGTCTTAATAGCAAGCCGTTTACTATGGGAGTATTTGTGCAGGCTCACTCCTGAGCTGCACTGTGTGTCCATTGTCACACAAGCACAGCTTGGCCCTGTCCCCTGCTCTCTTCTGGCTGAGATTGATCGCAGTGAGAGCCAATAACTTCTACTGCTGCCTTAACCACTTAAGACCCGGACCAATACTCTGGTAAATGACCCAAGGTGTTTTTGCGATTCGGCACTGCGTCGCTTTAACCGACAATTGCGCGGTCGTGCGACGTGGCTCCCAAACAAAATTTGCGTCCTTTTCTTCCAACAAATAGAGCTTTCTTTTGGTGGTATTTGCTCACCTCTGCGATTTTTTATTTTTTGCGCTATATACAAAAATAGAGCGACATTTTTGAAAAAAACTCACTATTTTTTACTTTTTGTTAAAAATAAATCAAATAAACTAAATTTTAGTCAAACATTTAGGCCAACATTTATTTAGCCACATGTCTTTAGTAAAAAAAAAATAGCTACCTAGCGGGAACAGCGACACTAATACAGCGATCAGAAAAATGATCGCTTAGTGACGCTGGCAATAGGGAGTGAAGGAGTTAACTAGGGCGGTGATCAGGGGGTTAAAACTTTATTAGGGGGGTGGGGGGGCTATCCTGAACCTAACACTAACTGATTTTACACTGCCTGTCACACTGACACTAAATGCAGTGATTAGATCACTGCATTCAGTGACACTGTGACAGGGGGGGTGGGGGGGCAGATCGCAAGGGGTTAAGTGTGCCTATGTGTGTGTATGTCAGTGTAGTGTTGGTGCACACTTACTGTGAGGTGTTTCTCCCATCGCAGCGGTTGGAAATACCTCTGCGATGGGAGATTACATCACTTCCCCCTTCCTGTGTTTACACAGGAGGAGGAAGTGACGGAACCTGGAGCGCGCGCATTGGCTGGGAGCGATCGCGGGGGGGGGGGCAGGTAAACGCCGACATCCGCCCGCTCGTCCCGGATCGCTCCCGGAGCCAGGGGGACCCCCGCACGCCGCGGAGGGGGTCCCGATGGGACCCCTGAACCGCACTTAGGCGGGGATGTAAATTTACGCCCTTGTGCCTGTACGAGCCATTCTGTGGCCGTATATGTGCGTGCGGGGGTCCTTAAGTGGTTAAAGGGTCACTAAAGGAATTTTTTTTTTTTTTTTTTTGCTGAAATGACTGTTTACAGGGTATAGAGACATAGGGCCAGATTCAGGTAGATCAGAGCATCTTTGCTCCAGAGTAACGCTTCTCATTTACGTTACTCTGAAGACCCTTTCAGCGCAAGTACTGTTATTCACATAGCAGTTGCGCGTAAACTTGCGCCAGAGTAACGATAATGCGCTGGCGTAACCCGACGCAAGGGGAAGTGGGTGTGATCATATGTAAATGATGGGCGGAGCCCAGCGCAGAGGCTTACGTTCAGCGCATCAACCACGGAGCATGCGCAGTGAGTGAGGCTCCACTCGCCCCCTTTGTGCGCATGCTCACAACTTCCGTCGGCACCACTTCACGGGAAACGTCAGCGCAATGCCTTCCGTTGGGCGTTTAAATGCGCCCGTAGAAGCGCCATTCCGGCACTAAAGTATATCCTGCTCCCCCTCCCCGCAGTGATGTTACTTTTGTTCTGAGATGGCTGCTCCCGTTCCCCGCAAACACACAGGAGAAAGCTGAACTCTAAAGGCCAGGACCTGTCAGCCGTCATCTCGGCTATGGAGACCTATGATGTCTTCCTCCATGGCTGTAAAATTTGACAGACAAGCATGGACAGAGGTGTTGTCCTGCAAGTGGGGGTGCTCAGCTAGCTCCTATCGTCGGTAACACTGCTGTAGCTGCTCTCCTGCTGACCTCTGACCCTCTGGAGTAAAGATAAAGCAGCCTTTTGTAGAAATAACTTTGCGCCGGACGGACGAGATACACACGGCGCATGTAGCCAGCGTATGGTGCTAATCCGTTCGTGAATTGGGAAAAATCCCTCATTTGCATATTTGCAGGGGAAATCAATAGGCGCGACTGATGCGCCCAGCGAAATTAAGCGCTGACGATACTCTGGCGTCGGAACGTTCCGCCGGTCGCAAATGACCCGTTATTGGGCGCATCTAGTTTGGTGGGTACGGGCACATAGAAACGACGGCGCATCTTCACAGTTATGCGGCGCATATCGAAATACTCCAGCGCAAGTGTTGCTGAATCTGGCCCATTAAGGTTAACTGATTACTTTTAAAAATAGATAAAAATCAATCCTATAATGTGCCTACAGTTTTAGTTTCACTTTTAAACTGGTTTCATGTTTCTGTGCAGTAAAGAGACACACAGAACAAAAACAAACAAATACAGGGCAATGTTTGTTTTTAAAATGAATCTGATTGGTTCTGAGGAGTTTTATACACATAGTAATCACACCTCTTTGATCATGGACCACAGTGAAAAGCTAGCATGAGTTTTTTTTCATAAGGAGCCAGAAAAGCAGGAAGTGTGGAGATCAGAGAAGTATTACAGCTACTTCAAAGCAAAAATGAACAATGAGGACGTGAATCCAGGAATGCAGTAAGGTAAAGGAAGCTATTTAGCTAAAAAAAAAAATTCCTTTAGTGATCCTTTAATCTTCAGTGAGGAGAGAGAGATGCTGCTCAGGGTTGAGTTTGGAGGTATCTTAATATAGTGCGGTCTTACCCCAAAGGGCACCGCACAGGATTGAGTTGGGGCTCAGGTAAGTACAAGAGTAGGCTAAGTGCAGAGCATACATTGAAGTAAAAACCTACCACTTCAAGTTTACTGAGCTCTGCCAAATGTACACCTGCTCTTGGTTGCAAAGCACTGGCATGCGTATTCTTGTTGAAGTGCTTTACAACGGTTTTCACTCTCGGAATGACAGTTTAGAACCCTTGTCCTTTTTAAATGCATTAATTTTAAGAGTAAGCTTTTATTTTGTTGATCAGTTTGCGTATACTCATTCGTTGTTGGGTATTTTATTTTCACAGACATTTCAGAAATTCAGTCGCTGACATCGGATCATTCCAACCGTTCACATGACCGGCCCCGCCGCAGCCGTTCACGGTCTCCTGACCAGAGATCGGAGCCTTCAGATCATTCCAGACATTCTCCACAACAGCACAGTAACAGCAGGTGATGGCTTCATTAGGCTTTGTTTTGTGTTTGGAACTTTAATGCAAAGGTTTTATATATTTTACATGGTACATTGTTTGTTTTTAGTCTTCTGACATTTTTTAACTTTTTTTTTTTTTTTTTTGCGTTATACATATTTAAATTTGACAAAACAAATGCTTGAGGGTAAAGGTGAGCTGAATGTATTCTGACTATGGGGCGAATGTACAATTTCTGCTCTGGTGTTATCCATATTGAGCACATCATCCTGACATATCACAGATGTTGGGAATCTAAGCACACTGCCAGAACACATACACTTGCTGCAATAACACCTTTCATGACTCATGGGAAAAGCAGCTATAATTTTGTACAAGTTTTCACCTAGAAACAAAGACAGATTGCTAGCTTAGCCCCACATAATTCCTCCACATTCAGGAGGTGATATTCCATCTACTGTTCACAACTGAATATTTAAAAAAAAAAAAAATAGTATCCTATACTGTACTAGTCTATTTTCCAGCCTTAAAGTGTTACTAAACCCAGGACCCTGTATTCACTATATCTGCTCTCCCACTGAACATTGAAAGGCAATTATTTTACTAAATATAAACTAACCGTATATACTTGAGTATAAGCCGAGTTTTTCGGCCCATTTTTTAGGGCTGAAAATACACCCCTCGGCTTATACTTGAGTCAGTGTACCTAAAGGGCTGCGAGCGTCCTTTGTTTAAAAGTCGCGGCTTCCCCCTGGTCTTTTCCGGGATAGGCGTTTCCCGGCAGACACTGTTAAGTGTTCTGCCCATCACGGACGTTCTCTTGTCCGGTGATTGGTGGAACACTGAACACAGTGTCTGCTGGGAAACTGAGTCCAAGGATGAGAAGACGTCCGTGATAGGCTGCTGTAAAACGCCCCTAACGGACCAGGACCAGAAGGAGACCGCGACTTTTAAACGATGAACGTACGCCAGCAGCCTGTCAAGAATTTTGGGTACACTGACTCGGGCACAGGGAGGCGGCAGTGGGCACAGGGAGGCGTGCAAATGGGCATTGTTGACCTGCTTTTCCGCTTACAGTAGCTGCTGCA
The DNA here is from genome assembly GCA_029574335.1 of Rana kukunoris. NCBI lineage: Eukaryota > Metazoa > Chordata > Amphibia > Anura > Ranidae > Rana > Rana kukunoris. The sequence continues at coordinate 81,288,041 of CM056051.1, forward strand.
TTCTCATCCTAGGCGTATACCCGAGACCATAGGTTTTTCCATTTTTTGGGGGGGTAAAATTGGGTACCTTGGCTTATACTCGGGTCAGCTTATACTCGAGTATATACGGTACCTTTCGCATCAGCAGTCTTGTGACTTCTATCAGTGTCCAGCTGAGCACTGGTTAAAGCTTGTAGGAGGAGTTTTCATTCACAGTCCTATGAGGCTGCATGACTTTTTGCCTGGACAGTGTTGATTGGCCCTGTGCTGATTACATGCACGCCCCCCCCCCCAAAAAAAAACAAAAACAAAACAAGAACTCTAGTAATGCATACCAAACTGAGCATGTGCGCAGTGGGTCTTCTAGGGCTCTGTTCTATCAGATGGATTGGGGACAGCAAAAGAGGGGGAGGATCAGAGAAGACAGACAGGCAGATCAAGCAGCCTTTTTATACAATGTGAAGAATTAACCCCTTAGGTTCCACAGTGTATATAATAAGCATGTTTTACTGCATGTACAGTCGTATTTTACTGTTGTGGGCTTAGTAACACTTTAACTTTAGTTGCATATCTGCAGCAAACATTGCCTCTAAAATGTATATGGCTTCTTTTTCTGCCTCTTTTCTTGCTGTGTGTCCCTGTAAAGTTTCGGGTTGTTTCAGATTAATTGGGCCTTTTTTCTGTTTTCTCAATGTGTCTGGTTATTTAGTCGTCTCCAAATTTTAGCCTTTAATGCCGCGTACACACGATCACTTTTTGTGATGAAAAAAAACGTCATTTTATCTCACGAAACAAATTGGCGTTTTTCAAACTTCATTTTCAAAAACGATGTTGCATACACACCATCGTTTTTCCACAATGGTCTTGCAAAGCGTGGTGACGTAAGACACTTTCGACGGCACTCTGTTCCATTGAAGCTCCTTCTCATAACTTGCTTCTGAGCATGCGCGGGTTTAAAAACGTCGTTTTAAACGTCGTTTTGCCCACACACCATCACTTGTTATGACACAAAAAACGACATTTTGAAAAACGACACAAAAAATTCAAGCATGTTGGAATATTTTTTTGGTCGTTTTTTTTTTTAAGACAAACGACGTTTTGCCCACACACAATCAATTTAAATGACGTTTTAAAAAACAACGTTTTTTTTTTTCATCGCAAAAAACGACCGTGTGTACGCGGCATTAGAACTCTTTAGCTATTTCTACACTTTTTCATATTTTTGGTTTTGTTGTCTTTTATTATTGATCACTTCTGTTCCTAACACCTGTCTGTCCCACCACTGTAAATTGACGCCTTTCTGGCACAGGGGACCGCCTGGGAGGATGTTTACGTTGTTTCTTCTATGCAGCTCCAAAGATCATTGTGATCGCTGTGATGTGTGCATTAATCGCATACCATTCTTGGTGTTTCTGTGAATCGTGACCCTCTACCCTCGATTATGTCTGCATTCCGGTGGCATGGTGTACTCTTGGGTATCCCCAACTCCTCCTGAGCTATAAGAACTTCTGAATTTGAAGCTGTCAAAATCTTTAAGCAGTAGGATTCTCTCTGTGATCTCCATGTACTATAGGCAGAGAAGGCAACTATTGACATTCAAATTTCAAAACTGCCTTTTTCAATTTTTTTTAAATTCCCTGAAAGTTTCCCCGTATGTTTTAAAAATATTTCCAGGATATTTTTAAAAACAGATAATTAAAAGAGACCCTTTAAAAAAAACACATCCATACTTGCCTAGTCTGATGGGACTCACACTCCTGATTGGCTATTGACAGTGACGGGAGTCTTTGGCTCCCACTGCTGTCAATCGCAGCCAATGAGCCAATCAGGAGATGGGAGGGGGTGGGGCCGAGCCCACGGCTCTTTGTGTGAATGTTTGAGTGCCTATTCACAGAGCAGGTAATTAAAAGAAGTTATAGAAAAAAAAAACCCTGGCTTTAATATCACTTTATAGCTAGGTTCACACTGGTACGACAAACGCTTTAACATTGGTAGCACCTTTCAGATGACATGTATAAATCAATGATTCCCTATGAGAGCCGTCTTAACTGGTCCGACACAAGACGGTCCAACTTTGAGAAAGGTTCCTGCACTACTTTGGTCTGACTTTGATTTTACTTCAGCCTATTGAATGTCATTGAAGTCGGATCCTCGTTCTAACCATTTGACTTGTGACGTCACACTGGAATTGTTTTGATTGGTCAAACTATCTCAAAGTTGGAGCAAAATCCTGTTCATTTAAGTCGGATGGACGTAGGACCGGTGTTGCAGAGCAAAGTAGGATGACAGTCTTGCAACAGTTGTGCCGTACCGGTGTAAAAGCGGCCTAAAAGATGTTTGTTTGTTTTTTGTTAGAATCATACTTGCCTAGGTGGAAGCATTTAAATGGTGGGAAGAATTCCTGGGGAAAGTCGGTATAAAGTGACCCCAGCAGTATGCTGTATGAAAGTATAAAAATGTTATTGGATTAGAAAATATCAGTCAAAACAAACCCTGCACCTAGCACCGAAATAACAATAATAATGTTTTTAGTTAAAAATATGCGTACATTGTTATTTCGGAGCTAGGGGGAGGGTTGTTGCATTTCTTTGAATCCAATAACCTTTTGATACAGCATACTGTCTGGGGTCACTTTATACAGACTTTCCCTTGGAATTTTTCCCACCATTTAAATGCATGCAACTTCCCTGGTATAAAGTGATAAGTGAAACTCCTGCGCTGTAATGGGTGAACGGGGATTGGCCCGAGGGAAAGGGGCAAGGGAAGTGTACTGCAGAAAACAAAGGATAGGTCTATCCAAATGGACAAAAAACAAGGTATACAACAAGTGATATTGTTTGCGCTGTGGTAGTGATGCCTAAAGGGTGATGAGAAATGGGTGAAAGGGTGAGTGGAGTGATACACTAAGTGAGTACAGTGAGTGACAAAAATATAAAGATATATATATATATATATAAATACATAAATATCAATAAAAACACAATGTGAACAAAGTAACAGTAAATATCAGTGACCATGTCATATATGATACTATGTGATGGACATGATAGAACGCATGGTCAGACTCAGTCCTACAGACAAGTCCAAATATAAAAGAAGAAAGTCCAACTTTAACATGCAACTGAGTGCAGCAAGTGAAATCTGATGTGAAGTCAAAAGGAGATGTTCCAGCAGCCAAATGGGTGAAGATGCAATGGAGGATTCCAAATCGTGCAGCCCACACCTCTAGTGATCCTATCAGCTTACCTCAAGGCTATCTGATATGGCCAGACAGATAGGACATCAAGCTCTTGGCGAATGGAAGCCTCAAATCCGGTGGTGCATAGGAGGGAAAAGTACAGAAAGAAAAAAACATAGAGTAGTCCTGTCACCACTGGGGGGATTTCTGCTTGAAATCAAAGATGTGCACTTACACAGAGTGGTGAAAGGGGGTGCCTATCTCCACGAGCAGCGAGCTCGTCAGGTGCTGCTCTGCTGCTACTGCTTATCTAAGTACTGGTCCGCCGATGCTCAGACGATGGTGTTAAAAAGAGAAATAGGAGGGCACATCGCATAATAACGCAACAAAAAGATTTATTAAACAAAGCACAAAATAAAAACTCACATAAGGCAAACTGAGGCGGTCATACATCCACGAGCAGCGAGCTCGTCTACCGTCCGTCAGGTGTTATGCAGAGGGTCCAGTGCTCCAATCCCGACGCGTATTCGTCACACCAGGGTCTTTTTTTTCTTTTGCTGACTCCGGTGCCTCTATCACTGAGAAACAAGCAATTGAACACAACTGATCGCTCGGTGCTCCCTGTCAGCCAGCAGCTTTTCTGTTCTGCCTGCACTCATTGGAGCTGGGCTGTGGAGGGGCAGGAGGACACAGCTCAGGCTCTTAGCAGGTCTCTGAGAGGCTGAGCCGGATGCTGGTCCAGGCGTGTGGGTGGATCCCGACTCCATTGTCGTGATTTTGCCTGAGCCTGGTCTGACTCTGTGACATCAGCTGACGGCAGACTTTAGTAAACTGCACTCCTGTGATCCACAGGAGAAGTGCAGCCAAACAAGTTTTGACTGTACTTCTTTAACCGGTTTCTAACCGGCTCACGTGTATTTTACAGAATGGCTCCTCTGTGTGAGACCCGATGCGGGGTTTCTTTACCAGAGAGCACACGCCAGCTGCACAGCAGCGGACCCAATGCAGGTGGCCGGCGGTCACGAGCACCAGCATGGGGGTTTGTGTGTGTAAACGCACAAATCCCTGTGCTTTCAGAGGAGGCGTATCGGTTGTTCCTAGTTAGTAGGAACAACGATATGTCTCCTCTCCCATGTCCTATCCCCATACACACATTTTAACACCTTGATCGCACCGTAGCGTTAACCCCTTCCCTACCAGTGATATTTACACAGTAATCTGTGCATTTTTATAGCACTAGTCGCTGTATAAATGTCAGTGGTCTCAAAAAATGTGTCAAAGGTGTCCGATCTGTCCGTTGCAATGTCGCAAAACTGCTAAAAATCGCACATCACTGCCATGACTAGTAAAACAAAAAAATGCCATAAATATTTCCAATAGTATGTAGACGTTATAAATTTTGCGCAAACCAGTCAATATGGGCTTATTGATTTTTTTAAAAAAAATTTTTAAACAAAAATATGTAGAATACGTATCGGCCTAAACTGATGAAGAAATTTTTGTTTTTTAAAAACATTTTTGGGGATATTTATTATAGCAAAAAAATATTTTTTTCAAAATTGTCGCCATTTTTTGTTTATAGCGCAAAAAGAAACGCAGAGGTGATCAAATGGCACCAAAGCAAATTTTAGTTTGGGTTCAGCATTGCATGACCGCGCAATTACCAGTTAAAGGGACGCAGTGCCAAATTGTAAAAAGGAGGTAAATCCTTCCGGGGCTGAAGTGGTTAATTTCTGCTTTTAAAAATTACCCTTATATCATCATTCAAAAGACTGGCCCACCTATGATCACAATCGGAGTGGCTGTGTTGGCGTTCTGATGTGTATTTTTATGTTGATTAATTGGTAGACATGTGCATTCGTTTTCGTTGGAATGCAAATCGATAAAGAAAACACAAGAAACGAAAACCGAAAGATCAGAGATAAAAAATCCTTTATTTTCGTGGCTGTAAAAATTTGATATGGAGAGATTCGACATTATAGAGAAAAGATTTGACACTACAGAGAAGATTTGACACTACAGAGAAAAGATTCGATTTATGAGAAAATGGATTCTACATTATTACAAGAATTCTAATGTTCTATGACTAGTAAGCGGAATATTCGACCAGAAATGTATGATTTGACGTAAAGTTTCGAAGTTCTGTCGAATATTCTTTTGACCATTCGACGGAAACCAAGTATTATTGGATTTTCGGACGAAAGCTATTCCCCCAACGAAAAACGAAATAAATCAAAACGATTTTCGGGAGTAACTAAATAAATTTATTTTCCAAACGAAAACGAAACAAAATGTTCCAGTCTGCACGTCTATTAGCAAAAAATTAAAATAAGGAACTTTGTACGTGTTTATCTCTAAATTCTAGGGCTATTGACATCTGTTTCAGAGCACCTAAAGAAAAGGCCCATATTTCTTTCTGCAGCACTCTCTGCAACTGATCGATACTTGAGTATGCAGTCATTTGGATATACTTTTTCATGGATCAGATTTAAAATTCTGAAATTTGAAAAAAGAAACCTTAATCTATTTTTACTTTATTTGGTGGGAAAAAAAGGCTTGTAAGCAGTCCTAGTGTTTGGACAACATTGCTTTGCTGAACAAGATGCATTCCTGCTTTTGCTTCTTGGCCTTTTTATTATTTATAATAAGTGGTTTTATTACAATCTTCGGTGTATTCATGTGCCAGCCTATTGTATCATACAAAACATTCCACCCATGTTTAAAAAAAATCACTGGCTTTATCTTTCCAAACAGGCCTGTTCCCTATTGACTCTGACTGACTAGAAAAATGTTGTTATCTTTTCTGGAACATGCTTCCTGTAATTATAGTTAATAAAGGACAACAAGGTTACGAGCTGTCTTTCCAGAATTATGGCATTGTGAGCCTTGTATGGCATTTGAATGCTGGTAAAACAATGACAGATATAATGAAAGCAAATTTGTGAAAATGATTGGCAGCTTTGTCACCGTGTGACTGCAGAGTTTCTTCCCCCTTTATGCTTGTTAACTCTAATAGTGTGATCACATCTTATTCGTGACAGCCTGACGGAATAAGCTAGGCTTTGTTTTGAATTTGACCTTCACATTATGCGCCTGCACAAGATTCTTAAGGCATATGTGGAATGGTGAAGCATCTATATGTTTTATAAGGCCAGGAATCTAGACATGTGGTTTTCTTTGCTATACATTATTCAGGTAATGGTGGGGAATCGTAATTTGCACTTTGACAAGTTTTCTAGTTTTTTTTTACCTGTTGCAGCAGAGAGATCATATTTTTTTTTTAGATTATTTCAGCCACCCTTCTTTGTTTTTCTTGGTGTTAAGCTCTGTACACACGGCCGGGAAACCCGTCGGAGGGGAAAAAAATGTTGGTTTTCCCAACGGGATTCCTGGTAAGCTTGCCAGTCATGCAGACGGCCATTCAAAAGAACCACCGTTCTTTTGAATGGAAATAACACGGTGACGTCATCAACTATGATGAGCATGCGCTCGTCACATTCAATTCCGTCTTGCGACACCCCACAGTAAACTTGTATGCTACCGCGCATGCGTCAAACTCTTATCGAACATGAGTGGGTATAGCATGGAACAGGTAAGCATACAGACAACCGGTTTTCTCTGCAGGAAGCACTCTGCCAGGAATCCCGATGGGAAAATAGAGACCAGGTTCTCTATTTTTTTCCCGGGCAGTTTTCCTGATGGGAGCATGCACACGACCAGGATTCCCGGCTAAATGCTCTCCTGGCAGTTTTTCTGGTCGTAAAAAACGGTCGTGTGTACAAGGCTTAATTCTGATATCCTAACTTGCCTAGTTTCGTGCCGTGTACACACGAGTGTTTTTCATGACAAGAAAAATGCAATTTTTTAAATTGGTCGTGAAAAACGGTTGTGTGTAGGCTCCAAAGCATTTTTAATGATGAGAAAAATAGGCGTTAAAAATGTAGAACCTGCTCTATGAACGTGTGTATGCAAGGCAGGCTTGAGAGGAATCGCGAAAAATCGCGTCGAGAAAAACTAAATTTTTCATGATATATAACGGTCGTGTGTATGTGGCTTTATGCTTGCATAGCCTTTCTGACAGAATCTATTCAGGTGGATGGCAATTCATGCACCTAAACATAAAGTACAACAATCTGCTGCTGCAGATAGGTAGACAATCGTGGAGCAGTTATGGTCTCGAGGGCAAAAAAAAAACAAGGTCCTTAATAGGTATTAGAAGTTGATTTGCAGGTATTTTTTAACTACGTCACTAATTTATTTTTAAAATACTAACCAAATCCTCCATAATAAAATAACTGGTAAAGGGTTCATGATCATCCATGCAATACTAACTTCTATACTTATTTTGCAGCACGCGGAGTAGAGAAGAGGATAAAGTAGCAAAGCCTGCAGTATCTACACCTGTGAAGAATACAAACGGAGGAACCCTAACAAGAGCAGCAGATGATCTGGACAGAGCAGAAAAGCAGACGCCTCCTTTACCAGGTGACAGATCAACTCCTTTTTCTAGCATGACTTCACCAGAAACGCTAAATATTTCTGTGAAGTGCAACTATGCCAGAGAAATTTTATTCTGTGTGACCTCATATGGGATGTCTCCAGCTCCACCTCTGGGCCAGCTCTTCTAACTTGCCCAGCTGACTATAGGGGCTCCTGTTTTCCCTGAAGGATACACTAGAGGGGGGGGAATTGCCTGTCACAAATCGGTACTTTCTGACTTTTTTTTAATTAATTTTTTAGAAATAGGATGCACCAACAATAATGCACAAAATAGAATTGTCTGTGCTGAAAGTTGGGTCTGTCATAAGGAATTGTTTTCTTTACGGTGGACTTTGTTGGGCACCACATCTTTAAAACAACAAAAGAATCTTCAGTCATCTTTAGCGGTACTATATCACATTAACAACTTGAGCTTTAGCGATATACGCTTAGGTTGCTGGAGTTTGAGCAGTTATACCAGGATGGTAGCTGCAACTGCAGGCATCATCCAGTATCGTTTTTTTAGAGCCGACGTTCTAGCCTCTGGATTGCTTTTACAAGCAGCGGGAGGCTTCTAAAAGAAAATTGCATTTGAAAAACCATTTCGTAAATAATGTGTGACATAGAAAAAAAAAAATTGCAAAGCAAGGCCCCTGCTTTAAAAAAAATATAAAGTGTTTGGGGTTCTAAGAAATTTTCTAGCAAAAAAACAACTGATTGTTACTTGTAAACAAAGTTCCATAAAAGGCCCGGTTTTCAAGTGGTTAGGGCACTCATTTATAAGGCAGGGCTTAGAAATATGTGCTTTCTATTTAGTCTTAATCGTTGTAAATCAAAATAATTGAAATGTATTGCGTGCGTTAATTACTCAATGGTGACTGTCTCTTGGCAGTTTTTTTTTTAGATGCATTCCAACTGTTAAGGCTGTAAAGTATTGCCATGTTTTAGTGGTAGTTTCCTTTAAATAGACTTGGAATAATTACGCATGTCAAGGACAGGTCATAACGTTCTCAAGTTAATCTTAAATGATTTATGTGCAAATTTAGTCTTGAGATACTGGATAAGAGTAGTTAAAGTGAAATTATTTTGTAGCTTTAAAGAAATTGATTTGCCTACAGATTTGCCTAAAAAAAAAAAAAAAAAAAAAAAAAATTGCACTAAGATCAGAGATCTTTTTACTCTTTAACATCGATTTACTTATTTAAAGCGGAGGTTCACCCATTAGATCCAGCATACTGCTGACATCTGCAGTATGCGTTTTTTTTTTTTTCTGTACTTATCGTTTTATCGTGGTTCTTATTCGGCTCCGAACGGGGATTCCTGCGGGGAATAGGCGTTCCTAAGACAAGGCGTAGTTGATTGACGTGCTGGTAAAGTGCGTCACGCCTTCCGAAAATACCCAAAGTGACACTCGGCTGTTTACGGCGCCTGCGCCTGCCGTGTAGAGCTGACTGCGCAGGCGCCGTAAATTGCTGAGTCTTACTTCGGGTATTTTCGGAAGGCGTGACGCGCTTTACCAGCACGTCAATCAACTACGCCTTGTCTTAGGAACGCCTATACACTGCAGGAATCCCTGCTCGGAGCCGGATAAGAACCACGATAAAACGATAAGTACAGAAAAAAAGAGCAGCATACTGCAGATGTCAGCAGTAGGCTGGATCTAATGGTAGATAGTCGATTTTCAGGATGAACCCCCGCTTTAATCATTTTTTGGACCTTTAGACCCGCTGCACTGGCAGGGCGTAAAAAAAAAAAAAAAAAAGGTCCTACAAGCAGCTTCTTTGCAGTGCTTTAGGAGCGTTGAATACACCGCTCCTAAAAGTGCTCCTTTCCATTAAGGCACTTTTTTTTAACGCCAAATCGCCTTAAAAGTGGTCTTAGCGGAGCTTTACCGGCGTTTTTCGGGCACTGGCAGTGTGAAAGGGCTCTGAAAGCACTCGGGCTTTCACATTGGGATTGCAGATAAGGCTTCTTGCAGGCGCTTTACAGGCCCCCCCTTTTTTTTACACCAAAGCACCTGAAAAATGCCCCAGTGTGAAAGGGGTCCAAAGACAGCTATTTAAAGCGGATGTCCGCTGAAAAAAAAATATTAAAAGCCAGCAGCTACAAATACTGCAGCTGCTGACTTTTAATATTAGGACACTTACCTGTTCTGGAGTCCAGTGCCGTCCACAGCAGAGGACGAGCGATTGCTCATCACTCTGCTGCCCCCCCCCGCCATCCTGGTTGAGGGAACCAGGAAGTGAAGCGCCCCCAGCTTCACTGCCCGGTTCCCTACGCTCCCGCTGTGTACTGGGAGCCGAGTGTTCCCAGCACACAACGGGGGGGGGTCGTTATGTGACGTCATGCCCGCAGTCTACCCACAGACTGTGTGACCGGAAGTGGGTGCAAATACCTAGACAGGTATCTGCACCCCCCTTCCCCCTGAAAGGTGTCAAATGTGACACCGGAGGGGGGAGGGTTCCGATCAGTGGGAGTTCTACTTTAGGGTGGAGCTGCGCTTTAAATTCAAGTAAATCTGTCAGAAATTCTAGTACTATGAAGTAATCTCAAAATGTAAGACTTTAAATCTCCATGCGTTTAACAATAACAGAATTTCTAGATCTTTCCTGCAGTGTTCCTTGGAATACTTACCATATCTCGGTTTCAGCATGGTCTGTTCTGAGGCCTCCCCCAGCTCATCCCACACTGCAGTGAGGCACATCTCAATAGGTTGCCATGGTCAGCATTACACTGTGGATGAGCTTGTTACATGACTACACTTCATTTTATATTGCATCTTTATCTGATTTGTAGGATTTACAACACAAGTTAATGATGCAAAGAGTTTGCATGGTTTGATTCTCTGCATATACAGCATTTTTGAATACTCCTTTGGCACTTCTATATCAATTACACAGCACTGACAGTTAATTACATGTACATGGCATAATCATTTTGTCTTTATAGGGAAGACGGCCTATGAGGCACACATTGTGCAGGTCAGCGATGCAGTAAATCGCAATAAAGACAGGAATCATGGTGTTCAAGGCTAAATCTGATTGAATTCTTCTGTTGTGCTTTTATTATGGGAACATACTGTTTGATTTAATTTTAGTAGAAATTAATAGTTAATATTATACTTATTTTTTTTCCCCCTTTTTTTTAGAGCCAAAGCCTGTGTATGCCCAGTCAGGACAGCCCGATGTAGACCTACCTGTCAGTCCATCTGATGGACCTTTTCCAAACTCCACACATGAAGATGGCATGCTACGGTAAGGGGGAGCCTGCCTGATTGGATCACTACACTAGCCTATTCTCCTTTCCCACAGAAAAATGTCGCAATAGAAACCAAATCAATACTCATAGGCTGCTGTAATATAGGAATATTGTAAATCTTGCTATAGCTCTGTCAAGAATAAAGAATGGCTCCTAGCTTCTTGTATTGTCAGTAAACGTTATGCTGCCTTCCTGTAGAATGAACAGGTCAGCAGGGGGAGAAAAGTCCCATAACATCTACTTTCTTCTCTTTGCTGGCTATGTTTAAAACCATTATTAAAAAAATGTCTATGTATGTATGTATGTACGTATGTATGTACGTATGTATGTACGTATGTATGTACGTATGTATGTATGTGTGTGTGTGTGTGTGTATGTATATGTATATGTATATATATATATATATATATATATATATATATATATATATATATATATATATATATATATATTATTACAATTTTGAGAAATGGGGGGGTGACCATTTATGGAAGCTATATTTCTCAGGCTGATATTCACTTCAGGTAACTGCTGGAAAAAATGTCTTAATACATTGATGTTGATTCACAAACATTTCATGCTGGTTACCTCCCCACGGCGGGGGGGGTTAACTTGCATGTATGTTGGGTTTTTGCTTCATACATTTCAGGTGAGCCACCACCCCCTTAAAGGATCACTAAAGGAATTTTTTTTTTTTAGCTAAATAGCTTCCTTTACCTTACGGCAGTACTGGTTCCATGTCCTCATTTTTCTTTTTTTGCTTTGAAGTTGCTGTAATCTTGCTCTGTTCTCCACACTTCCTACTTGTCTGTTTCCTTATAACCACAGTACTGGGAGCTTTCTTACTGTGGTCTAAGCTGTCATTACTATGTGTCTAAAACTTCCCAGAACCAATCAGATTCATTTTAAAAACAAAACACTGCCCTGTATTTGTTTGTTTTTGTTCTGTGTGTCTCTTTACTTCACAGAAACATGAAGCCAGTTTAAAAGTGAAACTAACCTACAGGCACATTACATGATTGATTTTTATCTATTTTTAATCATTTTTAAAAGGAATCAGTTAACTTTTATGTCTCTATACCGTGTAAACAGTCATTTCAGCAAAACATTTTTTTTCCTTTAGTGACCCTTTAAAGGGTTTGTAAAGGATTTTTTTTTTTTTTATCTTAATAGCTGTCCATTAACTTGCAGTGCAGTGCTGTTTTCATGTCCTCATTGTTCGTGTTTGCTCTCAAGTTGCTGTAATTCTCTGATCTCCACACTTTCTGGTCCTAATGACCACAGTGCTGGGTGCTTTCTCTCTGTGGTCTCTAATCAAGGAGGTGTGATTACTGTGTGTCTAGTTTCCTTTTCCAAACCATCACTGCTTTATGGCTCTGTATGCTCTGTAAGGCAGAGAGGCAGGAAACAACATGCAAAAACAAAACTAGAAACTACAGGTACATTATATGATTGTTTTTTATCTGTTTTTAATCGTTTTTAAAAGGAATCGGTTAACTATTATGTCTCTATACCCTGTAAACGGTCATTTCAGCAATTTTTTTTTTTCTATTTACAACTCCTTTAATTATATCAAGCACTTATCCTTTCATTCTTGAATAGGTGCATAAATTGAGGCAGGCTGGTAGGGCCCCCAATATTTTGTCCCGGGGCCCATGATGCTATTAAAGAGGTTGTAAAGGTACAATTTTTTTTTCTGTAAATAGTTTTCTTTAACTTAGTGCAGTCCTCCTTCACTTAACCCATCCTTCGATTTTGCTTTTAAATGTGCTTATTTCTTCTGAGAAATCCTCACTTCCTGTTCTTCTGTCTGTAACTCCACACAGTAATGCAAGACTTTCTCCCTGGTGTGGCGTGTCGTGCTCGTCCCCTCCGTTGGACCACAGTAGAGTCAGGACGCTCTCTACGTTGCAGATAGAGAAAGGAGCTCTGTGCTAGTGGGAGCCCTGGCTCTCCTGTTGTCCAGGGGAGGGGCGAGCACAACACTCCACACCACGGAGAAAGCCTCGCAGTACTGTGAGGAGTTAGACAGAAGAACAGGAAGTGAAGTTTTCTCAGAAGAAATAAGGACATTTAAAAGTAAAATGGAAAGATGTGTTAAGTGAAGGAGGACTGCACTAAGATAAAGGAAGCTATTTAGGAAAAAAAATTGTACCTTTACAACCCCTTTAAGATGTCCCTGGTTTCTGGTCTTCGAACCCTTGGTTAAAATGTCATGATTTCTGTGTGCATTCTGAGCATAATTATCCGGGTAATAGTTGACATGTTTTCTCTGGCTCTTCAAGATTACCTAATTTTCTAACAAATTCTCAAAGCTGAATACCTTGCATGTAATTTTCAGTCATTCTGAGCAAATACTACTTTTTCATAAGCCCCTATTTTTATTGTGTCTACTCACTCGGCATAACTTGAATTTTTGGTTTGTAATATGTCAGTAGGATGATTCATGAACTGTTGTAACTTTCCAATTAAACCAGTATGAAGAAATGACTGGCATCTGTATTTGTTTATGGCACTCGGTGTTACAATGAATAATGTAAAACTTACACCTTTTTTAGATGTAAAGAATGTTATTGTATATCACACAGGCCTAGCATGAAACTGGTGAAGTTTAGAAAAGGAGACAGTGTGGGGCTACGTCTTGCTGGAGGAAATGATGTGGGTATCTTTGTTGCTGGCGTGTTGGATGACAGCCCTGCAGCTAAAGAAGGACTGGAAGAAGGTGATCAGATTCTTAGAGTAAGTAATGTCATTTCTTCCATTTTCTTGCAGCCATTGATGTTCTGAATCTTAAACTTTAGTAGGTGTTGTTTTTTTTTTTTTTTTTTTTTTTAATGTTTTTTTTTTATGTTTTTATGTTTTTTTAGCAGTAAGACTAGTGTGTGGTTTCATGTAGAAGCCTTTCAAATAAGCTGATTTTTAAAGAGACACTAACAAAAGTTAAAAGAAATATTGCTTGAAAAATAATTATTTTAATATACACTGTCATGCAAAATTCTTGGGCATATCTTACATTTTTAATGCAATTTCTTGTCATTATTTATTTATCAAATAGGGGGACTAAAAAGCAAATAAACTGTGAGTGTGTGGAAACGATCATCGATCACTTCCACCTGACTGTCCAATTTAAACACATTCCCGACTGTGGCAGCAGCCAGGAGTGTGCGTAAACCCCCCCTGCTGCTGGCGACATATCCTGTATGTGATTGGCAGACAGAGGGTTAAAGTGTAATTCTATTTTTGCAGGCAAATTTCTTATTTATGTATGCATTACATTTACACAGCATAAATTAAAGATATTTAAAAATTACTTTTATGGAAAAAAAAGACTGCTTACTCTTTACTTGCTAAAAAAAAAACATACCTTGCTTTGCTTTTCTATGTAATGCTAATGCATTACCACTGGGAGTTTTTTTTTTTAAACCTGAAAGGCAAAAGTATAATGTGCTAGTATGCATCGCATACTAGCACATGTGACATTTCCCCGAAAACAAAGCCTACCAGTGGCAAGCTGTCACTGCTGAAGGTGCTTCAATGTTCTCCTGGTCTATCTTCTGGGTTGGAAGACTCCGGCTGTGTAAGTGGCCTGGGCCTTGATGACGCCACTCTCGCGCATGTGTGTGGGAGCCGCAATTTACGACAGGAGAGTCTAAAGGAACGTCTGTGTCGCCGTCCCTTTCAAAACGCATGAGGCGGTGATGTCACCGGCTGCATGTACAGTAAATATGTTCTAATTGGTGCACATTTAGGAAATATTTACAGTACCTATAGGTAAGGCGTATTAAACTCTTACTTTTAAGTACAAATCATGCATGGGAGTTTACCAGCACTTCAAGGAGTGTGTTGGGAGGTTATGTTAACCATAATTTAACCCTGTCTGTATTATGCTGACAAATCTTCATTATCGGTTGTACTAGAGGCCAATGCTGCCTGTCCTAACAAAATATAAAGAGGTTTAATCAGAATCCTCAATGCAGCCCCTCCACTTCAATCATCTAAAGAAATATACAAAGTATAATATGTCCTAACAAAGGGTTAAGTCCCTCAAGGCTTGGGTCTTGCGTTGTATGTTAAAGCCCATCTCTGAAGTCCTTGCTTGCAGTGGGGCTGCACCCACACTGCACTCATTTGGTCTAGAGCAGGGGTGTGTAACTCTATTTCATCGTGGGCCGCATCAGCATTATGATCGCCCTCAAAAGGGCCGGTTGTATCTGTAAGATTAGATGTCCAGCAGATCCCCTCTCTTTACAGTAGATGACAAGAGTCACCCCACCATCAGAAGTTGAGTCCCCTACGCTCCCTTACATCACAGTGCACCCCCTTTCCTTATGCTGCTGCTGGGAAGAAGCTGGATGCATTTCTTGAAAGCAGAAAGTTAAGGGTCTGGAGTAGGACCAGAGGAAGGCCACATGAAATGGCCTTTAGGGCCGGATTCAGCCCGCAGGCCTTATGTTTGACACCTGTGGTCTAGGGGATGGTAAAAGCACTTTTATTTACCTGATTCTATGCCCCGGCAATAGGGTCTCCCTTACACTTTGACAGTGGACTGTCTTTCTTCATCCACACCTCCAATGCAGCAGGGCTATGGTCCCTGCATTGATCTTTGAAGCCAGAGGCACCCGCCCACAGTATTGCATGGGGGGCGGGGGGAGAGGCTGCAAGGAACAGGTTTAGCAATGTGGAGGATCGGGTAAGTAAAGCTGCTTTACCTGTCCCCTTAGCAGAGGAGAACCTTTACATTTCCTGGAGTTCAGCTTTAATGTACTATTCTAAGCAATATATTCTATGTATAAAACTGCTCCAAGGAAACAAATCGAAAGGTAGGAAATATATATTTTCTATTATTATTTTAGGTGTTCTGTGTGAATGGAAATATATAGAAAACCTATAGTGTGGGGGGGGGGGATTGTTCCTGGGGGTTCCTCCCAAACCTGTAAACATGGAAATGTTCCAGCTAGTGCAGTGACGCCTGTATGTTTGTCCCAGAAGGTTTGTATTTTAGCTGTCCTTCAAATGTAATGGTGTATTCTATCTTCTGTACACAAATTTCTGTTTAATAAGGGTTAATTATGCAGCTCCCTGTAATTAGGAGCTCTGGAATAATTTAATTCAGAAGATATAATTAGGTTTGACTTGGTTAATTACGATCTCTTTCAATGCCCTTTGGTAAAACCAATGCAGGGCACAAGAACTGAAGACATGACATCACTTTCCTAGATCTTTAACACTGATGTTTACTATGATTACTTTGAAGAAATGTTGCTAAGAAATCTAAATGCTTGAAGCTGCCCCCACCAATATTTATAAATGAAAAATACTGTTGCATGAGATTAGCTTTTAAAGTACATTTGTTTTTGTTTTTTTGTTTTAGGCACAAACTAATTTTAAGTCTATAAAAAATTGTATTGCCTTTACCATCTATAAACGCCGGGTCTATCCACTGCCTAACATTTTAAAATGCATATTGTGTTCCACAGGTAAACAATGTAGACTTCACAAACATTATTAGAGAGGAAGCTGTCCTTTTCCTGCTTGATCTACCCAAAGGAGAAGAGGTCACAATTCTGGCGCAGAAGAAAAAAGATGGTTAGTATGATCAACAGATATGGATGATAGTTTTCCAGGCATCACACTGCATATGAAGACAGGTTATGCAGGTTGACATCTGTCAAATATTTAGATTGTAAAGTTAACCTGCTAATGCATTAAATGTAGGTGCTACATTATATTGAAAGATGACTCAGTCTTTATATCCATGATCAGTAGAGGGAAAACAGTCCTAGCATTATTATGCAAAGGTGTTTAAATTCTCACCATAACAAATAGATCACATAGCTATAGAATGTTCCTATACTGAAGGGAGAGAAAGTGAACTTATACATTGCTCGCGCTAGGACTGGCACACTGAGGCACCATAAGATACCCACTAACCTTTATTGTGCACTTTAGCGCTAAAAATAGCAACTGTAAAGCGCCTGAAAAAAGCCTCATCTGCAATCCCAGTGTGAAAGCCAGAGTGCTTTGGGGCACTGCGTGGGCAGGATGTCCAAAAAAAAATCCTGCAAGCTTTAAGGGGTGCTTTTAACCCTTTATTCACCTGCTAACAGGGCTTAAAAGTGACACACATTACGGTAAAGCGTTGCTAAAACTAGCGGGCGCTGGCAGTGTGAAAGGGCTCGGTCTTGTGAATTCTGGTGGCCTTGTTTTCTTCTTTAATTCTGCTTAAAGCATTTTGTAGAGGTTCAGATGATTATTTTTTTTATAAACAAACACGTCATACTTACCTGCTGTGTGCAGTGGTTTTGCACAGGGCAGCCTCGATTCCCCTGTTCTCTGGTCCCCAGCCTGCACTCCTGGCCCCCTCCCCCCTGCTCAGTGCCCCTATAGCAAGCTGATTGCTCAGGTGGCACTTGTGCATGCTCGCTTCTGAGCCACCTTGGTATGTCTTAAGATGCACAGTGCACTACTTGGCCCCACCCCCAGCTCCCTCTTCGCTGGCTGTGATTGACAGCAATGGAAGCCAATGTCTCCCACTTATGTTTCTTAGCCAATGAGGAGGGAGAGATCAGGGAGAGCCTCTCTCATCCACATTGCTGGATTGGGCTCAGGTGAGTCTAAAGGGGATGGGGGAGAGGGGGTGGGATGAAGGGGGGGCTGCACACTGAAGGTGTTTTACCTTCATGTGTAGAAAGCATGAAGGTAAAAAAACCTTCAGCCTTTACAACCCATTTAAGGTGTATTGGTACCTCTTGGACCCAGAAGATGGGAGTAGACCCCCAAAATCGTATCTAGTAAACTTAACTGTTATTGCAAGAAATACAAATTATCATGGAAAGTATTCAACTCTGTTTGAAGCGGAGATCCACCCAAAAGTGGAGTTTCTGCTTCAAGCACTCATCGCCCCCTGACATGCGACATGTACCATGTCATTTGGGGGGGGCGTGAATATGTACCCTTTTTTCGTGGGACCTGCTTTCTATTTTTGAACACCTAGGCGATGACTCCTGGGCGGCCCCTCCCTCCCAGCAATCTTCTTGGACAAAACTCGGGTCCCGGAAGATCGGCTGGCCAATAGGAGAGTGCAGTGCGCACCCGGCTGCGAAGCCATAAGCTGTCACAGCCGAGTGCCCACAGTTACCATGACAGCACTGAGGAGAGGAGGAGGGGGGGGGGCGAGCCTCTGGGCGGCCGCATCGCTGAACTGTGGGGCAGGTAAGTGTCGGTTTATTAAGTCAGCAGCTACACTTTTAGTAGGTGCTGATTTTAAATAAACGAAAAAATGGGTACAACTCCGCTTTAAGTTAGAATTATCAATTCGTGGTCAATTGTGAATTCTAACGCTGTTTTTAAATTAATTGTCATTTTGTTTCTTCCAGTTTATCGTCGCATTGTCGAGTCAGATGTTGGGGATTCCTTCTATATCCGAACGCATTTTGAGTATGAAAAGGAATCTCCTTATGGACTCAGTTTTAATAAAGGAGAGGTATTCCGAGTGGTGGACACACTGTACAATGGGAAACTAGGATCATGGCTGGCTATAAGAATTGGGAGGAATCACAAGGAAGTGGAAAGAGGGATTATTCCAAACAAGAACAGGTAAGAGAAAACTGGTAAAATACTTTATTGCTGGGTTTTGTTAGGCCATCAACTTACTATTGTGCTAAACAAAGCGGTTATTATAAACATGAAATATTAGACCTCTAAACCTAAGATAGTTTAATGTTGGTAGTAAGGTATACAGCTACATAAAACATTTGTACAGCAGAAATAAGTTACAGCAATAGTGTAGGTCATTATATATATATATCAGCCCTCAAAATTTCCACTCGCCTACTAGCATTTGGCGAGTGGATTTAAGCTGGGGGCGAGTGATGACAGGGCTGCATGACCAATCTCCCTCCAATCTGTGCCTACATTGATGCCCCGTACACACGGCAGAGAACCTCGACGGGCGGAACACATCGTTCCGCCCGTCGAGGTTCTCTGCCGGGCGTCGGAATCAGCGACCCGCCCGTCGGGAAAGGCAACCAGCCATTCATCTCGACGGGTTTCCCGACGGGTGGGGCTCGCCGAGAGCGTACACACGGCCGAGGTGTACGGGGCTTTAGAGTCCCTAAGAGGTGCATGCTCGGGAAAAGTAGTCTGGTGAGCCGCACACAGGCAGAGCAGTACACAGGTGCTCTCCTTACAATTCTCAGTAAGCCATGGGACCTCCTCTCCTCACTGCCAGCCTGAATAAAAGGAGGAAGTGGGGACATGCAAGCATAGAGCCACACACACAGGCTCCTGATGATGAGATGAATAGGAGAGAGAGAGAGAGAGTTGCAGAGGAGACAGCAAGAGAATGGGGAACAGACCCAGTTCTAGTGCCCTGTCCCTCTGGTCTGCCCCCAGTGCCCTGTCCCTCTGGTCTGCCCCCAGTGCCCTGTCTTATTTTGTTAAAGTTGTTGTTGGTAATATTTAATTTTGTAACTTGATTCTGCATAAAACATTTAACAGTGTCATTCCATGAGATAATCTATGAGGACGTGTTTACGGGTGCAATTAAGCGCAGGGCTGTGTATGAATTAGGTGGGGCAACTGGTGGCGAGTAACTCTTGAGGCCTGGCTAGTAGCTCACGACTTGAAATTTTGAGCCCTGTATATATATAATATATATATATATATATATATATATATATATATATATATATATATATAATTTAATGTGAAACCTGAGATTACTTTGGTGTTCAGTGGTATCACTAAATTGTGGCCCGAGAAATACAAGAATGTGTTGTAAAGACCAAAGGATGGTGTAATCATCTTGGTATTTTACAGATGTATATCTGAACCTCTGTTGCCTTTGCACTCTTTTTTAATTGTATCCCTACATGTTACTATTAGAGTGGGCTCTTGGATGAGAAACTATGATTTTATTTTTTAAACTTGCATTAGAAAAACTGTAAAAAAAGATTTTCACTAACCTAAAATGTGCGCTTCAAACACATGTCATGACCCTCGGATGCACCTCAACTGCCCATCCTACAGAGGGGAGGACAGAAGCCTTGTGGCAGGGGTGCTCCAGTGGGAAACAAAAGAGGGGCACATATGGGCATTCACTGTTCTTCACATGCATTTGACAAAAAGGGCCCCCTGCTGCTCCTGTACCAGTGAGCGAGGGTCCCAAACTCATGGCTATAAATCTAATAAAGGAGTTATTTACCCCATTCACAGTACATCTATCTATAATTGTGCAGGGCATGAGTGTGTAGCAGGAGAAGGCAGGAAATGTTTTCTGAGAACTGGCACAGGGTACATGATATCGGTGCAGGAGCTCAAAGAATACATTTGGGCTGATATCATTCTGTGGAGGAACTCCTCGGGATATCTCACAGAACCCTAGATAATGGAGCTTTTTTAGTTCCCAAAGTGTTCAAACCAAAAAGATGGACCCCTGCTCTTGTGGAAATGTTTTATTGTTAATTCCAGTATTGAACACCATCCAATCTGGAATATAGTAAGTGAGAAACTTATATAGCGCAACTCTGCGAACTGAATTGCCTCTGGGCGCTTAGTATCCATTCCCTCAACCAAAGCTTTTGCCCTCAGAAAAGATGGGTTTTGATTTTTTTCCTGAAGGCTAGGTTATTCGCCTCCAATCGGATGCTGGTTGGTAGAGCGTTCCATAGTCTCGGTCCTTGGACTGCAAATCTTCGCTCTCCTTTGAACTTTTATCTGGCTTTGGGGATATGGAGTAGATTTTGGTTGGTGGATCTCAGAACGCGAATGGGGTTGTGGGCTTCTAATTTTTCGCATAGATATTGGGGGGGAGTTTCCTTGAACGCACTTATGCGTCAGACAGAGTGCCTTGAAGGCGATTTCTGTCTTTTACTGGCAACCAATGAAGGGATCTCAGAGAAGATGAGATTGATTCCCAGGGTTTTTTCCCAGTCACAAATCTAGCGGCCGTATTTTGAACACTTGCAGACGGGTGATTTGGTACTTTGGGAGTCCGAGGTAGAGGGCGTTTGCATAGTCAAATCTGGAGTTGATAATTGTTCCCACCCACGACTGCAATATCTTCTTTAGGGATGAAAGGAATGATTCTGCGTAGTAGGCGCAGCAGATACAACGTGTTAGTATAGTAATGACAAGTGTATAAGGTATAAAACATTCTATGCTGCCTATGAACATCATTGACCCATGGATGTGTGAGCATGACCTGACTGGCCAAAGATCTTTTATTTTAATAGATTTTTTCCCATAAACTCTACACTCTGATTTCCTGAACAAATAGTTTTTTGTTGATTGTAGATTCTTCCTGATAATGGCCTTGGGATAAAAATGTTTAACTTGCAGCTGAATACGGTCTGATCCCCCAAGAAGTCACCAAGACTGGTTGGAGGGGGGGGGGGGAGGGCATAAAGATGTCTTACAATTTATTGCTGCATTATACTTCCAATGGTCTTCTAACTGGTTGTCTCTTTTTTTTTCTTTTATTAATTTATCAGAGCTGAGCAGCTTGCAAGTGTGCAGTACACTCTTCCCAAAACGGCTGGTGGCGATCGTGCAGATTTTTGGCGTTTTCGAGGCCTCCGAACTTCTAAGCGAAATCTCAGGAAAAGCCGAGAAGATATCTCTGCCCAACCTGTTCAAACAAAGTTTCCTGCATACGAAAGAGTCGTGTTGCGAGAAGGTTTGATGTTCCTTACTTGTCATTTTATTGACCTTTTTCCATTTAAGCTATGTTCATTTTAAAAGATCAGTTTCCTTAAAGTGAAACTCTGGTCTTGGAGATGGGATATTGGAAATCCTATATACCAAGAAGACATTTAGGGAACTGGCCTCTTCTCTGTAATGTTACCAGATAGGGTGGCTGACAGGTTCAGTTTTAAAACTTCCCTGTATTTGAATATACAGTATCTCACAAAAGGGTGTACACCCCACACATTTTTGTAAATATTTTTTCTTGATCGTACATCACGGGACACAGAGCGCATAGTCATTACATATGGGTTATATGGGTACCTTCAGGTGTGGACACTGGTGTAATCAACTTCACAGGAAGTTCCTCCCTATATAACCCCCTCCCACTGAGAGTGCTCTAGTTTTTTTCGCCAGTGTCTTAGGTGTTGGTCACGTCTAGCTGTCCCTCGGAGGTCTCGGGACCCAGGATAGCTAGCCGGATCCGTCCGAAGTGCTTCAGAGCCAAGATGTACGGTACCCGGGCCCTGCTGGAGTGGGGTGTTGCCTATAATGCCTCTCCTTGGAGGGCTGGATTCTGGGCTCCAGTGCCTTGGTCTCTTCCAGGACTAAACGCTACTGATGCCAGGATGCTATATAGGTCCAGGGGTGTGGGTTCCTTAACACAGGACCCCGGTCCCTGAAGGTCCAAGACAATACCCACGGAGATGGGGGAAGGTTGGGCCTCTTGCAGTTTGCAATACCCTGCGGCGTGGAGCAGGTAAGAGGGAACCTGCGGGACTTGGTTCGACAGTAGGTATCCCCCTGGGGGTTCTGGGTTGGCTAACAGTATGCTGGTGCATCAGCCACTATGTCTGTTGAGGCAGAATGGGATTCTAATGTTTACCCAGATAACATGTAGATATATGTATACTTGTGTAAGTTATATATTTGCTACTCACCCCAGGTCTGCCTGTTAACACTGATACTGCAACCCCACATGTTTTAAAGAGGAAATTGCTGGTAAAAAACTCCTGTTTCTTAGGAAGCCCAAGGGTACAGCTTCCTCGCTGTGTGTGCACTACAATAAGATTAGTGCTTACCTGGTGTCTGTTGGTGCTGCATAACGCTGGTCCATGTTGTTCCTCTGCTCTGCTTCCTCCATGTGGTTTCAGCGTGGTGCGCGCGATCGTGCGCGCGCGCATACGCGCGCGCGTGCACGCCGCCTTTTATAGCGTCGGCGTGCGTCGGGGGGGCGGGCCAGCAGCGTCAGGGTCTGTATAAATCTCGGGCTGGTCTTTCCTCCTGGAGGCAGAGGAAGAAAGGATATAGAGCGTGCAGCTGGGTCTTTTGGCCACACAGGGACACCTAGTGGCGGTTTTGTGGATCTTCAGGTCTAGGACTTAGGTCCACTATTGACCAGAAAAAAAAAAAAAAAAAAAAAAGTTTTTTTGCTTAAAGGGACTCAGCCTTAGATCCAGCAGTATCTGAGTCTACCTTGGACTCCGGCTAACGGGCATTGGTGTGTCAATACTCATAGGTTTCCTCAGTATTGCCACCTCCCAGGCGGGTAAAAAAAAAAAAAAAAAAAAAGAAAATTTTTTTGAAAAAAGAAAAAGAGAGAAATTAGTTCTTTTTCATTTTTCCTCATACCTGCCCTCATATTGGTTACTCCTAGCTGCAACAGTCAGGTGTTGGCTATAGGGGTGACCCAAGGTTGTACAATGGCTCCAAAGGGATCTGGACCAGCCAAGGCTGCTAAAGGTGCCAAAAAGCAAAAGGGGTCTCCATCGGGGTCAGAGGATTTGGGCCAGGCTTCAACGGCCCCACCCTCGCCAGTCAGGACACCGAGTGGCATAGTACAAGAGCCATTGGGGGTGCTGGGGGCAGAGGCGGCCCCCGATTCACCCATTCCCGTTTACGTGACGGAAGAAATGCTAGCAGCCACCATGTGTGGGCTAGAGAAAAGGTTAACTGCGTTGTTTTCCCGTCCTTGCCCAAGTAGCAAGCGGGCTAGATCCCCCTCACCCAGTGTGGGGTTTTCAGATGCGGAGGTCTCCTCTTCAGAGGAACGGGACCCACAAGGGGATCAGGCAGACCCAAGTCCCGACGGTTCAGACAGGGAAAATTCCACTATAGATGAATATTTTTCGGCCTCTCAAGCGGAGGGCCTGTGGATCCAGTCTTTGACAGATATGGTTCGCACTGCCTTTAAACTTCCAGTGCCAGAACTAGTAGCCCCGGAGGTATCCTCATTGGGTTCTTTAAAGGCTCCATTAACTTGTGCGTCTTTTCCAATGCACCCCCTTCTGCGGAACGTGATTTACCAGGATTGGGCTCGACCTGATAGAATCTTTGTCCCTCCTAAAAGATTCTCTATTCTCTACCCTATGGAAGAGGAATATGTGAAGAAATGGGCTCTCCCTACAGTGGACGCGGCCATTTCCTGCGTGAATAAATCCCTGACTTGTCCGGTTGAAAATGTCCATATGTTCAAGGATCCGGTCGACAAGAAATTCGAGACCCTACTGAAAGCCGCTTTTACTTCAGTAGGTGCCATGGTTCAGCCAGCAGTAGCAGCCATTGGTGTTTGTCAGGCCCTGAAGGATCAGGCAAAACAGATATTAAAGGACATGCCGGCTCAGCATACTCATGAATTAGCAGAATTCCCTAGGGCTCTCTGCTTTGCAATAGATGCTATTAAGGACTCCATCCAACAGGCATCTCGTTCATCTCTACTGATGGTTCACATGCGTCGTCTTTTGTGGCTAAAGAACTGGTCAGCAGAGGCACCCTGCAAAAAGCTTTTAGCAGGGTTTCCCTTTCATGGGGGAAGACTATTCGGGGAAGACCTAGATAAATATATCCACACCATATCAAGTGGAAAAAGTACTTCCTTACCGGTCAAGAAAAGACCGCGTGGGCCCACGTTTAAACGACAGGCCATTGTAGGCTCGGCCCCTTCGACTTCTCGTCAGTATCGACGGCCTCCCGGGCGTTCAGCAGTTAATAGTCGCCCACAGGGTCAAGCCGCGGCAAACAAGAGGCCCTGGTCTCGCAAGCCGGCTAAACCAGTCATCAAGTCAGATTCATGAAGGGGCGCCCCCACTCTCTTGGGTGGGGGGGAGGCTTCAGTTTTTCTCCGAAGTCTGGAAGGCCAGAATTCCCGACTCTTGGGTTCGGTCCGTAGTAGCCTCAGGCTACAAACTAGAGTTTCGAGAAATCCCCCCTCCTCATTTTCAGGGGTCAAGTCTTCCAAGCGACCCGTTAAAGAGGGCCTCTCTCGTAAAGGCGTTGGATCGCCTCTTGCTCCAAGGAGTAATTGTAGAAGTACCAACCCAAGAAAAGGGTCTGGGATTCTACTCCAACCTTTTTGTTATACCAAAACCCAATGGCGACGTCAGGCCTATATTAGACCTCAAACGCCTAAATCGCTTTCTAAGGATTCAGACCTTTCGTATGGACTCCATACGTTCAGTGACAGCCAGCCTGCATCAGGGCGACTTCCTAGCATCTATAGACATAAAGGATGCATATCTGCATGTGCCGATTTACCCAGCACATCACAAGTTTCTTCGTTTTACGATAAACCAAAGTCATTACCAGTTCGTAGCCCTCCCTTTCGGGTTGGCAACAGCTCCACGGGTATTCACAAAGGTGTTAGCCCCGGTGCTAGCCGTCCTAAGGACAGAAGGCATCTTGGTCCTAGCATACCTGGACGATCTCCTGGTTATCGACAGTTCAGCTTCCAACCTCAATCATGCAGTAGTCCGCACAGTGCGGCATCTAGAAGAGTTCGGGTGGATTGTGAACCAAGAAAAATCAAGGTTACAACCCACAAGACAGTTGGAATATCTAGGCTTTCGGTTAGATACAGAATGCCAGAGGGTATTTTTACCTCAAGAGAAGATCAGGTCGTTGATTCAAACGATTCAAATAGTCTTAGGCAAAAAGAAGCCGACTATTCGCCTATGCATGCGACTGCTGGGAAAGATGGTGGCCGCCTTCGAAGCAGCGCCCTATGCCCAGAAAGGGAAAGTCTGCTTCCCATCAATGTCCTAGAGATCAGAGCTGCTCGGTTGGCCCTGGTCGCCTGGACTCTTCCCCTGCAGGGTCTGCCAGTAAGGATACAGTCCGACAATGCCACGGCGGTGGCATACATAAACCACCAGGGGGGCACAAGGAGCCTGGCGGCTCAAAGGGAAGTAAACCTGATTTTTTCATGGGCCGAAGCCCATGTACCCTGCATCTCAGCAGTGTTCATCCCAGGGATAGACAATTCTCAAGCAGATTTTTTGAGTCGTCAACAGTTACTCCCGGGAGAGTGGTCTCTTCACCCCCAGGTATTCCAAGAGATTTGCCAAAGATTCGGAGTTCCCGATGTGGACATCATGGCAACAAGATTCAACAAGAAATTGGACAAATTTGTATCCCGAGCCAGGGATCCCTCGGCCTACGGGACCGATGCGTTGGTTTGCCCCTGGCACCAGTTTTCTCTCCTGTATGCGTTCCCTCCACTACAGATGATTCCCCGCCTTCTACGAAGGATCAGGGTGGAGCGCAGGCCGGTGATCCTGGTGGCCCCAGCCTGGCCCAGAAGGGCTTGGTACGCACTCATCGTGAGGATGTCAGTAAGGGTACCGTGGCCACTCCCCCTGCGCCCAGATCTGCTGTCTCAGGGCCCGATCTACCACCCTGCTTCACAGCAGCTAAATTTGATGGCTTGGCGGCTGAATCTCTAATTCTTAAGGGCAGAGGCCTCTCTGCCCAAGTCATATCTACGTTAATTCAAGCTAGAAAGCCAGTCTCTAGAAATATCTATTACAGAGTCTGGAGAACCTATGTGGAGTGGTGCGAGTCTCAAGGAGGGCATCCTCGCAAGTTTTTTTATTGACAGGATCTTGCGATTCCTCCAGGTTGGCGTTGACAAGGGGTTAGCTCTTAGTACTCTAAAGGGGCAGGTGTCTGCCTTATCGATATGGTTTCAAAGGCCTTTGGCCACACATTCGCTTGTAAAAACCTTTTTGCAGGGGGTCTTGCATGTAAATCCCCCTATTAGAGCTCCCCTCTGCCCCTGGAATTTAAATCTGGTCTTGTCAGCTTTACAAAAGCAGCCGTTTGAACCTCTGACAGAAATCCCTCTTGTGCTGCTAACCCGAAAGTTGGTTTTCTTGGTGGCTATGGCTTCGGCCAGAAGGGTCTCCGAGCTGGCAGCCTTGTCTTGCAGGGAACCGTACCTGATTCTGCATAAGGACAGAGTGGTTCTGCGGCCTCAGCCTTCTTTCCTTCCTAAGGTCATATCCAGTTTTCACTTGAATCAGGACTTAGTCCTACCATCCTTCTTTCCTACTCCCCAGTCCAGAGAGGAAAGACTGCTTCATACTTTGGACGTGGTCCGAGCCATGAGGGTCTATCTCAAGGCTACAGAAAAGATTCGGAAAACAGATGTGCTTTTCGTTCTCCCGGATGGCCCCAAGAAGGGTCAGCCGGCTGCCAAGTCTTCCTTGGCTAGGTGGATTAAGCAGCTGATTTTTCAGGCCTATGGTCTGAAGCGCGTTCCACCGCCCTTATCAGTTAAGGCCCATTCTGCGAGGGCCATGAGTGCCTCTTGGGCGGCACACCATCAGATCTCTATGGCACAGGTTTGCAAGGCGGCAACCTGGTCTTCCGTACATACGTTTACAAAATTTTATAAGTTGGACGTCACAAAGGCTGCGGACGCAGCATTTGGGCAGGCGGTCCTACGGGCAGCAGTATAGAATCCTCTGGCCCGGTTCACGCCCCTTTTTTTCTGTTGGTGGAGCTATTTTACCTCCTGATATATTTTCTGTTTGGCTATTTTTGGCCTTACGGTCTCCCTCCCTTCATGGAGCATTGCTTTGGGACATCCCATATGTAATGACTATGCGCTCTGTGTCCCGTGATGTACGATCAAGAAAAAGGGATTTTTAATAACAGCTTACCTGTAAAATCCTTTTCTTGGAGTACATCACGGGACACAGAGCTCCCACCCCTCTTTTTGGGGAACATTGTGTAACCTCAGAGAAATTGCTTGCTACAAAACTAGAGCACTCTCAGTGGGAGGGGGTTATATAGGGAGGAACTTCCTGTGAAGTTGATTACACCAGTGTCCACACCTGAAGGTACCCATATAACCCATATGTAATGACTATGCGCTCTGTGTCCCGTGATGTACTCCAAGAAAAGGATTTTACAGGTAAGCTGTTATTAAAAATCCCTTTATTGTTTCATGTGACAACACTGAAGAAATTACTTTGCTACACTGTAAAATAGTGAGTGTACAGCTTGTATAACAGTGTAAATTTGCTGTCCCCTCAAAAAAACTCAACACACAGCCATTAATGTCTAAACCGCTGGCAATAAAAGTGAGTACATCCCTAAGTGAAAATGTCCAAATTGGCCATTTTCTCTCCCTGGTGTCATGTGACCTGTTAGTGTTACAAGGTCGCAGGTGTGAATAGGGAGCAGGTGTGTTAAATTTGGGGTTATCGCTCTCACTCTCTTATACTGGTCACTGGAAGTGCAACATGGCATGTTGCTCTACATAAAGATGGCCTAGGCTATAAGAAGATTTCCAAGACCCTGAAACTGAACTGCAGCATGGTGGCAAAGACCATACAGTGGTTGAACAGGACAAGTTCCACTTGGCACAGGCCTCGCCATGGTCGACCAAATAAGTTGAGTGCACGTGCTCGGCCTTATATCCAGAGGTTGTTTTTGGGGAAATAGGCGTATAAGTGCTGCCAATATTTCTACAGAGGTTGGAGGGGTGGGGAGGACAGCCTGTTGGTGCTCAGACCATTAGCCACATACTGCATCAAATTGGTCTGCATGGCTGTTATCCTAGGAGGCCTCTTCCAAAGATGATGCACAAGAAAGCCCACAAATAGTTTATTGTAACTATGATAAGACTAAGATAAAATTGGTTCAGATGTCAAGCATGTATGGCGGCAACCAGGTGAGGAGTACAAAGATGAGTGTGTCTTGCCTACAGACAAACTTGGTGTCATGGTCAGGGGCGGCATGAGTGCTGCCGACACTGGGGTACCATGATTGCCAACATGTACTGTGACATGCTGAAGCAGAGCATGATCCCCTCCCTTCAGTAACTGGAACGCAGGGCAGTGTTCCAACATAAGGACCCCAAACACACCTCCAAGATGACCACTGACTTGCTAAAGAAGCTGAGGGTAAAGGTGGTGGACTGGTCAAGCATGTCTCCAGACCTAAACCCTATTGAGCATCTGTGGGACATCCTCAAACAGAAGGTGAAGGAGCACAAGCTCTCTAACATCCACCAGCTCTGTGATGTCGTCATGGAGGAGTGGAAGAGGACTCCCGTGGCAACCTGTCAAGCTCTGGTGAACTCCATGCCCAAGAGGGTTAGGGCAGTGCTGGTAAGTAATGGCGGCCACACAAAATATTGACACTTTAAGCCCAATTTGGACATTTTCACTTAAGGGTGTACTCACTTTTGTTGCCAGCAGTTTAAACACAAGTGGCTGTGTTGAGTTTTTTTGAGGGGACAGCAAATTTACACTGTTATACAAGCTGTACACTCACTACTTTACATTGTAGCAACGTGTAATTGAATGCATGTGACTAAGCAGGGCTGGACAATTGCCAGACGTCGTGGTGAATGAAAAATCTTCTGGCGACCAGGCCAAATTTGGTTTTGTCATTCACATGCAACGTCGGCAATATAGTAGGGAAGTAACGATTCCCCCTTGCCTTCATGGTAGTTACTGGGTACATCATGATTTGAGCCTGTAACTGGAAGTTGTAAGACCCACTGCTACATGCTGTGTTCACGCTCACTTGTGTATATCTCTGATGGAGACCATTATAATTTTCATATTACTCTTGTATACTAATGGCGTATATGAGACGTTGTGTTAGCATGCCTATGTGTACAATCCTGCAGGGTACAGGCACATGATCCAGTTTTTTTGATTATATATTGTATTATGTTACCGTTGTATATTTCTCCCCAGTCTTTGGAATGTGAGCAGAAGATTGTGCATGGTGTGTTTGGTTGAGAATGTTGTACATTTTGTTATAATTCTGGAAAAGGGGCTTTTGTATTTGGATTGCAATATAAGAGATTTTTAAAAAAAGGACCGTTTCAGCACTTGCATTGCTATTGAATAGTAAGCAGCACTAAGCTGGCAAGCTGAAGAGGTTCACTTTCGCACATTTTTTTTGGTTTGCTGAATGATGTACTCCAGTGGTAATTCCTTGTTTAAAGCAGAGATCCGCCATTTTTTTATTTTTCTTTTTTTAAAGTCAGCAGCTACAAATTCTGCAGCTGCTGACTTTTAAAATAAGGACACTTGCCTGTTTAGGGCGCTCGCGATGTCGGCACCCGAAGCCCGAAGCCAGTCTATCCCTCGGCTCTCTGGTGCTGCTGCCGACATCTTCGGTATTGAATCCAGGAAGTAAAACCTTGCTGCTTTACTTCCTGGTTCACTACTGCGCATGCTTTACTTGCACTGCGCGATCCCACTGGTTCCTGCTGTCTTCTGGGACGGGTGTGTCTCTCAGAAGACAGCGGCGGGGGAAGGAAGTGGCTTAGATACCCGCGGGTGGTTGGGTATCTGTGCCCGGAAGTGGGAGCAAAATACCTGTAATAGACGGGTATCTGCTCCCCCCTAAAAGTAGCCAAATGTGACAACGGAGGGGGGAGGAATCCGAAAAGCAGAAGTTAAATTTTTGGGTGGAACTCCGCTTTAAATGCAAGGGTACAGAGTAGTATCATTTAAATGTATTTTAACTGACTTAAAAAGAGTTCTCATTTAACATATTGCATTTCATTGGTCAAACGGTTTGTCCTGTATAATGAGCATTTTTTTTCTCTTCCAGCTGGATTCCTCAGGCCCGTTGTTATCTTTGGTCCCATTGCTGATGTTGCACGCGAGAAGCTAGCTAGAGAAGAGCCTGATATTTATGAGGTGGCAAGTAAGTTTGCAGTGTTTTGCAGCAGTTTTTTTTTTTTTCCAGCTATACTCAATGAATAGTTGCACTCAGCCTTCGTCTAGCTGTCATTTCTTTATAAGCCTGCTGACCATTGTTGTAGATGTTATTAAATAAAGATCAGAAAACGCTGAATTAAGACTACCCAAGATGCATATCCTATTGCTAGAATTCAAACATACATAACCTTAATAAATAAATCAAATCGTGTGGTGCTAAATGAATACAACATTATAGAAAATATACTTAATGTGCATAAAACGCTAATATAAATTTAATGATAAAAATCTCAATTCATAAAATGCAATTTTAAATTTCATAAAAAATACACCATCGTTAAAGGGAGTTTACTCCAAACTTCCCCCACTTGCTTAAACTGCTTTAGTGGGACTAAATTCCTCTCCACACATGTATTTACTTGTAATGCAACTTGTACGCCTAGATATTTAAATGTAGAGACTACAGCTATTTGAAAGGCTTAATTTGGCAAGTTGGTCACCAGGGGGTCCACAGGTAAAAGAACTGATTTATCCCAATTTAATTGTAAAACCTGAGTAGGAGCCATATATATTAGACCAGGGGTGGCCAACCAGTGGCCCGGGGGCCACATGTGGCCCGCAGAGCCCTCTGATGTGGCCCGCACCTCCTGCTCTGGAATGGTGGGTTGGCAAGCACAGATCGCAGGTTGCCTACCCGCCATACTGCAGCATCTGTGTTGTGAATGGTGGTGGTAGAGGAAGAAAGCTGTTGCAGAGTTGTGGGTAAACCGCAGCACATCAGTGAGAGCAGTCTTAGGCCCTTTTCAGCCCGACCAAATGGGACCCTCAATTCACCTCTACAGAGCGACAAATGTCTGTTTACGCCCGCCTACCTCCAATCCGAAAAACAAAAGGGAATCTGTCCCCTTCCATCTGGGCGGATCGGAGGACCTATAGAAGAGCCGTGACCTGTCATCTGCCCACTCCGCTCATTGTGGCCCGCGACTGGTTACCAAGTTGCTTAAGTGGCCCTCACTCACCAAGGTTGGGCACCCCTGTATTAGACGTAACTACCTTCAAAGAAGAAAATGTCTCTGAAAAATAAGAGCGTATCATCTGCATATAAGGCAATCTTATCTTCTCTTAAGGGTCTATGAAACACAATTATATTCGATTATTGACGGATAGAGGCGGCTAATGGTTCCAGGACCAATGCAAAGAGTAATGGCGCGTACGCACGACCGTTATTCATGTCATGGGAAAAAAACAATGTTTTTCTCAACGCGATTCCTCTCAAGCCTGCCTTGCATACACACGATTGTGAAAAAAATGCTTGAGCAAAGCGCAGTGGCATACAACATGTATGACTGCACTATAAAGGGGAAGTTCCATTCAAATGGTGCCACCTATTGGGCTGCTTATGCTAATTTCCCCGTCTCATAACTTGCTTCTGAGCATGGGCGTGAAAAACTTCAACAAATTTTTAATGCCCATTTTTCTCGTCAAGAAAAACACACGACCGTTTTTCACGACCAATTTAAAAAATGCAATTTTTCTCGTCATGGAAAACGATCGTGTGTACGCGGCATGAAGGTCAATAAATTGTCACATCCAATGCTGATCACCACAGTGATATCACCCATGATATAAGATAAGGTTGGCTCCTTACCAGATAGTGTGGACCATATTAAATAAGCATTTAAAATAACCAGGATGTCTGTCACTCCTCATCTCCTTGCTGCGAACCCCTTCTTGTATACCTCTTAAAGAGTAGAAGCGAGATGAATTCCTATAGTAAGGATATGTTATCCTTTTTTCATGAGGGTGGAATGTTAACAATATTAATCCACATCTTTACAATACAGAAAATGGGTATTCTATCTTTTTACCTCAGTGTTCGTGTATTTATCTGTAGGAAGTGAACCAAGAGATGCAGGTACCGACCAGCGCAGCTCTGGGATCATTCGTCTCCACACAATCAAACAGATTATTGACAGGGTGAGTGATTAATACAAAGGGATGTTTTGAAAAATAGCCCGAGTTGGTCATCTTTCAGATGAAGCTGACAGTTTGACTAGTGCCTGTGTAGGATTGATGTTGGCTGATTAGGCATTTAAATCTAACAGCGAATTGATTTTAACATTTTATCGGATGCCATAAAGAAATTGGGATGCCTTGCTATGCTTGTGCATTTACCTGTGCTTTCCAAATGCTAGCTCCGAGATATAGGCATTGGAGATCCTTATATGTGTTTATTACATATAGCCTGGGAACAAACCGGACCATTGCCATACCCAGGGACGCCATCAGGGGGGTAAGGTGCCCGGAGGTCCCCAGATGGCAACCCCCGCTATATATTTTTTTAATATATTTTTATTAAATTTTTTTATTAAAGGGCCAACTTTTTTTTCTTTCTTTTTTTTTTTTTTTTTTAGAGGTCCGGAGGCCCCCAGGGCCCCGGATGGCAACCCCCCCTTTTTTTTATTTTTTTTTATATAACATTTTTTTTTTTAATTTTCTTTTTATTTTATTAAAGGGTAAAATTTTTTCTTTAATTTCTTTTTAGAGGTCCCCAGGGGCCCGGAGGCCCACAAAGCCCCAGATGGCAACCCCCTTTTTTGTTTATTTTTGATTAAAAAATATATTTTTTAACTTTGATTTTTTTTTTTTTTTTAAAGGGCCAATTTTTTTTTTTTAGGGGTCTAGAGGCCCCCAGATGGCAACCCCCTCTTTTTTTTATTTATTTAAAAAAAAAATATATATATTTTTTTAATATTTTAATTTAATTTTTTATTTAAGGGCCAATTTTTGTTTTTTTATAGGCCCAGAGGTCCCGGATGGAAACCCCCCCTCCCTTTTTTGTATTTTCTTAAAAAATATTATTAAAGGGCCCAGACGTCCCCAGGGCCCCAGATGGCAAAAAAAAAATATATCTCCTTTTCTTTTTATTAAAGGGCCCAGGGGTGGCTCCGGATGGCATCCCCCCCTTTTTTTTTATACATATTTTTCTTTCTTCTTTTTCAATTTGCGGCGCAAATAAGGGGCCCCATAATTCCTGATGGCGGCCCTGGCCATACCTATTTATAATATTTTGTTCTGTGCTCGAATTGGTGAATTCATGCAGTGCTGTTGTTTCTACAGGATAAACATGCACTTCTGGATGTGACCCCAAATGCTGTTGATCGTCTGAACTATGCACAGTGGTATCCAATTGTTGTGTTCCTTAACCCTGACTCCAAGCAGGGTGTGAAAACTATGCGAACGAGGTTGTGCCCAGAATCTCGAAAAAGTGCCCGAAAACTATATGAACGTTCACATAAATTACGCAAAAATAATCATCACCTTTTTACAAGTAGGTACAAAATACGTTGTGCAAGTGATAATTTTATAACCATTTGAAAGCTTTGCAGGTGCCAGGATTATTTAGAATTCTTGCCGTAATAAATGAGACTTGGTTAAAGTAAAAAACCCTATGAAGTTTTGCTGAACATGCTATGAGCTGCTGATTTTTAAGGGCTTACACATTTCAGTGTGCTCCATTTTGCTCCATTTTGAATGACACCCCAACCCACTTTTACAGTAGTGATTTAATGCATTACAGTGCACTTCAGTGCAGATGCTGTGTGGTGTGTTGCTAATAAAAAAAGGCCTTGTACGTTCCTGGGCCACTGCCATGTGTTTGCAGTCAGCTAATAATGGATAGGCTGCCTTGATGCAACACATTGATGCATGACATATTGCATAGTACTCTACAGGTTAAGAGAAAGTGAATGCCAGCAAGGCACATTACAACCTGACCGCACAGGTGAAATGTGCATTTTTTATTGTATTGTTTTCCTGCAGCCTGCAAAGAATTGCCACAGTGATCAGCAAACCGTGGGTGCAATATCATGCCCCTGCAGAATCAATGGAGAGCAGAAAAATCAATGAACTACAGAAGCGCTCACCAATGTCTTCACCGTTCATTGAGTGCTACAAGCCATCTGCTGGTACTTGTAGTTTGTTCATTCACAACATTTTGGAATAAATAATGTGGCTGTGTGTACGGAGTCCCACATAGCCGCACTCTTTTTAAATTGTGATTGGTGGTGCGAAAAGATCCTGCTGTCACAGCAGGGGGATCAGAGGGGCACAGACAGGTTATCTTTTATTACATGTTTCACCCTAAATACTGGTGTAACATTTTGGTATCTTATGCTCCAACCAGGTGTGACCTAAACTTGATTTTTACAGTATAGGGGCACATAAGCTTCCACAGCAAGAAAGAAAAAATCTGTCATTAAAGGGGTTGTAAAGGTAAAGTTTTTTTCACTTTAATGCATCCTATGTATTAAGGTAAAAAAACATCCGACGGTAACGCCCCCCCCCCCCCACTCCCAGTCTTGCTTATCTGACCCTCGAAAGTCCCGCGCTCGCCCCCGTCATTCTCCTCGGTTCTCAGTCTGTGGCCGTTGATTGGCTAGGTTGGATTGATAGCAGCGCAGCCATTGGCTGGCGCTGCTGTCAATTACATCCAATGACGCGCTGGGGGGCGGGGGCCAAGTGATACAGTGAGTGGCTATGGCAGCCGCTGTATCACGGGAGCGCGCTTGTAAGAGCTTTCCACCATGCATGCGAGGGAGCTCACGTGAAGGTGCAAAGCTCTTGCGAGGAGGAGCTGAGACAGCCACCGAGGGACCCCAGAAGACTGGGTTCGGGGACACCCTGTGTAAAACGAGCTGCACAGTGGAGGTAAGTATAACATGTTGGTTATTTTATCCAAAAAAAATATTTTTCCTTTTAGTGCTCCTTTAAAGGAAACCTGTCCAGGATGCAAATATGGCTTTGTGCTTTTTTTTTTTTTAAGTCGTGCTCCACGACTGTCAACCTCCCCCTTACTGTATGGTACGTTGGAGACGAGTATACAGCCAGTGAAGTATCAGATACTTCACATCTTTGTCCCAACTCGGTAAATGTAAAGAAAGGATAAGGATAGTAGCCCTGCAGTCTCATCACTCGTGACGAGGCACTACCTATATTGCTATGGGTCACGGGGGCATGACTTCAAACTAACTGGAGGAATGTTTAAAACTAATCTTAGAATGTATTATTTTACTGGAAGGGTAGTTGATGCTTGGAATAAACGTCCAGCAGAGGTACTGAGTCAGTCATTTATCAAAAGGGGTTGTAAAGGTTTGTCTTTTATCTTCTAAATAGGTTCCTTTAAGCTAGTGCATTGTTGGTTCACTTACCTTTTCCTTCCATTTCCCTTCAAAATGTCTTTTTTCTTTGTTTGAATTTCTCACTTCCTGTTTCTCCTCGGTAAGCTTTCCACCATCATCTGAGCAGTGGAAAGTAATTTAGAACGGCTTACTAAACACCTTACTGAGGAACAGGAAGTGAGAAATTCAGACAAAGAAAACAAAAAAAAACATTTAGAAGGGAAATGGAAGGAAAAGGTAAGTGAACCAACAATGCACTAGCTTAAGGGAACCCATTTAGAAAATGAAAAACTAACCTTTACAACCCCTTAAAAACATACCTGGGACAAATGCAGACCTATACTAAGACAAAGTTTTTTTATTTTTTCTGTTGTCGCGTTTCTATCTGGACTGGTTGCCTTTAAACCAAGCAGACTTGCTTGCAGGAATGTATATGAATAACCTGGAATAATTGGGATGGATGTTGGAGTATTATCTAGTGTGCTTTCTGTTCTGGTTTGCTGGACCATAAATACAAATGCAGATGACACGAAAGTACTTGCGGTACAAATCATCTTCTTCAATGGATTAAAAAAAAATTGTAGTTTATAAAATTATCTATCCTCAAATTTACTGATAACTGTTGGTTATTCACACTACATGTTCTACTTTCTCTTTTATATATCCATTAATTTTTTTGTGACTTTTTTAAAGGTTGCTATGCCAAGATAACAGGATTAAAATAATGATTTATTATTTTTTTTTTTAACGCATCTCGTTTGACAGCAACCATTAATCTTAATTCTATGAATGATGGCTGGTATGGAGGGCTGAAGGAAGCTGTACAGCAACAACAGAACCAGCTGGTTTGGGTCTCGGAAGGCAAAGTAAGATTTTCTCTGTTTTAGTATCTCTGTGCATGAGTTTGTGGCAATGTTTTCAGCATACTCACTAGAATGCAGTGCCTGGAATTCACTCTACAGAAGCTGCAAATGTATGAAACCGCTCATTTTGCCTTTGATTTAGATGTGATGCACAGTACAACTGACACTTGAAGTGTTTTTTTTTGTATTTTTTTTTTTTATAACTTTTAACACTCTTGCTGAAGGTGTTTTACGTGTTTGAAAGGACATATTTTTTGTGTTAGGAACTGTATTAATTTTTTAGGGCTATCATGTGTTCCAAAAGCCATACATGCAATGAAACACTAGTCATGATTTGTAGAAATAATAGTGAGGACAGTGTATAGTTTTCAGTATGTGCATTAGTGGAAAAGATGTCCGTACAATCGTGTGGATTTTTAGAAAGCTGTCTATAAAGTAAATAAATTCCTGGACTTCTCCAGCAAAGATTCCAGATGTAGAGTTACTAACCTGGTCTAACTTGACTTCATTCGGTGCAGGCAGAAGGAGGCACAGATGATGATCTTGATTTGCATGACGACCGTCTATCCTACTTATCAGCTCCAGGTAGTGAGTACTCAATGTATAGTACTGATAGCAGGCACACCTCAGACTATGAAGATACAGACACAGAAGGAGGGGCTTACACTGACCAAGACCTGGACGAGACACTCAATGATGAGGCAGGGACTCCGCCGGAGTCTGCCATTACTCGCTCTTCTGAACCTGTTCGGGATGACAATTCAGGAATACATCAGGAAAACCAAGCCTTCCCATCCTTCCCGCAGCAGCCACAGCCAATCATCAGAACTGATTCTCCAGGATACAAAAATGTTCCATCTCAACAGGTAGGTCCAGTTGAGCTTTTTGTGCATGCTTCTTTTTAGTGTAGTAAATGAAACGTATAACAGAGAAGTCATTAATGTTACTATTTGGACACTGTTTAAAGAAAGTTTGCATTTTATTTTATTTAAAGCCTCTGAAAAATAGTGTTATCTTAGCACGAGACCTGTTTACCAAGTTTTTGGTATATAGGTGGTTAAACGACTTTTCACAAGTTTCACAGCTATGCTTGATTACATATAGGCCATCATTCATACAGAAGTAAATTTACACACACAGGTAGCAGATATTTAAAGCACCTATTATTATTTGAAGCCAGTTTCATTATGATGCCAGTCCAGGATTTCCCAAGTAGATGCTGGGTAGGTTTTGTCACGTTTTTTTTTTTTTTTTTGTATTTCCTCGTTCAAATAGTTTATGGGTAGGGTAGTTATAAATAAGGGTAGATCTGCCTATTATAGTATGTGGGTCAAAAAGTTTAGTGTGTTCATTGTAAACTTCAGATGTCACTGAGTATTTTAATGGCTGAGGGCCTATTCACAACCAGGTACGTCACAGTGCGTTAACCACTTAAGCCCCGGACCATTGTGCAGGTAAAAGACCAGGCCCCTTTTTGCGATTCGACACTGCATCGCTTTAATTGACAATTGCGCAGTCGTGAAACTTGGATCCCAAACAAAATTGACGTCCTTTTTTTCCCAGAAATAGAGCTGTCTTTTGGTGGTATTTGATCACCTTTGCGGTTTTTATTTTTTGCGCTATAAACAAAAACAGAGCAAATTTTTTTTTTTAAATGCAATATTTTTTACTATAATATCCCCCAAAGATCTAAAAAGAATACAATTTTCCTCAGTTTAGGCCGACACGTATTCTTCTACATATTTTTGGTAAAAAAAATCGCAATAGGCCTTTGATTGGTTTGCGCAAAAGTTATAGCGTTTACAAATTAGGGGATAGTTTTATGGCATTTTCTTTTTTACTAATAATGGCGGTGATCAGTGATTTTTTTCGTGGCTGCCTTTATGGCGGACACATCGGACACTTTTGACACATTTTTGGGACCATTGTCATTTTCACTTCGAAAAGTGCTATAAAAATGCACTGATTACTGTGAAAATGACACGGACAGTAAAAGTGTTAACCAGGAGGGGGCGCTGTGGGGGTTAAGTGTGCCCTAAGGGAGCGATTATTACTGTGGGGGGTGGCTGTGCGTGTGACGTCGCTGATCGTCGTTCCCCAACACAGAGAACAGACGATCGGTGACAGCCACACTAGGAAGCACAGGGAGAGGTTTGTTTACGCTTACCTCTCCCCGTTCTTCCTTTCTGTGACCCGATCACAGGACACGTCGGCGATCGGGTCCGCGGTCACGGTGGACACTTGGCTGGGCATCTTAAAGTCCATATGCCCAGCATTGCCATTTTGCCAAATAGTCGTGCGGCGGTCCTTAAGGGGTTAATTGAAGAATTGTGACACATAGACATATTTAAAAATCAAAATATCATAGTATTTCTATTTGTTGGCTCTTCCCTAAAATGTATAGGGTACCCCCCCCCCTTTTTTTTCTTCTTTTTTTGAAGTGGTATGGCTTGCCATGGTATTCCAGTTCTCTTATGTGGTCTGTTGTTTCATAGACCAATATGTTACCAGGCTAAACACTTTGGAAAAGCATTGTGCGGTATAGCTTTAAGAAATGGGGTATGTATATGTGTTTGCAGTAATCTCTTTATTTTCTTTCGCTGGATCACATTAATAATAAACCTGTAAAACCTTAGAAGGCTCCCTTAAAGGTACACTAAAGTCAGGGATTAAAAAAAAAAAAAAAAAAAATAACAAACATGTGATACTTACCTCCACTGTGCAGTTCGTTTTGCACAGAGTGGCCCGGAAACCTGTCTTCTGGGGTCCCTCGGCGGCTGTCTGGGCTTCTCCTCGCAAAAGCTTTCCTTCTTAATGCGAGGGCGCTCGCATGGAGGAAAGCTTTTGCGAGCGCGCTCCCGTGATACAGCGGCGGCCATAGCCGCCGACTGTATCACTCGGCTCCGCCCCCCAGCGCGCCGCGTCATCCGCCCTGATTGACAGCAGCGCTAGCCAATGGCTGCGCTGCTATCAATCCGCCTAGC
This sequence comes from Rana kukunoris, assembly GCA_029574335.1. Taxonomy (NCBI): domain Eukaryota; kingdom Metazoa; phylum Chordata; class Amphibia; order Anura; family Ranidae; genus Rana; species Rana kukunoris. The sequence continues at coordinate 81,327,620 of CM056051.1, forward strand.
CAATCAACGGCCAGGCTGGGAACCGAAGAGGACGACGTGGACGCACCCGGGAGATTCGAACGGTCAGGTAAGTACAACGGGGGCTCGGGGGGGGGGGGGGGGTGGTGCTGCTAGATGTTTTTTTACCTTCATGCATAGGATGCATGAAGGTAAAAAAACTTGTACCTTTACAACCCCTTTAACTTGCTTGACTTTCTCTGACCTCAGTATTTTGAGTCACTGACCCGTTACAAGCATGCAGCTAGTAAAGTCAGAGCAGTGTCGGATCCCCTAATGTGTTATCTACTTCTTCGAAGTCAGTCCTGCAAAGACCAGAGTGACAGTCAATTGGCAGTTTGAAAAGGAAAATTTGGTACCTACGAGAGCATACAGACTTTTCAGTACAGGTTTCCTATAATGATCCGATTCTGTTTTTTTCCTAGTGAAGTTTGGAAAATGCAGAGAACCTAATAGGTTGTTGGAGGAAACGCCAGAACTTTCCATTCACATACCGTACTTATTGGCGTATAACACTTACTTTTTTACCCTGAAAATAGAGGGTAAACTGTGCCCGCGTGTTATACGAAGGGGGCTGTGGAAAGTTTTTTTCCTGAAACTTCCCTAACTTAGTTAGGGTGCGTGTTATATGCCAATAAATATGGTACTTTGCTAAATTTACGTTAAAAGCCGAATGGTATTCAATGGGGTTGATTTACTAAAACTGAAGAGTGCAAAATCTTGGTGCAGCTCTGCATGCAAACCAGTCGGCTTCCGGTTTTGTTGTTTGTCAAAGCGTAATGGAACAAGCTGAAGTTAGAAGCCGATTGGCTACCATGCACAACTGCATCAGATTTTGCATTCTTCAGTTTTGGTAAATTAACCCCCATGTGTTTGCATACTCACAAGTCCCTTTTCCATATGATCTCTTGTCCATTGAAATACTCAGAAAACATATTTTTCAAATATATTAAACAAGAAAACCTCTCCAAACTCACCATGCCAGTTTCTGTCTTCTCAATTTACCATCGACTCCAAAATAGATTGATCTTGGACCTTATTTCAACTAGTTTAATCAGTGTACACAATAAAAAGTAACTGCAACCAAGGCAGAGTGGCGGAGTTTTGCGTGTATGAAATTTGTGAAGGGATGCTTATGTTCCTCAAGGCAACAAGTCAGGCGCCGACCCTTGTTGGTGAAAATTGAGTTGGTTGCCATGAGAATCAATTTGCTTTTGGACACTTGCATACATTGTGTGTGTATGAAACCCTGTTAAAGGTGGAGTATGGCCAAAGCTCTTCTGGCAATACTTAGGAGTGCACTTGGTTCTATGCTCCTGTGACCCAGATTCAGCCGACAGTGGACTAATGCCCGCTGTCGGCTGATGTCTCAGAGCCAGTCTGGGCTCTCCAGTGATCCGAACAATGTCGGATTCATCTAGATACCTGACCAACAGCTGGCTCAGCATCTCAGTGCGCCGCTGATGGCTTAGGCCAGCCGCTCCCGCCACAGCCTAGTGCTCCAGTGAGTGCGCAAAGTCTGTGATTGACAGTCCTCAGCTCTCTGCTCACAGTAGCCTGAGAACTAAGCGATCAGCAGTCTTTGTTCGCTCCTAACTCTGTATTAGAGGCAGTGAAGGAAAGCTGCAGGCAGGATTGTGTGAGTTTTTTTTTTTTTAAACCCACACTTTTGTTTTAAAGTAACATTTACTATTAACTACTGTAAAATGTAACTTATTGTAAAAAGAAAAATCAAGAAATCTTGTATGCTTTGTGATCTTTTTCTTAGTCAATTTGCTTCTTTGGGACTGAAAGATGTAAAATACTGTATTTGTATATATTTTAATATCCAACTTTTTTTAATGTGTACTAAACCAATTCCGTACTATGGTTGTCTAGCTTAGTCAGATGTGAAAATCTATATGTAATAGATGTGGTGTTTTTTTTTTTTTTTTATATGCTTTTAGGATGATCTAGTAGTTGTGTAGATCTGTAGTTGTAAGCAGTTTCTAACAGACTGCTATAACATTTGGATTGCTTTTTTGTGCTGTATTAAGTGAACACATTATTTTACACACTCCACAGAAAGCAGACGCCTTACCCGCTGCCCCTTACCTTTCTCTGCCGTCTGAAACAAACACTGCAAGTTCAACTGCTGCTGTAAATCCTAATGTAAATCTAAGTAATGTCAGATTGGAGGATCCAAACCCTGCCCCATACAGCTCTTACCAAGCACAAGCTGGCCCAATGCGATCACCAAACACTGAGGCAGCTCACATAATGCTAAGAGACCAAGAGCCTTCATCTTTACCTGTGCACATAGATCCAGCAAAGGTACCTGTGCTACATTGTTGCACCAGTCTGTTCTACTTCCAGTCATACTTGCATCTGAGATTCTTCTTTCTTTAACACCTTCTTCTTTAACCTTGCCTTACTGATGGTACCTGAAATACGACACTGTATTGGTCAGGTGCCTGCAGTAACAAAGGTAGTCAATAAGTTGACATTGATAATTTGGAGCAGTTCACTATGCTGCATCTAAATCAACTGGGGTTTACTTTGCTTTTTTCTTGCATGGCTTTCCAGTACTGCATGCCTTCCTTAACAACTTCATTAACCAACCAACTCGCTATAAATGTTGTCTTTTATGTTGCAAAAAATCACGTTGCTGAAAACCTAACATGTTTTTCCATTTAACATGTTTCCAGCACTGCTTCACACTTAGAGAATGGAAATTCTGCATGTTTGCTGCCATCCTGTGGCCGGTGCTTTGATATGATTTGATTTCTATTATCCAGTGTTTTGTTCTGATTGTTAACCCAAGGCTTTCTTTTATCGTGCAGGTTTTCAGAAAAGAGCCATATCCTATGGAAGATAATCCCAGGCACAACTACTTGATAAAACAACAAGTGCTTAGCCATCAGAGACCAGAGAAAGAAAGCAACCTGAACTTTGATGCTCTTCCATCCTATGCAGAAAAACCAATGAGTAGAGAGTTTGATGCGTCTTACCGATATGAATCTGCTTCAGAATACGTGGATCCATACCCTCATGGTTATGATCCTCGAATACATAGTGATGATCATGTGCCTACTTATGATGAACAGTGGGGTTATTATGATGATAAGCAGCAGCCGTATTCCTCCAGGTCGCAGTTTGAGGGTAAGCATAGGGACTTCGGTGTGAGGCAGCACTCCGAAGAAAGCCTTGAACGCAGCTACTTTCCACAACAGCCTCGTTTTGAAGAGCCGCCTCCTGTTGCCTACGACAATCGACCTCGACCAGCTAAAAACTACAAAGCACCCCAGCTACTATATGAGGAGCCTGCTCCTGCAGAATATGATATGCATATGCGTTTTAAACCAGAGCCTCAAAGCTTCCCTTCTGTACCCACCTCTAGGGCTGCTGAAACAAAACCATATTTTGATCAACATCCAAGAGGCTATGACCATAGTCCTTCCCAGGGATTTAATGCAAAACAAGGGCAATATGATCTTTCTCCTAGAGGGGAAACCATGCCTCTTCCTCCTACTCAGATTAAGTCTGACCTTCTGCCAACCAACAGTAAACCCGTTTCTGCACCAGCCTCTGTGAGTGAAGATGACGACCCAGCCATGAAACCACAGTCTGTTCTTACCAGAGTCAAAATGTTTGAGAACAGGAGATCGGTTCCAGGAGAAAAGAACAAGGACGTTAATGATGTAACTGTTTTAAAGGTACCCAATAGGTTTACTCAGTTATACTTTCATAGCCGGCACTCAATGGGGTTGATTTACTAAAGGCAAGTTTACTGTACATTGCAAGTGCACTTGTTTCAGAGCTTCGTAAATTAGGTAAAATTCACTTTGTAAATAATACTCCATCACATGCAAGGAAAATAAAAAAACAGTAATTTTGCGTACATGAGATTGGATGATGGAAATCAGTAGAGCTTCCCCTCATTTGAGGGCTTCCCCCTAGATCTAGAGCAACTGCACTTGCAGCGCACAGTACATTTGCCTTTAGTAAATCAACCTCAATCCATTACACTGGTCTTAAGGCTAGGTTTACATCTGTGCAGGTAATTACCGCTGCTGGACTGCACCTGTATCCCCAGGCCACAAACATCTGCACAGAATGATGCTTGAGATGTGTGGGGGTGCCAATAATCCTAAAGGCACGCCACACTACACTTGCAGTTCCTGTGTGGGCTGCAATTCCATAAATGAAGCAAGGACCTTTTCTCTGCATTTCAGGAGGCACGGCAACCGCATTGGCGTGAACCAGGCTTTAAAGCTCTTATTTTTTATTTTATTTTTGTTTCTGGCTTAGTATTATCTAATGCCTGTACGCAACACAAATATAAGGGATTTGACATGTGTATATTGGTTGCCTTTTGGCAGTATAAAAAGTTGAAATAACAATGCACATCATGTCATTTCTCTTCTAAGTAGAAAAGACAGTTGGACTGACATTTTCACACCATTCACACAAGCTTGATTTTACTTGCATTCACAGCTTAATTAAATATGACAGATTTCTTGGGGGAAACATTTAGAGACTCAATGGGGTTTATTTACTAAAGACAAGTCCACTTTGCACTACAAGTAGACTTGGAAGTGCAGTCACTGTAGATCTGAGGGGGTCATGCAAGGAAAATAAAAAGCAGCATTTTTTGCTTGTACATGATTGGATGATAAAATCAATAGAGCTTCCCCTCATTTCAGATGTTCCCCTCAAATTTACAGCGACTGCACTTACAAGTGCACTTGAAGTGCAAAGTGGATTTGCCTTTAGTTAATTATAACCCATTTTCTGTAGGGCCCTCATGTTTTATTTTTGAATTTGTAAGTTTGTCGCTAACAAAACAATTTTATTTATTCTATTCTAGGCTCCAGAAGTTGCACCCAAACCAATAACAACTGTTCCAGGACCTGCATCTAAAGCTGTTCCACTGCCTCATTATGATCAAGAAAAGCCAACTTATCGGTAAGGAGGAGATAAACAAGTCTTCACAAGGTTCCTTTGTTATTTTAACTGAAAATGGCTAAAGAAGCACACATGCATATTCTATAACTGCTTTTATTTTTGCTGCTAATGATATTTTTTACCTCTGTGACTCATGAGAACTGCGGAGAGATCAGTCACCAGCTAAGTGAATGAATGTGCGATCCACTAAAGGGAGTTCATGCTTGCTTGATAAGTACCTCTTTTCTATTTTATATGGTTGCTTTTTAAACATATGTTTCAGCCGCTCATCACATGGAGATGTCTGTTTGATATCAATCAAATATAAAACAACTTTTTTTTTTTTGAGGGTTCTGATGCATACTTCCCTTTGTCATAGAGTAATAATGGGGCCATTTTCCTAAATATAAAGCAGTTGTTTAGGAAGCGCTAGTGTTTACCTTCTTCCTGCCATAATATGTAGACCTTTAAAATTTATGGAAGGTTAAGCTATAAATAGTCTAGGGCAGGGGTCTCTAGACTTTTAAAACAGCCAGTTTACTGCCCTTCAAATATTAGGGGGGTCGTACTATGGCCAGTGGAAGTAAACCATGACATAGGCCTGGTGGTCATTGGGATTTAAAAAAAAATACATTATTGGTGTTAGTTGGAGGTATAGTACCCAATCATTCGTGTCAGTGGGAGCATTCGTTCCCTGTCTCTGGTGTCATTGGGAGGAACATTGCCTCATTATTTTTTGTCAAAGGGAAGAGAAGTGGCCCATCGTTGGTGTCAGTGGGAGGAATACTGCCTCCATGTTGGCGTCAGTGGAAGGAATAGTGTCCCATCCTTGGTATCAGTAGAAGGAATGTTGCCTATCCTTTGTGTTGGTGAAGGGGATTCTGTCTCATATCAGTGGAAGGAATAGTGCCCCAAGGGCGGGAAAAAGGCGAGCAACGGGTCACATCCGTAGTTTGGAGACCGCTGGTTTAGACCACATAATAGGCTTTTCTGAGGAGTGCTGGTTTGCAAGATTTCCAGCATGGGTACATGTAGATTGTGCTTTCATGGTGCAGGATTTTTCTTAAGGCTTCCATACACCGCTCTAGATTTGTCCAATTCATACTGAATGGGCCAGAGTTTACGCTCTGGCACCACCCATCTCAACCAAAGTTGATTTGTTCAGTCAACTTTTGTAGTTGTAGCTGGGTGTAAAATTGACAGCCAAACACGTGCAGTCACTCTGTGGGTATTTAGTGTTTTAGGTACCGGCTAAGTTGGACAAGTGACCAAAGCTAGCCATATATGTATGATTGCTTTTGTTCAGTCAGCAGGCTGAATGAAAGAAAAGCAACCGTTTCCTCCATCCACTCCAAAGAGAGCAGATGGACGAATCTCTCCTTGCAATTACTGTATTCTGACAGGCGGTACCCAAAACACTAAATACCCAAACAGTGACTGCACGTGTTTGGCTGTCAAATTTCCACGCTAGCTTTGGTCACTTGTCCAACTTTACAAGCCCGGATCACACCTAGTCCTCAGTTGTTCATTCAGATTTAGCCTTATGCGACCTCAAAAAAACCTGCTTTATAAATGACTGGTAATTCCTCTGAGAACATTTAAAAATGATACAAATGGGTCATTTTAATGCAGACCCTCTACTTGTGCGTTTCACACAAGTTATTGTATTTCATTATTTGTTTCAGTGTACCCGAACCTCAGAAACCTCAAGTGAAGCCACCAGAAGATATAGTTCGTGCTAACAATTATGATCCCGAAGAAGACGAGGAATATTATCGGAAGCAGCTGTCCTACTTTGATCGTAGAAACTTTGACAAGCCCACTACTGCTGTTCCTACAAACATCCTCCCTGAACCTTCTAAACCTGGACAGTCTCAGAGCCAAGTTAGCTTTAACAGCTACCCCTCCAAGTACGTTCTGACATGCTGCACTTGTCTCTCTGTGACCTCTTCATTGCACCTACATCCTGACCCTTTGCAGTGAAAGACTAGGCACCTCATGTGTGAAAGCTGTACTTGTGACTTTACTCTTATCTAATGTGTGCTGGGAAGATGGGGCTTCTCTAACGTGTTGTGCTGTCACATGCGTTTGTAATGAAATCATACACTGCAGGTGTATGGATACTTTAAGCACAAGGTGGCGAAGGCTAATTGGCAAACTTACAATCCTCTTTTAAAGTAGATAACCTATAATTATTTCTATATTGCCAAATTTATAGTGTAGGATCCTTCCTTTTCCATTTAAAAGAACAATTATAAACCTAGATAGTTTCCATTTAAAAAAAAAAAAAAAAACTATAGTAGTCTGTATAAGCTATTATACACTGCAGTGTATATTCAGTTGCCATGCTAGACTATTAAATATAAGTAATTGTTACTGCTGAAGTGCAATAATGAAATGGCTGCTTAAATAACTGTAAATCTGTAACAAAGATAACCTTTTTAAATGCTGGTTGTGGTTTCTTTTACAGGCTGGCTCCTACATTTCTTTAATACAGTTAATTTAGTTAAACCAGGGAGTACATGATTACAGTAAATACAATTAAAAAGTTATTCCTACAGTTATCCGACATATTTATAGGGCACAAATGGACAGGAATATATGGACTTCAGATAATAACCTAAGCAATTAAAGCACTTTATTACACGCCTTATTTTTGCATGACCTGTACTGTCTCATAAACCTCTCTTGAATAATTGTTTCGGTTTGTGTTGGAGATTACATCTAGGTTCTAATACTCACTCACTTTCACATCTGCTTTTCCTATGAATTTAAATACTGGGTGCACAAGTGCGTGCATGCATGTGTGTGTGGTATGTATGCATCCGTGTTTGTAATTTAGGGATTCAATGTGTCTCTCAAAAAATAGTCTACAATTATATTCAACCTTTAGAAACTTAAGCCTAGTACACACTAGTTTAGCTTTTTTCCGTACAACCCAGCAAGCTGCACAAATAAGACTGACAGCTCAGGTTGGAGCCACTGTTCTTCAAACTATCTGATGTTAGTACGGAGATCTGCCTGCTGAGCTGTGAAATGCCATCGGCAGAGAGCACTGATCGGGAGCCATTCAGCAGACTTTTTTTTTTTTGGTCGTGCCCTTTCCATCAGCCAACTTCTGTCCGACCGGCTGCAGTACACTCGGGCTGAATGTCGGTTAAAGTGGATGTAAACCCAAAATTATTACTTTTTTTTTAATGTCACAAAGTACAGTATAACATTTCCTATCATCTGTGCCCAGTATTGCCACACAGAGTTAATCCAGCTCTGATCAATCCTCTTTTATTATTCAGTGAAAATTAACAGAATTCCAGATAAAAACCTGTCTAAATAAAGTCAGTTTCTCTCTTCTTGCTTTGAGTGACAGGTTATTTACATATCTAGCTTGGACATGTTTATCATATGTTATGTTTATCATAATATGAGGTGATCTAAAGTTCATTGTATATTACCAGGATGTGTTATGTGGGGGAGGGGTGAATTTCTCACTTTTTATACTGTGAATCACCTCATGTTATGATAAACATAACATATGATAAACATAACATATGATAAACATAACATATGATAAACATAACATATGATAAACATAACATATGATAAACATAACATATGATAAACATAACATATGATAAACATAACATATGATAAACATAACATATGATAAACATAACATATGATAAACATAACATATGATAAACATAACATATGATAAACATGTCCATGCTAGATATGTAAATAACCTGTCACTCAAAGCAAGGAGAGAGGAAAGGACTTTTTATTTAGACAGGTTTTTATCTGGAATTCTGTTAATTTTCACTGAACAATAAGAGGATTGCTCAAAGCTGGATTAACTCTGTGTGGCAAGACTGGGCACAGATGATAGGAAATCTTATACTCTACATTGTGACATAAAATAAAAAAAAATTGGGGGTTTACATCCACTTTAAGTGAGTTTTTACTGAACCGGCTGATGCCGCCAAACATTCGGCCTGTGTGTACTAGGCTTTAAAGTAGAACTAAAGGCAAAGCTTTTGTATGGAGTAAGGGAGGATTATAACCCCTGTCAGTTTTTTTGGGGGGGGGGAGTTGGTGGTCACTTCCTGTCCCATAGCCAAGGCAAGAAGTGAGAGAAAATCCCTGATTGTCACTAGAACTTGTATCCTCGTAAGCCTTCTCTCTGTTCCTGTTCTGGTGACAACCCAAAATTTGGGATTTTCTTTCACTTTTCTCAGTGATAATGATAAACTGCACAGATAGAGAGGACACTAAATCGGGGGAACAGACCGTAATAGCACCTAACAGGTGTTCTAATCCAGCTACATTCTGTTCAAATCTGAAAAAAAAGTTATGCCTTTTGGTTATCTTTCAAAGTGGGACTATAGACAAAAAAGGGAAAATTTGATGCAGTCACTAGCAAAATTACAGTAGTTTTTTGTTTTTCTGAGTTCCCTCATAACATTATTTTGATTAGTAGATCTGCTATTTGATCCTGATTAGTAGGTCTGCTATTTGCCCGGTTCCATTAACAGGGTGACAACACAGTTCCTTCTGGAATAAAATCACACAACATTGCTATCCTGTAGACAGGGTAGTCTTGGATGTATTTGTAGATAGACATTAAAGTGGAACTAAAGTCTCCATACTTGGCTGTCCAGCAATCCTGCACCAGCATCTTCGTCTAAGTGCCGGTCTTGGGGTCTCTTTGGCTGGCGGGGAATGCAGAATGTGAAGGAGGCCGTCATCTTGGCAGATTGCCCAGCACTGTAAGCTGCTCAATTTATAGTTCCAAAGGAGGCGGCTAACAGACAGGTTGGGGCGTTTTTATTGTACGTCTCTTCTGCAATAAAAGCCTGTCTGCTCATGTTTTTTTTGTTTTTTTTTTTGACAGCAGGACTTCAGTTCTGCTTTAAATAAAGACGAAAAAAATAAATTACCACTTAACCCCAACTAAATTTATCAAGTTTATTATTTTGGGAAAAAAATCTTTTGCTAAAGGACTGTTGTAAGCACCCTTGTCTATGTTAACTGTTATTTTAGTGAACCATCCAACATGTCACTTTGGACAGCTTGGCATGTTAAAGGAAGTTAAAAAAATATCTGTTGATCTTTCATTAGATCAATTACTGTATATATCTACTGGAAGGATCAATCGGCAATAACATTCTGTTTAGTTAGGGACCCATGTAAACAAAAGTCCTGTGGTAATGCTAGTAAATGTCTGCATCAAATATGTAATTTCTGACTTTGCTAATTGTTACATTTTAATTACAGTAATCATTCTTTTATCAATTGACACCGAGTTGGCTCTTATAGAATTCTCAGAGGAAAAGTAACAAGCTCGCTTAAAGGCCAAGTTCCTCAAAATCAATATTTCAGTTGTCTGTAATGTGTTGGCACATTGAGTCACCCTTTTGCTTCTCACTTTTCTTCGGAATCGGACAAAGTTCTGTAACACTAGTCATTATGAGGAAGTCGGTCCTGTTGGATCTTTCCTTTCCAGTAGTATGGAAGCATTTTTTTTTTTTTGCAGCATGGCTAAGACTCCATGTTTGGAGGAGGGCGAAGTCGGGAACTACAGCGGCATATCTCATTACTGGAGACCTTAAGAGATCGGTTTTACAGCATTTGCTGGCAGAATGTGGTATTCCTCCACTGCAGGAGCCCCTAAACATCTTCACTTTTTCAGCCTATTTTTGTTGCCTTTTTATATGGGAAGGGCTGAGGTGTTTAATTAGACTTGGGCTCATCTTAATACCCAGCTGTAGTGTTGTAATAATTGGATATGAAAACTTTATTTTTTTCTCGGCACTTCTGGTTTCGGCTGCATAGGCGAGTGATGTAGTTGGCCTATCCCAATGACATCGCGTACTAGGAGTCTTTGAGCATCCTAAGCTTCTAACATTGTCGATTTCCAGACTGGAAATTATGCAAACGGGTGAAGTTTAGGCGCCATTTTTTGAGAAATCCCAAATAAGAATAGGCACCGGCTTCAGATGCCAACAGTTGTGATGGCCCCTGCTGGGATTTCTGCAGGGGGTAATAAACAACACTTTTGGCAGGTACTTATCTGGACATGAATGAGAATATCCAAATTAGATGCAGCGATGCATAAGAATCATGAGGATGTTTTTATTAAAATCTGGGTTAGGAAGACTTTAGCTTTTCTTTAAACATTTTCAGTGACTTTGTATTCCTCTTTGATGTGCAAATTTGACCTGTCGGTTTTTATACTTTGATGCAGTTATGCAGTGTTACAAAAGATTTTTATGTAATGGCTTGTATAGATCATGTACCCTACGTTCTAGTCACCTGCTAATGATGGTGCTTGATGAATGTGTTCATTACCAGGGCCAGAACCAAGCAAATGTTACAAGAATTGTCTGCATTTCTCCTACATTTTTTGCCATTATCTATTTGAATTGCTCTGATTTTCGAACTTGGAGTCCACATTAAGCTTAGCATAAGATACCCTTTAGCAGCCAATTAGTCATTAGATCTGTACACTGATGCAAGTGGAAGGAATGAAAGCCTTTGTGTGAATGGCTATTTGTGTTATCTAAACTATGTTATCAAATCATTTGTTATATAATCCAGTGTGTGATAACAATGCTTATGTGATCACTGTGGCTTATGTACTATGTCTTCTCTAAATAGATCCTAGGGACCGCTTAAAGTTTTCTTTCCTCTTTTCTCTCTTAATGCCAGCAATGCACTGCTTTTTCAATGTTTTCCATAAATAACCTTCTTAGATTAGGAGTTTGTCACTCTTCAGTAGGTAGACTTTGTGTAAGTATTTTCAAAAGAAAAACAAAATCTTGCAAGTCTTAATTTACGTAAAGGTAGAATGACCCTTTCTTTCATTCTTCTGTCACATTTGCTTTGCCACCGCCTAGATTTCTTGGCTCTTACACTAGCTATGACTACTTGAAAAGGAACATCAAGTGGTAAGATTGGCATTAACACAAGGCTGTCTTTTGTCATTCCTCTTAGACTTACCACAGCATTATGTGCACCCAGCTAAAGTGGCCGTTGTAGACGGCCTGTTATCTGTTTTTCCTCTACAGATAGAAATAAATAAATTAAGGTCAACCCAAAATCAATCAGGAAATCTAAACCAGTAATGTCTTTAAATCTTAAAAAAAAAAAATGTTGGCCACACTAGTGCACATAAAGCTGGGGGTTCTTATCTGGGATGCTTCCAATTCCAGTTGGCATTTGTTTGTATGTCCAGTTTGCTGAGCACATCAGCAATGACGATGAATAAGTCTGTCTGGGAGTAAATCCTGGTTGCATCATCTGTGACTTGGACGGATTTCCTGCTTGCTTTCTTGCTATATTCAATGTTGCTGAAAAAAAAAAAAAGGCTCGCGGAGGAGATAAATCATACATTTGGAATGGACAGTAAACAAGTCATCTGCCTCTGTTTGTCGAGTTTGTGCTGTTGCATTAACATCCCGATTCTGTGTTCTCCATTCTACGGCGTGGAGGTGGCTGTTTCTCGTTTTGAGTGAATGTATATACGGCAATACCGGTCATACATTAATCACTTAGTGTGTGTTTGAAAAGTGGTGAACTGAAGACATTGGCAGTCAGTATTCACTTAATGAATATGAGAACCCATGTCCCAGAATGCAGATCAGGCAAGTAGAAGAAAAACATTTTATTGTCTGATCATTTGGCAAATATATTGATTAGCTAGGTATTGTACACAGCTGTCTGCATTCACTTATCATGGTCTCTCATACATTCTTAAGTGATTCTTGGTTCATGCCTAAATGTTCAGTTCTGCTATAATTAGTAGCTAAGTGAAATGTTTGCATTGGGATTTAAGCTCCTCTCAGTATGTCATTTTTATTAATTTTTTATTACTGTGGGACTCATTGATGTTTATATTGACAGGGGAAAACCTGCAGATCTGGACTCTCCTGACAGACCCATAACTGAAAAACGGTATGACCCGGTCCCTCAAGTAACCTCCCAGTACAACCAGTCTTCTCCAGTGCTTGTCAATCACACAGCACATGCAAAACATCCCCACACAGAGGGTGAGTTGTGTATTTAATTTTACTTGATATGTTTTAATGAATTGATGTAAAAAACCTTATTGGTGTGAGTTTTGAATCAATTGTGTATATAGGATTGTATTTTATTTTTAGTAACACTTTTAAGTAGGGTTGTCCCGATACCGAGCTTTTGGTACTAGTACTCGCACAAATGCTCCCGATGCTTGGTCGGTGGCAAGCGGACTCGGTGGGCGGAGAGGGCAGGCGACGTCAAATAGGTGGATCGGGCGGAACAGTCGCCGTCAGCTTGGACATCCCGACGCCCATCTTGGCACACCCTGCACTTGGCCACATTAGGCAGCAGCTGCCATCTTGTTAAACCCAGCCCATATAGTTTACTTACTGATGCCGAGTGCAGGGTGTACCAAGATGGGCACTGCAGCATAGCATTTCCTCATGTCATTTATTGCTACATTTCAGTGCTAGCCACCTGTCAGTGCTGCCCATCAGTCAGCGCAACCTATCGGTGCCCATCAGTCAGCGCCACCTATCGGTGCCCATCAGTCAGCGCCGTCACATGACATTAAAAAACTCTAACTCAATGGTCATCAACCCTGTCCTCAGGGCCCACTAACAGGCCAGGTTTTATGTATTACCTTTGTCAGATGCAGACTAGAATACTGCAATCACTAAGCAGTAAATGATAGTTAGTGGACCCTGAAGACAGGGTTGATGACCACTGGTCTATTATGTTTCACCTGATGGGCTTAATTATAAAGTTCATCAATGATATTGGTGGAGTCGTGACAGACTTCAAGCCAGCACCTGATTAAAGAAGGGTCTCTACCACTCCTGCCCCCTAGCGGTCTTGTGAATGGACCATTCCTGACATCGTCGCACCCATAGATTGACTCTGGACGCAAGGACAACCAGAACAGTCCACCGCTGGTTGTGGGGGAACGCAGTTTTCCTGGAGGATTGACGGATCGGGTAACTATATCCCTAGACAAAACGAGGGGTTAACCCATGCAGTGTGGGCACCGCTCCTCGCATAGGGAGAAAAACATTTTCATGGAGTTCTGCTTTCAAGTATATAAGGGGAGCACATGGAGGTTTGATGAGGTGGACTCTTCTTTGACTCTACGCTGTGTAGCTATTTGATGTAAAATGTATAATATTTTGTCCGTTTTTTTTTTTTTACAGTCAGTTCTGTTTCCCTGGAGCTCACAAATTCCATAGTGACAAAACCAGAACCACCACCACCTCAAACCAAGCCAACAGTCTTCCGACCTTCCAACAGAGAGGACACAGTTCAGTCAAACTTCTTTCCTCAGAAAAGCTTTCCTGACAAAGCTCCTGTTAATGGCATCGAACAGCCTGGAAAAACCATCACAACACCATCCTATAACCGCTTTACTCCTAAACCTTACACAAGCTCTGCCAGACCGTTTGAACGCAAGTTTGAGAGCCCCAAATTCAACCATAATCTTCTGAACAATGAAGCACAAGGAAAGCCAGAGCTGCCCGCCAAACCTCAGAATTCTCCTCAATCCGTTTTGAAATCAACCAATGTGGCTATATCTCCAGAGATAGATGGCACATCCAAGCCAACGGACGGCAAATCTAAGTATCAACCAAATAATGTTAATGCAGTGCCTAAAGCAGTCCCAGTCAGGTAGTGTTTTAAATATTATATTTCAAATATTTGTGTGATGCTTTATAAATATTTTACATATAAAGAATATTCCCTTATCGATGCAAAAAGACAAGACACATTCACCCTTATAGTAATACCCAGCACACCTTTTTTCTCACCATAGTTTTATTTTCCAAAGGATTTATAACTCTGTTCAGCTAGCCCTGTGAGGTCGCTGCCACAGAGAGAACCTGGTTCATCTTTAACCACTTGGGGCCAGCCAACCGCAAATGTACTGCAGCAGACCTCCCCCCCTGCACCAGATCAAGTGCATGGGTAGGGGGCAAACGTGCGCCGCCCCAGTTGTGCTCCCATTCGCTGCAGCACCAACCAATCAAAGGGTCCTGGCCAATGATTTGTGGCCAGCACCTGCTGCTTAGCTGAGTGATTAGGTGGAAGAGAGCTCTGTGTAGGTAAACAATGTAAAGCTCTCTTCTGACAGCAGCAATGTGCCGTTTTTCCCCCTGTGGATGTAGGAAGTAAAAACTGGCACATCGCTTGGCGAAAATGCAACAAGGCACATACATAGAAAACATTGTAGGCACGCAGTTAACTATTGGTGTCAATATTGATTTCAGTGTCATTTAGTCAGTTCCCTCCCAGCGTCGGGCTACGTTCACACTGTTGTGCACAGCGACTCACCACAGGGGGTCCGGTGCATCCCTGTTACAGTCCCACTATAACAGTGGTTCTCAACCTGGGGGTCAGTACCCCCTTGGGGGGTCAAATGATGATTTGCCAGGGGTCACTGAATTCTGGGCTGTTCATGAAGCCCGCACTGATCTTACAGCCTTTTTTGCGGCTGTCCCTGGAGCCCACTCAGCCTCTTCGCAGCCGCCCATTCAGTTCACAGCATGGCTGGGGGCAGAGACTAGAGGTCAGATGACTGGAAAGTAATGTGAAGTGGGAGGGGCTGGAGGAGACCCTATCTCCTGATTTCGGCATAGGTGTCACTGCTACAAGACAAAGTCGGAAACACAGTGAGCACTACCTGGGATTAGAGTTGCCATTAAAAGTCCCCACTACGTATCAACAGGTGACCTTGATCAAGAGCACCTAAGTTAGCTGATCAGAACTCCCCCCAGCATTGCCACTCAAGCCACCCCCCACCAAGGAGTATACAAATAGAGAATATAAGTAAGGGAGAGGAAAAGAGGGGGAGGAACAAAGAAAAAGGGAGAGAAAGAATAAGAAAAAGAACAAGAAAGATGGCCAGAGAGAGGAATGGGGGAGGGACAAAAATTAGGATAGAGAGGGATAAAAGATAAAGAAAGGAGAACAAAGAAAGAGTGGTACATCCTAAAATGTACCATAAGGCAGCCCTCAAAATTTCCACTCGCCTGCTAGCATTTGGCGAGTGGATTTAAGCTGGGGGCGAGTGATGACAGGGCTGCATGACCAATCTCCCTCCAATCTGTGCCTACACTTAGAGTCCCCATGCGATTGGTGGCCGAAGAGGAAAGGTGCATGCTTGGGGAAAAAGTAGTCTGGTGAGGCGCGCACAGGCAGAGCAGTATTCCATGAGATAATCTACGAGGGCGTGTTTAGAAGCGCAATTAGGCACGGGGCAGTGTATGAATTAGGTGGGGTAACTGGTGGCGAGTAACTCTTGAGACCTGGCTAGTAGCTCAGGGGTTGAAATTTTGAGCCCTGCCATAAGGGGTTTTAATACTGTACGAGTAAAAGAGACCCAGGCAGCGCTAAATGTCCGTGGGTTAGGGGGCGCAAATTACTTGTCTTGCCTTGGGTGCTGACAGCCCACGCTACGAAAATAATTTTACTGTTAGGGGTCCCCACAACTTGAGAAATTTTATCAAGGAGTCACGGCACTAGACGGTTGAGAACTACTGCACTACAAGTTGCCAATCGCCGCAATTTGAGTATATACCATAGTTTGTGGACGCTATCATTTTTGCTCAAACCAATTAATATACACTTATTGTTTTTTTTTCTTTCACAAAGACATGTAGCAGAACACGATTTGGCCTAAATATGACGACCATTTGATATTTTAGATTTTTTGTATTGGATATGTTTTATAGCAAAAAAAAATCCCCAGTGGTGATCAAATTCCACCAAAAAAAATAAACTATTTGTGGGGAAAAACTTTTATTTATTTATATATATATATATATATATATATATATATATATATATATATATATATATATATATATATATATATATATATATATATATATATATATATAAATATATATATATATATATATATCTACTGGAGCTGAAGTGATTACAGCTTCCATGGTACCTTCCTGCTTATTGGACGATGAATCATTAGTGACATGCTGGTTCAATGTGCAGTGAGCAGGCTAGAGGAAAGGAAGTGGAAGTGGAATTGCAAAGATAAATCGGCAGTTAGATGTCACAAGCCTGGCCGGCTAGGAATGTGTGACTCCAAACAAAACACAATTACAAATCCTTTAGCCAGTACAGTAGTTTCTTCATGGGTATTTGCACTTTTTATAGAGGTTTATGTAGATTTGCTTTACCTTTTTTAAAGTACAGATAAAATTATCCCAAGTATAATGATCATAGTACCAGGCACCCGTATGTTATGTAGTTGTGAACTCAAAAGACGTTTGACCATCGATACTCTGTGTTCTTTGGTAAAATTTAGCATTTTCAGGACAAGCAGGTGAAGCAGAAACCAGTTGATCATGTGGGAGCATGGGGAGTCATGAAGGTCTGTGTAGCTCAAGTAAAATGCTGGCTGAAATTGCACTGTACGTGAAGTGGCTGCATTTATCCTTCACAGGCATAATCGGGACTTAGATAGTTGCAGCATTTTTACGTTGTTGAGCTTTAGACGCGTTTTTCACTGTATAATTGCTAAAATTGTGTCCTGGATCTAGAACTCTAAGTTAGTCACTCGGAGTAACGATCTATCCAGAACGGATTTACTAGTTATTACTAAATGCTCCCACCCTTACAAAAAATAGTCCTACGTTGTCGTGCATGTAGGGAAAGTTCTACCTACCCTGCGCCTCTCTGGCACTGCCATCTTAAATTTTTATCAAGCGCAATAAGATTATAAGATATATTTCCTACTTGGTGTTATCTGTGTTTTCCTTACCAAATATTTCTGTTTTAGTCCCTCTGCCCTTGAAGACGATGATGAGGATGAAGCCCACACCGTGGTAGCAACTGCTCGAGGCATCTTTAATAGCAATGGCGGTGTGCTGAGTTCCATAGAGACGGGTGTCAGTATCATCATACCTCAAGGAGCGATCCCTGACTGCATTGAGCAGGAAATCTACTTCAAGGTCTGCAGGGACAACAGCATCTTGCCACCTCTGGATAAGGAGAAAGGTTTGAGACCTCCAATGATTTTTCTTCTAGAAGAATATAACTGCATAGCTCACTTCCTTGTAAATATGATTTCTTATATTTGGTTTTCTTTTTTTGCAGGAGAAACGTTGCTTAGTCCTTTAGTAATGTGTGGACCCCATGGATTAAAATTCCTGAAGCCAGTGGAGCTGCGCTTACCACACTGTGCGTCTATGACTCCTGATGGTTGGTCTTTTGCTCTAAAATCATCCGACACCTCGTCGGGTACGCTTTTTCCATCTGTCCTTTTGGGTCGTTTGGTTGCTCTCGCTTACATAGCATGAATCACCGGATACCAAGATTTGGTCAATTGAATTCATACATTTGCATTTCCGTTTTCACTTTCATTTTTTTCCACACATGTACGGCTTTTTAGAACCTAAAACTTTTGTAAAGCATTTTTCCAGTTGGGCAGGTTTATTTTTTTTTCTGTGCTTGTATATTTCAAAGTAGAAACTGCTTAAGTGTTTAGGTCCCCAAGTGTATAATGGTATCGCATTACCATTCTTCATAGGAACTAGGCAAAAATTGTGTGTGGTGGCAGTGCATGGTCAGCAAGTATGAGATGTCAGCTATCTGGTAAAAAAAAAAAAGGAACATAGACAATTTAACCAAACTTGAAAAGTATACGGATGTTTTAAGGACACACATGCTTCCCTTACATAGGTGATGGCTATGTCACCTTGATGCATAAAACTGTCTGAATGTTTTCAGTTTATGAAAAAATGATTTGCATAGAATGTTGGAAGTTTTAGGAAATGTACCTTCCTCTCTTACACTACATAGCCAGGCATGTAACAATATGGTTTTCATATTTAAGCTGTGTAGACTGCTGTGTCACCTTACTGATCAGGTAAAAAGAGCCACCATACCACCTCTGATTTATGCTCTAGTTGGCAGGTAGTTGAATTATGTTCTATGATGGGTATTTATGAGACTGTGATCAGCTGATCAGGATCACCGCGGATCAGTCCATTAACGGTTTATGAAACAACAATGATTGGGGAGGACATGTTCTCCACCGATCATCTCCACACACTGAGAAGCTGTCACTGACTGACACAGAAATGGCCAGTTTATGAAGCTGCAATCGCAGCACTTCACTGGTGATCTCAGAATTTTCCCTCCCTGATTCACTAGCGTAAAGGTGGCGAATCTGGCCGTGAAGAGAAGAATCCCCAGGGAAGGAGAAATATTTTTGACTTCCTCGTTCAGGTCCCCCTGCCGTGTGCGTGCGTGCGTGCGTGCGCGTGTGTGTGTGTATATATATATTATATTAGGGTTGTTACTGATTAAAATTTTCGTGTTCGATTAATCGATTTTTACCTTTCTCCGACGCCGCCATTGATATGGCAACCTGCTATAAACATAGTATGCCGCGATTAGTTTCCACTGCACACGCATCTTGGGTAGCCAGCTGCATCTAATCACACTCTGAATAGACACTCACATGATCCAGGGGGTGCTCTAAGTAATGCTGGACTTTATTAAAACAAAAAGATTACAAATATACATTATGCCGATTTAGGCCCTTTCACACTTATGACTTGTCCTATGATTTGTGATGACAAATCGTTTCCCATGATTTCCAAAGACAACATAAAAAGGCATTCCCTGAAATCGTGGCTGCGAATCGTGGGAAAATCGTGCTTTTTGAAATCGCAGTAGAGTGAAAGGGGGCTTAGAGTAAAGTTGCAGCGACAATTGCGCGGGTGCTTTTAAAAAAAAATTAGATGAATGGAACTCCGCTTTAAGACAGACCGCTAAATACAGCGTTTAATTCTGTATATAGTGGCAAAAAAAGTATGTAACCCCTTGCCATTAACTGTTTTTCTGCATTAATTTGCTATAAATTTTGATCAGATCGTATTGATCAGATTTGCCAGATTGCCATTGCTAGCCAGAACAATATTGAGCTCCCCAAGCTGACTTCTGGTATTGTCAGAGAGCCACTTAGAGCAAAGGTCAAGATATTGGATAGTTTTTTTTTAATCAATCCAACAATACCACTTGGAAGTAACTTTAGACATGTTATTCTGATAGATACCCTGTTTCCCTGAAAATAAGACCTACCCCGAAAATAAGACCTAGCGTTACATTCCAGGAGGGCTGCAATATAAGCCCTACCCTGAAAATAAGCCCTAGTTTAAAATGCTTGTAAAATCCTATAATCCACTCTATTACAGTATTATATAATGTACAATGTGTGTGTTTCTGTAATATAATTGCGGGGGGAAAAAGCTCCGGCGGGTCACAGAAGCGCAGAGCGGCGCTATAACGAAGGTATTTGGCACAATTATATTACAGAAACGCACACATTGTACATAATATAATACGGTAATAGTGGGTTATAGGATTTTACAAGCATTTTAGCTCAGTTCACACTGGGGATTCCTGACATGTAGGGAGGGAGAGTGAACAACACATTATATGATAAGATCTACCCCGAAAATAAGCCCTACCATGTCTTTTGTTGCCAAAATTAATATAAGCCCCGGGCTTATTTTCGGAGAAACACGGTACTAATCAACTCTTCAATTTCTTTTGTCTTGTTGAACCTCTGAAACTATTCCCTAATTGTCGAGGCTCGGTCTGAACACCAGCGGCACAAGATACAATGTCTAGTAGCATTAAAGCGGAGGTTCACCATAAATCAACTATCTGCCATTAGATCCAGCATACTGCTGATATGTGCAGTATAGTGTTTTTTTTTTTTTTTTGGGTGTGTACTTATCGTTTTATCAGGGATTTTTATCCGACTCCGAGCGGGGATTCCTGCGGGGAATAGGCATTCCTAAGACAAACTGAGTTGATTGACGTGCTAGAAAAGCGTGTCACCCCTTCCGAAAATGACACTCTGCAATTTTCGGTGCCTGCGCAGTCAGCTCTACACGGCAGGCGCCGTATAGCGCCGTAAACAGCCGAGTGTCACTTTGGCTATTTTCGGAAGGCGTGACATGCTTTACTAGCCCGTCAATCAACTCTGCTTGTTTTAGGAACGCCTATTCCCCGCGGGGAATCAGCTCGGAGCGGGTAAGAAGCCCCGATAAAACGATAAGTACACAAAAAAAAAAAAAAATGTCAGCAGTATGCTGGATCTAATGGCAGATAGTTGATTTTCAGGGTGAACCTCCGCTTTGATGAAAAAACTTTGCCAAAGACGTACAGTAGGTTACTTTTGGAATAGACATGTGGTGCGCTGGGGAATAATCAAGGATTTCAGTGGTAACCATGTTGGTGACACTGTAACTTTTTCCAGAAAATAAAATATAATTTTTGTACGCTCTATAAAAATCTGTTTATTGGAATCTATTGAGTGACACAAGGAACCACCCCTCTGTGTATTTGATCATGCTCTCTACTGGATCATGCTCTCTACTGTTTAGCAACAAAACAAAGGCATATTGGTATTAAGATGTTTTGTTTGCCAGTATCCTAACTTCCTGTAGGCAGCAGTGTAACCAGAAGGTGAAAGACTTCCTGTGTCCATCAGTTGACTCCAAGAAAAGGATTTTATGGCGAGTTCAAAAATTCTATTTTTAGAATTTCTATCTATAAAGCATCTGGTAATTCATAAGTATTTAGAGGTGCACGTAATGCTTTTTGTAGCAATTAACCCTCCATCTTAAATTAAAGGTTTGAAGGAAAGCTTGCTGTTTTTAATGAGCCAGTGTGCTGTAATGTCTGGACTAATTAAATCATTTTGCAGTATTGAAATTCCTTGTTGGCGCTCTCTGCTTCGAGTTTGCCAAGTCTCTTGTTTGAATATTTTCAAGAAAGGCTATTAATGTAGGCTCAATTCGTGGATTGTTTACTCGTTGGGACCAGCTTGCACTCTCCTGAAAAGCAACACTTGTCAAAGGTTGGCAATTGCTTCTAAGCTTTTATATACATGGGACGTTGTTCAACCTTCTTTTTTTTTATTAAAAACGTCTGTAAACGAAACACTGCTAAATGCGAGTTATCGCGTTTTTCGATTGAAATGCCTCGAAACGCAGCTTCTGAACGCATTTTTTTGGGCTCCAGAAAAAGCCTCTAAACTCGACTGCGTATAAATGACTAAATGACCCAGTGTACATGTACTGATAAGATAACATAGAGGAGAGTTCAGGAGCAGTTGAAAAAAATGCCCAACTGCTCCTAAACGTACCAGCAGCATTGTACACGAGGCCTAAACTGACCACACATTGGATTCTACTATGTTTATAGTTACAGGGCCATTTTTTTTTTTTTTATCCTAAAATATATTTTCCTAAAATGGCTTTTCTCTGTAGTCGGAATATAGGATTACATTCGTTATCTCCTTAAAGAGTAATGAATTATGAAGCCCAGTTACAAAACTGTTCTTTACGTTTTTGTATGCAGATACAAAGCAATGGAAGGAACAACTTGGCAGATAATGTCCAGTTATGTTTGTATGGGGTCACCAGATATTCTATGTGTGCCATAGTAAACAAATATTATTGGCTGTCCTGACGGTTATTCATTAGAGCAAAAATAGCAAGATTATTTTTATTTTTTTTAAGAATAAATTAGAGTATTTACCTTCAGTCCAGAAGTTCCCCTGCAGTACTTTCTTTTTTTGAAGGATGTCTTGAGGTCTGATGGTCAGCCTCATGCAACCGACTTACTCTGAGCCCAAGTCATCTTGGACTATTCCCAGCCGGTGACTTCAGTGTGAAAGGTTAAAGGGGTTGTAAAGGTAAATGTTTTTTCACCTTAATGCATCCTATAGGGTCAGAATTCGGATCCTTACTCCGGTTGCATTTAACAAAAAAAATGTTTTAAAGTGGTTGTATAGGCAGAAGTTTTTTTTTTTTTTTTTTTAACTTAATGCAATTTATGGATTAGTATAAAAAGCCTTCTGTGTGCAGCAGCCCCCCCCCCCCCCAATACTTACCATCTCGATCCAGTGATTGTTGCAGGATTGTCTCATTGGTTGAGACAGCAGCGTGGCACCATTGGCTCCTGCTGCTGTCAATCAAAGAGAGACAGCCAATGAGGAGAGAAAAGGGGCAGGCCACGCTCCTTGTCTGAATAGACACATGGAGCTGTGACTTGGTTCTCTACAGGAGGGAGGGGCCAGAAGCTCAGAAGGACCTGAGAAGAGGAGGATTTGGGCTGCTTTGTGCAAAACCACCACACGAAGAGGCAAGTATAAAAAAAAGGCACTTTAATGATGTGTTCATGATTAAAAAATCTGTGTTAATTTGCCTTTTTTTGCTATCTGCCTAGAGGTTAGCTCCAAGGCTGTATTGCACATATTTTGTGTTGAATGTGTGGTGTTTATATTGCACAGCGTTATACTAGAATTGTGCAATATTTTTTTCCAGACCTTTTTCTAGCTAGTTGTTTCTCTAATTTTTTTTAATTATACTAATTAAGATAAGTTAAAGAAATTAGTTGATAAAATAGATTTCTAAAGCTTAATTTTAAAATCATTTGAACATTACTTATTTTCTAGGGCAGACAATAAAACTCATAAGTTACCATATCCAGCAACAGAATGTTGGTATATGGCACCAGTTATCTGTATAGTTAAGGGAGAAGTGGGACCAAAGCTCATTGGCCCTACTCTTCCTCCTATGGGTCACAGTAGTGCGCTTTGCTCTGCATTCCTGTTACCTGTGTTCAGCCGACAACGGGCTAAAGTCCTCTGTTGGCTGACATCACTCAGCCGGTCCTTCTTTGTTGTCGAGATCAACCTACATACCTGAGAGCACCGCTGGGAGACTGAGCCAGCCGCTATTGCCCCTTCCGGTGCTCCAGTTATAGCTGGAGGGGCAGCGCAGAGAGCTTGTGACTGACGGTCACCACTGTCTGCTCAGTGAAGTCCGAGAACTGAGCAATCATCAGTCATGTGATCGGTCTTAGAGGCGGCCGGGGACAAATGCAGCATTGGATAGATAAGTTTTTGTGTTTTCATTTTATTTTTTTAATGCCATACTCTTTTAATGGATATTCAATGTATATGTAAAAATTCCTGTTTCCCCCATTTACTAAAACACATCCAACTAATCCCAGTAACTTAAAAAGACTTAAAGTCAGGTTGTTGTTTTTAAAAAAAAATAACAAACATGTTATACTTGCCTCCACTGTGCAGTTCGTTTTGCACAGAGTGGCCCGGAAAGCTATCTTCTGGGGTCCCTCGGCGGCTGCCTGGGCTCCTCCTCGCAAAAGCTTTCCATCTTCATGCGAGGGTGCTCGCACAGTGGAAAGCTTTTGCGAGCACGCTCCCGTGATACAGCGGCGGCCATAGCCGCCAACTGTATCACTCGGCCCCGCCCCCGGCGCGTCGCGTCATCCACTGTGATTGACAGCAGCGCCAGCCAATGGCTGTGCTGCTATCAATCCGCCCAGCCTAGCCAATCAACGGCCATGCTGGGAACCGAAGAGGATGACGTGGACGCGCCCGGGAGTTTCGAACGGTAAGGTTAGTAAAACGGGGACTCGGGGGGCGGGGGGGATGCATTAAGGTAAAAAAACGTTTACCTTTACAACCCCTTTAAAGCAGTGCTGAAATCAGATATTGGCCATTAGGGCCAGGGCACAGAGCATTCTGGTTTGTTAAAATAAAACACAAATGACTCTCCTTGAGTCGAGAATAAAAATGTATTATAAGATCTTTTCCCAGCTGTGAGTGGTAAGCTTATTTTGGACGCAATCAAAGACCATTATTATCCATTTAAGGACCGCCTACTGCACATCAACGTATATATACGTTGATTTTAGTACCCAGCCGTGGGTCACGGGCGCACGCCCGCAGCGCGCTCCCGTGACCCGGTCCGAAGCTCCAGGACCGCTGGACTCGCGGATCCGATTGCCGCTGCAGTGCGGCGATCCGTCCCTGGAGCTGAAGAACGGGGAGAGCCGTGTGTAAACACGGCTTCCCCGTGCTTCTCTGTGGCCGCAGCATCGATCGCGTCATCCCTGTTATAGGGGGACGCGATCGATGACGTCGCACCTACAGCCACACCCCCCTACAGTTGTAAACACACACACAGGGAACACTCAAAGTCACAGCGCCCCCTGTGGTTAACTCCCAAACTGCAACTGTAATTTCCACAGTAAACAATGCAATTTAAATGCATTTTTTGCTGTGAAAATTACAATTGTCCCAAAAATGTGTCAAAATTGTCCGAAGTGTCCGCCATAATGTCGCAGTCACGAAAAAATACGCTGATCACCGCTATTAGTAGTAAAAAAAAATAATAAAAATGCAATAAAACTATCCCTTATTTTGTAAACGCTATACATTTTGCGAAAACCAACCGATAAACGCTTATTGCGATTTTTTTTTTTTTTCCCCAAAAATATGTAGAAGAATACGTATCGGCCTAAACTGAGGGGAAAAAAAATTTTTTATATATATTTTTGGGGGATATTTATTATAGCAAAAAGTAAAAAATATTGATTTTTTTTTTTAAATTGTCGCTCTATTTTTGTTTATAGCGCAAAAAATAAAAACCGCAGAGGTAATCAAATACCACCAAAAGAAAGCTCTATTTGTGGGGAAAAAAGGACGCCAATTTTGTTTGGGAGCCACTTCACACGACCGCGCAATTTTCAGTTAAAACGACGCAGTGCCGAATCGCAAAAAGGGGCAAGGTCCTTTATCTGCATTTTGGTCCGGGTCTTTAGTGGTTAAATAAGCATACAGGTTTTCAATCAGTGACTTGTATTGTAAATTCTCGCAAAATGCCTGTGAAATTTCACTTCAGATCCCTTGTCCTCTGGAGAACATCTAGTGATATGCTTCTATAAAACATTTTCTGTGCACTTCCCGGAAGTGCTGCTGCTTTTAACCTAGATATACGAAGGCAAGGCGGCTCTCCTGTGCCAGATCATGTACCCGAACTGTATGTGATATGGCACTCTTCTGGGTAGGGGGGCATGTGTGCCACTGGTGACACGGCTCTGCTGTGATTTTACACAGCAGATGTCAATCAGCAGTTGCCAGCCAATGGATTACTGCCGGCACCCACTGATTGTCCGGAACACTCACAAGACAGGGCTCTCTGCCTATGAAAACAAGGCAGAGCTCTGTCCTGTCAGCGGGAAATAATAGATTTTCTTTCTTTCCACAAAGTAGGGAATTAAATCACTTCCTTCCCCTAGTAAAATCACAACATACAGTACCCATAAACACTGGCTAGGCACACATTTAACCCTTTTAATTATCTTGGATTAACCCTTTCCCACACAGTGACGGTGCAGTGCCTGTCACAATATCGCAGTCCCTCTTTAAGTCGCTGGTTGCCGCGATTACTAGTAAAAAAGCAAGATTTGATTGAAGGTGGACAAGGAAGCTGCTACACCCTTTTTAAATCCCCCCCCCCCCCCTTGTCTTTTTAATTTATTGGTCTTAACCAATTAAGCCCCGAGCCTGTTTTTCAGATTCGGTGTTTACAAGACTAAAACATTTTTTTTGCTATAACATTACTTAAAACCCCTGAACATAATATATATATATTTTTTCTAACACCCTAGAGAATAAAATGGCAGTCCTTGCAATACTTTTTGTCAAAAAATAAGACAACAATAAATTTGGCCCAATTTTTTTACATATTGTGAAGGATAATATTACGCTGAGTAAAATGATACCCAACATGTCACGCTTAAAAATTGCACCCCACTTGTGGCATGGCGTCAAACCTTTACCCTTAAAGTGGATGTAAACCCCCAAAAAAAGCAATAACAGAGAAATGGACTTTAGAAGTTTTTATTTGGAATTCTGTTAATTTGCACTGAACTTTAAAAGAGGATTACTCAGCGCTAGATTAACGCTGTGTGACAAGACTGGGCACAGATGATAGGAAATCTTATACTCTACATTGTGACATCAAAAAAAAAAAAAATGATTTTTTTTGGGTTTACATCCACTTTAAAAACCTCGATAGGCGACGTTTAAAAAATTCTATAGGTTGCATTTTTTGAGTTACAGAGGAGGTCTAGGGCTAAAATTATTGCTCTCGCTCTAACGATCGTGGCGATACCTCACTTGTGTGGTTTGAACACCGTTTTTATATGCGGGCGCTTTAAATAATTTCTTTTTTTTGTTTTCGAATTTATTTTTATTTTACAAGTTGTAACACTGAAATAAAAAATAACATAAAAAATGATCACTTTTATTCCTATTACAAGGAATGTAAACATCCCGTGTAATAGAAAAAAAGCATGACAGGTCCTCTTAAATATGAGATCTGGGGTCAAACAGACCTCAGATCTCATATTCAGGCTTGAATGAAAAAAAAACAAAAAAAACAAATTGTCTCTTTAAAACGCTGGGCGGGACTGACGTTTTGACGTCACTTCCGCCCAGCAGAGCTATGGGGACGGGTGGGTGCCATGTTGGCCTCACTCGCATCCCCACACAGCAGCCGAGCGGACCCGATCGCCTCTGCCGCTACCGACCGCTACGGTAAGCGGCGGGAGGGGGTGGCCCTCTCCCGCCACCGATAACGGCGATCTCACGGCAAATCCTCCGGAGACCGCTGTTATCGTTAACAGGACCGCCCACTGAAGAGATGGATATCTCGGTTGTGGCAGCAGCTGCTGCCGTTACTGAGATATCCATCTTTAAAGTACCGACGTATAATTACAGCGGGCGGTCGGTAAGTAGTTGGAGAGGGTTTTGTTGTTAGGAATGGATGAACATATGATAATTAACTGCCCTCCACAAAATGCTGGATCTTTGAGAGCATTCTATGGATATATATATATATATAGTGTGTGTGTTTGTTAAACTGAGCTTTTGGGGAGGAGGGGTAGTGCTGGTACCTGATTTGAACAGGTACCTGCTCCCACTTTCGTTCTGGTTGTCTTAGGCGATCAGAAGCAGAAGTTCTCTTTCCTGAAGTCTTCTGGGACACATGACAGGTCTTAGGAGTATTTGGGACCAGTCACAGAGCGTTGTGCCTCTCGCACATGTGCAGTGGGCACCCAGGTGGGAAGCCGCAAGCTGTCACAGCCGGGTGCCCATTGGAGAGATGCCAGCACTGCAGAGGGTAGACATGTGGAGAACACGGCTGCAGCTACAAATTTTTGTAGCTGCTGACTTTTTTAATAAACAAATGTCAGGAATCAAAATGATGTAGTTAATATATATATATATATATATATATATATATATATATATATATATATATATATATATATATATATATATATATATCAATCAAAGCAGGGGTGCGTGTTGTTATACGCCGACAGCGTACCTCACAAAGCTGTCATCTCCTCTCCATTTGGCTTCTCTGCTTTCACTTCTCTCACACACACACCCGCCTCCGCCACCGGCATTGGACGAGTGTTCTGCCTTTCACAGTAGCTGGTCCAATGCGGATGGCGGAGGCGGGACTGTGTGTGTAACGTAAGAGCCGAGTGCAGAGGAAATGACGGCTCAGTGATTTCCTGATTCAGGCTGCTGGTTTGGGAGATGGTGAGACTGCAAATGCTGATAGTTTAAAAAAGGCATTAATGACAATCAGGCTGCATTGAGGACTTTATTTGTCTAAAGGTAACCGCTTTGAATACGTAAAACAATTTGGTATTTTCCTTTTAAAAGGGAGAGATGGGGATTTCAGAATAACAATCAATCATACTCACCTAGGTGGATGCAGCATCAGTCCCCTTTCGACTCTAGAACACCAGTTCTCGGTCAGTCACCAGCTCTTTTCTCTGCCCCTCCAGCACCTACTGGTGCGCCCCGGGCTGTGTATGGGGCAGGAGCACCTGGCTCAGGCTCTCAGGGGAGGCTGAGCCAGCTGCCACTCAAGCATCTGGGTGGATTCTCACATTAAAGTTGGGTTCCTTTCAGAGCCTGGACCAAGTGAGTGATGACAGCGGATGGCTGAATACACATCTCAGGAGTGCAGAACCAAGTACACTCCTGTGACCCACAGGAGAAGTATAGCTTAAAGAACTTTTCACCGCACTTCAACCTCTTCCTGCCTGTGCCATAGCCAAAAGACGGCTACAGCGAGGGCCTAAATTGTCAGGAGGGTGTTCATGTACGGGCATGAGCTGCCTGTGCGTGGCTCACTTTGTAATCAAGTCCTCGAGACTCAGCTGATCATAAATCGGAGTAGGTGGACGATCCTGACCCCTTACTACGTGGTCAGCTGTCGGACAATGACAGCTGATCATGTGATGTAAAAAAGAGCCTAGAAATCGTCTGTCAGCGTGAGGAGAGGAAAAAAGCCGATCGCTGACTTCTTCTGTCAGATGGACATCGGTCCTGAACAGGGAGAGCCACTATTGGTACCCACCAGTGCCGCCTATCAGTGCTGATAATCGGTGCTGCCCATCAGTGTCACCTATTAGTGCTCGTCAGTCGTCAGCGCACATCAATGAAGAAAAAAAATTACCTGTTTGCAAAGTTTTATAGCAAACTATGAAAACTTTTTGTTTTCAAAATTGTAGTCCTTTTTTTGTTTAGCAAAACATAAAAACCCCAGTAGTGATTTAAATGCCACCTAAAAAAAAACAAAAAACTATTTGTGTGAAAAAAATGATAACAATTTAATTTGGGTACAGTGTTGCATGACCGCACAATTGTCATTCAAAGTGTCTGCGCTGAAAGCTAAAAACTGGCCTGGGCAGGAAGGGGGTGAAAGTGCCCAGTAGGCAAGGGGTTTAATTTGCATTCTGCTATATCTTTTATTTAATTTGGTCACTCTTCTTTAGGGATTCATATCTTTTGAGTTTACAACAAACACAAAACCCATCTAAAATTCACCACTACACTATTGTAACACCATAATGTTTAATGTATAGATGCATAAAAAGAAAACCTTGAGTATTGATCTGTCAGCATCATTCACATGAAGTGTTGTTTGTCCATCCATCTAGTCTGCGGTGGTCTCTGGTTGGAAAAAATCACATCTGCAATTATTTTCATATGCCAAACATGAATTCTAAAGCTTGTATAAAATGTCTTGCATATTCTGGGTGCCGCACTTCACTTCTGAGCAGTTTCACAAGTACTTTTTGCTGCGTGTGCTTGCTGTAAGAAATAATTTGCTCATATTTGCATTTTATGGAGTGTTTTTATAAACAGCATCGCGCCTCTCCAGCAGTAAAAAGACCACTTTCTCCATTTCATGAATCATGATGAAGTCACGAAAGTAGGTCAAGACATGATATGAAGAAGTTAGAAACGATTACTTTGAAAGCAGTATTGCACAGATAGATGTTTTAATGATTAAAAATAAAACTACTCCATTGATCACCTATTTGATTAAACTTCATGTTTGAAGAGATTAGTAAAGCAGGTTCGTGTTTGGTGTTCTGGCCACTGGATGGCGGTGTTCTGTTGCAAAGGACTTGTGAACTATACTGCAGCATTGGACTTCATTTGCTGCTCATCGGTTATACAGCAATGATTTCTGATATTGTAGATATTGTAGCTGGACATTACTATCTGTACTGTTTGGCATGTTGCCTTTCTTGGCATTCAGGAACGTGCATTTTCTCTTCTAGTGGTAATTTAGGAAATTTAAGTAGTATCCATAATTAATGGTTGTTGTGTGTGTGTGTGTGTGTGTGTGTGTGTGTGTGTGTGTGTGTGTGTGTGTATAATTTTTTTTTTAGTAAACTAACAAACATGTCATACTTGCCTGCTCTGTGTAATGTTTGCACAGAGCTGCACCTAACCTCCCTTTTCTGGAGTCTTCCGCCAGTGCTGTCCACTCCTCCTGGGCTGTGTCTGCCCCCATAGCCAGCCACTTGACAAGATGGCTGCAGGATGGCACCATGTTTTCATTGCATGAAGGTTAAAAACCTTTAGGGTGCAGTTCCTCCTGCAGCCCCCCCTTTGTACTCAACTGAGCCCCATCCAACAATGTGCACAATAGCAGAAGCACTCCTGGGTTACTTGCCGCCTCTTCGGCTGAGACACAGCAGCAGGAGACCTTGGCTCCCACTGCTATCAATCACAGCCAGTAAGGAAGGAACGGGGGGCGGGGACAAGTTGCGCTCTGTGTGTCTCATAGACCATATAGGCGGCTCGGGGCATGCACGAGTGCCCCCAGAGCAAGCAGCTTGCTATGGGAGCAGTAAGCAGGGGGGTGGGCCAGGAGCACCAGCAGGGGACCTGCGAAAAGAAGGATTGGGGCTACTCTGTGCAGAGCAGGTAAGTATAACTGTTTTTTTTTTGTTATGGGAATCTTTTACAAACACTTTTAACATGGATGTAACATGAAGCATAGTCAGAAAGGTAAATAAACAATTTCAAGCAGCAAAAACAGCATTGTTCTTGTTTCGGAGTACAAAAGTGATCAGATTTCTAGTGCCATAATGAAAGGGCACATGTATGAATGTAACTGATATACGTATTTTTATTGACCAGCTTGTATGCTGATTTATAGTGGAGCGTAATGTAGTTGTAAAAGCAGAAGCTCCTGTGTGCAGCAGCCCCCCTGATACTTACCTGAGCCCCATCTGGATCCAGCAATGTTGCACAAGAGACTTGGATGGCTAGACTCTCCTTCCTTATTGGCTGAGACAACAGCGAACCGCCATTGGCTCCTGCTGCTGTCATAAAATCTTTTTGTTATAAAATCCATAATCTCCTCTCTCCCTGCAAGAAAATGGATGATATCTGGTGTTAAAAGATTCGGGTTCACCAACTGCATATCTTTAAAAAGTGTTTAAAAGTAAAAAACGTCTATACTTATCTGCGCTGTGCAAGAGTGGCCCCATTCCTCCTCTTTTCAGGGTCCCCTGAAGCCACCCTGGCTGCTTCTCTCTTGCTGGTGTTCCCAATAAGAAACTGAATCCCAGGGGGTCACTCATGTGGACTCGCTCCCATGGCCCGCTGATTTGTCCATTCACACAGATACACCTCCCGCTCCCTCATCCCTGAAGTTGATTCACAGGAGTGGCAGCCTATGGCTTCTGTTGCCATCGATCTGCCCAAGGAGGAGGGACAAAGCCAGGAGAGCCGCAGTTCTCATACACCACACTGGATTGTGATGGGGCTCGGGTGAGGAGTCATTGATTTTTTTTTCTTTTCCTTCCTGCATAGAATGCTTTAGGGTTAATAAAACAATTAAGCTTTAGAACCACGTTAACCCTTTTAGTAATGTGTAGCTGCTGGCTTTTAATAAACACTCACCTTTCCCAGCAATGCAGACGCCCGAAGCCTCGCTTCTCTCTCCCTCCTCTCTGCGGTGCCGGCATTGCAAGTGTGGGCACCCGGTTGTGGCTTTACAGCCGGACACACACTGCTTGTTATGAATGGTCAGGCAATTTTCTGTGACGTGTCCCAGAAGATTGCAGGGAGGGAGGAGAGGTGAACTTCCACACGGTGCCAGGAGAGGAAGTGGGAGCTGGGTACCTGTGAAAACTAGAAATGACATGCCAAATGTGGCATCTCGGGGTCATGAGTACTTAACCACTTAAGGACTGCCTAACACCGATATACGTTGGCAGAATGGCACGGCTGGGCACAGGCACGTTGCCCTTTAATGGCCCAGCCGTGGGTCGGGCCGGCGCGCCCACAACCCAGTATGAAGCTCCGCGGACCCGATGCTGCCGTTGTCCCGTGATCGGGTCACGGAAGCTGAAGAACGGGGAGAGGCGAGTGTAAACAAACCTTCCCTGTTCTTCTCTGTGGCAGTGTCACTAATCGTCTGTTCCCTGTCATAGGGAACAACGATCAGTGACGTCCCATGTCAGCCATGCCCTTTACAGTAAGAATCGCTCCCTTAGGGCACACTTAACCCCTTAGTGCCCCCTAGTGGTTAACCCCTTCACTGCCATTGTCATTTTCACAGTAATAAGTGCATTTTTATAGCACTTTTCGCTGCGAAAATGACAATGGTCCCAAAAATGTGGCAAGTGTCCGCTATAATGTCGCAGTCACGAAAAAAATCACTGATCACTGGCATTACTAGTAAAAAAAAAAATGCCATTAAACTATGCCCTATTTTGTAAACGCTATAACTTTTGCGCAAACCAATCAAACGCTTATTGCGTTTTTTTTTTTTTTACCAAAAATATGTAGAATACGTATGGGCCTAAACTGAGGGAAAAAGTCTCTCTCTCTCTCTCTCTCTCTCTCTCTCTCTCTCTCTCTCTCTCTCTCTCTCTATCTATCTCTCTATCTATCTATATATATATATATATATATATATATATATATATATATATATATATATATATATATATATATATATAAAAATATTGCATTTTTTTTTCAAAATTGTCGCTCTATTTTTGTTTAGTGAAAAAATAAAAATAAACACAGAGGTGATCAAATGCCACCAAAACGAAAGCTCTTTTTGTGTGAAAAAGACACCAATTTAGTTTGGGAGCCACGTCGCATAAATGCGCAATTAAAGCGACAAAGTGCAGAATCGGGGAAAGGTCCTTTACCTGCATAATGGTCCGGGACTTAAGTGGTTAAAGTGAAAGTTCCATTTTGGGGTGGAACTCCGCTTTAAATGCACAGGACGCCCAGCTAGAGCACAACGGCAGCTGAAGGCATCGAGTGCATCCCCACTTCAAATTCAACCAACTGTGCAAAAAGTGGCAACTTATAACTGTGTCTGTTCTGACTAAGATGCTGTTGTAGTCTCTAAATTTTATTAACCCCCCTGCCGGTATCCCCGAGTGTGACTCGGGGTGGATTTTTTATGTAAAAATCGGTATCCCCGAGTCACGCTCGGGGTGAATATGCAGAGCCTGCAGCGCGCTGACTTACCTTGTATCCAGGCAGGGTTACTGTACTTACCTTGTCCCCGGATCCAGCGATGCATCCCCGCTGTGTGAGCGAGTGGCGTTCTCCATTCGACTCACACAGTGCCCGCGCGCCGCCGATCTCCGTTCCCTGCGACGTAACGGCGCACGGGGGCGGAGACCGGCGGCAAATTCAAAAAAGTAAACACACACATTACATACAGTATACTGTAATCTTATAGATTACAGTACTGTATGTAAAAAGTACACCCCCCTTGTCCCTAGTGGTCTGCCCAGTGCCCTGCATGTTCTTTTACATAATAAAAACATTTTTTTTGTGCCTGCAAACTGGAGATTGTCCATAGCAACCAAAAGTGTCCCTTTATGTCAAAAGTGGTTTTAGAGCAGCTAGAAAACAGCGATAATAAATGATAATCACTTGCAGAATTGAGCGATAGCGGTTTGTGGGGAAATTCGTCATAAAAAAATAAAAGTAATGACAGCGACAATTCTGCAACTGAGCAAATTTCAGTAATTTTGATGTGATTACATTAGTGAAAATTTTTTTATTATAATTACATTATTATTTGGTATAATTATTTATAGTTATTTATTATATTATAATTTTATGATTTTGTGTTTCAAACTTTATCATACCAGAGATGTTTACTAGACTCTGGTTTGGACAAATGTAAGTGAGTTATTCCTAAGAATTGCAGGCCTACAGTATAAAATGCATAATTTCCATGCAAAATAATTGTACCGATTTTGGTACGTAATTCCAGACAGAATCATACCGCCAGGGAGGTTAATTTTATCAATAGTGTACTTTATGATTTATTTTCTTCCCCCGGGTATTGTACTGCATTTTTACAAATGGCCTATAGAGGGCAGTATTAGATTTGAATTATAGGCATGCGTTACTTGACTTTAATGTTTCTGATTGAATTTTACCATACACCAAGAATAACAAAAGGAAGATATAAAGAGCCGTACATGTGTTGAAAAAAAAAGAAATCCTCAAAGCTATTTAAATGTATTTTTTTTTACATCATGGCGTAAGGAAAATTGATGTGATATGTATAATTAAAGACTAACCTCTCCTTTTTGTTTTCCCAATATATCTACAGGTGACCCCAAACACTGGCAGAACAAATCACTTCCTGGTGATCCCAACTATCTTGTTGGAGCAAATTGTGTCTCTGTATTGATAGATCACTTCTAAGCCTACAGTGTAAAGATCAGAAAACAAATGTGAAACCTGCTTCGGACCTATTTATCTTTACACATCCTATTGAGTATTATTTGATCGCTAAATTACAATGGGACTCATTAGTGCTAGGAATTTTTGCCTGAACTTGCGTTTTACGGAGTAGACTTTAAAGCCATGGTCAGAATCTGGGCCTCAGACATGACATATGAAGGTCATACCAATGTCGCACCTTTAGTGTCTCTTATAACAAATGCCTTTTTCAGTTGCTTTAGTTTGTCTCCAAAGGACCAATCCTGATAACACTACAAAAAAAAAGCCAGTTCCCAGAATGATACTTTAACCGGTCACCCGATGTCACGGAAGGATCTTGCGTGTTTTTTTTTTTTTTTGGAGTTTGATAGCAAAGACTAGCACTTTTACTTTTTATCAACTAGCATCTGCACCAGAACTCCAAGACGTGTTAGGTATGAAGGATCTACCAGTCATCCATTTTGTTCACAACTCTGCTGCGGAGATAGCTAAAACTCCCGTCAGGTGTTCTCCAGCAGAAAAAGTTTGAATGTTAATACTTTATTTAAAATACCAAATGCCATGATTGTGCTTAATACCCAGCCCACCACATAGTTCAGTAAAAAAAAAAAAAAAAAAAAAATATTTATTTTTCTCCCCATTGCTGAGAGGGGCCTGAACATGAACTGTGGACCCCCCTTTACAACTACAAGGTTTACAAGATTGACTGACTGGTTCTGGTGCTTCTATGGATCTGTAAATTAACCATTTACTACACACATTTAACCAGCAGGGATGCCTTACCCTCATGTTATGATAGTCTTTGTTTCCTAATTCTCTGTTCTATGAAGTTCATATGGCTTTTTGCGCTTATATAGGGTAATGTATAATGAAGAAAGATTGCTGAAAATATGATTTTATTGTGAACTCCTTTTGCGGTGGACTAGCAAGGAAGACGTTAAACCTCTGCAGTCAACCCAGAAGATACTGAAGGAAATTGTATGTTTTTTCTGCTATGCATTTAAAAGAAAATTCTCAAAGATGTTACAATGCCTGTATATAAAATGCGTGCATACCACTTTTTGCTTTTTTTTTGTTTAATTTTTTTGTTTGTTTTTCTTTTTTGTTTTTTTCTTTTTGTAAATTTAACTTTTTTAAGCTTTACTTTTTTGTAAAAAAAAGAAAAAAGAAAAAGAAAACTGAACGTTTCTTAAGGATACCTTTGTACTCCTACCTTTTTTGAGCCTTGAACTTTGTAACATCTGCAGCAATAAAAGCGCATTTCTACAGTACTCACCACAAGAACATTTTGAAGCGAAATGCACAAAAATTGCTATCTTTATAAATGCTGAGCATAACTCCTCAGAATTCTCTAGTTTATTATCTTTAAAAAGTATCCCTGCTGCAATTTGTGATAAGGATTCTGTATAATGTGCCCTAAAATGTATTTTTTTACTAATAGACAATTTATTATGGCACATACGCACGGTTTCAGTAGAAGATACAGCACTGCATTCTCCTAATCAACTATTTAGTTCTTCACGTGTGGCTGATTATTATTTTTTCTTTGCAGTTATTAAAAAAAAATTACACATTTCTAAATATACAAATAAAACTGGTTTTAAAATAAAATAAATCAAATATTGCTTGAGTCTGTGGTTTGTTTTGACTGCATTTGCATGATGGTAGTGTAATTCATCAAGCAGGTGGGCTGTGGGAAATTAGTGCAGTGCATAAATGGCCCCACCAGGTCCACAGTCACTGCTTTAGGCTTCTGTTCTAAACAACTTTCAGGTTCTGCTAGGCTGTGCTGTGATTTTTCTTCACATGGTTTGGGGTGTGAAGAAATCTAGGGCTGTAAACAGACTCTGTATATTGAAATGTTACTAAACCAAAATAAAGGAATTACAAAAAAAGTGTTATTAAACCCACAACTATAAAATCAGTCTGTATATGCAGTAAAAAGTGCTTGTTATACTCACAGTGGAACTTAAGGGTTTAACTGTCTGCATTGTGTAAAAAGGCTGTTTGAGCCTGTCTTCTCTGACCCTCAGCCTTCTTGCATTGTTCCCAAAACAATTGGTGGAGTCTGTCTGCACATGCTCAGTTTTGTGTGTATTGCTAGAGGTTTTTTTTTCTCTTTGGAAGAGTGCATGTGATCAGCACTGGGCCAATCGGCACTGTCCAGACAGGGGTCCTCAATCCCCACAGGACAGCCAGTGCAGTATGAAAATGCCTCCTACTAGCTTTAACCATAGACTGATAGAAGTCACAAGACTGCTATATACTGCTGATGAGAAAAGGTGTTTAGCAGTTTATATTTACTAAAATGATTGCATTTCCATGTACTGTGGGAGACCACATATAGTGAATACAGGGTCCTGGGTTTAGTAACACTTAAAAGTAATTGTAAAGGTGTTGTGTGTGTGTTTTTTTTTATTTTTTTATTATTATTATAACAAACATGTCTTGCCTGCTCTGTGCAAGGGTTTTGCACAGAGCGGCTCCGATTCTCCTTTTGTGGGGTCCCGCGACGGCACTCCTGGCTCCGCTTCGGCAAGTGCCCCCACGGAATGCCAATTTGCATGGGGGCACTCGTGCGGGCATGCTTCAGAGTCCTGCTGCTGCATCCATTGACAGACAGCAGGACTTGGCCCTCCCCCAGCTCCCGGGTCACTAGATTTGATTGACAGCAGCGGGTGCCAATGACTCCTTTTATCAATCTATCCAATAAGGACCCGAGACGGCAGCTGGAGCTGCTGGGTTTGTGCTTGTCGCTGGAACGATCTGGTTCAGGTAGGAAAAAGGGTGGGGGGGGGGGGGCTCTGGGGGGAAGCTGCAGCACAAAAGTTTTTTTAAAGTAATGCATAGAATGGATCAGACATGAAGGCATTTGGTGGATCCAGACTTCCATAGTCTGGATGACGTGGTGCCTGGACCGATCTGTGACGTCAGCAGAGAGCGGACTTCAGACTGCTCTCCGCTGAAACTGGGTCACAGGAGTGCAAACCAAATTGCACTACTGTGTCCCATAGGAGAAGCCCAGCCAAACAAGCTCAAGCTGGACTTCTCATTTAAACAAAATGTCCAGTCATATACAAGCCATAGGTATAGCTAAATATCTACATCGGAGGCAAATGAATTGCTAATTGATGATTAATAATTACCTAGATTCCTAATGTCAGTAATTATCTAGATCAGGCAGATATACATGTAAATATGCAAGGTATCAGAAATAGTATATTATCCTGCCCATTTACATAAAGGTTTGCACCTTTATCCAGATTTTGCACTTTTAACATACATTTCTTACCCAGAATGTTCTTGGGAGATGTGATCCTATATGGTTATACTGCAAGTATGCAGTTGTGCTTAATTTGCATACCCTGGCAGAAATCATGGCATTGATATTACTGGTCATGCCAAAAAATAACTTTGGTTTAAGGATGGTGATCATATGAAGATATTTATTATCACATAGTTTTTGGCTCTTTTTTAAATCTTAATGATGACAGAAATCACCCAAATGGCCCTAATCAAAAGTTTACATACCTGGAATGTTTGGCCTTGGTACAGGTACACAAGGTGACACACGGTTAAAATGGCATTTTAAATGTTAATTTTCGAATTTCAAATCATGTCTGTGTATAAATAGTCAATGAGTTTGCTAGCTCTGCGTAACAACTAATGGAACTATATAAAGATGGGAAAAGATATAAAAAGATATCCGAAGCCTTGAATATGCCAGTCAGTACTCTTAAATCGCTTTATAAAAATTAAAAAATTTGAGGATCCTTGATGCCAAGCCAAATTCAGGTAGACCAATAAATATTACAGCCAGAAGAATTGTTTGGGGTACAAAGAAAAAACTAACAGGTAATCTTAGTAATCTTGTGAAAATTGATGGCAAGATGAATGCAGCATGTTTTCAGAAAATAATGACAGACAATTGGCATTCTTCTGCGCATGGGACACTCTTGGATGTTCCTGCACAACAATCACCCTTAGCACAAGGTCAAGCAAGGTGACCCTCCAGTGGTTGCAGCATAAAGTGAAGGTTCTGCAGTGGCCATTAGTCTCCTGACCTGATATCGAACCACACTGGGGAGATCTCAAACGTGAGGTTCATGCAAGATGACCAAAGACTTTGCATGAACTGGAGTCATTTTGCCAAGACAAATGGGCAGCTATACCACCTACAAGAATTCTGGGCCTCAAAGACAATGATTAAAAATGACTTCATCCTGTCGTTGATGCTAAAGGAAACAATACACAGTATTAAGAACTAAAGGTATGCAGACTTTTGGACAATGGTCATTTAATTTGTTAACTTGTTGCTATGTTTTGTTTTATGATTGTGCCATTCTATTGGATTGGATTGGAATAAATACTTATAGAGCGCCGAATGCAAGTTGTTAAACTCGCATCTTGGCGCTTACCAACAAGCTGGGGGTATCAAGTTCCCAGGAGCAAAAAGAAGAAACTATTATGACCTACAGTTGAATATGAATCCCATGAATGTGTTTTGCCTGCCCACTCATGTTTTCTTCTGATACATACTGTTTTTTTTCCCCAAGGGTATGCAAACTTTTGAGTATGACTATGTGCAAAAATCTTTTTCTGTTACCAAAATTATTACAGAATTGAAAGAAAAGAAAACTCACGGATAAAGGTACTGAGATTTGTGATATTGTTAAAAGTGCACATTGTAAGGGGTTATTCAATGATGGTTTGAGTTACAATCCTCTTGAAGTTCAGTGCCTTGTATAAAATCTCTATGTATTGTTGGTACGGTTGTGTGGGTTTTTTCTTTGCAGAAAATAGAAATCTAAAGTGAAATAAAACTAGTGTATCCTCCTTTGAAAAAAGAAAACAGACGCTTCTAGTTTTAATTAGTCATTATCCTAGTTTTACTCTTTTTACAACCCATTTTAGTTGAATTTTTACTAGTTCTTACTCAAAATTCAAAAGAAGAGTGTAAAAAGTTGGAAACTCGCGGGAATAGAGCTGTTATGTGTTTTTTAATTTTGTGTGATTTGTAAATCAAACAGGCAAACTAAAGTACAAAAGTGAAATCATAAAAAATGCCTGGAGCAATAAAAGTGACAGATTAGAACTGGATGGACTAGGGTTTGTGAAGTGTTTATTTTAGTACCCAGCAACTCTGTTTTCTTCAACCCTGTCCAAGTTGTAGAATTTTTCAGAAAGTGGATTGGCAGGGTATTTGAAGATTGTGCCATCTACCCAATCATCTTTCTCCTTTCTCTTTCCAGAAGTGATCTGCCCCATGTTAATTATGCTTTGTTTGATGTGTTAGGTCATTGGAGTTTTCAGGTAAAGGCATTTCCGACCATCCTTCTTTCATAATAGATGTACACTCACTGGCCACTTTATTAGTTGTACCTGTTTCATTGCTTGGTAACACAAATTGCTAATCAGCCAATCACATGGCTGCAACTTAATGCATTTAAGCGTCTAGAGGTGGTGAAGATGACTTGCTGAAGTTCAAACCAAGCATTAGAATGGGGAAGAAAGTAGATTTATGTGACTTTGAACGTGGCATGGTTGTTGTTGCAGGCTGGTCTGTATTTAAAAACTGATCTACTGGGATTTTCACACACAACCATCTCTAGGGTTTAGAGAGAATGGTCTGAAAAAGAGAAACTATCCAATGAGCAGCAGTTGTGTGGAAGAAAATGCCTTATTGAGGTCAGAGGAGAATGGGCAGAGATGATGGGCAACAGTAACTCAACCAATCGTTACAACCAAGGTATGCAGAATACCATCTCTGAACGCACAACACATCGAACCTTGAAGTAGATGGGACAGCAGCAGAATGACCACATTGGGTGCCACTCCTGTCTGCTAAGAACAGGAAATTGAGGCTACAATTCACAGGCTCCCCAAAATTGGACAATAGAAGATTGGAAAAATGTTGCCTGGTCTGATGAGTCTCGATTTTTAGCTGCGGTATTCAGATGGTAAGGTTAGAATTTGGCATAAACATGAAAGCATGGATCCATCCTGCCTTGTATCCACAGTTCAGGCTGGTGGTGTAACGGTGATATATATTCTTGGCACATTTTTTGCCCTTTAGTAACAATTGAGCATCATTTAAATGTTATGGCCTACCTGAGTATTGTTGCTGACCATGTCCATCTCTTTATGACTACAATGTACCCATCTTCTGATGGCTCCTTCCAGCAGGATAATGCACCATCTCACAAAGCTCAAATCATCTCAAACTAGTTTCTTGGACATAACAATGAGTTCACTGTACTCCAATGGCCTCCACAGCCTGACTTGAGGCTCATTTGATCCAAGTTTTAGCCAGACAATGCCATAGCAGTAAAGTAAATCAACCATCGGGGAAGAACCAGAAGTCTTTTTCCAGCAAGTGAAGTTGGAAGATTTCTGTACTTGGCAGAACTTTTGCATTCTGTTCTTGTCTGCTATCTACATCTCAGCCGTGAACAATTGGCAGGCAGACATTCTCAGCCACCAGCTCTTGGATCCAGAATAATGGGCCTTACACCTGGAAGTGTTCCAGAACCTGTTTCATAGGTGGATGACACAGATGTTGACCACCTGGCATACATGTTTAACAAGTTGGACAGGTGTGTCTCCGAGTGCAGAGACCTTCTGGTGGAAATGGTGAATGCTCTGGTGGAGCTGTAGAATCAGTACAACTGCGATTTACACCTTTTCTTATATGAAACTCCTTCCTCATCTGCTCTGCAGCATAGAGATTCAAGGCAATCTGCTGATTCTCATTGCCCCAAATTGGCCCAAGCAGATGGTTTTTCAACCTGAGATAATTTCTTCCACATTCTGCCACAGTTTGATTTTTTTTTTTCATTTTTACCCAAGGACCGGTTTATCACCTTGCTCCTCCATTGCAAGCTTTAACCGCACATCTGTTGAAACCCAGGCTGTGAGAGACAGGGTCTTTCTGAATATGTAATTCCTATGTTGCTAAAAGCTAGGATGTTCACTTCCCATAAGGTCTACCATAGTATGTGAAAAACATGCTTCACTTGGTTTAGGGAAAGAAGCTTTCATCCCAGAAAATATTTTGTGGGACGAATCTTGACCTTTTTTTAATTTAGACTTGGATCAGCTTTTAGCTTTGGGTAGATCAATGCGTAATGCAGAGTCTAAGAGACAGTAGTATGTAATGACGTGGTCAGTATTTAAAGAGGAGTTCCAACCCCCCACCAAAAAAAAAAAATCTGCAGCTACAAATACTGTAGCTTCTGACTTTTAATGTTAAGACACTTACCTGTCTATCGATCCCACGATGTTGGCACCCCCGCCGATTTTCTGGGAAATCTGCCTTTCGGCTTTACAAACGGTTCCCTACTGTTCCCTACTGTGCATGCTCAAAGTGCGCTGTGCTTTCTAACTGGCGTGGCGGAGGAAGGTGGTGGGCCAAGGTCACACCGGCGCAGTCTCCTGGAAGTGGGTGACGCGTACCTCCCAAAAAGTGGTACCTGCTCTCTTCCAAAAGGTGACAAATGTGGCAAGCGGAGGGCGGGGGGAGGCAGATAATCTGAGCTTCCACTTTTGGGTGGAACTCCACTTTACCAGAGAGGTCATTAGAATGCAACTCAAAAGTCAAGAGTAATGCAGAATTCAAAAATAAGTATTTCAAAGGTCAGGAGTAAGTAGCGCAGCAATCGGTACCATAAAGCATTCTGGGGAGATTTCTCTACCTCCAGCATTTAAAATACATTGCGAGTGCTATAAGCTTGCTGGTATTTGGGATAGCAGTGGCATTGATCTTTATCTATGAGACCTCTGTAGCTCACTCATGCCATAACATATGTGTGTGCTGCTCTTCCTACTGATATATTCTTCTGGCATCAAAATGAGCATTTCTGTCTTTGCAGATGACACAAGATATGCAGTGGAATTCTTACAGTATGTCTCCAATTTACAAGCTGACCTCAATGCACTGTCCAATTGGGCAACTAAGTGGCAAATGAGGTTTATTGTTGATAAATGTAAAGTTATGCACTTGGGGGGCTAAGAATATGCATGCATGCATCATATATACTAGGGGGAATACAACTGGGGGAATACATAGTGGAGAAGGATCTGGGGGTTTTGGTAGATCATAGGCTCAATAATGGCATGCAATGCCAAGCTACGTTTTCTAAAGCAACCAAAGTCTTTTCTGGTATTAGACCCCTTTCGGGTGTGAAAGTAGCCTAAAGAGGGGTATGGACTCCAGAGGGAGAGAGATGTCATTTTGCCCCAGTACAAATCATTCGTAAGACCTCATCTGGAATATGCAGTTAAGTTTTGGTCACCAGTTCTCAAAAAGGATATTTGGGAACTGGAGAAAGTGCAGAGAAGGGCAACCAAACTGATGAGAGGCATGGAGGAGCTTGGCTATGAGGTAAGATTAGAGGAACAGAATTTATTTTCTCTTGAGAAGAATAAGGGTGGAGGGGAGAGAGATGATCAACATGTACAAATACATAAGTGGTCTATATAGTGAACTTGGTGTTGAGTTATTCACTTTAAGGTCGTCATTACATCTAGAGAAAAAAGATTTCATCTCCAAATATGGAAAGGTTTTTTTCACAGTAAGAGCTGTGAAAATGTCATCTAGACTCCCTTCAGATGTGGTTCTGCCCAGCTCAGTAGATTTCTTTAAAGACCTGGATTTTTACCTAAATGTACATAATATAACTGGGTACTAACATTTATAAGTAGATCAAGGTAAAATCTTATTGCCTCTCGGGGATCAAAGGATTTTTTTCCCCTGCTGTAGCAAATTGGGTCATGTGCTGCTGGGGTTTTTTCGCCTTCCTCTTGATCAACTGTGAGTGAAGGATTGTGTACAGAGGGTCCCCGACTTATGAACGCCCGAGTTACGAACTTCTACTTACGAGCTTGGCGCTGCGGGGATCCTCTGCCATTTTGGGCGGACCGTCTGCTGTTCTGCGAATGCGCGGCCAGACGGAGCCTCGGGAAATGTCCGTAATTGGCCGCGCATGCGCAGAACGCCATTCGACGGAACATCAAAAATGTCTGCAATTGCCGGTCTCTTACGAACATTTCCGATTTACAAACAGGAGGAAAGTCCTTAATTGGTTTGTAACCCGTGGGCCCCCTGTATATGGGATTGTATGATTTTCTTTTGGTTGAACTAGATGGACTTGTCTTTTTTTTTCAACCTGACTACACTGAGCAAAATTATAAACGCAACACTTTTGTGTTTGCCCCTTTTTTATCATGAGCTAAACTCAAAAATCTACAACTTTTTCTATGTACACAAAATGCCCATTTCTCTCAAATATTTTTCGCAAATCTTCCTTTGCCAAGATAATTCATCCACCTCACAGGTGTGGCATATCAAGATGCTGATTAGACAGCTTGATTATTGCACAGGTGTGCCTTAGGCTGGTGACAATAA
The DNA here is from genome assembly GCA_029574335.1 of Rana kukunoris. Lineage (NCBI taxonomy): Eukaryota > Metazoa > Chordata > Amphibia > Anura > Ranidae > Rana > Rana kukunoris. Next base: position 81,371,923 of record CM056051.1, read on the forward strand.
AAAGGTCAATCTACAGTAAAATGTACAGCTTTATCACACAGCACAATGCCACAGACGTCGCAAGTTTTGGGGGAGCGTGCAATTGGCCATCTCCAAAAGGCATTTTTCAGAGAATTTGGCAGTACATGTAACCACACCAGCCCAGGAACTCTACATCCAGCATCTTCACCTGGGTGAAAGCAGTGTTTCTCAACTTTTTTTTACAGCCAAATCGCCCTTTAAAATTATGCACACTCTTGGAGCACCCCATTCCAAAATGTGGAAAAAAATCCAAAAGTTTACATAACCCAGCAACGTCCACACACCCAACATTAGAGTTAAATTACACACTGGCAATGACTACTATTCCAATGTTTCTCTTCTCCCTTTCTCGCCTAAAATGACCCCAGTGCTGATGGAGAGAGGCAGGGAACGGGTAAATAAGTATGTTGTACAGGTGCCCAGCAGCTGGAAGGTTGTAATGGTGCAAAATGAAAACCTGTGTCTTTTGTGTCATTAAAAGGCAGATTTGATCCACACACTGGCTTGTATACAATTCTAGGGACATTTTTAGGCATTTTGCCGTGGCACCCCTGAATAATAATGTAGGTACCCCAGGGTGCCTGAGCACCCTGGTTGAAAAAGGCTGGTCTAAATAGGCAGGTGCCACCCTTTCCTGGCAAGACACATTTTGCTACATCTGTGGTTTTTGGGCTTTTAGACATCCGGTAAAAGTCCCAGTTTTGGAAACATGAAAAATTAAAAGGAAGTGCAAAGCTAGTGCAATAGGAACTTTATTTTACTGAAAAATAGAAATACAAGGCTCACTTATGCATAGAAACCAATCAGCTTCTAACCTCAGCTTGCTCAATTAAACTTTGGCAATAGAACGTGGAAGCTGATTGGTTTCTATGCAGAAGTAAGCCTGATTTTGCACTCTCAAGCTTTAGTAAATAAACCCACTGTGTTCTAACAGTTTCTCTTTCCTTCTGCAGGCAGACTAGGGAAAGAAGCACACTCACTCCTGGTTTTTGCCTGCTCAACAGACCTCACAGAACTTTATCAGACTAATGCCGCGTACACACGATCACTTTTTGTGATGGAAAAAAAAACGTCATTTTATGTGACGAAACAAAACGACGTTTTTCAAACTTCATTTTCAAAAACGACATTGCCTACACACCATCGTTTTTCCACAATGCTCTTGCAAAGCGCGGTTACGTAAGACACTTTCGACGGCACTCTGTTCCATTGAAGCTCCCATCTCATAACTTGCTTCTAAGCATGCGCGGGTTTAAAAACGTCGTTTTAAACGACGTTTTGCCCACACACGGTCACTTTTTATGACACAAAAAACGACATTTTGAAAAACGACACAAATTCAAGCATGTTGGAATTTTTTTTTGGTCGTTTTTTTGAAGACATAAAACGACGTTTTGCCTACACACGATCAATTTAAATGACGTTTTAAAAAAATAAAAATAAAATAAGGCCACCAGCTCCCATAAAGCTACTAGGTCACCATGGCGATTGCATAAAATCTTTTTTTTATGTATATATATATATACGACTAAGTGCCTATGTCAGAAGGTCTTTGTTTGCTTAAAGCTGGTTTTGCATCCCCATACAGGTCTATAGAAATGATAAACTTGCTCGAAGGAGGTCATCTGCAGGATAAATGCACCTGTCAATAAATGATCTCAAGAACTTGACAAACTGATGGCATAAGCATTGGGTAATTGCATAATAGAGCTATATTGGCTATCTGAAACAACCAAACCACTATACTCAAATGGCCTATAAGAATTAATTGTGGCAAATGTGGGCAGAATCCAGGTGGTTTGATGCATGTAATTTGGAGATGCCCAAAACTTAGGTGGGCGGTAAGCTATGGATTGTTTTCCAAGTTAACAAGACTTCTAAGTTTGGTTATCTTGACTCGTCCACAGGAACATGAGGGCCAAAATTTGATGCTTACCAGAATACCTTTTAGGTACAAGTTTGATACCTCAAATTGTATCTTACCAAAGCCTCAAAACCATACACAGAAGCTTGAAACTGCTTAAAGTGGAACTTTACCCAACTTTAACACATTTTTTGCTTTTTTAGTTCTTCCATCTCCTAAACAATTGGGTGTTCCCTTTTTATTCAACATGTATACTACCTTTTTGTGCTGCATGGCAGTACTTTCTGCTTTCTGACCTAGGCTAAAATAAATTCAGCTCCTCCATTGCCTTCTCATTTGCCGAGGAGTGCAATCACACTGCAAGATTTTATGCATGCGCAGATGTGCCACAGTTCTTTAGAATGTGTCAGAGACCTGTGGCATATCTGCATGCACATAGGTTGTTTCTCTGCATGCGCAAGCAAGCTGCTGGTGTCCACCAAGTCTGTTGACAGAAACTAGCACACATGTGCTGTAGATATTTGCCAGGTTCCAAACAACCAAGTGTAAAAATAAAATTATTTTTAATGTTTTTTTTGCCCCATCCCCCCGTTTTACCGCACAAAGATGAACACGTGCATGCACGCAAACTGCAATTATCCCACATGTAAGGAACCACCACAAACGTTGGATTATGGGCAGTCATTCTAGTACTAGATTTCCTCTGTAAATTTAAAGTGGTAACCTGTAAAGGCTTTTAAAGTATTGCCTATGGATAGTAAAATTGACATTTGTTGCCATGTATTGTCTTTTTATGCATTCAAATTTGCATTTTTTCCCTTAAAATTGTAGTTGAAAAACCGCTGCACAAATACCATGAGACATAAAAAATTGTCAAGCTTGCCAATTTATTAGGGCCTCTGCTTTAAAATGTTATATATTATGTTTGGGGGTTCTAACTAATTTTCTAGAATAACAAATAATATTTTCACAAAAAAGTGCTAGAAAATGGCTGGTCTTTTAAGTGGTTAAAACAGAGTTCTGTGCCACCCCCAGCAAAAAAAATGTCAGCCGTTAGATGTGCCACAGCTCTTTAGCATGTGGCAGAGACCTGTGGCATATCTGCATGCACATGGGTTGTTTCTATGCATACGCAAGCAAGCTGCTGGTACCCACCACGGCTGTTGACAGAAACAAGCACACATGTGCTGTAGATCCTTGGCAGGTTCCAAACAACTAAGTAGTAGTGGTGGTGGGGAGGAGGGGGGGGGGGTTAAGAACAAAATATCCTCCAGGTGCAATTCCATTTTTAATCGGTAAAATTATATGCGGTCATGTTAGTTGAAATAATGTCATCTAGTAATAATCTCTCAATCTTGATTATTTTAGCTCAGTTCAGTGCTTTACGGCACATTTTTGCATAGCTGGGAAACAAGCTCCTTAATTTTTCTTATGAACCACTTTTCAGGTTTGCAGATGGACCAAGCAAATATTTATTTTCATAGAACAGCAAAACTCATGATGCAATCTGTAAATCTCCAATTATGTGTTTAATATAATACACTACATTCAGTCTTATTTTAAAGGCCATGCAGTTGGCACAGAATTACTCGCAAAGAGGAAATTGCCTAACAGATGGAATTATTATATTGGCTTTTATTAACACAATCAAAGGAAAAACAAACGCTTATTGAAATTGTGAAAATATATCTACATCTGGTTAAAGCTGTGTTCTGCATCACAGCAAAAAAAAATCGCACTGATTAATATGCAAAAATGCCAAGATCCCTCCTTTGTAACCATTATGTAAATGGTAGAATTTGTTGTCTGAAACTTGAACACGTTTTTCTCAATGGAATTTGGTCAACATTTTTTAACATGGTCTCCAGTTTACTGATGGGTATTAACATTGATCTCTAATAGTTGCGCCTGTAAACAAGTTAATGCCTAAAAAAAAAAGCTGAAGTAAAAATTAGGTGCCAGGATTATGTAGTCCCCAGGTATTTTTGCTAGAAAATGAAGACTACTCATTAACGGAGGTCATTACAAGGTAAATACTAGAATGGATATCTCTCCAGACAAGAGTTTGTTCTTTAAACCACTTGCCCCCAAGTCACATACCTGTTACATCATTTGACTACTGATTTTTAGAGCCGACAGTCGACTCTTGTAATAACCGGAGCGGCTAACCAGCTCCGTTCGTCCCCCCCCCGCTCCTGCCACGTCCTGTGGCTCACTCTAGCTCTCCTGTCCCACTGGACGTCCGCTGGCTAGTTGAAGACTCAGAAGAAACCTGGGATTGGCTTTGATTGGGTCTCGGCTATGGTAACTGGAAAATTATGACATGACTGACATCACTTCCGGTTTATCGGCACCCTAAAGGCGCCATTTAAAAAAAATTGAACGTATTCAAAAAAATTGTGATCTTGGCGTTTTGAAGTGCAAAGGAGGTATTTGGGGTTTAATAGACCACAGATCCTTCCATAAAAAGTACCTGTTACATGCCTATTGCTGTCAAAAGGATGTTTTCATTCCTTGTGACCGCAATAACCGTGATCAAATGTTTTTTTTTAAAACAGTGTAAAAATAAAATAAATGAATATTTTTTTTAATGTTTTTTTTTTTTTTGCCCCACCCCCCTGTTTTACCATACAAAGATGAACACGTGCATGCACACAAACCGCAATTATCCCACATGTAAGCAACCACCACAAACGTTGGATTATGGGCAGTAATTCTAGTACTAGACTTCCTCTGTAAATTTAAAGTGGTAACCTGTAAAGGCTTTTAAAAAATTGACATAATTTGTCGCCATGTATTGTCTTTTTACGCATTTAAAATTTGAAAAAGTATATTTTTTCCCTAAAATTGTGGTTGAAAAACCGCTGCACAAATACTGTGTGAAATAAAAAAATTGTCAAGCCTGACAATTTATTAGGGCCTCTGCTTTAAAATAATATATAATGTTTGGTGGTTCTAACTAATTTTCTAGCAAAACAAATAATAATATTTTCACATGCATACAAAAAGTGCCAGAAAATGTCTGGTCTTCAAGTGGTTAAAAGCGTTCTGCGCCACCCCCAGCAAAAAAATAAGTCAGCGGTTACACATGCTGTAGCCGCTGACTTAGGACACTTACCTATCCTGGAATCTAGCAATGTCTGCACCCCAGCTGATGTGTCCATTAGCTCTCGGGTGCTGCCTCCGCCATTTGTAGTAATTCACAGTTGGTTCCCTACTGCGCATGTGCAAAGCGTGCTGTGCTTTCTGAATGGCTCGGCAGCAGGGGAAGGAGAAGGGGGGCCATACTTCTGAGTGATCTCGCTGCGGTGAGATCTCTTGAAAGTGGGGAACCTGCTCCCACCTCAAAGATGCCAAATATGGCACTGGAGGGGGGGGGGGGAGATAAGTGGAGCTTCCACTTTTGGGCTGAACTTTGCTTTAGGTCAAAGCAAAGTATTAAAGGACCATGGTCTTGATTAAAGAAGAATTCAATGTTTAAATTAACTTTAAATTGTTTGTTTGGTCATGCTGGCCCAAGCAAACTATTTCCACGATTTAACTATTTGACCACAGTTTGCATTAGCGCTGTAATATACTTTGGTAGCATTAGCTACATACAGTATGTGGTGCCATGTTCTGGCAGCAGCATGGCTGATTTTCTGAAAATTTTCCACATTTTGTCATGTTGCAACCAAAAACGTAAATGTATTTTTGATCTGCTGCTTTGAATCATTGACCAGGAATAAGAATACAGATCAGGAGTCAAGCACAAGTCTTCCTACTATGTCTAATCCAGTGATTGAAAGTATAAAGGGCAGGGGGGCGTGGCCGGCAGCTGGAGCGGATGGTCGCGTGAGTCGAGAGCTCCGTGCAAGTGAACCGTGAACAGCGACATTGAGCGACATACCCGGCTCCTAAATCCCTAATTTCTGCTGTGAGCGGCGGCGGTCTCGATGGGGAAGCGCAAAACCGACAAGAAACCGGCTAAACTGACGGATTTCTTTCCGTCGGCCAGCACTCCTAGGCCCAAAGATGGCGCCCGGACCTCCAGCTCGCGGCGCAGCCTGCAAGACAGCGGTGATGTGCAACACCCGACGTACCGGACAGTGAGATCATCGCTGCATAGTGGAGGAGGAGAGAGCAGCGAATCCACTCCGGTTCCTTCCCCGATCACCAGCCCGCAGAAAACAGCTCAGAAGAGATCTGTGGAACATAGATACGCAGGTGAGCTGGAAGCACCATGTGATTCACAGAATAGCACCAGAGATTTTATTGATCAGATCCATGATTTCCCTACTTCTGGGGCCCCTCTCAGTGATACAGTGATGACGGACATGTTGGTGACACTTCGGGGTTCCCTACATAGGGACATGATGCAGTGTGTCTCGCTTGATCAGACAAGAAGTGAGTGACATGGGAGGGAGAGTGAGTCACTTGGAAGATAATATGGCTGACTTTACTGTAGCTCACAATGATCTAGTCGATGCTCATTATGAAGTAGAGGATGATATTCAAGCGATACGTGAAAAATTAGCGGATTTTGAAGATAGATCCCGCCGGAATAATGTGAAGCTGAGGGGGGTGGAGGAATCTGTGACACCTTCCGAACTGAGGGGCTATGTACAAGACTTTATTGCTGCCATGCTGCCTGAGGCTCCTAGAAGCGAAATCATTGTAGACAGAGCCCATCGCCTCCCTAAGCCCAAGTTCCTTCCTGAAAAGGTTCCTAGGGATGTTAGTACACTACTTTCATATAAAGGATGACTTGATGAGATTCTCCCGGAAAAATCAGCCCCTACCTCCCCCTTATTCGGGCATCACGCTATTTTCTAAACTATCACAACACACCATGATGGCCCGCAAAAATCTCTCATCTCTTACTAAAATGTTGCAAAATCACAAAATCACCTACTCCTGGGGTTTTCCTACAAAGCTGTTGATTACTAAAGAAAACCGCACCTACGTCATTAGGAATCTTAAAGAAGGTCTAAAATTGGCTAAACAATGGGGATTGCTCCCGGAAGAAACTCCCTCCACTTCACCAAAAGCAGCACCTGCTCGCTTGTCTCCTGAATGGTCCGTAGCTTAATTTTATTTTTTATTTTTGAACCACTGAGGAGTGTCCTGAGCAAAGTAATCATTATGACCTGGCTGGGTTGTGACACATCTTTTGAACAGTTCGTCTGTTTCTTGGTTCACTTAGGAGTTTGCTTCCCCCTATGGAAAAAATGCGAGAGTTACTCGCACTTTGTGGAGTTTTTCACATTTTTATGTTACTCGCACTCTTTTTGTTTATTTCTTTATTTCTTTTTTCTTTTTTGGATGTGTCTTTCTTTCCTTTCCTTTTCCCTGTTTTAGAGGAGCCCTATACACCAATCAACGTATTTGCAGAGGATTGGACACTTTTTTTCTCCTCTTCAAATTACCAGGTCGTCGAAGAAGGTAATTCATGCTACAACAGCTCCATCTACAGGTAAAATAATTTTACTACAACTGACTTTTTTTTTTTTTTACAGTTTATGTCTACTACCCTAGCAACTTCCTATGGATCTCATGGCCTTAACGTTTGTGTCTATGAATGTTCACGGACTCAATAGCCCGTTTAAAAGGAGTGCAATGTGGAAAGATTCCCTCGCCCTCAAAGGTGATATCCTATGCACTCAAGAGACCCATTTCATGGCCAATAAGCAACCTCAGTGTTCTCACAAGCATTTCCCTCATATTTTTTTTGCTTCAGCCCAAGTTAAGAAACGTGGAGTCTTGTTGGCAATTAAAAACACAGTGACCTTTACACTACACAAAATAATTTGTGATGCGAACGGACGGTACATTATTTTGGTGTGTGATTTGAATAATTCCACCTATACAATCGTAAACGCTTACGCTCCTAATTACAGACCAGTTTCTTTTTTGAGATCCCTTATGAAAAAAGTTAATAGGGTTAAGCGCGGATTCCTTCTTCTCTGCGGGGACTTCAACTGTATTGTCAATAGGTTTTTAGACTGTTCACTTCATACCTTTTCCAATAGATCAATTCTCAAGATGACTGTTCTCCCTGAACTGATCTATTTTTTTAGAACTATTCCGATAACCTTACCAGAATCTTTCTTCAAGGTGATTGATAAATTATTTAGACAATACATATGGAACCGTAGGATGTCCAGAATCCCTTATACCATAGTTAGGAAACATAGATCGCATGGGGGGGCGGGATTCCCGGAGATCCGAAACTACCATAGGGCAGCCTTACTAGACCAGGTTAAAGCATGGTTTGAACCGTCATCTACCAAACTGTGGGTTCAAATAGAGCGCACGATATTGGCAAACAGGGACCTTCCGTCTCTTCTTATGGCTAAGCTTACTGATTTACCGCTATCGTGCCCCAATTTTCCCTCTATCGACGCTACCCTTGAGGCCTGGGGAAGGTTACACTCGGGTTCCTCCCAGGACTGTCTTATAACTCAGGACATGTCTGTCCTCAAAATCTTTGAATTCCTAATTCCCGATCTCAACATTCAACAATGGGCGGGCGAGGGTATTTGTACTTATGGTGACTTAATGACTAGAACTCCTCATAAGCATCCTTTTGCTAAACTTCAAATCCAACATCTGATTTCTAAGCGCCAGTCCACTACATTTGACCTCAATAATGAGGTGTGGCAATACCTTAGGTTCAACTATGATAAGCCGAAAGGCCTTTCCCGGTTCTATGCCATTTTACAGGATTACACCTGTTTCAATAAGTCTTCCGGTATGTTAAATTGGGAAAGAGACTTGGGAGTCGTTTTTTCATCAGAAGCTTGGAGTTCTGCGATTAAAAATTGTTATAGGTATTCCCATTGTACCAATCACTGGGACCAAATGATGAAAATTTTACATAGGTCGTACCCAACACCAGTCAGACTATCCCTTATTTTTCCATCTGAAACCAACGCTTATTGGAGACTGTGCGGGGCAAGGGGGAATATTTATCACATTCTATGGGAATGTAAGAGTATACGCAGTTTTTGGAATGAGGTGTTCAAACTCATTTCCTCAACTATAGGTTATTTTATAAACCCCTCCCCTCAGTTAGCTCTGCTATTCCTTACTATCCAAACTATCCCTAAACAATTCAGGAATATAGTGACTCATATTCTTATAGCAGCGAGATTATCGATCACGTCCAAATGGAAAACTAATCTGACTCTTAATGTTAAAGAGGTCGTAGACAGAGTAAAAATACAGTACTCCTTTGAAAAACATTTTGCCGTGAGAGCCCTCTCAGTTGCTCAATTCAGCAACCAATGGGAACCTTGGACTTCTAAGTTTGGAAATTGACTTCCTGGATCCACTTCTTTTTTCTTTCTTAAATTGTCTATAAGCTCTATCTTCTGCAGTAGTAGAAAGCTCCTTTTTCTGTTATCTGCCTCCTTCTACTCCTCTTCTCCTTTCCCTACCTATTCTTTACTCATTTCTTCTCTCTTCTATGTGTTTTTTACTTTGTTTCAATTCTTATCTTATGTCATGCTTTGGGCTATTTTCCTTTTTCTTTTTTTTTTTATATATATTGGGCTACTGCTAGCCGTCTAGCTCTGCTGAAGTTTATCATTTAACTTCAAGTAGGCCCTATGTTTGTTTATGAGCGTTATATGTGCCCTGATCTTGATTTGATAATGGGGGTGCGGAGTCCACACCTAGAAGTAGGACAAGTACTCCCTGCTACTCATCAAATATTTTAGGGGACATTCCTTATCCTGACGTTTTATAACTTCCTTATAAGGGCATTATCCTATTCTATATACATTAATGTTAATGAGAAATGTCCAACGTCTGTTCTGTCTATTGCTTAGTATAAGTTTGTAACTATTTATCTTTAACTCTAATAAAAAAGATTTAAAAAGAAAGTATAAAGGGCCAGCATTACAGCCAGGCAACTAGCATTTTGAGAAGAGGTCAGCAATGGCAGCCCTTATGTATTTCAATAATGGTTTTCTTTAACACGTAACCTTGTAGTTAGATCCATGTAGCACTGACATTTTTAAATGTTCTGTATTATCTTGTTCTTTTAGTAGTCACTATATTGAAGATTTACTTTAACAAATTATTAGGCCTAAATGTTGCTGCATTTCATTATCACCCTGGAAATGTATTTTCAAATAGCTTAATTTTTATTGTTATCGCTCATCTACTCAGTGCAGAATTGGATCTATTGTGCTTGAAAAAAGCCTCTATGCGCCTTTAGCAGACATTTTCCTCCAAGAATTCTTGTATTTGTACTAATGATGTAATGACCTATTGGACTATAAATAATAGTATAATCATGCAGACATAATATTCATTATGTTGGATTCTAATGCATCCTTTCTGGATGAGTTATAAAAATAAGCTGTGGAGGTGATTGGGCACTTGTTATCTCCATGGTGACATAAATATTGATGAGTACTCTTAATGAGACTAGTGCCAGCATGGTATAACTTCAAAACAATATTGCTTATCCTGTGCTTCATTTTATGAATATTGCTAGGAAAGCTGGATAATGTTCACAGTATATGGAAAATAAAGGATTGTCCATGTTTACAAGAAGAGATTAAGCATTATAGTAGGAGAGCTACATTGGGTGTGAATACCTTCTGTTCTAAGAAGGGTTTACTGTGCTATGCACTGATTTTGCTTGGATATCTTTTTGGTTCTTTCAGTCCTTTCCCACTATAACATTGTTATATCTGGGGATCATGAACAGCATATAATGGATTAACAACTTCCAGCCACGCAGTTCAAACAGATCGATCTTTAAATTAAGTCTAATCCAATAGTGATTGCAGATCACCAGCATAAATGCCCACAATGTAAAAAACAATAACAGCTTTAACTGCGTATTAAATGAGTAGAAAATGTATTAAAAAGTTGTATTGCACTTACAAGTATGCAGTAAAATAATGCCTCAAATCTGGTGTGCCGGCCGGTACACAAATTTCCAGACACCCGTCCTACTGGGGGATCGTTTGGCGCTCTTGGGTGTTAACAGCTCGCCGCTCCGCCCTATGTCCGTTTCGTAAAATATTACTTCTTTCAGGGACACGGGCGGCACGCGCTGCGTCACCTTTATATATACAGACCTAAATAAAACCAAGCCTCTTTCTGGTTTATGACCACCTCTCAGACATGCGCAGTAGCGAGCAAACGGGCTCCAACATGGCGCCCAGCACCGCAGACAGCACATATTCGCCATCATGAGAAGATGGAGTGATGTAACATCAGAATTCCATCTTCTCATGATGGCGGATATACGAAACGGATGTAGGGCGGAGCGGCGCACTGTCGTCACCCAGTAGTACGGGTGTCTAAAAAAATTTGTGTACCGGCTCAAATGATCCCCCAGTAGGACGGGTGTCTGGAAATTTGTGTGCCGGCCGACACACCAGATTTAAAGGCATTATTTTACTGCATACTTGTAAGTACAATACAACTTTTTAATACATTTACTCATTTAATGCGCTATGTGGAGCTGTTATTGTTTTTTACATGGTGGGCATTTATGCTGGTGTTCTGCAATCACTTTTGGATGAGACTCAATTTAAAGATCGGATCTGTTTGAACTGCGTGGCTGGAAGTTGTTAATCCATTATATGCTGTTCATGATCCCCTGTCATAAGGGATCATGGCGATTTGGTAAGGAACCAATTCATTGGTGGAGGATACATCACTTTTCTTTGGACACGTTTTTCAACATATTCTGGAATTTTGCACAGAGCACGGGTGTTTAGCATTTCACTTGTTAAACATTTAGGGACTTTATTTGTTCTAACATTCTATAGTTTTGCAATTCAATTTTGTTTTAGTTCTAGTGGGTTAATTTGAATGTCTAATTTTGCTTTTATTCATTTTGATGTTCATATTCTCACATTATTAATTGTTATCACTGACTCACATCTATTGATTGGTATGAGAGTGCTCTAAAGTGGCAACCAATCTCCCTTTTTTGGCATATTCGTGATACACACCATATGCCATCACATATTATTTATGTTAAAAAATTTTTTTGATTTTTTTAATGCTTTGTGATTTAATCACGCTTTTCACATGGTTAAGAGGTAGCACGATTTATATAGTTCCTTATCCTGTTTTTTGTACTTATTGTTTACATGGCAATCGCAGCTCTCATATTAAACAGGCTGTAACTGTGTTGCAGCTGTTTTTCCTTTTTAAAAAGTAAATTGCTTAAACAGAAGATGATATAGTCCTCCATTTTTATTTATTTGTATCATTTCTTTTTTAGTAGGCCTGATAGGACCTGAAGGTAGGCGGGTATAAACGGACACAAGTCTGTTCACACTCGCTGGTCCACATAAAAATGCATGGACCTTCTAATCGGGTCCTCCTGAAACTGACAAGTGGACCTGATCAGATTGCCTGTGTGAAAGGACCCGAATGCCCCCATACACACAAGCGGAATTTCCGCCAGCAAAAGTCTGATGTGAGCTTTTCATCGGAAATTCTGACCATGTGTATGCTCCATCTGACTTCTGCTGCCAGAATTTCCGGGAGCTAAAGTTTGAGAGCAGGTTCTCAATTTTTCAGACGGAAAAAATTCCTATCGGAAAATCCATTCGTCTGTATGCAATTTCGACAGGAAAAAAACATGCATGCTCAAACAATTCAATGCATTCTCGGAAGCATTGAACATCTTTTTCTCGCCTGGTTGTAGTGTTGTACGTCACCACATTCTTAATGCTCGAAAGTTCAGAGAACTTTTGTGTGACCGTGTGTATGCAAGCCAAGCTTGTGTGTACAGGGCATTAGGATTGCTTGGGAGATGTGACATGGGAGAGTGAGCAATAAAGAGTTTACAACAGCATGGGCATGGTTGGGACACCAAGAGAGATTATATGGGTCACTTGACGTAAATAAATATAGAGAGGTAGAGCAGTACTGCTTCTAAAGAAAATCTTGTCTTTCAAGAGGAGCAAATAATTTATTAGTACTCACCACCTTTGTTTTACAAATGTTCCTCTTTTTATATTATTCTCTTTGATTCTTGGTCACTGTCTGGTGATACCCCTGTACAAGATATGTTGAGTAGGTTAACACACATGCCCCCTTCTTAAATTTTGTATTAAATTGTCCTTGAGGCCTTATCAGGCATTCCAATTATTAACCCTCATTATTTCTACCACAAGGTATTAAAAGTAAAGGATGCCTCAATTTCAGTGAGAGCTGTAGCCCCATAAAAGTTAATAAAATGGGTTATAGCTCCTTTATTGCAATAGTAGGTATTTTATTATATCTGTGGTATATGAAAGGGCGACAGGTATTTATCTAAATCAAAAGATATGAGCGAGTGCAAAATATAAGATCTACATTCATTCTTCCTTGATAGGATGTTGGTGTCTGATTGATGTTGATGACTTGTTCTTTTATGAATGACAACGGGGGACGAATGCTTTCTGTAAGGTGCAGAGAACAGCTTTTTATAATACTTCCCATAAAAATGTTGAGATATGCTATTGAAAAAGGACATACAATGTTTTTTTATTAAAAAATCAGATCAGGCTGAAATTTCTCAGTAGAGAGATTACATTAGTGATAAATATGAAGCCCTCTTACATTCTATAGCTGCGTATAAAGGAAGAAATAGTTCATGCTTTTAATTCTTCCTTCACAAAACCTCTGCAAGAACACTTCATCACTAGCCAACTTCCACTAAAGGTTTGAAAATAATAAAAAGACTGATAAATAAACAGCCATAGAATCTAAAATATGAGAATTTCTTCCATATCCATCTCATATTTCTAATTAGAAAAAGTGTAACAAAATATATTTTTCATAAAAGCAGAACAATATTGATTTAAATGGCTATTTGTAGAGCTTTCAGGTGACAATTCCTTAATAAATTCTAGTTTGTATATATGATGCTCACAAGAAAAAAAGTACAAGAGAAAACACAACATTTAAAGGATAAGTTCACCTTTAGTAACATGTTACACCCATATTTAGCATGTAATATATTAATAACTGAGCACCCCAAGTACTCTCCTGAGTCCTTGTTGTGACAGCAGGCTGGGCGTCTTCTCCCAGTACCCGCTGACACAATTTAAAAAAGCTGCCGTGCGGAGCTCCACCCATCTGGCTGCATCATTCATTTACAGAACATTGTAAATTAGAAAATTGCAACTTCCATCAGCCATTGCGGCTGTCTGCTTGTAGTTCTCAATTACTGTATTTATCGGCGTATAACACGCACTTTTTTCCCCTTAAATTCAGGGGGAAATCGCGGGTGTGTGTTATATGCCGATATGTATAAAAAAAAAAAAACATGGTACATACTGTATATTGATCGGCATGAAAGTGGACAGCATTGGAGACAGTCTGGGGGATGTGGGGGTCTCGGGCCACTCGACTTCCTGAAGCCATACCCCACTGCAGTGCACAGAGGAAGCCAGTGTAATTCTCGCGGCTCTACAGTAGCTATTGCGCCGTCAGAGTGTAACCATGGAAACCCTCTGCATGGCTCGGGGGAGTTATGCTGACAGGAATCTGCCGAACCATGACAGGTACAAATGGCAGGGTGTGAAAAAGAGTGGGGGGGTTAATTAGGGGGTGGGGAGCTTGAGCAAAGATACACATTGTGTGACAGCCCATGTGACAGCCCATGTCCAAGCCCTGAATAAATCTGTAAATTATTCCAATAAATCAAAATGCCACCTAATAAATGTAAAAGGGAATTGTTAGTTCCCAATAATGGGGGGGGGGGGGATATGAAATCTGTGATTGAGATGAAATGTTAAGTGTAAAAAAAAAATGTGAAAAAAAAATTCATGTTATGTTATTTAACTTATAAGTGCTTAAATATATATATATAAAAAAAAGTTTTGAGCTACCCTTGTTTTGCTTCAAAATTCTTTATTTAGAATTTCGTTTTTTTCCTAAAAATTCCCTCTTAAAATTAAGGTGCGTGTTATACGCCGATAAATACGGTAACTACCAGGGTGCTGATGAACGCTCTAAGTAGTTAATTGATTCATCTTGTCATTCAGTAACTACCTGCTCGTACGAGGTACGGGCAGATAGCTAGACTGACTGTCTGCAGGAGCCTGAGATTGCATCCATGATCTGTTGATCACGGGTTTAATGCTTTACAGCACGGGTGCTCCATCTTTTGAAAAGTGAGGGCCACATAAGTGATTTGGTAACCGGTCGCAGGCAACAATAAACTATGGGATTTTACTGCCTCCAAACCACAAATGTAAATGAGCCCTTACTGTCCCGAGCCCCCTATAAGGCTGCTTTCACACTGATGCGCTGCTGTTTACCCACACCGCGGGTGCATTGCACCTGCAGCTTTCCTGCAGATTAGTTGCACTGAACCATAGACTTCTATTACATCTTGCATTCAAGAGTTTTGGTTCCTCTCTCAGAAAGCCCACCAAACCCATAGGTCAGGGCTCAAAATTTCAACCCCTGAGCTACTAGCCAGGTCTCAAGAGTTACTCGCCACCAGTTGCCCCACCTAATTCATACACTGCCCCGTGCCTAATTGTGCCCCTAAACACGCCCTCGTAGATTATCTCATGGAATGACACTGTTAAATGTTTTACGCAGAATCAAGTTACACAATTAAATATTACCTACAACAACTTTAACAAAATGGGACAGGGCACTGGGGGCAGACCAAAGGGACAGGGCACTGGGGGCAGACCACAGGGACAGGGCACTAGAACCGGTCTCTTCCCCATTCTCTACTTTTCCCAAGCATGCACCTTTCCTCTTCGGCCACCAATTGCATCAGGGCTCTAAGTGTAGGCACAGATTGGAGGGAGATTGGTAATGCAGCCCTGTCATCACTCGCCCCCAGCTTAAATCCACTCGCCAAATGCTAGCAGGCGAGTGGAAATTTTGAGGGCTGCCATAGGTTATAATAGAAATCTATGGCTTATGCCTCGTACACACGACCGGTTTTCCTGACGACAAAACTGCAATTTTTTAGATTGGTCAAGAAAACCGGTCGTGTATATGCTCCATAGCAGTTTTCTTGATGAGAAAACTGCCCGCAAAAAAAATTACAACCTGCCCTTTTTTTTTCCGTCATGTTTCCCGTCAGTCTTTTTCTCGTCGCCAAAACCGCTTGTGTGTATACTTTTCCGAGGGAAAAAAAACATGCATGCTCAGAAAAAAGCATGAGACGGGAGCGCTTGTTCTGGTAAAACTAGCGTTTTTTTTTAATGGAGATAGCACATTCGTCACGCTGTAACTGAAAAGCACAAGGCTGAAAAGCGTGAATCGTCTCGCACCAAACTTTTACTAACACGAGGATCAGCAAAAGCAGCCCAAAGGGTGGTGCTATTTGAATGGAACGTCCCCTTTATAGTGCCGTCATACGCGTTGGACGTCACCGCGCTTTGGTGGAGTGTTTTTTTTTTTTTTTAACTGAACATGAGTATGCAAGGCAGGCTTGAGAGGAATCACGTAGGGAAAATGTTGGGTTATGGCATGTCAGGAAAACCAGGCTTGTGTACAGGGCATCGGTGCAGCTAACATGCAGGAAAGCCACAGGTGCACTCCACTGCACCTGGGGATCAATGTAAAAGCAGCCTAATAACCCTTTTTTTTTTAATAAGTGCTAATGTGCCCATTGCAAAAGTGCAGTGTATCTGATGTTTACTACACGGACCTTTTCCTCTCCCAGCTTCTGCTGACATCTCTCTCGAGGTCCCAGGCGAAGTGCAGTTGGTATCAGTTTGGCGTCTGCTTCCTTTGCTGTCAATGCTGGCTCCATGCACTCTGATGCTCTAGAAGGGTGGTCCGGTAATTTGTTGATCGTGATATAGGCCTGCTGGCCTACAATACCACAGTCTGGACATACACTTTCCTGGTTTGAGGTTGCAGGCCACATTAGAGGGCTCCGTTGTCCACAGGTTGAGCACCCCTGCTTTACCCCTGCTTTACAGGCTCCTAATAAAGAAAAAAAATGCACATTTTTTTTTTACCTGCAAAAAAAGTGAATCACAGACTTGCACAAAAGTACTGTATATATTTATAAAACCATATATATTTTTTTTTGTACAAAAAGCTGAAAGTCAGAAATACATGACAAAGTAATTTGTATCAAAGCCCAGTGCATAATAGCATTCAGAATAAAAGTATGTATTAACATCAGTCAATGCTGCCTCCACAAAAACCCTCAATAAACCCTACCATACAGCCCCGAATAAACTTTACTAATAAAAGAAGTCTAATAATCATGGTGAGCTTGGGGTACTCAATACGTTCCCTATACTTATGCATCTGCTTTTCAGGAGATGTGGTGAGTATATTTACAAATAGCATATTAAAACATCATAAGTGTTTGCAGTAGAAATCAAGCGAAGAAATCAATTTCAGTGCCCAAAAAATGGTTTGAAGTGGTAAACAGAGTAAAGGTGCTTTCATACTGCCTCCGGCTGCAGAGCAGATTTTTCACGTGCATTTCCCCATAGACTTCTATTATGCCCTGTGGTTTTGGTGTACTTTCAGAAAGCGCACCAAAACTGTGGGACATCATAAAAGTCTATGGGAAAGCGCAGCTAACCTGCAAGAAAATCACGGGTACCCTGTGCCACAGGCAGAGTGCAGCAGATCAGTGTGATCTGCCCCAAATTAGCTCCATCTAAACTCCACCTAGTGCTGCCAAGGTTGGCAAAAAATGTGCATGCGACCCCCACACCTTCAAAGCCCTTCATCCGACTCAGGTCTGCAGTATGGGAGAGAATTATGCATATAGCACTGTCACCATGTTGTAAAAAGGGCAAAAATTTGGAATAGAGGGGAAGGACCTCATTACAGGGAGAACAATGAGAGTATAGAGTTAGGAAATCGGGTGCAGGGACGGCAAGCATGTTTTCCTCCTACCCAATAAAACAGACCAAGGAATTTCAATCAAATGTATAACACAAATGCACTGAAATCTTGGGTATCAAATTGATAATCAAACATAGGGCAAGAAAAGGAGCCACAAGCACCAGCCCGGCCCAGGTAGGAGAGACAGTGGTCTCTAAAGACTGTACCTGGGTTATCTATGTCCCTCCCTTTCTCTTTTAGTGAGAAGGGAGCCTGTTTCACTCTCACAGGTGACATCGCTGAGACAGTGTTTTGTTTGTTAGCAGCAGTGATGGGAAATGGTTGATGTTGTTCACTGTTGCTTGTTTGTAGATACAGGGGGTCTGAGGCACAAATGTTAACAAAGTGTTTGTGGTTTGGTGTCTTTCAGAAATCAAAGGAGAAACTTAAAGGTCCTATCCCTACCACTAAAAAGCGGTGTGCATCCTGTAAAACATCCCTTAGGGGACCTTGGCACAAACCGCTATGCAAGACTTGCATTGCAGACTTGGTTAGAGAGGAGGCTGGTACTAGTACACCTTCTAGCCAAACTAACGTAACGCTGGTTTCGTTCCGGAAGGAATTACAGGATACCTTTCAGTCCTTTCGTTCCTATCTGGATAGTCGTCCGGTGACGCAAACAACGTCTAGCGCCCCCCCCCCAGTACACACACTCCCTCAGTGAGGGGGACGGTTAGTGAGTCTGAGGAGGAGGAACAGGAAAGTGTAGCTTCAGGGTCAGATGAGGAGGAAGTTCAAGAAAAGGAGGCATCCTCCTCGCGCTATAAGCTGTCTTTAGATGAGATGGATGACCTTTTAAAGACCATACATACTACCCTCAATATTAAGGAAGATAAGGCCCATTTGTCCCTGCACGACAAAATGTACTGGGGTATGGATGAGGTTAAACGTTGAGTATTCCCCGTACATAAAGTGTTGACAGAATCCATTAAGAGGGAATGGAAGGATCCAGAGAGGGCCCCCTTTTTTTCTAGATCTTTAACCCCTTCCCTACCGCCGTATAGGGGAATCACGTCATGGTGATCCCCTTGCCGATGAGACAGGACGTTGCACAACGTCCTGTCTTCACGGCGTTCTAGCGCACGCGCGCCGCCGGCGGCGCGCACCCGCGGCACCACCCGCGATCCCGCGCGCGTGCCCGACGGCCGTGATTGCCGCCGGGCACCCGCGATTTCCGGAAATCACGGCAGGAGTGTGGATCTGTGTGTGTAAACACACAGATCCACCTCCTGTCAGCGGTGAGGAGACTGATGTGTGTTCCCAGTACAGAGGAACACACATCGATCTCCTCCCCCTGTGAGTCCCCCTCCCCCTACAGTTAGAACATACTTTTAGGACACATTTTAACCCCTTCAGCGCCCCCTAGTGTTAACCCCTTCCCTGCCAGTCACATTTACACAGTAATTAGTGCAGTTTTATAGCAATAATCGCTGTGTAAATGTGAACGGTCCCAAAAAAGTGTCAAAAGTGTCCGATATGTCCGCCGCAACGTCACGCTCACAAAAAAAAAAAACGCAGATCGCCGCCATTACTAGTAAAAAAAATTAAATAAAAATGCCATAAATCTATCACCTATTTTGTAGACGCTATAACTTTTGCGCAAACCAATCAATATACGATTATTGCGTTTTTTTTTTTACCAAAAATACGTAAAATACGTATCGGTCTAAACTGAGGGGAAAAAAAGTTTTTTTTAAAAAAAATATTGTGAGATGTATTAAATAAAAAGGAAAAAATATTGTGTTTTTTTTTAAATTGTCGCTCTTCTTTTGTTTATAGCGCAAAAAATAAAAACCGCAGAGATGATCAAATACCACCAAACGAAAGCTCTATTTGTGTGGGGAAAAAAACATAATGATTTAATTTGGGTACAGTATTGCCTGACCGCGCAATTGTCATTCAAAGTGCAACAGCGCTGAAAACTAAAAATTGGTCTGGGCAGGAAGGGGGTGAAAATGCCCTGTATGGAAGGGGTTAAAAAGGAGATTCCCGTTTGAGGAAGATCAGGCACAAGTCTGGAACAAAAAACCCAAACTTGACGCATCCTTTTCTAAGGTTTCCCGTAGCACCGACTTGGCTTTTGAGGACCTTAAAGGATGCCATGGACAAGAAAGCCGACTCATTATTGAAAAAAGCCTGGGATTCTACACTGACCAATCTTAAACCAGCACTGGCTTCTACAGTAGTAGCCAGAAACATGGAACATTGGCTAGAACAACTAAAAGGCCATATTGAGGCAGGAACCTCTCGCAAAAATCTACTAGAATCTCTGCCAGTCCTGCAGTAGGCTACATGGCAGACGCCTCGGCCGAGTCAGTAAGGATGTCTGCCAGATCTTCAACTTTGATTCATTCAGCCAGAAGAGCACTATGGGTTAAAACATGGTCGGGTGATTCAGCCTCAAAGGCCAGGTTGTGTGGTTTGCCCTTTGAAGGGGACCTGATTTTTGGTCCTGGTCTAGACGCTGTTTTAGATAGAACGGCAGACAGAAAGCATTTCCTTTTAAAAAGACGGTGCCTCAAACTAAAAATACGATAAATGTTAAATGTGGTATATTTACTAGATTGTAGATATAGTAGAAATGTATGCTCACATTCCTGTAGGTCTTCTCCTTCTCTTTCTTTTATGGAGAGGGGGAACGGAAAAGGACTTGGTGATAGGAGTCACACTTGGGCCCCCACAACTGACAGAATGAAGGAACGTGAGAAGCCAGGGGGCAAAGGGAATTTTCTCTTTTCCTCAATTTTTTTTATTTTTTGGAGAGTTGGAAGGAAAAGATGGGAATCATGGTGAGACCCGGAGCTGAGAGCTCCCCCCTTTCTTTTGTAGTGCTCCCTGTAATTCTCTCTCTCTACCATACTCTAATGAAGGTGTCCCTATAAGTGGGATATTCTCTCATAATTATTATTTTTTTGTGTAAGCATTAAATTTAAAAAGAAAGGAGGAGGAAAGGGAGGAAAGAGATTGGGATATAGGAACGGAAGGCCACCTTTGGAGCACGCCCCCACAAACATAGGTTGACGCTCAAATACCGTTAATACGGTGAGTGTTTCCACTCTTATTAGCAGGATAGCTAATATTAGGAAAGGAGAATATCTCCTTTTTTTTTTGTTTTGTTTTTTTGTATTTTTGGGGGGGGGGGGGGTTCCACCCACATCTACCAATCCCACCCCTCCCCCTCCTCGTTAATTATCTGCCATTTAGGTTTGTGCTCTAAACTGATACGGGGAATATAGGAAGACAGATGGAGAAATTAAATGTACTATCAATAAATGCCGAAAAAGGAGGATCCTCCTGCATGACCTACAACGATTGGGTATTGACGTTGCGTATATACAGGAAACACACTTCAGAGAAGACAAAACTCCGATCTTAAAGAATAGGATATACCCAATAGCATACCATGCGACAAATCAAGAGGCAAAGTCAAGGGGGGTGTCTATTCTGATAGCAGGGAGAACCCAATGGACATATGTAGACTCCATAAGAGATCCGAAAGGGAGATATCTATTCATGAAGGGTAAAATAGGAGGAATAGGGGTAACATTCGCCACAGTATATGCTCCAAATGAACATCAAGGAACCTTCCTAGACAAAACAATTAAATGCTTATTAGAATTCACAGAAGGACATTTGATTATGGGAGGGGACTTGAATATTCCCTTAGATCCCAAAGAGGACACCTCATCGGGAATGTCATCCACATCTTTCAGTGTGAGAAATCATATTATGCAAACTCTGTATAAAAGTCAACTGATATATGGAAGCTGCTACACGATAAAGAAAGAGACTACACGTTCTACTCTGCTCCACATAAAATATACTCCCAGATAGATCTTTTCCTTATTCCACATGCCCAATTACACTCTGTACAGTCGACTAAAATTGGATCAATTACATGGTCGGACCATGCCCCGATCGTCCTGGTATATGAGTTAAAAGATTTAAGACAGTCCAAACCAAACCAGTGGAGATTAAACGAAAGCCTATTGGAAGATAAGGAGGTCCTAGAAGATGTAATTAAAGAACTGAGGTTTTATTTAAATTCTAATGACATACCAGAGTGCGACCCTGGAATTATATGGAAAGCACACAAGGTGGTTATTAGAGGTGTGTTAATTAAACATGGATCTAGGATCAAAAGGAAACGTACTGAAAAGTTAAATAGGCTATTAAAGGAGCTATCCATCTTGGAAGGTAAACATAAGCAAACATGGTCAACAAACATAGAGAAAGAACTAGCTAGTAAAAGAACCGAAATCACAGATCTCCTGTACTATAAAGTAAAAGCGGCAATGCAGAGATGTAAAAAGGCTGAATACGAGTCGGGGAATAAGTGTGGGAAAAGACTGGCAAGATTACTACGAGAACAGAAGCTGAGTAACTATATTCCACATATTAACTCACCCAAGAAACAGAGGGTTACAAAACCAAATGATATAGAGAAGGAGTTCCATGAATACTATCACTCTCTTTATAATATACAGAGCAAGCCCCCGACTAGAGAACAAATTGATTTGTATCTAACAGAGTCTGCAATACCAAGACTATCAGAAGAGGATAGACAGAAATTAGATGACGTTATAACCGAGGAGGAAATTAAAGTAGCAGTAAGCACAATGAAAAGGGGGAAAGCCCCGGGACCCGATGGTTTTACAGGTCAATATTATAAAATTCTGTTTCCCTCGATATCAGGATATATGGTTAAACTATTTAATGCCTTAGGGACATCGGCCAGTTTAGCCAAAGATACCCTGCTAGAGTAAATCTCGGTGATACCAGCCCTCTGTGGAAGTTACCGACCAATTTCGTTATTAAATTTGGATGTGAAGATTTTTGCTAAGGTCTTAGCAAATGGGATACAACAACATATCCTAGACTTAATAAACCTGGACCAGGTGGGATTTGTCCCTACCAGGGAAGCATGAGACAACGCAATCTAGGCTATTAACCTGGTGCAGTTAGTGAACACAACACAGACGCAATGCGTATTTCTCAATAGGACACAGAGAAGGCCTTTGACAGGGTGAGGTGGAGTTACATGAGGGCAGTCCTAAAATACGGCGGCTTTGGGAACAAAATAATACAGTGGATATTCTCCATGTATTCAGGCTTAACAGCCCAGGTACGAGCCAACAGAATTCTGTCTGAGCCCCTCACGATCTCAAATGGGACAAGACAGGGCTGCCCTCTGTCTCCACTTCTATTTGCCCTGTCACTAGAGCCTTTTCTGTGCAGTCTACGTGTAAATTGTAAGATTTCAGGCATACAAATAGGAAAGAACCACTGTAAAATTACAGCTTATGCAGACGATATGATGTTCACTCTTACAAATCCATTGATCACAATTTCCAGAATTAATGAAGGAATTTGAGAGATAAGGATCTTTATCAAACCTACGTATCAATTTTAATAAACCGGAAGTGATGGGGGTTAACGTCCCCCATACAGCGATAAATTATCTAAAACAAAAATTCAAGTTTAAATGGACTGATAATGCTCTGACATACCTTGGTATACAACTAGCAGGGAAGGTGGAGAAGATCTTTGAGCTGAACTTCCCACCCCTCTTACAGAAAGTAAAGTTCTTATTGGATAAGTGGAACCAGGGTTTTCATAGCTGGCTAGGACGCTGCAATATTATCAAGATGAACATTACCAATACATATTCCATCAAAGTATTTTAAACAGTGTCAGAGAATAATCTTTGAGTTCATATGGGCACATAAGAACCCCCGGATACATAGGAAACAACTAATGAGCACTAAGCAGCAGGGAGGACTGGGAGTCCTAGATATAAGGAGATATTACTACGCAACACATCTGAACAGGCTAATAGACTGGAATAGGCATTCAGATACGAAGCTATGGGTACAAATCGAACAGGCGCAATTTAAAACACCTCTAGAAAGAGCACCATGGTGGTTTGCCTCACTCCCTAAAGAAATGAATAAAAATCCAATAGTGGGTAACACAGTGAGGATCTGTGCAGCAGCACTACCTATGATGGGCATCGAGCCCAGGACCTCCCCACTATACCCAGTGATAGGTAACCCCCTCTTCCCATCGGGATACGAAGACGGAGCATTCCGGCAGTGGAGAAAAAGAGTGTACACAAGTAGCAAGGTATATCCACATGGGAAGATGGGTAACCGTAGCGGAATTGATGGAAGTAGGAAATGTATTCCGTTTGAAATTCTGGAATGCACTTCAGATAGTTCACTTCCTGAACACTTTGCCAAATCCAGAGAGCTTTGAAAGACAACTCATGAAATTCGAAAAAATATGTAATGAACAAGGAACATTACTACATAGTCTTTCAATAAGCTATGAGTTATTAGTGCGATCAGGAGGTTGCCATCTAAGGTGCGTTCAAGAATGGAAAAGGGAATTGGAGAAGTCCTTCAGTCCGGAACAGCGACAATGCATATACAGGTGAACACACGAAACATCAATATGTGTGAATACAAGAGACAAACTATAAGATCGTCACGAGATGGTATAGGACACCAGAAAGGCTAAGCAAAATTTTTGCAGAGGTATCAGATAAATGCTGGAGGTGCCAGGGAAGCAAAGGAACGATGCTACACATATTCTGGGAGTGCCCAATGCTAAGGAGTTTTTGGGCAGAGATTAAAAGAGCTCTACAGTTTTGCTCAGATTATGAGATTCTGGAATCTGAATTTAAACCAAATACCAGAAAAAGCATATAGGGAAATGATTATATGCCATCTATTAGATGCCGCTAAGGCCTGCATAACGAAGAGGTGGAAGTCACCAGTTCCACCAACAGTTGAGATGTGGATATGTAAAGTTAAGGAAATAAGCAAATTAGAAGTTAGTTCTGACAACACAATATAAAAGGAGAAAATATTTAAGAACTTGGACTCCCTGGAAGTCCTATATGGAATACAGGGGTGAAGGCTAAGGAGGATACGGCTGAACAGTATAGAAGGAGCCCGGGAACTTGGATTGGGTATATGAGGGATTTAATGAGAAACCACAGGAATATGGAGAAGGGTCGAAGGAGATGGAAGTATGGTGAGTTTTTTTTTTTTCCCCCTTCTTCTTCCTCTCTCAGTGATGTTTGGAAAGGTGAGGGATACGTAAGAAGGAGATATATGTTTGATTTTGACAAAAGGGTAAAAGGGGATGTATAATAATAAGATGGATCGTTACTGCTGTGTTGTTTTGGAATAATGTTCTGTTATGTATTTATATATATATATATATATATATATATATATATATATATATATATATGTGTGTGTTGTTCTGATTTGTTTTAAAATAAAAAAGAATTATAATCGAAAAATAATTTTCGTCCTTGTCACCAATCCCAAGATTCAAAGGAAACAGGATCAAAAGGTTCTTGGCAGCCCCAGAGAGGTCAAGGGAAGCCTGGGGTGTCGTTCCGTTCCCCCAGCCAGCTCGCAAAGACCCAGTGACAGTCTCCCGGCTGTGGGAGGACGGCTCCAGTCGTTCCTTCCACAGTGGAAAGAGGCTACATCCAGTGCGTTCGTTCTCAGGATAATTTCGGAGGGCTACGCACTGGAATTTTCAGAAAAAACCCTGTCCCGGTTTTATGTGACGCAGTTGCCCAGAGATCAAGAAAGGGCTCTGGCCATGACGTCACTAATACAGGTTTTCCTCATACAAAAAGTGATCACCCCAGTACCCAAGCAGGAGCAGGGCCTAGGGTGTTGTTCCCATGTGTTTCTAGTAAAGAAGTCGTTGGGAAAATTCATATTAATACTAAATCTAAAGTTCCTAAACCGGTCCATTCAATACAAAAAGTTTCGGATGGACACCATTCATTCAGTAAGAAGGCTTCTTCCTGCAGGATGCTTCCTGGCCTCCATAGATCTGAGGGACGCATACCTGCATGTGCCAATAAAAATTTCATCCCAACATTACCTACGCTTGGCAATCAGAACAGGGAAGGTGGTGAAGCATTTTCAGTTCAGGGTCCTTCCTTTCGGTCTCTCCTCCTCTCCCAGGATCTTTATGAAGGTCGTGGCGGAGGCCTTGGCACCGCTCAGACCGGAGGGAGTGTCTGTGATACCTTATTTGGACAACCTCCTGTTATTCTCCAGTTCAAAAGACCTATTGGACAGGGATCTGAGTAGGACTCAGAGCCATCTGGAGGGTTTAGGTTGGATTCTGAACAAGAAGTCAAACCTAGTTCCCTCTCAAACAATACTTTTCCTGGGCTATGTCATAGACTCGGTACAGGAAAAGATCTTCCTCCCAGAAGAGAAGATACTAAAGGTACAGGCAGTGGTAAAGGAAGTACAGACCAATCTTCTAGTGACTGTTCGGGCAGCCATGTCCAAATTGGGACTTCTCACAGCTTCTATCTCAGCAGTTCAGTGGGCCCGCCTCCATGCAAGAGACCTTCAACTGGCGATTTTACAGAATTGGACCTACGGAGAGTCGCTGGAGAAACAGTTCAGAATCCCATCTCCAGTAAAAAGAAAGCTGTGGTGGTGGAGGACACATGCAAATCTGAGTCTAGGTCTTTTGTGGACCTTTCCCATGACAAAGGTCCTAACGACGGATGCAAGCTCCTGGGGGTGGGGCACACATCTAGAGGGCCAGATGGCCCAAGGAATCCTGGTCAAGGGAGGAGTCCAGAAAGTCCTCCAATTGGAGGGAACTAAGAGCCATTTTTTTGGGACTGTGGGCCTTCAGTCAGACAATCCAGGAGCAACACGTCCAAGTATTGTCGGACAACGCCACAGCAGTAGCATATATCTCAAAGCAAGGGGGCACAAGAAGCAGGTGTCTCCTGAGCCTAGCCTTGCAAACTTTGTCCTGGGCAGAGGGCAATGTGGCATCTCTGACCGCAGTACACCTGAAGGGCACCCTGAATCACCTAGCGGACTTTCTAAGCAGAAGGAGAGTGCTGGAGTCCGAGTGGAGCCTAAACCCGAGGTTTTTCAGGAAATAAGCAGGTGGGGGACTCCCCAAATAGACCTGTTTGCATCCCAAACAAATGCAAAGGTCCCACGTTATTTCTCCCTCAACAGACTGGACCAAGCAGAGGGCCTAGATTCACTGGCTCAACACTGGTCCTTCCGCTTGTGCTACGCCTTCCCCCCCGGTACAAATGATCTTGTTGGTACTCAAAAAGTTACAAGGAGAAAGGACAACTTTAATTCTAGTAGCCCCATATTGGCCCAAGAGGCAATGGTTTTCAAGCCTATTGAAGCTAGAGCTAGAGGCTCACTGGCTATTTCCAATCAGAAGGGACCTATTGTCTCAGGGTCCCCTTCTACATCCAGACATAGGCCGTCTAAAACTTGCGGCCTGGTTACTGAGGAGCAAATCCTGAAAAATAAGGATTTGCCCGTTCGTTTATTTGATACTCTGCTGAACAGCAGAAAATAAGTTGCCAGAGCTATTTATTTTAAGACCTGGAAGGTTTTTAATTCCTGGTGTGATTCTAAAAAATGCTCCCCACAGGTCAATATTTCCGTCCTACAGGGATAGACTGGCAATTGGGACTACAGGGAGTTTCCCGGTGGGCCGATGGCTCAGTGGGCCAGCTTCAGTGGCAGTGGACCGCCGCCCCCCTCCGCTCCTCTGTCTCTCCCTTCCTGCAGCGCTCACCTCCTCTTCCCTCCCAGCAGCGCTCACCTGGGGGGGAACAAAGAAGCAGGGGGAGGACCAGAGGAGCAGGGGGGGCGACAGAGGAGCATGGGGGGACCAGAAGAAGCATTGGGAAGGGGACAGACAGCTGACTCAACAGCTATGGCCTGGGAGTTTCTCACTTCTGCCTAATCTTGTCCCATTAGGGGGGGCACCAAACTGATTCTTTGCCCCGGGTGAAATAATGTCTAGCTTCCTTACTGGTACTGCCTATAAGAGTACCAGCCGTTCTACTCTAATAAAGTAGAACAGCTAGTGAAGGGGGGGCTGGTGGCCAGGGTGGGGGGGGGGTTCGGGTGTTTTCCGGCCGCCATTGGAGAGACCTGTCAAAGTGGGCCAGTCGGGATGAAGTCCAGGGCCAAATTTGTGTCCCAGTCCAGCCCTGCCGTCCTAGAGTTTTTACAGGACGGGATGGATAAAGGTCTAGCAGCCAGCACCTTAAAAGCCCAGGTAGCGGCACTTTCAGTTTTTCTAGAGAGAAGGCTATCTTTAGATCCTTACATGATTAGGTTTTTCAAGGCACTAGCCAGGGCTAGGCCATTACCTTTTAAGTTCTTTCCCAAGTGGGATTTATCTGTGGTTCTGAGAGGTCTGGCAAAAAGACCTTTTGAACCATCAGAAGAAGCCTCGATTAAGTTTTTTGGATCTTGAAACTGTCTTTGCTGGTAGCAGTCACCTCAGCTAGGCGGGTCAGTGAGCTCCAAGCGTTATCCATATTGGAGCCTTTTTTGACAATCTTCCCAGATAGAATTGTTTTAAGGACAGACCCGGGTTTCCTGCCAAAGGTGGCGTCAACTTTCCACAGAACACAAGAGATAGTCCTACCTACTTTCTGTCTATCCCCTACTTGTCAGAAGGAAAGGGAGTTCCACAGTTTAGATGTGAGAAGGTGCATTATACACTACCTAGAGATGACAAAAGAGTTTAGAAAATCCAATTCTCTTTTTGTGGTATTCTCTGGGTCTCGTAAAAGCTACGGAGCTTCTAAAAACACAATTAGTAAGTGGCTTCGGTTAGCTATTCATGAAGCCTACAGGGTTATGGGAATAGAACCTCCCACAGGGGTAGTGGCCCATTCAACAAGGGCAGTAGCAACATCCTGGGCCGAAAGTGCTGGAGCTTCTCCTGAGCATATCTGTAAGGCAGCCACATGGACGAGTTACTCCATCTTCACGCGCCATTACAGGATGGACTTGCTCGCAGCGGCAGAACAATCTTTTGGCAGGAAAGTTTTGCAAGCGGTGGTCCCACCCTAGAGTAAGTACTCGGTTATGATCTCCAAGTGCTGTCCTGAAAGACGAGGTGAGAAAACCTTAGTTAGACTTACCGGTAACGGTATTTCTATGAGTCTTTCAGGACAGCACCGATAACCCTCCCTTTTGTATTATAAATGCTAATGTATAGTTGCTATGTCTCTGCTTATCTAATTTCAGCATGGCCGGAGGTACTTGGTAACAACTGAGGCCATGGTGGAAGTGTCCAGGATTTAAAGGATCAACTGCAGTGTTTCCTGGAAAGTGGGTGGAGCTGCACTCTCTCCAAGTGCTGTCCTGAAAGACTCATAGAAATACCGTTACCGGTAAGTCTAACTAAGGTTTTTTATTTGGGATTTTTATGTAGCAGCAGTGAGTTGTTTTATGTGATCCACAATAAGACAGTTTTTCCTAATTTTCATTGTATCATTTTTTTTTTTTACATGTATATTTTAGTGCAGTGTAGGAGTGTACCTAAAATGTTTTAGATATACTCACAGCATCCCCTGATGAAGCTGACACAGAAGTCTGAGAATCATGTTGAGTATGACCCCCCCATCCTACTGTCTAGTTCAGCTTAAGGTTCATTAGGGGCTGGATAATGCAGTTCCTTTTGCAGTTGCAGCAAAGATTGAAGTTATTACATGCTTTTATTCCACACTGTGTTATGTACTGAATTTTGGAATTAATTATTTTGTCATGAATTTTAGAGTTTTAGCTGTTGCACAAATAAAATATATGTGGTTTAATGCATTTATACTTTTGTGAAAGTCTGTGATTCATCACTGTACCACCTAAAAAAATCCCTTTTTAAAATGTGATTTAACAGTGCCTGCTCACCATAATTTGGGATGTTTTGCTTTGACATTATGGGCTGGTTCAAACATATATTTTATATTGATTTGGGGAAAAAAGCTGAGGAAGTATACTGCAGACAACTAATTGATAGCCTCTGTTAAAAGTGCAGACAGTGCTCTGAAGTAGAGAACATATTGCCTGGCAACCAGTTTGTAACAAACCCTAGATTAGTCTTAACTGCTGGTCTTCAAAACAAGCCTGCTAATGGCATTTTAACATGCTGTATGTACTTCTTAGTTCTATTACAACTGACTGCAGTTGGGTCTTCATCATTTTCCAGAGGGGTTAACTCCTGTGTATTGTAGACTTAACACGGAACAAAATGCTGACTTAAGCAAAAAAAATATATATACTGTGTGTGTGTGTGTGTGTGTGTATATATATATATATATATATATATATATATATATATATATATATATATATATATATATATATAATGTATGTATTAAAGTGCTAGGGTATATCAACATTACAAAATAATGCCTTCGTCCCGTTAAGGTATTGTAGAGAAAAAGGAGGCTATAGTGGACTATGATGGCATCGTATGTGCAACTGATGGACAGTCAAAATTATAATATAAAATGTTTTTATTACAAAGTAGAAAAATTTCATAACATTTACAATAAAATATTAATTGTGACAACCATGAATCAACTTATCGTTGACGTTATACTACCAATGATGTATATAAAAAAAAAAAAACAATAATTGTGCAGTGTATATAAACTCATTGCATTTTCCAGAGGGGTTAACTCCTGTATATTGTAGACTTAACATAGAACAAAATGCTGACTCAAGCAAAAAAAAAATATATATATATATACACGCACACGCAGACACACGCACACATTGAGTATAAAAAATATTCGCCCCCTCTTAAAAATCATATTTTGTTGCTTTTCAGACTGAAATCAAGACACACAATTTTAGTTTTATCCAGCTTTTTTTAAATGTGAAACTTATAACAAGTGAATGATATAACACACACATGTCAAAAATTTGCAAACAGATCATCCCCTTATGTCAGTATTTTGTTGAATCACCTTTTGCTTTAATTACAGCCTGAAGTCTGTTGGGATATGTGTGTCTCTACTAACTTTGCACATCTAGACTTTGTAAAATCTACCCAAGTTAAATTTGATGATGGCCATTTGTTGACTACAGTCTTCAAGTCATTCCACATATTTTCAATGGGGTTTAAGTCTGGGCTCTGACTAGGCTATTGCAAGGATTTTCACCTTGAATGTCCTTGCGTGGAACAATCAGAGCCCAGACATAAACTCCATTGAAAATCTATGAGATGACTTGAAGCTCTGTCCATCTTTTTCAATCAGCCTGAAGTCGGAAACACGTTGCGGCCCTCCCCCTCCCCAGTTCATGTCTCATCTCTTGGTGTCTGTAGTGATGTGTGAGAGCGTGCTGACACTGTGGGCCTCCAGCTTTTCGTTGTCTATGCGAGCGGTCACCTCTTCCAACTAGTACTCCAACAGTTGTGCTTTGGAGTCATCCTCCAGTCCATCCTGCCTACTGCTTCGATGGTACATCACACCACAACGCCTCTGCATACAGCACGCTAGAGTCTTCTATGTAAGTGGATACTTAAATGGTTTGTTTTTACTCACATCGACGCCCTTTTTTTAATTTGTTCTTTTCCTCAAAGATGAAGAAAGATGAGCTTCATCGAAATGTTGACAATAAGAACACTGCTGTTTTTGATCTTCCTCCTCTGCAAGACTTGTGCGTGCCCCTTAACAAGTTTTGTATTTATATGTATTTCTTTGTGGGTGAGAACTTGGGCATTTACTTTAAGCATAGAGTGCCATGGCTACCCTTGGAACTATATAAATATAGAGTGGTACAAAATTCCAGTAGACATGTGTAAGAAACTCATTGATGGTTACAGGAAGCAATTGATTTCAGTTACTGTATGTTTTCCAAGGGATGTGCTACCAAATATTAAATTGCGAGTCACAATAATTTTGCCCGGTCCATTTTTAAAGTTTTGCGTGGAGTGTCAGATTTGGCTTTTTGTTTCTCCAATTTTTGGTGACGTACCAATACAACAAGTTAAACAATTTTCCGGGCGAAGTGGTACATTATCTGACATTATCTGACAGAAATGCAGGCGTGCCAATATTTTTGGCCATGACTGTATATACTGTCCTGCAAAATTCCAAAAGAATAAAATATACTGAGTAAAAGTTCAGATTTTTAGAGCCGTCTCCAGAACAAGATGTAAGGGAAAACCAACTGGGACACCTGTGGAGAGAAAGAAATAAAACGCTGCAGGTGGGTCTCATGTGCAGTAGTGGAAACTCCCATAAGATCCAGGTGCTGGCAATGCACTAAGCAGATACGAGAATTCCAAAGGATTTGGACAGCCGCACTCCGAAGTAACTAAAGAAGTTGTCTTTATTCTAAAAGATACAGATGGTATACAATAACATACAGCCAGGAGGGGACAGCCGACGTGTTTCACACTAATACTACTGTTTAATCACTGATTAAACACTAGTATTAGTGTGAAATGCGTCGGCTGTCCCCTCCTGGCTGTATGTTATTGTATACCATCTGTATCTTTTACAATAAAGACAACTTCTTTAGTTACTTCAGAGTGTGGCTGTCCAAATCCTTTGGAATTCTCGTACCAACTGGGACACCTGTAATGGCAACAAATGGTTAAAAAGGGATTTCCTCTCACTTTCTGTTTCACCTCTGGGAAAGGAAGACAATGGAACTCCCCAAAGAGACACTAACAGCAAAAATGAACTAACAAAAAATGTTTGGTCTATACATACACATTCCGTGGGGAACAGAAAGAACTATACCTTAGGGAAAATCCCAAATTTTTAGTTTTCCGGGTTAGCAAGCGCTATACAAAACCACTATATATTTCCTTGAATATCATCCCTCTGCAGCATCTTTTCCATGACACTGGGGATATGTCAACCTCTCTGCAAACCACTATGTGTGTGGGGCATAGGTCACACGTAAGTCTTGTAAAATCTTTTTTTTCTCAACTCACTAGACATACAGCAGCCTTCATATGAGATATTGAAAAGCATCTTGTCCTGAGGCGCCCTCATAACTTTAGATGTTCCCACTTCACACTCAAGAGAATGAGATAATCATTATTATTATTTATTGTTATTACTTGTTTGAATGGCACTATTGTTCTATCTATTCAAAATAATAGATGCAATTAAAAATGAGTAATACATATAATTCAGATAAAACAAATACTTAAAATCATTATGTGTAGTTTTATGGTAAGAACACACAGCAGTAGTAAGATACAATAGGATGGAGTCATGTTGGGATGTATGCATACAAGCAGCGGCCCAGCTCTGACAAATCGCCGTAAACTCTCCTAATTATCATGTCTGCTGGTGAATTGAAAACCAATAGAAAACCATTCAAACATACCCAATATAAAACACACCCAGTGCTGATAATCACCTCCCTGGGTCCCTAAGAAAAATTCTGCTAAGATGAACCTCTACCTGACCCGTGATGCCTTTTGCCCAGTGCCCACCAAATGCAGCCTTGTGCCCAGTGCACACCATGCAGCCTTGTGCTCAGTGCCCACCATGATGTAGCCTTGTTCCCACCAATGCAGCCTTGTGCCCAGTGCCCACCAAATGTAGCCTTGTGCCCACCATTCAGCCTGCCTGTGCAGGTGAGGAACAAGAGAGCTGCCCAGATCAGTGCGCTTTGCAGGGAACACAGCGATAACAGCTTTCATTTCAATTGCCGTGTTCCCGCCGCTCAACGTCATATACAGCCCCGCCCCCTGGCCGGGGAACTTTGATAGACAGATCACCCGTCACCAGGATTGGATGGGTGATCCGTCAATCAAAGTCCCAGGACCAGGAGGAGGGGCTGTATCTGGCGGCGAGGAACAAGGGAATTAAAATGAAAACTGTTATCGCTGTGTTTCCTGCATGCGCTGCACTCTAAACATCCGTTCGGCTCTCTCTCTTCCCCTTCATGATCACTTTGAAAAGGACTCCCATTCCACCGGCGCCGCCCCTGCACCCAAGAGGGGGAGGTGGGGCCTCAAGTAATTTGCAGGGCCCTACGCAGCTTGCGTAGTGAGCGTATAGGGCGGATCGGCTCTGAGCACACCACTATGCAAGAATATGCATAATTTGTGCATTGTAGTGCAATCACTTCTCAAAAATAATGAAGGTGTGTTTCCTTTTTGTGTGTTAATGCACATTGCGAACACATTCAAAATAAATGTGCTGCCATGTACGTTTGCGAATGGGCCCCAAAAGTTCATCAGCAATGACCAGTGATAAAACGGACAGAAACCTGTTCCATACCTCCCAACTGTCCTTGATTTTGAGGGACTGTCCCTGATTTGGAACAAAGTCCCTCTGTCCCTCTGTCCCTCTTTCCTCCTCATTTGTCCCTCATTTTGGTCTGATCTACATAGTTGATAAAATCTTTTTATCTATCAACAAGTGTTTTCCCAGTGCTAAACATCTAAATTGCTGCATTTGTAAAGGTCAAAAGCCAATTTAAAGGAATAGTGGTGGTTAAAAAAAAAGCACTTGTGAGTTTAACCAAACAATTTTTTTGCATAATTCTCTTTTTAGGGGTGTGGCATGGGGTGTGTGCTATGCCTGCATACTTTTGCTAATAGCTGTCCCTCATTCCAATCTCAAAAAGTTGGGAGGTATGCTGTTCTGGCTGAAAAGCAAAATGAATCACCAGATAGAAAAAGCAGACTCCATTGTGCGCTATGACAAGAACTATAACTGGTGAAGGATTAGAGAAACAGTGTCCAGCTCCAATGCACTGACACAATGGTTAGGGTGTGCACAACATTTTAGGGCAGTGTCATAAAACAGCTAAACTTTTGACTATAGGAAAGGAAACGTAGGCGGGTAAATAGAAGGGCATGAAAAGCACCCTGGGGGAGCCTGCCAGATATGTACAGGATGTATATATTGTGTAAGGCCTCGTACACACGATCAAATCTGTCTGCTGGAAACGGTCTGCTAGACCGTTTCAGCAGACAGATTCGATCGTGTGTACGGGCTAACAGACGGATTTGGCCACCCGACAGATTTCAAAGCATGCTTTGAAATCTGTCGACTGGGAACCCGTCCACCCGACATGTCTGCTGGTTAGTATGCTAACCAGCAGACATGTCTTCTCGCACACGCGCCGAATGGTTTCGACGCATGCGCGGAAGTGTTTTACTTGCTGGAGCGGTGACGTGGCGGCGTCAACGTCACCGCCACGTCACCGCCACGTCAGCGCGCTGTGCGCTGCGGGGATTTTGGTTTGCTCGTGTGTACACGCGAGCAAACCAAAATCCCAGCAGACAGATTTGTTCAAATCTGTCGGACAGACAGATTTGAACAAATCTGTCTGCTCGTGTGTACGAGGCCTAAAACATTCAGCATCTACAACTTGGTCTGGGTTGTATGTATTTTTGTTTTTTTTTCTCGTTTACATACGGTAACTTTTATCAAAAAAAATCTATTGTCTTTCTTTACTTTATTTCTCATTGAGATTGTAACAGCAGTTTGGAAAAATCGATTTTTCTAATGTAATGACCCCAAATTAGAAAAAAAACCTTTGAGGTCTATGTAGGAATTTTTGCACACAATAGCAGACTGTAGGATGCAAAAATTCTTTAGAAGTGGGGATTCAAAGCCCAACTCGTAGCAAAAACAAATGTGACACATCCCACCTAGCTAATCTGTTTTTGAAAATACACTGAGAAACAGGCGACTCTAGGGGGGGGGGGGCAGAGGGGGCCCTGACCCCCCCAACATTATGCTGTGCCCCACCATGTGCCCCCCCCCCCCCAAAAAAAATGTTTTTTTTTTCTTTTTTTTTCTTGGGCCGCCCCTGGAGTAACAGTCTCTCCTGAGAGGAAGAGCGTCCCCAGTCAGAATAGAATAGAAAAATCTGTCAAAGCTATTCAAACCGGAGAGCACTAGATTTTTTCCTTTCCTTCCCATATGGTGGCAGGGGCGGACTGACCATTCGGTCCGTCGGGCACGGACCGAGGGCCCCATGGCCACTAGGGGGCCCCATCAGGGTTGCCAGCCTTGGTAAAAGCAGGGAAAGTTTGTTGGAATCAGTGTTTTTTTACATCTATCACTAAGATTATAGCTGCCCCGCCTCTCCACTGACTTCTCAGCCAATGGGAGCACACTGTACACACCCCCTTCTCCAGCGCGGCTTTTTTGACATACGAGCAGGAGATGCCGACTGCAGGAGAGGAGAGGGAGGAGGGGACAGCCTGCAGTGTGGGTGGATTGCTGCCTGATAAAAGGTAAGCTGGCTGAGCTGGAAGAATTGTATTATCAGTGCTTACCTATCCTGGTGAGGAGGGGGAGGCTGTGTAGCAGGGCTCCTCTTGCTGTTAGATCGTTTTTCTGTGTGAGAGAAGTGCCATGCTTTTGGGAGAAGGATGTGCTGAACTTCTCCAATCTCTGCTACATGTCCCTACTCATCACCTGCCCACCAGTACACAGACACAGCCTCCTCCTCCTGTATTACCACATGCTATGTCTGTGAGCTGCTGGGGCACTAAAAGTACCAGCATGGCAGAAGGAGCAGGAGCAGTGTGTTCTATCAGGGTGATTTTTGGAAAAAAAAGTGCTGATGTGTGTGTATATATAGATATTTCCAAAAATCATCCTGATTGAAACACACTGCTTCTGCCATGCTGGTTCTTGTAGTGCCCCAGCAGCTCACAGACATAGCATGTGGTAATACAGGAGAGGAGGCTGTGCCTGTGTACTGGTGGTGAGACAGTCAGTCAGTAAGGACATGTAGCAGAGATTGGAGAAGTTCAGCACATCCTTCTTCCAGAAGCATGGCACTTCTCACTATATATATATATATATATATATATATATATATATATATATATACACACTGTATGTATACTGTGCATGTGTGTGGTGTGTATACCAGGGGGCGGTCCATCCATTAAGGGCACCATCCCCTCTATGTTGAACTGTGCATGTGTGTGGTGTGTATACCAGGGGGCGGTCCATCCATTAAGGGCACCATCCCCTCTATGTTGAATGTATAGATTCATGCATTGCATGAATCTATCCATGGCCACCCCCAATTCAGGTGTCCATCCCCTTTTAAGATGCTGGGTGCCTAAATTGCAGGGGGGGGGTTGAAGCATCTGATTAGAGCCATAGGCTCTAATAGGCTTCACATTAGGGTGGGCTTGGAGCGCAGAGCACCCAGAGCCCATCCAGGTCAGTTCAGAAAAGCAAATTAATGTTTGCTTTTCTAACAATGAACCGTCTCTCCACCAATCAGGAAGTGCCATCAGCCATCATGTGATTGGCTGAAAGGACAGGCGCTCCTATTGGATGCCTAGCAGGAGAAAAGAAGAGATGCAGGGAGTAAGCAGCTCACCACTGCCCGTCCCAAATCTCACCGCCGTCACCCACTGCCTTACCTGCCACCAAGATGGGGCAAGTGTCAGTCAGACAACAGGGGGGGGTGCTGAGGGTCACAGTGGCTGCATTTGATGGCACAGTGGCTGCATCTGTGCCCCATCAAATGTAGCCAACTGTGCCCCATGTGTGTGTGGGGGGGGGGGGTGCTGAGGGTCACAGTGGCTGCATTTGATGGGACACAGTTGGCTGCATTTTAATGGCATAGTTCATAGTTGGCTGCATTTGATGGGGCATAGTTGGCTGCATTTGATGGCACAGTTGGCTGCATTAGATGGGGCACAGTTGGCTGCATTAGATAGGGCACAGTGGGCTGCATTTAATGGCAGAGTGGCTGCATTTGTTGGGACACAGTTGGCTGCATTTGATGGGGCACAGTGGCTGCATTTAATGGGGCACAGTGAGGCTGCAATTGTTTGCCCATGAGAGGCTTCTGGTGAATTTAGTGGGTCACCAACTCTAAGCCACTCAGCATGTCACGGAGCTTGGTGCCTCTCCGCATGGGTTTGCCCACATTCATGTTGCATCAAAAAAAGATGAGGGCCGTCTCTAAGCCTGGGGGCCCCATAATCTCCTATTGCCCGGGGGCCCCATGAGTTGTCAGTCCGCCCCTGTATGGTGGTATGACTGTTGGAATGACATTGTGTCCGGATCCATGGTGCTAATCTCATTCGTTTCCTATGGAGGTTGTCAGCTGAATTCTTTGATTACACAGATTATGCTTTGAGATCCTTACGGGTCAAAGCAGTGAGGTGAGAGTACATCTTTCACTGTGGAGGATATCATTTGGTGTCAATTTTACACTTCCATTCTGGAATCACTTTTTCTGCTGGGTCTTGCTGTGGATTCATGGTTTTATGGACTTTATTTCTCACATGGACATTAATTATGTTTATATTTACTTTCTATTTGTTATTCTAATTGTTTATTTGCGCTGCACTTTTTTCTACACATCTACAAATATTTAAAGATATCCTGCAAAACATGAATTATCAGTAATGTCCCATCCCATGGAATTTATCATTATCATTTCTCAGTCACCCTATGCCCAAAAGGGGCACAGGATGACCCTAGACCCAAGAGTTATTAGTAATGCTGGCACTCGAGTACCCCCCCCCCCATCCTTCAAAAGTCTCTGGGTGTCACGGGCCATTTTGTTACACTTTCACTTTCAGTTAGGCAGGTAATATACAGTGCAAATTTCTTTCCTACATCCACAGATTGCAGGAAAGAAACTTGCATGATTCCCCCATCAACACAGACAGTGCTGACAGGAATATCCCTCCTGCCCAGCAATTGTATTCTCCCGACAAACAGTGATTCTCACTAGTGGCTATACAGCAACCACTCGTGATAATCATAAGAGAATCTGCTCATTAATGGTTCAAATCTCAGCCAGTTCCTGCTGAACCAGCTGAGATTTAAACTGTCTATGGCTGGTCTTAGCTCTTAGGCAGCCCATACATTCATCACTTTTTTTCATTCAACTATTAGGTTGAATGAAAAAAAAAAAAAAAGAAATGATCCAATTCCCCCATCTACACATTATAGGTGGACGGGGGAATCCTCCCAGTGTGGACCAGTGCTGGAATAACCAGAGTTGCTGTCCTGTCCGGGCTATTCACAGCGCTGGTCTCTGTGTCCTTGGCAGCGGCGGCAGCACATTGGAACCCAGTGCTGGTTACTTTATTGGGCTGATGTACAGGAGGGCCAGCACAATTTGTTGTTACAGATGGCCTGGGCAAGTGCAAAAATCCACATGCCAGAGCCTGCCAGGAAGCCCACACTGCACAGCGCTAATCACAGGCAGTGAGAGATTTCCCGGTCCGCAGCTCTGCACAGATTAGGAAATGTCTCTCTGCCTGTGATTAGCACTGTGGAGTGTTGGCTTCCTGGCGGGATTGGGCATGTGGGATTTTAAACACACCCGAGCCCATCTCTATTAGGTTGTAGACAGTTAAGCTCCCTGCAGGTTGCTTGGCAGCAGTGGAGCCTTCTCTGACATGCTGATCGTGATGCAATCCAGGTGATGCTCCCAGTCAAATCCTAATGTTAAATATCAGAGATTTTATTGATCAAAGCCCACACTGTACAGGCATAGAGCCCACACTTTACAGGCATAGAGCCCACACTGATGCGGAACATTTGTTTGATTATATATATATATATATATATGTGGTTGTACTCTTGATGCTAATAAATACTGTATTTATTAGATCTAACTGGGAGCATTACCTGGATCACATCCCGATCAGCATGTCAACAGAGGTTATACAGCATTACTGCTGCTAGGTGACAAGCTGGAGGCTCAGCTCTCTATAACCAAGAGTGCCAGCCTTCCCCTGCATGCACCCATAATGTCACCAGCACTAGGTCCTAATGGACTGCCGCCGCTGCCAAGGAGACAGATGCCAGACCAGCGCTGTCAATAGCACAGCTGGGGGACCCAACAGTGGCAGAACACCAGGGCTCGGTGGCAAGACAACTTTTGCAACCCTGAAAGTTCTCCCACTGCTTTGGACCCTTATATTTTCTTGGTGTGCTGGTGACATATATATCTTGTTTTCTGCCACCCTGGG
Organism: Rana kukunoris; assembly: GCA_029574335.1. Lineage (NCBI taxonomy): Eukaryota > Metazoa > Chordata > Amphibia > Anura > Ranidae > Rana > Rana kukunoris. The sequence continues at coordinate 81,411,443 of CM056051.1, forward strand.
GAGCCCCAGTATAGTAGGAAGGGAGCTCACTGCAGAACATGTAAAAGGGCCCTTTGTCGGATCGTAGTAAAGGGCCCCAGGAGATATATATATTTGCATTTTATAGTTGCCCCCCTACTTTTGTCCCTGTCCCCCTATGTGCCCCCCTAAATATGAAAGCTGGAGACGCCACTGCTGAGACCCATAAATGCGTACCTGATTCTGCTGTCACATGATCTCCAGGCATCTCTTCCGAAAGTTGTGACAACACTCATGTCCCCATGAAGTAATGTGGGCACTACAGAACAGATCCTTCCTTACTAAAGCAGAAGAAAGAAACCTGGGACTGATGTGTAACATAATTGTGGATTTTGGTACAAAAGTGTGATTCTTAAGGCCGCGTACACACGATCGGTTTTGTCCGATGAAACTGGCCTTAAGGCCAGTTTCATCAGTCCAAACCGAGCGTGTGTACGGCCCATCGGAGCGTCGTCTGTCGGACCAAAGTTTTAAAACTTGCTTTAAAATCGGACCGATGGACGCCTGACCATCGGACCAAACCGATGGTTAGTATGCAAAAGCATCGGACCAAAAACCCGCACATGCTCAGAATCAAGTCGACGCATGCTTGGAAGCATTGAACTTCATTTTTTCAGCACGTCGTTGTGTTCTACGTCACCACGTTCTGACCCGATCGGATTTTGGACTGATGGTGTGTACGCACATCAGACCACTCCAGCGGTGAACCGATGAAAACGGTCTGTCGAACCATTCTCATCGGGTTGGACTGATCGTGTGTACGCGGCCTCAGCCTCGTACACACGATCGGACTTCCATCAGACTTTTCCATGGATTTTTGTCCGAAGGGGCATTGGCTGTGAACTTAATATGCATACACACGGCAGTACGTTTTCAGCCAACATAAACCAAACCACTTGGTTTTTCAGCTCTTTACCTCCACTCTTTGGGCAACTTCTGCCATTGTCTGTTTAGCAGTGGTTCGGAGCATGCATGTTTGTACTTTGGATTTTAGTCCGAAGGATTTGTGTACACACGATCGGATGATCCAACAGAACACATGTTTTATCAGGCAATTTGAGAGCATGCACAGCCAACATTTGTTGTTGGAAATTCCAACAACAATTGTCTGATGGAGTATACAGACGGTCAGATTGTCGGACAATTGTTGTCGGAATAACTGATTGTGTGTACTGGCCTTTAGCTACGGTTTTCCTTTAAAGATGACGTTTAGATTAGATAAAGGGGGTAGAAGGATTGTTTTTTTTTTGGATTGGTTTTACCTTTAAGATGAGCTTCAAAGTAAACCTGTCCTGAGAGAAACATGGAGGCTACTAATAGTTACCTATCCTTCTAAAAGCTTGTTCCTTGGCTGTCATGGTAACCTTCTTGCTTCAAAACTTTGAGTTACCGACCCAGAATAATTGTGTAGATAAGGAGGTCTGATTATTTATTTTTTCTAATTTGTGGGTCAGCATATTAACCTGACAACCAGCATTTTTAAATAGAGGTTGTGAATGACATCTCTTGTTGTTTTTTCTCTTGTGACAGGTTTGCTTTGAATGAGATTGGTAATGAGGACATAAAATTTGAGTGTAATATGCAGTACTACATTTACCTCCTCCATGCCTTCAGCCTTGATTTGCTGCCTTAACTTGAAGTTGTCCTTTTCATTAATCATGTAGAGAAGGACCATTTATACAATACAGGCATTTGATGCTGCAGGCACATTAATTATTTGTGAAATGTAGATTTGCCCTTTTACTCTATTAAAACATTCAAATAAATGGAAAGTAAATGTCTTACACTGCAGAAAAGTAAGTCGGCTTTCAGTATTAAATTAAATAAATTGACTGCAAGAAGAAGCAGATTGCTGGAATGCAGCAGTACCACCAGAAAAATACACGTGTGTGTGTTTTGTATATACAGTTTATATATTATATATATATATATATATATATATATATATATATATATATATATATATTGTATACAGTATCTCACAAAAGTGAGTACACCCCTCACATTTTTGTAAATATTTTATTCTATCTTTTCTTGTGACAACACTGAAGAAATTACCCTTTGCTACGATGTAAAGTAGTGAGTGTACAGCTTGTATAACAGTATCATTTTGCTGTCCCCTCAAAATAACTCAACACGCCATTAATGTCTAAACCGCTGGCAACAAAAGTGAGTACACCCCTAAGTGAAAATGTCCATTTCCCCTCCCCAGTGTCCTGTGACTTGTTACAAGGTCTCAGGTGTGAATGGGGAGCAGGTGTTTTTAATTTCGTGTTATCGCTCTCAAGCCCGTATACACGACCAGTTTTCCTGCCAGGAAAACTGCGGGGAGAGCTTTTGGCTGGGAATCCCGGCCGTTTGTATGCTTCCTCGCAGTTTTCCCTACAGGAAAACTGCCGGGAAACCCGGTGGGAAAATGGAGAACCTGTTCTGTATTTTCCCGCCGGGATGTCTGGCGGTTTTAAACCTGGCAGTTTTCCTATGGGGAAACACTGCGAGGGAGCATACACACAGCCAGGATGCCCGGCCAATTCTCTCCCCGCAATTTTCCCGATGGGAAACCTGGCCGTGTGTACACTGTGAAACTTACCAAGCAGGTTCTCGGGTTTCCCGTCGGGATTCCCGGCGGACTTTATACCGCCAGGATTCCTGGTCGTGTGTACAGGGCTTCACTCTCTTACTGGTCACTGGAAGTTCAAAATGGAACATCATGTCAAAGAACTCTGAGGATCTTAAAGAATTGTTGCTCTACAAAAGATGGCCTAAGCTATTCTTAGAAGATTACCAAGACACTGAAACTGAGCTGCAGTATGGTGGCCAAGACCATACACCTGTTTAACAGGACAGTTCCACTCAGAACAGGCATCCCCATGGTTGACCAAAGAAGTTGAGTGCATGTGATTTATTTTGAGGGGACAGCAAATTTACATTGTTGTACACTCACTACTTTACGTTGTAGCAAAGTGTCATTACTTTAGTGTTGTCTCATGAAAAGATATAATATATTTTTTTTTTAAAGTGAGGGGTGTACTCACTTTTGTGACATACTGTGTGTGTTTGTGAATATATATATATGTGTGTGTGTGTATGTGTATGTGTGTATATATATATATATATATATATATATATATATATATTTATTTATTTATCAGATTAATAAATTATTTAGAGGGTAACCTCTTGCAGAAGCGAATTACTGAATTTAACTAAACCTGAGATCATGGTTTTCCTTTTTATCAGGTTAGTAAAAAGGTCTATTCCAAAACAGGGATGACTGGGGTTATAAGATAAGTGTAAGTAAAAACTTCCAACAGATGTCTACAATTATGTAATGTATGGTAAAAGAAAACCGGTTCTTTTGCATCAACATTTTTGGAACCAAAATCTTTTAAATTGGCTCACATCTTGCAAAAGTGCATTCTTTATTTGTCCTTTTTTTAAGGCACACAAATATATAATAATTTTACATATAAATTTGAAAATGAAATTGAGGCTTTTAAAAAACGTTGAGTACTGCTTGGACCTTGAAGAAGGGGACCCCGAAAGCTTGTCCTGAAAAATTGTATGTTAGTGCAAATAAAAAAAGTATAACGGACAGTACTCGCTTTTCTCCGTCACAATTGCACTAATAAGGCTACAATCACAACATGTAAAAAATTTTTTTTTTTTTATGTGGTGTTACAAAAGTGAAGGAAAGCGAATGTGACAGGAATAAAAACAAAAATTCACAGAAATCAAAGCCTCAAGAAGGAAAAAGTGGAAAAAAGTTTTCTCCTTCGTTCATGGACGGACACAACCTTAATCTTGACAAAGTGGGTATTCGCCTTCCTTTAGGAGTGACTAGGCAGAAACTTATAGTAAATGTTTAAACACATCATACACACCCTACAGTCCCGCCTAGGGGCCGGGCCCTCTGGGTATAATCCCTCTCTCTGCATCTCGCAGATAATTTTTTATCTGCCTAGTTAACCTCCCTGGCGTTATGATTCTGTCTGGAATTTTGTACCAAAAGCGTTGCAATTGTTTTGCAAGGAAATGTGGTGTTATGTATTATAGGCCTGCAATTCTTAGTAAGTACTTACTTAAATCTATCTAAACAAGAGTCTAATAGGCATCCCGGGTATGATTTTTTTTTTTTTTTTTATTAAAAATTATAATATAATAAATAATTATAAAAAATTATAACAAATAATAATATAATTATTGTAAAAATTATTCAATAATGTAATCAAATCAAAATCACTGAAATTTGCTCAGTTGCAGAATTTTTGCTGTCATAATTTTTTTTTTTTTTATGACGAATTTCCCCACAGATCGCTATCGCTAAATTCTGCAAGTGATTATAATTTATTATCGCTGTTTTTTAGCTGCTCTAAAACAATTTTTGCCATAAAGGGACACTTTTGGTTGCTATGGGCAATCTACAGTTTGCAGGGAGAAAGAAAAGTTTTTATTATATAAAATGACATGCAGGGCACTGGGCAGACCACTAGGGACATGGGGTGTGTGTATTTTTTACATACAGTACTGTAATCTATAAGATTACATTGTACTGTATGTAAAGTGTTTGTTTACATTTTTGAATTTGGCGCCGTTCTCCGTCCCCGTGCGTCGTAACGTCGCAGGGAACGGAGCTCGGCGGCACACGGGGACGCTGTGTGAATCGAGCGAGCACCCGCTCGCTCACACAGCGGGGATGCATCGCTGGATCCACGGAGAAGGTAAGTAAACTGTCTCTGGATTCTGCGAGGCGAGCCCGTGTCTGACACGGGATCAACAATAGTAGCAGCAAATTTTTACCCCGTGTCAGACACGGGAAAAACGCCAAGGAGGTTAAGGAGAAGACATGGCTCCCTTCGAGCCCATAGGCCTGGAGGCTTTATCTCAAATTCAGTGTTGGATTTTTTTTGCTTTAACGGCATGGCAATTGAAAGCCAGGTACTAAGAGACCGGATTCTGTGATTCCTACCATGAGGAAGGCTAGGAAGTTGTCCTCTAGGAGGATTTACCATCACACTTGTAAAGCTTACTTAGCCCTTTGCAAGGAAAATTAAGTGGAATCCACCGGCTAGGAAAAGGTTAGCATCTACTTCATGTTGGTTTACTAAGCAATGTGCTGTTTTTTTTTACCAACGCAGGACTCTCATCTGTCATTTTCTGAGCCGATCAGTGGTCCTAGCTATTAATAATTGGCTTGGACCCACTGATCAGCTTGTGCTACACTGACAGATCAGTCTTCCAGACCTGGAAGAAAGCCGCAATATACAGGTATGTGATTGTGTCTGTAGGAGCTGACCTGTCACAGTATATGTACTGTGGAGGGTCGACAACTGGTTAAATTATAGGATGGTTGGAGCTGAGATCATGTGTAGATCATTCTTGCTGTAGGATGTGCTAAAGCAAAAGTGACATTTACAAAGAGAAAACATATATACAGTTTAAATGGCTGGAAAATTACATTTAAATCAAGTTTCTTAAAAAAAAAAAAGAAATTACAACAATCACTCAAAGATCTGAGTGCTGTTTAAAAAAAAAAAAGTTTAAATTGCTGGAAAATTACATTTAAATCCAGTTTCTTAAAAAAAAAAAAAAGAAAGTACAACAATCACTCAAAGATCTGAGTGCTGTTAAAAAAAAAAAAAAAGAAGTCAGCATAAAATGTAATTTGACGGTAATTTTAAACACTTTTTTCCTTTGCAAATATTTGTGCTACTGCAGCACTTTATAGAAATGTGCCGCTTCACGGGCACTATAAGGGCACCCTTTATTTATAGGAAATGGGTGTTTTTGATGTTTCCTTTTAGGCATTTACAAAATCAATACTTATGGCTGAATGGAATTTTTAAAAGTTTTTTTCCCCCCAGTTTTCAGCACCCAAGCATTAGTAATGTTCACCTTACTCCTTGAACCGAACACAGGTATGTTAGGCTTATCAATAGTGTTCAGCACCTTAAGAAGCTGACGGTACAATTAAGTCTTATTAAAGGAGAAAATGCAGGCATGGGGTAAGGACATTTAACAAAATTATCAAAACTTGACATGGCATTCATAAACAGTTATCAAAGATGTAGGGATTGCAGATCTGTGATGGGTGGCAGTCAGTGGCAGATATATACAATAACCTGATGGAGTTCAGAATCAAGTTTTTTGGCGAATGGTGCACAGATCAGCATCAGTCAAGAGAATGGATATCACTTAACTAGTGAGAGGCATACAACATGCGGAGATGGGATTAAATATAACTGAGTGCAGGGAGAGGGATACAGTAAATCGAGATGAGCAGTGCTCAAGGAACTGGATATTACTTCAGGCAGTGGGGTTGATTACTAAAACTGGAGAGTGCAAAATCTGGTTCACCTGTGCATGGTAGCGAATCAGCTTCTAACTACAACTTGTTTGATTAAGCTTTGACAATAAAACCTGGACTCTAATTGGTTCCTATGCAGAGCTGCACCCAATTTTTGAATTCTTCAGTTTTAGTAAATCAACCCCTATGTGTGTACTCTGTGTCCACGCAAATTGGGTCGTAGCCTTTGCAGCCTTTGTACTGCTCTCATTTACAGTTCAACAGCACATGTACTATATCTGCCAAGACATAACCGCCCACTCAATGGGCCTCTGGTTCCACAAGTGTTGAGCTGCTATACTATTTCAATAAACAATGCAAATACATCAACGTTGCACTTAGTTCATTATTCATTATACCTGCTATAGTCACAAAGGGAATATATCACCAAACCCAACTCTACTGGATGGGTGTTTTCGTTGGATATTTAGAGCATAGTAAAATATCTCTAATATAACATTCTATGTGTACAACGAACAATAACAAAAATGCATGAATCCCACTCTCTACACACAGCTTAGTTACATAACCACTGCTATATACAAGGATTCCAAGAAACACACCGCCTCGGCTGGCTTGATATTGGTTTGTACTGTAGAAACTGTGCTTGTGCTAGGTGACTTATATTGCTTTTAAACTTCAACTAATCCCCAGGATTACAGTTTATAATGTCTCACTCCTACTATATTGTAAGGAAAACAAGCCACCAGTTCTAGATGGCTCAAATCCTATGGGGTTAACATCCAGAATAAATTCCACCTAGCTCTCAGGACCGTGGTAGCTAAGAGAAATGTTCATTAAACAGTGGCTTCAGGGCTGGTATTATAATTGTTGAGGGAAAAAGGTTAAATGAAATTTCTGCTGAACAGACATCCCATACACCGGCTTCCCAGTTACGACTTTTTTTTTCATTAGTTATAGACAAATAAAGATATTCGGGGACTGCAGTAAGAACTTATTTCTACAACAAGCCTATGGCAAAGCATAAATATCATAATATTATACTGCAGTAATTCCCATGCAACGTAAACCTAATTCTTTAAAGTGCAGAAGTTTTCTTCACACGATGGGGTAGGAACTTTAAACTTGTCACAGAGAAGAATATATGCACTGTAAAACAGACCTTAATTAAAAAATGAATTTAGTATATTTTTACTACAAATTCCTCTACATAAACATGATCTCTGGAAGGCCCAAGGGGTATACTGAACTCATATATGCTCCATAACTATAATATCTAGGCCAGATATTTACATATGGTACATGAATATTGAAAATCGAGTATTCAAAATGATATATAGGTATCAATGGGCTGGATGAGGCATGATCCAAACAAAGATCTTGATCTCTGTGTGTTTGCTAGATTTAGCTTCCTCAGGAGATCCTATATTAGTGTGGAGCATATTTGCATATGTATAGGGTCGTCTCATTGCTGCCCATCTAGTGCACCTGTTGTTAATTTCAATTAACAGCAAAGCAGCTAAAACTGATTAACAACCCCCTCTGTATACACCCCTTCCGCTCTGCTACTTAACTGACTACATCAATATCCCAGGAGTTCTGATTCATAAGTGTTCCTTTTTTTTTTGAGCAGTGTATATATATATATATATATATCTATATATATATATATAGATATATATATATATCTACTTTGGACTGAGGTACCCATTGTTATGATTTAATAGGTGACATACTGCCTCTCTCCTATTTGGGGGGTTTCCCCACAACCTGGTATGTAGTCCTGGTGATGCGATATTTAACCACCTGGGTTGGTCTGTACCTCTCAACATAAGACTGAGCATCCCTGAACTCTAACCCATTTCACTTGAATATGAATATGAATGAATTTGACAATTGCGATACACTAGATGTAATATTGTTACATTTGAAAATATACACTTGTAATGACTTGAGAATAATTATGATTTATTCTCACAATGATATAGGATTTCCTGAGGAAGCCAAGTCTAGCGAAACACGTAGAGATCAAGATCTTTGTTTGGATCCTCCTTCATCCAGCCCATTGATACCTGTATATCATTTTGAATACTCGATTTTCATTATTTGTGTACCACATGTAAATGTCTGGGCTAGGTATTATAGTTATGGAGGATAAAGGAGCTCAGTATAAAAAGTGTTAAAAGTTTTTGAAAAATGTTTTATTGTATATTGTTTTACTATATGAAATACTCTAGTGCTATGATATGAGGAGTTGCTAAGTAAATACAGCAGCTGTAATAATTGCTGCTGCCAAACACTGACACATCAACACTTTGTAAACACTGTTCAGCCATGAGATAGAGAGATACAAAGTAACATTATTACTCTTGGTATCTACTTATTCATCTTCAGATCAAAAGAATAAGATTCAGTCTGCATATGATGTCAGTTAAAATTTACTTAAAGGCAAAATTCCTGTAAATTTTTTGCCATCTGTGTCCCATAGGGGGAGAGTTCCCTTCACTTCCTGTTGGATGTTAGAGGAAAGCCCTCCAAAGTGAGGGAATCCAGGGGTGTCACCAAGCTCACCAAAATTTGTGTCCCTGTTGGAAGATTTGCCCCTCTATTACTGTTCTGGTGTTAAACTCAAAATTTGTGATTTTCTTATTCTTTTCTAATCAGTGTAGAAAAAAAAGTGTTCTCTTTTATTTTTGGAATTGTTTTGTCTATGGATTGCATTTTTTCTTTTTTACATATTTCTTACTTAGTTATCTAAGGTAATTAGAAAGGTATAACAAAATCAGTAAGCCCATACCAGAATTTTTAAAAATTGCTCTGGTCATAGGGGTTGTGGAGATAAGAGAGCTGAAGTGGTTAATAAAAAATGAGGCAACTGTAAATTACCGGTATACATTAATGCTTTAGCAAACTAAATTTTAACCAGGTATAATATTTAATTTAAAGGGGTTGTAAAGGAAATGTATTGTTTTTTTTTTCATAATAAGCATCCTTTACCTGCAGACATTCCTCTTTTCACTCCCTCATTGTTCGTTTTTGCTCAGAAGTTGCTCTATTTCTTCTCTGTTCTGTTCACTTCCTGCTTGTCTGATTTTACTGTCCACCGTAAAGGGAGACTTTACTGCGGTGGTCAGTGACGTGCTCACCCCCTCCTGGGAACTACATATGTGCGGCAGGACGCTCTCTATGTGTTAGAGACTTCAAGGAGGTGTGAATTACTGGACGTGCCACAATGCATACTGAGAAATGTAGTTCTTACATAACTGAGTGCCGCAAACCAGGAAGTGAATGAGAGAACAGAAACTAGAATGGCGGAGGTGATATAGATGAAGGAATTTAATAGGTATTTACTGTTTTTTTAACAGAATCATTACACTATTCTGTCTGTCTACCTTGCAGACATTAATTTTAGGCAAAAGCTTTTTTTCCCTTACAACTCATTTAACTATATAGATATAAGTTGATGAAGATGAAACCGTTTTATTTTTAACAAAAAAAGGCGTTTGAAAAATTATTGTGCAAATACTGTGCGAGAAAAAAAGTTGCAATGACCGCCATTTTATTCCCTAGGGTGTCTGTTTATATATATATATATGTTTGGGGGTTCTGATTAATTTTCTTGCAAAAAATTTCGATTTTTTGCATGAAGGAGAGAAGTGCCAAAATAAGCCTGGTGGTCAAGTGGTTAATTATTTTATTATATATCTTTATACCCTATTCTTAAGGGTTGTACACAACCAATATCAGGTGGCCTTGGCCAGTTTAATAAAACTGGAAATTCAGCCTGTGTGCATGACAGCCGGACCATCAGGAGCCAGACCAAGGGGCATGACCGAAAAATGTTTGCTGATAGCACAGCAGGCGAGATCCCTGTACTAACATCGGATTGTTCGTTCAGCGGCTCTCCCTGAGCTCTTTAGTTTTGTGCTGAGTTGATCAAAAAACTTGTGTGTACCAGGCTTTACCTTTCCTTAGCATGTCCACTCTTTTTCACTGTTCCCATGATCCCTAGTTGAAAACTGCTGAGATAAGAAATCGGCTACAAAGAAGTGGATTGTTATCAATGAGTTAGCCAGTTCATAGACTTGTATTTTAAAGCGGGGTGCCGGGCATAATTTATTTATTTATTTTTTGCAAGCTAAAATTAATCACATTAAATAGTCCCTAAAACATATTAATAGCTTCTCAATCATTCCAGAAATCATTGCAAACACTTGCCTTATATCCTCCAGTTCATGTTGTGGCCGTATCCATCATTTGTGTGGGCATGTGAAGCCCAGTTCCTTTTTCTTCCTGGTTTTCAGGGAGAGGTGCATGCTGGGTGATTTTTAGGCACACTAATTCCTAGAGACTCCTGGGAAACGAGTGTCATCATTTCCCAGGAGGCAATGGGGTCTTAGGACAGGAAGTTGAACCACCTAGGACCAGAAACTAGTAAGTGAGTAAAACAATTATTTATTTATTTTACATTAAAGGCAAGCTGTTAATAGAAAGTTCATTTTTAGGTTGGAACTCCGCTTTAAGAAATTGATTCAAAGCATAACCATGGTAATGGATGATTCAGACCCTGTATATGTACACAGCAGTTAAAGCTGTTTATGGACATCATTACAACTTCTAGACAGGAACAAAAAAAATAACCTTTAATAGCTAAAAAGAAAAGTAAAAGATTATTCATTGCTTTGATGAGCTGTTGTTATAAACTCTATCTTTTATAGAATACAAGAGGCTAAACATTCTTGCACATTAAAACGCTTATTCATATGAGAAAATGTATTACAAGTATAAGTGAGATGTTAAGGCATTGTTTTTTATTTACATTTTGCATAAATTACATTTTCAGAGTCAAATGTTATTTTAAACGGTACAATTTAAAATGTTCTGTAATGCTACGGAAATGACATTTCACACCTTATTTCATGAGTTCTGTCAGAGAACAAGAGCATCTATGCTGTTAAGCACTATACAAATAATATAAAATAATACTAGAATAGCTGTTCTTGGGTGGTGTTGTGCATAAATTGCTAGTTTCCACCATCACATATATTTCAATCAAAATGATGCATGTATTACAGTGGGAAATTACTATGTAGATTAAAAAACAGCCTTAAAACTGTGCATTTTATAGTATTCCCACAACAAAGGGGAGTTCAAGAGGGATAATTGCATGAAAATAAAGTGTAATGTACAAAAAGAGACAATCGAGCCTGTTATTCACAGAAGGTTAGTGGTTAAGCCTGTTCTGGACCATCTTGTGTGACACATATTCAAACTTGAGATAAACTGCAAATAAAAAGTTAAATAAACAATAAACAACTGCAATACATATATTTCATTTGTTTTACCTGCCAGAGGATTTGCATGTTCGTTTATCAAGTTCTGAGACCTACACAGCCCTGTCAGACGGCACTGCAAGGTTGGTGACTTGACTTTTTGCTACTGCCATTAAGCAACGCAACCTGGTCTCCTCCCCACCCACAGCCTGCTATTGGACAGTGAAGAAGTGGCAGCATGCTCATCCCTCTGTCTTCTGCTCCCTTCAGCATGAACTGGATTGGCTCCTTGTGTAGTTCCTTCCTCTCTAATGCTGCATTAGAAATAAATAGAAGCTGTCAAAAAAATGCATTTTAGAGTGCTGTAATCCGCCTGAATTGAAAGATGGAATTAGAAGTCACAAAAGATCTAAAAGCTATATGAAAGTTTACACTTAAAATAATTTTTGTAGATTGATCAATGGCATAATAGTTTATAGTTAGTTTAATAACACTAATGTAATGTGTGAGCTTCTCTTTTTTTTCCAGGAAACAAACTGCATTAAAAGTTTAATAAAAGGTCATAACAGAAACACCCCAAACCACATTGTCACATTCTTCAAGCCCCCTCCCATCCCCGTGTTCCCAATTAATCCAATTCAAAATGTAGACTTCAGATATGTGTTTGGTAGAAGCTGCAATTAAAAATGACAATATCCACAAGAAACAATATCCAAGAAAAAATGGGCTAGATTCAGGTAGGCTTACGATGGGCGTATCAGTAGATACGTCGTCGTAAGTCCTACTCTGAGCCATCGCACATTTAAGCGTATGCTCATATTGAGATATGCTTAAATGTTGCTAAGATACGAGCGGCGTAAGGCACTTACGCCGTCGTATCTGAGATTCATATTTACGCTGGCCGCTAGGTGGCTTTCCCATGTAAAATATGCAAATGAGTGTAATACGCCGATTCCCGAACGTACGCCCGGCCTGCGCATTTGTTTTACGTCGTTTGCGTTAGCGTAGGTCCGGCGTAATGTTACCCCTGCTGTATGAGGTGCAGCCAATGTTATGTATGGACGTTTACGTAAAACGTTCGCGAATAGGGCTTTGCGTAAGTGAGGTTCACGAAATTTTCATTGACTATTGCCGACGTGATTTGGAGCATGCGCACTGGGCTATGTTCTGGCCTGGCGCATGCGCAGTTCGTTCGGCGCGGGGACACGCTTCATTTAAATGATACACGCCCCCTACCCGCCGAATTTGAATTAGGCCGGGCCATTTACGCTACACCACCGCAACTTTACAGGCAAGTGCTTTGTGAATAAAAGTTGCGGAGGCGTATGGTAAATAGGATACGCTACGACTGCACATTTTTACGCAGCCGTACCTGAATCTAGCCCCATATCCTCAAATAATTTTTATTGGCTGGGCGGTATGTAATCAGCTTGGTAAAGCTGCAATACAAGAAGGAAAGATAAGTCAGGTTTTACTCTGAAATAAAGATTAGAATGGACTATTTTAGAGACACACCTATTTTACAGTACAAAGCAGCTTGTTTAGACTGCTATGTAGAGAGATAAGGCAGGTGTTAGCTTTAAAAACAAAATTAGAGTGTATTTCGGAGACAAAAGCCGCACTTTTGAACGATGTCCAAACAGTATTAATATTAAAATAATACAGGATTTATAAGGAACCAACATAAAGGGACACAGTACAGTTACAATACAAATCAATACAGGAGGATTAAGCTCATAAAAAAAACAAAAAAACTTACCTACTAAAATTATAGGGCAAGTGATACAAAAGGTAATAACACTAAGAAAGACAAAGTGGTTTAAGGGCACAGCTATGTCTTTGGAGATTTTTAGACCTGTCTGTTGCCAAGGTTGTAGTGATCAGCCTTATTCTGCATGTAGTGAGCTGACAGAATCTTTGGCTCAAAGTGGCTTCTGTCCCTCATGGCATCATTTTGTCTTGGAGGTTGCATTGGTTCTGCAAAAGTTCTGGGGCACTTGGGGGAGACTGTTGGTCCAGAGGCATGCTCGACCCTGCATTCTTCCTAGCCACCAGCAGTGAAGCCGATTTTGTTTCCCTGCCCAAATTTGCTACACCTCATAGTTGTGGTCATGTGGATCTTAACACTTACACCATGGTCCAGTGACACAGACACATGCTGGTGGAGGGCAGGGATGGCCTTATGAAAAAAAAATGGTGCCTGACTACCTGCATCGGTGGTGTAGTACAGCCAATAAACATGCAGAAGGGGGCCAACTGCACAAGGGGGAACCAGATATTTTGCCATGCTGGTACTGAGACGTTGGACATGAGAGTGATTTGGAAACATTTATATCTCCTGCTGTGGCAGCTGTGAAGGAGACCCATGCCTTGGGAAGGATGCTCCGGAAGATTATAGTGTGGGTGATGAGGTAGCATGTAATAGTGATTTTTAAATAGTGTTCATTGTTAAAGAAATGGGCAATCAAATTGAATTTGATATTGATTGCAAACAGTTCCTGTGTAGTGATGGGTCGAACACCCCCCTGTTTGGTTCGCAACAGTACATCTCGAACCAGACCTGAAAAAACAAAACAAAAAACCTGATGTTTATAAGCGGCCTGACACTGGATAGGGCTCCGCCGACTGACGTTCCTTATATAGGTAAGGGGGCGTGGCCACTGTGCGGTGACACGCCCCTTACCTATATAAGAAATGTCAGCCAGCGGAGCTATATTTGGCAGCGAGCCATCAGTGTGTAAACATCGGGTTTTATGTTTTTTTTTGGGTCCAGCGGTGCAGCGAGCATCATGATTGACGTCTACATCGTATGAGAGCTACATCGTATGGTGCTTTTTAAAAAAAAAAAAGAAAGATTTTTTTAAAAACTGTCTCTTGTCCTAAATTTTATGGGTGAATGGGTAGGGGTACTATGTACCCCTACCCATTCATAGGGGGTTCGGGATCTGAAGACCCCCTTGTTAAAGGGGGCTTCCAGATTCTTATAAGCCCCCTGCCCGCAGACCTCCACAACCACTGGGCAAGGGTTGTGGAGAAGAGGCCCTTGTCCTCATCAACATGGGAACAAGGTGCTGGGGGGCAAGTGGCTTGGTATGGTTCAGGAGTAGGGGTGCTCACTTATCCCCCCCCCATTCCTGGCCTGCCAGGCTACATGCATGGATAAGGGTCTGGTATGGACTTTGAGGGGGGGCCCCCATGTAATTTAAAAAAAAAAAATTGACATGGGGTTACCCTTAAAATCCATACCAGACCTAAGGGTTTGGTATGGATATGGATATTGTGGGGGACGCCTTGCAGTTTTTAAAATTCTAACAGAACCAAAGGGCCTGGTATGGGGGGGGGGTGCGGGCGGGGGGCTACGTCGTTTTTTCTCTTAATTCTGTCATGGGCTTCCCCTTGAAATCCGTACCAGAATTTTTTTTACATTTACATTTCTTTTTTTTACAATACATTTTTTAATTCGGCTCTCAGTGGTTAAGCTTTAACATATTGACTGCACTTGGTGGGCAAACATCTTACTGAGTGCCCAGAAAGTTTGGGTGTTATGCAAGTTCCTGAATGGGCGATGTTCAGGCCAAACTTATGCTCGGCCCAAATTGTTTGCCCATCCCTAGCATACACACGCTTGGGTTTCTCAGCAGGAAAATAGAGGGCAAATTTTCTATCTTTCTCGTCGAGATTCCTGTCAGTTTTCCAGACGAGAAACCATACACACGCACGGTTTTCTCGGCAGAAAGCTCTCCCAGCAGCTTTCTTGCCGAGAAAACCGTGCGTGTGTATGAGGCTTGACTCTTTATAACTTGAGAGACAATTTCTGGTAGGCAGGATTGCCTCTATACACTGCATTCAATACCTTTTCACACTGCTGATGCTGGGACTTTTTATCAACTTATTATATATCGTTGGTGGTGATTTATGGCAAGACTGTTCATTACAGTGTCTTTTACAGCAACCTTCGATTAATTGCGCTGCATCTTTTGTATTTACCTGTCAAACAAGTGCAGAAAAATTGGGCCTGGTTGTTGGTGGTACCTGAACACTGTAACCCTACAGCAACCTTCGATTAATTGCGCTGCATCTTTTGTATTTACCTGTCAAACAAGTGCAGAAAAATTGGGCCTGGTTGTTGGTGGTACCTGAACACTGTAACCCCTCACAGTTACTACTGCTGGGTGCAGCAATGGGCCTCCTGTTAAAAATGTAAAAAAAAATAACTGAAATTAAATGCACCTGTCAAACAGGTAGAGAAAAATTGGTTATAGGTTGCTTTAGGAAGTCAATCTAGTATGAGCCTGGGTGACAGAGGATGAGGAGGAGGACGGCTCAGCACTGAAAAAAAAGGACATCTGTGCCTGCGAGGATGCACCATGTCCGCGGTCACCAATTCTTGCTGTGGACACAGAGGCTGCTTGAGCTCTTTTAGGCTGCATTCACACCTGAGCGGCAAGTAACGCCGCATACGCGGCTTTACTTGCCGCGCTTCGATTTATTTTTTTTTTTTTTTTTACAAATCTTCCCATTCATGTCTATGGGCGAACGCCAATGTCGCTTGAAAAAAAGGGTCCGGGACTTTTTTTCAGGCGTTCGGCGTCTCAGAGATGTGAACCATCTCTATAGACATGAATGGGAAATTTCCCCTCCAGCGGCACGAGCGTCGCGCGACAGGCGTTTTGCCGCTCAGGTGTGAATGCAGCCTTAGTGGCCTGTGAGTGCAGTAGGTGTGGTCTGCCACTCCTTGTTTTCCTTTCAGACATGGTGGTTATTCTTTCGAGGGATTTTTATAAATGTTTATTATAGAGTGTGGGATGATAATATGGTGATTGGGTGCAATACTTTTGTGCTTGGTGCACTATAAACTGTTTTATTATAAATTGTATTTTTAATAAAGGAAATAAGAGTGCAGCAATTGTGGTGATTTTTATTTTATTTTTTACTGCTGCCAAAATTAACAAAAGAAATGTGGTGATGCAGAAAGAAGATCGCCTGCGGCTCAGAAGAAGGAACAGCGATTATGGAGAATTACATTTTTGCTGCTGCTGGATTTTTTTTTAAAAACCCCCCAAAAAAAGAAAAAAGAAAGGGGAACCACTGCTGGTTCAAGGAGGAATGCCTACAATGCAGGATGAAGAAACAGCAAATAAATATTTTTAGTGCTGCTACTGTGGCAAAAAATAAATAAAAATAAAATAAATAATAATAATTAAAATGTAATTAAAAAAGAAAGCAAACAATAAATAAGGAAACCACTGCTGACGCAGAAAGAGGAACAGGGGGGACAGCAGATAAATTAAAGAATTGCAACCCTGACCCGGAACTGGATATAGCTATACTGTATATTGCAGATAGAGGGTAAACTGTGCCTGCGTGTTATACGCAGGGGGCTGTGGAAAGGGTTTTCCCTGAAACTTCCCTCTTAAAGTTAGTGTGCGTGTTATACACCGATAAATACGGTTGTCTGCTTTTGTCCAGATATTTATTATTATTGTCATCCTCTGTGCTGCGTTGAAGCTACTAATGCTGTAATGCTTCTGCTGCAATAAATACAATTAATTATTTGTGTCTAATTTTTCTTCAGTTACAGACTTTCAACAAACAGATGGTGTTAATGTTGCTGTGTTATAGTGCTGCTGCATTTGGAAACATATTAGGCATTTACCTATTATCTTATGCTCCATAACTGTCTTCATGCTGTGGTCCATGATGGTGATGGTGATGCTACTAACAGATAAAACAAAAATGTCTATTGTCTTAGCAAAACTCTTTGGTCCTGTATTATTTACATCTGAATACCTTTCAGGTCAAAAGGATCAAATGTGGGAGAACTTTTATTTATTTTTTGCTGACGAAAGTAAATAGGAGATAATGTACATAACTTTGCCCAACATTTATAGCTATAATTATTAGCACAGTAGATTTTAAAATGCTTGCACTGCAACACACAGCAGACTCACATAAATAAATGGAAGTGTGTCCTTGTGTCCCATGCACTACATTGTAGAATTGAGGTCACTTTTGAATGACAGCCCTCCATTCAGTTTGCAGAGGAAGTTTTGCTTATTCTAGAAACCAGGAGGGTGAAAAAGCTGTTAAGCTGTGTCTCCTTGTCAGCTTAGTTTCTAAGCTCTAAGGAATAGCTATTATGGCAGATTAAGACTGCACCCCTTGAGGAGGGAAATTGGGAGAATAGCTTTAGCTTTTTTTTTTTTTTTCATTTCTTTTTTGTTTACGAAAAGTTTTTTTTTTTTTTAATTTCTTAACATTTCTTCTTCTTGCATTTTCATCATTCTTCCACTGACTCAAGAATTAGTCTAGGGGTTTAATTTTTTTTTTATTATTGAATAGGAGCTTGAATAGGATTGGGACTGTGGGATACCTCAAACTGTAGAACTTGGGGACTGCTTGGTTTCTGGCTGCTCTGTATTAATTGCAAAATGTGTTGCACAACTTTGGGCTGCACTGTACTTTCTCTTGGTTATTTAGTACAACTCCTGGCTGTCATGCACAACTCCTGGCTGCACTAAGCACTTTAACAGTATGACATGCTCTTGGTTGTTTTGCAAAACCTATAGCTGCACCAAGCACTGGCTTTTAAGATGAGTTGCCCCACAGTTACTACTCCACTGTGTAGCAGGACCATGTACACACTCAGTGCCAGAATAGTGGAGCTTCCTCACTCTTGTCCTCCTGGCTCTTATCCAGACTCTGACCATGGTTCTTTCTCTCTCTGGTTGAGCCCCCAGCTAAGCCTAGCTGGGACTGTGATGTCTTTCAAAAGTAAAAACTACAGAGGTTTCTTCTCTGCCTCGGTTTTCTTCTCTGCAGAGGTCTCCTCCAGAAGGCTAGACCCCGGAACTCTGCCCACTGGCCTCAGAATATGGTTGAAGGAGAACCACTTAGCATTCAGCAGAAAGATCAAGACTCATCTATTTTGATATCAAAGGAGACAGGAACAACAAGCGCCCAGAGGCGATTAAGTTCGCATGTGCCGCGCTATACAAGTTTTCATTCATTCATTCATTTATGGGCTCTCTAACAAAATACTGGACAATCCCCTCCAGGGATTGGCCAGAGACCCACAAATTATCAGGCTGCTTGTTCTGCCCCCCCCACTATACTTCCAGAACCCTCCAGCAAACAGGGGGAAGTAGCAGAACAGCAGCCTGTGGGATACTGAACAGCCCAAAGCAATCAACCCCTGCTACACTAATTTAAGATGAGCTACCTAAATTTGCCTAGCAGCTTACTCTAAACTGGGAGGATGCCATGATACATTTTCGTGGGTTTAAAGCTGATCTAATACCTTTTAATACTTTTGAAAAGGGTTGTCCCGATACCGATACTAGTATTGGTATCGGGACCGATGCCGAGTATTTGCGGGAGTACTTGTACTCCTGCAAATATCCTCGATACTAAAATAGAATACTTCCCCCCCATATTGCAGCCATTGCCTGTCCCTCATACTTGTAGATATGATGCCGCCGCTGCCGCATACCGCCGTTAATCCCCCTGCATTATAGCGTAGCACGCATTGCAAGCTTTCGTTTTGAATACTTGTAATGCCCGTGCCGCCATGTATTGACACTACCCTTCTCGGGATTGGACGGATCCGTTCAATCCCGAGCAAGGAGGAGTGTCTATGCACGAATCCGCGTATAGACACTACCCTTTGCTCGGGATTGGAAGGATCCCTCCAATCCCGAGAAGGGGAGTGTCTATACATGGCGGCGCGGGCATTACAAGTATTCAGAACGAAAGCTTGTAATGCGTGCTACGCTATAATGCAGGGGGATTAACGGCGGTATGCGGCAGCGGCGGCCGCATCATATCTACAGGTATGAGGGACATACATGGCTGCAATATGGGGGACATGACATGGCTGCATATGTGGGGGACATGACATGGCTGCATATGTGGGGGACATACATGGCTGCAATATGGGGGACATGACATGGCTGCAATATGTGGGGGACATACATGGCTGCAATGTGGGGGACATACATGACTGCATATGTGGGGGACATACATGGCTGCAATATGTGGGGGACATACATGGCTGCAATGTGGGGGACATACATAGCTGCATATGTGGAGGACATACATGGCTGCAATGTGGGGGACATACATGGCTGCAATGTGGGGGACATACATGGCTGCATATGTGGGGGACATACATGGCTGCAATATGTGGGGGACATACATGGCTGCATTTGGGGACACATTTAAAAAAGTATCGGTATTCGGTATCGGCGACTACTTGAAAAAAAGTATTGGTACTTGTACTCGGTCTTAAAAAAGTGGTATCGGGACAACCCTACTTTTGAATCAATTACCTGAAACAAATAATGGAAAAATAGCATTTAACTTTATTTATTACATGTTTACATGTCAGTAACTGAAAGTTGGAAACAGTCAGGTAGCTAAATTTTAAGAATGTGGTCAGCAATGACAACCTATGTATACTTGAAAATATAGGAATAGATTCAGATATGCAACAAAAACATGACTATACAGATGATAAAAAGACCAGGAAAGAATTAGAGGCATGCATTACACATATGTTTATTGACAGCAACAACAATTCAACAAAATTCTCCATAAATTGCTTGCTGCTTGGTGGCATTGATTTATTATGGGTATTCCCAATTTCCCATATTAATACTCACAGCGGTGAATTCTAATTTTACAAGGCTTTTCATCTGCATCAAGCAGCCCATGTTGTTGGCCACCAGAGATTTGGGTGGGCTTAGAGGGAGGTAAAAAAAATAAAGAAGCTTGCTTATTATGCACAGCAATTACTTTTTTTTAATCTGAATTCGATTTTCCTTGAAGTCACAATCAACCACAGACTCCGGTGGCCAACCAGAAACTAATAAAATGTATTAATAAAATGACGTAGTAGTGAAAAGTAATTCTCAGGTTTGAATGCTGTGTTTTTGCCATGTATGGAGTTTATTGAACACAATCTGTGATGTGGAGGAGTAAATAAAAGAAAATAGACTGAAAGAGGAAGCAGCTAAGTAATGACTATACCACTAGAGGAGTTGGTGTTTGCTCTCTGTGTTATAAGATGTCTTTTTATGGCTTCATGTAAAAAGTAGTCAGGATAATGAAAGAGAAAGGTTAAAGCATGAATAAAGATCGCTCTGATCATTGCAGATGTACGGCTTATTGGTAGAGCTAGCCAGGGTCTAAACAAAGTGCTTAATGAGCGCAGAAATATATAACTGTTTCCCATGGATTGTAACAAAATATATTTAGTCACCTTATATATAGGGCAAAGTCTTCAATCTGCAGTCTGGGGATGTTGCCACTGACGTTAAATCAATGTAATTAGACTTCCCCCTTGCCTGTTAAATAGGTAGACTGCAGTAAAAAGTAATAAAATAAAATGCATGCTGCTCTCTGCATAATAATTTACGTCCCAAGCAGTTGTGTAATTTTCCTGGACTTCTTGATAAATAAAGATTGTGTTGATTGTAAGCAGCAATTTTAAAAGGTGCCCAGACAGGCAGATAATGCCTGTTCTGACAGCAGTCATCTTGTCCTTATAGAGAACATGACATGCGCTTTGATAAACAGGACCAATCCATGTGCTTTCTCAGCCAGAAAAATGCAATGCCTCTTACAGTGATGATGAAGTTAAAGGGGTTGTAAAGGAACATTGTTTTTGTTCATAATAAGCATCCTTTACCTGCAGACATTCCTTATTTCACTTCCTTATTGTTCGTTTTTGCTCAGAAGTTGCTCTATTTCTTCTCTGTTCTGTTCACTTCCTGTTTGCCTGATTGTTACTCACCACCATTACTCGCCCCCTCCTGGGAACTACATCTGTGCGGCAGGACACTCTCTACGTGTTAGAGATTGTGTGAATTACTGGGAGTGCCGCAAGTCATACTGGGAAATGTAGTTCTTACATGAACGAGCGCCGCAAACCAGGAAGTGAATGAGAGAACAGAAACTAGAACGCCGGAGGTGATATAGATGAAGGAATTTAATAGGTGTTTACTTGTTTTTTTTTAACAGAATCATTACACTTTTCTGTCTGTCTACCTTGCAGACATTTATTTTAGCCCAATTTTTTTTTCCTTTTCAACTCCTTAACCTCCCTGGCGGTATGATTCTTTCAGATTTTAGGTGCTGAAAGCGGTACCATTATTTGCAAGGAAATTTGGCATTTTATACTGTAGGCCTGTAATTCTTACGAATAACTCACTTAAATCTGACCAAACAAGAGTCTAATAGGCATCCCAGGTATGACATTTTTTTTAAAACAAATATATGAATTATAATATAATAAATAATTATAAATGCCTGCTCGTGGCAATCATATGTTTTTAGCTGCTTTGTTGTATCTTCATGTCTCTATATTGTCAAATCTTTTCTCTCTGAATGTCGAGTCTTGGACTAATAGAGTAAGGTTAGGCACATCATCTCATGTAGAATCTTTTATCTTTATCGAACTATCGAATTTTTTATGTTGGATTTTTCGGATTTCGGATTCTGCGCGTTCGTTATCGTTTGTTAAAGCAAACTCGAAAATCTCTGAAATTTGGACAAAAATGCATTTGGACGAAAACAAATGCACATGTCTACTCTGTAGCCGTCTTTTGGATATAGCAGAGTTCAGGAAGAGGGTAAGATGCTTTGTAGCCAATCCTTCATAAATCCTTCATAAAGCCTAACTCCAGGTTTATTATGACTTTAAATAGTCCTCTAAACAAATTATTTCCTTTAAAAACAGATTCTTCCACTGGGAGCACTATAAAAAGTGTATGTTGCATCAGCTATATACATATACAGCGCTGTATTGCAGCAGTGGGAGAAAGACTTCCATTTCCAGAGCACTGGAAAGGTAATTTTGTATTTTTATAATCTTTCTCTGATTAGCTGAAGTGGAGATTGTGATGTCATCTGACTGCCTCTCCCCCTCAGCCAATCAGTAATCAGCCCAACTAGCTTTTGCTCTGGGAACAGGAGAAAAGTGTCCGCTGCTGAAACACAGCTGTTATGTATCACGTACCTGGTTACCAGAGTCTGGTTGCAGGAGAGGTCCTCTCTTACAGCTCTGGGTTGCGAGTTGCTGGAGTGGGAACAGCGGGCTCGGGAGCACAGCGTGGTAGGAGTACCAGAGTAGTGAAGGGTAGGTGCGGGTAGATGATTCTTCTGGAGTAGAGGGCCTGGAAACCCCTGAAGCAGAAGAAGGGGGTCAGCGACCCCTAACTGGAAGTGCAGCTACAGCGGCAACAAGCTGATGAGGTAAGCTGGTTAGTGCGCAGTAGAAGATAGCAGAGTCAGACAAGCCGGGTCTCAATGGTTAACCAGGTAATCAGGTACAGAAGGCTGGAGCGTATTCGTAGTCGAAAAATCTCTTACTGGCGGCTTGAGCCTTGGTCACAGCTTCACGTAACAACTGGTTGTTGTGTTTAAGGAACTCCACGGTACACTGTACTGCTGAAGATTCTGAAAATAAATCTGGTAAAAATGTTAGGTTGAAACCATAGTTAGCAAAGAAAGGAGATTGCCCAGTAGCTGAGCGATTGGCATTGTTATAAGCAAATTCTGCAGAGAGACCCAATCATCTTGGGAAAAGGTTGTGAAACCTCTGATGTACTGTTCCAAGGTCTGATTCGTCCTCGCAGTTTGCCCATTGGTCTGGGGGTGTTATCCCTGAGGACAGAGAAAGTTCATTTTGTAATGTTTCGCAAAGGGCTCTCCAGAACCGAGAGGTGAACTGCACCCCCATATCTGATACAATGTTGGAAGGTACTCCATGTAGTCTGACGATCTCTCTAATGAAAACACGGGCAGTTTCAGCAGCAGAAGGCGTATTCTTTAATGGAAGGAAATGGGCCATCTTGGTTAAGCGGTCCACAATCACAAAAAATGCCGTACATCCCTTGGAACAAGGAAGCTCTACAATAAAGTCCATAGCGATCATTTTCCAAGGTCTATCGGGCACTGGTAAAGGTTTCAGTAGACCTCAGGCTTGGTTTCTGGGTGTTTTATTCCGGTTGCAGATAGGACAGGTATTGATATATGACCTGCAAAAGTCCTCTAGGCCGGGCCACCAGAAGGTGCGACGCACCAATTCGAGGGTCTTACGAACCCCGAAGTGCCCTGCTAATGGGTGATCATGGAGAAGCTTCAGAACCTCTACTTGGATAGGCTCTGGTACAAAAATTTGACTTCCTTTCCAAAATAGGCCATCTATGGAAATGAAAGAGATATTGGAAGGTTTGGAAGAATCAGAAGACGCTTCTCTGATCAGGGAGAGCAGATCAGTATGCAGGAGCAGGAAGTTGCCATCTGTTAGAATGGTGTCAGAAATGGATGTATCTTTTGGGTTGTCATGCATTCGGGATAATGCGTCTGGTTTGATATTTTTGGATCCTGGCCGATAAATAATGTGAAAACAAAAACGGGAAAAGAAGAGGCCCCAATGAGCCTGTCAAGGTTTTAGTCACTTGCCTGACCTTAAATACTCCAAGTTCTTGTGATCTGTATAAATCAACACAGAGTGAGAAGCACCCTCAAGTAAGTACCTCCATTGCTCTAAGGCGGCCTTGATGACCAGCAATTCTCAGTCACCTACGCCATAATTTCTTTCTGCGGGGGAGAAAAACCCCACTGGATGCATTAGGTCCTTGTCTCCTAGGCATTGAGCGATAACAGCCCCCACAGCAACTTCAGATGAATCCACCTTAAGGAGAAAAGGCAATGCTGGGTTGGGGTGGCTGAGGATTGGGGCTGATGTAAAGAGTCCCTTCAGGGTGTCAAAGGCTTTCTGAGCTTCAGGGTTCCAATGAAAACTGAGGTTTTGTTTAGTAAGCTGCGTAATGGGTGCAACGATTGGAAAGAATCCTTTAATAAATCTCCTATAGAAATTTGCGAAACCTATAAAACGTTGTACCCCTTTTTTGTCCCGAGGCGCTGGCCACTCCAAAATTGCAGATACTTTCTTTGGATTCATCTCAATTCCCGTTGGGGAGATCATTAGGCCCAGGAACTGGATAGTTTGTTGTTCAAACTCGCATTTTTCTGCTTTTGCTAACAAGTTGTGCAAGCGAAGGCGATTCAGCACTTTACGGATATGCTCTTGGTGTCTTTCTAAGGAACAGGAGAAGACTAGGATATCATCCAAGTAGACGATGATGAAAATGTCCAAAAAATCTCTAAACACGTCATTGACGAAATGCTGAAAGTAGCGGGTACGTTGCATAACCCGAAAGGCATGACCAAGTACTCGTAGTGGCCATATCAGGTGCGAAAGGCTGTTTTCCATTTGTCACCGTCCTTGATGCGGATCAAATTGTACGCTCCCCTCAGGTCCAGTTTGGTGAAAATAATGGCAGATCTCAGTTTTTGGAACAGTTCAGGTATCAGGGGCAGTGGGTAGCGTTTTTTAACTGTGATGTTGTTAAGCTCCCGGTAATCAACACATGGGCGAAGGGTCTGATCTTTCTTGGTAACAAAGAATATTCCGGCGCCCGCTGGTAATGTTGATGGGCGGATGAACCCCTTGTTTAGATTTTCATCGAGGTAAATCTTTAAAGCGTCCTGTTCCTTCTCAGAAAGTGGGAAGATACGCCCAAAAGGAATTTCGGCCCCAGGAAGGAGTTTGATCGGGCAATCATAGGGATGGTGAGGGGAAAGGGAGTCGGCCCCCTTTTTACTAAAAACGTCGAGGAACTTATGGTACGGCTTTGGGACAGACTGAAGCAGACTAGGATCGACATTTAAGCACAACAGAGCGGAAGATCGATTGGGGAGTCTGGGTAGGCAGTGATCCCTACAGTAATGAGATGGAAATGCAATATCTCCAGATATCCAGTTGACCTGTGAATTATGCGCCCGGAGCCAGGGTAAACTTAGAATCACTGGAAACAGAGGGGACGAGATGACATTCAGGATTAGCAGTTCTTTATGATTAGAAGAGGTAGTAGCAGGCAGAGGAAGGGTCTCCCGAGTTACCTGGCCTGACTTAATGCGCGAGCCATCGGCCAGGAAGACGAAGAGTGTAAAGTCTTTCTCACGTAAAGGTATATTATGCAGATCAGCAAAAGTAGTATCAATGAAGCAGCTGCACGCACCAGAATCAACGATGGCGTTGACTGAAACCATCCTTTCCGGGAGCTGTAAAGAAAGGGAAAGAGCAAGGTGGGTGTTGTTGGCTGAGAGAGCGGAAATATTAACAGGAGCTGGAGATCGAATTTTGACTGGGCAATTGTGCACGTAATGGCCGGCTTCACTGCAATAGAGGCATAGGTTCAGTTGGCGACGACATGTCCGTTTCTCAGGAGGCAAGGTGGGTCGCATGACACCCAATTGCATAGGCTCGGAAGTGTCGGGGGAAGAACCAGTAGGGCTCTGAAAGACAGGTGGTTGAAAGCGAGAAGCAGGCATGGGAGCCCGAGGAGTGACCTATATTGGGCGACTCAATCTGTACAGCCTTGGAGATCAGATCCTCTAGAGTGTCAGGTACCCCGATACGGGCCAGCTCATCCTTCAGGGCTTCTGAGAGGCCTAAAAGGAACTGGTGGTG
The DNA here is from genome assembly GCA_029574335.1 of Rana kukunoris. Lineage (NCBI taxonomy): Eukaryota > Metazoa > Chordata > Amphibia > Anura > Ranidae > Rana > Rana kukunoris. Next base: position 81,437,583 of record CM056051.1, read on the forward strand.
CAGAGCCACGCTGTTCCACTGGGTATCCGCACTTCAGCGGCAAAAATCCGTTACATAGTCCTCGACCGCTCTGCGGTCTCGCTGGAGTGCAAGCAAAGCAGCCTCAGCTGTGGCAGTCCTTTGGGGATCGTCCTAAAGTTGCATCATGGTCTGGAAGAAGATCAGCAAGGTCTGTGTCTGGGCGCTATTCCCCTCAGACAACCGGTGCGCCCAATTTTGGGGTTTTGGGGTTCCCCTTGGAGCAGGGAGACAACAAATCCCACTTTTGTGGCTTCTAAAGAGAAGGTTCGGGGTTGCAAGGCGAAATATAATTGACAAGCGTTACGAAAGTCCCGGAACTTGGTTCGGTCCCCAGTGAACCGTTCTGGCATGGGAACCCTGGGTTCAGGTGGCAGCATCACTATTGACAGAGCCGAGGCAGATGATGACGGTCTAGCGGCAGGTGCTGGGGCTGCATCTCCAGAAACAGATAAGTTCTGAACTTGCCCTTCCAGTCTCACAGCTTAGGTGAGGGATGCCAGGTGCTTACAGATCTCCTCCATAGCCGGACTACTCTTGCAGACTCTGTCATGGCTGCCTGATACTGTTATGTATCACGTACCTGGTCGCCAGAGTCTGGTTGCAGGAGAGGGCCTCTCTTATGGCTCTGGCTCGCGAGCTGCTGGAGTGGGAACAGCAGGCTCGGAGCACAGCGTGGTAGGAGTACCGGAGTAGCGAAGGGTAGGTGCGGGTAGATGACTCTTCTGGAGTAGAGGGACCGGAAACTACTGAAGCAGAAGAAGGGGGTCAGCGACCCCTAACTGGAAGTGCAGCTACAACGGCAACAATCTGATGAGGTAAGCTGGTTAGTGCGCAGTAGATGATAGAGTCAGACAAGCCGGGTCTCAATGGTTAACCAGGTAATCAGGTACGGAAGGCTGGAACATAGTCGTAGTACAGGCAGGAGGGTCTGGCGGCAGAGGATCAATCAGAAGAGTAAGTCAATGGAAGTCGAGGTCAGGGATTGGAGAGGTACGGATGGTCAACAAGCCGGGTTAGAAGGTTCAAACAGGTAATCAGGTTTCAGATGATTACTCAGAAACTGCAAATCAGGCATAAATGTGTTGGGAACACCAGTGAGTTTTTAAAGGGAATTTGGCGCCAAACCGAGTTAACGTGCACGCGCGCGCTCCCGCCGCGCGCCCGCAGTTGTGCACGCGCGCACCCGTTGTGTACGCGCACTGGACACGCGACAGCGCGCAATTACAGGGGAACGCTGCTGTCTCACCCGAATAGTGGTTCGACGGGATTGGGAGGTCAGTCCCTGACACCAGCACTGTATAATGTATGAAGCCTGGGCCAGCTTGGCCCTATCAAAATATTTAAAGTCATAGTAAACCTGGAGTTTGTCTTTAAAGGATAAGTTCAGCCTAAGAACCCCCTCCCTGTCACAGAGGGTGGGGGATCCTCTTCTCACACCCGCTGTCACAATTTGAAAATAGCGTGACCGTGTGGGCGAATTCCTGTGAATAGATGCCTACAAGTAGGCTCTGTCTTGGAACCAATTGTGTTTAATTTATTCATAAACAATATAGAGGTTGGTATACAGTGCCTTGAAAAAGTATTCATACCCTTTTAAATTTTCCACATTTTGTCATGTTACAACCAAAAATGTAAATGTATTTTATTGCGATTTTATGTGATAGACCAACACAAAGTGGCACATAATTTTGAAGTGGAAGGAAAATGATAAATAGTTTTCAAACTTTTTTATCAAATTAATATGTAAAAAAATGTGGCGTGCATTTGTATTCAGCCCCCTTTACTCTGATACCCTTAAATACAATTGGCTAGAAGTCACCTAATTAGTAAATAGAGTCTATCTGTGTGTAATTTAATCTCAGTATAAACTTAGCTGTTCTGTGAAGCCCTCATAGGTTTGTTAGAGAACCTTAGTGAACAAACAGCATCATAAAAGCCAAGGAACACACCAGTCAGGTCAGGAATAAAGTTGTGGAGAAGTTTAAAGCAGGGTTAGGTTATAAAAAAAATATCCCAAGTTTTGAACATCTCATGGAACACTGTTAAATTCATCATTCGAAAATAGAAAGAGAATGGGACAACTGCAAACCTACCAGGACATGGCCGTCCACCTAAATTGACAGGCCAGGCAAGGAGAGCATTAATTAGAGAAGCAGCCAAGAGGCTCATGGTAACTCTGGAGGAGCTGTAGGGATCAGCAGCTCAGGTGGGAAAATCTGTCCGTGGGACAACTATTAGTTGTGCACTCCACAAATCTGGTCTTCGTGGAAGAGTGGCAAGAAGAAAGCAATTGTTGAAAGAAAGCCATAAGACGTCCCGTTTGTAGTAGGGTTGTCCCGATACCGATACTAGTATCGGTATCGGGACCGATACCGAGTATTTGCGGGAGTACTTGTACATGCGCAAATACCCCCGATGCCTAAATAGAATACTTGCCACCGTCCCGCCACCGCAAGCCGCTGCATACCACAAAGCCGCCGCCACCGCATACCGCCGCGTTAATCCCTGTGTTCTGTAATCGCCGCATTACAGGCACCTTTCGTTTGAATTCTTCTAATGCCCGCCGCATCATGTATAGACACTCCCCTTCTCGGGATTGGACGGATCTGTCCAATCCCGAGCAAGGGGGAGTGTCTATGCACTGAGTTGTGTATAGACACTCCCCCTTGCTTGGGATTGGATGGATCCGTCCAATCCCGAGAAGGGGAGTGTCTATACGCGGCGGTCATTAAGAATTCAAGCGAAAGGTGCCTGTAATGTGGCGATTACAATACACGGGGATTAACGCGGCATCATCTACTACAGGTATGGGGGACAGGACATGACTGCAATATGTGGGGGACATGACATGGCTGCAATATGTGGGGGACATGACATGGCTGCATATATGGGGGGACATGACATGGCTGCAATATGTGGGGGACATGACATGGCTGCATATATGGGGGGACATGACATGGCTGCAATATGTGGGGGACATGACATGGCTGCAATATGTGGGGGGCATGACATGGCTGCAATATGTGGGGGACAGGACATGGCTGCAATATGTGGGGGACAGGACAGGACATGGCTGCAATATGTGGGGGACAGGACATGGCTACAATATGTGGGGGACAGGACATGGCTGCAATATGTGGGGGACATGACATGGCTGCATATATGGGGGGAACATGACATGGCTGCAATATGTGGGGGACATGACATGGCTGCATATATGGGGGGACATGACATGGCTGCAATATGTGGGGGACATGACATGGCTGCAATATGTGGGGGGCATGACATGGCTGCAATATGTGGGGGACAGGACATGGCTGCAATATGTGGGGGACAGGACATGGCTGCAATATGTGGGGGACATGACATGGCTGCAATATGTGGGGGGACATGGCTGGGGGGGACATGGCTGCATTTGGGGACACATTAAAAAAAAGTATCGGTATTCGGTATCGGCAAGTACATGAAAAAAGTATCGGTACTTGTACTCGGTCCTAAAAAAGTGGTATCGGGACAACCCTAGTTTGTAGTTTGTGAGAAGCCATGTGGGGGGCACAGAAAACATGTGGAAGAAGGTGCTCTGGTTAGATGAGCTCAAAATTTAACTTTTTGACCAAAAGGAAAAACGGTATATGTGATGAAAAACTAACACTGCACATCAATCTGAACACACCATCCCCACCGTGAAACATGGGGGTGGCAGCATCATGTTGCAGGGATGCTTTTCTTCAGCAAGGACAGGGAAGCTGGTAGGAGTTGATGGGGAGAGGGATGGAACCAAATTCAGGGCAATTCATGGCAATTCATGGCAATCATGTGTTGGTCTATTACATAAAAATACATTTACGTTTTTGGTTGTAACATGACAAAATGTGGAAAAATTCAAGGGGTATGAATACTTTTTCAAGGAGACCTGAATAAAATAATGGGGTGGGCAACTACATGACAAATGAGGTTTAATGTTGAGAAATGTAAAGTAATGCACTTGGGGGCTAAAAACATAAACACAACAACTCACTAGGGGAAGAGCCTCTGGGGGAATCAAGGATGGAAAAAGATCTGGTGTCCTAGTAGAAGATAGACTGAGCAAAAGCATGCAATGTCAAGCTGCAGCAAGCAAAGCCAGCAAAATATTAGCATGCATAGAAAAGGGGATGCCACTTTATAAAACTCTGGTTCAGGCACATCTGGAGTATTCCATGCAGTTCTGGTCACCAGTCCTTAGGAAGGATGTGCTGGAGTTGGAAAGAGTCCAGAGAAAGGCAACAAAAATTAATAAGGAGACTGGAGGACTTTAATTACAAGGAACAACTACAAGCACTAAATATATTCTCCCTGGAGAAGAGACACTTGAGAGGAGATATGATCGCGATATACCAATTCCTTACTGATGATCCCAGCATAAGAACAAAGATTAAGATTAAGTCTCAGAGAGTGTAAGAAGACACAGAGTCACACAATGAGATTGGAAGAGAAGCGGTTAAATCTTAAGCTGCATAGGGAGTTTTACCCTGTCAGGGCGATAAGGATGGGGAACTCCTCCACAATTGGTGGTGTCAGCGGGGAGTATTGCTATTTTTTAAAAAGACGCAACATACAGGGATATGGGAAATGATTATTGACACGGACACACGTACACCAACACAGGTTGAACTGGATGGACTATTGTCTTTATTCAACCTTACCTACTATGTAAGTGCCGTCAGCCATTGAGACTGGCGGCATGTAGTTACATAGTTACATTGCAAGTGAGGTTGAAAAAAGACACAAGTCCATCAAGTCCAACCTAGTCCAACCTAGTCCATCAAGTTCTCAATGAGCTGCAAGGGTGCTAGTAAGCATCCTCATAGTCCATTGATCTTGCTGCTTTCAGGTAACTGTCTGTCCATACAAAGTATGTGCAGATAGCTATGCTGAGAGTCTCCAGGTGTCGGACTCCTCTGCAGGATTCTTCGATTTTTTTTTATAAATGCAAATTTTTTACCTGCAAAAAAATGTGAATTTTCTTTTCAAAGGTGAATGTATCCTTTAAGTTCTAAACTGAAGAAGTGGCTTGGACATATATGTCTATGAAAAGTTTTCAACACTTCAGAACAAGTTCAGTTGAATGTGACTAACTACTACTAGATATACTATGACCTGGAAAAATGACAACCTTTGCAAAAGACACATAGGAAGAATCTTGTAGGCTGCCTTTACTAACTAACTAGTTGCCAGGGTCTGGCTTAACCCAAAGCCATAAAAACAAGCCAAGTCAATTTAAGTTAGAATTTATCTTCTGTTTTGGGTTATGTAAAGTACAGAAGTCCTGAAAGCCAATTAATTTGTACTTTCAGTAGTTAGCTGGCTGTGATGGTAGTCTCCATACAGGCATCCTATCGTTATCATTATTAATCTGGCTCCCATGTTAAAGAATATTTATAAGCAAACTTTATTTACATATTCAATTTTTAACTGTTTACTGTTTAGTATAATGAGATTAGATTTTTTGGCCAATTATCTCATGCAACACATCAATAATAATGAGGTGCGAATTAGGCCAAAAGTCCAATTAATTGAAGATTAGTACCGTATTTGTCGGTGTATAAGGCGACCGGGCGTATAAGACGACCCCCTAATTAAAAAAAAAAAAATTTTTTGCCTGTACTTACTGTATAAGACGACCCCCATTCCGATGCTTCATATTTCTTTCTTCTGGAGCCATATTCTTCTTTATTCTTGCTGGAGCTGGAACTAATCACAGCGAGCAATGTATTCTATCAGATTAATACAAAGCCTGCTTGGATTGGCAGAGGCTGTAACATCATCAGCCCACGTCTCTCTGACTCTCAAAGCCAATCCGAGCAGGCTACTGTATGTAGGCACTCGGATTGGCAGAGGTTGTTACTCCAATTCGAGCAGGCTCTGTATTCATTTGAATACATTGCTTACCGGGATTGTCTAAGCGGTATATACTGTATGTAGCCAAAGCTACATACAGTATTACCGCTCATCCAGCATGCATCCGATCAGCTGAGCCGGCGTATAAGACAACCCCTGCTTTTTGGCCAGTTTTTTTAAGTGTAAAAGGTAGTCTTATACGCCAACAAATACAGTAAGTAAGCTTATATTGGATGGTCAATAATTAGTGTTTATATTGCTATTACAATGCTGATGTTATAAGTGTATGTTGTGACTATAGAACTTCTTTAATGGTTCTTTCAGACTGTAGAGAGTTTGGAGACAGTTCTGTTCAGCTCTATAGAACATTACTGTGCATGTGTGGCCACCAAAGAGACAACAACACTAAGAAGGATATTATCAAAGTTGCAGTTTTTGGGCAGGCCAGAGGTGTCAGATCACAGTATGTGAGCATTTGGGGTCTGTTATATTCAGACCAAAGGTACAGATTTGCTTGCCTCTCCAGCAGCATGTGTTCACATTTTGTTTATTCACTCATTGATCTGTTCAGTGTTGAGAGACCAAGCACTGTGACTCTTTCCATGTAAGGATGATGTGACAAATAATACTATTACAGAGGAGTCCATAGCCCTGAATGAGTTGACTTTGGCTTCTGTGACTCATAGTTAGCATACATCTTGCCTTTTACACCTGGTGGCAGAAAGAAGTGCCAATGGAGAAGATAAGTACCGTATTTATCGGCATATAACATGCACAGGCGTAAAACACACACCCTAACTTTAAGAGGGAAGTTTCAGGAAAAACTTTTCACAGCCCCCTGCGTATAACACGCAGGCACAGTTTACCCTCTATTTTTTTTTTTTTTTATTTAAGGTGTTTATTGATTATAAGTAAAGAAGAGTGTGTACATAACATTGCCAATTGGGCATACCCTGGCACAAAACACAAAGAAAAGTATTAAACTTACAGCAAGGTGTAGCTATATAATAATGCCGAATTTTAGTAAAAGGAAAGAGAGAAATAGTAATAACATTAATTCAAGCACTCGTGGGGATACACAAAGAATGACCGATGATGAGGAGAGGAGTAGTGTTGAGCAGACTATGCCATATTCGATTTCACGATATATCTCGAATATATAGTCGAATATTCGAGATATATTCGCTAAATACGAATATTCGTGATATTTTTTGGAAATGAAATGATTGCGAATTTTCGCTATCGCGAATGCGAATGCGAATTGCGAATGCGAATGCGAAATTTCGAGAAATGCGGAATGGAGCACTCTGATTGGCTCAGAATATTCGTGATATATTACAATATAAAATAATTGCGAATATTCGAGAAATGCGGAATGGAGCACTCTGATTGGCTCAGAATATTCGTGATATATTACAATACACAATAATTGCGAATATTCGGCAAATGCGGAAGGAGCACTCTGATTGGCTCAGAATATTCGTGATATATTACAATACACAATAATTGCGAATATTCGAGAAATGCGGAAGGAGCACTCTGATTGGCTCATAACATTCGTGATATATTACAATACAAAATAATTGCGAATATTCGAGAAATGCGGAAGGAGCACTCTGATTGGCTCAGAATATTCGTGATATATTACAATATAAAATAATTGCGAATATTTGAGAAATGCGGAAGGAGCACTCTGATTGGCTCAGAATATTTGTGATATATTACAATATAAAATAATTGCGAAATTTCGAGAAATGCGGAATGGAGCACTCTGATTGGCTCAGAATATTCGTGATATATTACAATACAAAATAATCGCGCGATATCGCTATTGCCGAATAATCGCATTGCGATTTTTCGGCAATATAAAATGAGCGCTGCAGCTACTCGGCCCAAGGTCTCTAATCATACCAGCAATGCTTTTAGACGTCGATGGGGATCTCTAGGATGTGATCTGTTCTAAAAAAAAATTGAAAAAATACAAATATTCGAAATAGCGAATATTCGCCGCGATATTCGCGTTATTCGCGAATACTCGAATATGCAATATTCGTAGCGAATATTCGCAATGCGAATATTCGTGAGCAACACTAGAGAGGAGCAGAGAAAAAAAATGAGTTGGGCGGGAAGGGAAGTAAAAGGCTCCTTGGCATATAGTGGGAGTAATCCATGAGAGTAGTTGAAGGTGTAGGGCCAAGTGAGACATTAGCAAAGGGGCACACTTCTGGTATCAGCAATCCATTTTTCCCAAAGCGTGTGAAAGGAGTTCGTGGAGAGATTGGCCTTAGCAAAGGAAAATTCCATCAGGAAGTGTATGTTGAGTAGATGAATGACATCTTTTAGAAGGGGTGGCTGGGTTGATTTCCATTTTTTGGCAATTGCCAGACGAGCTGCTATTAAAACATGCGTTACCAATGTACGGAGGTGTCTGGGCCACAAAGGGATAGAGAGACCCAGGAGGAGATCCAGAGGGGAGGTTGGTAGAGAAATGTCACACAAGGAGGAGATCAAAGTTCCTACTTCATCCCAGAATTTCTTAATGAGCGGGCATTCCCACCAGATGTGGGAAAGGGATCCAATATTACTGCATCCTCTCCAGCATTTCGGGGAGGTGGCCGGATAAATCCTCGCCAGGCGTTCAGGGGTGAAGTACCAGTTTACCCTCTATTTTGAGGGTAAAAAAAGTGAGCGCTATACGCCAATAAATACAGTATATGCTTCTTTGGTGGGCTGCATTAAAGTGTACCTGTTGTTTTGCTTTTCTTGGGCAACATACAGATTTACTTGAAGAGGCATATTTCTTTCCCATCCTGGGGAACCCTAGCTTCCCTCCGGGCACATAGCCTGGTCTGCTTCATGGTCTTCTTGAGAGAGGTTGTTTTTAAGCATTCTCATTTTTTTAGCTGATGATTGGCCGTCAGTTTCTACATTTCTGGCAATCACTGCAATTGCTCCATTACCTCTGAACCTTAGGACCCCCGGCAAACTTTCGACGTCGACTGGCGATGTTTGAATCGTACTACGAGGACAATGATCCCCTTCCCTGTTCTCTTTCTAAGATGTACACGCTACTTATCCCCCGAGGATCCTGCCATCTTCCTGCTCCAAAATCCTTCTTGAGACATACAAGAAATCAGTCCTTTGTCACATGATCAACACCGCCAAAGCTTGTGTTACCTTGTGCTGGAGAGACCCTAACCCCCCCCCCCCTATATTGCCATGTGGCTTAATATAGTCAGGAGCATTAATGCTCTAGAGTACATGTGTCAAACACAAGGTCCGGGGGGGGGGGGCCCTCCAAGCCATTTTATGTGGCCCTTGCAATTCTCTTTGCAGCTGCACCAACCCTCTAGTTGTTGCCCTCACCTTGGCTCAGCAGTTAGCAGCAGAGAGGAGGACAGAACTTCTCCTACAGACCCTAAGCCTATCTGTGCAGCCACGGTACCCCCTCATCTCTGCCTTCCTTGGTATCAGCATTCAACAGACTCTGGCAGCTGACTCCAGCCCTCCTCTAGTCCTCCTCCAAACCCTGCACTTCCTGCTTCTTTGCTCCACCTGGACTCTTGACTTCTGATGACGGGGCGTGCTCTGGACATCTAGTGTTACAGATACAATCGGCCCTTTGAGGGAAACCATAATGCTGATGTGGCCATGATGAAATTGAGTTTGACACCTCTGCTCTAGATCAGTGGCCATCAACCCTCTCCTCAGGGCCCACTAACAGGCCAGGTTTTATGTATTACCTTGGGGAGATGCAGACTAGAATACTGCAATCACTGAGCAGCAAATAATATGACCTGTGATGTATTTCAGTTATCTTGCAAACCTGGCCTGTTAGTGGGCCCTGAGAACAGGATTGATGACCACTGCTCTAAAGGATCTAGTTCCTACCAGCCAAAACAGGAGAGAGCACTATACTAAGACATGGTCATATTAGAAAATGTTTGTATATTTAGATGAGGGTAAGACACTTTTGGAAAACTACTCTGGAAATTGAAGTCTTCCTGCCCCTTTTGCTAATGTACAAGTGCACCCCATCACCTTGACCCCCCTTCCTTTTCTCTTCAATCCCTCCTTTTTTTTCGCTTTCTCTTCCCCCACCTCCCTCTATTTTTTCATCTGTGCCCTGTTTCTGGCACCTATGGGAATCCCTCCGTTTTCCCATTTCATTTATTTTCTCTTTTGAAAATTGAAATATGTGTTTGATCAAGCCCTGCCACATTTCCTACAGTTATTCTCTTGTCATTGAAAAATAGACTTTATTAGTTTTACTCTTGATATCAGTAAACTTGCTTTTTTTTTTATGTATCTCGCATTATGTTACTATGTCACTTTGAATTGTCTTTATCTTATGTGGGATATTGTTTCCATCCTTTACTGTTCTGCTCTGATGGATGCTTCATTCCTTTATATAAATTTAAAAAAATTGCATATTTCTAAACTAGTCATTGTTATGTAAAACACATACACCTGGAAAATTGACCTGCAGCAAACGCTGCTGAATGTCAGATCCAATGCTTTATAAATAATCCTCTAAAGCCAGCCATACATGGATCGAAATTTGTCCAGTTCAACAGGTACTGGCTGAATTTGAATCTGCTCTCCTCTCTCTGTGGGCGCTTCAGCGCCATAGTGCGTTCCATGTTGGAACGCGTACGGTGCTCACGCGATGACGTCATCGCCCGGCGCCGTAATGCGTTCCAGCCTGGAACATGGAAGTGCGTCTTATACGGCGCTCTGTTTGAAATCTCACTGCAGTGTATTACACCTAATCTCCTGCCTATAAAGGCATGCATAGGAGATACAGGTGGTGTTCTATTATTGCCAGCCGTATGTTAGTCATAGCACAGCAGTAGTGTGAGCTATAGCTTGTTAACACTGCGGCCTTGTTACACCAGCTGCTTCTCCAGCTCCCTATGCTGCAACACTGTTCCTGGAAACCACTACTCTTTTGCTGCTGATGTCTTCTCTGCAATACAACTCTCTGCAAACCAACTCCAGGGCATTTGGCAACCATCCTCCTTCATGAGAACTCTGTCTCCTATCTAAAGAAGCTACAAATGGATAAGTAACTTTTGCTACACTTGTAGTCCTATAGAAGATCTACTGCTAGTATTTCAACTGTTACAATAGTGCTACTACATATACCGTCTGCTTATCAACATTTTATATGGGAGATGTTACTATGCTAAACCCTGCTTTCTAAATACTAACTTAAAGGCTCAGCAACCTTCAAAATACCAATGCTATGTCTATCTAATGTATGCAGCTATAACTACCTCATCTTTGCATAATACATACCTGAGCTTTACTGCTTCCCTCATGCAACTAATAATGAGCTATACTGCCTCTCTCATGCAATACTAATATCTCAATAGGCATTACCTCAAGTATGCAACTGTAATTACCTAAACTACTTTATCACGTATACGCAAGTGCTACTACGTTACTATAGTACATGCGATATACAAGTACGCAGTTGTTACTACAACTCTCAAACACTACGAGCTTGGCAAAAATACAAATGCCTTATAGGCCTCGGCCTTGTTCTCCCTAAACTTATCGCGGCCAAGGGTTGACGCTAACTCGTGGAATCTCCCTTAGTAACCTAATACATCCCTGCAGCTGCAGGTGATATGATGTAGAGAACCTCCAAACTCCTGTTGCTAGGAGCGACACCTGGGGTCCCTTACTTATAATCACACGCATGTAGAGGTGTATTGGAATATAGTCCTTGAAGCTAAAATATATTTTAATCGCTAAGGTCTGGTCGCATGTTGTAATGCTTCCATCCTTAGTAAATCAACGCCCTTCTATATGTGACAGGAACATGATGTAGAGACCCCCCAAACTCCTGTTGCTAGGAGTGATGCCTGGGGCTAATACTGAGTTGTCGCATACAGAAGCGCATTGAGGTCCTTGTATCCGCAGTTGTGATTCACTCCCGTTTCTCCAGTGGCGTTACATACAAAAATCGATCTACCGATCAACTTCTGTACAACTGCTTTGCCATCCTGTCCCGCTGTCGGTTATAGCCAATGACGCTGATCATATTTTTATTACAGGTACTTATATAGCATTGTCAATATACGCAGTGCTTCACATATATATTGTATGTTCACATCAGTCCCTGCCCTCAAGGAGCCTACATTCTAAGGTCTATAACTCACATTCATACATACTAGGGCCAATTAAGACAGGATCCAATTAGCCTACCAACATGTCTTTGGAGTATGGCAGGAAACCGGAGTACTTGGAGGAAAACCACGCAGGTGGAGGGAAAACATGCAGACTCCAGGCAGGTAGTGTTGTGGTTGGGATTCAAACCAGTGATCCTACAGAGGTCCTACAATCCCATGCTACTAACCAATCAAAAATCTCAGCATGAAAGTGAGTCTTTAGAAATCCTCAAACCAGATGTTCATTAGCAAAATGTTGAATGTTATAAGAATCGGGCCATGAATTATCATTGTAACCTCTGCACCAATGAAATGCATTTCCACATGACTCCTAGATTTCTTGTACATTCTGTACTATTTACTATGCAGGAGGCTTATTTCTAGAAGGGCACCATAAGCAGAAAATACATAGCTACTAGCAAGCATTTGAATTACTTCACGTAGCAGAATCATTGTAGGGGGTATCAGCATAGACAAGAATAAGAACAAAACAGATGTTGTGATAAAGGAGAGAAGCTCATTTATCTACTTAACTATTCCTCAGTATGCCATTTGTCCCCCACTATGTGATCGCGTCTAATCTTTCCTGTTCAGAAGTGCTGCAAGGGATGTGTGTACTCGCTATCAGTATGAGCCTCTTAACAAACCTATCTTGCATTTATATTTAGCATTACCATGAGATGAAGTAGTACCAAACCCAAAATAAGTGTTAGACTAAAACATTTACCACGATTGAATGAATCTGTCATTGAAATCGAGGATAAAACGTACATTTTAAACAGTTTTTTCTAAAAGAACAATACTGATCAGTGCCATCTTAAAGCGGAGTTCCACCCAAAAATGGAACTTCTGCTTGTTCCACTCCACAACCCCTTACATGCCACATTTGGCATGTATTTTTTTGGGGGGGGGAGTGGGGGCTTCAGGAGGAGTGGGACTTCCTGTCCCACTTCCTGCTTCCGCCGAGGGGCTGGTAAGGCGATTAGGCGTAATCGCCCTATTTCAGCCCCTCCCTGTAGGCGATGGCCTAGGACACTGACAGGTTCTAGGCGATCGCCTGTCCAATTAATGGCGCAGTGCGGCTTGCGCATGCGCAGTGGGTGCCCGGCCGTGAAGCCGAAGGCTGTCACGGCTGGGTGCCCACAGTCGGAATGAAGACGCCGGCTGGGGAGGGGGGGAGAGGGGTGGAGCCCCAGTCGGCGCGTCGCTGGAACGTGGAGAAGGTAAGTGAATGTTTATTAAAAGCCAGCAGCTACACTTTTTGTAGCTGCTGACTTTTAATGACTTTTAATAAACATTACATTTGGGTGGAACACCCCTTTAAGAGCATTATAGGCCCCAGGCAATACAGTGCACTGGGGCCCTGTCTACACAATTACACACGAGAATAAAAATGAAAATTATCAATAAGGCTATATTTATTGGTATTTCCAACAAAATCAGTGTTTAAACATTAACACAACATTCGGATAATATAACACAACCTTGAAAAGCAACACATTGAAAAACAAGAAATTACAGATTGGACAGTGGCTGCGTTTGATGGGCACAGTGGCTGCGTTAATTGGCACAGTGGCTGCATTAGACGTGGGAAAAATGGCTGCGTTTAATTGGCACAGTGGCTGCATTTGAATGGCATAGTGGCTGCATTTGAATAGCATAGTGGCTGCGTTTGAATGGCACAGTGGCTGTCTTTGAATCGCACAGCGACTGCATTTTGAATTGCATAGTGGCTGTGTTTGAATGGCATAGTGGCTCTGTTTGGCCCAGCAAATTACTTACAGGGTGTGGCCGAGGGCCGGGTCAGGTGCAGTGCAGTCACTCACACTCACAGCAAGGCAGGCTCAGCTCAGTCAGGCATCTCTTCTCAGAAGTGATCCGCTGTCCACTGGCTCCCCTCCCTCTGAGCCACGCTGAGTCTAAAGATGGCATAGGTAGGTGGAGCTAGTTTTACATGCTCTGAATCCTGTGGTGGCCTCGGTACGCTCTGAATGCTGGGGTGGCTGCGGCACGCTCTGAATGGTGGGGTGGCCACGGCCTCTGACATCACTGGTTGCTAGGAGCCAGACGGCCGGCGATTCTAGCAATCAGTGCAGTAGAGTGAGCAGTGTGCGGCGTGACACAGCTTTGGCGTCCCTTCTCTTAGCCCCCCAGGCAAGTGGGGGCCCCGGAAAACTGCCCAGTGTGCCCAATGCGAAAAGATGGCCCTGATGCTAATAAGTAAAAGAACAAAGAAATCCTTAACATAAACCCACATTTTACAACAATGTGAAATTTAAAACTATTTACTAAAAGATGGAAGATTGACAGTGTGTGTATGGCCTGGTCTGGCCAATCCAATTAACAAATAGACAAACCTAGTTCTCATAGGCACAGCATAACCCCTCAGGATTTTTAGGACAGACCAGGTGAGTATTTAAAAAGTATTGTTTATTAGAAACATGTGATAATCTATACAGTAGAAAAATATCAATTGCAGTACAAAAATACAGACATGGATATAACTGCCCTCTGGTGTAAAGGGCTATTGCACATAGCTGTAGGAGATGACGTCTGACATGTTTCAGACCCCTAGGTCCTTCTTCATAGGCCGAATGTCATCTAAAGCATTATGCTCAAATATGTTCACTTTATAGACGTATGTATGCTTTAGATGACATTCGGCCTATGAAGAAGGACCTAGAGCAGGGGTGCCCAACCTTTTGAAGAGCGAGGGCCACATAAGCAACTTGGTATCCAGTCGTGGGCCACAATGAGCGGAGCGGGCGGATGACAGGTCACGGCTAATCTATAGGCTCTCTGATCTGCCCAGATGAAAGGGGACGAATTCCCTTCTGTTTTTCGGATTGGAGGTAGGTGGGCGTAAACGGACATCTGTCGCTCTACAGCGGTGAATTGAGGGTCCCATTTGGTCAAACTAATGGTGTGAAAAGGGCCCAAGACTGCTTTCACACTAATGTGCTGCGGTTTACCCACACCATGGGTGCAGCGTAGTGCACCTGTGTCTATTCTGTGGGTTAGCTGAACATTGCCATAGACTCCACCTGTGACAAAAGGCAGCACTGTAGAGGATGCATCGGTTTATGGGGCTCTGCACCGCAGCTGCTTTCTTCATCTACCACCAGCTTCATTCACAACTCTGATGCTGCGATATGGCTGGTCGGCAACCTGCAATCTGGGCTTTCCAACCCGCCATTCCAGAGCAGGAGGCCGCGGGCCACATTAGAGGGCTCCGCGGGCCACATGTGGCCCCCGGGCCACTGGTTGGCCACCCCTGACCTAGAGGTCTGAAACATTTCAGGCATCATCTCCTACAGCTACGTGCAATAGCCCTTCACACCGGAGGGCAGTTATATCCATGCCTGTATTTTTGTACTGCAATTGTTTTTTTTCTACTGTATAGATTATCAAATGTTTCTAATAAACAATACTTTTTAATTACTCACCCGGTCTGTTCTAAAAATCCTGAGGGGTTATCTGTGCCTATGAGCACTAGGTTTGTCTTTAAAATTATATAAATTTAAAATATGAACTGTCTTAGATTGAATAATAACATTTGTAAATGTATATGCAAAGCCTACAATTCAGTTGTATGAAAAATATTCTGTAATCTGTTCAGCTGCTGTGTTAGCCATAGAAGGAAATATGTAAAAGAGAAGGTGACGCACACAGACATTCAGAGTGCGGTCACCTTCTCTCATATATTGGATACTACGCTCAGACCACAGGCTGGACCAGCACCCAGTCATCAGAGGGGGGATTACTTCACCTGGAGTGGTGTTGCTCTTCCATACTACTACTGTGAGCCATAGAAAGAAACTGTATTTGTTTCAGCGACAAAGCTCAGGACTTTTGTCCGAAGGGCGTTTTTTCAGCTCTTTAGCGCCACCCTTTGGGCAACTTCTGCTAATGTTGTGTTATGGTGAGCATTGCTTCTGAGAATGCGTGTTTGTACTTTGGAGTTTTGTCCGACGGGCTTGTGTACACACAATCGGATAATCCATCTACACACATTTGTTTGGCGGAAAATCTTAAAGCATGCGATCCAACATTTTGTTGGCAGAAAATTTGACAACAATTGTCCGATGGAGCATACAAACGATAGAGAGAAAGGAGTCACCGCTCCAGGTGGGATCACTAAATGGTTACAGGTGGTGCAGGATACCGAGGGTGCTGGCGGTGCACTAAGCAAAATGAAGACAAAGAAAAATGGATAGCCGCACTCCAAAACCTGATGGGTGGTCTTTTATTCAATAGACAGCATGTACAAAAATAGGGTCACAGCAGTGGAAACAAGGAACAGCCGACGCGTTTCGCACTGGATCAGTGCTTATTCATGGCTAATGGAGCATTAAAACTGTTAGGTATATATAGAGCATAGGGTGAACATGTGACCAATCTCAATTAATTGCCCGGGAGGAGCCTATGATATTAGGACAACCCCTGATGCCAATGAGATAGTCACATTACACCTGTGCACACCAAAGCAAGAAAAAACAAACAAATACACACAAATGTGAAACCAATAATCAAAATGTATAAATAATAGCACATTATGAACATAATGCACATATAAAATACTGTATATGTGGTACATACATAGTACTACAGTGACACAAAATGGTAAAACATGAGGCAATGATGAATGAAATAAAATAAAAGCTTAAAGACAATGCAATTCAAACCACAGTAGGCTGTTAAAAGAGCATAAGATAGACTATGCAAATGAAATGTATAATGGTGATGGAACAAATACATATGAATAAAAGTGAAAATAAATGTGAATGTGTGTGTCGAGATGAATGAAAACATATGTAATGAAATGAAGCACTAGATCTATCTAACAACTTGTTCAATGGTAAATGGCAGAAAGAATAGATCTATGTGTGTATTGGAGATGGATTCATCCATTATGGTGACGTGCATATAAACATAATTAACCACTTTCCCACCGCGCCATAAGCATTTTACTGCTACGGCGCGGCGGGGTTATCTTGGGACGACGTCCCTGGGATGTCGTCCTTCACTTTCACGATTGCGCGTCCCCTGGGACGCGCTCGCGAAAGTGTCCGTGCTCGCCGGGTCTAGAAGACCCGGCGCATCACGGATCACGGTAAATTGCCGCTGATCGCGGCCGTTTACCACGTGATCGCGCCGTCAAATGACGGCGCGATCACTTGTAAACAAACCGGCGTCATTTGATGACGCCGGTTCCTCCCTCTCCTCCCTCTCCTCTCTGTACAGTGTGTGAGGAGAGGGGGGGGGGGAGCGGGGTGTCAGCAGCTGAGCTGTGGCTGGATCTGTGACAAATGCAGTCACAGATCCAGCCATCCCTCAAAACATCCCAGCTCTGCAATCCCCCCAGTACTCAGCAACCCCCCCAGTACCCAGCAACCCCCCCGTACCCAGCAATCCCCCCAGTACCCAGCAATCCCCCCAGTACCCAGCAATCCCCCCAGTACTCAACAATACCCCAGTACTCAACAATACCCCAGTACCCAACAATACCCCAGTACTCAACAATACCCCAGTACTCAACAATACCCCAATACTCCAGTACTCAACAATACCCCAATACTCGGCAATACCCCAGTACTCGGCAATACCCCAATACTCAACAATACCCCAATACTCAACAATACCCCAATACTCAACAATACTCCAATACTCCAGTACTCAACAATACCCCAATACTCGGCAATACCCCAGTACTCGGCAATACCCCAATACTCCAGTACTCGGCAATACCCCAATACTCGGCAATATCCCAATACTCGGCAATACCCCAGTACTCGGCAATACCCCAGTACTCGGCAATACCCCAATACTCGGCAATACCCCAGTACTCGGCAATACCCCAATACCCTGCATGATACTTTGCAATACCCCAATACTCTGCAATACCGCCTATGGGGATTTTTAAGTAGCGAAGTTTGGCGCCATTCCACGAGTGTGCGCAATTTTGAAGTGTGACATGTTGGGTATCTATTTACTCGGCGTAACTTCATCTTTCACATTATGAAAAAAAATTGGGCTAACTTTACTGTTTTGTTTTAAGCACAAAACAGTTTTTTAAAAAACACGCGTTCAATACATTTCTGCGAAAATACCGTGCGAGATAAAACGTTGTAACGGCCGCCATTGTATTCTCTGGGGTCTTTGCTAAAAAAAGCATATATAATGTTTTGGGGTTCTATGTAATTTTCTAGCGAATAAATGATGATTTTTCCATGTAGGAGAGAAATGTCAGAATTGGTCTGGGTGTTCCAGAACGCCTGGTGGCGCTCCCTGCATGTTGGGCCTCTGTATGTGGCCACCCTGTGTAAAAGTCCCACACATGGGGTATCGCCATACTCGGGAGGAATAGCAGAATGTGTTTTGGGGTGTAATTTGTGGTATGCATATGCTGTGTGTGAGAAATAACCTGCTAATATGACAGAAACAAGTTTTTTTGTTTTTTTTTTTACAGAATTTTCAGTCGTTTTTCTTTTATAGCGCAAAAAATAAAAAACCCAGAGGTGATCAAATACCACCAAAAGAAAGCTCTATTTGTGTGAAAAAAAGGACAAAAATTTCAAATGGGTAGAATGTTGTATGACTGAGTAATTGTCATTCAAATTGTGAGAGCACCGAAAGCTGAAAATTGGTCTGGTTAGGAAGGGGGTTTAAGTGCCCAGTGGTCAAGTGGTTAAGAATGTGGATGTAAAGGGTTACCCGAAATTTAATGACAACAATCGGGAAAAATGCACCCATAAATACACCCAATCATAAAAAATATATTCATACATAAAAGAAAAGAGTGGCAAATTGTGTCAAAGCATGTAGACACATCGTAGCCAAATATGAAAAGTGTGAAAAAGGTGAATTAAAGTGAAATGGAAATAATTAATAATGGGCGTCACTGAAGTGAGAGACCAAAACATAATGTGATCAAAGGTGTCAGCAAATGTGAAAAACTTCCGTGTAGGGTAAGGTGACCAGATTTTTAAAATGAAATCCGGGGACATATTTTTTCTTTACTAGTAATGGCGGCAATCAGCGACTCTCTGCTGCCCGCCTTACAGCCTCTCAGTCTGAGGCCTCGTACACACGAGCAGACATATTTGTTCAAATCTGTCTGTCCGACAGATTTGAACAAATCTGTCTGCTGGGATTTTGGTTTGCTCGCGTGTACACACGAGCAAACCAAAATCCCCGCCAGCAGAGAGCGCGCTGACGTGTCGGTGACGTGGCGGTGACGTTGACGCCGCCACGTCACCGCACCAGGAAGTAAAACACTTCCGCGCATGCGCCAAATCCATTCGGCGGCGGTGCGGGACGACATGTCTGCTGGTAAGTGTACTAACCAGCAGACATGTCGGGCGGACGGATTCCCACCCGATAGATTTCAAAGCATGCTTTGAAATCTGTCGGGTGGCCAAATCCGTCGGCTCGGCCGTACACACGATCGAATCTGTCTGCTGAAACGGTCCAGCGGACCGTTTCCAGCAGACAGATTTGATCGTGTGTACGAGGCCTTACTCTTCGTGCCCCCGGCTACTACTGGATGGGGAGCGGAGGAAGATCACTCCACCATGGAAGGTAAGGAGATAGGCAGGTGGCTGGCCAGGATTTGAGCCAAAGCAGAAGAACATGCGAGTGAAGCTGAATGAGCATCGGCCGAAACTGAAGAAATATTCCCTCCGCTCCGATCAGCACATGGTCATCAGAAAGGGGCACAGATAATGGGGAAAAATATAACCCCTCTCTGCTAGTAGGCACAGCGGAGCAGGGGGGGGTGTAATTCAAATTTTTGTATTTTAATTCTGCACTGACTGTCTTTGAAATTGCCCCTGCCCCCTATTAAATCCAATCTGGGGACAAAACCAGGGACAGACTTGGTCCGGGGACAGTGTCCTCAATCAGGGGACTGTCCCCTGAAACTGGGGATGTCTGGTCACCCTAGTGTAGGGAGGCTGGTGTATGTATTCTAAAACATTTGGGTCAAGGCAAAAGAGAAAGGTAAAAAGGTTCTCAATATGAGAATGTAATGTAAACGAAGTCCAAAGCTGGCCCAATGAAATAGTGAATTTTTAATTTTATATATAGAATGATAATAATGTCTGCTGAAAGTAAAAGGACCTATTGGCTATAACAGCCGAATGATGTATAAAAAAGTATATATAATATATATATATAATACACCTATATAGAAAATGAAAGAAGTTAATTGAAAGGTTGTCTTCTATGGGTGGAATGAAAATTAACCTATGACAAACACATGTATAAGAAACAGTAAAAAATGCAAAATAAGGTCCGAGATATCCGTGTAATCGGGTTGCATTGTGTGCATAACCATAGATATACCCGAGTATAGGACATGAAAAGTTCTAAAAAAGAGAAGATAAACAGTAGAGTAAATCATATGTCTATAACTGCAATATTCATAATTACGAGGTGTGCATCGTTTATTAACCCACCAATATGCCTGGGGTCCTGTCGATTAATTAATTATAGGGGAAATGAATCCCATATGAATGGGAAAAATTCTATAGAAAATTACTTTGTAAAAAAGAAACACAGGGCTGACGGCAAAAAGGTGGGTAGATAGAAGCAGGTACTGGACACTTGATGCAAAAGTAAATGTAAACACGGATAAGTTGGTATATAACATTAGGACCGAATAACGCAGGACCTCCCATAGAGTAAAATGTGTGTACAGCCGAATGTGAAGCCACATGAGGCTGACACAATACATATATGAACAGGGGAGTGACATGAAGTGCTAGCTTGTGCATAGAGAACAACAGTGGAGCATACAAACGGTTGGATTTTCCGACAACAGCCTGTCATCACACAATTCCCATCAAAAAATCAGATCGTGCGTAACAGGCTTTACACCAGCAATCTGAACCAGTCTTAGGTGCGGTTCAGGCCTTTGGGCTGGTTTATTTGTGTGGTGACAGTGCTCCGAACCATGCCTTGCACCAGTTAATTAAACCACGCCTAGGACCACTTGGAATGGAGTACAGTTCTCTCCATAGAGAAATATGTAATGAAATGGGGATTACTGGCCTGGTTAGCAGGGGAGTGTGCCCAGGAACACTTGTAAGCGCTCAGGGGACCACTTCCTACAATCCAGTGTGGGTGCAATCCGGCAAATGGCACTCCACTGGAAAAAAGCATGTTACACCAGGTCAGATAGTGGCAGACATGGTAATAGGTAGCCTTATGTTTGGGAAAATAGCAATTTCACATTTTTGCAAGCTACATTTGTTGGCAGATAATTTTAAAGCATGCTATCCCACATTCGTCCGCGGAAAATCTGATAACAATTGTCCGATGGAGCATACAAATAGTCGGATTGTCATCACACAATTCCCGTTGGATAATCCGATCATGTGTACGAGGCTTAAGATTGTTTCCTTCTGCCCTACAGTCTTACTTCTGGCCTTTAAATAGTTTATTTGGATAAAGCTGGCCCTAAATAAACTATTTACATTACAGAAGAATGTGGCCAAGCGGTGCTGTGTTCTGACAGCATCATGGAGAGCTTCAGGTCTGCTGCTGAAATGAAAGAAAGTTAGGCTGATTGCTTCTCCACTATTGATGGTTTGTTTTTTTACCAATATGTTTTTACCAATAAATGCAAGGCTTTTTCTGATTGGCTGATGTGGAAATTGTGATGTCATCTACTTACCTCTTGTGAATGGCAGAGAAACAATCACATGTTTTGTAATGGCCGAAACCAATTATTTAAAGTTAGTAGGTGAAGCCCCGTACACACGACAGGGAACCTCGACGGGCGGAACACATCGTTCCGCCCGTCGAGGTTCTCTGCCGGCCGTCAGAATCTGCGACCCGCCCGTCGGCAATGGCAACCAGCCATTCATCCCGACGGGCCGTCGAACAAATAGAGAACCTGTTCTCTATTTGCTCGACGGGTTTCCCAGCGGGCGGGGCGAGCAGAGAGCGTACACACGGCCGAGGTTCTCGCTGGAATGCAGCTCCCAGCGAGGTTCTCGCTGGTTTCTGGCGAGAACCTTGGCCGTGTGTACGGGGCCCCACACAGTTTACATGTGTTATTCCTCCTGTAGTAACAAGTAGTCACTGGGCTCCAGAGTAATTGGTGCTGACTGTCTTGACTGAGAATATGGAAACTGTATTTGGTGTGAGCTTATATATAAGTGATCAGAGATTTTTAGCAGGACTACGACATCGCAGAGAGTGGCTGTAGAGAAGTTGTATTGGAATACATTTTTATCGTTTTACGCTATAAGGAGCCATCCCCTTTTTTGTCTTTTACCACATATCACTCTTTGGTAAGGCGAGCAAGGATTGATTGATTTTTCTCCCTTCCATCGAATGAGGATCGCACATTACACACATTGGATAGTGTTTTATCACGCTACACGATACATTGAGGAGGAATCGGAAGTACTGAGGAGGATTCCTGGTGATCGATCCAGTTCTTGATACTCGTAAGATCCACCACCGTATGGCGAGTTGGATCCATTTGGTTTGGTAAGAGTACCCATCCTTATCCCCTACTTTGACGGTGGAGGCACTCCCGGGTGTGTTGGATATCTCACACGTTCTCTAACTTATGTCAAAAGACAATTGGACTACCTATGGTTCCTCATGAGTCTGTTGACGAAGCTAGTCTTTTAACTACATTTTGACATTGTGGACTTATCACACAAGTGCACTTTTGTGCAGTTGATTGTATTCATCTTCTGAATTGGGGATTCCTTATATTGTCCATTATTACTAATGTCGTATGTACACTGGTGAATATCTATATAATTGTTTACAATTTATATGCACTTTGAATACTCACATTCATATGTTCATACTGGATGTCACATTTTCTCTAAAGGGTTACACCTTATGAGGTTCTCGACACTGTCATAAGGGAGGGTATTATTATTCTCACCCTCACTGAGATCCCTGCACTGGCTACCAGTTAAAGACAGAATCACCTTTAAAGCTCTCTGTCTGGCCTGGATTCTTTCCTAAATGCACATAATATAACTGAGTACTAAGTTTTGTAGGTAAAGTTGATCCGGGGTAAATCCGATTGCCTTTCGGGGGATCAGGAAGGAATTTTTTCCCCTCCGGTAGCAAATTGGATCATCGCTCTGCTGGGGTTTTTTGCCTTCCTCTGGATCAACTGTGGGTATGGAGTTGGGTGTATGGGAGGATGTACTGTGTTTTACTTTGTTTTATTTTTATTTTTTTTTATGGTTGAACTGGATGGACTTGTGTCTTTTTTCAACCTGACTAACTATGTAACTATGTAACTCTGTCTAACGCATAGATGTATCCATGGGAATGCTCCCCATTATCTATGCGAAAAATTAAAAGTTCACAATCCCAATCGTATTCTACGATCCACCAATCAAAATCGGCTTCAGATACCGAAAGCCAGATACAAGTCCAAAGATGACAGGAGATTCGCTGTCCAAGGTCCCAGACTATGGAACGCCTTACCAGCCTGCATTCGGCTGGAGGAGAACTACTTAGTCTTCAGGAGAAAGATTAAGACTCATCTCTTTTGATCTCAAAGGAGACAGGAACAACAAGCGCCCAGAGGCGATTTACTTCGCATGTGCTGCGCTATATAAGTTTTTTTTCATTCATTCATTCATTCATCTCTCAGTGACAGTAATAGCGCCACACTTTTTCATCAATTATTTACAGTGCCTTGAAAAAGTATTCATACCCCTTGAAATTTTCAACATTTTATCATGTTACCAAAAAAACAATACATTTTATTGTGAATTTATGTGATAGACCAACACAAAGTGGCACATAATTGTGAAGTGGAAGGAAAAGGATAAATGGTTTTCAACGTTTTTTATAAATCAAAATGTGAAAAGTTTGGCGTGTATTTGTATTCAGCCCCCCTGAGACAATATTTTGTAAAACCCCCATTCACTGCAATTACAGCTGCAAGTCTTTTTGGGTATGTCTCTGCCAGCTTTGCACATCTAGAGCACATTCCTGCTGGAAGGTGAACCTGAGCTGAAAGAATACAGCGGGTAGCTGTGAATGAAGCTTGAGGATCTACAGTGGGATACTGTAAGGCCCCTTTCACACTGGGGTGTCTGCGGCATTGGCGGTAAAGCAACGCTATTTTTAGCGGCGCTTTACTGTTGTATTTGCGTGGGTATTCGGCTGCTAGCGGGGTGCCTTTAACCCCCGCTAGCGGCCAAATAAGGGTTAAAACCACCCACAAAGCACTGCTGCAGCGGCGCTTTGCCGGCGGTATATCCTTGGTGCCCATTGATTTCAATGAGCAGGAGCAGTAGAGGAGCGGTATACACATCGCTCATTCACCGCTCCAAAGAAGCTGCTAGCAGGGTTTTTTTTTTACCATTCTGTTAGCGCACCGCTCTAGTGTGAAAGCCCTCGGCAGCAGCGGCTATTTCAGGGCGCTTTGCAGGTGCTATTTTTTAGCACTGTACGCCTGCAAAGTGACCCAGTGTGAAAGGGGTCTAAGTGAAGTTGTTGCTATAGGAGACAGCCACTACAAATACAGATTGCTGCAATCAGCTTAAAGGCCCTTTTTTTGTATTGCTGTCTGCCTCGTTATATTTTTGTCTGCCAAGTTGCTATTGCATTTGTCTAAGGCCGCGTACACACGATCGGTCCAAACCGACCGTGTGTACGGCCCATCGGTCCGTCGTCCTTCGGACTAAAGTTTTAAAACTTGCTTTAAAATTAGACTGATGGATGCCTGACCATCGGTCGCATGCTCAGAATCAAGTCGACGCATGCTTGGAAGCATTGAACTTCGTTTTTTCAGCACGTCGTTGTGTTTTACGTCACCACGTTCTGACACGATCGGTTTTTCAACTGATGGTGTGTAGGCACATCAGACCATCAGGCCACTTCAGCGGTGACCCGATGAAAACGGTCCGTCGGACCATTCTCATCGGGTTGGACCGATCGTGTGTACGCGGCCTTAGGGTGTCTTGTGCCCTAACCCCCTCTCCCCTGTTGCTGTTCATTTTTAAAAGTGACTGGCGCCCATTTTTCCATCTTGCACTACACCCACCATGCCTAATAACCAGCACCCTGAGGAGGAATTTCAGCTCTCCCTGACTCGGGGGGTCACCATCAGGCCCTTAGATGTTGGGGAGACCACTACACAAGTATAAAGAGGGGCGGGATTCTGCAGCACGTTTTTTACCCTAATGTGGAGCATGCCTTAAAGTAAAAAAAGCTTAAGGCTATCCAGTTTACAATATCATATTTTTAACATTTAATTACGGTGTGGTAACTATAGAAACTACTTTTGGATACATTGTGCGTTTTTTATTATGATCATTTAATGACAACATCTGTTGGCATTATTGTCTCTCTATGAAGTATTAAAAATAGTATAAATATAATTCATCTTTGTATTAAAAAAAAAAATGTATCTTACTTTTTCACTCTTTGTCCTTTAGGGCCGCGTACACACGAGGAGACATGTCCGCTGAAACTGGTCTGCAGACCAGTTTCAGCGGACATGTTCGATCGTCTGTACGGCCTAGCGGACAGGTTTCCAGCGGACAAAAGTTTCTAAGCATGCTTAGAAACTTGTCCGCTGGAAACCTGTCCGTCAGATATGTCCGATGGTTAGTACGCCCAACCATCGGACCGAAATCCCGTGCATGCGTCAAATTGATTCAATGCATGCGTGGAAGCATTGAACTTCCGTGTTTGAGCACGTCGGTGTCTTCTACGTCACCGCGTTCTCTGTCCGCTGGGATTTTGGTCTGATGGTGTGTACACACATCAGACCAAAATATCCCTTCAGACATGTCCGATGAAAATGGTCCGTGGACCGTTTTCATCGGACATGTCTCCTTGTGGCCTAAGGCTTCTAAAGATGCAAAGTGAATCCAAAATGTGTGTGGTGCTTGAGAATAACTTAAGGATCTCTACCTGCCAAAAAAAATTCCATCATTCTAAATAGGTTCCTTTGTTTTTTTCAGCTATGTGCATGCTGGAAATGTTCTACAGAGCAGAACAAACACTTGTGGATTATTACTAATGCCGCGTACACACGGTCGTTTTTTGCGATGAAAAAAAAACAACGTTTTTTAAAACGTCATTTAAATTGATCGTGTGTGGGCAAAACGTCGTTTTTTGTCTTCAAAAAAACGACAAAAAAAAATTCCAACATGTTTGAATTTTTTGTGTCGTTTTTCAAAACGTCGTTTTTTGTTTCACAAAAAGTCACCCTGTGTAGCACAAACGTCATTCAAAACGACGTTTTTCAACCCGCTCATGCCCAGAAGCTAGTTATGAAGCGAGCTTCAATGGAAAAGAGTGGTGAACGTAACCTCGCTTTTTGTGAAAAAACGATGGTGTGTATGCAAAATTGTCTTTGAAAAGTGACGTTTCAAAAACGTCATTTTTTACTATACAGAAAACGTCGTTTTTTTTCATCGCAAAAAACGACCGTGTGTACGTGGCATAAGGCTCGGAGCACACTAATGCGACAATCGCCACGACTTTGGAGCACTTGTCACATCATAAGTTGGACTCCATTTTGTGCTATGGAACCGTTCTTGAGTCACTCTGACTTAGAAAAAGGTTTCTGCATTACTTTTGGTTTGATGTTACAGAAGTCGCATGCAAGTTGTCAAGTGATTTTGAAGTTGGGTGCAGCGTGAACCCGGTCTAAAACTGGTGCACAGAATTTGGGGCAGCTGTGCACGGTATCCAATCAGCTTCTAGGTTTTCTAGGTTTTCTTATCAAAAGCTAAATTTAACAAGCTGGAGCTACAGTGGGGATCGAAAGTTTGGGCACCCCAGGTAAAAATTTGTATTAATGTGCATAACGAAGCCAAGGAAAGATCGAAAAATCTAATTACAGATTAGACATTCTTATAATATGTCAAAAAAAGTTAGATTTTATTTCCATCATTTACACTTTCAAAATGACAGAAAACAAAAAAATGGCGTCTGCAAAAGTTTGGGCACCCTGCAGAATTTATAGCATGCACTTCCCCACTTTGCAAAGCTGAGACCTGCCAGTGTCATGGATTGTTCTAAATCATCATCTGGGAAGACCAGGTGATGTCAATCTCAAAGGTTTTAAATGCCCAGACTCATCTAACCTTGCCCCAACAATCAGCACCATGGGTTCTTCTAAGCAGTTGTCTAGAAAACTGAAACTGAAAATAGTTGACGCTCAAAAAGCTGGAGAAGGCTATAAGAAGATAGCAAAGCATTTTCAGATATCAATATCCTCTGTACGGAATGTAATTAAGAAATGGCAGTCATCAGGAACAGTGGAAGTTAAAGCAAGATCTGGAAGACCAAGAAAAATATCAGACAGAACAGCTCGCAGAATTGTGATAAAAGCAATTCAAAACCCACGTTTGACTGCACGGTCCCTCCAGAAAGGTCTGGCAGACACTGGAGTTGTGGTACACTACGGTATAAAGAGATACTTTTACAAATATGGTCTTCATAGAAGAGTCATCAGAAGAAAACCTCTTCTATGTCCTCATCACAAAAATCAGCGTTTGAACTTTGCAAATGAACATATAGACAAGTGGAAAGAAAAATGTGGTGCTGTGATACCATAAAAAATTATTTCTCATGGAGAATACTAAATCAATAGTCACTGTAATAAAACAGTGGTAAAGTACCAAAAATAGACAATAATGGTGAAATAAGTGAATAAACTGGTGTTACATAAAACACAACCAAAAATAATATAACATTAGAAAGTCCATCTGAAATTAGTGAAAAGAATAGATGATAAAATGACCACGTAGATCCTCAGAGACAAGCTGTCACTTTCTAAATGAAGATAAAATTGCGCTTACCAGAAAGCATGGACCTGCCTGTCAGCGACAGCAGATCAATCAGGCATGTACACTCACGGGGCGTACTCTGCTCGGCTTCCTCAGACTGGATCGAAGGTGGAAAAAATATATGAATCCGTGCTACAGAAAATATAAAATATATGCTATAAAATGTCTTCTGTATCCTGAAATGAATGGCCAGGGAAAAATCGAGGGCCTTCTGGTCAATATGGAGGACTGGTTATGGCAACCATGTTCTCTGTTGACAGCCTCAAGAGGAATCTCATTTACAGGAAATGTTAGATTAGAGTCCAAGGACCACGGCTATGGAAGGCTCTGCTAACGGACATCCGCATGGGAGAAAACCATCGGGCCTTCAGGAAGAAACTTAAGACCCACCTCTTCTGAAGGATAAGGAAGACAATTAATGGAAACCTACCTACATAACCTACCTCCCTCTCAGTTAATTGATAACCTTACCTGGTTTTTATTACCCAATAGTCTTATATATATTCTTTGAATACTCTTTTCACTAACAGACATTATCTCACTTTCAACACCTTGATTATAAGAGGAAATATTGGAGGTAACCCTGGTTTGTTTCATTTAGCCCCCTTCCCACACCACTACCCCCTGCACTCCCCATTGTTAGTCACCCTGGATTTTAGTCACTTCTCATCCTTTTCACACGTTTTTTTTTTTGCCCTTCTCTTTTTGGCACTTTGCCACCTAAATTTCACTGCTATATCTGTTGTCCACTCCCTTCATGTTTTTCACCCTTTTCTACACTCCCCTACTCTTTCACTTTTTCTTCTCTTTTCTTCCCTTTTCCTTTCAACTCCTCCCCCACCCCGTCTTTCAGATTCCGACCTCCTTTCCTTCTGTCTTTTCCCATTTTTTCACTCCTTACTCTGTCACTCACACTCCACCACAGCCCCACCACTCCTCACTCTTCACTTCCCAGCTTCCATTCCACTCCACCTCTTCTCGTTTCTTTTCCCCCTACCCCCCCCCCCTTTTTTCCTATTTGTTCTGCACCTTCTTAGTCTTTGCACTTCCCTATTCCTTTCATAATTCTATGCATTCTTTACTTGCACTTTTATTTACTCCATTTCTCACTTACTCTTTCAATGACTATCACCACCATCACTATACACATGTTTTTCACTTTCACTTTTTTAAAATAAACAATTTTTCTTTTCATTTCACACCCCCTTTTTCCCCTTTTCCCCATTCCCCCCTACTTCTTGACCCATCACCTTCCGGTTTCCATCCCCCCATTCTTCTCCTTTCCCAACCCCATTCACTTTTGCTTCTTTCCCACCATGCACCTCCACTATCTCATCCTTATAAGACTCTCACCCAACTCATACCCAACCTTTGGCCACCTTTGATACTAATTACTTCCCTTAATTCTAGGACTCCCTTTCTCTACTTTTTGAACCCCATTTTTCTCCACCCTTCTGGTCTACCCGGATGCCACCATTCTTGTCTGGTGCTTCCTCGTAAGTGGCTGAGGGCCACTCTTGGGCGGTCACGTTTGGGACTGGGCGAGACTGGGGGACGGATCGGGAGTACCGTCGGCTTTGGACCCATGCATGTCACGTCGGCATCGGACCACATCTGGATGCCCCATAACTTAAATTTCTGGGTAAATATATGCTGATGTTTGATGAATTTTTTGATTTTTGATTACTGTGGAAGGGAGAAGGAAAGCTCCTCTCCCTTAAATTTAATTCATTATATTGATGTTGTTCTCTGTGTATACATCTTCCCTGTGGTCCTGGGAGCCGGTGTACCCCCCCTCTTTCTTTCCCTTTCCAAAGGGGATAGACCCCACAGGGAGGACACAGAGACAAATCAAGATCATCTGTATATACTTATTTATATTACTAAATCTCTTTCAGCCACAATCCTCTGAAGAAGACCGAATGGTCGAAACGCGTTAGGAATATACACCCGCCTGCCACTATTCAGGCCATGTATTTTATTATTTATCTGGAAATGTTATG
Source organism: Rana kukunoris (assembly GCA_029574335.1). Lineage (NCBI taxonomy): Eukaryota > Metazoa > Chordata > Amphibia > Anura > Ranidae > Rana > Rana kukunoris. Next base: position 81,467,469 of record CM056051.1, read on the forward strand.
GTTATTTTAATCAATCCTTGTTACTCTGCCGCAACTCATTCCTTGTATACCCCTTCAATTTATGTCAATAATCATTTTTGTAATAAAACGTTTTTACCATAGACGTTGCATTGCTACTTTACTTCACATCTGCTGCTTCAAAGCCCCATCGGGACCTCTTTTCTATTCAAAATTTATCGGGGTGTGCAGCTAAATCTCTCCACCTATTAGGTTTGTCCCTTTTTTTCATTAATGGAAAAAGCGCCTTGAGGTGATTTTGTTCCCAGATGTAGTGCTATACAAGTTTTTCACTCACTCTCTCACTCATTGCAGTCCCATGGAGAGATCAGAGCATCTGCCCCTTGCGCCTTGGGGTGCGGAAACAAAGTCAGACATACCCAAAGTTTGAGATTACTCTGGGAAACGAGGAGGTCTGTCTGTGGTAGGCTCCACCTGTGGACCAGGTCTGAGAAGACCTGGGACATAGACCCTCGTTGTGCTATGGAAAGCTTGTACTTGTTCAAAAAATCCGCTGGGAGGTAAACTGCATCTGATCTTCCATCCCAGGCGTTATGGGTTTTATCTCTTTCACTAGCATATTGCCGTGAGTTTTAGCCAGCAGCTGAATATAGGCAACTACTGCCCTGTTGCTCAACTGCAAGGAGACTGGTCTTCCTTGACTCTGTAGTAAGGCCGAAGTGATAAAAGGGGCTGTTTGAACCCCAGTGCGTTCAAGATTACCCTCCTTGCCTTGACCTAAAGTCCCTCACAGTGCATCTTCCCGAGTGTCTTGTAGACATGATTCGTAGCAATTCTCCAGTGTTAAGGTCCTAACGGACCAAGACTTGCTCAAGGTCTTTCAATCGTGATTCGTACCAATTCTCCAGTGTTAAGGTCCTAACGGCAGAGACTTGCTCAAGGTCTTTCCATCATGGCGGACCGCTTCTCATACTGAGTAACACTGTTATTAACGGTGTTCAATTCCGTTTCCTCCCTTGTAGAATTCTTGAAATTTTTATTTGCGCAGGTGCCCATGCACTCCAGGAATCATCTGTATGCATGAGAAACCATCCAACAAGCGGAAGTAAACTTCCTCAGAATCCTGTCACCACTTCCTCTGATGGAAATAAGAGGAACTAGAGCACCCCCAGGGTTCACTATGCATTAGGATGGAGACAGTTGGTTTTGCTTTCCCTCTAAGGTGTGAGGATAGGATAGGCATCCTGACAATCCAGTAACAGCATCCAGCCATGTGGTTGTACTGTTTAATGGACTTCATCTTAAAGATCTCAAAGAGGGCCTAGAAGGGTTTGACCTCTTCCGATCTGCTACTGGACACTAGCCAACATCCCCCTGCAAACTCCAAACAGGATTGTATAGAAAACCTGCAATCCCTTGAGTCTGAAGTGTATTGTAGTATTGTAAGCATTGTAGCAGCACACCTGTTGTGGTGGACTTGGCATATGCGTGGGAGAGAAATGGTCTGGAGGAGGAGCAGTGAGGAATTTCCCGAAGTGACCATGAGTGCCTGATACCTTCATCCAAGGGCCTATATCACATGCTGTCCAGAAACACATAACGTGTGCCCTCTAGGTCTTGCCTCAAGGTTCCATTTCCACTATTGCCACCCCAAAGTCGCGTGGTCTTGCTGCACTTTTTTGCATTTTTTTTTGCTGCAATTTTGATGTGACTGGAAACAATGCCTGTATAAGTTGCATCAAAGTGGAACCAAAGTAGTGCAGGGACTATTTTGAAGTCGCTGCCACCTGAAGTCGCACAGATATAAACGATACTCATTGGAAATTATGGGGAATGGCCTGTCATGCGACTTTCCAGTCTCAAGTCGCACTAAAGGAAACTGAGCCCTAGAGTTTGGGCATGCACTTGTGTGACTGATTTTTTCCCAGAAGTCTGCACTAAGGTACAAGTCAGACTTTTTTTGGGGTTTTTTTTTTTTTGCACCCACTGCTACAAAAATGTCATTTTTGGCAAGATACTCCCAAAAGGAAATCATGCCTAAAGGGATGCAGATCCTGCCACTCTCCTCAGAGTCCTGCAAGTGCAGCGGCTGGTTGATAATTATTAAACCATCCCCATTAGACTCGCCCAACACATGGGCTGGTTATTGCTGGTCTGCTGGGACCTGCAGATGCTACAGTATGTAGGAGCAGGTTGACCCTTAGCTTGTTCAGTGTATACAGTTTTGACAGCCTGTTTATATGGGCATTTTCTCCAACATCTTTCCATTCTTTCCCACTTTTGTTTCTAGGAAGCAATACTCAGCCCAAGGTCTCAACCGTATGGCCTCCCTAGCCACCAAAGTGCCAGGATGCTTTTCCAGTGGTTTAAAAAGCAACTATGTGGGACTTCCTGTGAAGCCTCCATATCCTGAGTAGCAGACTGCTGTATCTGTAATATATGTAGCAAGGACCCAGGCCACCTTCAGTCTAACGAGAACCACGAGTCGCTGACATCCCTTCACATAGAGTGGGTCATAAGGTATAATGGGTGGAGTGCAAAGTAGTTTTATGGGCGTCAGACACCTAGGGTGTGCCACCTGTCCAGGATTCACCAGGACAATTTGGGCTTTGAATCATATGTCAGGGCCTCAGTTTGCAAAGCGATTCCATCCCTCCTCAACAGAACTCTGGGAGAGAGGATTAGGGCCAGGACACCCTTAGGAAGCCGCAACACCAACCCGGCAGTCACGCAGTAAAAGCATCCAGCAAAATGCCACCTCTGCACTGATAGGAATGCTGTCTCCTATGGCAACAGTGTTCAACAGTTTACAATACAAGTGTAACAGTAGCTTCAGGTAATTAAGGTGAGTTCAAAACAGAATCTTGTGCCATTTTTATCAATAATAAAGACATTTGGCATTACCTGTTAGCTGCATACTCCTCCAGGCAGTGTCTACTCCCCAGCTTCCTGGGCATAGGTACTGTGCCATAGGCCCTGCAGGACTCTTGCTGGGGCACTGGCTCTGGGGAAGAGGAGCAAAGACGTCTTCCTTGGAAATTTCTCCTGAGTGGGGGCGCCATACAGGCTATGCTCCCCTGAAGAACGTCTGCGTTTCCTTGACCTGGCTCTTTTGAGAGCATGGGCATGTGGGGCTGAAGCAAATCAAAGCAATCCGCACAAGAGGGCACTCTTTTCTGAAAACGTACCTATATGGTGAGCCCCATCCTAGTTGTTGAGGGTCTTTGTATTATGAGGAGTAACTGACTCTTGATCTGTGGAGAAATGGGACGGCCAGCTGAGGTAAGGATAGCTGAAAAGTGACAGAAGGAGCAGGAGTAGACATAGGAGAAAGGATTCCACTTTCTTTCCTGATTTATCTACATACACCTACATCTGTATATACACCTATACACACACACACACACACACACACACACACACACACATATATATATATATATATATATACACACACACACATATATATATATACACATATACATATATATACATACACACAGACATATCTACCTGCACAGGGTGAGTCTGGGCGTGTTAAGAAGGGGTTAACTGAATAGGGTAAGAATTTTCCTTTCAGACCTGATTGTCAGCTGAGCTGAACATGTCAGAGATGAGTTATGTGTATGGAGAGAGAGAGAGAGAGAGAGAGAGAGAGACAGACAGCAGCATGATGTTTGAGAGGACCCATTGTTGGATTGTGTACCTACTGGGGTGAGCAAAACCATATCAGAGACTATAGCTCTGGCTATAGCCATGTACTTTGTCTATGGGCCAGATTCAGGTAGATGGGCGCTTCTTTACTTTGGAGTAACGTTTCTCATTTACGTTACTCCGCCGTAACTTTAGGAGCAAGTACTGTTATTCACAAAGCACTTGCTCCTAAAGTTGCGGCGGCGTAGCGAAAATGAGCCGGCGGAATTCAAATTGGGCTGGTAGGGGGCGTGTATTATGTTAACTATGCGCGATCCCGCGGCGAACGTACTGCACATGCATCGACTGTCAGTGCGCATGCTCCAAATTCTGTCAGTGAACGTCAATGACGTCAATCCCCATTCACGGACGTTTTACGCAAACGACTCAAATTTTTTTTTTTTCGACGCGATGACGACGGCCATACTTAACATAGGATACTCCACCTAGGGGGCATGTATTTCTTTACGCCGCGTATCTCTTACGGAAACATCGGAAAGTCACTGCGTCGCGCCCGAATACGATCGTGAATTTCCGATTCCCGCTGATTAACATATTCTCGGCGTTAATCAGCGGGAACGCCCGCGCGCCATTTTTAAAATTGAAGTTACGATACGACGGCGAAATACAATTACGCCGCTCGTATAGTAACTCCAACCCGGAGTTTCTTGTTTTCTGACTACAGAAAACAGAAACGCCGGCTCAAAGTGAGAGTTAGGCTGGAGTATCACTGATACTCCAGCCTAACTCTACCTGAATCTGGTCCTATATATCAATCTGTTGGCTAAAAGAGACTGAACCTTTCCTATCTCTGTACCTGTGTTAGAAGACAACCCTGTAGTTTCTTCTGTTTGTTTTGCTGAAGCAATGAATAAGAAAGGAAATGAAAGACAAAAAAGGGAGATATAAGTAAAAGATACAGGTCACCCTGTATGGCACAAGGGGCCAAGAGAGATAAAGCATAGCTGGCCCCTCCATATTCCACAAGCGCTGCAGTTATCAATTTTAAAAGCAGATTTTGTTCCTAAAGAGGAAACACTGCAGGGGCCCCTATAAGACCCACAGAAGGGGCTTCCAGACTATAGCGCGTTTAGCAGCCTGAGCGCTGGGACTTCGCACTGGGAGAGGCTCAACCCAGACGGCTACTGCACTGAGGCAGAGGGGGGACATGGTACTGCTTACTCTTCACTGGTGCGTGAGGTATGAGGAAAAAAAGAAGAATGGGGTGGCAGCTAACCATGCCTTAATTTATGCTATTCACTGGTCCTGAGGGAGTGGTCAAGAGGCGGAGCTCTATCACTAGTATGCTGCCATGTTGGCGTCAGGAAAAAGCATTTACAAGCTGTCATACTTGCCAAAGGGGGCAGTACAAACTCTGCAGGGTGCCCAAACTTTTTCAGACACCATTTTTTTTCTGTAATTTTGAAAGTGTAAATAATGGAAATAAAATCTAACTTTTTTGGACATATTATAAGAATGTCTAATCTGTAATTTTATGCCTTTTGAAGTTTTTTCCATCTTTCCTTTGGCTTCGTTATGCACATTAATACACATTTTTACCTGGGGTGCCCAGACTTTCGATCCCCACTGTATAACCTAATTGGTTACTCCACAGTAGTGTTGAGCGGAATACGCCATATTCGATTTCGCGATATTGCACGAATATATAGAAGAATATTCGCGAATATTTGCTAATATCGAATATTCGTGATATTTTATCCAAAAAAAATTTTGCGAAATTTCGCTAATGCGAAAATGATTGCGAAATTCTCATAAACGAAGATCATTTCCTGTATTACTAAACTAATATGCACTAAACACTAAGGGGCAGATTCACGTAGATCGGCGCATTATCATTCCGGCGTAGCGCACCACTTTTCCGTTAGACTTGCGCAATCTAGCCGCGTAATCCGGCGATTCACGTAGCTTTTACGCAAGAGCTTGCGCAAACGTAAGGTTTTTTCCGTAGGCGTAAGGAGGAGTAATACAAATTGGGAGGGACGTGGGCGTGTTACATTGAAATGAGCCGTGACCCCATGCAAATGAAGGGCCGGCCGACTCGCGCATGCGCGCGTGAAGGAAACCATGTCAGCTCCGTTGTGCGCATGCTCACAACTCGGGAGCGGCGCAATCATTGAAATTGGAAATGGACTAGGGCAATGTTGTGAACTACGCAGACAGCATAAATAGACACACACAAACGCCCTTCCATTGCAAAAGTACATCCCTTTGTGTCCCTTCCCATTGAATCAAGTGCTTTTGCTCTGTTGTTCGTTAGAGTGTGTTTTGTAGTTGTGAGATTAGTGTTCTGTGTGATCTTGTGCTTGTTGGTAGTTTTGTGAAAGTGTATTTTGATAAGTGTTTGAGACTGTTTGTTTGATTGATAGATTTCTGAGCGTTTGTTTTCTTGCTTTTTTTTTCATCTGATTTTTTTGTGTGTGTTTCTTGCTGAGTGCTAGTGTGATTTTTGGCTGTTCTTTTTCTCTTTGTGTGTGTTCTTGTCTGATTGGTTGTGCTTGTATTTGTGACAGATTTTTGGTGACTGCTAGTGAGTTTGTTTGGAAGTATGACTGAGAGAAAAAGAAAGCTCAATTTTACTGTGGGGGAAAAAAGAATTCTTGCCCGGGCCATTACCGACTATGGGCGTTTTCTCCACGGCCCGCAGAGTGCCACCACCACCCCGGCCAGGAGGAGGGAGATCTTGGATAGGATCACGGAGCAGGTGAATTCATCGGGGGAGGGGGAGACACGGACCCGCTCTGGGATAGAAAAGAAAATAAATGACCTCCGGCGTGAAGTGAAAAAAAAACTGGCCGCAATAAATGCCCATGCCAGGGGCACAGGAGGGGGCCCACCATGCCGGGTTAGATTTTCAGAGACGGAGCGTGTGGTGGCCCTGACCTTTCACCGGCATGAAGTGGAGGGCCTGCCAGGCTTTGACACAAGTCCGGTCCCCGCGGTGCCAGGTAAGGTTTTTATTTCTCTCAGGTGTGTAGCATGTGTGGGGGAGGGGGTGAAAGGGAATATGTGGCAAGTGTGTGGATCCTCCAACCTGTGAATGTTTTGTGTCATCCACAGCTGTGCAGGAGGGTGCAGGGCCATCTGGACTGACCGCTCCAACCCCAGGACAGCAGCCTAATGAGGCCCCCCCAACAAGGCCAGAGTCCGCAGAGGAGGAACAAGAGGAGGGGGAGGATCATGCGGAGGACGATCATGAGGAGGAGCAGAATCATGAGGAGGAGGAGTCCATGGAAGGCACTGGCCCTTTGGTTTCTGCGGACTCTTCCCCTCTGGCTGCAAGAAGCCTGCCCTCCCTAAGGGTCAGCCCCCCCCCCTCCTCCCCCAACATGGCTCCCCTCACAAGGGCCTCCCCTTCTCCCCGGCCACAACCATCAGCTGGAGCCAGGAGGTCATCCCCAAGCACCAGGGGGGCGCCCAATCTCATGCCCGCCTGTCTGAGAAGGAACCTGGCCACCCAGACCCGCCTTCTGAGACAGCTCTGCCAGACTATGGGGCGGGTGGATCAGAGCCTGTCCTCCATTAATGATAGCCTGGGTAACCTGGACTCCCACTCCCGGGCCTCCACAACCTGCCTAAATGACCTGCAAACTACAGCAGCAGGCGTTGGGCAGGATGTGAGGGCCCTTACCCAGGCTATCCAGGGCAACACGGCAACACTTGGTGCTGCCCTGGACAGAATAGCCGTGGCCTTGGAGGGCAGGCCGCCAGGTGGGCAGATCTCAGGGGCTGCTCCTCCTTCCCCGGCTTTTCCCCTCCCCCATGCGTCTCCCCTGAGGGTCCGGGGCCGTGGCCGGGGGCGCCCCAGGCGTGGCTCAGGCAGAGGGCAATAATTTTTTTTTCCCCCTTTTGTTTGTTTTGAAAGCTTTTTTATTTTTGTTCTCTGCTTTTTTTTGTTTTTTCTAAGCATTTTTTTTTTCCTATGCATTTTTTGTTTCTATGCATTTTTGTTTGTTTGACTTTTTTGGCATATTTTGGGTTGTGAATGATGTTTGAATGTGGGGGTGACATTCCTGCTGGAAAAGGGGTGTCACCCTCAATTTTGGTGGAGAAGGGTTCCCCAGGACCAGGGAGAAGTGATTCCCAGGTCCGTGTGAATGGTGTATGAATGTACAGTGACATAATTGGAGCCTTGACGTGGCGTTACTGCTCACCAGTCTTGCATGGTGGACTGGTGCCAATCCAATTTGAGGAGGATGTGGGGTGTGTGTGCTAGGGACCATAGTGGTGTGCATGCATGCATTCTCATTGTGCCATGATTAATGTGTGTGTTTAACGTGCAAAGATGCATAATGTGAGCTGGCAGGAGATGGGGTCATGAGATGGGGTTCCAGTTCATATGCAGAGTCACCTTGAAGGGAAAAGACAGGTGGATGTTAGTCATGCATGTGCCACTTGTGAGGTGTGCATCACGGGAGGGGATAGTCATGCCTGACTCCCATGTCACTCACCAACCAGCCAGCTGTCCCCATACATGTTCTGTTCGCAATCTGTGGGGATGGGGCTCTGATTGTATATGTAGCTGTCATGGGTGTCATGGGTAGTGCCATGTGTTGGGCTGCTGATGTCCTCCTGCAAGGTTGTGGTAATTCCACGATGGCATGAGGGGTGAATCTGAAGATGCGAGACACCTCAGAATCTCTCATGCCAAAGATGTCTATGCGTGTGTGATATATCAAGTGAAGAGTGAGGGGCTTGTATCAGATAAGAATATTGTATTAGATTAGATTAAATTGTAAATTTGATATAAGCCAAAAAAAAAAAAAAAAAACCATCTCCCGTGCCCTCCTTAGTGCCATCCTCCGTGCCCTCATCCTTCTTTGTTCATCTAAAGTCAGTAGTATAGCTATGCGCGACGATGCCCCTGGCATGTTGGCATACAGATTGTTGGGCAACACGTGTGACTGCTGAACTCCTCACTAACAGTGTTGCTTTATCTGACAATTAGACTTTTTTTCAAAATTTAGACCAGCTTTTAGGTCCTCTAACTTTAGACAGAACATTTTGCAGTTGCGCACATCGCGTAGCCTGCGCAGCAACTGCGTTTTTTTGTGAATCCCCGTAAGTCCCTCATTAGCATATTTGACTAGCAAATCAATGGTGTGTCTAGCGCAGTTTTGCGCGAAGGCAAGCGAAGGTCTAATTCAATTACGCCGGACCAAAAAACGTAGATTTCTGGCGTATATTGTTTTGTGAATCGCGTCCAACTATACGCACGCGCACATTTAGACTTACGCACGCGCAACAGCAGTTGCGCAGGCGTAATCGCTCTGTGAATCTGGGCCTAACTCTACACTAACTCTACTTAAAGCGGTATTTCACCCTAAATATAAGATCTCCCATGCGATCCAGCATACTGGCGTCAGCGCCAGTATGCTGTTTTTTTTTTTTAATCGCACACTTACTGTATTATGGTGGAATTCCTTTTTTGTCCCCCGTGGTGGACGGCGCCAGTATAGCGCGTCACATCTTCCGAAAATACCCGATATGGACTCGGGTAATCTCGGCGAAAATGCGGCGCCTGCGCACAGACCTAGGAGCTGACTGCGCAGGCGCCGTATTTCTCCGAGTCCTACGGCTATGGCGCGTCACGCCCTCCGAAATAGGACTCGGAGAAATACGGCGCCTGCGCAGTCAGCTCCTAGGTCTGTGCGCAGGCGCCGCATTTTCGCCGAGATTACCCGAGTCCATATCGGGTATTTTAGGAAGATGTGACGAGCAATACTAGAGCCGTCCACCGCGGGGGACAAAAAAGGAATTCCACCATAATACAGTAAGTGTGCAATTAAAAAAAAAAAAACCCCAGCATACTGGCGCTGACGCCAGTATGCTGGATCACATGGGAGATCTTATATTTAGGATGAACCTCCGCTTTAAAAGAAAGGAGAATAAGGGGGCAAAAGAAGGGCGGAGAAGATAATCGCGCAATATTCCTTTTGCCGAATATTCGAGTTATTCTGATTGGCTCTGATGCAATAGAAGGGTGGAGCAGATAATCGCGCAATATTCCTTTTGCCGAATATTCGAGTTATTCTGATTGGCTCTGATGCAAAAGAGGGGCGGAGAAGATAATCGCGCAATATTCCTTTTGCCGAATATTCGAGTTATTCTGATTGGCTCTGATGCAAAAGAAGGGCGCATCAGAGCCAATCAGAATAACTCGAATATTCGGCAAAAGGAATATTGCGCGATTATCTTCTCCGCCCTTTTGCATCAGAGCCAATCAGAATAACTCGAATATTCGGCAAAAGGAATATCGCGCAATATTCCTTTTGCCGAATATTCGAGTTATTCTGATTGGCTCTGATGCAAAAGAAGGGCGGAGAAGATAATCGCGCAATATTCCTTTTGCCGAATATTCGAGTTATTCTGATTGGCTCTGATGCAAAAGAAGGGCGGAGAAGATAATCGCGCAATATTCCGTTTGTCGAATATTCAAGTTATTCTGATCGGCTCTGATGCAAAAGAAGGGCGGAGAAGATAATCGCGCAATATTCCGTTTGTCGAATATTCGAGTTATTCTGATTGGCTCTGATGCAAAAGAAGGGCGGAGAAGATAATCGCGCAATATTCCGTTTGTCGAATATTCGAGTTATTCTGATTGGCTCTGATGCAAAAGAAGGGCCGAGTAGCTGATGCGATTCTTTTATGTTGCCGAAAATTCGCAATGCGAATTTTCGACAACATAAAAGAATGGCATCAGCTACTCGGCCCAGGGTCTCTCTCTAATCATACCAGCAATGCTTTTAGACATCGATGGAGATCACTAGGATGTGATCTGTTTTAAAAATAAATTTGAAAAAATACGAATATTCGCCATAGCGAATATTCGCCGCAATATTCGAGTTATTCGCGAATACTCGAATATGCAATATTCGTAGCGAATATTCGCAATGCGAATATTCGTGAGCAACACTACTCCACAGCTGCACCAGATTCTGTATGCACCAGTATTAGTAAATCTCCCCCTAATTGTCTATACTCTAAAGTGCCTCCCACCCACAAGGTTCACCCTGTAATAGTTGATGTCATTACCAGATACAGTGGTGAAATGGAGGATGGCAGGAGAAACAACTGAGTTGTGGGGAAGCCAGAAGATCAGCACTCACCAGGGGCGTTGTTCCCCAGCTGATTTCAGTGGGCAATTTCTCTTAAGCCTAATACCCACTAGTAGTTTTTTCTTCATTGAACCCAGCAGAGCTGAACAAATAAAAGACAGCTCAGGAGGAGGCGCTGTATCAACTATCCAATGTTTTTACAGTGATCTCCCCTGCTGTGCTATTGTGTTCTGACAGGAGGACGGCTCCCCCCAATCTGGTTAGTGCTCTCAGCCATTGGCTGAGAGCGCTGATCGAAAGCCAATCGGCAGACCATTTTTGGTCACGCCCACCTGCCGGATGTCAGATGCTTTTTATAGAAGCCGCCGATGCTTCCCAACATACTAGACTTAAAGTGTTAATAAAGTCAGATTTATTTTTAATAATTAAAATAACAAACATGTTATACTTACCTGCTCTGTGCAGTGGTACTGCACAGAGTGGCCCTGATCCTCCTGTTCTGGGGTCCCCGGCGGGAATCTTGGCTCCTCCTCTTGTTTTTATGTCCACCATAGCCAGCTGCTTGCTATGGGGAGAAAGGTAGTCTGCATGCTCCCGCCCTCTATGTCTATGGAGCCGCGTGCCATAGACTTACACAGCAGGGCTTAGGCCTGCCCCCCACTTCCTATCCACTGAATTTGATTGACAGCCGCAAGAGCCAATGGCTCCTGCTGCTTCTCGAATGCTGTGGAAAGCTGATGTAAGGGGAGAATAGATGCAGCCATGCACAGCGCTGATCTCTTCTCCCCTCTCTTACTCTTACTCTTGCAAACAATGCATTAAGGTAAAAAGCGTTTTTAGGTTTACTAACACTTTACAGTAAGCAATTCTCCTTTTATAGTTATAGCTCTGCTGGGAAACTTTAGTATGGTGACAGGGTCTTTATAAAATGAATTCTTAACCCTTAACTTACCACTTGGTCTCCTAAACCCTGACCCAAAATCCAACACTTAACCTTAGATCCCCAATCCAGAGTCTTACACTCATTTACCTAAACCCCAAACTAATCCCTAACACTGAACTAAACTTGGACGCAGCATAAATAGCTTATTTGGTGCCGAAAGCGTTTACCCCTTGACCATCAACCCTTTCCAAAATGTGACAACAATAATCCCTATGGGGATAAAAGTTAAAGATCAGGTCATACCTGATCTTTAACAGATGTTACCGGTTGAAAAATAAATATATTGCAGTTACATGTAATAGTGTTTTTTTTATATGTCATTTAAAAAGTAATTTACAAACTTCTGATTTAAAAAAATGCCCGATGTCAACTAATTTTTTGGTACATATTATGTTCTGAGTAAATGTCTTCAAGTATATCTTAAAAGGTTGCAGTAAATTCTTGAATATGAAAAAAAAAATATAAGAATGTTTCAGAAAAAATTACAAATGCCTTTCACAGAGGCATCAATGGAAGAGCCCTGGGGCCACCATAAAAAAAAAAAAATACAAAATTCTGAGATTCAAAGTCAGAATTCTGAGTTTCAAAGTCAGAATTCTGAGTTTCAAAGTCAGAATTCTGAGATTAAATCTCAGAATTCTGAGATTAAAAGTCAGAATTCTAAGGCCTCGTACACACGATCGGACATATCCGATGAAAACGGTCCGCGGACCATTTCCATCGGATATGTCTGATCTGGAGTTTGATCCGATGGCGTGTACACACCATCGGATCAAATTCCCCGCCGGCGGACGGCGCGGAGACGTGTCGGTGACGCGGCGGTGACGTTGACGCCGCCACGTCACCGCTACGTCACGCACCAGGAAGTAAACACTTCCGCGCGCATGCGTCGGATCCATTCACAGGATACGACGCATGTGTGGGAGGATATGTCCGCTGGTTTCCCGTACTAACCAGCGGACATATCTGACGGACAGGTTTGTAGCGGACAAATTTCAAAGCATGCTTTGAAATTTGTCCGATGGACAAATCTGTCTGCTAGCCCATACACACGATCGGAGATGTCTGCTGAAACGGTCCATCGGACCGTTTTCAGCGGACATATCCCCTCGTGTGTACGAGGCCTGAGTTTCAAAGTCAGAATTCTGAGATTAAATCTCAGAATTCTGAGATTAAATCTCAGAATTCTGAGTTTTTTTAAGTATAGTAATCTATATTAGGAGGATTTTAGGAACAATTAGCAATAATGTAGTAACACCCATAGACCATCATTCTGCAGAGATACAAGTCTTGTGCTCTATATATGGATCTGTAAATCTATCTTAGTTACAGAACACAGTATGGGGAAGCAGGCAGTGCTGGGCTCTCTGGTTCCTCTACTGCAGGGTGTCAAACTCAATTTCATCGTGGGCCGCATCAGCATTATGATTGCCCTTAAAAGGGCCGGTTGTATCTGTAAGATTAGATGTCCAGCACATCTACATTACATTAGATGTCAAGAGCCACCCCACCATCAGAAGTTGAGTCCCCCACTCTCCCTTACATCACAGTGCGCCCCCCTTTCCTTATGCTGCTGCTGGGAAGAAGCTGGATGCATTGCTTGAAAGCAGAAAGTAGGGGCCGAGAGTAGGAACTGAGGAGGGCAGGAGGGCTACAAGAAATGTCCGGGAATACAATGGCAGTCATTGAAACTTTTTATCTCACACAGTATTTGCGCAGCATTTTTTCAAATGTGTTTTTAAAAATAAAAAACAGTTTCCTGCTTTAAAAAATAAAACAGTAAATTTAGCCAAATTTTTTAGCCTAATTTTTTTGCATAATGTGAAAGATGAAGTTACGCCGAGAAAATAGATACCTAACATGTCACGCTTGCGCACCCTCGTGGAATGGCGCCAAACTTCCTTACTTAAAAATCTGCATAGGTGACGCTTTTTTCTTACTGGTTACATGTTTTGAGTTCCAGAGGAGGTCTAGGGCTAGAATTATTGCTCTCGCTCTAACGTTCGCGGCGATACCTCACATGTGTGGTTTGAACACCGTTTTCATGTGGGTGGAACTTGCGTATGCGATCGCTTCTGCGAGGACACAGGGGCGATTTAAATGTTTTTTTTTTTTTTTATTGATAGTTTTACCTTAATTGTTTTAGTTTGATACTTACACAAATATATATATATATATATATTTATTCTATTATTCTATCTATTATTCCTATTACAAGTAATGAATGTAAACGTCCCTTATAATAGAAATAAAGCATGACTGGTCCTCTTTACAGTGAGATATGAGGTCAATAAGACCCCACATTTCACCTCTAGGCTGGGAAGCCTGAAATACAACAAAAAAAGGATCTCTGCTTCCCAGCAGATGCGGCGCCATTTGTTTGAATGCGTGCCGCCATACCATTGCGGCCCGGTCCCCGAACGATCATAAAGACTCCGGGGATCATCTGGTCCACCAGAAATCACCATGGTAAACATCTGGGGCTGGCGGATCCTATCTCCGACTCACCAATGGCAGAGGTGAGTTGGTAGAAGCACCAGAGGGAGGAGGGGGGACATCCACTCTCACCACCTGTAAGAACAATCAAGAGGATGAACAGCCGCTATGATTATTCTTATGGTGAAGGGAATCGCCAGCTGAAAAAAACAATATCTGAATGATGCCTGTAGCTGCACCCATCATTCAGATATCCTCGCTCAAAGTCAAGGATGTCATATGACAGTGGTCGGTTCCGGAAGTGGTTAAGGGGTGAATTAAATAAACAATATTTTTTGGTAGTGAAAGGGTTAAATCTCATTCACAACAACTGTCACTTCAAGAAAAACATTGTTATTACAGGAGATAAATCCCCATTACATCTGTATACTGAGCCTACAGGCTGAATTCACAAAGCTCACAAAAAAGGACGAGGCTCCTTTAAGAAAAATCGTCCGTTATTTTTTTTGCTGAGTCATCATATAACTGCCATCTGTGATGTCATCACCTGCCCCTATATAAGGCTGTGTGCAGTGCTGAGGAATCATTAGCTGAGTGTTTGCTGTACAGTGAAGACGTGTTCTTCTCTCTGTCCAGTGTTTTCTTGCTATTTGATTGGATTCGGATTTATTCGATTCAGTTTTATTGCGATTTCTCAGACTTAAAGCGTGTCTTATTATATCTTCATAATGAGACAATTTAAAAGTAAACAGATTGTTTCTCAAAATAACAACATTGAGAAACCAACCAGAGGAAGCCCCGCTATGGAAGGAGCTATCAACCAACAGCTTGTACATCCTACAAGCAAGAAGCCCACCAAGATGCGGAAGGCTCGGCGATTTGTAAGTCGCTGCTTCAGATGCGTTATCGGATGTTTTGATGTTGGCAGTAAAGTCGATGGAACACGCCGGAACAAAGACCACGGTGCTGGTAAGTTTTATGGATATTGATCAATACAAAATACTTCCATTGGATTCTTTTTCCCCTCATTGATGACAACCCCCCCCCCCCATATGTAGACATGTATAGGGATGGCCATAGACATTGCTGGATTTTGTCTTGTAAACAACATTCTGACCAAACGGCTATGTTTAGATCTGTTTACCCTGAACCAAGTCCCCCCTCCCCCACTCTTTCCAACTGTCACCTGCTAACTGACTTTTTTTTAACAAGCCTTGCATGCCACTTATTACAGGCTGGACTGATGACCTCAGTGCCACCCAGCAAGATGGCAGAGATTTACAATATGGAAAGAAAAGAACACCACATACACATTTAACCCCTTGTTACCCACATAACACATATGAATAGTTGCCAAAATTTCTAAAAAAAATATTCCAGGGAAATTGTTTTTTAGCTGCACATGTAGCAAGCCATTGTAGGCGGAGAATGTCTTTATATGTACAATAGGAGTCGTTCTACAAGACGCAGATCATTAAACCAATGTCATACATTACAGTGATGGTAAAGCTTGTTCTTTTATTTTTTTCCTGCTCTGTGCAATGCTGAAAAATAAATATAACAAGCTGCCTCATTCACACTGGCCATTATAAAAACTTTTTTCTTCATACTTTGATGTTGTATAAAAAAAAAAAAAAAATGAAATATAGGTAAAGATGCTAAATCCAATTCCCCTTTCTTTATTGCAGATGAAGGCGAGATTTACTGCAGATACAGCTCACATGGCAGGCCTGCCACAGTAAGCAGTATAGAAAAGGACGTTCAGACTCCAGAAGAGTGCGTGGCCCTCGTTCAGACTCCAGAAGAGTGCGTGGCCCACGTTCAGACTCCAGAAGAGTGCGTGGCCCACGTTCAGACTCCAGAAGAGTGCGTGGCCCACGTTCAGACTCCAGAAGAGTGCGTGGCCCACGTTCAGACTCCAGAAGAGTGCGTGGCCCACGTTCAGACTCCAGAAGAGTGCGTGGCCCACGTTCAGACTCCAGAAGAGTGCGTGGCCCACGTTCAGACTCCAGAAGAGTGCGTGGCCCACGTTCAGACTCCAGAAGAGTGCGACACCCCCATTCAGACTCCAGAAGAGTGCGACACTCCCGTTCAGGCTCCAGAAGAGTGCAACACTCCCGTTCAAGCTCCAGAAGAGTGCGACACTCCCGTTCAAGCTCCAGAAGAGTGCGACACTCCCGTTCAGGCTCCAGAAAAGTGGGTGGCCCAGGTTCAGACTCCAGAAGAGTCCGTCGCCCACGTTCAGACTCCAGAAGAGTGTGTCGCCCACATTCAGACTCCAGAAGAGTCCATCGCCCACGTTCAGACTCCAGAAGTGTCCATCGCTCATGTTCAGTGTCCAGAAGAGTGTGACGCTAATATTAAGACTCCAGCAGAGTATGATGCTAATGTGCAAACTCTACTAGAGTGTGATGTGCACATTGAGGCTGTACCAGACATTGAGACTCCACCAAAATGCCAGGTGAACCATAGGAACATCTCCTCCAGTAAAGATGGGGGCAAGGTTACAAAAAAAGATAAGCAGATACTGGTGGTAGGGGATTCAATTATTAGAGGGACAGAGAGGGCAATCTGTCACAAAGACCGTCATCTCCGAACAGTATGTTGTTTACCAGGTGCTCAGGTTCGGGACATTGCAGATCGGATGGAAAGATTGTTGCGTGGGGCTGGGGAGGACCCATCTGTCTTGGTACATATTGGTACCCATGACAAAGTTAGAGGAAGATTGAGCATCCTACAAAATGATTTCAGAGACATAGGGACTATGTTGAAAAAAAGGACCTCCAAGGCAGTATTTTCAGAAATACTGCCTGCACCTCAAGCCACACCACAAAGGCAGCAGGAGCTTAGAGAGCTTAACAAGTGGTTAAAGAACTGGTGCAGAGAAGAGAAGTTTGGCTTCATGGAGAACTGGTCTGACTTTGCGGTAACACACCGGCTCTATAGCAGGGATGGACTGCACTTAAATGGGAGGGGTGCAGCTTTTTTGGGAGTGAAGATTGCCAACAAGTTGGAAGAAATTATTCAGACGCCGGAAGAGTGCGACGCCAACTATCAGACTCCAGAAGAGTGCGACACTCCCGCCGTTCAGACTGCGGAAGTGTGCGACGCTCCCGTTCAGACTGCGAAAGAGTGCGACGCTCCCGTTCAGACTGCGGAAGAGTGCGACGCTCCCGTTCAGACTGCGGAAGAGTGCGACGCTCCCGTTCAGACTGCGGAAGAGTGCGACGCTCCCGTTCAGACTGCGGAAGAGTGCGACGCTCCCGTTCAGACTGCGGAAGAGTGCGACGCTCCCGTTCAGACTGCGGAAGAGTGCGACGCTCCCGTTCAGACTGCGGAAGAGTGCGACGCTCCCGTTCAGACTGCGGAAGAGTGCGACGCTCCCGTTCAGACTGCGGAAGAGTGCGACACTCCCGTTCAGACTGCGGAAGAGTGCGACACTCCCGTTCAGGCTCCAGAAGAGTGCGACACTCCCGTTCAGGCTCCAGAAGAGTGTGACACTCCCGTTCAAGCTCCAGAAGAGTGTGACACTCCCGTTCAGGCTCCAGAAAAGTGCGTGGCCCATGTTCAGACTCCAGAAGAGTCCGCCACCCACGTTCAGACTCCAGAAGAGTGTGTCGCCCACGTTCAGACTCCAGAAGGGTGGGTCTTTCAGGCTCCAGAAGGGTGGGTCTTTCAGGCTCCAGAAGGGTGGGTCTTTCAGGCTCCAGAAGGGTGGGTCTTTCAGGCTCCAGAAGGGTGGGCCGTTCAGGCTCCAGAAGGGTGGGCCGTTCAGGCTCCAGAAGGGTGGGCCGTTCAGGCTCCAGAAGAGTGGGCCGTTCCGGCTCCAGAAGAGTGGGCCGTTCCGGCTCCAGAAGGGTGGGCCGTTCCGGCTCCAGAAGGGTGGGCCGTTCCGGCTCCAGAAGGGTGGGCCGTTCCGGCTCCAGAAGGGTGGGCCGTTCCGGCTCCAGAAGGGTGGGTCTTTCAGGCTCCAGAAGGGTGGGTCTTTCAGGCTCCAGAAGGGTGGGTCTTTCAGGCTCCAGAAGGGTGGGTCGTTCAGGCTCCAGAAGAGTGGGTCGTTCCGGCTGCAGAAGAGTGGGCCGTTCCGGCTCCAGAAGGGTGGGCCGTTCCGGCTCCAGAAGGGTGGGTCTATCAGGCTCCAGAAGGGTGGGCCGTTCAGGCTCCAGAAGGGTGGGCCGTTCAGGCTCCAGAAGGGTGGGCCGTTACAGCCCCAGGAAAGTGGGCCGTTCCAGCTCCAGGAGAGTGGGCCGTTCCGGCTTCAGAAGGGTGGGCCGTTTAGGTTCCAGAAGGGTGGGCCATTCAGGCTCCAGAAGGGTGGGCCACTCAGGCTTCAGAAGGAGTCCCACATTGTTTTTTGCAGGCGTGTGTTAGATCAGCTATGAGGGGAGGTTGAATGCTGATACTTTTTTAGGCGTGTGTTGGACTGGCTATAAGGGGAGGTTGGAGGCCAGTTTTTTTTTATCATCTGGTACTATCGAACCAACAATAAAACAGTGGCTGAAATAATATGATTTTTTTCGCAATAAGTGAAAATGATCTATTCCAGTGCTAGAGACTTTCTAAACCCAACACCCATATCACTACAAGCAGAAGGTGGGCCATTCAGGCTCCAGAAGAGTGGGCCATTCAGGCTCCATAAGGGTGGGCCATTCAGGCCCCAAAAGGGCCTCAGAAGGGTGGGCCATTCAAGCTCCATCAGGGTGGGCCGTTTGGACTCCGAGCTCTGTGTAGCTTCACGTATGAATGCAAATATATGTAACAAAAACCTCTGTTTTAACATTTTTGGACTAGTTTAGACACTCAATTTATTTTTTGCTATATATTTCTCAATTTGGAAATGACATTAGAGTAGAGTTAGGGACTGCACTTTGCAGAGGGGCCTTGACGTGGCAGTGCGGCTTCACATATATTTGCATCCAATGTAAATTGTGGAAACAGTTTAGACTTCTTTTTTCTTTATATTATGCTGGCTATCTGGTAAGTATGCTGTGTTTTAGATCGTTCTGTGAATTGCCATGCTTAGCGCCACCTTTGTGTTGTGGTGAATGTGCATTACTGCAACCTATGTTAATACACGTTACAAGCATCAGTGTGTTGCAGTGCCATCCATCGTCAATGGTACCCCAACACATTGACCCAACGCACTTCCAACACACATGCGTTAAAACGATACACAACGCAGATCAACGCACTACCATGCATTGTGGTTCACCATGGCAGAAGAAATTATGTATATACTTTATTGGTATATTGTACAAAACATTTAATAAAATAAAAATAAAATAAAAAATAGTGTGTGTAAGATATTTATTGTTTATTCGTTCTAAACACAATGCACCGGAACGCAGGTCTGATTCCAACCTTGCAGTACCTAGTCAGAGCAGGCGCAACACCGATGACTGTTAAGCCAGCCATAGATGGTTAGACTTTCAACCTGTGGTTGCAGGAAAGAAAATAGGTGCATTCCCACCTCAACACTGATGTTGATGGGGGAATCCATCCCGTGGAGCTATTGTGTTCTCCTTGTGGGGAGAGCCACTGTTATTATTGCTAGAGGCTATAACATCTGACAATGATCTCATGAAAAATCTAACAGGCTAGTTGTACCCAAGTTTATCGATCAATCAGCTTGGGTGCAATCAGCCTGCCTATACATGGTTTGAATCTCGGCCAGTTCAGCAGGAACCGCTTCACCTTAAACTGAAGACTGAGTCCTCTCCTTTTTTTTTTTTTTAAAGAGCCTGATCGGACCCAGAGGTAGGTGGGTGTAAATGGACATAAGTCTGTGTACTGCTCTATACCACTGTATGGCAATTTGCGGATTGGATGTAGGTGGGTGTAAACAGAACACGTCTATTTACACCTGCCGCTCTATAGAAAGGAATGGAGAGGGGTCGATCGGGTTTGCCTGAATAACTGACAGGCAGGCCCAATCGCTCTGTCGTGTAAAAGATGCCTAAAGCTGACCACCTCCATTACAATCTGATTGTACAGAAACCTTTAGATCCACCAACAACTGTGCAGTGCAAGGGCCTGCCTGACTGGATAGATTAACCAAATCTATGTAATATGAAAATCTAGTTAAAGTGGAAGTTCACCCTTATAAACAAGATTATTTTAAACAAAGGGGCTCAGTCAGTCTAAAAAGATTCCGCTGTTAAAAAAAATTAGAAACGCTTCCATACCTGTTTTTCATCTATGTGAACCAAGCACTTCCTGGTCTATGTGCTGTGGGGTTGGGCGTGTCGCTCTGTTCTAGCTTTGCCGCAATGCTTCCTGGGTTTACAGCGTCACACTGCCCAGGAAAAAATTCACAAGCCCCGAACTCCAAATCGCACATTATTTCCGCTCGTCACATGACTCTTGAAGCCAGTCATGTGACGAGGGCGGATACAATAGCGCCATTTTCAATGCTGGAAACCTGTACTAAACACAGCAACTGTGTAGTGTTGACAGTGACGCGTAATATTCGGCTCCCTATCATACAATGCTGCGGAAGTTCTGTGGCGGCCAACTGCGCATGCGCGATATGTTCCAAACACAATTGTGATGCGTTCCAATGGATTTACGACAGTACACACCAGCGAAGCCGTCATTCAGGGCGATGTGGACTTAGGGGAAAGTGGCCAGTCGGCCTCATGTCCTCGCTTCGCTCGGCCTCCTGGCTCTTTTTTTAACATCCTTCAATCCACGGGGATGTTAAGGAAAGAGCCTGGATGCCGAACGAGGTTTCACTGGTGTGTACTGTTGTTAATCCATTGGAACATATCGCGAATATGTTTGGAACGCATCGCGCATGCGCAGTTGGCTGCCACAGCAATTCCGCAGCATTCTGTTATAGGAAGCAGAGTATGACAAGTCACCGCCACGGCTCGCCGTCAACACTGCGCATGCACGGGATAGATCGGTGAATGCTGGGACTACAGCATTCGCCGCATCCCGGAAGAAACTCACGTTGGGCTTCAGACTGCCCAGAAATAAGATGGAAACGTCCATCTCTAAGTTTTATGGTGACAACCCATAATCTGGAATTTTCTTTCATTTTTGGTGGAAATGGTAAACATGAAAAACAGAGAGAGTGACTCTGCCTAAAGGGGGCGTAGACAGCAATAAAAACCGACAGGGATTCTAATCTCTTTCCACTCCATTCAACACTAACAACAAGAAAGTTTTCCTTTATAATTGAACATATGGGTGAGAAAATATGGAAAAAAATATATTTGTGTGTTTAGGGGGGTACTTGATTTGACAGTTAGCCAATTCTGACATTTCTCTCCTACATGTAAAAATCATAATTTGTTTGCTAGAAAAATTACTTGAACCCCCCAAACATTATATATATATATTTTTAGAGACTCTAGAGCAGGGGTGTCAAACTCAATTTCATCGTGGGCTGCATCAGCATTATGATTGCCCTTAAAAGGGTCGGTTATATCTGTAAGATTAGATGTCCAGCACATCTACATTACATTAGATGTCAAGAGCCACCCCACCATCAGAAGTTGAGTCCCCAACTCTCCCTTACATTACAGTGCGCCCCCCTTTCCTTATGC
This sequence comes from Rana kukunoris, assembly GCA_029574335.1. Lineage (NCBI taxonomy): Eukaryota > Metazoa > Chordata > Amphibia > Anura > Ranidae > Rana > Rana kukunoris. The sequence continues at coordinate 81,489,128 of CM056051.1, forward strand.
TGCTGCTGGGAAGAAGCTGGATGCATTGCTTGAAAGCAGAAAGTAGGGGCCGAGAGTAGGAATTGAGGAGGGCTGGAGGGCCACAAGAAATGTCTGGGAGGGCCGGATTCGGCCCGCGGACCTTGTGTTTGACACCTATGCTCTACTGTATTAATACTTCCTTTGCTGTAACATAAAGAGAGATGCTGAAAACGAGTGTATTGTGTGTGTGTGTGGGGGGGGGGGGGTGAAGACACAGCTTCTATAGATTAAAGAAGACAATGCACCCAACTTTTAGGAAACATTGCACTGTTACCCCAACATGAAGGAATTGTGAGCACAATGTGTGTCTTTGTTCAGACTGGAGGGATGTTGAAAACGAGTATATTGTGTATTTGGGGGTGATGAAACAGCTTCCATAGATAACAGAACACAATGTACCCCAACTTTTAGAAAACATCACACTATTGCGCCAACATGAGAAATTGCATTGCTTGAGAAATAGCTGAATGCATAGAGAAAAGGTCTAGTGTGTGATGTTTTGTGAGTTCAAATCCAGGAAAGAGCACAATTTTTTTAAGTTATATATACATATTATTTTATACATTACTCTTAGATTAAATAGGGATGTCCCAATACCAATATTAGTAAATCAATATACTGTATTGAAAATATATATTTAAAAAAAAAAAAAAAAAATTAAGCTCTGAGCTGGGTTCGAACCCAAAAGTCATTCTCATGGAAGACTGTTCCTCTAGCCATTGCGCTACTGGCCAAGTCATAAAACTCTATTGGTTTTTTTAAGTTTAATATGTGGTGCACTCTCTGTAAGAATTAGTCCAGACATGTAATTGCTATAATCAAGCCGTTCTGACCATAAAAACACATAGTCCTTCTGCCTTCTAGCCATTCACAATTCTCTCATGTTGGGGTAACAGTGAAATGTTTCCTAAAAGTTGGGGTGCATTGTCTTCTGTTATCTATGGAAGCTGTGTCCCCCCCCCCCCCACACACACACATAATACACTAGTTTTTAGCATGACTCTTTAAGTTACAGCAGATGACAGCAAACTGAGGAACTATAATACAGTAGAGGAACCAGAGAGCCCAGCAATGCCTGCTTCCCCATGCTGTAACTAAAATAGATTTACAGATCCATATACAGAGCAAAAGACTTGTATGTCTGCAGAATGATGGTCTATGGATGTTACTACATTATTGCTAATTGCTCCTAAAATCCTCCAAATATACATTACTATATTTAAAAAAAACTCAGAATTCTGAGATTTAATGTCAGAATTCTGAGATTTAATGTCAGAATTCTGACTTTAAAACTCAGAATTCTGACTTTTAATCTCAGAATTCTGACTTTAAAACTCAGAATTCTGACTTTGAAACCCAGAATTCTGACTTTGAAACTCAGAATTCTGACTTTTAATCTCAGAATTCTGAGATTAAAAGCCAGAATTCTGTGTTTTAAAGTTTTTTTTAAATATAGTAATGTATATTTGGAGGATTTTAGGAGCAATTAGCAATAATGTAGTAACATCCATAGACCATCATTCTGCAGACATACAAGTCTTTTGCTCTGTATATGGATCTGTAAATCTATTTTAGTTACAGCATGGGGAAGCAGGCATTGCTGGGCTCTCTGGTTCCTCTACTGTATTATAGTTCCTCAGTTTGCTGTCATCTGCTGTAACATAAAGAGTCATGCTAAAAACGAGTGTATTATGTGTGTGTGTGTGTGTGAGTGGGGGGGGGGGGAGACACTGCTTCCATAGATAACAGAAGACAATGCACCCCAACTTTTAGGAAACATTTCACTGTTACCCCAACATGAGAGAATTGTGAATGGCTAGAAGGCAGAAGGACAATGTGTTTTTATGGACAGAATGGCTTGATTATAGCAATTACATGTCTGGACTAATTCTTACAGAGAATGCACCACATATTAAACTTAAAAAAAACAATAGAGATTCATGACTTGGCCAGTAGCGCAATGGCAGAGGAACAGTCTTCCATGAGAATGACGTTTGGGTTCGAATCCAGCTCAGAGCTTAATTTTTTATTTTTTTAAATATATATTTTCAATATATTGATTTACTAATATTGGTATTGGGACATCCCTATTTAATCTAAGAGTAATGTATAAAATAATATGTATATATAACTTAAAAAAATTGTGCTCTTTCCTGGATTCAAACTCACAAAACATCACACATTAGACCATTTCTCTATGCATTCAGCTATTTCTCAAGCAATGCAATTTTCTCATGTTGGGGCAATAGTGTTTCCAAAAGTTGGGGTGCATTGTGTTCTGTTATCTATGGAAGCTGTTTCATCACCCCCACCCCCAAATACACAATATACTCGTTTTCCTTGTCAAATATATCTTTATTGGAATATGAAATAGGCGGTATACAAAAAATATAAGGAATATTAAACAAAAGAAAAACAAAGAGAGTACAAATATGCAATTGTAGAAATAAAGAAACTTAGCAGTGTTGAGAGGAGTTCTAACATGAAATAACATTCCTCTTGTGAAAATCGTTAGGGCGCACTTTACAGTTTTGCCATATAAGATTGGTACAGTGTAATAATGAACGGATCAAAGGAGATGTTTCCTTTTATGTTCAGTTCGTACCTTAATGTCTAGTAGATTATACGATAAAGTTAACTGAGGCATCTATATAAAATATCTGCCCATGAGTTACTAACAGTTCATACCAACTTACAAGAAAAAGAAAAACTCCTTAATAGAGTAAAAATTGTAACATCAAGAATAAAAAAAAAAAAAAAAAAAAGAAAAGAGAAATAAAGCATGAAGGGAGGGGATTGGGGGAGGGGTGTCTGCAGGACCGGACCGGGAAACCCCATCAACCGCCAAGATGGTTCAATTGCCGTTTCGATGGGTGGGCTACCATGGCAACAATACATCTTTATTAAAAGCTTTCAGTGTTGTGTATGTAATCCAGGGTGTCCAAATTTGTTCAAACCTGGTGATCATGTCATTTTCTATTGCCGTCATTTTGGCATATAACATCGCGTTACTCATTCTGTTGATTGTTTCATTCACTGGAATGCTCGAGGTTTTCCATGCCTTCGCTATGGTCTGCTTTGCTGCCGTAAGAAGCTGCTTAATCAGGTTAAATTGTATATGCGACAAGATACTGGGTTTTAGGTTGAGCAATGCCAGTTTGGGGTCTAATGGTATTTTTTTATTAGTTAAAGTATGTGCTATTTGAAACATTTCGGACCAAAATGATTGGGCTTTTGGACATGACCACCAAGTGTGAAAGTATGTTCCGCTCTCTGTACAGCCTCTGAAACACAGGTCTGAATGATTTTGTGAAAATTTAGCTATTTTTGCCGGCACCAAGTACCATCTTGAAAGCACTTTATAGTTTGTCTCAGAGGCTGATACATTAATTGAAGCAGTTTTGGTATTGAGCCAAATTTGATTCAATTCTGCGGGGGTCAATTCTGCACCAAGGTCCTCCTCCCATTTACTAATATATGGTAGTTTCCAAGAGTCAGATTGTGTTTGCAGCTGGGCGTATAGGGTGGAAATCACACTTCTGGCGTGTGGATTGTCCTTACATATGTTTTCAAAACCGGAGTATATGATGGGTGAAATTGGTGTATTTACTGGTGGGAGAAAGAAATTTTTTATTTGCAGGTATCTAAAAAGTTCACCATGTGGTATACCATGTGAATCACAGAGTGACGGGAAGGGGACAATGGAGTTGGAGTTAAAAAACTGGAACTTTTGAGTACAGTCTCTCTTTACCCATTCTTTGAATGTGTTAGGGAAGACCCAGGCGGGGTAGAAATCTGGGTTTTTAATAAAAGACAGCAGAGGGCAATGTGGAGATTGTAGGTTTTTCTTTACCTTGATCTTGTCCCAGAGGGTAAGTGAGTGTTTGGTGATAGGGTTGCTAATATTTTTACGAGATTTGGGGGGGATCCACAGTAAGTTGGATATCGAGATGGGATCACAATCTAAAGCTTCAATTGAAACCCAAAGGGGAATTTCACATTTAGCGTGATATTTTGTAAGAGTCGCCAATTGGGCCGCTTGGTAATATTTTGTGAAGTTGGGGTACCCAATCCCGCCGTTGGTTTTGGGGAGTTCCAAGACTTGTGGTTTGATTCTGGGTCGGGAGGGACCCCAAATAAAGGAAGAGATCCGTTTTTGGATTATTCTCATGTAGTATGCCGGAATTGGTATAGGGAGTACTCTAAAAAGGTATAGGAGCTTCGGCAATATTGTCATTTTTACTGCGTTTAATTTCCCAAACCACGACAGGGGAAGTTGCGTCCAAGATTTCAGTAGACTTGATATATGTTTTAACAGTATGGGGTAATTATACGAGAATAGGTCTGCTATTTCTGCTGTTAGGTGGATTCCTAAATAGGGGATGCTTTTCCCGGGCCAGTTAAAGGGGAGTCCAGATTTGGTAGCTGTTAATTCTGTGTCCGATAATGAAATGTTTAGGGCAAGACATTTTTTAGGATTAATTGCTAAACCTGATATAGTTGCGAAATGATTCAGAATTGGGATGAGGTTAGGGCCGGACACTTGGGGGGAGGATAAGAAAAGTAAAATGTCATCCGCGTAGAGGCATAATTTATGTTTAAACCCACCCAATTCTATGCCTAATATCTTAGGGTCCAATCTAATTCTTTGGGCTAGGGGTTCTATCAGGAGGGCGAACAGCAAAGGAGATAGGGGACAGCCTTGTCTTGTTCCTCTCTGGACTGCAAACGTATCAGATTTGTAACCTGCGTATTTGACGTAAGCTTTTGGATTGTTGTACAGTGCCATAACCCAATTTCTAAAATTTGGACCGAAGCCCCAATTCTGTAAGGTATATTCCATGTAGGACCACGAGACGGAATCAAAAGCCTGTTTGATGTCCAGAGATATGAAGCAGGCTGGGATTTTCCTCTCCTTGGCTGAATGAGCAAGCAAGCATGCCCTCCGAATATTATCCCCTGCCTGTCTAGTGGGCATGAAACCCACCTGGTCCCGGTGAATCAATGATCCTATAATCTTGTTTAGGCGGCTGGCTAGAATTTTACCTAAGAGTTTAATATCCGTGTTCAACATGGATATAGGGCGGAAATTTTCGCTAAGGGTGGAGTCAGAGTGTGGTTTTGGGATCATGCAGATCGTGGCTGTTAGTGATTCCTGCCTGAAGGAGTTTGATTTTAAGAGGTCGTTGTATGCATCTGCTAAAGTGGGGGAGATTATGCTAGTGAAGGTTTTGTAGTATCTGGCTGAAAACCCGTCGGGACCTGGTCTTTTATTTAACTTAAGTTCTTTTATAGCTCCCATGACGTCATCGTGTGTTATTGGTTTCTCTAATTCTGTTCTTTGGGCTCCTGTCACTTGCGGGAGTTGTAATTGTGAAAAAAAGGAGTCAGTTTCCGATTTATTAAAGGTATTTGATTCCGAAAGTAATTTTTTGAGGTGGGCGCTAAATTTCTGCACTATTTTGATGGGGTTGCTGGTGAGGTTTTGTTTCGCAATTTTCAGTTTTACTGGGTTATGGGACTTGTTTATCGAGTTTAAAGCTCTTGCCAAGAGTGTTCCTGGTTTGTTGGAGTTCTTATAGTAGGAGTGTTTGGACCTGGTTAGAGTTTTTATAGCAGAGTTCGTAAGGAAAAGGTCATATTCCAGGCGGGTCTCGTCTAAGCGTGCTTTGGTGCTGGGGGAGTGATTCTGCTGAAAGGCTAGGAATGCTAAGTTGTAATCTGTTTCCAATTTTCTCCCTAACTGCAAGCGTTCTCTTTTATGAATTCCCAGTTGTCTTTGAAGAAAACCTCTAAGCACAGGCTTGTGGGCTTCCCAGAGTGTGAGGGGAGATGTTTCTGGGTGAGTGTTGAATTCTAAATATTCTTTTAAGTTTTGCTCAATTGCGGAACAGTGGACGGGATGTTTAAGAAGAACTTCTGGGAGATACCAGGTAGGGTCATGATTCTTAGGAATTGTGGATGAGAAAGTTGTGAAGACTGCATTGTGATCTGACCAGGGAATGGGAATGATGCTAGAATCAAGTACTTCTGGCAACATTCCAATGGTAGTAAAAATATGGTCAATACGGCTAGAAGATCTATGAGGGTTCGAGTAGTATGTATATATACGTTTCGATGGGTTGGATTCTCTCCAAGTGTCCACCAATTTATGTTTAGATAATAGGTTGTAGAGGGACCCCTTAGTATTCTGTTTTGGGGGGGCGTAAGGGGTTCTATCCAAGAAAGGGAGGATAACCTGGTTAGAATCACCGCACATGAAGAGAGCTCCCATCTTGTGCGTGTTAACGATTTGGAGGAGATGTGACATGAACGGTAATGGGTTCTGATTAGGCGCATAGTATGACACTACCGTCGCTACCGTGTCCATTATGTGCCCTGTTAGGATTAGGTAGCGTCCCTCTGGGTCTTTTATTTCTGACTTCAAGGTAAAGGGTGTTGATCTGTGGAATGCAATAAGGGTGCCTCTCTTTTTGGTAGAGGCGGATGCTGTGTATACTTGTGGGTAGGATGCATTATAGTATTTAGGAGTGGATTGAGGGGTAAAGTGGGTTTCTTGCAAAAAAACTATATGTGCTTTCTTAGCCTGAAAGTGTCTAAATGCCTTGGAACGTTTCTGAGGAACATTGAGGCCCTGTACGTTGAGCGATAACAAGTTTAACGGAGCCATGGCAGCCAAACCATCATGAAAATCTTACCTTGGCCGTTCGCGGTGCGATGTCCCGGTCCAGCCCATGCAGACAGGAAGGGAGAAGAAAGGGGGGGTGTCAAAAATATTATCCTTGAAAAAAAGATAGAAAACATTACAAGACATAGAATTCTTAAACAACTTTATATTAACTGAGTGTCCAAGTCTGGCCCGTGAAGGGGAGAACAAGTTCCCTTCAGGGGAAAAAATGCCCACGTCTAGGTCCGGCATAATATTGCCGGGTCCAGAGGAGGGTCTAAGGTGGCGCATGTTGTTTCCGTGCATCGGAGACCCGCATACTGAAAAAAAAGAAACAAAAAGGCAAAAGATAAAACTTTCAGGCTCCCCTCAGGGTGCCTGAAGTTGCGTTGCTGAAGAGTGTCAGCTTGATGAGGGTAGGGTGTTTGATTAGCAGTGCCCTAAGGAGAGCATTTCTAAATAAATGGAGCATAGCTTAGATGGGGGCCTGAGGTGTGCAGGCGGGGTTGCTTTGCTTCCAATCTATGGGCAGGAATAAGTGGTACTAGGGAGAGCATCTATGTGAAAGTGCTGCAAGGGGATGTGTCAAGACAGCGGGTTTCTGCCCCATTCCATATAAAGTGGGTAGATGCTAAGTAATTGGAGTTGGGAGTTCTAGAACGTGAAAAAAAAAAAAGGAGGGGGGGGGGGAGCTGCTATAGGTTAGATAGAAAAGTGAGGTCAAATTTGGTGGGGTGTTGCGGCCTCCTGTGCAGAGGTAGAGTCAGATTGGGGTGCCAGATTAATCCGATTATTGGGTAAAGGGAGAAGTGCATTGTTAGAATGCTCTTGTATGGAAAGTTCAGTCCATAGTATCTGTTTCTTGTTCCTGGGGCTGGTCCATGAATCTGCCACGTTTACTTGATTGTTGCACGCCGTTATTTTGTTCCTGGTATGGTGAATCATTGCGTGGAGAGGAGGATGCTGTTCTCCTGCGTGTTGTACTTGTTGAAGTTGGCCTGTCGATTAACTTGAAGTCTAAAAGAGCTTGGTGAAGCTGGTCTGGTGTTCTGCATACAATTTTTGTCCCCTGATAGGTGAATCACAGTGAGAAGGGGAAACCCCACTGATATTTTATATTGCGGTTTTGTAGCTCCATTAGGAGAGGCTTCATAGCCCTCCTTTTAGTTATAGTCAGTTGCGATATATCTGCAAAGATCTGGTATTTGTGGCCCTGAAATGAAAGACATTCTTTTCCTCTGGCGGCTTCCAGTATTTGTTCTTTTGTCTTGTAGAAGTGAAATTTTGCTATTATGTCCCTAGGGGGACCGTCAGCTTTTTTAGAGGTGAGTGCCCTATGTACTCTGTCCATTTCTAGCCTTTCTACCGGTATCCCAGGGAGAAGCTCTTGGCACAATGCCAGAGTAGTGGCTTGCAGGTCTGTGACTGACTCAGGGATACCTCTAAACCTTAGGTTAGACCTCCTGGCCCTGTTCTCAAAGTCCTCCAATCTGCTTTGCAGTATTACATTTTCTTCTTTGAGAGTGTCTATTTCTGACAGGCATTCCTGGGTGTATATTTCTATTTCTTCTACTCTAGTTTCCAGGGCTTCCGTGCGGCTACCCAGCTCCCTGATTTCCTTGGTAAGGTTGGCTGTAATCTGGTCTGAGGTGACTTGCAGGGCTTTATGGAGCATTCTTTCAAATTGTTTTAAAATACCTGAGGGGATTGTGGCGTCCTGTGATGTAGATAGTTTTCCCACATTTCTGTCTTCCTCCTCACTGTCTGAGTCCAAGTCTCTGAGGGATGCCATAAGTGCAGCAGTTTTAGCAGCTTTGGCTGTGCTTTGGTGTGCCTTCACTGAGGTGTGGCTCTCTGAGGGGACAGGTGCTTTCTTTGCAGCGTTCTTAGCCAGCTGAGCACCACTGACAGGATTTGTTTTGTCCCTGTTTCTTGCTCTTCCCAGCACCATTTTTCGAATAAAAAGTGTCCCTCACCTCTGTGGAAGTTGTACCGAATCCCTGTTAGTTTTCGCCTTGATTTTCGGTACTATATCGGCGGGAATTCTCCTTCACGGAGTGGAGCTCTAGCCCGGCATGTCTGTCCCGCTAGGCTTCACGCATGCGCCTCACAATATACTCGTTTTCAACATCCCTCCAGTCTGAACAAAGACACACATTGTGCTCACAATTCCCTCATGTTGGGGTAACAGTGCAATGTTTCCTAAAAGTTGGGGTGCATTGTGTTCTTTTATCTATAGAAGCTGTGTTCACCCCCCCCCCCGCTCCACACACACACACAATACAATCGTTTTCAACATCTCTCTTTATGTTATAGCAAAGGGAGTATTTATACAGTAGAGGAACCAGAGAACCCATCATTGCCTGCTTCCCCATACTGTGTTCTGTAACTAAGATAGATTTACAGATCCATATATAGAGCACAAGACTTGTATGTCTGCAGAATGATGGTCTATGGGTGTTACTACATTATTGCTAATTGCTCCTAAAATCCTCCTAATATAGATTACTATACTTAAAAAAACTCAGAATTCTGAGATTTAATCTCAGAATTCTGACTTTGAAACTCAGAATTCTGAGATTTAATCTCAGAATTCTGAGATTTAATCTCAGAATTCTGACTTTGAAACTCAGAATTCTGACTTTGAAACTCAGAATTCTGAGATTTAATCTCAGAATTCTGAGATTTAATCTCAGAATTCTGACTTTGAAACTCAGAATTCTGACTTTGAATCTCAGAATTTTGTATTTTGTTTATGATGTCCCCAGGGCTCTTCCATAGGCATTAACATTGCAGTTGTATTTTACATTTTTTGCAAAATTAACATTTTAACAAAAGTCATTATTGATAAGGACATTACAAGTACAGGGCATTGTTTAAAAATCTGAAATTGAGCTACTACGCATTCAAAGAGTGTCTTACTATAGAGGGTTAGGCAATGAGAAATCACTATATATACTAGAAAACTAACAAAGATGCAATAATTGGACACAGCTGTGTAATAAGTTCCTATATGGAAATCTATTGTCTTTCAAGATGGCTGCAGATGCTATAATTACAGCTAAATGGCTTCAGAAAACAAAGAGTGAATGTATCAGATCATAATATCTATAAACCAGTTAAAGTACAGCCAAAGCTTTTTTTGTTTACTTTTGTATTGTAGCCAGGTGCTTGGCTAGAGTCAGTGTATAGGCCAAAACATTTCGTTTTGGTCTCATTTGATCAGAGCACCTTCTTCCACATGTTTTCAATCCTAATTTGAAAATTTGAAAAATCTTATTTCAAAAATCAGAAAATTTGAAGTTATGAAGTTTGATAATCAAACATTCGAAAAAAATTGGAAATTTGAAAATTCAAATATCTGAAATTCAAAACAAATTAAAAATTCGAAAATGTGAAAACATTTGAAAATCTGAAATTCGAAAATTCGGAAATTTGAAAATTCAAAAATCCAAAATTTGTAAATTTGAAAATTTGAAAATGTGAAAATCCGTAGATAAAAATAAAAATCGGAAAGTTCTAAAGAATGAAAATCTTAAATAATAACTAATAATAACCTAGTATTGGAATTGGAATTTCCTTTCATATGTATCTATTAGTGAACGTAACGTATACAAATTTATCTCAAGTAACGAATTATCCAAAATAATGAATGCCGCATCTAAACAAATAAAACGTAATGATCTAATAATAATAAAAATGTGTTATTATTATTTATTATTAATTTGTTCCATTCCATTTGTTTAGATGTGGCATTCGTTATTTCGGATAATTCGTAACTTCAGATAAATAATACCTATAATTTAATAGTTATTATTAGTAGGTCATTATTTAGAATTTTTATGATTTTGGAAATTTGAAAAGCTAAAAAATTTGAATTTGAAAATCGGAAATTTGAAAATTTGAATTTTGGAAATTCAAAATGAATAATAAAAAAAAATTGTGTGGGGGACACAAACAGCAAACATGTGGAAAAAGGTACTCAAAAATTCTAAAATCGAAAATTCTAAATTTAAAAATCCGAAAAAAAATTATTTCCGAGTTCTAAAATTCTGAATTCCAAATTTTTGAATTTTCAAATGTCTGAATTCAGAATTCTCAAATTTCCGAAAAAAGCAAAAAAAAAACGAATGAAACAAAAATGAAAATGAACACATTTTTCGGCAGTGCACATGTCGCTTTTAGGCCCAAAATTTCTGTTTTGGTCTCATCTGACCAGATCACCTTCTTCCACATGTTTGCTGTGTCCCCCACATGGCTTCTCACAAACTGCAAATTGGACTTCTTATGGCTTTCTTTCAACAATGGCTTTCTTCTTGCCACTCCTACATAAAGGCCAGATTTGTGGACTAATAGACAACTAAGGCCTCGTACACACGATGAGATATGTCCGCTCAAACTTGTCCGACGGACAGTTTAGAGCGGACATGTCTCATCGGATTTCGGTCCGATGGCGTGTACACACCATCGGATCAAAATCCCCGCCGGCAGACAGCGTGGTGACGCGGCGGTGACGTTGACGCCGCCACGTCACCGCACCAGGAAGTAAACACTTCCGCGCGCATGCGTCGGATCCATTCACAGGATACGACGCATGTGCGGGAAGATATGTCCGCTGGTTTGCCGTACTAACCAGCGGACATATCCGACGGACAGGTTTGTAGCGGACAAATTTCAAAGCATGCTTTGAAATTTGTCGGATGGACAAACCTGTCCGCTAGCCCGTACACACGATCGGATTTGTCTGCTGAAACGGTCCATCGGACCGTTTTCAGCGGACAAATTTGATCGTGTGTACGCGGCCTAATAGTTGTCCTGTGGACATATTTCTCACCTGAGTTGTGGATCTCTGCAGCTCCTCCAGAGTTACCATGGGCCTCGTGGCTGCTTCTCTAATGAATGCTCTCCTTGCCCAGCCTGTTTAGGTGGACGGCCATGTCTTGGTAGGCTTGTAGTGCCATTCTCTTTCCATTTTCAGATGATGGATTGAACAGTGCTCCGTGAGATGTTAAAAGCTTGGGATATTTTTTTTATAACCTAACCCTACTTTAAACTTCTTCACAACTTTATCCCTGACCTGTCTGGTGTGTTCCTTGACCTTCACAATTCTGTTTGTTCACTAAAGTTCTCCAATAAACCTCTGAGGGCTTCACAGAACAGCTGTATTTATACACACACAGGTGGACTCGTTTTTTTTAACCAAAAATATGTACAAGAATACGTATCGGCCTAAATTGAGGAAAAAACAATATTTATTTTATACATTTTTGGGGATATTTATTATAGCAAAAAGTAAAAAATATTGTTTTTTTTTCAAAATTGTCGCTCTATTTTTGTTTATAGCGCAAAAAATAAAAATCGCAGAGGTGATCAAATAACACCAAGAGAAAGCTCTATTTGTGGTAAAAAAGGACGCCAATTTTGTTTGGGAGCCATGTCTCACGACCGTGCAATTGTCAGTTAAAGCGACACAGTGCCGAATCCCAAAAAGTGGCCTGGTCTTTAAGCCGCATAACGGTCCGGGGCTTAAGTGGTTAAAGTAGTCGTACACCCTGTACAACCCCTTTTACCTCCAGTTAAGCCTAGATTAATACTTTACTGTAGGTGCTGGAAACCTCCACAGTTAAGGAGATATTTACAATAGAGACGTGCGCCGATGTCTACGCATGCCGTTTCTAAAGGAGGTCATGCTGTGACTGGCAGCGCTGAAGCCGCAAAACCCAGAAGTAACTCCAATACGACATGTTGCCGGCCGGTGCTGTGTCGGGAACAACAGTGAGGACTTCGATCCCAGGTGAGTATTACATAATGAGCTAGTATGCTATGCATACTAGCTCATTATGCCTTTTGGCTTGCAGTTGTTATTTGTTTTTTTCAAAAGTGGGTTTACAACCACTTTAACCCTCTTGTATTTTATTGTATTGTAACTGCACCGTCTCTCTTTATATTATAAAGTGCACAAACTGTTGGCACTGTATTAATCCTGTATAATACAATATTACTAATGACTACAGTAAATAAGCCATTTTCACACCTACAACTGGCTTCACAAATATGTATTGATATACATAATAAACCATCTTGAATAATCCATCTGTGACACACAGCAGGTACACTCCTTGTTATAAATACTGGGGGTGACTTCTTTCTTACTGAGTAAAAGAAAACTACAGGCTAATCTTGAAAATCCATTTTACTGCAGTATAGTGAACTCTGCCTTTTGTATCCTCCATATTATTTTTCTATACAGCTGTCATACTGAAGAAATGTATCAGCTTATTAGAGAGATAGGCACATGCAGGCTATAATGTGAGCCCAATGACAAAACATATATAATACACATACAAAGATACGTGTGAAAGTAGGAACACGTAAAATACACAAATTCTTAAGATGATAATTTTTAACAGCTTGCAAAAATGTGTAATTGCTATTTTACTCAAACAAAGGCTACCTATTAACATGTTTGCCACTATCTGACCTGGTGTAACATTCTTTTTTGCCAATGGAGTGCCATTTGTCCCCCTCCCCTCCCCCTATGCACCCCAATTTGCACTCACACTGGTTTGTAAGGAAGTGGTCCCCTGAGCACTTACAAGTGTTCCTGGGCACACTCCCCTGCTAACCAGGCCAGCTAACCTCATTTCATTACATATTTCTCTATGGAGAGAACTGTACTCTGTTCCAAGTGGTCCCAGGTGTGGTTTGATTAACAAACCAGTCCAAGGGCCTGAACGGCACCCAAGACTGGTTCCGATTGCTAGTGTAAGGGCAACCTAATGAGGCCATACACAATACGAAAAATTGCCTGTAATTCGTTCATTTAGACAGTTTGTTCGTTTTTCGACAGTTAATGGGCACAAAATCGATAATCAAGTTTGTACATTTTCTGCTGAATAAACGATAAATTAAAAGGTTAAAGTGTTTCCCGTCCGAACTGTCTGCACTATGTAAAAAAAAAAAAAAAATGCATTCATTTATGTCCACTGAACAATTTATCGGTCATTACATGATGCCACTATCGTTTGCACTCACGCCTGAATGTTTGTTTTTCGAAAATTAACTTGACCGATTTTTCTTATAGTGTACTGCACTGAATCGCATGTTGCTGTGGCACCATGTGGTTTAGAGCGCAGGAAAATGTGCTGCAGTTTTTGTTGCGTGGGGGTGTTATTAAGAATTTGCACGTGTTCCCCACCTGCAGATGTCTGAGCTTAAAAGCATCCGACTACATGTTACATTGTTTGTAAACTCTATAAATTAATTGTGTTTGCTCCCTTTCTGTCTGTTAAATATTAGATATGTGCATTCCCGTTCGTACGAATGTTATTTTCGTACGAAAATGTTCATTTTCGTACTCGCGGGATAATGTGTACATACGAAAACGGTAAAGCACCAAAATACGAAAACGACGGGATAACGGATGAGCCGCATAACGAACGACCACAAATACGAACAAACGATCTGACGGGAAAAAACGACAAAACGAAAACGGCAAAATAACGAAAATGAAATCTGTATCAAGAGGTTTGCACTGTGTATTTTGTTTGAATCCGTTTTGTGTTCGTTTTCAGTTGTATGTTCATTGTTCAATGACATCTATAACAAAAGAATTATGTATATTGAATGAATTCCTTTTTCTGTTTTCTGTGTATTCAAAATACTGAAGGCAAATCTTTTGTTATAGGTGTCATATCAACATACGAAAATAACAAAAGAAACGGGTTCAAATGCAAATCTTTTGTTTATGGTTTTTTTGAATGGCCAGAGAGTTAGGCTGGCCATACATGATACAATTTTCTGTGCAATTTTCTTCATATTTACCTTCAACTATGTAGTGCAAGGGCCTGCCTGATTGCATACAATTGAAAGTGTTGTTTAGTTTGACCTCATATTATATGGTTTTTGGTAAATCTAAAAGAAAATTGTACAAGAAAATTGAACATGTATGGCCAGCCTCAGTGACTGAAAGCAGCTTCTCTTTTGTGCTGAGTAGTAGTGAGCACACTTGTACAGTAAAGCCTAAAACTTTTCTGTGGATTTTCACTTTTGAACCCAAAAATGGCTTTCTGATGCAGTTTAAAAACAAACAAATTTTCTGAGAACGATCGGAAAACGATCGTTTTTATGTTTGTTGTTAAAACAGTCTGACCAAGTGTATGGGGCTTAACAATACCATTGTTAAGCCCCATACACTTGGTCAGACTATTTTAACAACAAACATAAAAACGATCGTTTTCCGATCGTTCTCAGAAAATTTGTTCGTTTTTAAACTGCATCAGAAAACCATTTTTGGGTTCAAAAGTCTGGCCAACTGATCTCCCTTCTGATGAAAATCCACAGAAAAGTTTATTAGGCTTTACTGTACAAGTGTACTCACTACTCAGCACAAAAGAGAAGCTGCTTTCAGTCACTGAGGCTGGCCATACATGTTCAATTTTCTTGTACAATTTTCTTTTAGATTTACCAAAAACCATATATGAGGTCAAACTAAACAACACTTTCAATTGTATCCAATCAGGCAGGCCCTTGCACTACATAGTTGAAGGTAAATCTAAAGAAAATTGCACAGAAAATTGTATCATGTATGGCCAGCCTAACTCTCTGGCCATTCAAAAAAAACATAAACAAAAGATTTGCATTTGAACCCGTTTCTTTTGTTATTTTCGTATGTTGATATGACACCTGTAACAAAAGATTTTGAATACACAGAAAACAGAAAAAGGAATTCATTCAATATACATAATGGAATTCTTTTGTTATAGATGTCATTGAACAATGAACATACAACTGACACTAACAAAAGAAAAGCATTCAAGATACACAGAATGCAAATTGACGAAAATTCACGATAATTATTGTCTAACAAGAAACGAACATGAATTAAACAGAATAACGAATCATCCCGCATGTACGAAAATAAAACGGTAACGGAAATACGAAACGATCGGAATACGAAAAAATCGCGTCGTACGACAAACGAACGGGAACGAACGGGAAAACGGGCGTCTTACGAAAAACGAACGGAAACGAACAGACGGGGCCATACGAAACGGAACAAAAAAAAACAAATTTTTTTTCTGTGCACATGTCTATTAAATATATCATTGAAAGAATTGTATTATATCTTTTTGCCAAGTGGAAATAAAGTTTTTCACTGTGTGCCCCCTTACTTCTGATTGGTGGTGTAGACACCCTTATTACTGGTCATTGGTGTGTGGCCCCTTACTGCTGTAAAGAATTGTGTGCCTCTTTACTGCTGGTAAGTGGTGTATATTCCCAGGGCCGATGCAAGGGTTTTTGCCCCCCCTCCCCTCGGCACCCTTGGGGGGCTGTCTAAGTAGCCTTAAGCTGAATATCCGGCCGGCTTTTGTCGAAGGGGCATGACTGAAACAGGTCTGCGGCTGGCTCCCGATCAGCTCTCTCAGCCAATGACTGGGAGCACTGATCATAGTGTTCTGGGGGGGGGGGGGACACCATCACCCTGTCAGAACACAATAGAACAGCAGGTGAGATTGCTGTACTAACATTGGATTGTTAGTACAGTGGCTCCGTCCTGAGCTGTCAGTTTTTTTCATTGGGCTCGCTGGGTTAAATGAAAAACAAAACAAAAAAAACTAGCAGTGTGTACTAGGCTTTAAGCCTCCTGGATATGTTCCTGACGGCTGCAAACTGTCCCCACTTCTAAAACAAAGTCTGTGGTCGGGTGTCAGTGCAAGGTTTTTCAGCTGTTCCCCGTGGCCGGATCTCTCCTGAAAAAAAAACAACCCTACCCCCTACTTTCCCACTATACCCCCCCACACACACATCTGTTCCCCACTGTACCCTCCACACATCTGTTCCCCACTGTACCTCCCACACACACAGGAGAGAAAGGGATGGGAGGGGGGATGATTGAGGGAAGTGAGAGAGAGGAAGGCAAGAGAGGGGAGGGGAATGAGAGGGGGGTGAGAGAGCGAGGTGGGAGAGAAGGGGATGAGAGAGACAGAAGGAGGTGAGAGAGAGAGGGGTGGGGTGAGAGAATAAGGTGAGAAAGAGAAGGGGGTAAGGCAGAAAGGGTGATGGAGGGGGTGAGAGAGAGAGGGGGGAGGGGGATAAGAAAGAGAGAGGGGCGGAGATGAAAAGGGTGGGTGTGGATGAGAGAGGGGGAGAGTAGAAGAGAGAGAGGGCTGAAAGAGGGGGAGGATTAGAGAGAGAGAGGGGGTAAAAGAGAGGAGAGAGGGGTGGGAGAAAGGGGGATGAGAGTGAGGTTAGGGGGGGTGAAAGGGAGAGACCCTTAGCCTTGTCTACAGTTCCCTCCGTGCCTTCTGGTCTCAGCCCCTGTGTGTGGGTAGGTGTGTGTGATGCCCAGTACCTTACATGCCAGCAGCGGGCAGGGTCTGTTCTCATTCTGGGTGATGATGGGGGTGCTCTGCTCCTTCCTCTGCTCTGCGGTCCCTGGCTGCCTGCGTTCCCGCCTGTGCTCATCCTCTGGGCCCCTGGTCAGCCTGTCCTCCAGGCGGCCATTGCTGTTGAGAGCTTACTGTCAGAGCTGGGAGCGGAGAGGTTGTTGGAGGTCCAGGATCTGGGAGGCGTCCAGGATGCTGCGCCCACTGCTCATCTCTCCTGGGGTCAGGGCGGCAGTGGAGGTCTTCTCTGTCTGGGGCTCTCAGTCCTAGCTGCCTTAACTTTGCACCTTCCCCATGCTCCCGCTGCCACCAGACAGAGACTCTCCATGACAAGGAGCTCATGGGGCAGCTACTTCGGTCCCCACAACAATGTATTTTCCATGGCAGCTGCCCCTTTTGCCACGTGCTAATGATTGTCCTGAAATGAGCTTTTCGGCCTGGAAAATTATTCATATTTCTGTCTGTCCAGTTTTGAGATTTGAGATACACAGCCCTACCAATTAGCACATACTTAAGAAATAAAAAGTGATGTTTAGTCTAATAACTGGACAGTGAAAAAGCAGCAGCACACTGATAAGGCCATGTACAGAGAAGCCCGCAGCAAGAATAAATAAAATGCATGGGCGGAGGGCTGGCATGACTAGGGAAACAGGGTACTACATAGTAGGGAGTTTGGGATTGGTGGGTTAGTATGTGGGTGGGAGACAAAGAGAATACAAATGTGTGACTCCTCCCCCCTGGCAACACAGCGCAAGGGAAAATTCCCGCCCACCCTCCCCTAATTTATTGGCTAGGGCTTTATGTATGTTTGTTTTTCTTTTTTTTCACAAACAGGTTTGGGATGTTGCTGGTGTCGTGGCAATGGCGGGTGTGTGGTCTTTGCAGGGGAAGGATGATACCTCGGAAAGAAGTGTTCAGGAACTGTTGTTTGTATGGGTCCTGATGGTGGGCTTCCAGTTAACAGAGGTTTAGCTGGAAGCATTGGTAAAGGGTGCACTGCGGTCATGGTTGTCTCTGAGCCAGCATGTCGGCTTGAGGCCTATTAGCGGATTTGAGAGGTACCGCAGTGCAATAATGTACACGGATGGTAATCGAGGTTCATGTAAAGATCGACACTAGTAGTTGACTCAGCCCTCAAATTTTCCACTCCCCTACTCGCATTTTGCAAGTGGAAAATTAGGGCTTGCAAGCTGGGCTGCCTGGAAGAGGGGGGGGGGGAAGCACCGCTGGCGGGGTAGATCAGGAGCCTTCTCCCAGCGATCACCCCTGGGGGAAGAGAGCATGGAGGAAGAGGAGACCTGCAATAGGCACAGTGTGGCTGCAATTAGCACAGTGAGGCTGCAATTGGCACAGTGAGGCTGCAATTGGCACAGTGTGGCTGCAATTGGCACAGTGTGGCTGCAATGGGCACAGTGCTGCTACAATGGGCACAGTGAGGCTGCAATAGTGGGCACAGTGAGGCTGCAATAGTGGGCACAGTGGGGCTGCAATAGTGGACACAGTGTGGCTGCAATGGTGGGCACAGTGTGGCTGCAATGGTGGGCACAGTGTGGCTGCAATGGTGGGCACAGTGAGGCTACAATGGTGGGCACAGTGAGGCTGCATTGATGGGCACAGGTGAGCCTGCATTGATGAGCACAGATGAGGCTGCATGAGGGGGCACAGGTGAGGCTACACTGATAAAGTTGTTGTTAATATTTATT
Source organism: Rana kukunoris (assembly GCA_029574335.1). Classification (NCBI taxonomy): domain Eukaryota; kingdom Metazoa; phylum Chordata; class Amphibia; order Anura; family Ranidae; genus Rana; species Rana kukunoris. The sequence goes on from CM056051.1 coordinate 81,507,907, forward strand.
TTTGTAACTTAATTTTGCATAACACATTTAAGTGTCATTTCATGAGATAATTTATGAGGGTGTGTTTAGGGGTGGAATTAGGGGTGGGGCAGGGTAGGGAAGGGATTAAGTGGGGCACTGGTGGAGAGTAACCCTTGAGGCCTGGCTGGTAGCTGATCCCTGAGTTGACTGCATGGTTTTATAACAGAGTTTATGTTCATTGTTAATTTAAATAGCATTTTTTAATAAATAATCCTGCTAGGGCCTATGTTTTTCTTCAACTATCAGTGTGGTTACTTAGGTTATAAGTAAGAGGTGGGGTTAAAAGGGGTAAGTAAAAGAAGGTACAGCTGTTATACAATAGTCATGTATTTGTTCACTTTCTTTCCTCCTATCAGCATATTAAAACACAGCACAGTAGTTTGATCCACTTCCTTACATCTAAACCAGTAGTTTCTATAATGTATATTATTGTGGTATAACATGCCATTCTGAACAACTTTATAGTGACTTATTTATTTATATTTCATTTTAGGCTCCCAATGCCTGTATTTAATCATGGAATAGGCAATATAGATTTAATCATATTCCCTATGGCCCCCTTGGCTATAATGAAAACACACCATTTCATTTCTATCCTCATTAGCCTAGTTTTCCAAGTACCAGTCTCATTTTATTACCTTTAAAAGTGTATTTTTCTCATTATTGCAACCAAATGAATATCTGAAAGCTCTGGCATGATGTGTTCCAAGAAGTCAAAAGACAAGGCCTGACTGTGCTTACTTACTGACATTGTATAGGCAGAGTTATATATGTCCTTATAGTTAAATAAAGACCACATACCATAGAGCTAATGTTACTTATTGGTACTGTGATCTACACTATTATTTTATGCACTTAAGAAAATTGTCATAAATGATTTCCACGTGGAGAATACATTCAATACATACAATTCTTTATTCTGAGCGGGGATTTGCAATTTATTACAGACCCACAAAAAGATAAGGTGATGCAGTACACGGCAATGCATAAAGGTGGCCATATATACAGTTGAACCTCGGATTACGAGCATAATCTGTTTCAGGAGAATGCTCGTAATTCAAAGTACTCGCATATCAAGCGAGTTTCCCCATTGAAGTCAATGGAAACAAAAATAATTAGTTCTGCATTGACTTCAATGGCATGCAATACCGCTTGTTGCCAGAGGTGGGGGGCACCAGAGAGCCTCGGGAACAGACAGAAAGGCCTAAAGGACAGCTCGGCTGACCTCGACAAACCTTAGAAAGGCTTGGGAACTGAGTATTTCCGAGTCTTTTCGTGCATTTCCGAATGGCTCCAAAAGGCGGTGTTCGGCTCCGCTCACCTCCCACGCTCCCCCAACCTCAGGCCAAACGCGGCACTGCACACAATCCTGTTCATTTTGCGAGACAACACTCGTAAACCAAGTTAGGATTTTTCAAAATACACTGCTCATATTGCGAAACGCTCATTAACCGCGTTACTCGCAATCCAAGGTTCCACTGTACATAGATTTTTTGTGTTAAGCCTACAGGCTGAATGAAAGAAACCTAGAATTTCCTCCATCCACACTAAACAGCACAGATAGATGAATCTCCTGTTGTGGCTATTGTATTAATTGGATGGATAACCAGACATAATTCACAATGTGTATGGTCAGCTTAACCACTTAAGGACCCATTCACGACGATATACATTGGCAGAATGGCATGGCTGGGCACAATCACGTACAATCACGAGCGCGCCACCGGCGGCGTGCTCATGACCAGGTCCGAAGCTCCGTGTCTGCGCCCGCGGCACCCGCGGACCCGATCGCCGGCGGTGTCCCGCGATCGGTCACCAGAGCTGAAGAACGGGGAGAGGTGCGCAAACCAATCGATAAAAGATTATTGCGATTTTTTACCAAAAATAGGTAAAAGAATACGTATCGGCCTAAACTGAGGAAAAAAAAAGTTTTTTATATCTTTTTTGGGGATATTTATTATAGCAAAATTTTCGCTCTTCCTCACCGTGATACAATCGTGGGTATGCCCGCGGACATCGAGTCCACGGAACCCGTGGTTGGAGTCACGGAGCTTGCGGCACGCACGTCCACAATGCCGCTTCTTAAACGGGACGTATATATACATCCTTGTGCCTGCCCGTGCCAATCTGCTGACGTATATCTGCATGCGGCGTTCAGCATGTGGTTAATATTGTCCTGATTTAGGACCTTTGATGTAGTGGGAATACCAATATATCCATAGACTGTCTATGATGGCAGGAGATATAAGCGATTTTGTAGATAGGCACATACGGCATGTTTTCAGTTGGATTTAGTTTGAACTTGACATCAGTGTCAGACACTCCAGAGTTTGATCGCTACAATGGGGTTGATTTACTAACACTGCAGATTACAAAATCTGGTGCAGCTCTACATAGAAACCAATCAGCTTCAAAGTATTTTTTTTTTTGTCAAAGCTTAACTGAACAAGCTGAAGTTAGAAACTGATTGGCTACCATGCACAACTTTACCATATTTGCACTCTCCAGTTTTAGTGAATCAACCACAGTATGTCCTTCTGGTCTGCAGTTTTCCTCCTAAACTACTCTAAAGAGAAGTATGGTCAAACCCTTGTTTGGCTATACTTTCCCCTTGTTGGTCATAGAAATATGTTTACTAATGTTCTCCTGAGCCAGCTGGGAATATTACCCACTATCAGCTGATTGAGTAATCGCACCAAGTTCAGAAGATCCACCCGGCTGCCTGACTGGCAGCTAGCTCTGCCTTTCAAAGTATGGCTGAGAGTTGGAACCTGCCGTGGTCACCCCCTCCCCAGCCTGGCACTCCAGTGAGCACTGAAGGGGAAAAGCTGACTGACATTCACTGATCTTCACTGCCATCAGTCCTTGAGCTCAATCAAAACTAAGAAACGCCACTCTAAGTGTAGCATGTCACATTAACCACTTAAGGACCGCCGCATGTACATTTACGTCGGTAGAATGGCACCGACAGGCACATCAACGTATATATACGTTGGTGCCTTGGGGGGGATCGGGGGTCCGATCGGACCCCCCCCCCGTACATGCGGCGGTCCGCGCGGCTGCAGGAGCGATCCGACAAGTGGGGGCGGCTATCCGTTTTCATCCGCCCCCTCCGGATCGCTAACAGCCAATGCGCGCGCCCACCCGCCCTGTCACTTCCTCCTCCTGTGTAAACACAGGAAGGAGGAAGCGACGTGATCTCTCCCTCGGCGTTTGTTTCAAGCGCCGCTGAGGAGAGATCACAACACACCAAGTAAGTCTACACCAACAGCACACTTACACACACACAAAAACACATTTAACCCCCGCGATCGCCCCCCCCCTCCCCCCTGTCACAGTGTCACTGAATGCAGTAATCATACATGTATGATTACTGTATTTAGTGTCAGTGTGACAGACAGTGTGACAGTCAGTCAGTGTTAGTGTCAGGGTAGCCCCCCCACCCCCCCAATAAAGTTTTAACCCCTTGATCACTGCCCTAGTTAACCCTTTCACTCCCTATTGCCAGCGTCACTAAGCGATCATTTTTCTGATCGCTGTATTAGTGTCGCTGTTCCCGCTAGGTAGCTAATTTTTTTTTAATGCGATTTTTTTTTTTACTAAAGACATGTGGCTAAATACATTTTGGCCTAAATGTTTGACTAAAATTTAGTTTATTGGTTTTTTATTATAACAAAAAGTAAAAAATATTGATTTTTTTTCAAAAATGTCGCTCTATTTTTGTATATAGCGCAAAAAATAAAAATCGCAGAGGCGATCAAATACCACCAAAAGAAAGCTCTATTTGTGGGAAAAAAGGACGCAAATTTTGTTTGGGAGCCACGTCGCACGACCGCGCAATTGTCTGTTAAAGCGACGCAGTGCCGAATCGCAAAAACCCCTTGGGTCATTTGCCAGCGTATTGGTCCGGGTCTTAAGTGGTTAAAAACAAGTTTACTCAGACAAATGGCAACTCACAGGAAAAGTTAAGGCACTTGGCAGACCCACCAAGGGTCAGGATGGCCACAGCTTGTGAAAATGTATGAAGTCCTGGGGATCCGCTGCTCCACTTGGGTGAGGGATCGCCAAAGGTCACGGTATTTCAGGGAGCAAGGAGGCCAGCCACTGTACTACACAGATACACTCCACCGACACTACTACACTACAATATACTGCATTAAAACTGCACTGACGCACTTCAATATACTGCAGTAAAACTGCACTGACGCACTTCAATATACAGCAGTAAAACTGCACTGATGCATCACAATATACTGCTGTTAAGTACACTTACGCGCTACAATATACTGCATTAAAGGTACACTGATGCAATACAATATACTACAGTAAAGTTGCACTGACGCGTTAACAATATAATGCAGTAAAAGTACACTGACACACTCCATCTGACACTAAAGTAAAAAAAGAAGGTCACACTACACTGACACTGTACTATTACTTTATTCACACTACACTAATGCCGCGTACACACGATCATTTTTTGGCATGAAAAAAAAACAAGTTTTAAAAAAATGTAATTTAAAATGATCGTGTGTGGGCTTCACATCATTTTTCGGGTTCTGAAAAATTAAAACATTTTTTTTTCGAGAATGCTGCATTTTTAACAACGTTTTAAACTATGCCACAATAGCACACTATAGCACACTAACTAGCTTGTAGAAATGAACAGAGCCCTGTTCTATATCCCCTACAACATCACACTGCAAATGGCTCCTCTGGGAAGAAACCTTTTATAGTATGGGGTGGGTCTATGAGCAATGAGCCATAATTGGGCACAGTCATCATTACTTTCTCCAATCATGACTCTGACAGTGTCCTGTGCCCTGATTGGGCAAAACCTTAATTGCTTCAGCCAATCAGGGCTTAGAATGCACTGTGCAGCGCGCAGTGCATTGTGGGGCGTTCGGCAGGCCAAACAAATGGTTGGAAGCCCTGTCAATTCAGGTGTTCGCCAAACAGGCAAACAGTCAATGCTCAGCCCGAACCATTCGCCCAGCACTCTAACACTACTTGTCATGCGATTTGATAGTTTCAACTCACATGAAAAGTCAAACCCTGTTGACCGCAATGGAAGCGGTCAAATCCATGGCATTTGCACCTATTTTGCCAGAGGTGGGGGGGGTCGCACCAGTTTTGAAAGTAGTTCTTCCACTACTTTTTGCATGTTCAGGAATGACTTGCATAGACATCGGTGCATGAAGACTCCTAAAGTAGTACTACTTTGAAATCGTTCTACTTCAATTGCATGATTTCAATGTCAAGTTTGGTGTGGAAGGGGGCTTAGGGACTTTTTTATTTCCTATAACAAAAGAAAAATGATCGGACTTTACTAGTACAAAAGTGGGACATGTATAGGTTTATATAAAAATAAAAACACATATTATTATTACAAATTAACACAGTAAAATCACATTACAACCCATAGGTCATAAAACATAGTCTATATAAATGGTAAAGTACGATAAGTACAGCAGTGAGTACAAACTGTAACATATCGCTCACAGTAACATATTCATTCTTAAATGAAGGGGAGTTCCAGGCTTTTTTACTGTTTATTAAAAGTCAGCAGCTACAAAAAATAAACAAATACTCACCTGCTCCACGGTCCAGCGACGTGCTGGCCGGAGCTCCACTCCTCTCCCCCCCTCTCCGGCCGGCGTCTTCATTCTAAGTGTGGGCACCCGGCCGTGACAGCTTTCGGCTTCACAGCCGGGTACTCACTGTGCATGTGTGAGCGGCGCTGCGCACTGTGATTGGTCAAGCGATCGCCTGGGACCTGTCACGTGTCCCAGGCGATCGCCTGCAGGGAGGGGCCGCTGTAGGCGATATGACGTATGGCCTAAGCGGTCCCTGGGCGGAAGGAGGAAGTGGGACAGGAAGTCCTACTCCTCCTGAAGCTCCCACTCCCCCCCAAAAAAATGACATGCCAAATGTGGCATGTAAGGGGGCAAGGAGTGGATTAAACGGAAGTTCTACTTTTGGGTGGAACTCAGCTTTAATACTATAGTCATTCATACTCCAAAGAAATTATAGCCTTTGGAGATAAGTCCTCATTGGTGAAAGCATTTCTCGATTTGCTTCTTCAGGACTCATAGAGGAAGAATGCAGTAAATAATTTTCCTTTTGGTATACGTTTGGTAGACATTGTTATTGTGGCTTTACAGTAGTTGGGGAGAAAAGCAGTTCTGCAGCAAACACAAGCCAATATACACAAACTATGACCAAACAAGCTGTAGAGTTAAGTGATCCTCCTTTTCATGCATTGTGGCATAGATTGTGAATCAGTGGCTGTATGGAATAACAAATCCATTGGCAAATAATACACATATTTCACGTGTTTCAGCTGTGCATTTAGCTATTTGCCTGCAGTTGCACTTATATATAATTTAGGAGAAGAAATTCACAAAAGTAAGGTACTGATAAACTTTACAAATATTTCAGTTTGAAAGCATCCTGTGTTTCTGTAGAATCAAAGTGTATCTCTGTCTGAAGTGTTTTTACTCTTTACAAATCTTTTGTTCCCACCGACTATTAAATATCTCCCCGCTGCTCAGGTTCCAGCTGTTGTTCTATTGAATCTTAGCAAATCCCAGTCTTAAAAGACAGGCAGATTTATCTTATCAACAATGACAAGACGTTATAAATCCTGATTCTGGCTAGGAAGATAGATCAATAACTCTACAAAATAAATATTAAGCATTATCCCTTGGGGTTTTTAAAAGCAGCAATCTATCATAAGTTTCATTTTCTTTAACTTTTACAGAAAAAAAAAAAAATTAAAAAGAGGAACAATTATCTTATATCACAAAGCTACTAACTTTACAACATTTATAGAACCTACAAAAAAAAAAAAAAAGCCAACGATCAGGCTGATGGGCATCACACTGACTTAAAGACACTTTAGCATGCAGGTCATGCTTGCAACTCAATGTGACCGATACGGTGGTGCGGCCCCCGTTGCAGTCTGCCATGCAGGGCAAAGCAATAGGTTAAGCTTAAACTTTATACCAGGTTTGTTATTTTTATAGTCATATTGGATCAGTTTAGATCTAATTAGACATATTCTGTATGACATATGACATATGATCGATCCCGTCCGAGCAGCTGCGCTGTGCATAGTAACCACTAGAGACTGCTGACTCGGCATAAGTGCATAAGTGCCATTCAGAGGGGTGTTGATGTCACAATCTCCACCTCATACAATCAGATGACACTTTGTATTCATTGAGAAAAATGCAAGGCATTTTCTAAATGGAACCTATGCCAAGCAAGTGGCCTTCCTGTGGTTACTAAGCAACAGGGCAACTGCTTGTCACAGGACCCAGAAAACAGTCAGGATCTCTGTATAAATGGTGGCTACTCCAGTGATTCTCCTCTTCTGCAGGGATTGGCCAGGCATGGAATATGCGTACTTAGAATGGTCCAAGCTGGAAAAGCCAAACTGCAATTCACGTTTAATGTAGCCCTCTCGAAGGCTTCCCTTCCTTTCATTCTACTGCCATTTCATTTAGCAGCAGTGAAAGTAAAGCCTTGTGTAAGCTACAAGTTACTGGAGTCATAATTTACTCAAGGCTAAGGACTCCCTGTGTGACAGTGCTTATTGGATCGATGCTGTTATGTGGTCAAGTCACATGCTTATAATTTTCTGTTTTTAATATTGATATGTTTATTTTGCAAACAATTATTCAATTCACCCATGTTTTTTAAAGACAATTACAGGCTTTCTAAAGAGACTGCACAGTAGTAGCAAATTGTTTTTATAATTAAAACTCTATAGAAGCCATACAGCATTGGGAGAAGGGAAGGTGCTCATTCAACAGACTCATTGATTTTGAGTAATCTGAGCTTCAGCTATTGAACTCTGCAAACAACAGACTTGTTTTAACAAGTCAGTTATAACATATCTTCAGAATTTTTTTATTTTTATTTGTTTTGTTTTTTTTAACTTAGACTGAGGAAGATAAAGAACCTCTATCAGAATTTTTTTTGTGTTCTTTGTACCCACTGGAGAGTTTTCGCCTTACTTCTTGTTGGGACAAGACACTGGCATAATTACAATCAATTGCCATCTGGCAATCACAAAAAATGTGAGACACCTGACTGAGGTGTTGCTTGCTATCTGACGCTCAAATGTGGGAATAAAACCTTTATTTGCATTACAATATTCTCTAACTAGAAACACATCACAGCCATTGAAGAACGAATAAAAAAAAAATCACATTTCTATGTTGCTGGCCCAAGGGACCCCCAGAACCACTGCTTAAAGCAGAGTTCAACCCTAAAGTGGAACTTCCGCACATCTGTCCATCCAGTTCAACCATAAAAAATAAATAAATAAACAAACAAAATAAAACACAGTACAATCCCATACACCCAACTCCATACCCACATTTGATCCAGAGGAAGGTAAAAAACCCCAGCAGAGCGATGATCCAATTTGCTACAGGAGGGGAAAAAATTCCTTCCTGATCCCCCGAGAGGCAATTGGATTTACCCTGGATTACCTTTACCTACAAATCTTAGTACTCAGTTATATTACGTGCATTTAGGAAAGAATCCAGGCCCTTCTTAAAGCAATCTACTGAGCTGGCCAGAACCACCTCTGGAGGGAGTGTGTTCCACATTTTCACAGCTCTGTGAAGAAACCTTTCCGTATTTGGAGGTGAAATCTCTTTTCCTTCAGACGTAAAGAGTTCCCACTTGTCCTCAGTGTTGACCTTAAAGTGAATAACTCAACACCAAGTTCACTATGTGGACCTCTTATATATTTGTACATGTTGATCATATCCCCCTTATTCTCCTCTTCTCAAGAGTGAATACATTCAGTTCTTCTAATCTTTCCTCATAGCTGAGCTCCTCCATGCCTCTTATCAGTTTGGTTGCCCTTCTCTGCACTTTCTCCAGTTCTCCGATATCCTTTTTGAGAACTGGTGCCCAAAACTAGACTGCATATTCCAGATGAGGTCTTACTAATGATTTGTACAGGGGCAAAAGGATATCTCTCTCTCTGGAGTCCATACCTCTCTTAATACAAGAAAGGACTTTGCTTGCTTTGGAAACTGCAGTTTGGCATTGCATGCCATTATTGAGCTTATGATCAACTAAAACCCCCAGATCCTTCTCCACTACAGATCCCCCCAGTTGTACTCCCCCTAGCATGTATGATGCATGCATATTCTTAGCCCCTAAGTGCGTAATTTTACATTTATCAACATTAATATGCTTTCCCAATTCCGGGGGTCCAGGCCGTGACCTGTGACATCACTGCAGGGCTGCCTCCTCTTCCCCTGGCAGCCAGGTCAATAGGAGAGAAGAGTGGGGCCTTGCACATGCGCAGTAGGGTTCCTGGTGTGAAACCAAAAGGCTACACTGCCGGGGTCCCTTACCCGCAATGGCAGTGGCAGCACCTGATAGCTGAGGGAAACATCAGCTTTGGTGCCGACATCGAGGGACTCCAAGACAGGTAAGTGTCCTATTATTAAAAGCCAGCAGCTGCAGTATGTGTAGCTGCTGACTTTTATTTTTTTTGTCCGGAACTGACATCAGACTGCATCTGATGTAGTAATTCTCAACCTGTGCGTAGTGACACATTTATATGTTATGATAGCATGGCCAAAGTGCTGCTTGTTGCCTGCACTCACCCACTTGTAGCTTATGGCAGTAAGGGTAGATTTAAACGTGTGTAGCGCCTGGCTATTTTTAGAGCCGGTGCTATTGTAAAATTAGGGGAAGTTCAGAGAGGTAGTTGGCTCTGAACCTGTTATTTGGTTACATTTGGGGTTTCTGCTCCAGCTTGGCTGTACTGTGTGCTATCCTTTTGTCTGGGGACTCTCTTCACGCCTGGACGGCAGGTGGCAGCAGTCGGGTCAAGTGCAGTTGGATATCTCTTCCTGGCAGCCAATCAGGATGGTTGATCTCCTCGCAGTGCCTGTCCATTCATCAAAGGACAACTTTGGTTCTGAGAGGCTGGACGCAGATCGCCTATCAGTTGCTGATTTAACCAAAGCTAAGTGAAGGAGAACCGGGTGCTGAATCCAGTAAAGAAGGATTTTGGACTGAAATTGTCTCCAATCTTCAGAAGGGTCTGTGGCAGAGACTTACTCCTATTCATCCGAGTGACACTCTGGCTGCCAGGCTGGTGAGAGAGGCCTGTCCAGATGCACTAGGCCCACTCTGGCTATAGTGCCAAAGTAAAGTTGTTGTTACACCTGAAATAGCTGTTTCCTATTGTGCTATCCCTTCACCTTTCTACTGTTTATCCTTTTTACCTGGCTGGGTAATAAAAGCACAGAAAAGACATTGATTTTACTGCAGCTCTCATCCAATACCCTAGACACCAGAGATACAGAGGTAACGTGCCACCAAAAACAAACCAGCAGCTCCTTTGGGGGTAGTGCTACACGTGTCTAAATCTCTCTTGCTTCTGAAGCCCGGTGTTCGGTTTATGATCCAGAGGCTACTCTCCGGAGGTGAGTAAGCAATGCGACAACTTCTCCCCGCCTGTTTTAATGTAGATATCCCCTGTGACAGAAAAAGGGAGTGACAGGTAATTTCTTATTGGGAGATCTACTGATCAGCTCCACCGGCTATAGCTGGCAACACTGATCAGTGTATTCTGATGGCAGGAAAGTCTTCCAGCTGACAGAATACAATAGTGCAACTAGGGGGATTCCCCTATCCACATCGAACATGTGGATGGGGACGTGTTTTTTTTTTTTTTTCGTTCAACTCACATCTATGGCCAGTCAAATGGAATTTTTTCATCAGATATTCCGATGATGTGTGGGCCCCATCTGCCTTTTTTCTTTCGGAGTTTAGAAATAGAACATGTTTTATTTTTTTCTGAAATTCTGATCGTCTATGTGGAACTCTGACTAAGAAAAAAACATACATGCTCAGAATCAAGTCTATGCATACTCGGAAAGCATTAAACTTCCTTTTTCTCGGCTCGTCATAGTGTTTTACATCACCGTGTTTTGGACGGTCGGAATTTGGTCTGACAGTGTGTATGCAAGACAGCTTGAACAGAATTCCGACAGAAAATTCCATCGGATTTTATCCCATCGTAAATTTCGATCGTGTGTACAGGGCATTAGGCTGAATATTTCTGCACAGAGTTTCCCATGCATAGTGTGATCAGGGCACATAAAAAAGCAATTGTTTTCTATGTGCCCTGTTCACAGCATATATTGTGGTGATGTGCAGAAAAATGCAGCACAAGGGACATGGTGGAGAGAAGACCTAACACAGAACTGCTTAGGAGATATACAATTTCTTGATATATTACATTTTCTAGTAAATAAATCAATAAAATGCTAGTTTGTCCAATCATTTCACAATATGCATCAGAAGGTACAGGAAATTGAAAAACCTGAAATGGGGCTAAGATTAGGAATACATAATATTAACTTGCAATATTTCATATTAAAAAAAAAGTACATACAGTACATGGAAACCATTATAAATTACCTCTGATACAGCTAATTTAATTTATCACCAGAATTTCCTTGGTGTTGGGAGATCATTACAGACCTCTGGTAGCAGGGGAGGACTGGCAGCCTTAAGCCTGGGGGGCAAGTCGAGTCGGGTGGCCCATTGTGCCACCGAATCATCTCACCATCCACGCCCTCCGGGTTTTATAACGGATAATGATGTTATGAAGCAAGACAAATATGACACAGCAATGACATGACCCTGATCTTGGTAAATAGCCGATGACGCTGCTCTTTACCCATGTGATTGGCTGTGTCCAATAACAGCCAATCACATGTTAATGACAGCCTGTGAGGAGAGCCGATTAGGGGCATCTCCTCACAGGGGACACTGTACAAATAATTACGGCACTTATTACAGTGCAGCCCCAACAGTGCCCAGGAAATGACACCAATCTGTTCTGCTTTTTAGTGCCACCCATTAATGCCCATCATTGCTACCCATCAGTGCCCAACAGTACTGCCTATCTGTGCCCCCCATCAGTGAACTTCAGTAAAGGAGAAAAATTACTTACAGTGCCCTGAAAAAGTATTTATACCCCTTGAAATTTCCCACATTTTTGTCATGTTACAACCAGAAAAGTAAATGTATTTTATTGGGATTTTATGAATACTTTAAGATACTGTATTTACAATTTTTTTAAGTTTTTTTTTTTCATGTTTTAGCAAAAAAAAAAAAAAAACAATTGTTATTAACCACTTAAGCCCCGGACCAATATGCTGCTAAATGCTCAGAGGCGTTTTTGCTATTCGGCACTGCGTCGCTTTAACAGACAATTTGCGCGGTCGTGCGACTTGGCTCCCAAACAAAATTTGCGTCCTTTTCTTCCCACATATAGAGATTTCTTTTGGTGGTATTTGATCGCCTCTGCGATTTTTATTTTTGCGCTATATACAAAAATAGAGCGACATTTTTGAAAAAAATAATCAATATTTTTTACTTTTTGTTATAAGATAAATCAAATAAACTAAATTTAAGTCAAACATTTAGGACAAAATTTATTTAGCCACATGTCTTTAGTAAAAAAAAAATCGCAATAAAAAAAAATTAGCTACCTAGCGGCAACAGCGACACTAATACAGCGATCAGAAAAATGATCGCTTAGTGACGCTGGCAATAGGGAGTGAAAGGGTTTACTAGGGCAGTGATCAAGGGGTTAAAACTTTATTAGGGGGGGGTATGGGGGCTACCCTGGACCTAACACTAACTGACTGTCACACTGCCTGTCACACTGACACTAAATACAGTAATCATACATGTATGATTACTGCATTCAGTGACACTGTGACAGGGGGGAGGGGGGGGGGGGGGGGGGGCGATCGCGGGGGGTTAAATGTGTTTATGTGTCTGTGTGTCAGTGTAGTGTTGGTGCAGGACTTACTTGTGCTGTGATCTCTCCTCAGCGGTGGTTGAAAAAAACGCAGAGGGAGAGATCACATCGCTTCCTCCTTCCTGTGTTTACACAGGAGGAGGAAGTGACACGGCGGGGAGTGCGCGCATTGGCTGGGAGCGATCCGGGGGGGGCTGGCAAAACAAAGAACGAGCCGCCCCCTCTGGTCGGATCGCTCGTACAGCACAGCCGCGCGGACCGCCGCATGTACAACCCCCGAACCCCCCCAAGGCAACAACGTATATATACGTTGATCTGCCTGTCGGTGCCATTCTGCCGACGTAAATGTACATGCGGCGGTCCTTAAGTGGTTAAATACCACCAAAACGAAATTTCCATTTGTGTGAAAAAAAGAACAATGTAATATGTTACAGTGTTGCTTGACTGCGCAAATTGTCATTCAGAGCCAGGGTTACACTGACATCGGGATGAAATTTGTGTGAGTTCAGCTGAACAATTGAATGATTTCATACTCGCATTTCAGTCCTGACTTTGGGGTGCGATTTCAGAGACATCTGTGCGGGTTCCTGTACAAATGTCTATTAAAATCGCACCCCGAAGTTGCCAAAAGTAGTACAGAAACTACTTTTGGGAATCAGTGCAACACCACAAATGGTGCATCGATTCGGATGGTGCCATCGCTGGCAATTGTCACCGCTTTGGCATGCGATTTGACATGTCAAATTGCATGCCAAATTGCTCCAATGTGAACCTGGGCTCAGTGTAAGAACTGAAAGCTGAAAATTGTACTGGGCAGGAAGGGAGTGAAAGTGCCTGGCAGGCAAGAGGTTAAATGATAAGGCTCAAGGGGAGAGAGGAGAAGGAAAAGAGGGGGGAGGGGAGAGCCTGCTTACAGCTCACCCTCACTTGCACAGTTCCTAGCAGGAGGCTCACTGTTCACTGGATCACTCAGCGTCTTCATGCTTTGAATATGACACTGTGGCTGCCGACTTCAAAGTTTCCCGCCCGCATATCTCCTTCACAGAGGACACGATCTGCATCGAGTGTGGGCGGGGCATAGGGAGAGAGGGGGGGGGAGGAGACAGAGCTGATCGTTCTCCCATTGGTGGAGACTGAGGAGGGGGAGGGGCTGTACTCTGCAAGACGGAACACACACACTCACTGAGCCCTGTCACAAGGACAGGACACAGCGCTGAGCTGCAGCAGCACAGGCTGGATGGATCAGTGTGATCTTTCACTGCAATTCGGCCGCTAATTCACAATCCAGGCAGTGCAGTCTCTCAGGCTCACCGACTCTTCTCTGCAGCCAGCCCAGCCCACGAGTCACAGAGATGTATGGCGCTCGTGCCCTGACCCTCCCCTGACGTGCCACATGACCTAACTTTCCTACAACTCCCACAATGCAGCGCGGCAGCAGCCAACCAGCCAATCGGCGGCCGCCGCTGATGAGTTTTACCAACAACAAAAAAAAACAGCGCTGCGGACCGCGGCCGTTTTGAATATAATGTGAGCGGCCTGGGGGGCAATCTCCAGTTTTCCACCTGGGCCAGTCCGCCCCTGTCTGGTAGGGATGTAGACTATAGGCTCAGGCCTTCTGCTTTCCAGGTGTTTCTATAGTTCAATTCCCAACCAACGACTAGGAAGCCACATATGTCTCTCTCCTTTCAAGCTATGGTCACAGAGAGGAGAAAAGATTTTGTATGGGACTGAACCTTATCCAGTTTCTTCAAAAGGGATAATCAGTTTAATTTGAATTACTCGTGAAACCATTTTTTGGAAGATTATTCTTCAATTAGAGCAGGTAGAGCTAGCAAGCAACTGCATTGTTGATATACATATGTATTTGTATTATAAATATTCTATTCATAAAAAAACAAGACATATTACTGTACATAAAGTATGTTAGTTTATAAAGGCTAGCCAATGCTGGTGCACTTCTCATAGTTGGTAAGATTGAATAAAGACACCATTCCATCCGGTGTGTGTGAGACTACCGTTTTTATTATCCATATACATAAGAAACACTTCTAAAAGTTTTTAGAATGTACTGTATCTACACTCCTCGTTGACACCACCAACCGTGGAAGAGAGTTCCATGTCCTTAATGCTCTGATGCCGCGTACACACGATCACTTTTTGTGATGAAAAAAAAACGTCATTTTATCTCACGAAACAAAACAACGTTTTTCAAACTACATTTTCCAAAACGACGTTGCATACACACCATCGTTTTTCAACAAAGCTCTAGCAAAGCGCGGTTACGTACACCACGTTTGACGGCACTCTGTTCCATAATAAATATCCCATTTAAAAAAAACAACAACATTTTTTATCTCAGTTTAGGCCGATACGTATTCTTCTACATATTTTTGGTAAAAAAACTAAAAAAATAAAATCGCAATAACCGTATAGTGACTGGTTTGCGCAAAAGTTATATTGCCTACAAAATACGGGACATAATTATGATTTTTTTTTATTCTTTTTTTTTACTAGGAATGACGGCGATCTGCGATTTTTTTTGGGGACTGGGACATTATAGCGGACACATCGGACACTTTTGACACATTTTTGGGACCATTTACATTTATACAGTAAACAATGCTATAAATATGCATTGATAACTGTATAAACGTAACTGGCAGGGAAGGGGTTAACCACTAGGGGGCGGGGAAGGGGTTAAATGTATGTCCTAGTTTGTGTTCTAACTGTGGGGGGAGGTGGGGTGACTGGGGACACACACGCGCCCCTAGCAGCTTTCTATGACTGCACGTCATATGACGTGCAGTCAGGACAATGGAGTTACCCGCCCGCCGTCATATGACGGTGGGCGGGTAACAAGTGGTTAAATGACGTTTTTGAAAACGTCGTTTTTTTTATCACAAAAAGTGATCGTGTGTACGCGGCATAAGGCGGACCGTTTCAGCAGACAAATTCGATCGTGTGTACGGGCGGACAGACAGATTTTTCCAGCAGACAGATTTTAAAGCATGCGTCTAATGGATTTGACGCATGCGCGGAAGTGTGGGCTCTTAAGGGCGACGTACATGTACGTGCTCGTGCCCAGCCATGCCATTCTGCCGACGTATATCGGCGTTAGGCGGTTGTTTAGTGGTTAAAACAAATGCAAAAATCCCTGAAATTCAGATGAAAATGCATTTGGACGAAAACGAATGCACATGTCTACTTAATAACTTTGTTACCCTTTTTTGCACTCTCTCCAGTTCCAGCACATCCTTCTCGTGGCTTGGTAACCAAAACTTGATGGCATACTCAGGATGTGGCCTAACCAACTTTGCTCTCTGCCACTTAGCTGGAACCACTGCATTCAGTAAGCTGTCCTTAAAAAATAGGAATAATAGTACTGGTTTAACCACTCCAATACCAGGCACTTTTTCCCCTTCCTGCCCAGGACAGTTTTGAGCTTTCAGAACTGTTGCACTTTGAATGACAATTGTGCCATCATGCAACATTGTACCCAAACTAAATTTGTTATCATTTTTTCCCTACAAATTGAGCTTTATTTTGGTGGTAGTTGATCACCTCTGTGGTTTTTATTTTTTGCTAAACAAACTCATTTTTTTTTTTAAATACGTTTTTCTTCGTTTCTGTTATAACATTTTGCTTTCTCATTCACTGAAGGGCACTGATGAGTTGGCACCGATGGGCACTGATGAGTTGGCACTAATAAGGTGGCACTGATGGGCACTGATGAGGTGGCACTGATATGTAGGATTGATGAGCACTGATAGGCGGCACTGATATGCAGCAATGATTGGGCAGGTACTGAACAGGTGTTAATGCTGGTCACTGATTGTCACTGTGATGGACACTGATTGGCACTATGGTGGGCACTGATTTGCACTGTGGTGGGCACTGATTGGCACTTCATTGGGCACTGAGAGGGGGTTATCATGGGGCACAGACAGGGCACCGATTTGCAGCTGATGGGTACAATTGATGGGGGCTGTGTTGATAATCAGTGTGCTGATTATCAGCACAGACCCCCCTCTGACAGGGTGAGCCGCCGATTGGCTCTCCCTGTCAGCGTGAACCGAGGAATGCCGTTTACCGAGGAATGCCGTTCACCCTGTGATCAGCTGTGATTGGTCACAGCTGATCACGTGGTAAGAAGCCCCTGTCAGAGGCTTCTTACCATGATCGGAGATGCGGTGTGTCAGACTGACACGCGGCACTCGCGATCGCCGCGCTGCGCACCCCCCACGGGCGGGCACCGGCAGGTTATCCTGCTGGACAGCATATGACGCACAGTCAGGATAACAGAACCACTTCCCAGCCGTCATTTTGCATACGGCGGGTGGGAAGTGGTTAACATGGCTAAGTTCTTCGAGAACTCTTGGGTATAAGCCACCCAGTCCTGGTGATTTGTTCGCAGCAAGTTTTTCTAGTCTTTTTTTGAACATTGGTAAATTTAGTACAATGTTCTCTTTCAGGTTCTAATTCTATAATATTATTTATCAAGTTTAGAAGGTATTCTTTGTAAGCAATAACATCACAACCAGGTCAGGGTAGGGTATTTTCATTTCGCTGCTGATGTTAGTAGCACCCCCTTCTACAGCAATCAATTCCATAGACCCTATTTAGTTTGCCCTGCAATGGCAACTAAATATCCACCACTGCTTTTATCACAGTGGGTATCCATAAACAAACTTTTAAGACCAATAATTATTACTTTTTTCCCATAAGGCCTTTGATATAGAAACTTTTTCTAAGGTTTGATAAATTGTTAAAGATGCTGCTGGGGACAACTTAACTGTATCATGCATTGTTTGTCCCTCTAGCATTCAGTGATTAAATGTGCATTAGCTTTGTGGAAATGTACCTTAGGTAAAACATTCTAATGATTCTAAAATGACAACTCACAGTTTTATTTGACAACAAAATGTTCTGTGAAGAAGAACTTTAAATATAAAATAGAATTTATACAATTGTTGAAGAGACTTGTGATTTTCAATTCTGCAAGTTTTTTTGTTGTCTTTCTTACCAGTGTAGGTTTCCCTGCAAAAAGGTTGAATTTCTGAAGTGTAGTAAATGGCACATTTATAAGAAAACGGTTAGCATGGAATTTAGACACAGCCATCACTTTAAATTTCTTAGCCCATTTATCTTTTCTATAAACGTTGATACTGATACCCTCTGTAATCATTGCCTGTTCATCTATCTAGCAATAAAGTAAAGCTGCCCAAGCATGGCTTGAATATTGGCCAATTCCTGTGGACTCACCGAAATTGGAGCCTTGGGTGGCCCTGCCGACACCACTCAGCATGACAAATGTCCATTGAGAAATTGAATAAGCTAGGCAGAAAAAAAGTCAAATAGTGAATTTCACCAATGAACTACATCTACCTTTTGGGTATTCCGACAGTTGTGGGTGCTACCGATCAGCAGGGCCGGACTTACCATTGGGCTTGACTGGGCTCAAGCCCATGGGCCCCACCTAATAGGGGGCCCATGGGCCCGGAGGCTCCCAGGGCCCTAGACAGCAAACCCTACTTTTTTATATTTATTTTTTATAAAAAAAAAAATGTTTTATATATATATATATATATATATATATATATATATATATATTTTTTTATTATTATTAAAGGGCCCAGAGGTCTCCAGGGCCCCCGGATGGCAACCCCCCCTCTTTTTATAAAAAAGTTTACATTTTTTTATATATATATATATATATATATATATTTTTTATTAAAGGGCTCCAAGATCCCCAGGGCCCCATGTGGCAACCCTTTTATTTTCTTTATAAATGTTTATTTTTTTATTTTTGTTTATATTTTTTTATTTTTTATTAAAAGGCCCAGAGATCCCCAGGGCCCCAGATGGCTACCCCCTTTTTATATACAGTATATATATATATATACATATATATATTTTTTCTTCATTTCTTCTTTTTTTTTGTAAAGGCCCCCCCTGCTTCTCAATTTGCGGCAGCCCCCCGCTTCTCAATTTCAGGCGGCACCCCCCCCCCCCCTGATTCTCTGCTCCAGGGGGCCCATGCCTTAAGCTGTGTAAGGGGCCCCAAAATTCCTGATGGCAGCCCTGCGCATACCTCCCAACACGCACGCATTCTGCGGGACTTTCCGCTTCTTCCCGCAGTCCCGCAAAAGGGTTAATTTTCCTACACTGCAATAGGAGGCAGCACGGAAGCAGGAGGAACCGGAGCGGTGTGTGAAGGACTGGTTGCTGAAGGGAAGAAAGCCGACAGTCGGGCTAATGACAGTCTGTGGCCCTGGCTGTCGGCACAGATGAGAGGCACTCCCCCCTCCGCTCAACAACTTTAAAACCTCCCCTAGGAGGAACGGAACCGTAACAGAACCGGAGCGGTGTGGGGATGTCTGCTGATAGCCGCCACATTCCGTGCACAGGTGAGAGTCACCACCCCCCAGCCTCAACAACTCCAATTTGCCACCCCAACCGCTCAACAACTTTAATGAGCACCCCCCCACTCAACAACTTCATTTCGCCCCCCCCGCTCAACAACTTTAATGCGCCCCCCCGCTCAACAACTTCAATCCCCCCTCCCTCGCTCCAGGGGGCCCCTTCAACACTCAAGCCCAGGGGCCCCCACCACCCTAAGTCCTGCCCTGCCGATCAGAGTTCAATAGTTAGCAGTAGCAGATTCACTTGTCTACACTGTTTACCCTGGATAGGGGAATCTATGGATTTCTTTATGTGTTTGGCCAGCTTTGGTGCATTTAAGTTTGTTTGCTTAGCAGAGATGCTTTTGACTGGTAAGGTCAAATGTCAGCCCCTAAGTGCTTATATAAGTACAGAAAAAACTGGCCAATTCTTTTTATATTACTTAATTAAAATAATGTATTTGCTTTGCACTTTATTGGCAGTTTGCTTTACTTATGCTTTAATTATGTTCATAGCTAAATGAACAAAATAATTCTAGATACTGTTTTTGCTAAGGTAAATACTAAATATTGCATATTTACGGTTTTACGGTTACTTTTTTCATCCAGCAGGCAGAGCACTAGGTTCCTTTTTGTATGTTTACCATGCTACACACAGGGTTACTTGTACTCAATGTTAGAAATTCTATATATAGCCCTACAGCACAGACAGTACACAGTTTACGTGGGCTTTGCTGCATACTTGCAGACAGGAAACATAAACTTTTATTATAGAAAAAATACATCTCTACTGAATGCTTATACTAATGTAGTTGTTGTACAAAATACAATTCTGTATTCCAACACCCCCACTCAACAGCTATTTATTATATTATTCACTCTTCGGATCTCCGTTCTATAAATCTGTTTCTTGTAAACGGTTTTGTCAAAGAATCTGATCTATTATTGTTTCTCATGAGTTTGAAGTCTTTGCATCTCATCCCATGAATTTGGCTTTGGTTTTAATGCTACACAAGCAACATAGGATAGATGTTTAGCTGGGATTAGGCATGAGCCAAACACCCCCGCGTTCGGTTCGCACCAGAACCGTCGAACGAACCAAACGTTCGCGCAAACATTTAGAACCCCATTGAAGTCTATGGAACTCGAACGTTCGAATTCAAAAGTGCTCATTTTAAAACCTAATATGCAAGTCATTGTCGTAAAACGTCTTTCAGAACCCGGGTCTTGCCCCAGGGAACATGTATCAATGGAAAAAAGTTTAAAAAACTGTATTTTTTTCAGGAGCAGGACTCCTGAAAAAAATAAAATTTTTAAAACTTTTTTTCCATTAATACATGTCCCCTGGGCAAGACCCGGGTTCTCAAAGACGTTTTCACAGGCAAACTATAGACACCCAGCAGGTACAATATTTAAAGGAATTTCTCTTCTTTTTTTATTTTTATTTAAGCATCATTAAAATCACTGCTCCAGGAGCAGTGATTTTAATGATGCTTAAATAAAATAAAAAAATGAAAAATTCCTTTCAATATTGTACCTGCTGGGTGTCTATACCTGTGATAACGTCTTTAAATAGCACAATCACCTGCCTGCCAGTGAATTAGGAAAAACTGATCTAGCTAAGCTATACAGTGTATAAATATATGTACAACTCCTGGGATGTATATATATCCTCTACACACTGTAAATTTAACTAAACTGACTAGCCTGCCTGCTCTATCTATCTATCTAGTAATAAAGACACTGTCTCTCTCTCTCTCTACAGGACTGATCTCTTTAACAACGTCGCAACACACTACACAAGGCCGCCTTGCAGGCAGCCTTTTATAGTGTGGGGTGTGTACCAAACCCCCGAGCCATAATTGGCCAAAGCCACCCTGGCTTTGGCCAATTATGGCTCTCCGTTTTTTGCTCGCTGTGATTGGCCAAGCATGCGGGTCATAGTACATGCTTGGACAATCATCAGCGCGCAATGCTGCAGTGAATTAAGGGGCGTGAAGCGTCAGTCGAATTTGGCGCGAACCACCTGTTTTGTTAGAATTTCGACGAACGTACGAACAGACGATATTCGAGTTGAACATATGTTCGAATCAAACGCAAAGCTCATCCCTAGCTGGGATGACTTTATTGCTTTTGGTGGATTTCCTGATTGAAGCCTCTTGTGGCCTGGTTTCTTTATTTACAGAATTTGGATTGTCTTCATTAATTTATATTTCTGTGTCAATTTGGTGCTTATCTTCACGTGACACTGATGTGAAATGTTCCTCAGTTTGAAGTGTTTGCGTTAGTTAATGAAATTTTGAACACACTGAAGTTTCATCAACATTTATACTTCTACTGATAGCTACCTTGTTTGTGCCTTGTATCCCTTTTGAGATTTGCTGTACCCAACAAGTACACCTTCCTTTGTGCAAACATCCAATTGTATCAGTTTTTCTTTTGGGGTGTGGGAAGGTGTCTGGGTCCATAAACTGTTAGAAATTCTGTATATAGCCCTTAAAGAACAGACAGTACACAGTCCATATGGGCTTTGCTGTTTAACTACAGACAGGAAACACAAACTATTATTATGTCTTAGATAATAAGCTTTAAAGAGCATGGATCTCTGGTTCCTAATGTATTAAAGTGTATTGTAGTTGTACTGTCTACCCTCAAGTTTAAAGCGCTGCGTTAACTGTCAGGCGTTATATAAATCCTGTATAATAATAATCATCATCATAATTATAAAAAAAAGACATTGAGAACACCGTAGATGCAGCTACAAAATATTCTAAGCACTACCATCTATTGGCTGAAAATGTATCTCTACTGAACACTGACACTGGTGTATTTGTACAAAATACAATTCTGTTATCCCAACACTCAAGGAACACTATGTGAAATTAAACACTTCCGCTTCACTTCTTCCCTGTCCACGGGGGTATTTTATACTTCCCAGTATATAGAATACATGCTCCCCTGCAGCATGTTGTGGTTTCCTTTACTAGTTTAACTCTCACTGCAGGATATACTGTACATGCCTGAAACAGATCCACGTTGTGCGACAGATCTAACAGGCATTTGCCGCAGTGGATGCATTGAGGATATGCAGCGGCCGGGGAGCAGTGAAGCAGCGAGATTTCAACACACAGGACGCCAGAAAGATAAATATAGAGCCTGTTCTTTTCCAGGATATTCTATGTGTATGTGTGAAGTTGCGGTGATAGGGTAATTTTAACTACTGTGCCTGGAAAAAAAGCCAGTCTTACAAACCTGGACAGCTGAAACCCAGATCACTATACAACTTCATAAATCCTTTTAATGAGAGAGGAAACATGAAAAAACTACTGCTGAGTTTTCTTTATTGAAAAACACATAACACACTGCAAAGCTAGTTTCATGGATGTATTAAATGCTCATTTTTTTGCATAAAAAAATTAGATAGATAGTTCACATGGAATGTTGTTATAACATTGTTATGTGTGCTGCTCTTCTCTGTTTTATGCAAGTATGGTCACCCATTGGTGATACTACACTGTTCAAAAAAATTAAAGGAACACTTTGAAAGCACCTCAGATCTCAATGGGCAAAATCTCATGCTGGATATCTATACTGATATGGACTGGGTAATGTGTTAGGAATGTAAAGGATGGTCATTGTCGTTTACCAGGAGGAACCCAGGACCAACTGCATCCAGCTTAGGGTCCGACAATGGGTCCAAGGATTTCATGCTGAAACCTAATGGCAGTCAGGGTGCCATTGTGTAGCCTGTAGAGGTCTGTGCGTCCCTCCATGGATATGCCTCCCAGACCATCACTGACCCATCACCAAAGCGGTCATGCTGAATGATGTTACAGGCAGCATAAGGTTCTCTGCAGCTTCTCCAGATCCTTTCACGTCTGTCACATATGCTCAGGGTGAACCTGCTCTCATCTGTGAAAAGCATGGGGCACCAGTGGCGGACCTGCCAATTCTGGTGTTCAATAGAAAATGCCAACAGCTCCACAGTGTCTGTCAGTGAGCACAGAGCACACAAGAGGATGTCGTGCCCCATGAATCTGTTTCTGATTGTTTGGTCAGAGACATTCACACCAGTGGCCTGATGGAGGCCATTTTGTAGGACTCTGGCAGTGCTCATCCTGTTCCTCCTTGCACAAAGGAGCAGATAGCGGTCCAGGAGTAATTGCCTGTCTCCTGGAATCTCCTCCATGCTCTTGAGACTGTGCTAGGAGATACGGCAAACCTTCTGGCAATGACACGTATTGATGTGCCACCCCGGAGGAGTTGCAAAGGTGCAACCTTTATAGGGTCCAAGTATCGCCTTGTGCTACCAGTAGGGAAAAAAAAAATGTCAGACACCTCCACCTGAAAAAACATTCCTGTTTTGGAGGTCGTCTCATTGTTGTCCATCTAGTGCACCTGTTGTTAATTTCAGTTAACAGCAAAGCAGCTGAAACTGATTAACAACTGACCAGATCAATATCCCAGGACTTCTGATACAAAAGTGTGCCTTGAATTTTTTTGAGAAGTGTATTAACTACTTGCCGACCGCCCGCCCGCCGTCATATTACTGTGGGACGGTGGCACTGCTGGGCGAGAGCCTGTAGCTATACGTCCTCTCTAAAGCGGGCCGCTAGGGGGCGCGCGCATCCCCGCTCACCCCCGAGTCTTGCGCGCTTGCCCGGCGGGTACGATCGCCGCCGGGCACACGCGATCGCTCGTTACAGAGCGGGGACCGGGAGCTATGTGTGTAAACACATAGCTCCCGGTCCTGTCAGCGGGGGAAAGGCTGATCTTCTGTTCATACAATGTATAAACAGAAGATCAGTGATTTCCCCTAGTGAGGCCACCCCCCCATACAGTTAGAACACACCCAGGAACACACTTAACCCCTTCCCCGCCCCTAGTGTTAACCCCTTCACTGCCAATGACATTTTTATAGTAATACAATGCAATTTTATAGCATTGATCGCAAAAAAATGCCAATGGTCCCAATAATGTGTCAAAAGTGTCCGAAGTGCCCGCCATAATGTCGCAGTACTGAAAAAAAATGCTGATCGCCGCCATTACTAGTAAAAAAAAATATATTAATAAAAATGCCATAAAACGACCCCCTATTTTGTAAACGCTATAACTTTTGCGCAAACCAATCAATAAACGCTTATTGCGATTTTTTTTACAAAAAATATGTAGAAGAATACGTATCGGCCTAAACTGAGGAAAAAAATGTTTTTTTTATATATTTTTGGGGATATTTATTATAGCAAAAAGTTAAAAATATTGCATTTTTTTCAAAATTGTCGCTCTAATTTTGTTTATAGCGCAAAAAATAAAAACCGCAGAGATGATCAAATGCCACCAAAAGAAAGCTCTATTTGTGGGAAAAAAAGGATGCCAATTTTCTTTGGAAGCCACGTCACAGGACCGCGCAATTGTCAGTTAAAGCGACGCAGTGCCGAATCACAAAAAGTGCTCTGGTCATTGGACAGCAATATGGTCCGGGGGCTAAAGTGGTTAACAGAGTATATATCAATTCATTTAAACTCCTGAGATATTGATCTGGTCAGTTAAGCAGCAGAGTAGGTTGTTAATCAGTTTCAGCTCCTTTGGTGTTAATGAAATGAACAACAGGTGCGCTAGATGGGTAATAATAAGACGACCTCAACAACAGGAATGGTTTTACAGGTGGAGGCCACTGACTTTTTTTCCCCCTACTCATCTTTTCTGACTATTTTTGACTATTTTTGCATTTTGGATAGGGCCAGTGTCACTACTGGTAGCATGAGGCAATACCTGGACCCTATAGAGCAGCCATCATTAAATGGCGACCCGTGGTCCGATCACAAATCGAGAAACACTCCGGTCCGGACCACCAGGCCGCCAGTGTAGTAGCAGTCATCGGTTTGCAGGGACCGCGGGTTTTCCAGCAACCAGTGATGATGCATGGGTGCGCCCTGCCTCCTGCTCCTAAACCGCGGCTCTCGCTCTCACTCTCCCAGCCGGGTGCGACATCAGGTTTGTGTACCCACCCCCTGCTGCTCGCGGCTCCCAGCTCCTTGCTCCTGGCTCTCACTTGCAAGGTATATCTTGCAGCTTCCGCCCCCTGCAGCTTGCCAAAATGTGCTCTCTCCTGCCCTTAAGGTAAGTAGGGCATCATTTTTTAAGGTGCACACTAATGGCCATAATTTGTTAAGGTGCACACTGATAGGCATAATTTGTTAAGGTGCACACTGATAGACATATTTTGTTAATTGGCACGCTGATGGGAACATTTTGTTGTTTCCCAGTAAGCATGCTACTTATTCTATGTTAAGGGTCACGCTGATGGGCACATTTCATGTTAAGGGACACTCTAAGGCCGCGTGCACACGATCAAATCTATCTGCTGGAAACGGTCGGCCCGACCGTCCCAGCAGACAGATTCGATCGTGTGTACGGGCGAGCAGACGGATTTGGCCAGCCGACAGATTTGAAAGCATGCTTTCAAATCTGTCGGCTGGGAACCCGTCCGCCCGACATGTCTGCTGGTTAGTACGCTAACCAGCAGACATGTCTTCTCGCACACACGTCGAATGGATTCGGCGCATGCGCGGAAGTGATTTACTTCCTGGTGCGGTGACGTGGCGGCGTCAACGTCACCGCCACGTCACCGCACCGTCTGCCGGCGGGGATTTTGGTTTGATTGTGTGTACACGATCAAACCAATACGTCCCCAGCAGATAGATTTGTTCAAATCGGTCTGCCCGACCGATTTGAACAAATCTGTCTGCTCGTGTGTATGGGGCCTTATGAGAATATTTTATGTTAAGGGACTCACTGATGGGCACATTTTGTTGGGACTCACTTATGTGCCCCTTAACATAAAATGTGGCCATCAGCATGCTACCTTTTTTATGTTAGGGTTCACGCTGATGGGCACATTTTATTTTAAGGGGCACTCTGATTGGCATATTCAACCCCTTACCGACCAGCTGCCGCAGTTATTTCAGGCCTCTAATCTTTTTGATTCATGTTTGCCTTTTTTACAATCTCATAGGGCGCAATGAGGCTGCAAGACTGGAGCAGACAAACCCCACACAGCCCCAAGCCACACCGCCGCAGGATGGGCAGGAAGTGGAAACTGCCACCACATCAGGTCAGTGTCATACAGCACAGCTTCAGGTAATAGATGTAGGCCTGCATAATTGTAATGCATGGTTTGTTTCCAAATTTCAGGAGGTATTTGTGCTGTTGGTGGTGGATTGGACACATACAGCGCCCCGGTGTTAATTGGAGAGGTGTTGTCCTGCAGGGCTCAAAATGAGGACATCCACATCTGCTTCGGGCAGATGAGAAAAAAACTAAAGGATTTAATGGATGTTCTGGGGAGGGTTTAACCCCTTCCATACGGGGCATTTTCACCCCCTTCCTGCCCAGACCAATTTTTAGTTTTCAGCGCTGTTGCACTTTGAATGACAATTGCGCGGTCAGGCAACACTGTACCCAAATTAAATCGTTATGTTTTTTTCCCCACACAAATAGAAATTTCTTTTAGTGGTATTTGATCATCTCTGCGGTTTTTATTTTTTGCGCTATAAACAAAAGAGCGACAATTTAAAAAAAAACACAATATTTTTTCCTTTTTATTTAATACATATCACAATATTTTTTTTTAAAAAACTTTTTTTCCCCTCAGTTTCGACCGATACGTATTCTACGTATTTTTGGTAAAAAAAAAAAACGCAATAATCGTATATTGATTGGTTTGCGCAAAAGTTATAGCGTCTACAAAATAGGTGATAGATTTATGGCATTTTTATTTTTATTTTTTTACTAGTAATGGCGGCGATCTGCGTTTTTTTTTTTTTGTGACCGTGACGTTGCGGCGGACATATCGGACACTTTTGACACGTTTTTGGGACCATTCACATTTACACAGCGATTAGTGCTATAAAACTGCACTGATTACTGTGTAAATGTGACTGGCAGGGAAGGGGTTAACACTAGGGGGCGCTGAAGGGGTT
Organism: Rana kukunoris; assembly: GCA_029574335.1. NCBI lineage: Eukaryota > Metazoa > Chordata > Amphibia > Anura > Ranidae > Rana > Rana kukunoris. The sequence continues at coordinate 81,535,134 of CM056051.1, forward strand.
AAAATGTGTCCTAAAGTATGTTCTAACTGTAGGGGGAGGGGGACTCACAGGGGGAGGAGATCGATGTGTGTTCCTCTGTACTGGGAACACACATCGATCTCCTCACCGCTGACAGGAGGTGGATCTGTGTGTCTACACACACAGATCCACACTCCTGACGTGATTGGCGGAAATCGTGGGTGCCCGGCGGCAATCGCAGGCGTCGGGCACGCACGCCCTAGAACGCCGTGAAGACTCGACGTTCTGCAACGTCCAGTCTCATCGGCGAGGGGATGACCATAGCGTCATTCCCCTATGGCCAGGTAAGGAAGGGGTTAAATAAAAAAAATTTTTGTTTTTCTTCTTTTTCTATGTATGCTTTGTTTTTGTTGTTTTTTTTTAAAGTGGAATCTCTAGTTTTCTGGCTAAAACACATTAACAATGACCAATGCTAAAAAATTGTTCATGTGTTTTAACCTGATATTTTTAAATTTTGTTATTCTCAAAGAAAATACACACAAAAAAAAGATATCTAAGTAAAAAATACCAACAAAAAATTCTAAAAAACAAAATAAAATTGATGTTGACAAATATTTCTTGCCAAAAATATATTTCTTGATAAAAAATAAAAAAAACATTCTATTTTCATATTTTTGGATTAAAAAAACAATAAAACATTTTGGATACTCCACAATGTGTGGCTTATTATTATATCAATGCTCAAAAAAAGAAAAAAACTCTGCGATAAAACCCACTTACACGTGAAGAAAATATTATATATGACCTCTAAAATAGAGGAAAAAATGAGTGAAAATAAATTAAAAGAAAGTGGGGGGATGCTGCTGCCCATACAAAGCTCAAATACTTAAACTTCAAAGACATACATACAACAGGAATAGGCGCGCAACCCCAAACATTTATCTAGTGAATAACAATGTATCAAAAACCACAATGTGATAAAAAAAGGGGGTGTATGGTACACCCTATATCAAGTGAACAAATATATCAAAGGTTGACCCCAAAAAATATATATAAATATCCTAGAATCATCAAAGTCCTCAAAAAAACAATCAAGGACAAAATCTTGACCACTAAAAAAACTTTCCCTCCCCCAAGTTCCCCCCCCTTCTTCCTTTTTTTTTCCTTTTTTATTTTCCTCTTGCTATATCTGGGCTGTCTTGCCTTCCTTCTTCAGTTTTCTCTCCTATTTTTGTACTAACTCCCTTAGACCCCCTAGTAAAAGGAAAATTAAGGGACCGGTCCCGGGGGTCCGCAGCGGACCTGCTTGGTGCACCGGGGGTTTTGTTACTCCATCACTATCTCAGGAGAGCCTATCTTAGGTGATTGTTTCATTGATTTGATGTGATCTGTTATATTGTATATGCTGTGGTCCCTGCGGGCCGATTCCTCGGATATAAATAAAAAAAATTGAAAAAAAACAAAACTTTTAAGCAATAGTTCATTAGTCGCTGCAGACTTCAACCCAACATCTTGAAGAAACTTGAATCTTTATATTTCGTCAGAAGAAATAAAAACACTGACTCTTACCAAATCGCTGGACCCCGGTTTTAAGGAGGTCAGATGAACATGTGCATCAGCCTGCCGGCTCCGTTGTAGAATCACTTAACTTGGGGAGGGGTGCTTCTATCTTGCAAGAAGGAAGGAAAAATACTTCAACTATCTTTCCAGGCCTTATGACACAGAAAAAACGATGGTAGTCAGATTTTTGATTTCAGCTTCAAAGATGTGGGATAGTCAATTCAAGTTTCTTCAAGATGTTGGGTTGAAGTCTGCAGCGACGAATGAACTATTGCTTGAAAGTTTTTTTAGTGGTCAAGATTTTGTTCCCGATTGTTTTTTGAGGACTTTGATGATTCTAGGATATTTAGATATATATTTTGGGTCAACCTTTGATATCTTTGTTCACTTGATATAGGGTGTACCATACACCCCCTTTTTTATCACATTTTGTTTTTTGATACATTGTTATTCCCTCCTTTGTGATTGCACTAGATAAATGTTTGGGGTTGCGCGCCTATTCCTGTAATTATATCAATGCTGCCTAAAAGAACAAATCTAGATTTGTGGTGTTTACATTGACAATGATAAGTATTTAGTACAGGAAAATAATCATGACACTATGGTAATCTAGGAGAAAGCTACAATAAACCCAAATTAGAAAAGAATGAAACAAAGAAAAATACTAGAACAGGGGAAGAAAAACTGGGCCTTAGGCACTGGTGGCAGTGCCACAACACTGCAACCCCATACAGATACTCTAGTTGGAGCACATTAATAAGCCCTGCTGCAAAGTATTGCATCAAAAATTGTTATTACACGCCCCAGAAAAATTGGGCCTTAGGCACAACACTGCAACCCCTCACAGATACTGTAATTGGAGCGCAACAAAGAGTTACATGCAAAGTATTGCATCAAAAAATGTTAATATACGCCCCTGTCGAACAGGGGCAGAAAAAAATGGGCCTTAGGCACTGGTGGCAGTGCCACAACACTGCAACACCTCACAGATACTGTAGTTGGAGCGCATTAATAAGCCCTGTTGCAAAGCATTGCATCAAAAATTGTTATACACGCCCCTGTTAAACAGGGGCAGGAAAATTGGGCCTTAGACACTGGTGGTGGTGCCCCAACACTGCAACCCCTTACAGATACTCTAGTTGGAGTGCAATAATAAGCCCTGCTGCAAAGTATTGCATCAAATATTGTTATTACACGCCCCTGTTAAACATGGGCAGAAAAATTGGGCCTTAGGCACAACACTGCAACCCCATACAGATACTGTAATTGGAGGGCAGCAAAGAGCCACATGCAAAGTATTGCATAAAAAATACTTATTATACGCCCCTGTTAAACAGAGACAAAAAAATTGTGCCTTAGGCACTGCTGGCGATGGCCAGAACCAACAAAGTTCTTACTAGCTATCAGCAAGATCATTGAGGAGGAAAAGGATATTCAGTCAGCAGCCTAACAGCACAGTCACTCAGCATCAGCATAGGCAGTCTCCAAGGGATCTGACATTTAAAAAAAAAATATTCAGTTACATCAGCATCAGGTGCTTGGTAGCTGGTGGTGATCCAAGCCTGATTCATTTTTATGAAGGTCAGTCGATTGACGGAGTCGGTGGAGAGGCGCACCCTGTGATCGGTCACAAAGCCTCCAGCAGCACTGAATGTGCGTTCTGAAAGAACGCTGGATGCAGGGCAAGCCAGTAGCTCAATTGCGTACTGTGCAAGCTCTGGCCAGTGATCCATCCTCAAGACCCAGTAAGCCAGAGGATTTTCAGTGGGGAAGGTGTCCAAGCCTGATTTTGCCCCTAGGTATTCCCGCACCATGTAAAACAGACGCTGGCGATAGTTGGTGGAACCGGTCATACCTTGGGGCTGCGGACTAAAAAATTGTCTGAACGCATCAGTCAGACCAGGATTTGGTAATCCCCCAGGTTCTGGGAACGCGTTGCACAGACCTTTCTGCTAGGCCTCCCGAAGATTTTTCATCTTCTGCTCCCTCTGCGACGGCAAGATAAGGTCCGCAACCTTACTCTTGTAACGTGGATCAAGGAGTTTTGCCAGACAGTAATGATCCCTCTCCTTGATACCACGAATATGAGGATCCTTACACAGGCTTTGCAGGATCAGGGAGGCCATGCAGCGTAGGTTTGCTGAGGCATTCGGAGCACAGTCCTCTGGGTCACTGAGGACAACAGGATCCGCAACCACCTCATCCCAGCCACGTAAAAGTCCATGGGTTCCTTGGGACTGTAAGTGATCCCTTGAAGACTGCTGATGCTGAGTGCTAGGCTCCACCTCCATGCTGCTGATACAATCCTCCTCCTCCTCCTCCTCGTCCTCTTCCTCTGTGTTAGGCAGGCAAGCAGGACCACTGTCTGGATAAAGGGGGCCATGAGAGGTAAGGAAGTCCTCCTGTTCCTCCCTCTGTTCTGCCTCAAGGGCCCTGTCCATTATTTCACGTAGCATGTGCTACAACATGTGAATAAGAGGGACAGTCTCACTGATGCATGCACTGTCACTGCTCACCATCCTCGTGGCCTCCTCAAATGGTGACAGGACAGTGCATGCATCCTTAATCAAGGCCCACTGGCGTGGGTAAAAAAAAAACAAGCTCCCCTGACCCAGTTCTGCTGCCATATTGGCACAGGTGCTCATTGATGGCCCTCTGCTGCGTGTGCAGTCACTGTGGCATGGCCAATGTAGAGTTCCATCTGGTGGGCATGTCACAGATTATGCGGTTCTTGGTCAGGTTGTATTCCCTTTGGAGGTCTGTCAGCCGAGCAGTGGCATTATATGACCTTCGGAAATGCACACAGACTTTCCTGGCCTGCTTCAGGACATCCTGTAAGTCCGGGTACCTGCTCAAGAACCGCTGCACCACCAAATTCAAAACATGAGCAAAACAGGGCACATGGGTCAGTTGTCCCTGTCGCAGGGCAGAGAGGAGGTTGGTGCCATTGTTGCTAACCGCCATTCCTGGCTTAAGCTGGTGTGGCGTCAACCACCTCTGCGCCTGCCCCTGCAGAGCTGACAGAACCTCTGTCCCAGTGTGGCTCCTGTCTCCCAAGCACACCAGCTCTAGCACCACATGGCATCTCTTTGCCTGCATTCCTGCGTTGCCCCTCGTACGCCTACGGAGCACGGCTGGTTCAGAGGACACATCAGCACAGAAAGAGGCCACAGAGGAAGAAGAAGAGGAGGGGTGGAGGAGAGAGGTGTGTCACAACCAGTAGTAGTGTTTTGGAGGCGTGGTGGCGGAACAACCTCCAACACTACTGTACCTTGCCCTGCGTCTTTCCCAGCTGCCAGCAGAGTCACCCAATGCGCCGTGAAAGAGAGGTAACGTCCCTGTCCATGCCTGCTGGACCATGAGTCAGCAGTAATATGCACCTTACCACTGACCACCCTGTCCAGCGAGGCATGGACATTGCCTTCCACATGCCGGTAGAGAGCCGTAATCGCCTTCCGTGAGAAAAAGCGGCGTTTGGGAACTTGCCACTGAGGTACCGCACATTCCACAAACTCACGGAAGGGGCAGAATCTACCAACTGAAAAGGCAGCAGTTGAAGTGCTAGCAATTTCGCTAAGTTTGCATTCAACCGCTGGGCATGTGGATGGCTGGGAGTGTACTTCTTTCGGCGCTGCAGCAGCTGGGGCAGGGAAATTTGTCTGCTACAATCTGCCATCGGTGTACCAATAGTAGATTTCCCGCATGTACTACTACGTTGTGACACACCTAATTCTACACCTTCAGTCCTATCAGTGCAGGCTTCAGAGAGGACTGAGGGTATAGTGGGGTTGGAGATCCCAGCTGATGAGGGGCAAGGGGAGGTCCGCTTTGTTGTTTGGTGTGGGTCTTTCAGGTATGCTTGCCAACGAACTGCATGGCAGGTCGACATACTGTACAGACCAAAAGTTTGGACACACCTTCTCATTCCAAGAGTTTTCTTTATTTTCATGACTATGAAAATTGTAGATTCACACTGAAGGCATCAAAACTATGAATTAACACATGTGGAATTATATACATAACAAAAAAGTGTGAAACAACTGAAAATATGTCATATTCTAGGTTCTTCAAAGTAGCCACCCTTTGCTTTAATTACTGCTTTGCACACTCTTGGCATTCTCTTGATGAGCTTCAAGAGGTAGTCACCTGAAATGGTCTTCCAACAGTCTTGAAGGAGTTCCCAGAGACGCTTAGCACTTTTTGGCCCTTTTGCCTTCACTTTGCGGTCCAGCTCACCCCAAACCATCTTGATTGGGTTCAGGTCCGGTGACTGTGGAGGCCAGGTCATCTGGCGCAGCACCCCATCACTCTCCTTCTTGGTCAAATAGCTCTTACACAGCCTGGAGGTGTGTTTGGGGTCATTGGTCCAACTAAATGCAAACCGGATGGAATAGCATGCCGCTGCAAGATGCTGTGGTAGCCATGCTGGTCCAGTATGCCTTAAATTTTGAATAAATCCCCAACAGTGTCACCAGAAAAGCACCCCCACAACATCACATCTCCTCCTCCATGCTTCACGGTGGGAACCAGGCATGTAGAGTCCATCTGTTCACCTTTTCTGCGTCACACAAAGACACGGTGGTTGGAACCAAAGATCTCAAATTTGGACTTATCAGACCAAAGCACAGATTTCCACTGGTCAAATGTCCATTCCTTGTGTTCTTTAGCCAAAACAAGTCTCTTCTGCTTGTTGCCTTTCTTTAGCAGTGATTTCCTAGCAGATATTCTACCATGAACAGTGTTGTAAGTAATGGAGTTACAATAAACGCAGTTACCTAACGCAGCCCCTTTTGAGGGTAACAAGTAATCTATCTGATTACTCTTCCCCTCCTGGTAATGCAGTTCCCATTACTTGGGCGGCATTACCGCAATTACATCTACCGCCACTAGATAGCAGCAGAGTAATTGCTTCTGCCGGCGCTGTGAACATAAATATGGGTGGAACTCCGCTTTAGAATGATGTGACAGCTGTGATGGCCTGTCACAGCGGTCTGAAAACTCCCAATCGCAAGGAGCCCTGGATACAATGAGCCCCACCCGCCTCACACTGACCTATCAGAGGGGAACAACTCACATCGATCACACACACTGTGTGCGCAACCTGATCAATGATCCGGGGAACACATGGCCGGAAAAAAATGTTCCACAGAACAAACGTTCCCTATACAACACAGTGTACACAGCGACATCTAGTGGTCAACATGGTAAGTGCAGGACACCTATACAGACCAATGATCAGCAGGTTTTTTTGGTCAGTGATTTCATCTTTTCATCAGACAACAAAAAAAAATCTGACATCCCCATTCCAGATCCCTTGCATCCAATAAAGCTTATATAAGGTAAATAAAATAATAAACAATAAACTATAGAAAATTCTAATAAAGCCTAATACAAGATTTTAAATTACAGACTCTGTAAATGTCAAGGGAATGTATATTATAAACATACATTTTAATCCAGCTTATAATTTGGATGTAATATGTAGCAGATGGATAAGGGTTTTAAGTCCTATTAGCTGCACATACATAGTGGGACAGATGCACCTAGGCTGGGATATACATGGGGGACGGATGCACCTAGGCTGGGATATACACGAGATCACCATTTGTTTCTGGTTTTCTTCTCTCAAGGATCTGCCATTCTTTTGTCTTGGAGTATTAACTCACTGCTCCCTGGCAAGCGCCCGTCACCTGCAACAAAGCAACAAAGCATTGTAGAATATTAAAAATAAAATCAGTTACTTTGCTGTGTAACTAATTACTTTTTCAATGTAGTAACTGAGTCACTAACGCAATTACTTTTTTGGAGAAGTAATTTGTAACTGTAACTAATTATTTTTTTAAAGTAAGATGAGCAACACTGACCATGAAGGCCTGATTCACACAGTCTCCTCTTAACAGTTGTTCTAGAGATGTGTCTGCTGCAAAAGGTGGCTACTTTGAAGAACCTAGAATATGACATATATTTTCAGTTGTTTCACACTTTTTTGTTATGTATATAATTCCACATGTGTTAATTCATAGTTTTGATGCCTTTAGTGTGACTCTACAATTTTCATAGTCACACCAAAGAACTTTTGCAGCAACGTTGAGACACAGCAGCGCCCTGCACAGGCGTAGCTCTGCGATGTAATGCAGTTGGTGTGCTGCCCTTAAGCTGTCCCCTGGAGGGCATACTGCCTCTTTGGAGATGTGCCTGTGCCTCCTCCTCCTTCTCCTCCTCTCTCCTATCAGGCACCCACGTAGAGTCAGTGACCTCAACATCCCCTCCCTCCTCATCACTGTCGAAAACCTGGCAGAATGCTGCAGCTGGGGGAACATAACTGCCAGATTGCTGTCCCTCTTGGGCACCCCCTCTCTCTGGGCTCACATTACTGCCTTACTCTATCTGTGTTCCATCATCGGAGCCTTCAAAACGCTATGCCTCTTCATGCAGCATGTACACAACACTGTGTTGAAACAGTTCGGGGGTTTCCCATATCTTCCTATTTCCTCTAATATGTTGGGTATAGATATTCTTGGTTTGGTCACGTAAAGGAGTACATCGTCAGCGTATGCTGCCACCTTATGTTCCTCCTCTCCTACTCTCACCCCCCCTATATCTGGATTGTTCCTTATCTTGCACAGCAATGGCTCCAGAGCTATTACATACAGGAGGGGTGAGAGCGGGCAGCCCTGTCTTGTGCCATTCATCATTTCTATCACCGACAATACACTCCCATTAACCTTCACTCTTGCCGTCGGTGATTTATATAGGTTTCCCACCCATTTCATGTATCTGGGGCCCACTCCTACGCTTCTCAACGTATCCATCATGAACCCCCAGTCGACTCTGTCAAATGCTTTTTCAGCATCTAATGACATGAGTACGACTGGGGGTTTCTTCTTTTTATCATCTTGTAATAATAAAATTGTTCTTAAACTATTGTCTCGCCCTTCTCTGCTTTGTACGAATCCCGTCTGATCGGAATTTACTAGGTCCGGCATGTGCGGCTTTATCCTTGTTGCCAATATCTTAGCGAAGATTTTTATATCAGCATTCAACAATGCAATTGGTCGATAATTAGAGCAAAGGGTATTATCTTTTCCTGTTTTAGCTATAATTGAGATATTGGCATGCAGTGATTCTTTCCTAACTTCTTCTGTTTCACCAAGTTTATTAAAATAAATGCACATCTCTGGGATTAAGAGCTCTTTAAATGTTTTATAATATTTTATTGGCAAGCCGTCCGGGCCTGGTCTTTTTCCACCGGGTGTTTCTTGAATCGCTTGGCTAATTTCCCCTTGTGTGATTGGGGCTTCCAGGGTTTCCACTGTTTCTTGCAATAGTTTTGGTAAATTTGCTTCTATTAGGTACTCCCTAATTTTCTTTTCCCTATTAACCTTCTCCTCTTGCGTCTCCCCCTTTCTAATGGTATACAGTGCGGAGTAGAACGTTTCGAATGGACTCAGCGATCTCGGGCGTCCTATACCTCATCTGTCCCTCCTGGTCTTTTATTTTTTCTATATAGTTTGTGTTTCTTTTTTCTTTTGAAATCCTGGCCAAGTACTTCCCCAGTTTATTACCCCATAGGTACCTTTCTTTCGAGACATTTTTAAATATGTTCTTTGTTTCCATTTCCATTAGGTCTCTTAGTTGGGTCCTCTTTATTACAATTTCCTGATAGACTTCATTGTCTTTTTGGTTTTTATGTTTAACTTCCATATCTTGAAGTTCTCTGATTATCTATTTCTATTTGCTTCTCTTGTCGCCTGCCCCGAAGGAAATTAATTTTCCTCGGATACAAGCTTTGTGGGCTTCCCACATGGTGGCTATACTTACATCCGGTGTATTATTTGCAGCAAAATATTCCTCTATATCTGTTCTTATTATATCGCAGACTTCTGTATCGTCTATTAATTCCTCGTTTAGATTCCAGGTCCCCCTCCTCTCTTCAACTTCTGGGAACTGCATTCTCACCGAGACAGGACCGTGATCTGAAATTGACATCACCCCTATCGCGGCATCGTTTACATACTCCAGAATTTCATGTTCCATCATTATATAATCTAATCTCGAGTACATTTTGTGTACTGTAGAATAGAATGTATAATCCCTTTTATTTGGGTTCATAATTCTCCAGGAATCAATTAAGTGGTTCTTATACAGTTTTTTTTCACTATTTTTTGTTGCTTGCTATTTCCCACGCATACGGTCGAAACTCTATCTAGATGTAGATCTAAGGTGAAGTTAAAATCCCCCGCTAAGACTAGATTACCCTGTTTAACATCCATTAACATACTCTCTAATTTTAAAATAAACCCAGTAAAAACTGTAATTATGAACATAGGAATAGAGACAAAGGAAGAGGAGGCCTTACAGAAAGCATTTCCCTTTACGTGGGAACAAAAATCACTCACCTATCTAGGAATAAAAATAACTCCCAAAACAGATGGCCTCTATGAGGCAATTTATATTCCCCTACTTAATGAAATAAGACGAGACGTAAAAAATCTAAGTAAAAGACAGATCTCCTGGATGGGAAGGATTAATGTATTCAAAATGATGGTGTTACCAAAGATAATATATAAATTCCAAATGTTCCCAAATAATGTCCCACAAAGTTTTTTTAAGGTATTAAAAACTATGGCCCAGATTCAGGTACATCTGCGCATTATTGGACCGGCGTAGCGCACCGCCTTTACGTTAGACTTGCGCAATTTTGCCGCGTAATCACCCTATTCTCGTAGCTTTTGCACAGAAAATTGCGCATGTGTAACGTTTTTTCAGAGGCGTAAGGCGGAGTAATACAAATTGGGAAGGACGTGGGCGTGTTACATTGAAATGAGCTGTGACCCCATGCAAATGAAGGGCCGGCCGGCTCGCGCATGCGCGCTTGAAGGAGACCATGGTCAGCTCCGCTGTGCGCATGCTCATAACTCCGGAGCGGCGCAATCAGTGAAATTGGAAATGGACTAGGGCAACGTTGTGAACTACGCAAACAGCATAAATAGACACACACAAACGCACTTGCATTGCAAAAGTACATCCCTTTGTCCCTTCCCATTTAACCAAGTGCTTTTGTCCTGTTGTTCGTTGCGTTGTGTTTTGTAGTTGTCAGATTAGTGTTCTGTGTGATCAAGTGTTTGTTAGTAGATCTTTGAAAGTGTTTTTTGATAAGTGTTTGAGTGACTGTTTGTTTGATATATTTCTGTTCGTTTGTTTTCTTGCTGTTTTTTTGCTGTTTGTTTTTGTGACTGTTTCTTGCTGAGTGCTAGTGTGTTTTTTTGGGTGTTAGTTTTCTCTTTGTGTGTGTTCTTGCTTGATTGGTTGTGCTTGTTTTTGTGAGTGATTTTTGTTGACTGGGAGTGATTTTTTTTGGAAGTATGACAGAGAGATAGCGAAAGCTCAATTTTACTGTGGGGGAAAAAAGAATTCTTGCCCGGGCCATTAGCGATTATGGGCGTTTCCTCCATGGCCCAGACAGTGCCAACACCAACCCGGCCAGGAGGAGGGAGATTTTGGATATGATCACTGAGCAGGTCAATTCAGCGGGGGAGGGGGAGACACGGACCCGGTCTGGGATTGACAAAAAAATCAATGACCTCCGGTGTCTGGTCAAACAGAAGCTGGCCAGAATGCATGCCCATGCCAGGGGCACAGGAGGGGGCCCACCATGCCGTATTAGGCTGACAGTGGAGGAGCGTGCGGTGGCCCTGACCTTTCATCGGCATGAAGTTGAGGGCCTGCCCGGCTTTGACTCAAGTCCGGAGCCCGTGGTGCCAGGTAAGTATTTTTTTTTAAATCAGGTGTGTAGCATGTGTGGGGGAGGGGGTGAAAGGGAATATGTGGCAAGTGTGTGGATCCTCTAACCTGTGAATGTTTTGTGTCATCCACAGATGTGCAGGAGGGTGCAGGGCCATCTGGCCTGACCGCACCATCCCCAGGACAGCAGCCTAATGAGGCCCCCCCAACAAGGCCGGAGTCCGCGGAGGAGGTTCAAGAGGAGGAGGAGAATCATGAGGAGGAGGAGTCCATGTCAGGCACTGGACGTTTGGTTTTTGAGGACTCTTCCCCTCTGGCTGGCAGCAGGCAGCCCTCCCTAAGGGGGAGCCCCCCCCCACTCCTCCCCCAACATGGCTCCCCTCCCAAGGGCCTCCCCTTCTCCCCGGCCACAAGCATCAGCTGGAGGCAGGATTTCATCCCAGAACACCAGGGGGTTGGCCGATATCCTGCCCGCCACTCTGAGAAGGGACCAGTTTCTCCAGACCCGCCATCTGGGACAGGTCAGCCAGACATTGGTGCCGATGGAGGAGAGCCTGTCCTCCATCAAGGATACGCTGGGGAACCTGGACTCCCACTCCCGGGCTTTCACAACCTGCCTAAACGACCTGCAGACTACATCAGCAGGCGTTGGGCAGGATGTGAGGGCCCTTACCCAGGCTATCCAGGCCAACACGGCAACACTTGGTGCTGCCCTGGACAGAATAGCCGTGGCCTTGGAGGGCAGGCCGCCAGGTGGGCAGAGATCAGGGGCTGCTCCTTCTTCCCCGGTTTTACCCCTCCCCCATGAGTCTCCCCTGAGGAGCCGGGGACGTGGCCGGGGGCGCCCCAGGCGTGGCTCACGTCAAGGGCAATAAAAAATGTTTCCCCTCTTTTTTTTTGCTGGTAATTTTTTTTTTTTTTTTTGGGTTGTGAATGCTGTTTGAATGTGGGGGTGACATTCCTGCCGGAAAAGGGGTGTCACCCTCAATTTTGGTGGAGAAGGGTTCCCCAGGACCAGGGAGAAGTGATCCCCAGGTCCGTGTGAATGGTGTATGAATGTACAGTGACATAATTGGAGCCTTGGCGTGGCGTTGCTGCTCACAAGTCCTGCATGGTGGACTGGTGCCAATCCAATTTGATGTGGATGTGGGGTGTGTGTGCTAGGGACCACAGTGGTGTGCATGCATGCATTCTCATTGTGCCATGATTAATGTGTGTGTTTAACGTGCAAAGATGCCCAATGTGAGCTGTCTCCTGGCTGCTCTTCCCTAAGAAGACGGGGGACCCTTGGTTAGGGGGGGATTGTCTGGTTCAGGGGTCAGGTCATCACGTAGGTCAATCTGCAGGCCCTTTCTTTCTGCGAAGTTGTGCAGCATGCAACATGCACCGATGATCTGGCACACAAAGTTTGGGGAATACAAGAGGGTACCCCCAGACTTATCCAGGCATCGGAAACGTGACTTTAGGAGGCCAAAGGTGCGCTCCACCACTGCTCGTGTTTGGGCATGTGCTTGATTGTATCTTTCCTCTCCTGGAGTTTGGGGGTTCCAGATAGGAGTCATGAGATGGGGTCCCAGTGGATATGCAGAGTCACCTGTAAGGGAAAAGACAGGAGGATGTTAGTCATGCATGTGCCCCTTGTGATGTGTGCATCATGGGAGGGGATAGTCATGCCTGACTCCCATGTCACTCACCAACCAGCCAGGTGTCCCCATACATGTTCTGATCGAATTCCATTCGGATGTGGCATTGATTGTATATGTAGCTGTCATGGCTGGACCCTGGGTGTTTGGCACGGACGTGCCATATGAGGCCTTGGGCATCGACTATCACCTGTACGTTGATGGAATGCCAATGCTTCCGATTGCGGTACATGTGCTATGTCTCATGGGGGGGCTGGAGTGCCACATGTGTGCAATCAATGGCCCCCACTGTGCGTGGGAATCTGGCAATTCTGTAGAAATCTGTCATTGTCTTCAGCCGCAGGTCCTCAGTGGTGGGTTTGATGATTTGGTTGGCCATGCATCTGAGGATTGCAGGGACAACCTGGTGCACACATCTGCTCATGGAGGATTGTGACATCCCAGCCACCACTCCACTTGTACGCTGAAAAGAGCCACTGGCAAGGAAATGGAGTGTTGCCAGGACCTTGACCAGTGGCTGCACTGCATGTGAGCGGTGTGTTCGGCTGGTGATGTCTTCCTGCAGGGTTGTGGTTAATTCCAGGATGACATGAGGGGTGAATCTGAAGATGTGAAACACCTCAGAATCACTCATGCCAAACAGGTCTATGCGGGTGCGGTATATCCTCTCCTGTGCCATCCTCCGTGCCCTCATCCTTCTTTGTTCATCTAAAGTCAGTAGTATACAGTAGCTATGTGCGACGATGCCCCTGGCATGTTGGCATACAGATTGTTGTGCAACACGTGTGACTGCTGAGCTCCTCACTAACAGTGTTGCTTTATCTAACAAGTAGACTTTTTTTCTCTTTTTAGACCAGCTTTTATATGCTCTAATTTTAGACAGGACATTTTGCTGTTGCGCACACTGCGTCGCCTGCGCTGCCCCAACGTTCTTTTGTGGATCCCCGTAAGTCCCTCATTAGCATATTTGACTAGCAAATCAATGGTCTGTCTAGCGCACTTTTGTGCGGGACCAAAAAAAGTAGATTTTTTGCGTATCTCGTTCTGGGGATGCCGTGCATCGAAACGCACGCGCACATTTCGACTTACACACGCGCATCTCCTGTTGCGCAGGCGTAATCGCTCTGTGAATCTGGGCCTATAATTCTAAAATACATCTGGCAGGACAAAAAAGCAAGAATAAGCTACGCAATCCTCACCCGGGAAAAAAAAAGAGGAGGACTTGCCCTTCCAGACATAAAAATATACAATCAAGCCTTAATCCTAGCGAGACTAGTGGAATGGACTAATAAGAACACTTTAAAAAAATGGGCACAGATGGAAAGAAAAACAAGCAAGTCACAACTTAACACAAATATTTGGATCCCACCAAAATTTAGAATAAGCAACACCGACACACATAGTATCACAAAGCAGGTGTTTAAGATATGGGACTCGTTATGTAAACGTGAAAAATGGGAATATAATTCTCCATTAATCTCATTAGCAAATACAGAATGTTTTGCACCTGGAAATAGGACTAGAATGGGGAACAAATTAGGTAGTAAAAGGTTAGGGGATATAGTCACGCAAGGAGAAAAAAAAAAGAGGATATACACATATCAGAAGGGGCCCAACAGATAACCGATTGGGAAAACCTACAATTGAAGCATTTTGTTAATTCACTACCAGCACCAATAAGAGAGGACACAGCACAGAACCCAATAGAAAAACTCTGTTCCACTGGAAAACCATTACAGCATGGAATCGCGGTGATCTATAAGATACTGACAGAACTAGGGACAAAAGGAACAATACGAAGCGTAGAGGAATGGGGGAAAGATATTAGGGAAAGGATCCAAGATACACATATGATTAAAGCTGTGTTTAACTATGCAAAAGATATTATAACAGTTGAAGCTAATTATAAATGTATGATGCGATGGCATTTGACCCCGGCGAAATTAAACAAAATACACCCAACTAATTCCCCCCTATGTTGGAGGAACTGTAACCAAGTGGGGACTACATTTCATGTTTGGTGGTGTTATAACTATCTTAACTATACACGTAAATAATTAATTTAAGCTATAAAAACCTTTTTGTCTATATAAAAATTAAAGCAAACGATTGGGGTGTGAAAAAGAGAAAGGATTACATTTATTGATAACGAGAAGACACTTGTATTGCTATAGAGGATTCAAAAATACGCAATGCTAAGTTGTAGAGAGAGAGGGAGAGAGAGAGGGAGAGGGAGGGAGAGAGAGGGAGAGAGAGGGGGAGAGAGAGGGAGGGAGAGAGAGGGAGGGAGAGAGAGAGAGGGAGAGAGAGAGGGGGAGAGAGGGGGAGAGAGAGGGGGAGAGAGAGGGGGAGAGAGAGAGAGAGAGAGCGATTACATCACCATGCTGCTAGGTCCACATCTCCAGGGCCAGAGAGCTCTGAGAGCTTCCTCTCTGACCTTTAAGGTCCCCTGGCCTCCTCTACCCCCCCCCCCCCCCCAGGCTTCAAATCCTTAGGATGCTATTGTTGTAAAATACGACTTACGCAAACAACGTAAAAAGATACGCCTGTTCAGACGTCCATAGCTTGCATGGGCTGCGCCACCTAGAGAGCAGCTTTATCTTTACGCTGGCATATGTCTTTTTCACGTGTTTATATGCTATACACCCTGTCGTGTGCTGTCACGCACAGCTATTTTCATTTGTGTTTTACACATTTTTATGGCTCATATTTTGTATACTGCATTTTATATTATTTCATTGTGTGTTTGGTACATTTCACTTGTTCATTTATTTGTTGCTTATTCACCTTTCTGTTCACTATACAGTCACTTAGCTTATTTCCCTCGGTATTTACCCTTTGGTTTTATACCCTTACTAGGATTCACAGCGCTTCACCATCACCTATTCATAATTGCGACGGGTGCACATACGTTTGAGAATCGGCGTATCTAGCTAATTTGCATATTCAACGCAGAAATCAAAGGAAGCGCCATCAAGTGGCCAGTGTAAATATACACCCAAAATACGACGGCGTACGACACTTAAGCAGCTCATATATTGGCCTAATTTATGCGTAACTGATTCTGAGAATCAGGCGCGCATATATACGACGGCGCAGATTCGGACTTACGACGGCGTACGTGGAGATACTCTGGCGTAAGTCTTTGAGAATCTGGCCCACTGTCTCTCTCTCTCTCTCTCGCTAGGACTGATCTTTACACTAACACCGCCGCAACACACTATACGAGGCCGCCTTGCAGGCTGCCTTTTATAGTGTGGGGCGTGTGCTAAAGCCCTAAGCCATAATTGGCCAAAGCCATCCTTTGGCCAATTACGGCTCTCTTTACTGACTGCGATGTGATTGGCCAAGCATGCGGGACATACAGCATGCTTGGCCAATCATCAGCGCGCAATGCCGCAGTGAATTATGGGCTGTGGCGCATCACTCGAATTTGGCGCGAACGACCCGTTTTGTTTGACGAACGATCGAATAGGCAATGTTCGAGTCGAACATACGGTCGGGCAGAAGATTTAATAGATGGAAATATGAAAAAAATTACTGAAGTTCCACTTCAATGAAAATGTTGCCATATGTAACATGGAGTTCACCAACTTTTCTATATCCTTTTTGAACACTTACATGAACATAAACTACGTATCCCAGAAGACACCATACACATACTTAGAAATAAGGTATTTCTCTCTCATTCGTAGATTTCACTCTTTCCAGTAGCATCACCATTCGTTCTTAAGGAAAGGTCATCACCATAAGGACCAATGTTAGACTGTCTCTCTATAGAAATGAATGGGGATTTCGTCTCTCAAGCCCTGTACACACGGGACAGAATCTCATCAGGAAAAAACTGTCAATTTTCCTGATGAGATTCTTAGCAAGAATCTCCTGCTGGCCGAGTGTACACACACTCCTTTCAAAAGAACCGTGGTTCTTTTGGAAGACAAGAATGCGGTGACATCGTCGCATACGACGAGCATGCGCTCGTCACATTCAATGCCGTCGCCGCCATCTTGCTGCACCCTACCTATGCCTAGGAAGCTACCGCGCATGCGTCAAAGTCATTTCGAGCATGCACGGGTTTTCATG
Source organism: Rana kukunoris (assembly GCA_029574335.1). Lineage (NCBI taxonomy): Eukaryota > Metazoa > Chordata > Amphibia > Anura > Ranidae > Rana > Rana kukunoris. Next base: position 81,552,122 of record CM056051.1, read on the forward strand.
ATGACAGGTAAGTATACACACTCTCGGGTTTCTCGGCAGGAAAACACGTTCTCTATTTTTTTCGTCAAGATTTTAGGCAGTTTTCTTGACGAGAAACCTAAAAAGCCTCGTACATACGCTCGGTATACTCGGCAAGAAAGCTCTGCCAGCAGTTTTATTGCTGGTTCTTGCTGAGTAAACCGAGCGTGTGTACGAGGCTTTAGTGATACCCAAGATGCATCTGTGCATATGGAGTGGGAAAATGGATGTGAGTAACTTCTCCTGCTCATTTATATGTATGTCAAATTGAGCTTGAGTTGTTGAGCACTGTAAAAAAAATATGGAATTAACAAGATACTGGAGAACACATAAAAAGGAGCCTAAAGATGCACCTGCTTAATGAAAAAAAGATAATAAAAAAAAATAATATATACAAACCTTCATATTTACCCAACTAAAAAAAAAGTATTTATTTATTTATTTATTTTTTATATGATATTATTTTAGTTCTAAAACTACGATAATAATAAAGAAAACATGTACAAAACCAACAAACCATCCCTTAAAGACTGTATGTCGATATTGAGTATACCATAGTTTTTTTGATGGAAGGATTATGTCAAATTTACCACCATCTAATATCGATGTCTAGCTTTCAATTTTGTTTTCCTTTTCACTGAGCTATCAGTCCTCTTACTAGGCTTTGTACTTCCACATAACAAAGGCATCCAGTGTTATAATTCCCATTTTAGCAGCACAATACCAGAACAGGGAGCCATTAAAAATATGTGAGCAAAGACCTTTACTGCTGTAAACAAATAGTCTTTTTTTTATTTTCAAAAGTAAGATAAAAACCAACTTCCATCATAAAATCAGTAAATACAAATATATTTAACTTTAGTGGTGCTCAAAATAATGTTGCATATACTGCAGATGGAAAAAGTTCACTTTTACATATTTATTCTTCACATTTAACAGTGGGATTTCAAGGATAATAAAGTTTTACATTTAGGGAGCCCCACTGAGAGATAAGGCTTGATGTTCTGCTTGATTCTGTACTGCAGGCAGACATCCTGCTGACTTTAGAATATCTTAACTCAATCTCCACAAAATGTCCATTTTATTATTTTGTCACTTGGAATTTATTTTGGATACCACATCTCGCTTTTAATTAACAATCCCTTGACTAAGCAATGTCAGGAAAGGAGATAGAGTAAGGTGACTCCCAAAGTCAGTGCTTTGGGTTAGATAAAGAAAGAGACAACGTGGTGAACAGGGCTTGCGGGAGGAAAAAACAGCCTTGTCTTTCTTTTCCCTTATCCTGCGAGTTTGAACAATGGCGTTCTGATGCAATATATACTTTATGTTGATCGCATTCTCTTTAAACAGTTGGCTACCTGAAAGGAAATTCATTATGGTCATATAACATCCCACATATTTCCGTCTATATGAAAGCAGCATTGTGTACATTGCAGTGCTTACAAAATCAGCAAGCTGTATGTTCAAACACAATGCCCCAGTGTGTGATATTGAATCATTTTGTTCAAAGCCGTCTCAAACATACCTAAGCTAGGTGACCTTGGATTGCGAGTAACGTGGTTAACAAGCGTTTCGCAATATGAGCTATTATTTTTTTTAAATCCTGACTCGGTTTGCGAGTGTAGTCTCACAAAACGAGCAGGATTCAAGCCTCTGTGGTGTGCAGTACCGCATTTGGCCAGAGGGGCGGTTGCATCGGTGACACTGTTCCGAGTCGATTGGAAATATTCGGAAATACTCCGTTCTCGAGTGTTTCTGAGCCTTTTCGAGAGTTGCATCCGAAAGGGTTTCTCCGGTACCCCCACCTCTGGCCACATGCGGTGAAAGCATTTTTTGAAAGCATTGTTTAACCTAGCCAAACATCCAGAGACATGTGTGTAAAATAATATATATATATATATAAATATATATATATTACCTTGCAAATGCCTCGAATCTTGATAAGCAATAAGCTAAAAAAGATACCCAATATAGAAATTGAGAACACAGTGCTGGAAAAGCAAAGTTAAATAGACGGCTAAAATAAATGAAAAAATAACACCAATTCAACAGACTATCATAATAGCCAATACAGTAAATTGAACATAGGCTATATCCAAATATGTAAATACGTACTGGTTTCTCAATAATGGGTAGAGATGTCTTCAAGATAGAGCTTCACATAGGGGAGGATAAATATGTGGGACCATCACAAAAATGTATGTTAAAAAAAAAAAAAAAAAGTGTCAACTCCATAGTTCCTTTTTTTCCCTTTCTTACTAAATTTCCGCAGCTGATCCTTCTGCCTAACTCCACAATTAGTCATTTATCTTGCAACAAAGATACTCGCACTCTTATTAGGTATGTGACCAACTATAAAAAAAGTGCGCTCACTGGTCTAATGTGAGTTCCTTACATCGTGGCCTTGCCCACTCCCAGAGGTCCAGAAAATATTCAAAACAACGTGATGGCGACAGCTCAGACCGCAGGTCTCATTCTTCACTCCACCGGTCCCAGGTCCCATTCTTCATGTCATAGATCAGAGAGGTCAAGATCCAGAGGACAAGATCCTTCCCCCTCTCCTAGGAACTATACAAAGAAGAAATGCTGGACAGGTGGGGCCACACCACTATCAGACAGAGTGGTCTGTAAGAACTGTTTTATGGACTATGCGTCCAGCTGCGAGCTAGAAAATCAGCACGCTGTAGATCTGTTCAAGTGAACAAGCAAGGACTCCTTCTCTGAGCTTGTGACTTTGGTCCCCACTCAACCAGTTCAGCAGATGTCCCAGGTTCAGGATACAGAACCTAATCTCCCTGGTCCTTCAGCAGTCAGTACACCTCTGCCACTGTCAGGCTGACCAGCTAGAGATTCACCACCTGAAGATTCTTCAGAGGACTCTTCAGAGGAGTCAGAACCTTCTGGCTCCAGTCTCTCCTTGGTAAAGCCATTCATCCAGGCAGTCAAAACTGCAATCACCTGAAAAGATGCAGAAGAGCCTCCCCAAGAGTCTACAAGTTACTTCCCATTCCTCAAAAGGAAGCAGGTTCTCTTCTTGTTGATGGGCGAGAGTAGTCAGGTCATTCAGAATGAATGGTCAAAAACAGACAGAGTCTTGAAGGCAGTCACTAAACTCCATGCCAGTGGTAGTCGCGTCAGTGGTGCGACTCGCAAAAAAACCCCCCAAAAAAAACGTTACCAATGGAGGATTCCGCTTGCTTCAAAGACCCTCTAGACAAGCGAACCAATCTGGAGCTGAAGAGGAGCTACTTAGCCGCGGGAGTAGCGTGTGAGCCAGCTATCGCCCTCACATCGGTATCAAATGCCATAAGATCTTTGACAGATAATATTGAGACGGCTTTGCGTCAGGATGTCCCCAAGGAGGATATAATTAAATCCTTGGAAGAGCTTGGATTGTCGGCAGACTTTGTCAGGGTAGCGGCCGTTGACACGATCAGGTGCTCTGCAAGATCCATGTTGCATTCAGTAATGGTGAAGAGGGCCTTCTGGCTGAAAGATTGGACGGCTGACTTATCCTCCAAACAAAATTTGTGCAAAATCCCATTCGATGGGAAAGCACTATTCGGAGACAAAATGGATTTCCAGGCTGTCAGAAGGGAAGTCCGGTATGCTTCTCCAGGACAGAAGGATGTGACAATTCAGAGGCGGTTCCTCCAGGTTCTACCAGACATATCCAAGTGATTTTAGGCAATCAAGACAGCCCAGAGACAACAAAAGACCTTGGAAAGGCACTCAGACATTCCTTTTTGAACAGGAAGATGAAGGACCTTTCCGGCTCCACAGGAGCACAAGCAGTCTTTTTGACACCAGAGTAGCCCAGGCACTCCCGGTGGGAGCCAGGCTAAAGTTCTTCGTCCCAGTCTGGGCCACATGCTGCCAGGACCCCTGGGTTCTGTCAACAATTCAATGGGGGCACCTTTTGGAATTTCTCTCTTCCCCCTCTTCGAAATTCTTTCAAAGGAACAGAGATTCCATCCTCTCAGCCGAAGGCTTAAGCTCTGTAAAACTTCTTAACGTCACTCCAGCTTCAGGGGGCGGCTGTTCTGGTTCCCTTGGCAGAGCGCTTTGCAGGCTTCTACTCCATGCTATTTCTGGTCCCAAAGAGGACATGTGGGTGGAGGCCTGTGACAGACCTTCAGAGGCTCAGCTGGTATTTCTGCCCCGAAAGCTTTGAAATGGAGTCCCTGCAGACGATTATTCAGGCATTCCAGCCATCAGATTGGATGATTTCAGTCGATCTGCAGGATACGCGTTCTAATTCTACCTGCATTTCAAAAATATCTGAGATTTGCAGAGGGATGGACCCACCTACAGTTTCAAGCCCTGCATTTCAGTCTGTGCACCTCTCCCAGGGTGTTCACCAAGATACTAATATCAGCTCTGGTTCCCCTGCGGGAGAGGGGCTTGAGGATATACCACTACTTGGACGACACCCTCATCCTAGCAAGCAATCTGGATCAGTTGGTATGTCACCGGTAAATTCTTCTACAGTCCCTAAAAGAGCTAGGCTGGCTGATAAATTCCGAAAAATAATCAACTAGCACCCACACAGCAGATGATCTACCTGGGTGCAATGTTCAACACTCAGGAGGGGACAGTGTCATTATCACCACCAAAGGCAAGGATTGTCACCCAGAGAATGATCAAGGTAATCCGGAGCCTGTATCTGACGGCTTCACAATGCCTGAGCCTCATTTGCACAATGTCTTCTTGTATACCCATGGTTCCTTGGGCCCATTGGCACTTGAGGTAGTTCCAGACAGGTTTCTTGGTGCAGTGGAAGAAACAACGACTATCTCAGACGATACTGCCGACGGAAGTAATGCGGAGTCTTCACTGGTGGACAGTTCCAGAAAACCTCTCCAAACCTTGTCACCTGGTTCCCCATCCTTGGATCACAATTATGTCTGATGCAAGCAGACAGGGCTGGGGAGCCCATTGCGGGGAAACCAGAATACAGGGTAGATGGTCATGTTCTACCCAGGGAGTGGTATCCAACATCTTGGAGATGAGGGCAGCCTTCTTAGCATTAACTTGTTTGGCATCCCAAATCAGAGGCCAGAGAATACATCTACGCCTAGACAACATGACAGCTGTCGCTTATCAGCAGAAGCAAGGAGGCACTCGCAGCAGGTCGTTCCTCAAGGGGGTGGAACCTCCTGGACCCCAGAGCAATGTATCTGCTGGGCAGGTTGAACACGGAAGCAGACACGTTGGCCAGAAACTTCCTGGACAATGAGTGGGCTCTCCACCCCCTCGTCTTCCATCAGATTGCCAGCATATGGGATCCCCTTCAGGTAGACTTGTTTGTCCCCCCGAAGAATGCCAAGCCGGACAGATTCTTCTCTCGGATGCCACATCCACAAGCTGAGGCAGTGGATGTTCTGTCATGCCCCTGGAAGTTAACCACAGCATATGCCTTTCCTCCCAGGCCATTATTATTCAAATTTCTCCTGAGGCTCCTTAGGGAGTCAGCCCAGGTGGTGGCAGTACTTCTGTATTGGCTGAAGAGACCCCGGTTCCCACTAGCCATTCGCCTCAGTGTGAATCAGGATCCTTCCTTTTCCTCAACTTCTGTCGCAGGGCAGTCTAGTTTATCCAAACATTCAGAAGTTGAATCTTCGAATCTGGAGGTTGAGAGGCAAAGGTTTGAGTCCCTAGGGTGTTCCCCAGGAGTCATAACAACCCTTCTAAAAGCCACAAAGCCTGCAACTAATGCCATATATTTAAAAATCTGGGACAATTTCTTGTCATTTGCTACCGGAAATGGATTTGATCCAATCCTTCCCTCTACGTCTAATATTATAGGTTTCCTTCAGACAGGACTTGATCTGGGGCTTGGTCTGAGCTCCCTCAAAGGGCAGGTAGCAGCAATCTTTGCCGCAACAAATAAGAGATGGGCAGAGTCACTTTCCTCTGAGGAGTATTGAATATTCGTCCACCTGTCAGACGATCATTTCCTAAGTCGAATCTGTCCCTGGTCTTTGAAATTCTATATGACCATCCCTTTACTCCAGTGGAACAAGTAGCAATATGGAACCTGACGCTAAAGACGTTTTTTCTACTAGCCATTACATCTGGCAGAAGGATCTCGGAACTTAGGGATAGGTGACGACCACATCTCCTTCTTCCCCCTCACAGGGTGGAACTTTGCCCCTTTGAGGGTTCACACCTAAGGTCGCTACTCCAAGCCACCTGTTGGAACCCTGGGCACTACGAGTGTTTACAGATACAGGTTCAGAGTATTGTCGTGAGCTGGATGTATCCAGAGTGCTCAGGGCCTATCTAGAAGCCACCGACCCCTTCAGAAACTCTGGGAGACTTTTCATTGTACCGTTCAGTTAATAAAGGGGCAAAGAAGCTTCCATCAGAACTCTGGCATCTTGGGTCGTAAAGTTAATCCAGAAGGCCTACAGGGTGAAGAATTTCCTCCATCCTGAGTGAATGCTTTTTCTACAAGGGCAGTCTCAGCTTCCTGGGCAGCAAGGGCTAATGTTTTGTTGAAGACGGTGTTCAGGGCCACCACCTGGTCTTCTCACCATACGTTCCTCAGACACTACCATATTGGTCCAGGAGCTCTCATGACTGTTAAGTTTGGAAGAAGGGCAGTTCAGGCTGCTATGTCCTCTTCTAATTAAACATTTATTGTTAAGCATTATCCCACCTATGTCAGCTAGTTATTTATCACAGGTATGCTGCCATGGAGGCACCAGGAAAATGGAAAATGGTATCATACTTACCAGTAATTTTCCTTTCCTGGTGCCTATGCATGGCAGCATACGCTCCCATCCTCGGTATTCTATATTACGGAGCATGTTGGGGGAGGGACTATGCCTTTAATTTATGCTATTCACTAGTCCTGAAGGAGGAGTCGAGGCGGAGCTCTATCACAGGTATGCTGCCATGGATAGGCACCAGGAAAGGAAAATGACTGGTAAGTATGATACAATTTTCAGTTTTTTTGTTGTTCTGTCATTTTATGGGCTGTTCATTTTTATCTTTATATTTTTATCTGGAGTTCTGCTTTAAATTTTTTTGGAAGTACAGTTATCCTTAAAAAAAGGACCTCTGACACTGGGACCTGATTGATCAGTGTAATATTCCATGCGTTTTTTCTAATGATTTCCCTTCTTTTAACAGAAAGGTAAAATGATCTTCTATATTTCTGTGACTCCACAAAGAAAACGATCGCTTTCCTCTCCTTGGGTCAAAGTCCATTGTTGTTGTGCTACCACAATTCTGGAAAATCTTTTTTTATAAATGATCTAATCAGGGTTTCTATGTTATCCCCAGCTTGTTCTTTGATGTTCTATAGCTTCTTAAATGTCGCCTAGCTCAACGTTATCTAAAAAAAAATAAAAAAAATATATCACATACATGAACAATACAATTACTCCAGACACAGCTTTTTTTTAGTTTTGAATAAAGTAGAAAAGGAAGCTCTTGCAAAGTATTAAATGCCACGTGTGTCCCAGCATTGCCCGATTCACCCAATATCTGGATATGGATGAGGGTAATTCTCATTCATGGGGACACAGACAACAATAATAACAAATTATAACCTCTACTCCCTCTATCTCAAGCTAAAGATAGAGAAGGGGGTATCACCGCCCTAGGTGGGTCAAACAAAGGTGAAAACCTCTCCTCTGGTTAAGAAGCCCAAGTGTTGGCAATGCATGTAGAAATAAAACAGGAAGACGTTCTGGACAGCCGCACTCCAAAAAAGTTTTTTTGCCTTTTATTAAAAAAATGAAATCAAAAATACATGCCACAGCAGAGAGAACGGAAGAGCTGACGCGTTTCACACTAACAAATAGTGCTTAGTCATAGCTTCGACTTCGATCAAGCTATGACTAAGCACTGTTTGTTAGTGTGAAACATGTCAGGTCCTCTGTCCATTCTGCTGTGGCATGTATTTCTGATTTCATTTTTTTTTAAATAAAAGGCAAAAACTTTTTTGGAGTCCAGCTGTCCAGAACTTCTTCCTGTTTTATATTTCAATCTAAAGATTTTTTTTGCTGGAGTTAAGCTTTAAAAAATAAAATTAACTATTAAATATGAAAAAACAAACAAAAAAAACATCTTGTGCTGTATACCCAACATGTACCTAATAAAGGATTTATATATATATTTTTTTTAAATCGCTTTTATTATTTTACCTTTTCTCATTTAGTACAAACATTTGCCTTTCGGCCTCCTTTACAATTCAATTGAAATTCATTATAAACATTTTTACATTCACGTATTATTACATTTTCCTTGTCTTTTTACCCATATACAAACCCCCCCCCCCCCCCAAGTCCCCTGCTCTCTACATAAAAATTCTATCCATCACCAGTTTTGGTGTTGCGACAACCGCATCTCCCAACCAGGAATGCCAAATCTCCTCAAATTTACCCACTGCATTCCTCCGTTTATTGGCCAGGTGTTCTCTACCCAACAGGGAATTAACGTACGCAATCCATTACTTCCCTGTGGGAACCGTGGGGGCCATCCAGTAACGTGCAATGAGCTTTCCTGCCAAATACAGCAATCTTGTTACCATATAATATTTTAATTTCGTATACTTTCCAGCGTCAATGGCCCCAAGCAAATATACCTGGTGATCCAATGGAACTGGTACCTGGGCCACTGGTAATGCACTGGGCATCTCTATATTAGGTGTATGAAGTCCCCTTGCTGTACTTTGCACTTTGGACACATACAGTACCTGCCGCCGAGAATGTGTTTTTAGCACGACAGCATCGCGCTGATTCTCGGCGAAAAGGGTGCCGACATCTCGCACTCGCTGGAATAGTAAAAGCACATTCCAGCGAGCATGTCATAGAAGCGACGGGGATCCGACGTGGATTCCCGCCAATTCTACACGTGGGCGGCGTTTGATATGAATCCTGGAGGGGGAACTCCCCGCCGGATTTTAAATAAAAATACGGCATGGGTTCCCCCCTCAGGAGCATACCGGGCCCTTAGGTCTGTTATGGGTTGTAAGGAGACCCCCCTACGCCAAAAAAACGGCGTGGGGGTCCCCCCCAATCCATAACAGACCCGTATCCAAAGCACGCCGGCCGGTCAGGAAGGGAGTGGGGGTGAGCGAGCGCACTGCGGCCCCCCACCCCAGAGCACCCTGTCCCCATGTTGATGAGGACAGGGCCCCTTCCCGACAACCCTGGCCGTTGGTTGTCGGGGTATGCGGGCGGGAGGCTTATCGGAATCTTGGAGCCCCCTTTCATTAGGGGGCCCCCAGATATCGGTCCCCCACCCTAAGTGAATGATTATGGGGTACATCGTACCCCTACCCATTCACCTGCAAGAAAAGTATAAACACAAATAAACCACACAGGGTATTAAAATATTTTATTAGTTGGCCGCCGGGGTGGGGGGGGTGTGGTCGCTTTTATAAAAGCGCCCCCCCCCTCAGCGGGCTTCTTCTGACATCTTCGGCGGTAGGGGGGTCTTCTCCGCTCTCCGGGGGTCTTCTCCGCTCTCTGGGGTCTTCTCAGCTCTCTGGGGGGTCTTCTCCCGCTCTCCGCTCTTGATTCGGCGCTCTCCGGTGCCTTCTTCTTCTTCAGGACTGGCCGCCGCTTCTGATATGTCTTCTTCTTCTCTTCTCTTCTCCAGATGTTGACTCGACGCTTTATCCCGCTGTTATGCCGGGCGCGCGGCTCCCAGCGACTTATATAGGCCTATCTTGTGACGTCGCAGTCCCATCATGCTCCGGTAGGTAATACGTGGGTAGGTACCACGGAGAGCGGGAGAAGACCCCCGGAGAGCGGGAGAAGACCCCGGAGAGCAGAGAAGACCCCCGGAGAGCGGAGAAGACCCTCCAGAGAGCGGAGAAGACCCCGGAGAGCGGAGAAGACCCCGGAGAGCGGAGAATACCCCCCAGAGAGCGGAGAAGACCCCCCAGAGAGTGGAGAAGACCCCTGGAGAGCGGAGAAGTGCGCCCCCCTGCCCCAGAGCATCTGACCCCCCCACGTTGAGGGCATGCTGCCCGGTACGGTTCAGGAGGGGCGCTTGCTCGCCCCCACTCCCTTCCTGACCGGCCGGCCGGCGTGCTTTGGATACGGGTCTGTTATGGATTGTGGGGGGACCCCATGCCGGTTTTTCGGCGTAGGGGGGTCTCCTTACAACCCATAACTGACCTAAGGGCCCGGTATGCTCCTGAGGGGGGAACCCATGCCAGATTTTTATTTAAAATCTGGCAGGGAGTTCCCCCTCAGGATTCATATCAAACGCCGCCCACGTGTAGAATTGGTGGGAATCCACGTCGGATCCCCGTCGCTTCTATGACGGCTTTGTCTCTATCGCGACAAGCCAGCTCAGTGCTGGCTCCCGCGATGGGGCTCGCAGGTGGTCAATCTCGCCGAGAAAGGGAGCGAGATTGACACAATATCGCAGTCACCTACTGTAGGGGTGTCCCTTCTTCCCCATTTGTGTAATTGTGCTGTCGTTCTATAAGCCCTGTGTAGGATAAAGTGTTGTGACAATTTATGGGACGCAGAGACGGACACCACGGGAACAGATTAAAGCGCCATCTCCCACTGGTCTCCGTCTATCTCCCCAATACCTTCTACCCATTTGCTGCGGCTTCTAAAAGAGGCATGGTTCTGTATTGTTGTAAGCAATCCCTCATACATTTTTGTTATTAGTCCTCTCCGGACATCTGCTTGCAGGACTACCGTCATCAAGGGTGACGGTGATGTTACCACCAGCGATCGTATTTGTTGCTGTACCTGTAACGCGTTCCGGAGCTGGAGATATTGATAGAAGCCCCGTGGGGCTAACTGATATATTCCCTACACAGCTGTTCATATGTTTTCAGCACCTCTCCTTCATATAGTTGCGAGAAGAACCAAATTCCCCTCTTTTTCCAGGAAGTAAAGCCCGGTAAATCCTGTAGCTCTTTATATCTAGGATTATTCCATATTGGAGTAAAAGGTAGCAAACCCTCTGTTCTCAAGGTCTTCCGTAGCTCCCCCCATACCCTTTTAAGGAGGATTCATGTGGGTGCTAAGTGTGGCATCCATCTCAAGGTGGAAGGCCACCTTTAATAAGAGGACCGAACTGGTCATTAAGTTTCTGTTCGGATCCTCCCTTTCTTCCCGCCCCCATCCCGCTATCTGTTGTATCTGAGAGGCCAAAAAATATGTTTTAGGGTGGGGGACTGCAAGTCCCCCCCTGTCCTTTCCATATTGCAGAGTGGTTAAACTGATCCTAGCTACCTTTTTCTTCCATATCATATCATCAGTGTGTCAATTCTGTTGAACCACTTATTCGATATCCACATAGGAGAATTGTGGAAGATGTAGAAAAGTTGTGGAGCCCATACCATTTTTATTAGGTTGGCCCTACCTACCACCGATAGAGGGAGTTTGCACTAGCTGTTGCATTTCTCTCTTTGTTTTTCCAGCAGTGGACCCAGATTCAGTCGAAGATAATCAGCCGCACCTGGGGAGACCACCACACCCAAGTAGCAGAAGCTACTTGTTATGGTAATCTGCCCTGCTCCTACTGGTAACTGTTCCCTCAACGGATCAATAGGCATTAACATTGATTTAGACTATAATCCCTATCGCTGTTCGCAACGAGGCTGCCGTATCACCTAGATATATAATTACATCATCTGCATATAGGGAGATTTTTTCTTCCCTCTGACCTCTACGAAACCCGATCACCTCCGGTGTGGTTCGAATCATTATCGCCAGGGGCTCAATTGCCAAGGCGAACAGCAGTGGGGATAGTGGGCATCCCTGACGGGTGCCTCTATGTAGCTCGAATGGGGAGAGAGATTATTATTGACACTGAGTCTATCGCTAGGTTTGGAGTAAAGCACCTTTACCCATGCTATAAACCTATTCCCTAATCCAAACCTAGTCAGAATTTCTAGGAGGTAGGGCCACACTATCAAATGCTTTAGTGGCATCCAGTAACAGAATAGCCCTACCCCTGGGATTATCCACCGGCACCTGCAAATTCATATATATTCAGCGTATGTTGTCAGCAGGGCCGTCTTTAATATGGTTTGGGCCCTGGGCAAAAAAAAATTTGGGCCCCCCTTCAGCTTATTTTGGGCCTGGCTGATTCACATGTATGTGTTTTGGCGGCCCTCATTTGTGCAGGCACAGCAGCCCATTGATTTGAATGGGCTGCCATGCCTTTGTTTCCTGCAGAAAAAAGGTGCATTCAGCATTTTAAAAATCAGTTGCCTTGAAATCCATTCTGCTTTTGCACCATGCTACTTACCTGCAGTTCTTGCACACACAAACGCACTGTGTTTTTAAAAGCGTGACCTAAACGTCTAAAAATACAGCAAGTTTGACAGTGCAGGAACTGCAGATAAGTCACAGCAGACAGCAGAATGGACAGACAGTGCTGTATTTCATTGCTTGATGGGCATAGGTGTGCCGTGTGCTCAGCCTATTACATGAGGCATCAAATGAATGGGCTGCTGTGCCTGCACAAATGTGGGCCGCCAAAACACATACATGTGAACCAGTCAGGCCCAAAATAAGCCCATCAAGCAGTTAAATAAAGACAGTAATGCCATGTGCTCTGAGGCCTTACTCAGCCTGGACTGCAGGTCTGGTCTGTGACTTAAAGAGTTCCTCTATTTTACACATGGCATGGCATGGGGTCCCATGGTGCTAAAACAGAATGGACAGACGGTGCTGTGACCCCATGCCATGCCATGTGTAAAATACAGTAACTTTTTAAAACACTGACCAGACCTGCAGTGAATCATCAAATATTATAAAGACTTTGGGCACACTCTACAGAAAACTTCTATTTACAATATAGATTAGCAAACAGTGACATACCTTGAGGAGCAGGACATGAAGAAGTAAGCCTCAGGAAGAGCAAACTGGGAATGCTATAAAATCACATTCTAATTCACTTTTATATACAAGCAGCACCCAGTGGCAGGAAGGGAGAAGTGCACGTCTAAAGGGAAGCCAGGTGTTCTGTACATTTTAAAACACTGGGAAGGGAAGCAGTACTGTCACCTGGCTGCGTGCCGCTGATGATTTTCAGCCTGATTTGTGGGCAGCACAGGGGCTTAATGGGCGGAAGGAATTATGGGGCCCCTTACACAGCTTCAGGCATGGGCCCCCTGGAGCAGAGAACCGGGGGGGGGGGGTGCTGCCCCCTTAAATTGAGACGCGGGGGGAGGCCCTTTACAAAAAAAATATTTAATAAAGAAAAATATATATAAAAAAAGGGGTGTTGCCATCCGGGACCTCTGGACCCTTTAATAAAAAATAAAATAAAAAAATATATATTAAAAATAAACACTGATAAAAAAAAAGTGGGGTTGCCATCCAGGGCCCTGGGAACCTCTGGGCCCTTTAATAAAAAAAAGATATTAACAAAAATAAATAAATAAACATTTATAAAAAAAATAAAAAAGGGTGTTTGCCACATGGGGCCCTGGGGACCTCTGAGCCCTTTAATTTTATATATATATATATATATATATATATATATATATATATATATATATATATATAAATAAAAAGAAAAAAAAAGAAATAAAATATAAAAAAAATTATACAAAAAGGGGGGTTGCCATCCAGGGCCCTGGGGACCTCTGGGTCCTTTAATAATAATAACATTTATATTATATAATATGTATATATATGTATATATATATATATATATATATATATATATATATATATATATAATATAAAAGAAATATATAAAAAAGTTTTTTTTTATAAAAAAAAGGGGGGTCTTCATCCGGGGCCCTGGGGAACTACGGGCCCCTGGGGACCTCCAGACCTCTAAAAAAAAATTGGCCCTTTAATAAAAAATAAAATAAAAATATATAAAATAAATATATTTTTTTTATTTAAAAATAAATAAAAAAGGGGGGTTGCCATCTTGGGCCCTGGGGGCCTCCGGGTCCCTGGGGACCCCTAAAAAAATTGGCCCTTTAATAAAAAATTAAAATATATTTAAAAAAATTGGCCCTTTAATAAAAAATAAAATAAACATATATAAAATAAATATATTTTTTTATTTAAAAATAAATAAAAAAAGGGGGGGTTGCCATCTTGGGCCCTGGGGACTTCCGGACCTCCGGACCCCTAAAAAAAAAAAAAAAAAATTTTTTTTTTCAAAGGGGGTTGCTTTGGGCAGTGACAGGGCCCTGGGCAGCTGCCCCTGTTTGCCCTATGGTAGAGACGGCCCTGGTTGTCAGCCATGGAACGATTAGGTATAAAGCCAGACTGGTCTCGGTGAACCAGCCTGCCTATAACCTGAGATAACCTCTTGGCCAGAATTTTTGCCAAGAGCTTGACATCCGTGTTCAGTAAAGAAATTGGACGGTATGAGTCTCGAGACAGCTTATTGTTCCTTGGCTTGGGGAGAACTATAATTATAGCCTCCTGCATGCTATCTGGTAGGCTTCCCGTGTCCACTGCCTCAGATAGAGCTTCCAGCAAGTGCTGCAATATAACCTCTCCATATTGAGAGTATACCTCCACTGGTAGTCCATCTGGGCCTGGGGATTTATGTTGCGCGGCCCCTTCCAAGACTTCTTTCAGTTCTATCAGTGTAATAGGGAGGTTTAACATTTCCCTGTCTTCCTCAGAAAGTTGGGGGATGGGGCAATCTTGGAAAAACTAGGCAATCTCTGGGTTTACAAAAGGATTTATGTTTGTGGATGATACCTTGTTGCCGGATTCATTTTGCTGCATGGATCTTTGTCAGAATGTGAACACTATTAACTATTGGCAAACACTGAACTATGTATATTTTACATCATTTTTGAGCAGTATTTCAGCAGTGACAAGGTTCCCCATTCCACATGATTGTGCAGTATATTTTGAATGATTAAACAGATCCTAGTTGTAGAAATGCATTGCCTTTTTCCCTAGAGGAACTCCAAGAAGCTGTATGCATGTAAAGTTGTTTGGGCATGGGTTTGCTTTTACACATTTACTGCAACGTGGAGAAGACCGGTTTTAGATTCAAGAAAGTATTGATGCTTTGTAGTAGTGTTGCTACATTTGGTTTAATAAAGTGGTGGTGATGCCAAAGTAAGTCCCCCCTTTGGAACCCCCCCCCCCCGTAATTTATTTTTCATTTTAAATATAATACATTTTACAGCTGGACACCTTTTTAGATATATTAACAAGATTTACCCCCCTTCATGACCAGGTACATTTTTGCGTAACGGCAATTGAGTAATCGTGCGACACTGTTCACCACAACTAGAACTTTCTTTTTGTGGTGTTTGATCACCTCTGTGTTTTTTATTTTTTGCGTTACAAACAAAAAAGACAGACAATTTTGAAATACAATTTTTTTTTTCCTTTCTGCTATAAAACCCAGTAAAAAAAACGTATTTATCGGCGTATAACACGCACAGGCATATAACACGCACCCTAACTTTAAGAGTGAAGTTTTAAAGGAAAAAACTTTCCACAGCCCCCTGTGTATAACACGCAGGCACAGTTTACCCTCTATTTTCAGGGTAAAACAGTGAGTGTTATACGCCAATAAATACAGTAATTTCTTCATCAATTTAGGCCAATATGCCAATACAGGTTTTTGGTAAAAAAAAAATCCCAATAAGCGTATATTGATTGGTTTGCACAAAAGTTATAGCGTCTACAATCGATGGGATATTTTTTATTTATTTTTTACTAACATTGGTGCCCATAAGCCACTTATAGCTAGAAAATATGCACTGTCACTGTACTAATGACACTGGTTGGAAAGGGGTTAACATTAGGGGCAATCAAAAGGTTAACTGTGTGCCTAGCCAGTGTTTCTGTGTACTGTAATAGGTGCTTTTAACAGGGGAAGGCATAGATATATGCTCCTGCTTTGCAGAGACACATGATCCATGCATTCCCTTCTGACAGAACGGTTATCTGCCTTGTTTACATAGACAGATCACGATTCTGTCTCTGTACCGAACAATCGGCAGGTGCCGGCAAATATCAAGTCCATGGTACCCGCCGATCAGCTCTTGCTGTGTGTAATCACAGTGGGAATGAGCTGCCGGCAACGATTTAATATATACCCGATCTGGTGTAGAGGTGCCACCCTGTAGCAGTAAAACTGCTATAGGGGGACCCTTAAGTGGTTAATTTTTTCCATATTTTTTTTTAATAAATTAACCTCTAGTTCCCATAGTAGGAAAACATAGAAATCCGATTGAATCAGCTGTACTCAGTGAATAATCCATGGAGTGGATTTTTAAAAATATACTCATCTCTAAAACACCCCAAACTTTGCAAGAGAATTGTTACTGCTAGAGGGTGAACTCATTAAAATGTATTTTGCTAGCACTTTGCCCCACCCGCGCCTATAAACTTACCACCTACCTCAAATTCAGAAATCCTCTGTTTTCCTCTTGCACTTTTTATTGATAACCTTCGAAAAAGCTTAAATAAAATGTATATAGTCTCCCACAATGCCACTTTGGGCCCCTTATATGTTATATACAGCTTGCCAGCACCAATGTGCGAGTCACACACCTAACCCTTATTACATGGTTTGAGAACACTTTTCTGAGCTAGCTGGCTAACAGGAATTACATGGTATATATACAACATGACAAGGGCTGGGCTCTCAGCCCTTCCTTCTCTGTACTCAGGTTGCTCAGCTGCCGGTTAATTGCCAGTACTCATTGTTCTACAGTGGCTCACCTGTTTATCATCTCCTGTTTGTCAGTCAAGCCCACAGCCAGCCCCTTCTGGCTATTTAAACTGTCTGGTTCATTTCATCAATTGCCTTTGCCTTGGTTAAAATATCTAGAGATTCTCTACTGTGTTCCTGTTGAAGACTTGCCTGGCTGACATGCCTTCTGGTTCCTGATTCTGTCTGCTGCCTCTGACAATGCTGATCTATGGCTTCCTGATTTCCTGGCTTGTTCTGACTGCTCGATTTGGCTACTGAACCCTGATTATGTTTTTTAACGGTCACCACCGTTTACGACCTTCCATCCAACCACGACAAGCTTATCTGACACACTGCGACAATCTTGCATACACGATCCATTCCATTTCCCATAATCAAGACGAGACTCTGCTCTATACTTGTTTTCAAAGATGAATAAACACTTTTAATGGTTTCTTCTCAGCTTTTTATACAGTAGATGTTACAGTTAATCACAGGACAATGCAATCTCCACCCCCCTATTCACACACTGAAGCTAATTATCTAATCAGTAGCTAGACATTTGGGCACTGCATCATCAATAGACTTCAATTAACCTTTTGAATAATACACAATCACAGATAATCTTCACACACATACAAGGAACCTCAATCACATTCTAAAAGGCATTCAGGTAAGCTAATTATCTCCGAGACATTCTGTCTCTGACACATCTATTCACCTGCAGAACACAATGGAAAGGTATTTCACAAGCCCGTCTTCACTTAGCATTTCAAAAGCCTATTATACAGAGGGATGACTCGCTGTCTTGTTGACCTGGTCTCAAGTCAACATGAACTCCTTGTAATATTCCAGTCCTGCAATATGAATGATTATTAATGTCCCATCTCATGTAATATATGAATTATGATCCTATTAGCCACCCTACACCCAAAAGGGCACAGGGTGGGCTTAGACCCAGGGGCTATTAGTGTCCCTGGCACAGGAGTATCTCTCATCCTTCCAAAGACTCTGGTTGTCACGGTTCATTTCGTTACAGTTTTAACTATGTTTACCAGTTGTACTATTTTTACAATTTTTTTAAAAAGGTATATTTTTTATTGCTTTTTCTGTCTAAGTCTGTTTCATGGTTCCTGACAACAACCTACCTAATATTGAGTATGTCTCCCTTTTGCTGCCCAAACAGCTCTGACTGGTTAAGGCATGGACACCATTAGACCTCTGAAGGGATGCTGTGGTATCTGGCACCAAGCTGTTATGCCGCGTACACACGATCACTTTTTGTGATGAAAAAAAAACGACGTTTTATGTGACGAAACAAAACAACGTTTTTCAAACTTAATTTTCCAAAACGACGTTGCCTACACACCATCGTTTTTTCAAAATGCTCTAGCAAAGCGCGGTTACGTACACCACGTTCGACGGCACTCTGTTACATTGAAGCTCTGTCTTATAACTTGCTTCTGAGCATGTGCGGGTTTAAAAACGTTGTTTTCAACGTCGTTTTGCCCACACATGATCACTTTTTATGACACAAAAAAATGACATTTTGAAAAACGACACAAAAAATTCAAGCAGGTTCGAATTTTTTTTGGTCGTTTTTTTTGAAGACATAAAACGACATTTGCCCACACACGATCAATTTAAATGACGTTTTTGAAAACTTAGTTTTTTTTTCATCACAAAAATTGATCGTGTGTACGCGGCATTAGTAGCAGATCATTTAAATCCTGTAAGCTGTGAGGTGGGGCATTCATGGATTAGAATTGTTTTCCCAGAACATCCCCAAGATGCTCAATTGGATGAGATCTGAAGAATGTCAAGTCTCAAACTTGTTTGGTGTTCCTTAAACCATTCTTGAGTAATTTTTAGAGTGTGGCACTGTTCATTATCCTGCTGAAAGAGGCCACAGCCATCAGGGAATACCATTTCCATGACAGGGTGTACTTGGTCATCACTAATGGTTAGGTAGATAGTACATATCAAGTAACATCCACATGAATGGCAGGATGCAAGGTTTCCCAGTACAAAATTACCCAAAGCATCACACTGCCTCCACCGGCTTACCTTCTTCCCATACTGCATCCTGCTGTTATATCTTCCCCAGATACACACACACCCAGCCATCACGTGATGTAAAAGGAAACGTGTCTTTAGACCAGGCCACCTCCTTCCATTGCTCCGTGGTCCAGTTCTGATGCTCACGTGTCCATTGTTGTCACTTTTGGCTATGGACATGAGTCAGCACGGGCACACTGCCTGGTCTGTGGCTACCCGGCCCCATACAAAACAAACTGTGATGCCCATTTTCTCTGCTTTCAACACATCAAATTGGCTAGTGTACCCCACTGACTTTCAGATACCATTGTAATGAGATATTCAATGTTATTCTCTTAAACTGTCAGTGGTCATTAAAGTGGAGTTTCACCCATTTTTGTATGTTTGTCTGTGCTGCATGCCCTAATCTCATAGTGTTCAGAATGGACAATTTTTATTTATTTTGTTGCTTGTAAATACCTTTATTTTGTAGTCCTTCATTACTTCCTCCTCCTTTTTAGCCGAGGGTATTAGGTCACGAGGCTATTTGCAAGGGTTTCTGGGATAGGCATCATGTTTCCCAGTAGTCCTTGCAAACCTGACTGAAACCTATTACATTGCTTGTGCAGCACCGAGCATGTGCGAGATATGCAAAGATGAAATCCAGGAAGTCATACAGTCTGGCTTCATGATGCCCACACTTAAGATGGCCACGGTCTATTTCTAGATTATAAACTAAATGCTGTAACAACCTAACAAAACGGACTTTAGTTTACAGACTAACTTTACTAGAATACATTAAGCTTGTGTATTACAGGGGTATTTATATTTAAAAAGTGAAATTGTGGGTGGAACTCCCCTTTAAGTTATGGCTGATCAATGTATATGCTCTCGTGTTCAAAAGGTAAGCCTAGCTTCTTTTACATACCTCAGAAAACTAACTCATATAGACATGCTGGCATACAGATCTCACACTTCCTTTTTATGTACAATCCCTAGAATAACAGAAAATTGTATAGATTGGAAATTGTATCCAATTGCCCATAATTCTCATGTCCTTAGATGTAGTGTTATTATCTTTAGAAATTGCAGTTTCAAAATATTTAGCAAAATTCCTCCACTGCCCATACTGGAGTACTATGAGTTGCATTGTTCAAAGCCATCTGATCAAATGCTCATGAGCTGTAGTACATTGTTTATCAGTAAACAGCATTCCTTATTTATCTATTTTTGAGGGAAACATTGATGTAAAGGAATCTTAAAGAGGCTTGCTGTAGTGCAAAAATATGATAAATTGTTGCGTGGTTTCAGGCAATATCTGAGAAATCACTCTGATGTATCTGAAATGACTGGCAGACTTTTAATGTCGGTGGTTTTGTAATATGTAACATTCGATGCTGTGCCTGCACTTTGCAACATTTTAATTATGTAAAAATCCACAAAACTATGTTGAGGCTCCCTGCTGGGTTTTAGAACAAAAATCCCAGGAACCAGCTGCGTCTACTAAGCAGATTAAACAGATCATTGGCTAAAATATAATGGTATATTACTTTAAACAAACCTGCCGAGCAGTATTTTTATGGCTTTGTAAAACAGGTAATGTTTATTTGCTGGAGTTTGTTTTCACATAGAACTTTTTTTTAACTTGGGAGCCAACTGCAAATTACAGAACTATATCCAAAAGAAATACATTTTTGTAAAGTTAAAGGGCCAGATTCAGAAACAATCGCCTATCTTTAGGCGGGCGTAGCGTATCTCAGATACACTATGCTGCCGTAACTTAGTGAGGCAGGTTCCTTATTTAGAAAGAACTTGTGCCGTAAGTTACGTTGGCGTAGTGTAAATGGGCCGGCATAAGCCAGCCTAATTCAAAATAGGCAGGTAGGGGGCGTGTTGTATGTTAATGACTCGTGACCCCACGTAAATGACGCCCCGAACGAACGGCGCATGCGCCGCCCGTGGACGTATGCCAGTATGCCAGTGCGCATGTTTGAAATCACGTCGCAAATAGTCAATGCTTTCAACGTGAACGTAACTTACCCACAGCCCTATTCGCAAACGACTTACACAAACAACGTAAACTACGGAAAATTTGACGCTGTCCCATCGTCCATACTTTTACCTGCGTCTCATATAGCAGGGGTAACTTTACGCCGGTCCGACGTCTTACGTAAACTACGCAAATAGATACGCCAGGCGCAACTACGTTTGTGAATCGGCATATCTACCAAATTTGCATATTCGACGCGTAAATCTACGGAAGCGCCACCTAGCGGGCAGCGTAAATATGCAACTAAGATACGACGGCGTAAGAGACTTACGCCGCTCGTATCTTAGCAAAATACCCAAATACAGAAAAAAGATACGCCGGCGCATCCTAGAACTTACGCGGCGTATCAACAGATACGCCAATGTAAGTTCTTTCTGAATCTGGTCCAAAGTGTTACTAAAACCAGAGGCCCGAATTCACGTACCAGGGCGTATCTTTGTGCGGGCGTATCTTTACGCTACGCCGACGCAACTTAGAGAGGCAAGTGCTGTATTCACAAAGCACTTGCTCCCTAAGTTACGGCGGCGTAGCGTAAATGGGCCGGCGTAAGCCTGTGTAATTCTAAGTAGCAAGGCAGTGGGTGTTTTTTTTAAATGAACCATGACCCCATGCAAATGATGGGCCGAACAACGGCGCATGCGCCGTCCGTGGACGTATCCCAGTGGGCATGCTCCGAATCACGCCGGATAGAATGCATAAGTGACGTCGGCGCTCAATGCCTACGACGCATGAAAGTAAACCTACGCCCATCCCTATTCACGTACTACGTAAACGGCATAAACAACGTAAAATTTGACGGCATCGTTCCCTGGCACATAGCCTTATGCAAAGCGCGTATATGAAGCTTCCGGGCACATCTACGTTCGTGAATCGCCGTATCTTGTTCATTTGCATATTTTTAATGGGAACGCCGAATGCGACCAGCGTAACTATGTGCCCACGATACGACCGGACGACTGAAGTCATGTTTTTCGGCGTATCTTGCTTTGTGAATTGGCGCAAAGATGTGACGGCACAAATTTTAAAATTACGGCGGCGTATCTGGAGATACGCGGACGTAACTCTTTTGTGAATCCGGGCCAGAACCTGTATTCACTACATCTGGTCTCCCACAGTATAAAGGCCATCGAAATGCAATTATTTTAGTAAATATAAATGGATATTAACCTTTTCTCGTCAGCAGTATATAGCAGCCTTGTGACTTGTATCAGTTCCTAGTAAAGCTTCTAGGAGGAGTTTTTCTTCTCCCCTGATCCTCTGTCTGGACAGTGCTGATTAACCCTGTGCTGGCCTCTCCCAAGAAAAAAAAAAACTCTCTAACAATACACACCAAAGTATGTGAAGCCTTTCCACTGGCTTTGTAAATATCAGTTTTTTTTTTAGAGACAGTAAAAGAAGAGGAGGATCAGAGACACAGGATAGACCACTTAAGGACCAGCCGCCACAGTTACAGTATACTGCGGCAGGTTGGCTCCCCTGGGCGAGCCGATATAGCTGTACGTCGGCCGCTTTAAAAGCACTAGGGGGCACGATGATGGAGCCGATGCACGTGCTCGGCACTCACAATGTTCGCTGGGAACCTGCATTTGCCCCTTAAGAGCGACAGAATGGAGGTCTGTCAATGTCAGTGTAAACAGACAGATCTCCGTTCTGTCAGGGGTGAGGATCTGTTGTTTCTACTGCTTAGGAACAAAGATCAGTCTCCTCCCCAGGTAGTCCCATCTCCCCACAGTTAGAAACACACCCTAGGACACACATTTAACCCCTCGATCGACCCCTAGTGTCAACCCCTTCCCTGTCAATGACATTTATACAGTAATCTGTGGCTATTTTTAGCACTGATTGCTATATAGATGTCAATGGTTTCAAAGTGTCAAAAGTGTCTGATCTGTCTGCTGCAATGTTGTAGTGTAATAATAAAAATTCCATAAATATATCCCCTATTTTGTAGACGCTATAACTTTTGCGCAAACCAATCAATATACACTTATTGCGATTTTTTTTTAAATAAAAATGTGTAGAACAATATCTTTTCAGCCTAAATCAAATTAGTCTTTTACTTTTTTGGGGATTTTTATTATAGCAACAATGGAAAATTGTATCAAATACTTACTGTAATTTTCCTTTCCTGATGCCAAGACATGGCAGCATACCTATAATATAGCCCCGCCCCTATATCTGCCCACAGGACACGTGATAACTTTCTATAAAACTCTGACTGAGAGCTACCTCCCCCATTCTCCGTATAAAGTACAAAATATCAGAGGGAGGGTTCGTATGCTGCCATGTCTTGGCATCAGGAAAGGAAAATTACGGTAAGTATTTGATACAATTTTCCATTTTCCTGACGCCAGACATGGCAGCATACCTATGGTACATGAAGAGCTTTCTAGAGGGAGGGTTTAATGCTGTAACTTAAAAAAGACAAAGAAGCTTGGATAAACTTCCTCCCAAACTCTACCGTAGTAAGAGCTGCTAGATCCACCCTGTGGTCTATTTACCACTTAGCAACCACCTGCCGAAAAATAACGGCGGCAAGGTGGTTGCTTAACTCTGGGATCACGTTATATAACGTGATTCCAGAGTCGCGCTCCCGCGCGCCCCCTGGGGCGCGCACACGGGAATGTCGGTGACCCGCCGGGTCCAGAGGACCCGGCGGGTCACGGTAGATCGCCGCTGATAGCGGCGGTTTACCACGTGATCGCGCCGTCCAATGACGGCGTGATCAGATGTAAACAGACCGGCATCATTTGATGACGCCGGTTCCTCCCTCCTCTCTCTGTACCGATCGGTACAGTGTGAGAGGAAAGGGGAGGGAGCGGATGGCAGCGCCAGTGCTGCAGGCTGGATCTGTGACAAATGCAGTAACAGATCCATCCATCCATCCCTCCCTCCTCAGCCATCCCTGCTGCAATACTCTGCAATGGGGGGCAATACTCGGGGGGGCAATACTCTGGGCATACTCTGCAATACTCTGGGCATACTCTGCAATACTCTGGGCATACTCTGGGCAATACTCTGGGCAATACTCTGCGCATACTCTGCGCATACTCTGCGCATACTCTGCAATACTCTGGGCATACTCTGGGCATACTCTGGGCATACTCTGCAATACTCTGGGCATACTCTGCAATACTCTGGGCATACTTTGCAATACTCTGGGCATACTCTGGGCATACTCTGCAATACTCTGGGCATACTCTGCAATACTCTGGGTATACTCCGCAATACTCTGGGTATACTCCGCAATACTCATGGGCATACAGCGCTCCTGTCCCCGTGAGCTCGCATGCAGAAGTGAACGCATACGCAAGTCCCGCCCACATATGAAAACGGTGTTCAAACCACACATGTGAGGTATCGCTGCGAACGTTAGAGCGAGAGCAATCATTTTGGCCCTAGACCTCCTCTCCAACTAAAATGATGTAACCAGTAAAAATATTTAAAGCGTCACCTATGGGGATTTTTAAGTCGCAAAGTTTGGCGCCATTCCACGAGCGTGTGCAATATTGAAGGGTGACTTGTTGGGTATCGATTTACTCGGCGTAACTTCATCTCTCATATTGTGCAAAAACATTGGGCTAAATTTAATGTTTTTTTTTTTTAAAAGCAAAAAAAATGTGTTCGAAAAATTGCTGTGCAAATACCATGCGCGATAAAAAGTTACAACAACCGCCATTGTATTCTCTAGGGTCTTTGCTAAAAAAGCATATATAATCTTTTGGGGTTCTATGTAATTTTCTAGCAAATAAGTGTTGATTTTTACATGTAGGAGAGAAATGTCAGAATTGGTCTGGGTGTTCCAGAACGCCTGATGGCGTTCCCTGCATGTTGGGCCTCTGTATGTGGCCACGCTGTGTAAAAGTCCCACACATGTGGTATCGCCATACTCGGGAGGAATAGCAGAATGTGTTTTGGGGTGTAATTTGTGGTATGCATATGCTGTGTGTGAGAAATAACCCGCCAATATGAAAATTTTGTGGAAAGAAAATAAAAATGAAAAAAATCTTGATTTTGCAAAGAATTGTGGGAAAAATTACAACTTCAAAAAACTCACAATGCCTCTTTCTAAATACCTTGGAATGTCTTCTTTCCAAAAAGGGGTCATTTGGGGGGTATTTGTACTTTTCTGGCATGTTAGGGTCTCAAGAAATGAGAGAGGCCGTCAGTACTTCAGATGTGATCAAATTTTCAGTAATTGGTACCATAGCTTTTAGACCCTATAACTTTCACCCAGACTAAATAATATCTAATTTTTTTTTGTTTTGTTACCAAAGATATGTAGCAGTATACATTTTAGGCCAAGTTTATGAAGAAAAATTACTTTTTTGCAAAATGTTATAATAGAAATGAAGAAAAATTCATTTTTTTACAAAATTTTGGTTATTTTTTCATTTATAGTGAAAAAAATAAAAACCGCAGAGGTGATAAAATACCACCAAAAGAAAGCTCTATTTGTGGGAAAAAAAGGACAACAATTTAATTTGGTTACAGTGTTGTATGACTGAGTTATTGTCATTCAAAATGTGAGAGCACCGAAAGCTGAAAATTGGTCTGGTTATTAAGTGGGTTTAAGTGCCCAGTAGTCAAGTGGTTAAGAACATATAATGTGATGACCAGCTAGCCTCTTTGCAGACTGTCTACAGAGACAACCCTGCCTGTGCTATCCAAGAAGATGACATCACCCTGGTTGAGCGATGAGCTCTAACCATCTCTGGAGGATCCTTACCGCCTCCACATGCCCAGTGAGTATTTTCACGATTCAGGCCGAGATGGTTCGGGCCGAAGCCACTTACTCTTTAAATCTTAAACATTCTGAATGTAGAAGTAGCCTGAGATGGACATTCCAAAGTCCTCAAAGCCTAACTTGAGCAGATCGGCATCTGATTGCACTGGGAAGGCTGGAAGCACCCATTCACTGAAAAGACAAAACATGGATGTCACGCTTTGGAACAAAAAGACTTCAGTCCAACCCTGTCTCGGAAGAACATGGAATGAGGCTCTGTCGCCCCAAATTTTGGAGTCGACGCACTCTCCCCCGAAATCAAGGCTAATAAAAAGCCAATTTTAAGGAGATCTCCCATAAAGAGCAGTCTTCTGTCAAGAGTACAACGAGAGTTTGCTAGAAAATTGAGGACTACTGCCAGGTTCCATTAAGGAAACCTATTTCTCTTGGGAGGGCATAATTCAAGTACCTCTCATGAAGTGATCCATCAGCAGGTTTGCTGCCCATTTTTTTTTTGGGGAAAAAGCCAAGATGGCAGAAATTTTCACCTTAAGCAAACTGAGCTCCAAATCCAATTCAGATTGTAGAAAAGACAGGATTTGAGATAAATTTGGGTCACAAGAGTCAAACTGATGCCCAGCTGCAAAGCTTGTGCGCCTAATCCATACTCTTGAGTAGATTGAAAGGATAAATCGATGCTAAGAACTCTGCAGAGTTCTAATCCCCTCTGGAAAACATCTGGAAAACTCTTGTAACCTCTGCCTTACAATTTCCAGGCTGCTAAATTTAGACGTGATGGTTGCCGATGTAGTGCATCTCCCTCAGATAAGAGGAGATGAGGAGTCACAGGCAGAATTATCGGTGTGCACACGCTGATACCCATTGCCAGAGAGACCCATGGTCTGTGAGGTCAGTAAGAAAAACCTGTGATGACTGTCAAAGCTCAACAATTTCTTTAATCCTAAAATTCCTGGAGGGAAGGTATAGGTCAGTTGCCCAACCCAAGGCTTGGTAAAGGCATATGTCCCCTCCACTAATGGATGAGGGTAGCGTGACAGGAACTGGTTTCCCTTGTAGCAGGCCGATGAGGCAAAACAGATCCAGTTGTGCGAACCTCCACTCGTGGATGATCCCTTGGAACACTTCAGGGTGAAGGGACCATTCGTTGGGATCCTTAAATTGCCCGGATAGACAATCCGCTTCCAAATTCTGATAGGCTGGAAGATATATGGCAGATATATGGCCCTCAAATCTGGGAGATATTGCTGGGCCAAAGCCAGGATTGGTTCCACCTCTCCCAGGAGGGACTGGCTGTGCATGTCACCTTGTCGCTGTATATGGGACTGCTGCCATGTGGTCCAGACAGAGTAGGACTGGCAGACCCTATGTGTGTGGCAGTAAAGTGTTCAATGTCAATGCTGGTAGGAGTTCCAGAATATGGAAACTAGGCCCTGAGTGGGAAATTCCCACCTGCCCTGAATCCTGAGATGCTCGCAGGTGGTGTCCCACCCTGCTGTGCTGGTATCTGTAGCAATAATGATCCATGGCTGCAGCTCTAATAGACTAAGCCATTTGGCAGTTTTTCTTTTTTTTTAAATCACCAGAACTCTGGTGCCTCTGGCTAGACAAAACGCTTCCATTGCGTCAGGAAGCCTTGTTGGAAAACTGAGTTTCCAGTGAGCCCAGAGGATCATCGGAATACAAAAGTAATTGTCCCGAGAGGACTCATGCACTGGGATGCTGACATCACTGGTGCAGCCAACGCCTGTTGGAACATCCCCCTGACTTTGGGGAGTTTGAGGTGGCAAAGAAAACGAGGCTGCCTGAGTACTAAACCAGGCCCCTAGGTAGATCATATTCTGCATAGGCGCCAACTAGTTTTGGCAATGCTTGCCCCTCAACTCAAAATGGTTGGTATGACTGAAGGATCAGAATGTGCTGATAGGTATACTGCAGGTCCACTGAAATCCTCCAGTAACCTTGTTGAATGACCTGGATTTATGGTATGGAGAGACTCCATCTTGAGTCTATCCATATAAATTGATTCAGCCTCTTGAGGTAGTTCTGGAGGCTGCCGATTAAATAACCAATAACGGCCTTGCCATTGGTAATGATTAAGCACAAAATGAATGTGTGAAAAGCGTCTATGTGACCTTGTGTTGGTGTCATCACTTTGAACAATAAAAGGAATATCGAAATTCCTGGATGTGCAGCCATTTCTTCTCTTACATGGCCTTGCACCACTGAGGGCTGAAACCGCCATTCTTCGGTAGTGGTCTTACCGGAACTGGGTCACTTTGAGCCACTTGGCTCCAACTGCCTCCTGTGCAGGCCTGGCGTTAAAAGGGCTTCTGAGTATCTTGGGGAGCCGCATGGGTCTTGGCCTCCTGCGATCTTATGAAGGTTGAATGTGTACCCCTCTAACGCCTTCTGACGCCCTTGGATGGGCGAAAGCCTCCAAAATCGCAGTACCTCTTTGGCGCTCCTTTGAATGGTTGCCCCCTCTGGCTCTTCGATCTTGGGGCAGAAGATCTGATTTTCCTCCTATAACCCTGGAGAAGATAGTTTCCAGTATTTTAACAAAACAGCGCCTTCCCATCAAAAGGCAGCTTACAGCAATTCAGCTTTGAGGATGGGCCAGCCGCCCAGGATTTTGCCCCAGTGCACCTTTGGCTGCGACTGAGCCAAGCATGGCTCTGGATGACCATCGAATGATGTCTATAGCTGCCTCACCTGTAGAGTCTGCTGAAAGTTATCTCATCAAGGGCCTTGATGACTCTTCTCTTTGGCAGCTGGGTTTAATCGCATACTCCAAGTTCTGCGCCCACATACTCACATAGCACTTGCTATGGATGTTAAAGCAATGCGTCTCACAAGGATCTCGTGAAAGGAGGAAGAACCTTCCACCGGAAGTGTCGCATTCTTGGTCAGTCTGGTGACTGCCGCATCCACCGTTGGAGGGTAGATAAAGGAGTCGCATCCTTCCCCCTTAGTGGAAACAACTTCTGCAACCTTTTTTCATTCCTCCTGAAAACAGGCTTCCTATTTCTGTCATAAGAGAAAAAAGGTAGCTTACCTGCTTCTTTAGATTCCTCCTATGGAACCCAAAGGCTTGTTCACACTTGCAGCAGGATCTGCCATTGCCCTAAAAGGCAATCTGTGCTTAGGTCACCTTTCAGAGGTATTTGAATTTGTCACTTAGAGTAGACCAATGTATATGCAATGCGATTTTCAAAGAGCGATTTGTACACAATGTTGCAAATCGCATGGGTGCGGCCCATTCACTTGGTTGCCCTATGTGCGCAAATAGAAGCCCCTGCTCCTATTTGAGGGCGACCAACTTTGCACAATGTTTTGAAAGGTGCGTTCTCCAATGTGACCTATCACAGCATAATCGCATGGCATTTGGGGTGCCCTGAAAGAATGCATATTGTACAGAGATTGTCACACAATTTTATATCGGATTGTACGGTGTGTAATAACAGGCTTTCTCCTTCTTTGGAGGAGGTACCGGATCCACCCATTACAGTGCAGCTTTACTGCCATAACAAATGAGGATATTAGTATAAAACAAAGCCTCAACCTTCAGGATCTCCCTCTGCCTGAAAGGTTGGCTATAATACTGGGTTTGGGGAACTAGCCTGCTTAATCTGCTGGGCTGGAGTCACCCCCGAAGTGCCTGGTACCCCTCCAGTTAGAGAGGGTTGAATGGCTTGGTTTAGACCTGGTGTAGTGCCCATACTATCCATCCACTTCTGTCCCTGGCTGCCCGAGATGACTGGAAAATTCAGCCAGGGGGTTGGGGACTATTTTGCTGAGCAAGGTGACACCTGCTGACTCCCAAACTCCTCTCTGGCAAGCTACCTGAAGCAGTCGCTGCAAAGTAGCTTTCCAGGCATAGGGTCATCTCCACATGACCAACACTCGCCTGATGATCCAGAGAGGGCCTCTGGACCTCCTTGAGCGGGTGTGAGCGGCCGGGGTTGCAACAGATAAGAAGGCACGCTCGTCAGGGCTCAATGCACTCTTTTCTCCCGCGTCTTCTTACTTACCAAAAGTTGGCCCTCTACCTGATAGTGGGGTGGTCTTTGTTATGTGGCAGTAGGCTCATGCTGATGGGAGTTACTGAAAGGTGCATGGGGGACTGCATGACCACAGAAATAAGAGAAGTGAAAGAAAAATATATACATATATCTCAGCATTTTTACAAATAGTAAAAATAATCTGGCATAACCCCCATCCCCCTAGTAAAACATTGCTCCTTACTCCTCTCTCCCCCCATATATCCCCATTACTAGGATAGATAAGACTTACCGCAGAAGGAGATGCTTAAAAGCAAAGGCATTCATTAGCTGTTTAACTGCTCCCTGCAATTGACTCACCTGAGACTCAGTCCTCTCTCACCTCTCCTCTGATACAATTAGGAAGGCCAACACCCATCCACACAAAAGGATACCTTAAGCTGGCTACACACCATACAATCTTCTGCAGATTTTACCCTTCAGATTTATCAAAACCACACAACATGAGGCCAAACCCTAAAGCCTCAACCAGTATGCAATCAGGCAGGCACCACATGGTCCTGGCAATTCTAAAGAAAAACAGACAACAAAAGTTGCAGTGTGTATGGGGCCTTTAAAGACATGAGAACAAGAAGGCAAACTGACAGACCTGGAAAAGGCTTCCATAGGAAAGAAGGTATCATGCAGTCCCAGCTTGCTAAAATCAGACTCCATCGCCGGCAATGCCAAAGGAGGACTGTCGTCTCTGATTAGAGAACACCTCAACCCCAGAAGGGGTTCCCCACCTTGTTGGTGCATTTAGCGTGCCTAAGATGTGGGACCTCGAACTGGGAGAGGCTGAACCCAGCCGGAACTTCGACATAGTCGGCAGGTAAGGGAATATCCTGAATGAAACTGTCTGTAGGCTGATATTAAGGACAAAAAAGGAGAATGGGGGAGGTAGCTCTCAGTCAGAGTTTTATAGAGAGTTATCACGTGTCCTGTGGGCGGATATAGGGGCGGGGCTATATCATAGGTATGCTGCCATGTCTGGCGTCAGGAAAAGTCATTTTTTTTAATTGTTTTCAAAATTGTCATCTTTTTTTGTATATAGCACAAAAAATGTAAACCACAGAGGTGGTCAAATACAACCAAATGAAAGCTCTATTTGTGGGAAAAAAAGGACATCAATTTTGTTTGGGTACAACGTTGCACAACCGCACAATTGTCAGTTAAATCGATGCAGTGCTGTATCGCAAAAAAAAGTAAAAAATATTGCTTTTTTTCAAAATTGTTGCTATTCTTTTGTTTATAGCGCAAAAATTAAAAACCGCAGAGGTGATCAAATACCACCAAAAGAAAGCTCTATTTGTGGGGAAAAAAGGACGTCAATTTTATTTGGGTACAGAGTTGCACGACCGCACAATTGTCAGTTAAATTGACGCAGTGCCGTATTGGAAAAAATGGCCTGGTCAGGGGCCAAATCCTTCTAGGGCTGAAGTGGTTAAAAAAATCTTATTACACTAACATTGCTGTAAGCTGTCTCAGATGTAAAGACTGAGGTGAACGCTGACGTATATTTATTAAGTGTGTCAGACTGTCTAAGGATGAGATAAAGAAAGAGTGTAACCTTTATGTGCAATGCACAGACCTGCACCACTCTTACTGTAAGGGGTATGTATAAAGGTCAGGCTTCTCTACATAATATATGTTAAAAGTAATTTGCAATTGATATGTCTAATCCACTTTTGCATTCTTATGAGAAACAGAGGATGAAGTGAAAGGAAAATTGTAACTTCCATCTACTAATTAATGAGCATTTTATGTGTCAGGATAAAGATAATGGGCCTTGCAGCTTTGCTTTGTAAGCTGTGATAACTTTTGAGAGGAGACTTATCAGTTTTGCTAAGCTGCCTGGTACAAGAGAGTTTAAATCTCATGGGTGATTTCATTTGAAAACTTGGACTTCTTTTAGAAAAGATGCATTAGACCAGATGTTGGCCTTCCTATTATAGTCCACAGTGCCAATGTTATATACATTAGTTTACTCATATATCAGTGGCAGCTGGTGGTCAAAATTTGGGAGGTGGTTGGGGGGGGGGGGGGGGGGGGTAGACTTGACTCCCTTAGTCGCACCTCCCCCCCACGGCTTCCAATCGCCCCAATCAAAACAGGGCGCAAACCCCCCCATGGGATCCTCTTGCACTAGCGCCAACCCCCTGTACAATTGATGCCCATACCTTACTGCGGTAGAGGAGGATGCAGTGGCGATGCTCTGCTGCATCCAGGGTAGGAAGAAGAGACTGCTGTTGCCAGGGCATTGCTTTGCCTCCCGGCCATTCAGGAAGCAGCTCTTGAGACCCGATTGGTTGGGAGGAAAAGCAGAAAGACATTAGCGAATATTAATTTGCTAATGTCACACAGTGCTCTGTGCCTCTAGCCCACCCTTTTTGAAGCCAATTAGAGCCTCCAGCTCTAAGCACGTGCTTAAAAAAAAAGAAAACCCATTGAAATCCATGCATCCGGCACCCCGCATGTATATTAGGGGCCAGGCACATGGATCGGGGGGACGAACTGCTGTGCCCCTAATGGACGGGCCGCCACTGTCCTATATAAAATCTTATTACATTCTCTCAAGCAATTCATTTTAGCATTGGCACATAATTAAAGGGATCCTGTAGTAAAATAATAAAATAAAGACAGTTGACTTGCCAGCTCAGGGGCTTCTGAATTTTCTGGTGCACTGAGCTGGATCAAGTATGGTAAATACTGTCAAATTCCGAGCTATTCTGACAAGCAAAGTCCAGACACTTATGAGTAGTGTTGAGCATGCGGTCACCTCCCAACCTGCCATCCACCACCACACAGATTCCTATTCAGTGCTGGGACAAGGTCATCCAAAGCCCATGGCAAATATTCCAAACTGCACCGCCCAAAGATATATTAGCATAATGTATCAGCAAACCCCCTCCCCCAAAGGAAAATTGAGCACTAATTTAATCTCCATGCTTACCTCCTAAGCATAAATCCCCTCTCCTCCCAGTACAAATCTGCCCCCTGCTGAAATCCCCCCACCATCACAAATCTGTGCACCCCGATCCCATCTCCAAGCTCTAATCCTCTCTCTCTCTCCAAATCCCCCCACCCAAAAAATTACCCCTCCTAGCACACATCCTCTACCCCTCAAATTACCCCTCTGAGCACAAATACTCCCCCCACTCCAAATTCCCCCCTCCCAGCACAAATTCTCCCCCCAATCCCCCCACCTAGCACAAATCCCCCCAAGTTTCCCACCTTTCACAGATACTCCCCAATCATCCCTAGTAGCACAAATACCCTCCCCCCAAAAAAATCCATCCTAGCACAGCCCCCCACAAATTATCCTCCCCATCCCCCCTCCCAACACAAATCAAATCATCCCAAATTACCATACCCAGCACACATCCCTAGTTTCCCCTCCTACAACAATTCTTATCCCCTTCCACCCTCCAAATTCCCCCTCCCAACAAAAATCCCCCCAAACCCTGATCTCCTTGTGGTGCCGCCCCCCCTTAACTCACATGAGCAGTCACCCTTTATGCCCACCCCTTGTCCGGGCCCTGTTCCCATTGCTTTATCACTATGATGGGATAGAGAAATGTGCCAGAGGCAGATGGGTAGATTAAAGGGGTGTTCCAGCCCAAAATTGTGTTTATTAAAAGTCAGCAGCTACAAAAAGTGTAGCGGCTGGCTTTTAATAAACACTCACTTACCTGCTCCTGCGTTCCAGCGACGCGCTGACCGGGGCTCCGCTCCTCTCCCCCCCTCCCCAGCCGGCGTCTCCATCCCGACTGTGGGCACCCAGCCGTGACAGCCTTCGGCTTCACGGCCGGGCACCCACTGCGCATGCGCGCGCGGCGCGGCTCGCCGCTGATTGGAGAGGCGATCGCATGGGACCTGTCAGTGTCCCATGTGATCGCCTACAGGGAGGGGCTGGTGTAGGCGATTAAGGCTTAATCGCCTAACCAGCCCCTCGGCGGAAGCAGGAAGTGGGACAGGAAGTCCCACTCCTACTGAAGCCCCCACTCCCCCCCAAAAAAAATTACATGCCAAATGTGGCATGTAAGGGGGAGGGGATTAAAAAAAAGTAAAATTTTAGTGTGGAACTCCTCTTTAAGCTAACATTTACTATACACCCCCTTCATTTGTACATTGAAATAGAGCTACTGTAGCTTGCAAGGTTCCCTATTTAGGGAACTAGATTTGACATCTTCTCCCTGGCTAGGGTAAATAAAGTGGTGAGTGGACCTGCTAGGTGGGTGAGTAAATTGGAAGAGTTAGCTGTGATGAACCCCATTCAGTGGTGGTATGATAGCCATGTGCTCCCCCTTAGGCCCCGTACACACCAGCAAATACATCTGATCAAATCGGTCGGACAGACCGATTTGAACAGATCTGTCTGCTAGGATGTATTGGTTTGATCGTGTACACACGATCAAACCAAAATCCCCGCCGGCAGACAGCGCACTGACGTGGCGGTGACGTTGACGCCGCCACATCACCGCACCAGGAAGTAAAACACTTCCGCGCATGCGTAGAATCCATTCGACGCATGTGCGAGCAGATATGTCTGCTGGTTAGCGTAACCAGCAGACATATCGGTCCGACAGGTTCCCAGCAGACAGATTTCAAAGCATGCTTTGAAATCTGTCGGCTGGCCAAATCCGTCTGTTTGCCCGTACACACGATCAAATCTGTCTGCTGAAACGGTCTGACAGACCGTTTCCAGCAGACAGATTTGATTGTGTGTATGCAGCCTTAGAGATGCTTAGCTTGGGCCTGATTCAGCAGTGCCAGGGTAATGGTCTGTGACAGTAGTGGTACAAGTACTCAGACTCTGAATTCTGGCAGACAAAACCTCTCTGCAGGACCGCATGTTTTTATGGATAGGGCTGTTATAACATTTATTTCTACTTTGTGATATCTGTTATTATCAAGTAAAGCATTCAAAAAAGCAAGTTCCATCATTGGAAATTCTGCTAATGAGAAATCTAGGATGTATGTAATGCCTAACATGGCGTGGAGGGTTCTCACACCCTGGTGGGCCTGGTATATGATCAAGGCAGGTGCCTGGTGTCTTTCTGGTGTCACTCTCTGGTGTCTTTCCCTATAGCCCTCTAGATTTTCAGAGTTCCACAGCTGTTTTTAGATGCAATGAAAGATGCTGGTCCATGAAGAAATATTCCCTTTGACTCTCCATGTTACTACAGGTAAAACTGGTTCAGCCACCCATGGAGCATGAAATTGCATTTACTGTGGGTCATATTGCCATGCGCAACCAGGTAGGCCCTGTGATAGCAAGTTGGCAATGAGTCTTCCAGCAGTACAGGAACAGTGGTGGCCCAGTCTCTCACGATCCATGATTTACAGTGGGTCGCCTGGTGCGGGGACTGGCTTATCAAGTGCCTACAGGGGGCACTACAACCTGATCGGCAAGCTGGTGCATCTTTGTCCCTCCTCCTTGCTTGAATTTGAAGACCTCTCATATGTATTACAAAGCAGCACAAGGAAATATAGTAAAACTTTATTTTCTGTAATTTTTTAAATAATTGGGGTACTGTATTTTAAAACCCAATGCTGTCAATACAGATTAGGAATTAAAAGGAGTTTGCCCTCACCCACTAGGGAAGTCTTGTGTTTGCAAATATGATATGAGGGAGATAAAACCTCTATCACCGTGGTACACAGTACAGGGGCCATTAGGCGGTTTACATTTTCATTATTTTCACTATGGTGAGTACTAGAGAAAAGTTTGTAGAAAGTGCTTAAACCTCTTAAAAATTCATGGACAGCTTGACAAAAACCACAGGGACCTGGTGCACAATATCATATTTTCTGAACTGGAGCCATTCATAATTGGGTAATATATCAGGTTTTCAATCCATAAAGCAAACCAGAGGCTCTAACAGCAGATAGCAGTTTGGAAAAAATATGAAGGAAGGAGAAATGCTTTATTCTGTATTCAATTTCATGTAAATAAGAAGCAAATTCAGTTTTTAACCTGCTCAGAAATTACTTTCTGGAATGAGGAATTTAAAGTACATTTAGATCCAATTCATTTGTTAAGTAGAACAGGGTTAAAACCTCTTTCAGTTTTTATTTTTGTTTTGCCATTTTTTTTGCATTAAATGTTTTGTCATCTGTGTTATACTTTCATGTAATTGCTCTGTTTTATTCAACTGCATTAGGTTATTATTGCTCTGTAGTAATGCTGACATCTGGTGGAGATTTAGGGCCAGATTCTCATAGATTTCCCCTGGCGTAGCGTAAGCCATTTACACTACGCCGCCGCAACTTAACAGAGCAAGTGCCGTATTCTCCATGCACTTGCTCCGTAGTTTGCGGATGCGTAGAGTAAATGGCCCAGCGTAAGGCCACGTAATTCAAAGGGGGCGGCTTGTATTTAAATTAAGCACGCCCCCGCGTCGATCGAACTGCGCATGTGCCGGCCGGGCAAAAAGCCCAGTGCGCATGCTCCAGCTCACGTCGGAAAGCGTCGGTGAAACCGACGTCAAAACGACGTGATCGTCACTTACGCAATGCCCTATTCGCGAACGACTTAGTAAATGACGTAACCGACGGAAAAAGCCGACGCTGACCCGACGCCATACTTAACATGCCGACGCTCACCCGACGGCATCCGACGGTACTGCGTAAGGTTACTCCACATCTTTGCAGGGGTAACCTTACGTGGACGAAAACGACGTAAGCGACGACGGGGCGGCGTAAAAGCGTTCGGGAATCGGCATATTAGCCTCATTTGCATAGGCAAATGAGAAAACAACGTAAAGGCCACCTAGTGGCCGGAGTTGTCATTACATCTACGTTCCGCAAGTGTAATTGTATTGCACTTGTCGGATCTTCACCCGTATCTATGCCAAAGTGATTCTAGGAATCACTCGCATAGATACCCGGGGAAAAAAAATGGCGATACGACGTAGCGCCTCTGAGAATCTGGCCCTAGGTCACTACCACACGTTTACTAATGTGATTTATGTTTCTCCCTGTGTCCTTCTCTCCTGTTTATTGCTAGTTAGTTCAGCTCCAGCTAGACCTCTTCCATTTCTTCTTTGTTCCTTCAGTCAGTGTTGAAAGTCCTTGTCTAAAGACTTAAAAAACATCCCCTGTACTGCAATTAGATGAAATACAATTGTGTTTGATTCAACTTCTATGTCTTATTGAAGAGTTAAGCTGCTTGTGGATGGTGCCAAGTCAGCAGGTGAGCTTAATACCTGGACAGATTGGGCCAGATTCAGGTAGACTTACGAAGGCGTATCAGTAGATACGCCATCGTAACTCAGAATCTGTGCCGTCGTATCTTTAAGCGTATTCTCAAAGTGAGATACGCTTAAATGTTGCTAAGATACGACCAGCATAAGTCTCCTATGCCGTCGTATCTTAGCTGCCTATTTACGCTGGCCGCTAGGGGCGTGTTCGCTGATTTACGCCTAGAATATGTAAATCAGCGAGATACGCCTATTCACGAACGTACGCCCGGCCGTCGCAGTACAGATACGCCATTTACGTAAGGCGTTTTCAGGCGTAAAGATATTCCAACAAAAAAATGGCGCAGCCAGTGTTAAGTATGGATGTCGGCACCGCGTCAAATTTTTTAAATTTTACGTTGTTTGCGTAACTCATCCGTGAATGGGGCTGGAGGTAAATTACGTTCACCTCGAAACCAATGAGTCATAGCGGCGTCATTTGGAGCATGCGCACTGGGATACGTCCAAAAACGTCAATTACGTGGGGTCACACTTAATTTAAATAAAACACGCCTACATCAAACACATTTGAATTCGGCGGGCTTACGCCGGCCCATTTACGCTATGCCATAACTTAGCTTGGTGAATACAGCACTTGCCTCTTTAATTTACGGCGGCGTAGCGTATCTGAGATACGTTGCGCCCGCATAAAATTACGCCGCTCTACGTGAATCTAGCCAATTGGGTCTAAAGAGGTATATTAATGAACAAAGTGCCATTGGGATAAATGGATATCTAAAAAATGTGATAACGCTGCTGAAATCTGACAAATAATACATAAATCTAATAATATGCAATAAACGCATGTGCTGAATAAATATACAATCCAATAGTAAATGTATAAAAGTTGATAGAAACAAAAAAAACTTCTTATTATAGAATGTGTTTCAAAAGTAAAAAATGTAAACATATCCAATATTGATGTGCAATAAACGCATGATTTTTTTTTTTAAAGGGGTAGTTCCCCCAAAAACCTTTTTTTTAACATTGATTGAGGCTCGTTATGTCAAGGGGAATCGGGTGGTTTTTTTTTAGAAATGAAGCAGTACTTACCGTTTTAGAGATGCATCGTCTCGGACGCTTCCGGGTATGGTCTCCGGGTCTAGGCGTTCCTATTTGATTGACAGGCTTCCGAGCTCGGATACATCGCGTCACGATTTTCCGAAAGTAGCCGAACGACGGTGCGCAGGCGCAGTATAGAGCCGCACCGTCGCTCGGCTTCTTTCGGCTACTCGTGACGCGATGTATGTGACCGTCGGAAGCCTGTCAATCAAATAGACACGCCCAGACCAGACGATCATACCCGGAAGCGACGGAGACGATGCATCTGTAAAACGGTAAGTACTGCTTTGTTTCTAATAAAAAAAACACCCGTTTCCCCTTGACATAACGAGCCTCAATCAATGTTAAAAAAAGGTTTTTGGGGGAATTACCCCTTTAAGTCAAATATCATATATATATATATATATATATATATATATATATATATATATATATATATATATATATGAAAGTTAATTGGAACACAAAATCCTCTTATCTAGAGTGTTCTTCAAATTCCACTGTGAGAAAAAAGTGCTTCTCAGATAAACCAACAATCTGCTCCCTTCACCAGGTGATAAGGCTGCTTGCCTTCTTCTAAGGCTGGATTCACACCTAGGCATTTTTAGTGTGCTTTTTGCATTTTGCAGATTTTCACTACAGTCTATTTAACATGGTTTCCTATGGAAGACGTGCTATAGTGCAAATCTGCAAAATGCAAAAAGCACAAAAAATGCATACTGTAGGTGTGATTCGAGCCTTATGGAGCCGTAAACGCGATCAGTTTCCCCATCGGAAAAAGTCAGATGTGAGCTTTTGAATGGGAATTCCGACCGCGTGTATGCTCCATCGGACCTTTTGTGTCGGAATTTCCGCCAGCAAAAGTTTAAGAGCAGGTCCTCTATTTTCCCAACGGAAAAAAATCCTAGCGGAAAAAACGTTCATCTGTAAGGAATTCCGACACGCAAAAAAACACGCATGCTCAGAATCAAGCTCAGAATCAAGCAGAAGAGCTATACTTCTCTTAGGCCGCGTACACACGAGGAGACATGTCCGCTGAAACTGGTCCGCAGACCAGTTTCAGCGGACATGTTCGATCGTGTGTACGGCCTAGCGGACAGGTTTCCAGCGGACAAAAGTTTCTAAACATGCTTAGAAACTTGTCCTCTGGAAACCTGTCCATCGGACATGTCCGATGGTTAGTACGCCCAACCATCGGACCGAAATCCCGCGCATGCGTCGAATTGATTCGACGCATGAGTGGAAGCATTGAACTTCCTTGTTTGAGCATGTCGGTGTGTTATACGTCACGGCATTCTCTGTTCGCGGGGATTTTGGTCTGATGGTGTGTACACACATCAGACCAAAAGCTCCCTTCAGACATGTCCGAT
This sequence comes from Rana kukunoris, assembly GCA_029574335.1. Classification (NCBI taxonomy): domain Eukaryota; kingdom Metazoa; phylum Chordata; class Amphibia; order Anura; family Ranidae; genus Rana; species Rana kukunoris. The sequence continues at coordinate 81,591,325 of CM056051.1, forward strand.
GAAAACGGTCCGTCGGACCTGTTTCATCGGACATGTCTCCTTGTGTGTACGCGGCCTTAAAGGTTGCCTCCGTGATGATCACCAGCACCTCCAGACCAACATGCAAAATTATAAAGTGCTTCCAATAGTGTTTAGTTGAAAACCTATGTTTCATACAGGCAGACGAAGGGCAGGGGAATAACCTTTCTTTTGACAAACCAGTCCCTTCTGTACCTCAACCCCACAGGCCCAGAAACGACATAAAGATATACCACTGTACTTAATTTGATGTGAATAAATAAACCTTTGAGTATTTAAAGATGCTCAATTAGAAAATAGAGTCCTTGGTGAATATACTTGCCTTATGGCACTAACTGCTTTAATCCCTTTGTGGGGTGGGGGGGGGGGTATGTTGTAGTCCATCAGAGGAAAAAAGGCCTTGTGTCTTCAGCTAGCTCTTTAGTGATGTACTTGAGATACCCTGGTAATCAGAAGGAGGTGAAGTAGCCTGGTGATGTCTTGACAAGCAGTGTGTTTCAAAGTATACTTGTGGTGTCCTATGGAAAGAAGAATGCGGTTGCTGCTCCACCAAGTCATTGTAGTGCAAATGGTGTCTGCATGCAGTGGGCCAGATTCTCTAAGAATTCCGGCGGCGTAGCGTAAGCCAGTTACACTACGCCGCCGCATCGTAATAGAGCAAGTGCTTTATTCTCTAAGCACTTGCTCCGTAGGTTTCGTCTGCGTCGCGTAAATCGCGCAGCGTAAACCCGCGCAATTTAAATGGGGCGGCTTGTATTTAAATTAAGCGCGCCCCCGCATCTAATGAACTGTGCATGCGCCGGCCGGGGAAAAAGCCCAGTGCGCATGCTCCAGCTCACGTCGGAAAGCGTTGTTGAAACCGACGTCAAAACGACGTGATCGACGCTTACGCAATGCCCTATTCGCGAACGAGTTAGTAAAACGACGTAAGCGACGGAAAAAGCCGACGCTGACCCGACGCCATACTTAACATGGCATCCGACGGGACCCGACAGCATCCGACGGTACTTCGTAAGGTTACTCCACATAGAAGCTGGGGTAACCTTACGCGAACAAAAACGACGTACGCGACGACGGGGCGGCGTAAAAGCGATAGAGAATCGGCGTACTACCGCATTTGCATATGCAAATGCGAAAACAACGTAAAGGCCACCTAGTGGCCGGAGTTGTCATTACACCTACGATCCGCAAGTGTAATGGTTTTACACTTGTCGGATGTAGAAGCGTATCTATGCAAAAGTGATGCTTAGCATCACGCGCATAGATACGAGACAAAAAAAACGGCGATACAACGGTGTATCTGAGATACTCCGTCGTAACGCCGCTGATAATCTGGCCCAGTGTCTCTTGTTGTATCAGAATTGGCACCAGTCCCAATGACTTTCGGTATTGAAAAGTGGCATGGGGCTTCGCCTCTGTAGAGCCCAGCTCAAGGCACAGTACTGCCCTGTGATACATTGTGTTGCAAATCATCTGGGTCTGGTGTGGATGTGTGAGGAGTGGCCTCCAGGCTCCCAAATGACAGTCAGAAGTAGCTGGCAGTGGATGCTCCTGCACCTGCCTGCGATGACTCTCCATCTGTAGCACAGGCTGTGACTAGGCCACAGCACACACTGAAACAGAGTCAGTTCTTTGCAGTTCCAGGCCAGGGTCCTTAGAGAGCGATCCCGCCCTCATACAGGCTTTTTATCACCTCTCCCAGCATCTTATTCTCCTCTGCCAGCCGTCTGGTATTTGCAGTCCAAAACAGTCCAGCTGAACGCAAAACATGGCTCCCTGGACTACATGGCCCATGATGCTCTGCTTCACTCTTAGAACTCAGTCACTCTATCTTCAGGATGTGATGACACAGAAACCAGGCTGAACACTAGGAAAAAGCAGCTTCACAATAGCAATGCTGCACAGTGTCTCCTGGCAATGCAGACAATACTAGCCAGCTCTTGGCTACATACATGACTCCAAAAATAATGAAGCCACTGATGCAGCATGACAGTCAGGGAACTGCAATATTGTCACCAGAATGCAGGTAATTTGACATTTGTTGCTGCATATTTATTCCATATCAGTGAATCAAAGTATTGTAGGAGGAGACAGTCAGGCAACTAAAATTTTCATAGGAAAGTTGGAAATGACAGCCAACATACTAGGGGTGTTGTTCGGATAATTTCTTGGATCAGAGTCATGAATCGGATCAGCGAAAAAAAAGACAAATAAACATAAGTTTTGTATTTTTGTTTATTAACACTTTTATATTATTTAAAAAATATATATAAAATCAACTTAAAGTGCACAAGGCAGTCAGGGAAGGCAGGGGAGCTCATCTAGGCATCCGCCGGGTGGAGCAAGATGGCCACCACTCCAGGAGGTAGGTGGACGCCGCAGCCTGTCCCAAGAAGCTCTCAGGCACTCCGGAGGCTGATCTAGGAGGGGAGCAAACTCCGGGCAATCAGGATGGCCAGGAAAGGTTGTTGCGGCCGCCCCCGGGTGGACCAAGATGGCCGCCGCTCCGGGTGGCGTTCTAGCATGCTGACAGGCTCCAAAAGGAAGCGGAGGAGACCGGATGGAACCCCGGATGAAGTGGATGGCATGGGTGGCAAGAATGTGCCAGGATGGTGAGGAGGATGATTCACACTACCTTCGCCGTTGATCACGTGTGTCCCGAAACGAAGCTGTTGATCCGTACGGATCACGGATCAATGACGATCCGTTGCACCACTAAAACATACTGTAGGTCAGTGTTTTTCAACTCCAGTCCTCAAGGCACACCAACAGTCAAGTTTTCAGGATTTCCCTCAGATGAAATGGCTGTGGTGATTACTAAGGCAGTGTTTCTATTTGTTTTTATTCAAAAGTTTTTACATACATACATTTCACATTACATTTACAATAACATACATTGAAATCATATTAAATACATTCAAAATCTACTCAAATATAGACAACATAATCTAAAATAATAAAGACAACATTGTCGAGATCGATCATTCCTACGCCTTTTATTTATTCACTCTCCCTTCTCCTTCTCTTGCCCCTCCTTCTTCCCCTTCCTACATACTGAGAGAAAAGAGGCGAGAAGGGAAGAGAAGAGAAAAAAAATAAAAAATAAAATAAATGTGTGTATTTATTCCCCTAATTAATGCCCTATGGGTCCTAGACATCTATTTTTAGGGGGGTTAATATCCCCTTTCTTATACATTTCCTGTTCCTTCTGTGATTATTTTAGTGCTTTTATGTGATTTACCCCATAATTTTTCCTGTGACTAGTTCTATTATTTTCCCCTTCTCTTTATTAGGGGGGAGAAAACAACATAACAGTTCTCCCCATCAAATCCACCTGAAGAGAAAAAAAAAAGAAAAAAAAAAGGGGGAACATTTCCCCCCCCCCTTTCTTATACGTTCTCCCCGTGATCCCTCCCATCTGAAATTATTTTAGTGTATTTATGTGGTTGACCCCATCTTTTCTCCCTGTGATTAATTCTATTATTTTCCCTTTTTCCCTTTATTAGGGGGGAGAGCATAATTAGCAGTTCTCCCCTTCAACCCACCTGTCAAACAACAACAGCAACAACAACATCAAAAAAATAAAAAAAATAAAAAAAAATTACTAAGGTAGTGAAACTGGTCAAATCACCTGTGCAAAATAATGGAAAGCCTGAAAACATGACCTGTTGGTGTGCCTTGAAGACTGGAGTTGAAAAACACTGCTGTAGGTCTCTCATTTTAATTAAAGTAAAAATAAGAGAAATTTATAATATGACATTGATGACTTTTCTTTGAAAATGCCAGATGAATGGCTGTCTCTGTCTAATACATTGAGTTTCTGACCCTAAACAAACATGCAGCAACAAAAGTCAGACTGAAGTCAGAACTTGATGTGCATACTTACTACAGGTCAGTGACTCAGACAGCACTGCAGGCAATGGGTGAGCGTGACAACAAGCCTACTAGCATTCAGGTGTATTGTGATCTCTAGCTGCTGAACTGAATAACAAGAAATAACCACTGAATGTTATTCTGTATCTAGCTCCATATACTACGGAAAGTCAATAGCTAAGCAATGGAGGTAAAATCAATGGAATCACAGTGACACAGACATTTTATTGACTGCAATTAATTTATTCCTGGCAACAAAACAATACAAAGAGCAATTCTGTAACTGATGCATATTGCTGCCACAAAATGGCCTTATATAACTTACCATATTTAAAGTATAACTAAAGACAATTTTTTATTTATTTTTTTGTTTGAGTTTTAGATTGGTGGAGAATGATTAAAACACTTGTCAGGTTTTTATTGTCGTCTATGTCCCTGTTATGGGAGATTCACCCGTTCTATTTGTTATGTTTACCATTTTCACTGAGGCGGCGTACACACGGCAGGGAATCTCGACGGGCAGAACACATCGTTCCGCCCGTCGAGGTTCCCTGCCGGCCGTCGAAATCGGCGACCCGCCCGTCGGGAATGGCAACCAGCCATTCTTCCGGGCGGGCCGTCGAGGAAATAGAGAGCGTGCTCTCTATTTCGGCTCGACGGGCTTCCCGACGGGAAGCTCGCCGAGACCGTACACACGGCCGAGGTCCTCGCTGGAATGGCTGGTTGCCATTCCCGACGGGCGGGTCGCCAAATTAGACGGCCGGGAGAGAACCTCGACGGGCGGAACGATGTGTTCTGCCCGTCGAGGTTCTCTGCCGTGTGTACGGCGCCTTAGAGTCAGCGTGAAAGAAAATTCCAAATTTTGGGTCGCACCAGAAAGGGAATAGAATAAAAATGTTCCGGGGGGGGGGGATAGTTCTGGTAACTGTCACTTTGGGGGGATTTCCTCACACTTTCTGTTTTAGCTATGGGGCTGGAAGTGAAGAGAAATCTCCCCAATGTGACACAGATGGCAAAAAATTGCCTTTAGTTCTACTTTAACCACTTAGCGACTGCCCCACATACATTTACTGCGGCTGGGCAACCACTCTGTACTAAATCACGTACCTAGTACATGATCTAATACTTCCGAGTGTGGGACAGTAGACAGTAGAAGCCAATCAGTAGGTGCGCTGGGACCCGCCGATCAGTTGATCATAAACAAGGCAGATTGTCATTCTATCAGCGGGGAAAGCCTTAAAGCGGTATTTCACCCTAAACATAATATCTCCCATGCGATCCAGCATACTGGCGTCAGCGCCAGTATGCTGGGTTTTTTTTTTTTTAATAGCACACTGAGGCCTTGTACACACGACGGGAAATATCCGCTGTAAACGGTCCCCGGACCGTTTACAGCGTATATTTGCGCCGGGATGTTTTGATCCGATGGCTGTACACACCATCGGATCAAATTCCCCGCCGGCGGATAGCGCGGTGACGCGGCGGTGACGTTGACGCCGCCACGTGACCGCCACGTCACCGCACCAGGAAGTAAACACTTCCGCGCGCATGCGTCGGATCCATTCACAGGATACGACGCATGTGCGGCAAGATATGTCCGCTGGTTTGCCGTACTAACCAGCGGACATATCTGCCAGCCAGCTATCCGGCGGAAATATTTCAAAGCATGCTTTGGAATTTTTCCGCCGGATGAATCCAGCAAAAAGCGTCCGTTTGCCCCTACACACGAGGGGATTTTTCCGCTGAAATGGTCCGTCGGACCATCTTCAGCGGATTTATTCCCTCGTGTGTACAAGGCCTTACTGTATTATTGTAGAATTCCTTTTCTGTCCCCCGTGGTGGACGGCGCCAGTATAACGCGTCACATCTTCCTAAAATACCCGATATGCACTCGGGTAATCTCGGCGAAAATGCATGCGCCTGCGCACAGACCTAGGAGCTGACTGCGCAGGCGCCGTATTTCTCCGAGAAATACGGCGCCTGCGCAGTCAGCTCCTAGGTCTGTGCGCAGGCGCCGCATTTTCGCCGAGATTACCCGAGTCCATATCGGGTATTTTAGGAAGATGTGACGCGCTATACTACAGCCGTCCACCGCGGGGGACAGAAAAGGAATTCTACAATAATACAGTAAGTGTGCTATTAAAAAAAAAAAAAACAGCATACTGGCGCTGACGCCAGTATGCTGGATCGCATGGGAGATATTATATTTAGGGTGAACCTCCGCTTTAATCCTGTGTTTTTGCAAAAGCAGGAACATGTATCTCTGCCTTCCCCTAGTCAGTGATATTCATTTGCTATTGTCACACAACTGGGTGGGCTCGGAGCGCAGTGCTCTGTGCCCAAGCCCATTATTTTATGAAGCCTATTAGAGCCTCTTACTCTAATTATTTGCTAATGGACGGGCCGCCACTGTTGAATGACTGTTGCCAAAAACATGTCTATGCATTAAAGCATCCTCAGCACATTAATATGCAGCACTCAGTTTAGTAATGTTCATTCCATTGCTCATGCCTCTCTATTCTGTAGATTGCAGGACATTCCGATTGCCAGGGGCGTCAGGAGACCCGGGTTTAGGGGGCTGGATCCCCGAATGGGTCCCGTAAAGCCCCGAATCTCTGGCATTTAGCTCTTCATTGTTAGCTCCGAGCAGCGAGAGCTGGGACTATTTGATCCCGAGCGCGGCCGAGTGTGGCTGAGTGCCACCGCGCCGAGTGTGGCCGAGTGCCGCCGTGCCGAGTGTGGCCGAGTCCTGCCGAGTGCGATAGATACTGGGCCATCTCTGGGTGATAGCAAGATATTTAAAAGGCAACTAGATCCAACAGGCAGCAATGTAAATGCAAATGCTAATGGCAAAAAGACCTCTCACCACACACACATGCTTGTCTCTGGTGGTCCCCTAAAGGCCAGATGAGATGTTGTGCAATGCACATAGGACTCCCTCCATTGCCAGCATTAGATAGATTAGAGGCTTTCTCCCCCCTCCATGGTTCAGGCTCTGCTCTATCATGTTTTACCATGTGTAGCTCCCTGCAGCCAGACTCTCTATCTCCTCTGGGGTCAGCAGTTGTGCCCCCTACAAAAAGGAGAGAATATACCTGTGGGCAGAGGGATAGGAGCTGCACACCCCGTATAATAGACAGAGAAACTTTCCCCAGTGGGGTTTTGAGGCAGCAAAGGTAAAAATAGTACAATGCAAGAGAATATTTAAAAAAGGGAGAGATTTTATTAATGGCTGGTACAAAAGGTTAAAATGATGTAGAGGTAATCAAAGAAAGAGTTGCGGCATTGGTAATTGCACAGGTGATGCAAGATATTCTAACGCATTTCAACCAAATGGTCTTCTTCAGAGGTTTTTGTTTTTTTGCCAAAACTGAAAAAAAGGGTAGTACATACAGTTATTGTCATTATTATAAAAATAAAGATGTTGACTTCCTATATATCCGCCCCGTCAAGGGACATAAGGAGTCCCAGACTTGGGGAAGGAAGGTAAAAGGAGGAGAAATAATCAATGTGGGTTAGATAAATGAAAAAATATACAGTTTTTTTACCCGGTTACTACATGTGGAAAGTTCCAAGCCAAGCTCCTATGTGAAAGTAGGGATGATCCAGTGGAATCCACAGGTGGTCTATCCGTTGTCAGCGAGCTCCAGGAGGCTGTGTCCCAAGACAGTGAGGTGGCCGCATGTAACTAGACGAGGGATCAAAAGGCAGCACAAGCCCGTATTGGGCACTGGGCCAGGGCCAAAGAAAGCCCTGCAATGGGTGGAATGAATAAGATATAAGTATATTAATAAATAAATAAATATGGGGAAGAGTTTGCAGCATATGTATGCATGCACTCTTTAATAAATCCCCAGAGGATTTTATGTAAGACATAAGCCTGTAAGTGTCCTCTTTAATAAAGAGGGTAAGTACTGTGGTTGACCGATTAACTCAAGATAATATCGAAGGGTAGTCTATACCTTAGAAACATGAATGGAGGAATCCCAGAAAGGAAAGGGAACGTGAGAGGAGTGGAGTGAGGAGTGATCGAGTTGTGCCCCCTACCTGCAGTTCTGGACACACAGGACTCTGCCAAAAAAAACCTGCACCACGACCACCCCGGATCCCCCCCCATATGTCAGGTAGGTGTATGTATGTCAGGTAGGTTAGTGTATTTGGGTCAGGTAGGTGAGGTCAGTGTATGTAGGTCAGGTAGGTAAGTGTATGTAGGTCAGGTAGGTGAGGTCAGTGTATGTAGGTCAGTGTATTTCAGGTAGGCCAGTGTATGTATGTCAGTGTATGTACTGTATGTGAGGTAGGTCTGTGTATGTCAGGTAGGTGTATGTAGGTCAGGTAGTCAGTGTATGTATGTCAGGAAGGTCCGTGTATGTCAGGTAGGTGTATGTAGGTCAGGTAGTCAGTGTATGTATGTCAGGTAGGTCCGTGTATGTCAGGTAGGTGTATGTAGGTCAGGTAGTCAGTGTATGCATGTCAGGTAGGTCAACGTATGTCAGATAGTCAGTGTATGTATGTCAGGTAGGTCAGTGTAATGGTCAGTGTGTAAGGTAGGTGAATTTAGTGTTCAAAATTGATGGGCAATGGTAAGCCAGACAGCAACCTGTAAGCAAGCTTACCCCCCGCCATACAACCCCGCCGCCAAGCCCAAAAAAACTGCGCCAACCACGATCATCTCGGATAACGCCCCCCCCCCGTGTCAGCCTCGGGCTGAAGCCCCTGGTCTTCTTGCCACCTAGCAACGCCCCTGCCGATTGCTGGATATATGGCCCACGAAAACTCCTCTTTTGCTCAGTGGGTTTACTGGTACTGTATCCTTTATAATTACAGTGGCACAAAAACACCCCCTAACCGATTCAAATCTAAATAGGAATTTAATGGCACCCCACCATGAGTATAATAAAAAATAGTATCTTTATTATAACAAGTTAAAATCCCAAAAAGGATTTGACAAACAAATTGGTTTGCCCAGTCTGTAACCACAATATAGACAAATATAAAAATAGCGTGCCCCCCAACTCAAACATTCATGGGGGTCATCAAGATATTTTCTTCAATGGGTTTTGGAGGACAAAGCCTGTTTTTTCTGGAAGAACAAAGCTTTTTAGATATCTAAAAATGTAAAGATGGAGGCCAACTTGTTAATTACATTTTGACATATTGGTATATTGATTACCTATTCAATACATATTACTACCTGTATAGATGTTGACAGAGTATGCAGTGTAGTAAAAACCAATGGACCCCAAAAATCCAAGGCCTCCAACCAGGATAAACAATAGGATCATCAGGGTGTAAGATGTAATTATGCAGCTTTCTCAAAGAGAGAATGACATTTAAGCTATTTAAATTCTGTTCTGTGAGAATAAAAGAAAGTGAACTGCACGTGCATGGATAGGGAACAAGGCCAAGTGAGTTTCTGAGACAGCGTATATAAGGGCGCGTACACACGATGAGGCATGTCTGCTCAAACATCTCCGACGGACCGTTTCCAGAGGACATGTCTCATCGGATTTTGGTCCGATGGCGTGTACACACCATCGGACGAAAATCCCCTCGGGCTGAAGACGCGGTGACGTGGCGGTGACGTTGACGCCGCCACGTCACCACTCCAGGAAGTAAAATACTTCCACGCATGCGTCAAATCCATTCGACGCATGCGCGGAGATTTCTGTCCGCTGGTGAGTGTACTAACCAGCGGACATATCGGACGTGCATTGAAATTTGTCCGCTGGGAAAACATGTCCGCTAGCCCGTACACACGATCGTTTGTATGCGGCCTAACACTCAGTACATCCTGCCATATTCAGGATGGGGAGAGATGAACAATGGAATAAACAGCTTAAAAATTAGGCTTTCTTTTACTAAATGGAGTACTGCATAATAATATCCTGAGGATGTGAAAAGCACTTTTCCTTACCCAGTCCTCCACCCTCCTATCAATCAGTGTTCCGTTTCTCATGGCAGTGGACTACTCCCTGGCATCTTCACACCCAGTGCAGAGCTATGGGCTCTGCATCAATCTTTTTAATACATATTAAATAATATATGTCAATCTTGATGATATCAGAGTGCTTTAGACTGCCAAAGCACTGGTTAGAAGAAGTCCCCTAGAAATACAGTGGGTATAGAAAAGTCACATTGTGTTGCTTTTGCAGCCTGAAATGAAGACAGACAGACACAATTTTTATTTTACCCAGATGTATTTACTCAGAGCAACTTATAACATCTAAGTGAAATATATAACACCAACATGTCAGAAAAAAAAATCTAAATCGGTGAGTTGGAAAAAGGATCACCCCCTCCACTTCACAATGGCAAACAAAACCATGTGACTTTCAACTGTGATCATCTGTAATAATTTGGATTAGCTTAGCATTAAAATAGCTTTTCTGGAGCATTTCAGTCCCTGGTAGTGCAACCGAATCAAATAATCAACTATGGGTGGGAAGGCAAAATATCTCTGGGATAAAGTTGTGGACAGGCACAAATCAGGAGATGGATACAAAAAAATACAAAGGCTTTAAACAATGCCTAGAAGCACAGTAAAGCCTATTATTAAGAAATAGGAGGTGTTTGGTACAACACTCCCCCATTGGACAGACATATCTCCAAACTGGATGAAAGAGACTACCAAGAGGCCTACAGCAACTGTGAAGCAGTTGCAGGAACTTATGGCAAAGATTAGCCATTGTGTACATGTGACAGCACTATCACCAATTCTCCATAAATGTGGCTTGTATTGTAGGGTTGCAAGAAAAAGCTACTCCTCGAGAAAGGTCACTTGCAGTCACGACTGAGCTTACCTGTATTTTTTTTTTTTATGACGGAGCTTTGCCAAATGCACCTTGAAGATTCTGATGCCACATGGAAAAAGGTGTTATGGTCAGATGAGACTAAAATGTAATTATTGGGCCTCAACAACAAACGATGTGTCTGGAAGAAATCCGATACAGCTCTGCACCCAAATAACACCATTCCTACAGGAAAGCATGAAGGTGGTACTGGGACTGGTACAGGGACTGGAGCACTTGTCAGGATAGAATATAAATGGATGGGGCAAAATCATCCAATTCAAAATCTGCTACCTTCTGACAGAAATGTATCAATGGGGAAAAGGTTTATCTTCCAACATGACAATGACCCAAAGCACATAGCAAAAGTGACCACACAGTGATTGAAGGGTAGAAAGGTGAATGTCCTTGCATAGTTTAGTCAGAGCCCAGACATAAACCCCATTGAAAATCTGTGGAATGACTTGAAGTTAGTAAAGACATATCCCAACAGTTAAAATGCTGTATTTAAAGCAAAAGGTAGTTCAACAAAATACTGACACATGGGGGTTACCCTTTTTCCAACTCAGTGATTCTGTGAATTTTTTAAATTTGTTTCTGACATGTTTTTTTTATCTTTCACTTGGATGTTATAAGTTGGATAAAACAAAAATGGTGTTCGTCTTCATTTCAACTTGCAAAGCAACACAATGTGATTTTAAGGGGGGGGGGGGTGATTTTTTTCTATACCCACTGTAAATGAGTAGTGAACCCTTGTGCAGGCTCAGGCCCACTGCAAAGGAGGGCTTTTTTGTTTTCTGGAGTTTAGCTTTAAAGGCAAGCTAAACCTTTATATGTTTATCTCTAGACATAGCCACAAACAAGTGCATATTAGTTTAATATACACTGTCATTTCAATAAGTAGTAGCTAAAGAAAAAAAAGCAGTTTTGTTTTTATTATTTTTGAGATACATTTCATCTCACCAAAAATGCCTTTTACTGCAAGCAGACGTCTGGCTTCATTTCCTTCAAATTTCCTGGAGGTTTCTCGTGACATCCAATTTCATGCTTTACTTTTTTACGAGCACCTGATGCATAGGAAGGGATTAGAATTATGAAGCTACTGTGCACCAGATGTATTTCTTCTTGCTGCTTCCACTTAAAACCGTGGGATGGAAGGGCAATTTTTCATTCTAACATTGTTACACTACAAAAATTAAAAAGCCACTCCAGATAACTTGTAAAAAAAATCAGCAAGTTACTAATGCTAGCAAATAAACAATTGCACTAGGCTAAAAATAAAACTCTCACTTAAAGGGGTTGTAAACTTCTCATCAACATAGGGACAAGGTGCTTCGGGTGGGGGCCCCTGCCCCAAAGCAACCCCCCATATTGAGGGCATGTGGCCCAGTATGGTTCAGGAGGGGGGGGTGCTTGCTCCCCCTCTTTTCTGGCCTGGATTTTGGGGGGCCCGCTGCGTTTTATTTTTAATTTTGGCGTTGGGTTCCCCTTAAAATCCATAGCAGACCCAAGGAGCCTGGTAGGGATTGGGGGGGACATATTTTTGTATTACCGACATAGGTTTGAAAGCTTGAAGCCGGGAAAATCTATTTAAATGTATATTTTTTAATGATATATGTCAGTTTTGCTGCAGCAGGTTCTATACATGGTACAGATGCGCCACGTTACAGGCAGACTAAGGGGACCCCCCATGCACTATGTTTAAAGGAATTTTAATTTTTTATTGTTTCACTTTAAGCATCATTAAAATCAGTGCTTCTTCAAAAACAATCTTTTTTTAAACTTTTTTATGCATTAATACATGTCCCCCAGGGCAGTACCCGGGTATATATAAAATGAAAAAAAAATATATATATATATATATATATATATATATATATATATATATATATATATATATATATATATATATTGAATTATAGTATTTAAAACAATATACAGTTTTTTTTCAGCGTAAGCGAAAGCATGCAATATTATCAAAGAATATTTACTGAATCTGTAAGCAGGTGCATTCTCCAGTTTTTGTTACCCATGGTAGAACCTGACCCTGCGGCCATATTTGACGATTCGTCATCTAGTGTCACGCACTCCACGTCACAGCTGTTTAACCACTTGCGGCCCCGCATATGCTCAATTGATGGCAGCTTAGGGGATCTGAATATCCAACCTGCCGTCAATTGACGTCATCGTTTTGTCCGGCCTCTGGGGGGCGCGCGCGCGCACCCGGCGCGTCCCCGAGATGCCAATGCGCGTGCCTGGCGGTCGCGATGTCCGCCAGGTACCCGCTGATCGGTAGACATGTGCAATTTTTTTCGTTACGAATACGTTTTCTGTCATTATTCGTTATTTTCGTTGATTCGTTAACCTACGAATGAACGAATGGTTTAGCGCAAATAATAACGAATAACGATATTTCCAAAAATAACGAATATGGAAAACTACGAAGATACGAAACTACTAAATGTAAAAGAACAACACAACGAAAGAAAAAAGAAACGAAAACATAGAAATAACGAAAACACCGAACACAAAAAAAAAATCATAATTACGAAAAATAAACGAAAATGCAAACTTACTAACATTTGAAGAATGAAAAGAAAACAACCGAAATGCCGAACAAAGAATAAAAAACGAAAAGCAAAACTAATGAAAAATAAATTACGAATCTTCGGAAAACGGAAATGAAATAATGTAAATTCAATTTCATTAGTACTGTGACCAATAGCCACTCAGCGCTGTCCCTTCCCCTGAAGAGGTTTGTTCCTTCCCCCAATGAGCTTCTTTCTTATGTGGCTCCTTGACCTTGTGTCTTTATCTGTGTTAGTCAATCGCAGTAAATTACGATGTTTTACAAAATTACGACGAGTAGTGTGTCGAATAAACGTAAAATGTATTTTAACAGAATTACGAATGCAATAAAATCTACAAAAGAACGTTGTTATAATCAAATGAAATTAGACACGAAAATACGAATGATCATAAAGCAACGAAGATTTATTTCTTACGAAAATACAAACGCGGCATGATGGAAAATATAATGTAAATACGAATATCAAAACAACGAAAAATAAACCAACGTAAAAACGAATGAACGAATAAATTCATTGTAAAAATACGAACGAGGCAGAATACAACATTTAACGAAAATACTAATCTCGAATCAACGAAGAATAAACTAACATAAAAAAACGGAAACGGAAAAAAAAGTGTTACGAAAATACTAAAGAGTACGAATACGATAACTAACGTCTTACGAAATTACGACTCGTTACGAATCACGATAAACGAACAGAAACGAAACAGAAATAAACGAAAATTTTTGTTGTGCACATGTCTACTGATCGGCAGTTTTAGAGCAGGGACGTGAAGCTCTGTGAAGCACACAGCTCCACGTCGTGTCAGGGAGAGGTGACAGATGCTGTTTCTCTTGTACATAGGGAGACAGCATCGGTCACCTCCCCCAGTCCACCCCCTCCCCCAACACAGTTAGAACACACCCAGGACTCACATTTAACCCCTTCCTCACCCCCTAGTGTTAACCCCTTCACTGCCAGTCACATTTATACAGTAATTAGTGCGTTTTTATAGCACTGATCGCAGTATAAATGTGAATGGTCCCAAAAATGTGTCAAAAGTGTCCGATGTGTCCGTCGCAATATCTCAGTCCTGACAAAATTCGCAGATCGCCGTATTACTAGTAAAAAAAAAAAAAAAAAAAAAAAATTGTCAGAATTCTATCCCTTATTTCCTAGCCACTATAACCTTTGCGCAAACCAATTACTATACGCTTATTGCGATTGTTTTTTTTACCAAAAATATGTAGAATACATATCGGCCTAAACTGAGAATTATTTTTATTTTTTTAAAAATTGGATTTTTATTATAGCAAAAAGTAAAAAATATTCTGTGTTTTTTTTCAAAATTGTCGCTCTTTTTTGTTTATAGCGCAAAAAAAAAATAAAACGCAGAGGCGATCAAATACCACCAAAAGAAAGCTCTATTTGTGGGGAAAAAAAGGACGTCAATTTTGTTTGTAAGGCACGTCGCACGACCGCGCAATTTTAATTTAAAGCGACGCAGTGCTGAAAGCTGAAATTTCGCCTGGGCAGGAAGGGGGTATATGTGCCCAGTAAGCAAGTGGTTAAAGCAGAGAAACAATGCAATCACATAAATTCCAGACCATTTAATTGAGCAAATCAGTAGCTAAAAGGGAAAAATCAAGAGGCAATGAAAGAAAATGGAAAATTGTTATTCTTACCTACGGTAATTTTCCTTTCCTGGCCTGTCCTCACGTCAGCACATCATGGGTTAATCCCCTCCTCCGGTCTACCAGTACCACCTTCTCCTAGCTAATAAGTAGGGGGCCCCTCCTCCCCAGTCCTTGTTCCACTAATTTGGCGGACGACAGACTATAGGGAGGGAAAGGCTGTGCTAACGTGAGGACAGGCCAGGAAAGGAAAATTACCGTAGGTAAGAATAACAATTTTCCATTTTCCTGGCCAGTCATCCCGTCAGCACATCATGGGATTTAATTTAGCACCCTAGGGCGGGAAAATGTATATAAGACTCGGACGACAACTATAAATGCTGCTTAAGTGAATCTTTCTTTATTTTGCCTGAAAAGAAGCCGATACCACGGCATTTCCGAAACTAGACGCCTTAGATGACGTCACGTCTAGATTGTAATGTCTTGCAAAGGTCTTGCAGGAACTCCAACTGGCCGTCCTGCATATTTCCTCAACTGGTATTTTGGCAAATGCTGCCCAGGAGGCTGCCACCCCTCTGGTAGAGTGAGCTCTAGTTGCCTGAGGAGGCGTCAGCCCTTGTTTCTCGTACGTGAGTTTTATTACTTTGGTGATCCAGGTCGAGATTATTCTTGTTGAGGCTGCTTGTCCTTTTTTAGGCCCAAAGGGTAAGATGAAAAGGGAATCCGTTTTGCGCACTTGTTGAGAACGATGCAGGTAAATTGAGAAAAGGTTTACCATGTCAAGAGGTCTGAGGTCCAGTTCTTCTTCCTGCCTAGGAGGTGATGTAAAGCTAGGTAGCACTGCCTCCCAGTTAAGGTGAAATTTTGAAATTACCTTGGGCGTTGTTATTGGTGAAGGCCTCAGAATTACCTTGTCTGGAAGGATGATGCAGTACGGTTCCTTACTGGACAGGGCTGCCAGCTCGGATACCCTTCTTGCCGATGTTACGGCGGTGAGAAAGACCAGTTTAAGTGTTAGAAACCAGAATGGACAGGATTCTGCCGGTACAAAAGGATGTAGAATCAGTGCTCTTAGTACTGTGCCTAAGTCCCAGGCCGGAAATAGAGACTTTCTTGGAGGATTAATTTTCATGGTCGCTTTTAGGAATTGTTTTACCAGAGGTTCGTCTGCCCACCTGTATCCTGTAAAACATGACAAGGCTGAAATTTGTACCTTCAATGTGCTATAGGCTAAGCCTTTGTTTAGAGCAGATTGCAAAAAGTCCAGTACTTGTGTCACATTTGGATTCACCGAAGCAAAACTCTTCTGTAACGCAAAAGTTGTAAACTTTGCCCAAATCCTGTTGTAGGTGGCGTTAGTTGAGCCTTTCTAGCCTTTAACAGTGTTGAGATTACCTCCTTTGAAATGCCTTGTGCCTGGAGTCTGGTTGATTCAGCAGCCAGGCCGTCAGTTGCAACCTGTTCGGGTTGGGGTGTATCCATTGGCGCTGCCACAGGAGATCCCTCTTTAGCGGCAGATGTATCGGGGGGACGACGCCATGTGTAGGAGTAGAGGGAACCACGGCCTCTGCGGCCAAAATGGTAGAATTAATATTGTGTGGACCCTTTCTCTCGCGATCTTTAACAAAGTCCTCATTACTAGCGGCACCGGCGGGAAGATGTAGACTAGGGGAAAGTCCCATGGAATAGAGAAGGCATCCTGGGTCAAGGCTTTGTTGCAACGGAACCTGGACACACATTGGGGTGTCTTTGTATTGACTTGGGTCGCCATTAGATCCACTGAGGGTGTCCCCCACTCGGAAAAGATTGGTTCTAGGAACTTCTTGTTCAAGGCCCATTCGTTCTTGTTGAGGAACTCCCGACTCAGATGATCCGCGATGGAATTCTGGCTGCCCGGAATGTAGGCTGCTGTTAGGGCTTCCAGATGTGCTTCGGCCCACACAAATATTTTGGTTGCTACCTGCAGAAGTGCCAAGCTCTTGGTTCCGCCCTGTCGGGCTATATATGCCACCGCCGTTTTGTTGTCTAACATTAGTTTGACTCGAGCTCCCTGTACTAGCTTCTCGAAGGCCCGCAAGGCCAGGTATGCGGCCTGCAGCTCCAAGAGGTTGGAGTGTCGGGATTCTGTCTTGCTCCAAACTCCCTGCATCTGCCTGCCGAGGCAGTGAGCACCCCAGCCCCGGAGACTGGCATCCGAAGTTATCAGAACCCAGTCCCCGGGGCTGAGGGGCATGCCCCGCGACAGGTTCTCTGATGACTTCCACCACGCTAGGTTCTGTCGAATCCGGCTTGGTATGCAAATCCTCTGATGGAGAGAGGTACCGTCCCATTGGTTCAGGAAGGTTGCCTGGAAGGATCTTGTGTAGAACCTTGCCCAAGGAATGGTTGGGCTTGCTGCAGTAAACATCCCGAGTAGGGTCATACAATCTCTTGCCGTTAGCGACGTTGACTTCATCACGGTGCTGATGCAGGCTACCAATTCTGCCTTCTTCCGTTTGGGTAGGAGGACAAGGCCTCTGTTTGTATTGAAAATCAGTCCCAGATATTCCATCTGTTGTGAGGGAATCATTTGGCTCTTTTGCCTGTTGATGATCCAGCCAAATCTTGATAGGATCTCTAGAACCGTCTCGCGTTGGGACGCCAGTTCTCCGCTAGAGCGTACTACTACCAGAATGTCGTCTAGGTAGTGAAATATTTTTATGCCTTTCAGGCGAATGATGGCAATCACAGCTAGCAGGATCTTGGAAAACACTTGCGGAGCTGTGCTGATGCCGAACGGCAGACACCTGAATTGGAAGTGATCTTTCCCTACCAAGAATCTTAGGTATCTTTGGTGGCTGTCGTTGATTGGGACGTGCAAATATGCATCCGTTAGATCGACTGATATCAGCCAGTCTCCTGGTTGCAACACAGAGATGATTGTAAATACAGATTCCATCTTGAACGTCTTGAGTTCTATGAAGTGGTTTAGAAACCTCAGGTCCAGAACTGGTCTGAGATCCCCGATGCTTTGGGAACTAAAAAGATTGGAGAGTATACCCCTTTTCCTTGTTGGGATAGGGGTACCGGTGAAATTGCATTCTTTTGCTGTAAGTCGTCTAAATATTCTTGTATGCAGTTCCGTTTCCTCTGGTCTGTCGGCCATTCTGTGTGGACCACCGTATTGGGTGGTTTCTTCTGAAAAGATATTCTGTAACCGTACTTGACCGTCTTGCAGACCCACTGGTCCTTGACTTCTTCAGCCCACACCCCCCAGAAGGACATTAACCTGCCGCCCACCTGGGGGGAATAGGCGGTTAACCCGTTAAAAAGACTTTTCGGGTTTTTTGGCGGTCTGTGCCACTCTAGACTTTACTTTCCGCAAGAAAGAATTTTGTGGATTTTTCCAGTAGGGTCTTGTATATTCCCGTCCTGGCCTGTATGACCTGGCGTCATATGCCCTCTTGTAGTCTAGCTGGGCTGGCCGAGTGGCCTGCTGTGCCTTCCTGGGTCTTTGTGGTATTAGACCCGACTTTCCCCCAGTAGCTCGACTAATAGCTTCTTCTAGGGTCTTTCCGAACAGCACCTTGCCGTTAAACGGAATGTTGCAGAGACTCAATTTTGAGGTGCTATCAGCTCCCCAATGTCGCAACCAGAGGGCCCTCTTTGCTATCACTGCAAAAGCCATGATTTTTGCGAGTAACTTTGTCAGGTCCATAGAGGCTTCTGCTATGAAATCGGCGGCAAGGTCGAATTCCTCCATTGTTTGTATGACTGACTCTGTATCTGCCTTTAAGGCTGCTTGGGTTCTTGTGGTCCAAACCTTGAGTGCTCTGGAGACTGAGGTTAGGGCAATGGCTGGACGGCACGCTGCAGTACACCTTTTTCAGGTCTGTGTCTGCACGTCTATCCATTGGGTCTTTGAAGGTTGTAGAATCTTGCAATAGCAACGCGACATGTCGGGCCAGACGTTGTAAGGCCGCATCTATGCCCAGCGGAGAGTCCCAAAGGTCTGCTTCTGGGGTTTTAAAAGGGTACAACCTTGAGAAACGATTTTGTATGTTTGCCCGCTTCTCCGGCTTTTCCCATTCTTCCTCGAACCATTCCCGGATCTCTGGCAAGAGGGGGAAGGTAACCCCTTGTCTCTTCCGGCTAGGAAAAAATCTTTAAATTTTTTCAGGTGGCTGAACATCCTGATCCCAATCAATGGCCTCCCTTACGGCTGTGACAAATGATTCAATATATTGAAAATCAAATAAATATTCTGAGGGCTCTTCAGAGTCCGATGAGTCTATTAACAGCGCCTCCCGGGCAGGTGATTCGTCGCGCACTGGCTGATTGGATCTAGACCTAGGTGATTTGGTGGCTGAGGCTGACTGAATACCCTCTGCCACTGCTTCTTGAATATAGTCTCTAATTCTTCTCGCCTCTGCTTCCCTGTCTGTAGCCACATCCTTAATGCAATTGGTGCATAGAAGTTTGCCAGGTTCGGATGGTGCCGAACATGCCCAGCAAAGACCATCGTCTGGGCGGGGTCTTGGTAAATTTGGCTCTGCTACAGTCGCAGAGTGAGTGGATTTGCATGCTGGACTAGAATGGGACTTATGCATTGCCCGAGAGCCAGACGCTTGCGGAGATTTTGAGCGGTGGCGGGACTTTTTTCTCCGTTCATGTCTTATCTTAGGGCTTCTGCTCCTAAAAAGACAACCAAGAAACACTACCTTTAGATCTTGGTATTGCACTCTTTTACATTATGGCCCCCGTTGACCCCTCCTACCTGTCCGGTGACTTTGGTGCATTCTGGGGCTGTGGTGAGCTCATGCTGTGTAAAAAAGATACACATATCAGGCGGTGAAGCAATTGATACCAACGCACTAAGAACAAGCGTGTACCTAAAAAGTCCCTTTTTTTTTTTTTTTTATCTATTTACATACACACATTTATTTTTTATTTATTTTTACATACACACATTTTGTATTTTTTTTTTTTACATACACACATTTTTTTTTTCAACCTCCTGTTTACCTTTAAGGAGAAGAAAAAGTTCCAGGGTGGCAGCACTTTTTGGTGTCTAAAAACGAGGATGGAAGTCCTGTTAGGCAGAGTGTCTTTTAGAGGAAAAAAAAAAAAAAAAGATACCTTTTAAAACTTGCAGCTAACACAATCCTAACACACCCCCCTCCTCAGCTGAAGGCTTACCTAGAGCTTCCTCTCCCAGACAGTGGCAGACCACACTGAGCTTCCTGCCCTGGAGAGTTTTTATAGCCGATTTGGGGTCCGCCCACGGCACGCCCCGGCCCCGCCCCCTTGTGATGTCACCGCCGACTAGCAGAAAGTGGAGGAGGGAGGGGCGGCGCACTCCTACGGAGTTCAGAGCTGAGTGAGGAGAGGGAGCCACAGCATGTCCTAACAGACGGACAGGAGACACACCACAGCCCCTGTTAATACAGTAAGCTTCCTACAAGCTAAAACGCCCACAGCTCATGCACCCGAGCGTCCAGTGTCATAAAGGGGCATACCTTTATTACTTCTGGACCTTCCAACCCAAGGAGAGGCTGAACCTGGGTGGGGATGGTTCGGCAGGGGGGTTCTTTTCTTCCTTGTCCCTTGAAATGTTTTGTTTGTCTGGAAGAGTCTTAGGTGGTCTGATCGTCCGACCAAAAAAAAGGAACAAGGACTGGGGAGGAGGGGCCCCCTACTTATTAGCTAGGAGAAGGTGGTACTGGTAGACCGGAGGAGGGGATTAACCCATGATGTGCTGACGGGAGGACTGGCCAGGAAACATGTTTTACTTTGCCACTATCTGAGAAAAGACTTCCATCTTACCCTCTGTTAAGAACATATTGCTTGTATGTTAACATGAAAAGGTGGGCACAGTCTGTATATAGTTTGTCTTCTTAGTTGATACATTGGAAATTACTCATTTGACTGTTTTTTTTAGAAAACACAAAATGTAATGTCCTGCTATGACCTTCCCTATTGATTTGCAGTATAGTCTCAGAAAAGCACTGTCTGCCATATATAATTGCTGGAGCAGATTATGTAATAACTCATCTTTGAGCCACAGTAACAGAAAACAGGTGACAGACATTCACTAGCCTAGCTGGCCTTGATAACATCAGTAGCTAGAGATTTTTTTGCCATTTAACTGCTTTATTTGCAGTGAACCAAAACGTTCCAATCATCAGTGTCTGGAATATTAAAGGCATGACAAACTTACCTAATGTAATGGACAGCAATCCATATCCCCTCGGAGAAGGACAACCTGCATGATTACAGGAATGTTCCTTAGGGCAGTAAGAAGCAGCGGCTACTGACTGTGGAGAGTAGCAGGCCAGACATCTATAGCGACTGCGTGGTGGACACAGGTGGTACACAGGGTACACTGGAGGCATATAATGTTACAGGATGCTCTTTGGTCACAAGGTGACATAGAATGTTCAGGGGCCAATGGATGACACAGAATGCTGCAGAGTCATTAGACGACACAGAATGCTCAGGGGTCACTGGATGCTCAGGGTGCACTGGAGACACAGGTGTGATTAAGTAGCACAGAATCCTCAGGGTGCACTGGAGTCACACAAAATGACACAGGGTACACAGGATGAACTGGAGTTACAGGGTCACACAGGATGCTCTGGGTGCTTTGTAGTCACAGGGGTCACAGAGAATACCCAGGGTACACTGGGGTCAAAGTGGTCTCATGGTGTTTTTTTGGTGTTCTGGACTTACAGGGGTCACACAGGATGCTTAGTGGGTTCTGGAGTCACAGGGGTAACAGAGGATTCCCTGAATGCTCTGGAGTCACAGTTGTAACAGAGGATGCCCATGGTGCTCTGGAGTAACAGGTGTAACAGCAGATGCCCATGGTGCTCTGGAGTAACAGGTGTAACAGTGGATGCCCATGGTGCTCTGGCATCACAGGGATCACAAAGTATTCTCAGGGCTCTTTGGAGACAGAATGTTTCAGGAGCTCTGGAGTCACAGGGATCACAGGACATGCCAGGGCCCCTGAAGTCACAGACATCACATAGAATGCTCAGGGTGCTCTGAAGTCACAAGGGTCACTCAGGATGCCGAGGGTGCTCTGTAGTCACAGCAGTCAATGGCATAACACAGGAGCTGGATGCTAGCATGGAGGACAGAGCAGACATTAAGATATAGGTGAGTACAGTAGAAGGAAGAACATGGCTGCAGCCTAGTAGGATGTTGTGTAGCACCCCCTTACTTTCAGTATGGGCACTACGCTAAAGTTAGCTAGAATGGGAGAGCTACGTTGCTCCCATTCGTGATTTATTTAAATTATGACCCTTGTCGGTCCAGAAAGGTCTCCTGGACCAATCTGCATTCTAGGGATGTGGTATCGTCTCCGGCCAGCAGTTGGTGCCAGCAGGGTTTCTGGCAGAGCAAGTCTTCCCCAGCAGCCAATTAGAGGAGTTCTGGGGAGGGGTATATCTGTGACAGGTGTCAAGTGTTCTAAAATCTGGGTGCAGCATCCACCTTCAGAGTGTGCGCACCTATGGGCCCTGCCGGCGCGGCCCTCCTGGCCAAGCTTTCAGGCTTCATCGAGCCTCAACCGGAGGCGAAAGAGGACCCCAGTAATCCACTGGGTTCCAGTTTCCATTGAAACGGATCTCAGGCTGAGTGACGCACTAATCGGGGATCTGGTGACCGGGATGCTACAGGTACGCATTTCTGTCTCCCGGTGACCCGGGCTGGAGTCCATTGGAAGGATTTGCCCCTATATTCATCCATTATGGACCGCTGTTACTAAGGGCTGGATTTCCTATTCACATCCAGGCCTGACACTGCAAGTTCATTACTCTCATAAACCTTTTCTCTCCTAACTTAAGTTGATGTTGGCTATGTTGGCCTAGAAATAAAGTCTTGGAAAACTTTATTAAATGTCTGGACCTCCGTTCACTACTTTGTTCCTGCATCACACCCCTAGACAACGATAGAGTTATGTAATGTGCCGGACCCAACAATCAACCAGCGCCTCCTTCGGGGGTAGTGCTACAGTTGCATGAACACTGAGTAGGGTTGCCATCTGTCCAGGATTCACCTGGACAGTTTGGGTTTGGAAGCTTGTGTCCAGTTTTTAGTCTGCCTGAAACCCGGACACATTATTTGAATGAATGAAAAACTTATATAGCGCGGCACATGCGAACTAAATCGCCTCTGGGCGCTTGTTGTTTCTGTGTCTCTTGACATCAAAAGAGCAGAGTTTTAATCTGTCTTCTGAAGGTCAGGTGGTTTTCCTCCAACCGAATGTTGGTTGGTAAAGCGTTCCATAGTCTGGGACCTTGGAAAGCAAACCTTCTTTCTCCTTTGGACTTGTATCTGGCTTTGGGTACCTTGACCAGATTTTGGTCGGTGAATCGCAGAACGCGATTGGAATTGTGGGCTTCTATCTTTTCGCATAGATATTGCGGGGCCTTCCCATGGATGCACTTATGTGTCAGACAGAGTGCTTTGAAAGCAATTCTGTCCTTTACTGGCAACCAATGAAGGGTCCTCAGTGAAGGTGAGATGGATTCCCAGGGTTTTTCCCCAGTCACAAGTCTGGCGGCCGTATTTTGAACGACTTGCAGACGAGCGATTTGGTACTTAGGGAGTCCGAGGTAAAGGGCATTTGCATAGTCCAATCTGGAGTTTACAATTGTTCCTACCACGACTGCTACGTCTTCTTTGGGGATAAATGGGGTAAGTCTGCGTAGTAGGCGCAGCAGATGGTGAGATCCGCTGACTACTGACCCGAAGATGACGCCTAGACTTTTGACTTTGGCGCTAGGGGTGATGATCTGGCCCAAAATGGGCGGGGGTTTCCAAGTAGTTGCCAGTTGACTCTTGCGACTGGCATGAAACAGAAGAAGTTCTGTTTTGGAACTGTTGAGTTTAAGATAACTCTTAGTCATCCAGTTTTCTATCAAAGAGAGACAATTCTCTAAACTGAGATGATGATCCTTTTTGTTGCAGATGCGAAAATACAGTTGCGTGTCGTCTGCATATGAGTGATAAAGTAGGTCTTGGCTACTGATAATTTCAAAGAGAGGGCGAAGATAGATGTTGAAGAGTACCGGTGACAAAGGGGATCCTTGAGGGACTCCACATGACACCGTGCGTTTTTCAGAGGTGAAAGGTCCCAATTTCACTGTTTGTGATCGGTTTTCCAAAAAGGAGGAAAACCATGGTAGATCACCTTCTGCGACTCTGGCTACCTCAGCCAGCCGAGTCAATAAAAGTTTGTGGTCTACAGTGTCAAAGGCTGCGCTTAGGTCCAGCAGAACCAGGAGAGAGGATTCTCCTTCGTCTGCGGCCTCGAGAGCGTCATCCCATATTTTGAGTAATGCTGTTTCCGTTCCGTGTCCAGGACAGAAGCCTGATTGAAATGGATCAAGTAGGTTGTGGGTATCCAGATGCTGTTGCAGCTGTTGTACCACTACTTTTTCCATTACCTTGGAGAGAACGTTAAGGCCTGTTATGGGACGGCGGTGAGTTGGGTCCTTGGGATCCAGGGTAGGCTTTTTCAAGATGGGCGTGATTGTGCCCTCTTTCAGCCGGGAGGGCACTATGCCTTCCTTAAATGACTGGTTTATTCGTTGCGTGATAGGTGGTGCCAAGATGTCGGCACATTCCTTCAGCAGTTTAGTGGGGATAATATCATTAGGCGCTGTGCTGTTTCGCAAAGTACCGATGATATTTTTAGTGGTCTCTATGGAGATGGGTTCCAGAGTGAACATCGTTGATTGTCGATGGTTTCTGTGGATGTTATGTGGTTGGTTGGGACGGGGGTTGAGGGGGGTATTGATTTGCCGAATGCTTTCCCGAATTCCCTCAATTTTATTAATGAAGAAATCCGATAGTTCATCGCAAAATTCTTGGGTGTTTGAATTGGGGGCTTCCAGGCAACCTGGGTTCATGGTCTGAGTGACCAACTTGAAGAGTTCGCGGGGGCGATTTAAAGCGCTATTGATAGCCACAGAAAAATTATGTTTCTTGGCTTTAAAGATTTCTTTATGGTATTTTCTTGTTAATTCCTTGTAGATGATGAGGTTCTCCTCTGAAGCGATTCTTTTCCAAGCGGCTTCCGCTCTTCTGCGCTCTTGCTTCAGTAGTAACAGTTGGTTGTTGAACCAGCCGGACTTGTTTTTCTGGATGCGGGTTTTGCGTTTCGGTGCTACTAAGTCGGCTGACTGTAGTAGGGCTGCGTTTATGGCATCCAGTGTTTCTGAGGCTGTTAGAAGTGGTTGGATTATTTTTATTTTATTTCCCAAGGTAGATTTGAAGAGTTCCGAATGGAGCTTCTTATGAGATCTAGTCCAGTGTATTGTCACCGGCTTGGGTGTTTTTCTCAATGGGGGGATTTGGGGAATTATGAATTTAATTGCATGGTGATCTGTCCATGGCAATGGTTCATTTTCCATAATGCTTATTTTCAGATTTTGTCTGAAAATTAAGTCCAGCGTGTGACCTGAAACATGTGTGGGCCCACATACTAGTTGCTGTAGCCCTAATCCTTCCAAGTGGTCAATACAGGCGTCGGCAACAGGATCCTGTGAGGAGTTTGCCCAGAGATTGAAGTCCCCGAGCAGCAAAAGGTGTTTGCTGTTAAGGGTATAAGTGGAGATAAACTCCGTCAATGATGTGAGTAGCTGCGATTTTGGCCCGGGTGGCCTATAGCAGAGCAGAATGTGGATGGTCTCCTGGGGGTTTGCTTGCAGTTGCAGGGTAAGGGTTTCCATGAATGGAAGAGGATTTTGAAGGACTGGTTTGGTGATCGCAAGATGAATCCTGTGGATCACCGCCAGGCCTCCTCCTTTTTGCCCTATTCTGTTTTCTATTATAATGCGGTAGTTTTCTGGCACCAGTTCTCCTAGAATGGTGTTACAGTCGGCTGTGAGCCAGCTTTCCGTAATAAAGAGGCAGTCTAAATCATATTGTAGAATGAAATCATGGATTTCTGATCGGTGTTTTACTGCCGATCTTGCGTTGATCAGAGCACATGATATGTGCTTAAGCTGGGGTAAATGGCTGAAACTCTTGATAGTCGATCGTCGATCGGTTCTCAATAGTTGCTCTAATTTTAAGGCCTTTTTGGTGACGGCTGGTAAGACTGTGGCGAATCGCCTCAGACCCCAAATGGTTTCTGCAGAATATTGCAAAAGAGCCATAGTTGCAGATGTTGGGGGGGCTGTGATGTTTAAATGGCGATGGAGGGGGGATTCATTGAATCCTCTCTCCCGGCTTGGTCCAGAGGAAGGCAAAAAAAAAAACCCTGGCCGTGCTGAGCCAATGTGCGGAGGCCAGGGATAAAAAAATTCCTTCCTGATCCCTGGGAGGCGATCGGAGAAGAACCCTGGATCAAGCAGTATTGGTTGTGAAGGAGGAAGGGGGGGGGGTGAGAGGTGTCTCTGCTTCTGGGGTGTACCAAGATGGCCACAGACCAAGACACAGGGCATATGCTGAGGGGTTGTCAGCTGGGTGGATGGATGGCTATGGTGAACTGGATGGTTCACTGGGGGGTGGATGGGATCCTCCAGGGGTAGGGGGGGTATTTTGGGCTGTGTAGTTTTTTTTTCCTGGGCATAGGAGTGGCGCGCCGCTAGGCCGCGGCTGAAGCCGCGGTCTTTCCTAAGCCGAGCGGCTGCGAATGTGAGCAGGCCGGCGCGGATGACGGCGGGATCAGGGAGAAGTGGCAGAACTGAGCCAGAAAGGCGGCGGGGGGGGGGTGCCCCGACTGTGGATGGTGGTGAGGGGTAGAGGAGAGGGGGAGAGCCGCAAGTAGTAGCGGCTTGTCCTGAAAAGGACGGCCGCCAACGGTTTGCAGGGGAGGTGGAGGTAGAGTACCCTAAGAAAGACAGGGTCCTACCTGGAGAAGAGGGAGTCCAGGGGGAGGAAGGAGCTGGTCCTAGGGCTGCAGATTGTATCATGCAGCAAGGGGTTTTCAGGAGCCTGCCTGCCTAGCAGCCTAATCTGTGCTATCCCTGGGAGAGAGCCGACTCGTTTGAGAGCGTCCTGCTCTCTCAAGCACTAACACTGACTGACTGATGCGTTGTAACCTGTACAAAATTGACCTCTCCCTGTATTTAGACTGGGTTGTGGCTCCTCAAGTAACTGAGATAGTCACACAAAAATCTGTTGCAATTTGGGAGCTGGAGGAAGGTTTTGCTTCACTGGGGGGGGGGCATAATGTCAGCAAGAGCAGTTTAGCCACACCCACTGTTTGCCAAAGCACGATGCATCACCACTCTTTTTGGGGCAGCCAAAAGTTTGCCAGGTCTTTTATAATCCTACAGTGTATACTACAGAATTTTTTTCCCCTGTGCCGTTAAAGTGTTTTCGGGTTTGGCTTGAAGAAAAGGTGGTAACCCTAACACTAAGCCATCTGTGGGCTTCACCATAAACAGTGCCTTGCAAAAGTTCCCCCCCCTGGGTTTTTACCTATATTGTTACATTACAGCCTCTAGTTCAATGTTTTTGTAATCTGAATTATATGCGATGGATCAGAACACAATAGTCTAAGTTGGTGAAGTAAAATTAGAACAATATACAGTAAAACCTTAGTTTGAGATTAACTTGGCTTGAGAACGTTTTGCAAGACAAGATCATTTTTTTAATAAAGTTTACTCGTGCAACCCCTAATTTAAATATGACCCACCCTTTCCTGTGAAGGTCACACCCCTTCCTGTTTAGGACCCGTCCTGAAATCTCCCAGTGGGGGCACTAGTTCTGAGGGCCTGGGGGGGGGGGGGGGGGTTCCCTTAATCTGCAGAGATTTCCTCTCACTTCCTATTTGGCTATGGGGCAGGAAATGAAGGGATGGACAAAAAAAAGTGTTGCCAATAGTTTTACTTTAAGCACAAATTTCTGCTAAATTTATGGAGGACTAAGAAGATATAACCATGCCAGCGGTGCAGCAGAAAACATGTAGCACAGTGATGAAGGTATGTGGTCCAGGCAGAGAGCAAAGGAAGAATTGGGGGCAGAAACAAATAAATCCATCTGTTTATTTTTTTCATCAGAAATCAACAGAAATAAAATTAAGATTCCTTAATATGTACAACACAAGAAAAGGATTGCAGGAGAGTCCTACTACCTTCCTGCCAGGTATAGGTAACCTAGGGTGACCACATGTCCCGTATTTCCCGGGACAGTCCCGCATTTTGCAGTTCTGTCCCGGGTCCCGGGCACCTTCATTCCAGTACAATACAGTGTCCCGGAATGAAACTGACACAGCCACCCGATGAGAGAGCGGGGCTGAGAAGCCGGCGTCCCTAACAACTGATGAGTCTACAGCTAAATAAAAAATAAAGCTGCCAGTAAAAATAGAAAAATTAAAAACAGCATAGGGTCCTCCTCCCCTAGTCCATTCCAGACCCTTTGGGTCCTTTGGGGGCTTCCAGATCCTGATAACCCCCCTGCCTGCATGCCACCACAACCACCAGCCAGGGCAAGATGGGGACGTGATGCTTTGTGGTGGGGGGGGGGGGGGTTAAAGCCTGTGGGTGCTGGTATGGACTGGGGGGGGGGGCACTAGTTATTTTTTTTTTTTCCTTTTCTTTTTTTTTTTAATAGCCAGCAATTGCAACCCGTGAGTCAATTTAATGTGATTTGACTCTTTTTTTTTTTTTCTTTTATAAATCAAATTTTTGCTGCAGCATGTTCTATACAGGGTACAGATGTCCCACTTTACAGGCAGGCTAAGGGGACCCCCCAGAATTGGCAATTGTTTGTGAAGGAGGGGGGGTGTCCCTGAATGGCAGTTTGGAAATGTGGTCACCCTAAGGCAGTGTTTCTCAATTCCAGTCCTCACGCCCCCCCAACAGGTCATGTTTTCAGGATTTCCCTCAGATGAAAAGGCTGTGGGAATTACTAAGGCAGTGAAACTGAACAAATCACCTGTGCAAAATAATGGAAATCCTGAAAACCTGACCTGTTGGGGGGACGTGAGGACTGGAATTGAGAAACACTGCCCTAAGGTAACCATGTCAGTGTCCCTTGTGTATGTGCCATCGCTATCATACCAGCAGCAGTGCGGCCGCTTTATGGGGGCACCAGACTGAATTGTCTTGCGGCCCAGTCCACCTCATAAGACTTGGGCTACACTAAAAAGTGTAGCGCAAGCCGGCAGGCACTCTTTTCATGCTTCCCCCCTGCAAAGTGCTGCCCTGGGCCTGGGCCTTGTTGGCCTAGGCCAAGATACAGCGTTGGGCTACATAGTCTATTTAGCTGCAGAGATGGCAAAGCTATATAATAGTGGCACTAATCTGTACCCTGGAGAACTGTGCTTTCCTTGAAGATGAACAAGAGAAAATGGGCTTAGTGCACTAGAATCCATACAGATGTAATAAAGACTCAGAAAACCTCTCTTGTTTCTATTCAGTAAAAGATCTGCGAGTCATTAGTGAATCACAATCTCACCCAGCCATAACAGGCTCCCTGCCATACCCCTGTATACCAACACTCCCAAAGTGCTAGTAATCTGTTAATGCCTCTTTAATATTTTGCTCATTAATTTTGTTAAATAAATTAGGCCATTAATGTACAATAGAAATCTGTGATTTTCTTTGAAAACAAAACATAATTGGAACTACTGTGGCTAAGCTATAATTATTTCTTGTTCTGAAACAGAAGCCTTTAAAAAGACAAAATGTATGCAGTGTCATAGTATAGTAGTATAGTAGGACGAAGAAGTGGAAGGCTCTCTGTGCGCATGGCTGGCAGGGACATGCAATTTAAAAATAACTACATGCTGCAATTTATGACACCTTCCTTTACACTGTTATTGCAACTTGGACTCACTGGAAGTATGTTGTGGCAGTGAGAGGAGGACCAGGTAAAATAATTCATTTTTTTTCCACATCAAACATTGGCTCTGTGCAGGAAGCTGTAACACTTACGATAGCTTCCAAGCACGTACCCGCTCAGCTATGAACACTGAAGGCTCTCTGTATGCCAACTCAAAATTGTTTTTAAAGTGGTTTTAAAGGCAGAAGGTTTGTTACCTTAAAGCAGAAGGTAAACTGCAGATGTTGCAAAAAAAAAAAATGCTGCAAGGCAATGGCATAATGTGCTAGTATGCAACGCATACTAGCATATTATGAATTACTCACCTTGGAACAAAGTTCTCCAGAGCCATACTGTCACAGCGGAGAGGGCTGGCATGTTTGCCCATCTTTCTTCTGGGTTTGCATGCTGCAGCTATGTGATTAGCCGACTGTGATTACGTCTGTAGCGTTGGGCTCCGAATGAGTGGGGCGCTATTATAAATTTAGGGGCGTCCGAGCCAATAGTTTAGGCTCAGACTTTACTAATTACATGGAAATTAGCCTCTGTTCTGGCTATGGTTGTGCTTGATGGACAGGTTTCCAGTGGAAAAGTTTTAAAGCATGTTTTAAAACTTTTGTCCAGCAGCTCATTCAGGGGTAGTGCTACACGTCATTACCGCGTGCACGAAGCTCTGAAGTTCTGGCAAGGTATGCCGGACCTTTAGAGCACATGCTCTGGTGATGCCACTGGCTGCATGCAGGGTGAATATCTCCTGAACGGTGCACGTTTAGGAGATATTCATTCATTATATTAATTTTACCTATTAATGAATTTTATGCAATAAAGTGGATGTAAACCTAATTCATGAAACTTGAGCTGGGCACATACTGTATATCTGCAGTATTTTGTTATCTCATTTCAAAGAGCTATGTCCGGCAGCTCTCTCCTGACCTGTTCCTCTGTTATCAGCATGAGAACTTCTGACAAATTCTTTAAGGCTGCGTACACACGGAGGAACATGTCCGCTGAAACAGTCCGACGGACCGTTTCCAGCGGACATGTCTCCTCCAGATTTTCATCCGACGGCGTGTACACACCATCGGATCAAAATCTCCACCGGCAGAAAGAGCGGTGACGTGGCGGTGACGCTGACGCCGCCACGTCACCGCACCAGGAAGTAAAAAACTTCCACGCGTGCATCAAATCCATTCGACGCATGTGCGGGCAGATATGTCCGCTGGTTAGTGTACTAACCAGCGGACATATCCGACGGACATGTCTCCGGCAGACAAATTTTAAAGCATGCTTTAAAATTTGTCTGCCGGTCAGACATGTCCGCTAGCCCATACACACGATCGGATTTGTCTGCTGAAACGGTCCGTCGGACCAGTTTCAGCCGACAAATTCGATCGTGTGTACACGGCCTCACACATCAGATAAAAGCAGCCTGACTCTTCTGTTGGGGGAGGTTGCTATAAATAGATTAGCAGGGAGCCCTATTACAAAACACTTCTGAGAGTCTCTGCCTATGATGAGAGGGGGTGTGTGCCTTTCCTCCAATCAGCAATTTTAGCTATCTTGACTGTATGCCCAGACATCACACTCTGTGTTAAACAGAAAGAGAAAATTTCCTAACACAATCTAAACTTTCTAAACAGTATATAAATGTGAAGACAGCAGATATACATATGAAACCTATGTAGGGAGATTTTGTTCATCCCTGTGTATTATCTGAGGCTGTTCACTTTACTGGGTGTATGGAGGGTTTACATCCACTTTAAAGGTAAAAAAAAACTTCTGGATACAGCTCCCCAACCCCTCCTTATACTTACTGAGACTTATCTCGATTCAGCAATGTGCATTAGAGCAGCAGCTCTCCCTAGTCTCTCTCTCTTCTCATTGGCTCACAAAACAGTGAGATCCATTGGCTCTTTATGCTGTCAATCACAGACAGTGAGCCGATGAGGAGAGAATGGGGGCGGGGCCATGCCAAACTTGATGTGCGAATTGGACAATATCCATTTACAGGAGTGCAACTCTGAAGCAAGCCTGCTTGAGTGCCCCCATAGCAAGGGGCTTGCTATTGGGGGCACTTGGCAGGGGGGGTGGAGCCGGGACCACCAGTGGGGGATCCAAAAAGAAGAGGATTGGGCCTGATTGGTGCAAAACCATTGCACAGAGCAGGTAAGTATAAAACATTTTTTTATTGTAACCCTTAAAATCACTTTACTGTTTCTGAATCCACAAACTGGTGGTATTTGTTATAGCCATAGCCACAGATTACAAAACTAGTGGTAATATGAACTACCAGAATCTGTCACATGTGTAGGATCTAGTACCAAAGCTGTTGCAAGGCTCTCCTGAACTAGGCACAGGCCATTTTAAAAAGATGCTTCCACCCGAGGTGTTGTAATGCTTTACTAAATTCCCCCCAGTGTCTCCAGTATGTCTTTTTATCTTCTCTCTGTGACAAGACCCAGCATATGTTCCTCTGAAACGCCTGGTAGCATCACCATGACAGGCAGGAAGAAAGGACTTACAATCCAATGGGAGCGCCAAACAAACATCCGAGAGTCAAGGGTTTTTAATGATAACATTGATTCATAGCAGAGAAATCCAATGCGTTTCCAGTGCTAAACACAATCCAATCAAGGCTACAAAACAAATACAAAAGGTCATAAATGTAAAATCAAAAGGTCATGAAAGGTCATGAATATAAAAATAAAAAAATAATACAAAAGTCAAAGGGTATATATTTAATAGCATACCCCTTGACATTTTCCACATTTTGTCATGTTACAGCAAAAAACGTTAATGTATTTTATTGGGATTTTATGTGATAGACCAACACAAAGTGGCACCAATTTGTGAAGGGTAAGACGTGTAAGAAAAATGATAAGTGGTTTTCCACCTTTTTTACAAATAAATATGTGAAAAGTGTGGCATGCATTTGTATTCAGCCCCCACTCTGATACCCCTAACTAAGAGACATATTGGTTAAAGGAGTCATTGTACCCCCTCCAAAACCAAACTTTTCCTTCTTTGATGGAAAAGGCTTTTTTCCTTGTAGAAACTGTTTCGCATGTAGACATGCGAGACAATTCCAGGGGAAAAGAATGCAGTTCACTGGTACCAATACAGGACAAATGTATCAGATTAAAGATTTCATAGTCTGTCATACTATAGGAGTCATATATGTACTTCAGTGTGACT
This sequence comes from Rana kukunoris, assembly GCA_029574335.1. NCBI lineage: Eukaryota > Metazoa > Chordata > Amphibia > Anura > Ranidae > Rana > Rana kukunoris. The sequence continues at coordinate 81,624,178 of CM056051.1, forward strand.
GTAAATTGCAGTACGTTGGCAGAACCAAAAGAGCCTTGAAAGTACGAATAGAAGAACACGTACGCAATATTATCAAAGGACGCACTAAACATAGCGTACCAAGACATTTTGCACAGGTACACAACCAAGACCCTAGCACTCTCCAATTTTGGGGAATAGAAAAATATAAACCATCATGGAGAGGTAGCCATATGATAAGGGTCATCAGCCAAAAGGAATCACGTTGGATTCACACATTGAATACATTGACGCCTTCAGGCCTTAATGTGGACTTTGACCTTAACTGTTTCTTGAATAATTTTTAGAATATCTTTATTACATGCAGTCCCACCACACTTATATCTATTAGATGTAGGATGATGTACGGACATTGGCTGATTCACATAGAATTCATTCACAGTTGACTGTACCTACAGGTTCAGGTATCAGCAACATCGATACATCAGACCAACAATATAGGGATTGCCACCTATTATGTATTTAGTTTATTTCATTTTTTTATTCTATTATGCTCCATATACTGTATGTCTTATTATATTTTATGAATACGTATGTATTCCATACATAGTTTGATATGGTACTATACTATCTATGTTATCTGCTGACCTCAGGTTGGATGTGAGGGTACTGGTCTGGCTAGCCACATACCTATGCATCCGATACAGTAGGGCCCACATGCAGATGGGTAGCTATCATATTTCATATTATAGACCACTTCACCCACCCACATATATAGCATATCAATACGGGTTGTCCAAGAGAGATATTCTTCTCTGTTTTACTCTTTTTATTTACATTTTTATATATTTTTATATATTCGCTAATTTTTAATATTTTTATTAATTTAGTCTTTGTAGTGTCTTACACATGCCCTGATGATGTCTAGACCGCAAGCTATTTATTGCATTTACTGTATGGTCTTTCCAGAAAGCCACTTCCACATACTGCCTAACAGGATGTGTTTTTAAGATTTTCAGTGTCATATACATTGGGTGGACGCTGCAGTGATATACATCATCTCTAGGCATAGTCATGTATTGTATATTGCCATACGCGGCTCCACCTAGTGCCAGAATACAGTCCTTAGTAATGGACTTCAAGAAAATGGCGCTTTGTTTACTTCCGGTTTTCGAGTATTTAAGGTCCGGCCTAACAGCCAATCAGCATCCCTGAAGAAGTCACGAGACCGTGACGTAACGACGTAGGAAGTGCGACCACGTGACACTCACAGCCAACCGGAGGCTAACAGACGCAAGACGGCGTTTGTATTTGCCGTGCTCTGTATTCAGTTGTTTGTTTGGCGTGTTTTTACAACTTTCATGTAAGAGGCTTATTTTTTTATTAAACCCCCCTCTTGTTAAACGGGCTTCACTATTTTGGTATCCTTTATCCCACGCTCTGACTTGGCATCATGAGCTGCTAGATTCTGGACCTATACCACGGACGACCACTTTAAATACAGCGCCAGATCACAAGAGAAGGAACAACCATTGCCTACCGACTGCACTGTTACCATCACCCTAAGGTAAGGGCAATATGAGATCGTTTTCTGGATGAGTTCACCCCTCACAGAAGACCCACCAGTCAACCTTAACCCATCGTGTCTCTTCACCATAGACTTTATTTTTGTTACACATTGCTCACCCAGTTTTTAGGGTGTAGCTACTAACATTTATTGTGTTAGTCTGTTTCACCACCCACCAGCTCAGCACTTTGTGTGATTTTGTTTGATTTTTATTTTGATTTATATTGCACGTATATATCTTTGTACACCTCTCACATATACTTTAGCGCTTATCACCTTTTTTACATAAGATCTAGTGGAACCAATTGTCTTCAGAAGTCACCTAATTAGTAAATAGAGTCCCACCTGTGTGTAATTTAATCTCAGTGTAAATATAGTTGTTCTGTGAAGCCCTCAGAGGTTTGTTAGACAACCTAAGGCCCTTTCTATAGAGGCGCATTGTGGGCAGTATTGCTGCGGTTTCCCATTCTTTTCATTGGGAAGGAGCAGTGAAGGAGCGGTATACATGCCGCTTCTCTCACCGCTCCAAAGATGCTGCTGACAGCAGGTTTTTTTCTCTCCCGCCAGCGCATTGCCTCAGTGTGAAAGCCCTCGGGCTTTCACATTGAGGATGCAGTGAAGGAGTTTTTCAGGCGGTATAACAGCGCTATTTTTAGCCCTGTACCGCCTGAAAAACTCCTCAATGTGAAAGGGGTCTTAGTTAACACACAGCATCGTGAAGGCCAAGGAACACACAAGACAGGTCAGGGATACAGCTGTGAAGAAGTTTAAAGCAGGGTTAGGTTATAAAAAAAATATCCCAAGCTTTGAACATCTCACAGAACACTGTTCAATCCATCATCTGAAAATGGAAGGAGTATGGCACAACTGCAAACCTACCAAGACATGGCTGTCGGTGTCCCATGATCGTGTCACGGAGCTGCAGAACAGGGGGATGCCTGTGTGAACAAGGCATTTCCCTGTCCTGCCTAGTGACAGGACACTGATCACCTGCTCCCTGCCAATCGGGAGCAATGATCAGTGTCGTGTCACAGTAAGCCCAGCCCCCAAAAAGTTAGAATCACTCCCTAAGACACACTTAACCCCTTCCTAACCCCCTAGTGGTTAATCCCTTCACTGCCAGTGTCATTTACACAGTAATCAGTGCATTTTTATAGCACTCATCACTGTATAAGTGACAAAATAGCACCACATCCAAGTGCAAGTCCAAGTGCAAATAGTCCCACATCCAAGTGCCACTCTTATCCAAAAAATACAAGAAATCCAAGAAATAAATAGTTATTACATCCAATGCTGATCACCACAGTGATATCACCCATGATATAAGATAAGGTTGGCTCCTTACCAGAGAGTGTGGACCATATTAACCACTTCAGCCCTGGACCATCGCTGGTCAAAAACCAGGCCACTTTTTGCGATTCGGCACTGCGTTTTACTGACAATTGCGCGCCGTAACAACAGTATTCCACTTCAAACAGCCATCGTACAATGACAACAGGCAGTCCACAAGTGGTTAAAAAACACAAAGCAATACAGTGCTACTGTATCATGTAATCCGGTGCAGGCAAATGCACTGTTTGAGACTTGTGTTTTGGGTGTCATCAACCACAATACGACAAGCCGGCGTCATTATACTGCGGCAGGGCGTCGCAAACTGTCGTAGCTGTACACCGGCTTTTTAAATGCCTATAACAGACGCGCGTGCCTCTGGAGACGTGTGCCTGCTGCATGGCGGGAGGGGGGGCTATGTGTATGGCCGGTGGTCACGAGAGCAAGAACAGGGACGTGTGTGTAAATACACAAATCCCTGATCTGTGAGGAGAGGAGAGACAGATCTTCTTCTCCTAATAGCTAGGAACAATGATATGTCTCCTCCTCTATTCAGTTCCATCCCTCCACAGTTAGAAACACAAATGAGGGAACACAATTAACCCTTGATCGCCCCCCTAGTGTTAACCCCTTCCATGCATGTGATATTTATACAGTAATCAGTGCATTTTTATAGCACCGATTGCTGTATAAATGTCAGTGGTCCCAAAAATGTGTCAAAGGTGTTCCAATCTGTCCGCCGCAATGTCGCAGTATCGCTAAACATCGCTGAAGTTAAAAAATAAAAAAAATGCAATAATCTATCCCATAGTTTGAAGACGCTATAACTTTTGAGCAAACCAATAAATATACACTTATAGCGATTTTCTTTTACCAAAAATATGTAGAAGAATATATATTGGCAAAAACTGATGAATAAATATTTTTTTTTTAAAAATGTGATATTTATTACAGAAAAAAGTAAAAAAAAATATATGTATATATATATATATATATATGTAGCACCCTGCTCCTGTTGAACAGGCGCTGCTGTAAATTTAGAGGGGGCCTGAGTCGTTATTTGGGTCAGACAAGTGTAATTATGGGCAATTTAGCCTCTGTTCCAGCCGTGGCTGTGCTGGGAGTAACCACAATTGTTCGCCTGGGGGTGTTATTACCATTCCAGGCCAAGGGTGGCAGCAGCAGAGTCAGGGTGTATTGGGTGTCCCCCTCGGAAGTGAATAACTGGGAGTGATCATCCCGCTGTGCATGCTGGGGAGGGGTACTAAAGGGACTGACCCCATTGGCCGTGGCAATCGTCCCACGCGCCTCGTGGCCCACCTGACCTGGGGTGCGTGTTCCTGAATCCTGACTCCTAGACCATGTTGGTCCGGGGTTGCAGCTTCGCTTGGTAGGCCCAGTAGTCAGACTGGGTCTGCATTTGCAAGGTGATCCTGTGCTGTATGTTATGCGGGAGGAAGCCACTTGATGAAGGAAGCCAGGGGAGGACCTATCCTGGAGAGGACCATGCAAGAGGCCGGTATCTTGGAAGAAGGCCTGGAAACTTCATTGAATGATGCACCATATACTGAGAGGCTCGATGGGTGGTCGCCTGTCAGATTTAAGTTCCACAAAAGTTAATCTGGAGAGATCTGGGTGCTGAATCCTGTGACAGAGGATTCTGGATCGAAAGTGTCTCTTATAAAGGAAGGTCTGTGGCAAAAACTGTACTTTATTCCGTGTGCCATTTCGGCTGCTAGGCCAGTGAGAGGGACCTATCCGGGTGAGCAATACCCACTCTGGCTAGAGTGGCGACGAGAACTGTTTGCTGGAAGCAGGAGTGTTTCCTATTTGTGACTATACACCTGAACCTATTTATCTACCCTTCCACCCCTCCAACTTCTTTTCTACTAAGTTCTACAAATAAATCCAAGAAAAAAGAATTGTATCGTGTGGACATTGGAATTCTTCAGACTCTCTTTTACACCCTGGACTGTGAGAAGATAGAGGTAACGTGCCACCCAAAAATACTCAGTAGCTCCTTCGGGGGTTAGTGCTACACGTGGGGGTATTGTCCGGGATAGGCTGTTAGCCCTAGTAACAGGATCGGAAAGTTATCTAGCTATTGAGAGTTTGAACTTGTCGGGGTGTAGAACTGTGCTCGCAAAGAAGGGGTTAAGGTCAGGTTACTTGGCGGAGGTGTTGGCTGCACGTGCAACGGAGAAAGGTGCGTGGAGCGACGTGCCAAGAAAAAGAACTGAAAGGGGGAGGAGTTACCAACCCCTGCGTGAGATGTGAGTGTGTCTGGCTTGAAAAAGTCTTGATTGCTAGATCGTAGAGAGAAGATCGCATACAATCATGTCGGCGTATCCATTGCTATCAGCAGGACCGAGGTCTGCAATGTTCCAGGCCAGAGCTACTGTGAGTTCCGCACCAACAAGAGCATCATTGACAAATACAGGCATCCGGATGAAGCAGGGGGGGCGTTTTGTGCTATATACCAGCGGTAACGTTGAAGCGATTGGTGTGTCATGCCCATGATGCAAAGGATTAGCAGTCCAGCTCCGACCCTTTGGCCGATGTCTCCAGTGTGGAGAGTATTTGTTTGTGGTAGACCAACCTACCGGATCACCCCATGCCTATCGGGTGGACTGGATTACAGGCGCCCTCACTTTAGAAGAAGCCATTTCCTGGCCTTCTTCCAGCTCTACACCTGCCGTGCCCGCTACGATGAGTGACACCAACAAAGATGTTGCTAATGCAAATATTCCTGAACCACCAGCAGATGTTGTTACAGAAATGTTTGTATGGCTGTTGTACCTGCCATGCCTGCCGGGAAGAAGGTGGGCTACGTGAAGGCTTCTCACGGCCGTGGTCGGGGCCTACCCCAGTGTCTACCGGGACCAGACTCAGAGGAAGATGCTGCCCTCGTCTAAACCACGACAGGGACTGGTAAGCAGGCTGGGGATAAAGTGATAAAAGTTGTGCGTACATATTTGCCTGAGGAAGAGTATGTGGACTCTGATCTGGACTCTTTGTCAAATGCTGGTGATGATCACTGGTTTGAGCCAGAGTTTCTTGAGTTAAGTGGGACAAGAGATTTAAAGCTGCCTCTAGCCGTAGTTCAGGGAAATGTTCTCCTATGGACTCTGGGGACACAACGCCTCCGGCGTAAACCGCGGGTGTGAATCTAGGAGTTGTCATGGATGCAGGCATTGTTACTGGCAGAAAAGATGCCAATTATGACACCTGTTTTGAAGAGATCTCCAGAGGCTTGTGTAATGTCGGGACTGGGACACTCCCGCACACTTGCCCGTTTGCAAATGATACTGATGAAAAGGGTAGCTCTATGGATGTGAGTTTCCTTATGTGCCAGAAGCAACCATGAAGGAGATCGAAGCAAGCCGTGAGAAATGGTACGAAGAAGCCATATGGGATCTAAAAGTGCCTAAGCCGTCCCGGAACTTAAATTTATTTTTTATCATGGCTCACCGCTTTGAAGGATGTTGGCAATCCTGGAGTTATAGCTGACACATATATTCAGATCGGGTGGTCATCCAAAGGCCTGGCAAGGATGACAGGGTCTATTTTATTACTAGCCTTGATGATCAGGGAAGATCCCTAACTCTGCCAGATCCCCGGTTCTATTTGTGAAAAGAACTGGCAGGACTTGTTTGAGAGGTTTTTCCCTTCCTTTGAGAAGTTCCATGAAGGAGCTACATTTTTTCCTCTTCACTTGCTGAGAATTTTGAACTCTGGGGGGAGGAACTAGTCAGTTAGGACAGGGCCTCTGAGGACTCCGTGATCAAGAATTGTTTTGCTCAAGGATTTGTGCAACACTGTGAATTGCAACTTCTGCCATTAGGCGGCAGTGGTCAGTTATGCTAGGGAAGGTCTTTGTTTTAAGCCTAGCCATCATACTGTAAATATTCTTTGAAAGGAAAAGGAAATTTCCACCTTTAATGAGGTGCGGTTTTGCTCTGCCTTAAAAATTTACATGATCTTAAGTATAGAATTGTTATGTGTGTGCTTGTTTTTTTTCTATTTTCTTTCAGGTCAAGTTGATCTATCAAGACTGCTGGAGAATGGGGCAGGCTAAATAGATAGGAATGATAATGTAAATTTGTAATTTGTCATGATGTGATAATGCATGTTGTGTTCCCATTTTCTTTCTTCCCCTTTCCATCCTGTTTTTGGGTTCAGGTGTTGGCACTCAGGCTTGAGACACCATGGTTCCGACACTGGGGACAGAGTCTAAATGTAGTGGGGTAGTCAGTAGTAGTCAGAGTGGGTCTGCATTTGCAAGGTGATCCTGTGCTGTCTGTCCTGCGGGAGAAAGCCACTTGATGAAGGAAGCCAGGGGAGGACCTATCCTGGAGAGGACCATGCAAGAGGCTGTATCTTGGGAGAAGGCCTGGAAACTTCATCGACAGATGCACCATATACTGAGAGGTTTGACGGATGGTCACTTGTATTTGTGACTATACACCTGAACCTATTTATCTACCCTTCCACCCCTCCAACTTCTTTTCTACTAAGATAAAATAAAAGGTGATCAGCGCATATACATTTACCACTGAGAACCTGGCATCAAACCAGAGCAAAAACAACAAAGTGCAAACCGTGCAACAAAGTGCAAATGCATAAATAATAAATAAATTGACAAATAGTTCCGTCCGTGGTGTTGTGATTAGTTTTTAAAGGTGATATTCTTGGATGAAGTGAGCTCTCATTGCGCTTACCTTGGTAAGGCAAGGGAAAAGCCTTAATTTGTGTAACACTTTAGATGGATCTCCAGCAGATGTCCCTCTATCCTCTTTATGGGATGGTGTGGTGGTCCTAGTGTGGGTCCAGCATTCCAGGGAGGTGTTCCATAGTACTCATCTAGTGAAGTACGTTCACACTTACATTAAAGTAAAAACAAACAGACGAATAAAACGGCACGTATACTTCCCTTTACATGTTACCTTACTAGGTGCAGGTAAGTAAGACGCAATGTGAGATCTCACTTCTATCCAAGTACTTCATATGGCACCTTTAAGTATTACTGGAACTAATCACAACTAGGACCATGGGATAGAGGGACATCTGGAATCCATCTAAAGTGTTACACAAATTAAGGCTTTTCCCTTGCCTTAAAGGTAAGCGCAATTATCACTTATCCAAGAATATCACCTTTAAAAACTAATCACAACACCATGGACGGAACTATTTGTCAATTTATTTATTATTTATGCATTTGCACTTTGTTGCACGGTTTGCACTTTGTTGTTTTTGCTCTGGTTTGATGCCAGATTCTCAGTGGTAAATGTATATGCGCTGATCACCTTTTATTTTATCTTATCACTATTGTATTATTATTTACTACAACTTAGATCGAGCAGCATTTATATTATTTTTCACTTTTTTCTATTTGGTGGAGCAAGAGCCTCACAAATTCATATTCTTTTCTACTAAGTTCTACAAATAAATCCTAGAAAAAGAAGTGTATCGTGTGGACATTGGAATTCTTCAGACTCTCTTTTACACCCGGGATGGCGAGAAGATAGAGGTAACGTGCCACCCAAAAATACTCAGCAGCTCCTTCGGGGGTTAGTGCTACATATATTTTTTATAAAATTGTCGTTTTTTTTTTGTTTATAGCGCAAAAAAAAAAAAAAAAAAAACAGAGGTGATCAAATACCACCAGTAGAAAGCTCTATTTGTGGGAAAAAAGGACGTCAATTTTGTTTGGGTACAGTGTTGCTCGACTGCGCAATCGTCAGTTAAATTGACGCAGTGCTGTATCGCAAAAAATGGCCTGGTCATTAGGCAGGCAAATCTCCTGGATTCTGTAAGTGGTTAAAGGGGTTGTAAAGACAAAAATATTTTCCTCTTAATTTAAAGTCTGACAGTAGCTGATAAAGTAAAAAGTAATGTTTTGCATTATAACTAGTTTGATACCTATTGAAATCGAGCTGTTTTATTCACCTCTGTCACTTCTGAATCATTATTCTCACTGACTTCCTGGTTTGCGGTGAGCATTCATTCTTGCTACATCACGGCCTAATGGAAACTACAGTTCCCATTTGGCTTAGCCTCCATGCCTGTGAGGGATAAGAGAGCATCTTCACGCAGGGCTGTAGTCATAGAGAGGGGGTGAGCACATTCTGCTTTCCACCATGCAAAACGGCTCAGATGCTGGCGGAAAGCAATAAGAGGAGAGACAGGAAATGGCATTTTCAAACCTGGATTACTGTATTTTGGAGGTCAAAAGGAAAAACGAGGTAAGTGATATTTAAATGCTCTAACTTACAGCAATCAATTGATCTAATACAAAAAAAAAGTGTTCCTTTAAGTTAACATTGACACCCACTGTAGATGGTGTGAACTGGGCCTTAGAAAATATGTATCCAGCACCCTGTTGACTCTTATGTATAGGCAGGAAGAAAGTGTCAGGCAGAATGTTTTGTAATATTTACACTGGATAGAATTCAGCTTGAGCACAAATCCCTTTTTAATGAAATAAAGGAAAATAAATCAGGTTACCCGTGGCCTCTGACATGTTCAATACCTAGAGGGAGGGAACAAAATAAATCCTAATCTCACTTTATATGTATGATGTGTACAGTATAAAGTAACAGGACAGTCTTGTACTATCAACTGAGAACTGGTGAGAGATTACATTACATTATGAGGCCCCTGCACCCGTGGGACCCAATCCACTTTACTAGGTCTCCTTTTAGGTAAACCATACTACTTTTGCCAAGCCTTATTTTTCATTGCATTGCCCACCACAGCCCTCCCAAATTGGCAATGTAAATACTAACTTTCCGATAGTTATGCCGCGTACACACGATCACTTTATGCGATGGGTAAAAAACAACGTTTTTGAAACTTCAATTTTCAAAGACGACGTTGCCTACACACCATCGTTTTTTCACAATGCTCTAGCAAAGCGAGGTTACGTTCACCACTCTTTTCCATTGAAGCTCGCTTCACAACTAGCTTCTGGGCATGCGCGGGTTGAAAAACATTGTTTTAAACGTCGTTTTTTTGCTACACATGGTGATTTTTTGTGAAACAAAAAACGACGTTTTGAAAAACGACACAAAAAAATTGAAGCATGCTTCAATTTTTTTTGTCGTTTTTCACAAGACATAAAACAATGTTTTCCCCCACACACGGTCATTTAAATTGACGTTTTTAAAAATGTCATTTTTTTTTTTATCACATAAAGTGATCGTGTGTACGCGGCATTAGGATTTGAATAACCATGGCTGGACATACCCTCTCCACTTTACAGTATTATTGACTCTTGATAATGCACTCAAGCAGCTTCATTGCATTATGGAATAGGGAAGCTCCCAATCGTGATTTTTTTTTCATACTTTTCCCTAGAGGTTTGATTTAAAGTATCAATATAGTATGTAAATAAATGCATGTTTGTTGCATGGGTTGTATTGGCTTATTCATACTATTTTACTTTATGATTTTTTTTGTTTACTTTTTAACTGTTTTGTGCATGTATATAAATATATACTAGGGATGAGCTTCGGCTTCAGGTTTCAATAGCCCGAACACAGCCTTTTTGTAGTTCAATGAATGGAAGAAGAAATGAGCCTTTTCTAGCCAATTTGTTCAACTGAATGAATCTGCATCTGTTATAGTTGGAAGTCTGTCCTTTAGTGGTACCAGTGGCGGATGGCAGAGGCGTAACTAGAATCTTTAGGGCCCCGGTGCAAGAAACCATGAAGGGCCCCCCCCATGGGCATTGCTAGGTCTATAAAAGATCTCGGGCTAGAGCCCATAGCAGTGTAGCAAGCAAGTAAAGAAAGTCCTATGCTTGGGCGTGTATACACATGTATACAATATATATGTGTGTATGTATATATTGTCACATAACTGAGTGCAGATCCTCCTTACATCAGGGTTCACAGAGAGCCCTCCCATACATCAGATATCACAGAGAGCCCAGCCCCCATATATCAGTCCCCAGAGAGCCAACCCCTCCATACAGAGTCCCCAGAGAGCCCCCCATACATCAGGGTCCCCAGGGAGCCCACCCCATACATCAGGGTCCCCAGAGAGCCCCCCCATACTTCATGGTTCACAGAGAGCACCCCCCATACATAAGGGTTCACAGAGAGCCCCCCCCATACAGAGTCCCCAGAGAGCCCCCCCATACATCAGAGTACCCAGAGAGCTGTCATCTGTTAGTCAGTGTCCACTTGGGAGGGGAGAATGGCTTGGTGAGGGTGAGAGAGAGAAGGGGTGGGAGGGGGAGAGAGAGAGAGAGAGGTGGTAATGAGAGAGAGAGAGGTGGTAGAGAGAAAGAGAGAGGTGGTAGAGAGAAAGAGAAGGGTGGTAGAGAGAAAGAGAAGGGTGGTAGAGAGAAAGAGAAAGGTGGTAGAGAGAAAGGTGGTAGAGAGAAAGGTGGTAGAGAGAGAGAGAGAGAGAGAGAGAGAGAGAGGGAGGGGGGGTGGTAGAGAAAGAGAGAGAGAGAGAGGGGTGGTAGAGAAAGAGAGAGAGAGGGGTGGTAGAGAAAGAGAGAGAGAGGTGGAAGAGAGAGAGAGAGAGAGAGAGAGAGAGAGAGGGGGTGGTAGAAAAAGAGAGAGAGAGGTGGTAGAGAAAGAGAGAGAGAGGGGGTGGTAGAGAAAGAGAGAGAGAGAGTGGTGGGAGAGAGAGAGAGTGGTGGGAGAGAGAGAGAGAGGTGGTAGAGAGAGAGAGAGGGGTGGTAGAGAGAGAGAGAGGGGAGAGAGAGAGAGAGGGGTGGTAGAGAGAGAGAGAGAGGGTGGTAGAGAGAGAGAGAGAGAGAGAGGGGTGGTAGAGAGAGATAGAGAGAGAGAGGGGGGTGGTAGAGAGAGAGAGGGGGGTGGTAGAGAGAGAGAGAGGGGTGGTAGAGAGAGAGGGGTGGTAGAGAGAGAGGGGTGGTAGAGAAAGAGAGAGAGAGGGGTGGTAGAGAAAGAGAGAGAGGGGGGTGGTAGAGAAAGAGAGCGAGAGAGAGAGAGAGCGAGAGACAGAGAGAGAGAGGGGTGGTAGAGAAAGAGAGAGAGAGATGGGTGGTAGAGAGAGAGAGAGAGAGGGGGTGGTAGAGAGAGAGAGAGAGAGGTGGTAGAGAAAGAGAGAGAGAGGTGGTAGAGAGAGAGAGAGAGGGGTGGTAGAGAGAGAGAGAGGTGGTAGAGAGAGAGAGAGAGGGGTGGTAGAGAGAGAGAGAGAGGGTGGTAGAGAGAGAGAGAGAGAGTGGTAGAGAGAGAGAGAGGTGGTAGAGAGAGAGAGAGAGAGAGTGGTAGAGAGAGAGAGAGAGTGGTAGAGAGAGAGAGAGAGAGAGAGAGAGAGAGAGTGGTAGAGAGAGAGAGAGAGAGAGAGAGAGAGAGAGAGGTGGTAGAGAGAGAGAGAGAGGTGGTAGAGAGAGAGAGAGAGGTGGTAGAGAGAGAGAGAGGTGGGAGAGAGAGAGAGGTGGGAGAGAGGTGGGAGAGAGAGAGAGAGAGGGGTGGTAGAGAAAGAGAGAGAGAGAGGGGTGGTAGAGAAAGAGAGAGAGAGAGAGGTGGTAGAGAAAGAGAGAGAGAGAGAGGTGGTAGAGAAAGAGAGAGAGAGAGAGAGGTGGTAGAGAAAGAGAGAGAGAGAGAGAGAGAGAGAGGGGTGGTAGAGAGAGGGGTGGTAGTGAAAGAGAGAGAGAGAGAGGGGTGGTAGAGAGAGGGGTGGTAGTGAACGAGAGAGAGAGAGAGAGAGGGGTGGTAGAGAAAGAGAGAGCGAGAGAGAGAGAGAGAGAGGGGGGTGGTAGAGAAAGAGAGAGAGCGAGCGCGAGGTGGTAGAGAGAGAGAGAGGTGGTAGAGAGAGAGAGGTGGTAGAGAGAGAGGTGGTAGAGAGAGAGCGAGGTGGTAGAGAGAGCGAGCAAGGTGGTAGAGAGAGCGAGCAAGGTGGTAGAGAGAGGGAGCGAGGTGGTAGAGAGAGCGAGCGAGGTGGTAGAGAGAGCGAGCGAGGTGGTAGAGAGAGCAAGGTGGTAGAGAGAGCGGGAGAGAGAGAGGGGTGGTAGAGAGAGAGAGAGAGAGGGGTGGTAGAGAAAGAGAGAGAGGGGTGGTAGAGAAAGAGAGATCGAGAGAGAGAGGGGTGGTAGAGAAAGAGAGAGAGGGGTGGTAGAGAAAGAGAGAGAGGGGTGGTAGAGAAAGAGAGAGAGAGAGAGGGGTGGTAGAGAAAGAGAGAGAGAGAGGGTGGTAGAGAAAGAGAGAGAGGGGTGGTAGAGAAAGAGAGAGCGAGAGAGAGAGAGGGGTGGTAGAGAAAGAGAGAGGGGTGGTAGAGAAAGAGAGAGAGAGAGCGAGCGCGAGGTGGTAGAGAGAGAGATGGTAGAGAGAGAGGTGGTAGAGAGAGAGAGGTGGTAGAGAGAGAGAGTGAGGTGGTAGAGAGAGCGAGCGAGGTGGTAGAGAGAGCGAGGTGATAGAGAGAGCAAGGTGGTAGAGAGAGCGAGAGAGAGGGGTGGTAGAGAGAGAGAGAGAGAGGGGTGGAAGAGAGAGAGAGAGAGAGAGGGGTGGTAGAGAAAGAGAGAGGGGTGGTAGAGAAAGAGAGAGAGGGGTGGTAGAGAAAGAGAGAGCGAGAGAGAGATAGAGGGGTGGTAGAGAAAGAGAGAGAGAGGGGTGGTAGAGAAAGAGAGAGAGAGAGAGAGAGAGGTGGTGTAGAGAGAGAGAGAGAGAGAGAAAAGGGGTGGATGGGAGAGGGAGAGAGGGAGGGAGGGGGGAGAGAGGGAGGGAGAGAGAGAGAGAGAGAGAGGTGGTAGAGAGAGAGAGAGAGAGAGAGAGAGAGAGGGAGAGAGAGAGAAGGGGTGGATGGGAGAGAGAGAGAGGGAGAAAGAGAGGGAGGGAGAGAGGGAGGGGGAAGGAGGGGGAGAGAGAGAGAGGAGGGGTGGATGAGAGAGAGGGGGTGGGAGGGAGAGAGAGAGGCTGGCCTGCAGTCCTTCCTGTACTCCCCTGTCCCAGCCCCTGTGTGTGGGTAGGTGTGTGTGATGCACCTACCTCCAGCCCATCCTTGTCCTCTGTCCTCGGTCAGCCTATGTTTCTTCTTGATGACAGGCACAGCTGGAGCAGACGTTGGGGGAAGGTGTGCAGGCTCTGGGAGGATGTCACTGCTGCTCAGGTCAGGTCTTCTCTCTCGCACTGTTCCTTCCAGCCAGCCTCTTGCTGCTCCCCGGGCCCCCACTCTCTGTTGTTGTTTTCAGCTGCTGCTGCTGCTCTTCCTCTCAGATGTTGTGAACCTGTGCCTCTCTGGTATGTCAAGAGGCAGCCTCGGAGCTCAGCTGTGTTGGACCCCAGGAGGCAGAGCAGTAGCGTGGAGGTCGGAGGAGGAAGTGAAATCCTCCCGCGCTTTCAGCTCTGAACACGGAGGGGGGGCACTGCAGCCGTTATGTCACTGGTTGCTACACGCCAAGCGGCTCTAGCAACCAGTGGACAGAAGATGGAGGTGGTTCTGCGGCCGGAGCCAGCGCTACCGCGGCTCAGACTCCTCCACTGAAATCCACACTACATTACTGTATTAAACCGCAATGAAGGCACCCGGCAATTAGGGCCACCCCACAGCGGCAGAACGGCAGGGCCCAGTCGCGACGGCGACTGGAGCGACACTGAAAGTTCCGCCACTGGCGGATGGTGCTTACATTTTTTAGGGGGGAGGTGCAAACAGGCTGAAAACTGTTAGTAATGCAGGACTGTAAATAACAATTTATCAGAAGATTATATATCATTACTACTAGATACAACTGTGCCCAGAATATGGAGCCTCACTGTGCCCATCAATTGCAGCCTCACTGTGCCCATCACAGTAGAACAATCACATCCACATTTCAAGTAAAATAAAACCACTTAAAGCGGGGTTCCAACCACAATTAGCATTTTTTAAATGTATGTCCTTTCATCATGCGTTTTAATAATATAAAAACTCTGATCACTTACTATTTTACAATCCCCGCTGCTCCGCATAGTTATTCAAAAAAGATAGTTTAGAAAAACTATGTTCACACCGTTGTCATTTTGCTTGTGGGCATTTTAAGCCTCATTTGTTGACCCTCCCTGCACTGAATGGTATATTTTTGTAATTACTTTGACTTCGTACATGCCCCCCCCCCTTCATGCTGTTAATGTCTTCTCAGTACTGGATATACAGTATTACCACTGGCTGTGTGAGTGTTCTCCACCAGGGTGTGCTAGAGATGTCATTCTACGATAAGACAATGGTATGAATTTGGGAGGGACCCCCATGCCATTTTTTTTTTTTTACAATGTTTTTGGTCAGAAAAAAAAACACTGACAGCTGATGAAACATCAATGGCTTCTCGGCCCCCACCTTAACAACCAGCTATTCACTGGATGCCCGCGGCCCGCTCCTTAATGCTACAGCTACTAAACATAGCTTAGGCTAAACACTGTTAAAAGCAGCAAAAAATGCTACAGCCTTATATTTTGATTGTTCAAGCACATTCTGTTTATATTTGGTGAGACTTTTTATATATTAGGTCTGTCCACATATCACCAGATCACAGACAAGTATAGCTAAGTAATTATCTAGGTCAAAGGGGTCAAACACAAGGCCCGCAGGCCGAATCTGTCCCTCCAGGCCATTTCATGAGGCCATTGCACCTCCAGCCCTCCTCTGGTCCTCCTTCAGACCCTTACTTTCCGCTTTTAAGCAATGCATCCAGCTTCTCCCCAGCAGCAGCATAAAGAAAGGGGGATGCGCTGTGATGTAAGAGAGAGTGGGGGACTCAACTTCTGATGGTGGGGTGGCTTTTAACATCTAATGTAAGGGGAGGGGCTGCACTGGACATCTAATCTTACAGATACAACCGGCCCTTTTGAGGGCAATCATTATGCTGATGCGACCGATGATGAAATTGAGTTTGACACCGTTGATCTAGGTAATCATAATGGAAATATTGTATACAACACATGGGAACATGTTTTTTTTTACCTTTTCTAGGGGAAAGATAAAAGGCATTTTTCTACAGTTGGAAAATTATAACATTTCTTTAGTTAATTTACTGTAGTCTTGCTATCCATGGTGCTGAAACTTACTATTTTCAATTTATGTTCACTTCACTTGATATTTGTACATACATATTAGGAGATATTCTCTTTTTGATATGTTTTTAATAATAGAAAATGTCAATTGAAATGTGAAAAGTACTCCCATGTTTACTGTCAAGGCAAGCAGACAATAAAAAACAAACACATACTGTAAAAGTTACATGTAATTAAACTATACAACTTACAGTGTTTCCCTTCCTATAGGACCATTTTTAAAATGATTATAAAAAAGGTTACTCAAGAATATCGAAAAACATAAATCATTCCAATACATCCCTTAAAGGGGAGTTCCACCCACAATTTCACTTTTTAAATATAAATACCCCTGTAATACACAAGCTTAATGTATTCTAGTAAAGTTAGTCTGTAAACTAAGATCCGTTTTGTTAGGTTGTTACAGCATTTAGATTTATAATCTAGAAATAGACCGTGGCCATCTTAAGTGTGGGCATCATGAGGCCAGACTGTATACGACTTCCTGGATTTTAGCTTTGCATATCTCACACATGCTCAGTGCTGCACAAGCAATGTAATAGGTTTCAGTCAGTTTTGCAAAGGACTACAGGGAAACATGATGCCTATCCCAGAAACCCTTGCGAATAGCCATGTGACTTAACAGCCTAGGCTAATAAGGATGAGGAAGTAATGAAGGACTACAAAATAAAGGTATTTACAAGCAACAAAATAAATAAAAATTGTCCATTCTGAACACTATGAGATAAGGGAATGCAGCACAGACAAACATAAAAAAATGGGTGGAACTCCACTTTAAATAACAGGGTTATTTTCTCATTTTAATGAGTGTTCAACTCCCTTCCTCAAAAGTTTTATCCCTATTACATACATTGGCTGTTATCCAATCAGCTGGTGCTGTTCCAGTCAGTAAACTGTCAGTAAAAATTAGCAACAATGGTCTGGCAATTACTTGGCTGAGTATCCTCGGGTGCAAGCCATCTTGTCCCGGTGATTTATTAATGTTAAGTTTCCCAAGTCTAATTTTAGTTCTGTTCTCTGTTAACCATAGAGGTGCTTCCTGTGATGTGTCATGAGGATGAACACTGAAGTTTTTATTACGGAAGCCCCACGATTCTCTTGTGAACACTGAGGAGAATAAATGTAATACCTTCGCCATCTTCCATCCTTTGTAACCAAATGTCCTTCATCATTCTTTATGGGGCCAATATGGTCTGTCCTCCCGTTTTTACGGTAACTAATTTCTTGGGATTTTTTTTTTGCTCTCCTCTGCTATGTGTCTTTAATGTTCTATCTTAGCCGCCCTAATTGCACCCTTACATTCTTAATAAAGTCTGAATGCTGATGATGATCCCTCAGCCTTGTATTTTTTGAAGACCTTCTACTTTGCTTTTATATGCATTTTTACAATGGAGTTAAGCCATCCAGGACTTTTTTTCACTCTTTGAAATTTATTACCCAATGGTATGCATTGGCTAATGGCCTTATTTAATATGCTCTTAAAGCAAACCCACCTCTCCTCCGTGTTCTTTGTTCCTAAGATTTTATCACAATTTATGCCTTCTAGTAAGGTTCAGAGTTTAGGGAAGTTGGGTCTTTTGAAATTAAGTATCTTTGTATTGCCCTGATGTTTCCTATATGTGTGGTTTATACTGAAGCCAGTTGACCTGTGATTGCTGTTTCCTAAATTGTCCCATATTTCCACATCCGTGATCAGGTCTGTATCGTTGGTAATCAGTAGATCCAGATTTATTTCTAGTGGGTACGTCTTAGGCCGCATACACACAACCAAATATATCTGTTCAAATCGGTCTGAGGCCGCGTACACGATCTAATCTATCTGCTGGAAACGGTCTGCTGGGAATCCGTCCGTCCATCCGATATATCTGCTGGTTAGTACGCTAACCAGCAGACATATCTGCCCGCACATGCGTCAAATGGATTTGACGCATGCGCGGAAGTGTTTTACTTCCTGGTGCGGTGACGTGGCGGCGTCAACGTCACCGCCACGTCACCGCCCTGTCTGCCGGCGGGGATTTTGGTTTGATCGTGTGTACAGCGATCAAACCAATATATCCCAGCAAACAAATCTGATCAAATCGGTCTGTCAAATCCGTCTGCTCACCCGTACACACGATCGAATCTGTCTGCTGAGATGGTCTGTCAGACCGTTTCCAGCAGATAGATTTGATCGTGTGTACGCGGCCTAACATCTGACCCATGAAATTGTCCTGCAAGACATTTAGGAACTGGCGAGCCTTAGATGAATGTGGGGTTCCCTCCGCCAAGTCTATCTCTGGATAATTCCCCCATTATGATAACACCTCAATACAGCCCACATGCACTCACAGCACTCATGTACTTACAATACACAGGTACACACTTACACCTCCTATAACCTCCTGTTTTCAACTCACCACTTAGTCCAGTTCCACTTGGTCTAAGTTCCAGCAAGCTCAAAGATGAGCAAGCTCAAAATTAGTTCTACAGAAAGTTATTTAGCCTCAAACACCTGTGACTAATTAACCACTCCCCGTAATTAGTAGGCTGAAAGAAGTAAAGGAAAAAAAAGGCTGTATAAAAAGTGACAGAAAAAACATAATTTGTCTTCATCTTGAACTTGAACACAAATGTATATCCACATTTGACATAGAATTACTGCTGTGGCAGTGCGAGGCTGCTCCATGTCACTGGGAGCAGGGATCAATGTCATGTCACAGGTAGTCCAGCCCCCACACAGTTAGAATCACCCCCTAGGACACACTTAATCCCTTCCTCGCCCCCCAGTGGTTAACCCCTTACCTGCCAGTGTCATTTAAACAGTAATCAGTGCATTTTTATAGCACTGATCGCCTTATAAATGACAATGGTCCCAAAATAGCGTCAAAAGTGTCTGATGTGTCCGCCATAATGTCGTAGTCACAATTCAAATTGCAGATCGCCGCCATAAAGTAAAAAAAAATATATATAAAAAATGCCATAAAACTAGCCCCTATTTTGTAGACGCTATAACTTGAGCAAACCATACAATATATGTTTATTGCGATTTGTTTTACCAAAACTATGTAGAAGAATACATATCGGCCTAAATTGAGGAAATACATTTTTTTTATATATATTTTTGGGGGATATTTATTATAGCAAAAGTAAAAAATATTGCTTTTTTAAAAAGGTTTTTTTAATAAAAAGAGCTACTAAAAATGATTTCATTACTTTATAAAAGGTAAAAGGTCCACTAAAAATAATTTCATTATTATCTAAAATAATAACAGATATATTGCACATTTTATGTACAGTATAAGAAACTTTAACAAGATCAATTGATAAATATACATGAGTATAGGTATTACCCAAACTGAATATACTTAAAGAGGAGCCCAAGTACAGGTACATGTGTTTTACAAGTTTGAATAAAGAGGGAAAGAATTAGCACCTCCACAACGTTTTTTGCTAGCACTGGAACAGGAAGTTAGCGGAAATCTTACATAGGTAGTGATAACCAAAATACTGTAATAGAGGTTCTTCCCAAACCTATCCAGAGTAAAAAAAAAAAACTTTTGGCTTGAAATTGTTTTATTTAATTAACTGATAATATTGTACAGTAAGGTGTTATTTCACACACCCGGACTGCCCCTTCTACAATTGTATAACCCCACATAAAGAATTTACAAACTGCTTTTACAGGATTAAAGCGGTACTAAAGTCTTGTTTTTTTCTTGTTAAAAATAACAAACATGTTATACTTACATACTCTATGCCGTGGTTTTGCACAGAGCAGCCCAGATCCCTATTCAGTGCTCCTGGCTCCTCCCTCTTGTTAAGTGCCCCCACAGCAAGCAACTTGCTATGGGGGCACCCGAGCTGAGCCGTAGCTCTGTGTGCCTATTTAGACACAGAGCTGTGGCCCACCCCGTCCCCCCTTTCCTCATTGGCTCACTGATTTGCTGCTGTGTCAGCCAATGAGGAGTTAAAACCAAGTCTCTGCAACATCGCTGGACTAAGATGGGGCTCAGGTGAGTATTAGGGGGGCTGGTGCACAAAGACAACTTTTTATCTTAAAGTGGATGTAAACCCAATTTTTTTTTTGATGTCACAATGTAGAGCATAAGATTTCCTATCATCTGTGCCCAGTCTTGCAACACATAGTTAATCCAGCGCTGAGCAATCCTCTTTTTATCGTTCAGTGAAATAAAACAGACTTCCAGATAAAGACCAAAGTCCTTGCTTGAGTGACAGGTTATTTAAATATCTTGTGCACTAGCTTGCAGACATGCACAGCTTCTGTAAAGTGCACAATTCACATCCCCCTCCCCTCTCCTCCTCTCCTCTCCCGTCCAGCTCTCCCAGGATTGGCTGTCTTTCCTGTGTCTTGATTAAATGTTTTCAAACATTTTTTTGTGGGGTGGGGGGCGGGCGGAGAGGGGGGTAATTTAAGAGAATAAGGGAATAGAAAGGATAAATGTATAGACCAATATTAGGTATATGGTGAAGTATAAGGAATTGGTATTTTGGTTTGTAAATGTATGTATATCAGCTATAAGATGTTGTATACTATTGTTTCTTTTTCTTGAAAACTAAAATAAAAGATAAGTAAAATAAATAAATAAATGTTTTCAAAATATGGAGTGATCCACAGTTCAGTGTAAACAGCCATCAGAATATACATAGACACGAAGCTGTGCATGTCTGCAAGCTAGTGCACGAGATATGTAAATAATCTGTCACTCAAGCAAGGACTTTGGTCTTTATCTGAAAGTCTGTTTTATTTAACTGAACAATAAAGAGGATTGCTCAGCGCTGGATTAACTCTGTGTGGCAAGACTGGGCACAGATGATAGGAAATCTTATTCTCTACATTGTGACTTCAAAATAATAATAATTATTTTTGGGTTTACATCCACTTTAATGCATAGAATATATTAGAATAAAAAAACTTCTGCCTTTACAACCACTTTAAGCAAAAATACCAGGTCACACAAAAAAGTTACGCATACATAAATATCTTATTTTTTTTTATATACTTGTTTGTGAATGTACTCACAGCACCTTCACATAAGGAAACTTTTTTCATGTAGATTTACCGATCATTTGACATATTGTCCTCTGCTATTTCTCATCTGTCTCAGCCCAACTCTTGCATAGCCCATGAATACGCTTTTATTGAGCATTCCTGTAAAAATTATATTAAGAAATCTTTTCAAAACAAAAACAAGTCTCATGAATTTAAACACAATGCCTATAAAACCCAGCAGCAATATTTTGGACTGTTTGGCAATACCATATATTTCTAGAAACAAAGAAAATGTATGATAAATGCATTCCAAAGTCTAAAAGTTCTCAGCAATTTCTCAGCTATAAAGCTGGAGAATGGATGAAAAGCATATGAGTATTTTGCATCATAAAAGAGATTAATTGCTATTCTATCCTTTTTTTCATTCGTGCCAAGCTAAAGAAGTTGAATGTTCCATTTAATAACTACTTAAAAAAACACTTTAGAGGTAAACATTATTATTTCACTTTCTTGTATAATTATAATTAACAGAATCACATAGATATTAAAATACTAAATAAAAAAAAAGAAGAGAATTCTTATTGTACCTGATAAACAGAGAGCAACTACATAAAGTCCTATTTGGAAAATAATATTTTATGTCAAATGCTAGAAAAAATAACACAATATATAAATAGTATGCCCACAGTAAGGCTGGTCATACTAAATTTCTTCCCTGCAACCATTGGTGATTGATATTTTTTCTATTGCCTATTAAATACATTTAAATGTCTGATGGAACAATAGGCTATGGCAAAAAGAAAATATTTTATAATAAAAGACCATTTTTATAATAACATTAAAGAATCAGTGTTTATGCCCTTTTGGAAGCTGTTCCAACGTTTTAGTGGATAGGTCTCTCATTGCACAGTATTTTGCTGACTTATACTATTATAGAGTATGCAAACCCAACATTTCATATTCCTGATATGTGGCTGTTACTTGAAAAAGTATCCTATTCCTCCTTGTTTTGCTTCCTTTGTGTGAAATCTCTGGTGTTCCTGTCAGTCGCTCTGCTTTCCTGTTAAAAACAAACCACACTAAGCAGGAGAAAGCATCATGGTCAGTTTTCTAGCTGTGCTGGAAGCTCAGCCTGCTCTCCTCCAATGAACAGACTTGTCCTGACACCCCCTCCCACACCACCTGGACAGCCATTTACTGGGAAGACCAGCATGCTGCTTTTTCTCCTCCCCCACCTCTTACACAGCTGAGAACAGAGGGAATGTAATTATTTATATATCTTTTTGTATACTTTTTATATTCATACACAAATGTTTTGCCTTTTATTACTATTATAATTTGAAAGAGTTGTTTTACAAGGGAATTGTTTACAATCACTTTAAACACTACTAATGTGTTTCAGAGCATGAGCAGTGGATATTATTAGAATCACGATGAGATGCAATAGGAGACCTATGTTAGGACTTGATAAAGACTTTATTTATTACTCCAAATGCAAAACTTTTAAGGATAATTCTAAAACACATGAGCTGCTGGCTGTCTCTGGTGGTTTTGAGGCCTTCTTATGCCTCGTACACACGACCAGTTTTCCCGTCTGGAAAACTGCCATGACAGCTTTTGGCCAGGAAAACTGGCCGTGTGTATGCTCCATGGCAGTTTTCCCAACTGGAAAACCGCAGGGAATCCCGGTGGGAAAAATTAGAACTTGTTCTCTTTTTTCCCGGTGGTCTTTTTCCCAGCAGTTTTCCTATGGGAAACACTGCGTTGGAGCATACACATGGCCGCGTTTCCCGGCCAAAGCTTTCATGGCAGTTTTCCTAACAGGAAAATTGGCCGTGTGTAGAGGGGAAAAAGCTGCCAAGCCGGTTCTCGTCTTTCCCCCTTGGGTTTCCCGGCGGTAAAAAGTCCGCCGGGAAACCCGTACATGTGTACAGGGCATTAGAGTAAGATATTTAAATACTTTCACCAGCACCTGGGTAGGTATTATCACTATGTAACAATAGATATGAACTTTTGTGAACTTTTGAATATGTGAGGATTTGGTTCCTTTATTCCAGGAGGTTTCCAAACCACAAAATACAGCTAGGTGTTTATGAGTTTTAAGATTATAATTACCATGTTTTTTTAATTTGGAGCAATAAATACCATATTTGTCAAGCCCCAACATAGGTCTCCTATTGCATCTCATTGTGATTCTAATAACATCCACTACTCAAGCCTTGAGGAAGGGGGAGGACTTTCCCCCAAAATGTGTTGGTTGTATTTGATGCTTTTTACCAATAAACATTTCAAAAAGACCTTTGAGTGTTATGAACTTTTGTACAAGGTGCTCCTCAATACCCACCCAGAGTTTATCAGTTGCTGTTTGACAACTTTTTGGAGATTTTACTGGCAGCCCTTTCACTGCAGAACAAAGTATCTAAAATAATTTAAAAAAAGAGTTGTCTCCTAGTAGTGCCCTCTACAATCTTGGTTTGAGTTGTAATAAAAATCCCAATGTATTTTAATAAGGTAATACAAACCATATTGAATCAATGGGCAGTTTTGTTTAGGTAAGCAGTGTGTATGACATTATATCTGTGTGTGATTTTGTTTACATTGAGTTAATGTGGGGTACACTGTTCAGGATTGGTAGGTTTGCATTTGAAAAGTTTTCCTCAAATAAAATATAAAGTAAAACCATTTAAGAACCAAAGTGAAATGTTCATGTGCCTCATTCAGAAGTTCATTGTGCTTAGAAAACCTTATCCAAGATCTCTTACAACGTGTAAGCAGAAAAGTACTATACTGTATGTGGTGTTACATGCTCTATATTTTAGCCCTGGTCTTTAAAAACATATATTCAATTTGGAAAAATTGTGGAGTACTGCAAATTAGTGGTGGCCAATGTAGAGTTCTATACATAGATTCTGGTTCAGTTAGAAACTAACCTTAGCTATAAGGTGCCCATTTGTAAATTGTAACTTTTAGGGAATTGCGCTACCACACAGTAAATATTGGGCATCTTAGAGCAGTCTGGCCAAGTATATAATTTACAACCTCCCTATATAATTGTGTTGTTATATAGGAATGGATGAGACATACAGTAGCTGGTGAGCAATGGAATAGTAAATATGTTAAATTGGTTACCATGGAAGCACATGTTGTTATATAAGAAGAAATGGGCTGAATGAAAGGAATAGCAACCATTTTTTTAGTTGCTGATGCTGATCATTTTATGTTTTTGATATTCCCCAATTTAATATTGAACTCTATGCAGATATAAAAGACACAGATAGATGTAGATCTGTAATAACCACTTAAGACCCGGACCAAAATGCAGGTAAAGGACCTTGCCCCTTTTTGCACTTTCGGCACTGCGTCGCTTTAACTGACAATTGCGCGGTCGTGCGACGTGGCTCCCAAAGAAAATTTGCGTCCTTTTCTTCCCACAAATAGAGTTTTCTTTTGGTGGTATTTGATCGCCTCTGCGATTTTTATTTTTTGCGCTATATACAAAAATAGAGCGACATTTTTGAAAAAAACAATATTTTTTACTTTTTGTTATAAGAAAAATCAATAAACTAAATTTTAGTCAAACATTTAGGCCAAAATTTATTTAGCCACATGTCTTTAGTAAAAAAAAATCGCAATAAAAAAAAATTAGCTACCTAGCGGGAACAGCGACACTAATACAGCGATCAGAAAAATGATCGCTTAGTGATGCTGGCAATAGGGAGTGAAAGGGTTAACTAGGGCGGTGATCAAGGGGTTAAAACTTTATCAGGGGGGGTATGGGGGCTACCCTGAACCTAACACTAACTGACTGTCACACTGCCTGTCACACTGACACTAAATACAGTAATCATACATGTATGATTACTGCATTCAGTGACACTGCGACAGGGGGGAGGGGGGGGGGGCGATCGCGGGGGTTAAATGTGTTTATGTGTAGTGTTAGTGTAGTGTAGTGTTAGTGCAGACTTACTGTGTGGTGATCTCTCCTCAGTGGTGGTTGAAAAAAATGCAGAGGGAGAGATCACATTGCTTACTCCTTCCTGTGTTTACACAGGAGGAGAAAGTGACAGGGCGGGCAGGCGCGCGCATTGACTGGGAGCGATCTGGAGGGGGCGGACAAAAACGAATACCTGCCCCCTCTTGTCGGATCGCTCCTGCAGCCGCGCGGACCCCCGATCCCCCCCAATGCACCAACGTATATATATACGTTGATGTGCCTGTCGGTGCCATTCTGCCGACGTAAATGTACATGCGGCGGTCCTTAAGTGGATAATCAATACATTGTTACATGCCTTTTTATTTAATTGCAAGCAGTGTAAGTACCTGAATTTGATCTGGTGTTAGCCTCTTGCAGCAAAGAAATAGAAGGAGGCAATCAGTCTTCGTGCAGAGAAAATGAATGTTGATAGAAAGAGAAGGCAGAGTGATGAAGATATGAGCTCACTATGCTGTTTCTCTCCTTCACTTCCAGTCAAAGGCATTAGCAGGCAATGTCAATTATGACGAAACGTCTTGGGTGATGCATGAGTCCATGATGTCATTGCGTGCTTTGTTCCAGGACTTTCCCCTTACAATTTCAGTGATGGATGTTTTAAACAGCGCTGTGTTTCATCTCTTGTAAGTGTTTAGTGTATATTATAAAAATTATTTTAGCAATGGTTTTACACTATGTTCAGATGCTAGGTATTCCTTTTGAGATGGGAGGTTGACCTGTGAATGCAGTGATCCCCACATTGGTCCTATCCCAGAGTGTATCGAGATCTACAAAAAGGCTATACGGCTGGATTGAGTCTTCTAAAGTGTGACTGGAAATCAGCCCATTTGATTCAATACCTATGGTATATGGGTCCATTCGCTTTGGTAAGCTTGCTTGCTGTATTTATGCTGGTGGATCATTGAGAGACTCTGGAGCCACAGATTTATCATATATACAGTACACACAGAAGCTCATTTGTCATTCCTCCTTGGACTCACTGTCTACGGGGGTGCGTCACTTTGACTCACACAATTTATTTGCTGGTGTTTTGATACTTTGGACTCTTCTCTATAATTTATATTTGTAGAGGTGTCTATTCACCCTGATTTTTTAATTGAATTTTCACATATTACTCACTGTGTTTTTACAGATATTGATTATTTTTTCTTGTGTATGTATATATATATATATATATATATATATATATATATATATATATATATATATATATGTGTGTGTGTGTGTGTATATATAATCTCACAAAAGTTAGAACACCCCTCACATTTTTGTAAATATTTTATTATATCTTTTCATGTAACAACACTGAAGAAATGACACTTTGCTACACTGTAAAGTAGTGAGTGTACAGCTTGTATAACAGTGTACATTTGCTGTCCCCTCAAAATAACTCAACACACAGACATTAATGTCTAAACCGTTGGCAACAAAAGTGAAAATGTCAAAATTGGGCCCAAAGTGTCAATATTTTGTGTGACCACCATTATTTTCCGGCACTGCCTTAACGTCTTGGGCATATAGTTCACCAGAGCTTTAAAGGTTGCTACTAGAGTCCTCTTCCACTCCTTCATGATGACATCACAGAGCTTGTGGATGTTAGAGACCTTGCACTCCTCCACCTTCCGTTTGTGGATTCCCCCACAGATGCTCAATAGGGTTTAGGTCTGGAGACATGCTTGGCCAGTCCATCACCTTTACCATCAGCTTCTTTAGCGAGGCAGTGGTCATCTTGGAGGTGTGTTTGGGGTAGTTATCATGTCGGAATACTGCCCAGTCTCCAAAGGGAGGGGATCATGCTCTGCTTCAGTATGTCATAGTACATGTTGGCATTCATGGTTCCCTCAATGAACTGTAGCTTCCCAGTTCCTACAGCACTCATTCAGCCCCAGTGATTCACCACAAGATCACTTTTATCGGCGGCGGGAGAGGTGCCCACCCCACTGCCACTTTCTGGTCGTCTCCAGAGCTGACGGTAGCGGCAGAGATGCTCCGATCCTTTCCCCTCATAGACTGTAAGTCGAGTGAGGGAATGATGGCACCCACTCGACTCAACAACGTTGAATGACAGAAGTGACGTCAAACGTCACTTCTTCCCAACGGCCTTAAATAGGATTTTTTTTATTAAAAAAAACAAAACATCATATTTATTTTATTGCATTGAAGTGTAAATGTGAGATATGAAGTCTTTTTGACCCCAGATCTCACATTAAAGAGGCATGGTCATGTTTTTTTTCTATTACAAGAGATTTTTACATTCCTTGTGATAGGAAGAAAAGTGATCCAAGTTTTTTTCTTTTTTAAAGGGACAGTGTGAAAATCAAAAATCAAAAGTAAAATAAATAATAAAAACTATTTTTTTTAAAGTGCCCCGTCCTGCCGTGGTCGTGTGCAGAAGTGAACAAATACGTAAGTAGTGTTGAGCGGAATACGCCATATTCGATTTCGCGATATTTCACGAATATATAGAAGAATATTCGTGAAATATTCATTAATATCGAATATTCGTGATATTTTATCAAAAAAAAATTTTGCGAAATTTCGCTAATGCGAATGCGAAATTTCGCTAATGCGAATGCGAAATTGATTGCAAAATTCTCGTCTGCGCATGCGCGCGAACAACACGCAAAACCGGAGATCATTTCCTATAGGAAGTACAATGCTAAGCTCTAAGATCGCAATACACAGGAAAAACGCACAGAAACACTCCACTCTCTCTAGCCACCTTGTGAATCTGCACTGAAATACTGCTGGGAGTGATCTTATATAATGGTCGTGCAGGCAGGTTCCTATTGGTTGCTATGGAGGTTGCTAACCTCTGTCAACTGTGGTAGGAGAACTCTGATTGGCTCTAATGCAAAAGAAGGGCAGAGAAAGTATTTGCGAATATTCGTAATACGAATATTCGCATTGCGAATATTCGGCAACATAAAAGGATTGCCTCAGCTACTCGGCCCAGGGTCTCTAATCATACCAGCAATGCTTTTAGATGTCGATGGAGATCACTAGGATGTGATCTGTTTTAAAAATAAATTAGAAAAAATACGAATATTCGCAATAGCGAATATTCGCCGCGATATTCGAGTTATTCGCGAATACTCGAATATGCAATATTCGTAACGAATATTCGCAATGTGAATATTCGTGAGCAACACTATACGCAAGTCATGTCTGCATATGTAAACAGTGTTCAAACCACACACGTGAGGTATTTCAGCGATTGTTAGAGCATGAGCAATAATTCTAGCAAAAGACCTCCTCTGTAACTCAAAACTGGTAACCTATTGACATTTTTAAACGTCATCTATGAAGATTTCTAAAGTTCAATGTTTGTTGACATTCCACGAGCAGACTCAATTTTGAAGCGTGACATGGTGGCTATCAATTTACTCTGCGTAACATTATCTTTCACAATATAAAAACAAATTGGGCTAACTTTACAGTTTTCTTATTAATAGTGTGTTTTTTCTCCATAAAATTGCATTTGTAAGACTGCTGCGCAAATACGATGTGACATAAAGTATTGCAACGACCACTATTTTATTTTATAAGGTATCTGACAAAAAGTATATACTGTATTTATTGGCGTATAACACTCACTTTTTTACCCTGAAAATAGAGGGCAAATTGTGCCTGCGTTGGTATATGCAGGGGGCTGTGGAAAGTTTTTTTCCTGAAACTTCTCTCTTAAAGTTAGGGTGCATGTTATACGCCTGTGCGTGTTATACGCCGATAAATACGGTAATTTTCGAGCAAAAAAAAAAAAAAAAGATTTTAACTTGTAAACAACAAGTTTGAAAAATAGGCCTGGTCCTTAAGTGGTTAAATTTAGTTTTAGATGTATTTTTTTTTTGCTGTCCACTTTAAGTATTCTATATTTGCTCATGTGGAGGTGGTGGAACTTTAGCTGTTTGGTTTGTTGCTAAAATACATTCATATCAAATGATGATGATAGAGAGAGAGACCAACAATCAATAGAAGAGCATTGTATCAAATATTTTCCAATTTCTTGACAGCCTGAATGAGCATAACAAAGCCTTGTCTTCAAGCAGGAACTACTGTATACTGTATATATATTTTTTCCAAATTTGTGAACTAATATGGAAAGCTAACAATTATATTAAATAAGAAGTTGAGGTAGCTACAGGATACCCCATGCTGGCTAAGAGCAGATTGTTTAGCTGCTTTTAGCACAGATAACCAATTAAATGAAAGGCTGTTTGATACCCCTGTGTAACACTTGCTCAAGCTGTTAATGCTTTTCATGGCCAAAATACTGATGAAGCCATCACAAACAAAGACTTAACATGCAGAAATTTTGGCTATAGATGCATAACAGAACTTTGTAAAACAATACATAGACATTTTGGGCAGATTAAAAAAAACACAAACTAATGCAGCTCTGTATTCAGTTATCTATCATTAAATGTATTTTTCCTACGCAGGCAGTGTAAGTATTTGAATTTCACTTGATATCAAGTGCAATCCCCTTTACAACAGAAGAAGGAATGTGAGCAGCACAAGGAGCCAATTTGTTATGCTGCAGTGCTTATATGCTAACAAGGAGCAGGGTGACCGAGAGATGAGCTCATCAGTTTGCTACTTCTTGTTCACTGTCCAATCACAGGCTAGGGACAAGAGCTATAAGTGTTACTTACCTGCCTTAACCTGGCCATAGATAGATACAATTTGGAATAAAAATTTGTAGAAAAAAATCTTTGGAACATTTGCACGAAAATTCTCAAAACATTTGAATATTATTTGAAATATTTAATTTGCTTATAAAGTATAACTAAAGGCAAAACTTTTTGTTGTAGTTTGGGATAGAGCGGAGAGGTATCAGAACACCTATCAACTTTTATCGCTGTCCGTGTCCCTGTTAAGAAGTCACCCTGTTTACCATTATCCTTAAAGGTAAAGAAAATCAAAAATGTTGGGTTATCCTCAGAAAAGCAACAGAGTGGAAATCTTCCAATGAGGACACTTGTTCTGGTAACCTGGGTCCCCAATAAATTCCCTTAAAGGATGTCCACCCTAACACTAAATACGCTACATGTACAGATATCTACGATATAAGACCAGCCTATCTAGCCCTATAAAGAAGAAATCAGTATACATACTTTTTTTGAAGTCGATCCGTTCCAGTCTCCAGTGGCGGAAAGCTCTGCACAGGAGACAGCCGACAATGGCTGTGAAATGAATAGGGAGTGAATTCACACATAGACTTACTATGGGGCTTCCATTGTTGGCTGTGTCCTCTGCACCCACCTGCACCGCGAAGCTCAGCATGGGATCGGGTTGACTTAAAAAAAAAAAATCTTTACAGGGTTAGATAGATTAGTGTTAGATTGTGGATGTCTGTAGATGTAGAGATTTTAGTGTCATGGTGGATTTCTACTTTAATTTTCAGGGATTTCCTCTAACTTCCTGTTTTACTATTTGACTATGGGATTGGAAGTAAAGGGAGATCTCCCAAATGGGAAACAGATGGCAAATAAAAAAAATCTGACAGGTGTCCCCTTGCTCCATCCAAAATGCAAAAAAATAAGTTTTGCCTTTTACTTTAAGATTGGATTTTGGAATGAATAGACTTTACCAAATGTAAACCACACACACTGTTAGAAATCTGATTTATGTATCTAACTTTCTTGCACAGCGGTTGAAAAAAAAATGTTGGTTTAACCAATCAATGATTGGAAAAACAAACAAACTTTCCTAGATCATTTTTTTTCTTAGAATTTGCATTTGAAATTCCACTCATCTAAGGCCAGTTTTAGAGGAAAATCAGGCCTTCAATCTTCCTAGGCAGTGTTGAGTAATCCTCATACCACGTACACACGACCATTTTTCAGGTTGTAAAAAATTAAGTTTTTCAGGCTCTAGAATTTTAAATTTCTTTCAACCTGATCGTTAAAACGGCCTTGCCTACACACGATCGTGTAAAAAAATGCTCTGGCAAAGCGTGGTGACATACAACACGTACGACGGCACTATAAAGGGGAAGTTCCATTCGGATGACGCCACCCTTTGGGCTGCTTTAGCTGATTTTGTGTTAGTAAAAGACGATTCGCGATTTTCTGTCTTTTTCAGCGTGATGAATGTTCTTACGAACGCTAGTTTTACCAGAACGAGCGCTCCCGTCTCATAACTTGCTTCTGAGCATGCGCAGATTTTTCATTTTGTTAAAGCCCATACACGACCATTTTTTACAACCTCGAAAAATGACAACATTAAAAACGTTGTTAAAAAATAGAGCATGTTCAATTTTTTTTTGCCCTATTTTCAGAACCCCGAAAAATGCTCGGAAGCCAACACACAATCATTTTTAATGACATTTAAAAAAAAACGTCATATTTTACAACCCGAAAAACGGTCGTGTGTACGCGACATCAGAATAGAATAAATCGAAATACCAATCATTTGGCAGGTACTGCAGTTTCAATATAATTATTTAATTTGTGCATTGAGCTCTTTCCCTAGAGTTCAGCTTCAACCATGATAACCTGTCATATCCCAATGTTAAATTAAATGCTACAAGGTCTATCTGTTGCAGTTACAATATCAAGCGCTATCTTTGCTGGGAACCTATTTGCTTGAATAGTTTGGGTTACCAGTAACATATACAGTAGTGCTTGTTTATTAAAGTAATATTGTCTGCTATGGAATGGTGTTTATAAGTACATGACAAATTAGCATTTCTTGTAAATGTTTGCAACTGACATCAAAGGTCTATTAAGGAACTATTTAAATGTAGTGAACTTTTTTTTTTTGCTGAAGAATAATTAGCTAATTTGGTGTTGTACAGAGTGGTGAAAAATGAAACATCTTTCTGGTTTTATTTGTAGTCTGTGTCTCTTTTGGGGAAATCTCTCCACTGGGAATATAAGTCAAATGGGCTAAATGGATTGGCACTGGACTGGATCATTTAAAATACCCAAACTATCCAAAACTAAGTAAAAGTGTGTGTGTGTGCAGTAGTGTTTTTAAGTTTTGTGCTGCCCTAGGCCTGACTAAACTTGTGCACCCCTAATTTAAATATGACCCACCTCTTCCTGTCAAGACCACACCCCTTTCTGTTTAAGACCCACCCTGAAATTTTCAAGTGGGGACACTAGTTCTTAGGGCCTGGGGGCGGCATTGGATTCCCTTTAATTTCCATAGATTTCCTCTCACTTCCTGTTTGGCTATGGGACAGGAAGTGAAGAGAAATCTCTGCAATGGGACAGGGATGGTAACAATTAAACTGACAGGGGCTATAACCCTCCCTTACTCTATCCAAAATGAAAAAAAAAGTGTTGCATATAGTTCTACTTTAAGCACAAAGTTCTGATAATTTTATGGAGTGGACTAAGAAGATATAATTATGCTAATGGTGCAGCAGAAAACATATAGCACAGTGACGAAGTTTTGTGGTCCAGGATGATCTCCACTTTTAATATCACTTTAACTATTAACAAACTGGCCCAAACTGTTTTCTACACTAACAGATGCCCCCGTCTCAGCTACATACATTATACAGCTCTTTGCTCCAGTAGCGGGATGTGAACCTCCCATTCCACAACCAGTTACAAAATTGAGTCGGGCTGAGCGCTGCTCAGCAATTCATAAGCAGTTTTGTATTCTCTGAATGAATACAACGTTTCCTCTGTTTGGCTGAGATGGAGATTGTAATGTGAGTGAGTGAGTAAGTGAAAAACGTATATAGCGCTGCACATGTGAACTGAATCGCCTCTGGGCGCTCGTTTGACCATTTCTCCTTTGAACTCAAAAGAGATGGGTTTTGATCTTTCTCCTAAAGGCCAAGTGGTTCTCCTCCAACCGAATGCTGGTTGGTAAATCATTCCATAGTCTGGGGCCTTGAACCGCAAATCTTCGCTCTCCTTTGGACTTGTATTTGGCTTTGGGTATTTGGAGTAGATTTTGGTTTGTGGATCGCAGAACGCGATTGGAGTTGTGAGCTTTTATTTTTTGGCATAGATATTGGGGGGCATTGCCATGGATGCACTTGTGCGTCAGACAGAGTGCTTTGAAAGTAATTCTGTCTTTCACTGGCAACCAATGAAGGGATCTCATCGAAGGTAAGATTGATTCCCAGGGTTTTTTCCCAGTCACAAGTCTGGCGGCCGTGTTTTGAACGACTTGCAGACAAGTGATTTGGTACTTTGGGAGTCCAAGGTAAAGGGCATTTGCATAGTCAGTCTGGAGTTCACAATTGTTCCCACCAATGTCATCTACCCACCTCTCTGCCTCAGTTACATAACAGATAAATATATCAGCTATAGAAAACTTGAGGATGTTTACCTTTCTCTTAAGGATCTGAGCAGAGTCCTTGCACAAACAATTAGTCCTGGCACAGTGGCTGCATTTGATGGGCATAGCGAGGCTGCAATTGATGATGTTTTTTTTCAGTATTTTTCAATTTGTTTCCGCCCCTCCAAAAAATTTGAACACCAGCAGCCACTGTTACTGATGCATAAATTTTAATATGGGATATGATTATTACTCCTTTCCCTAATGGAATACAACTACTATAGTAAACAACTATAGAATACAAACCATTTTTGAAAAAATTGAAAAATTATTACAATTCAAATACACACGATCTGACTTTTTGCCAACAAATGTCCGACGGACCTGTTTTAGCGAACAATCCGACCGTGTGTATGCTCCATCGGACTTTTTCGCTTTTTCAAATGTTCGCTGTGAGAACAGACAAACTTTCTGGCAACAAATGTCCGACGTCAGCTAATCCGATCGCGTCTACACAAGTCCATCGGACTAAAGTCCAAAGTACAAACACGCATGCTCAGAACCAATGCTAAAGATCAGACAACAATAGCAGAAGTTGCCCAAAGGGTGGCGATAAAAACCACGTAGTACGTCTATTACATCACTTTGGTGTTTTTTGGCTGAAAAAGTCCTGCCATGTGTATGCATACCAAGTTCACGGTAAGAGTTCACATTTTTTTCAGGAAGCATGCTGTGAATAACCGAGGAAGTCTGGGTTTGCTGATATTTTTTTTTTTAAATAACCTTTTGTCTTCATTTATGCTGGCATTAAGGGGGTAATTTTTTCCCAGCTACTACTATAGTGAAGTATTTGTTCTTTATTTGTATATGTTATGTGTGTGTGAAATGTAGGTGTTTGAGAATAATGGGGCATTCAGCGGGGGGTGCCACAAAATAGTGCAAAGGGTTCTGTGTTTCTGCCCCCTTCCCATACCTTTTCTAGGTTGCTATTGCAAGTTCTCCCCCAGCAACAGCTTGAATAGATTTAGTGGGAACAGTCTCTGCATGCTGCTGCCTATATTTAACTCTACAGTTCTTTGCTCTGTCAGTCAGTATGAAGAGGACTGGCCCATGGCTACCTATACTTCACCTCTTGTGGCTCCCCTGTTTACCTTGCAAAGTTTTTCTGATTGAGAAGGTGGAGAATGCCATAGGAAAAAACGGAATAAGGCGTTGTCTGGAGGAAGACTCCCTTGCTGCCTTAACACCACACATTTCTCAAGGAACCCCTAACAACCTCTGGAACTCTAGGGATCTACAGAACCCTGGTTGAGAAAGGCTGATTTAATGCAACAAAATCTCTTCACAATGACTTGTGAACAGTGCAGATTAAAAGGGACAAAGCTGACAGAAAATTCTGGAATAAAGTGACATGTGAACCATCCTGTGCAAATTAATCAATCTGGGTTAAACTACACAAACCTGGTGAGGGGAATTGATTTGCACATCTATAATAGGCTGTTTTAGATTTTCACTCCAATACAATAAGTAAAAATTCCATCTTACAGTTAGTTACAGGCTGGGAGCTGACCTCAATGTATTTGAATCATTAATTAAAACCAAAAAAGAATTTGCCCTTCAATATACTACTTGGTAGCATGCAAACTAAAATAATGTATACTTTTAAATGTTGGAGTTTGTGAATTCACATTTTTTCCCCACCCATTTGTTTATTCATTTGTATAAATAAAGCTTATAGCCATACATAGCATAACATTTAGATTATATCTTATCTACACTTCCTATTCATTATTTTGACATGTGTTAATAATATAACAGAACAATGACATGGTCAGCTCAGCTGCCTGGATGGTATCCATCTTCTGTCTGTAGTATTTTATGAACTGCGGGATACAAGATTGATTATTTGGATCAATTTCAATAAGGAAACTCTGTACTGTCAGCTTCCAGCTGTATCTGTAAATCATTAGACTTCCTATTAACGTAAAGTGATGTAACAGTGGTCATCATAAATGTTTTTTTTCTTTTGATTTGCAGGTAAAGTCACATAACATGGAATAACTATGCTAATAAATAAGCATCATTTCTGTGAAGACAATAAACCCATTGCAGAAGCTTTCTAGTTAGAACTAGCCTTCAAAGCTGCCAAGTCAACATGTTTATTCAAAATGTTATAGAGTGGCTGTTATTAGTGGTGTATGATTGTGTGTGTTTTGGCTGGTGTGTGTTTACATCTGTTAATAAAATAAATCTAATAATAAAATACATTTTAGAAATAATTTCAAATCTTGAATTTTTATTTGATAGCTAATGCAGGCATTTTCTGTTCCATATATTTTGTTTTATATTTGTTTGGTTATAATATGTTTTACTTATTATGTTTACATTTTGATGCTTTTTATATGAATGGAAACTGGCATGGAAGAAGGACCACAGTAATATGTCCAGTATTCATGTGGTCATACTGTATATCAAATTTCATAATGATCATCATTATTTGCAGAAAAAAAAAAACATGTTAGCTTGCCAATAGATACCGTATTTGCCAGCGTATAAAGGCGACCATGCGTATAAGACGACTTCCTAATTTTACAGTTTTTTAAAGATTTTTTGCCTGTATTCACCGTATAAGACGACCCCTATTCCGATGCTTCATATTTCTTCCTTCTGGAGCCATATTCTTCTTCATTCTTGCTGGAGCTGAAGCCAATCACGGCGAGCAATGTATTCTACTAATGAATACAAAGCCTGCTTGGATTGGCAGAGGCTATAACATCATTAGCCCACGCCTCTTTGACTCTCAAAGCCAATCCGATCAGGCTACTGTATGTAGGCCCTCGGATTGGCAGAGGTTGTTACTCCAATCCGAGTAGGCTCTGTATTCATTTGAATACATCGCTCACTGGGATTGGCTAATCGCTATATACTGTATGTAGCCTAAGCTACATACAGTATTACCGCACATCCAGCAGGCATCCGAGCAGCTGACCCGGCGTATAAGACAACCCCTGCTTTTTGTGTAAAAGGTAGTCCTATACGCCAGCAAATACAGTATTTAATTATGCGCAATTAATATTGTGACACCACTGCCTGGCAGCTATATATGATTCAGTCTTTAACAATATTTTTTTATTGATTTTTAGGCAAATACAAAGGACTTAAAAATAGGTGTATGCAGCGCTAGTAACATACAATTAAAGGTAAGACTTCATAGTGTTTCAATCCTTGTTCAGGAAAAGAAACTAGAAGCACCCACAGTGTAAACAGAGACACAATCAGGTGAGCATGAAACTATCCTCCACCGAACATCAACACACTGAACCTCTTACCAAAGAAAATGGACCACTGAATTACAGGTGGTCAAACAAGCATGATATAACCACAGTGCCACGAAACCACTTCAATTGGATCATAGATGACTGGGTCTTGTACAAAGGACTGATGTAGTTCAAATTTGTATAAAGTAAGTAAAAAGACAAAAATAAAAGAGCCATATTGAAAATAGGATACATATTCATAATAGTAATAATTCACACTGAATACTGTATTTTTTGCACCATAAGACCCCCCCCCCCCCCAAAATGCGGGAAAATGCCTGTGCGTCTTATGGAGCGAATATAAACCAGCCCCCTGCTGCCAATTACTGGGCCGGAGACTCGGCTCCTCAGCTGTGGTTTGCCTGCTTCTCCCTGTCAGGAGAGAAGCAGCCACTGTGAGTATGTGACAGGGAGTATGTTCCCCCTCCTTCTCCAGGCATAGCGGACTCTCTTGTTCCCCCTCCTTCTCTGGGCATAGCGGCCTTCTTGTTCCCCCTCCTTCTCCAGGCTTACCGCGCTCTTAGTTTCCCCTCCTTCTCCAGGCACACTGCTCTCTCTGTCCCCCCTCCTTCTCCAGGCACACTGCGCTCTCTGTCCCCTCTCCTTCTCCGGGCACACCACACTCTCTATCCTCCCTCCTCCTCCGGGCACACCGCGCTCTCTATCCCCCTTCTTCTCCGAACATAACGGGCTCTTTTTTCCCCCCTCCTTCTCTGGGCAACAGCACAAGCCGGGCAGGACTGTAGGACAGAGCGGGCTGTGTGTGCATTCTATTTTCTCACCCTTCTTCTGTCTGCAGCGGGGGTTGGGATTAATAAAGCAGCAGCAGGACTGAGCAGCTTGCAGAGGGGGACACTGAGTTGCAAGAAATTGGTGTGCAGTAACCTCTAGCAACTGTATGGTGAGTGGCAATGTGTAGTAACCACTAGCAATCAATCAGCGAGCAGTAATGTGTAGTAACCTCACATTTTTGTTGTTGTAAAACATAGGTGCGTCTTATGGTGCAAAAAATACGGTAATTCATTGTGACTAATGCAGAAATAAGAAAAAAGTCCATATAACAATCAAAAGTGCTTTGGGGTAAATTAAATCGGAGGGGAATTGAACAACAAAACAAGGTGTCCCCACAGTTCTAACAGGGAGTGAATGCTGCAAATTCAGTCTACCCAATTGTCCTAAGTAATTTTGAACTGTACTATCAAAGAAAGTTCCCAGTCTTTTTTAAAGGTAGCCCACTTTCTGTTGTCTCAGCATATTGTTTTCAGATTTCAAGGAACCACTGTTAATAATCACCATAACTGCAGCTCATAGCACATGGACAGTAAGCTGAGAAGAGTCCAAATGTTTATTTAACGTGAAAGATGCAACATTTCAGGGCCTACATGCCCGATGAGGAGGTCCTCCATGGACCTCCTCATCAGGCATGTGCTCATGCAAGTTCTTACTCACTCACCATAAATCAATATTTGCAAGTTCATTTTTTTTTCTTTTGGGAAAAAAGTTTACATGAATAAATGAATGCTGGTCATTGTAAGCACCCCTGTGTCAGTGTTAATAGAGAAGTATGGGTTTTTATTTATTTTTTGCAAGGGACACAGTATTTTTGCCTTTAGTAAATCAACCCCAATGATTGGCTAAGTAGGTGGTGGGACATTTGGAACTTTAGATGTGGGAGCATGCATTGAATAACGTTAGATAATCCATCTATCCTAAAGTGTCATTGGCAGGTAGGTTTTTCTGCCCAAGAAAGTTTTTCCATACTGGCAAAATCATTGACAGGTGAGAAAAGCATACGAGATTGCTTAGGCTCCGTTCACACCTGAGAGTACTGGAATCATGGGTGAAATCGCTTGATTCTGCCCGTGATTCCAGAATTGCAGCAACACGATACTCATTTTGTGATGCTGTTAGGGAAGGCATGGCCGTGCAGCAGGAATAACACGGCAGACTTGCACATTGACATTGCAAAAGTTCACCGTGAGTCAGTCGGAAAGAAAAAGAACAGGTTCTCTATCTATGGTCCGTTGGACTTCCGAGAAAAAAAGTCAGATGGAGGCTACACACGGCCGGACTTTCCGAGGAAAAAAAGTCAGTCTGACTTTTTTCTCTGAATTTCCGGCCGTGTGTACGAGGCATTAGAGTGTTTTTGGAGTGGAGGGAGGCAAATTGGTAATTTAAGCTTTGCCCTTTAAACTCCTTGGGCCAGATTCACAGAGCGATTACGCCGGCGTAACAGGAGATGCGCGGCGTAAGTCTAATTCTGTGTGTGCGTTTCGATGCACGGCATCCCTAAAACGAGATACGCAAGAAATCTACTTTTTTTTGTCCAGCGTAATTTCGTTAGACCGGCGCACCCGTCCGCGCAAAACTGCGCTAGACACACCATTGATTTGCTATTCAAATATGCTAATGAGGGAGTTACGGGGATCCACAAAAGAACGTTGGTGCAGCGCAGGCTACACGCTGTGCGCAACAGCTAAATGACCTGTCTAAAATTAGACCATATAAAAGCTGCTCTAAAATTAGACAATTCGTCTACATGTCAGATAAAGCAACACTGTTAGTGAGGAGCTGAGCAGTCACACATGTTGCCCAACAAACTGTATGCCAACATGCCAGTGGCATCCATGCTCATAGCTATACTACTGACTTTAGATGAGCAAAGAAGGAGGAGGGCAATAAGGAGGGCACTGAGGAGGGCACAGGATTTTTATTTATTTTTTAACTTTTTTTTTGCTTATATAAACTTTACTATTTAATCTAATCTAATACAATATTCTTAGCTGATACAAGCCCCTCACTCTTTACTCTTCACTCTTCACGGGAGAGGATATATCACACACGCATAGACATCTATGGCATGAGTGATTCTGAGGTGTCTCGCATCTTCAGATTCACCCCTCATGCCATCATGGAATTAACCACAACCCTGCAGGAGGACATCACCAGCCCAACACATGACACTACCCATGACACCCATGACAGCTACATATACAATCAGAGCCCCATCCCCACAGATTTCGAACAGAACATGTATGGGGACAGCTGGCTGGTTGGTGAGTGACATGGGTGGCAGGCATGACTGCCCCCCCCCATGATGCACACATCACAAGGGGCACATGCACTACTAACATCCTCCTGTATTTTCCCTTCCAGGTGACTCTGCATATGCACTGGGACCCCATCTCATGACCCCATCTCATGCCAGCTCACATTATGCATCTTTGCACGTTAAACACATTAATCATGGCACAATGAGAATGCATGCATGCACACCACTGTGGTCCCTAGCACACACACCCCACATCCTCATCAAATTGGATTGGCACCAGTCCACCATGCAGGACTTGTGAGCAGCAACGCCACGCCAAGGCTCCAATTTTGTCACTGTACATTCATACACCATTTACACGGACCTGGGGATCACTTCTCCCTGGTCCTGGGGAACCCTTCTCCACCAAAATTGAGGGTGACACCCCTTTTCCGGCAGGAATGTCACCCCCACATTCAAACAGCATTCACAACCCAAAAAAAATAAAAATGCCCAGCAAAAACAAACATTTTCCAGCACCAAAAAAAAAACCAGGCCAAAAAAAAGGGGAAAAACAAATTAATGCTGTTGACATGAGCCACGCCTGGGGTGCCCACGGCCACGGCCCCCGCTCCTCAGGGGAGACTCATGGGGGAGGGGGTAAACCGGGGAAGGAGGAGCAGCCCCTGGTCTCTGCCCACCTGGCGGCCTGCCCTCCAAGGCCACGGCAATTCTGTCTAGGCCAGCACTTAATGATGCCGTATTGGCCTGGATAGCCTGGGTGAGGGCCCTCACATCCTGACCAACGCCTGCTGTTGTAGTCTGCAGGTCGTTAAGGCAGTTTGTAAGAGCCCAGGAGTGGCAGTCCAGGTCCCCAAGCGTATCCTTTATGGAGGACAGGCTCTCCTCCATCCGCCCCAAGGTCTGGCTGACCTCTCCCAGATGGCGGGTCTGAAGGAACTGGTCCTTTCTCAGAGTGGCGGGCAGGAGATCGGCCAGCCCCCTGGTCTTCTGGGTCGCCTTCCTGCCTCCAGCTGAGGCTTGTGGCCGGGGAGAAGGGGAGGCCCTTGGGAGAGGAGCCCTGTTGGGGGAGGAGTGGGGGGGGCTAACCCTTATGGAGGGCTGGCTGCTGCCAGCCAGAGGGGAAGAGTCCTCCAAAAACAAAAGTCCAGTGCCTGACATGGACTCCTCCTCCTCCTCAAACTCCTCCTCCTCAACCTCCTCCTCTTCAACCTCCTCCGAGGACTCCGGCCTTGTCGGGGGGTCCTCATCAGGCTGGGATGGTGCGGTCAGCCCAGATGGCCCAGCACCCTCCTGCTCATCTGTGGATCACACAAAACATTCACAGGTTGGAGGATCCACACACTTGCCACATATTCTTTCACCCCCTCCCCCACACATGCTACACACCTGATAGGGCCAAAAAACCTTACCTGGCATCACGCCTTCATGACTTGAGTCATAGCCGGGCAGGCCCTCCACTTCTTGCCTATGAAAGGTCTGGGCCCCTGGCATGGGCTAGCATTTTGGCCAGCTTCTTTTTGACCAGACGCCGGAGGTCATTGATTTTCTTTTCAATCCCCGACTGTGTCCGGGTCTCCCCCCCCCCGATGCATTCACCTGGTCAGTAATCCTGTCCAAAATCTCTCTCCTCCTGGCACTGTCCGGGCCGTGGAGGTAACGCCCATATTGGGAAATGGCCCGGGCAAGAATTCGTTTCTCCCCCAAAGTAAACATTTTTTTTTTTTACATTCAAAAGAGCTTTATTGAAGAAAACAAGAAGCCATTCACAATACAGGTTACGTGAGCATTTGTAAATACAAAAGCATGGAGTTGCAAGGAATCATAGACTTATGCACAATAACTATGAAGGAGGTACATCATATACAGTACTGTCTTAATGCAGAGTAGTCTGAGAGGTGTTTAATCAGTATAATAGACGGCAACAGCTTATGGTTAGGAACAGTTGTAGAACAGCTGGCAATTAAAGAGGAAGATGTTTATAAAGGGAAGGGAAGGAGAAAGGAAGGAGAGTGAAGTTAGAGGTAAGGCAGGATGGGGCGGCTGCGCTGGGCCGAGCAGAGGAGGTAACAGATTTCGACAGGTCGTGGACCATCATTCGTCAGGGGGGACGTGTGTTGAAAATGATGTAAGTAATTTGTATTCATCGGAGAACCTAAATTGAAACCAGGGAGACCATAACTTGTGGTACTGTGCTATTGTGTCATTGGCCTGTGCTACTGTCTCCTCCATGTCACGCAGTTCGGCTATTTTCAGCAACCAAGACCTAATAGTGGGGACAGTTGGGGATTTCCAGTGCAACGGTATAAGGGATTTTGCGGTAGTCAGCAAGTGTCTGGAGAGGGAACGTTTATATCTTGCAAGGGAGAAGTTATTTATATGCAAAAGGCAGCAGGCAGCGTCCAGCGTCAGGCTGGTATCCGTCACAACTTTTATCAGCCTGATAACTTCCGACCAATACTGGGCAATTAACGGGCATTGCCACCAAATGTGGTATAATGTGCCCACTTCTGCCTTACAGCGCCAACATTGGTCCGAAGATTCAGGGTACCACCTGTGTAGTTTCCCAAAGTAAAATTTAGCTTCCTCTTTCTCTCCGTCATACTCAGACAAAAACTCACTCCCAAACAGTCAGCAAAAATCACGCACAAAAACAAGCAGGAAAAATCACTCACAAAAACAAGCAGCAAAAATCAAGCAAGAAAACAAGCAGGAAAAATCAAGCAAGAAAACAAGCAGGAAAAATCAAGCAAGAAAACAAACGAACAAAAAACTAACAACCAAAAACTCTCACAAGCATTTACCAAAAATCACTTACAAATATCTTCTAACAAACACAAGATCACACAGTCCACAAATATCACAAAGACAAACCACAACGCAACTAACAACAGAACAAAAGCACCTTGCTGTATAGGGAGGGATACAAAGGGATGTACTTTTGCAGAGGAAGTGCGTTTGTGTCTGTCTATTTATGCTGTCTGCGTAGTTCATGATTTTGCCCTAGTCCACTTCCAATTTCACTGATTGTGCTGTTCCTGAGTTGTGAGCATGCGCACAGAGGTGCTGACATGGTCTGCTTCAAGCGCGCATGCGCGAGCCGGCCGGCCCTTCATTTGCATGGGGTCACGGCTCATTTCAATGTAACACGCCCACGCCTCAGAAATAACGTTGCGCAGGCGCTAATTTCTGCGTAAAAGCGACGAGAATAGGGTGATTGCGCCGCTACATTGCGCCAGTCTAACGTAAAGGCGGTGCGCTACGCCGGTCCAATAATGCGCAGATGTACCTGAATCTGGCCCCTTATTTTTTGCCTACACGTAGTCTTCTTAATTAACAGCATGTTATTGTATGTTTTCATTTTATATATTGACATTGTTTGATGGCGCTCTTAAAAGCGATCATATATTATAAATATGGTACCTAAATGACCTGCTCATGTACAAAGAAGGCAGACCTGTAATTAGCCCTTTGTATTGCTTTGGGTCTTTGCAGAGCCTGCTTCATTAGTGGAAGGGCTCTTTAACCACCTGTCCACCGCCCACCGTCAAATGACGGCGGGCAGAGGACTCCATTGTTCTGACATCACGTCATATGACGTGATGTCTTTTTAAAGCCGCGGGCGCTCTGCGGGGATCCCGTGCGAGTGCCCGGCGGCAACGATCGCCACCGGGCACACGCGATTGCCCAGTAAATGAGCGGGGACGTGGAGCTCTGTGTGTAAAAAAAAAGGACGCCAATTTTGTTTGGGAGCCACGTCGCACGACCGCGCAATTGTCAGTCAAATCGACGCAGTGCCGGAAGCTTAAATTTCGTCTGGGCAGGAAGGGGGTGTAGGTGAACAGTAAGCAAGTGGTTAAATACATTTTGGAGCTCATTATACTGCAGATATGTTTGTGTTAACACACACACACATACATGTGTTTTATTTCTTGAAACAGCAGTATTATACAGACTTTCCTTTTTTTTCTATTGTGTTGTTTTGGGAGATTCTTTTGTTCAATTTGTATTATTTGATTTAAAATGCCACACTCCAGCCGTGTTCTATTTCTACTGCTGTCACGTTTGACATCTCGAGTGCTTAAAAAGCCCAGGCAGAACATGTACAAAATGTGGCTCAGTGGTGGCTCTCAGGGACAAAAGCACTAGTTAATTTACAGGTGATAAAATATATTG
The DNA here is from genome assembly GCA_029574335.1 of Rana kukunoris. NCBI lineage: Eukaryota > Metazoa > Chordata > Amphibia > Anura > Ranidae > Rana > Rana kukunoris. The sequence continues at coordinate 81,667,827 of CM056051.1, forward strand.
TATTATCGCATCAGGAAAATGTGCAAGAGCAAGCAAACATAGAACACTGCTGGGTTACTGCAGGATGGTAGGCTGCCACCTGCAGGTTAATAGTTAAATGTCACACAAAACTATAGACAAACTATTGTATGAAAACAAACTGTATACTGTAGTGAGCAATACAAAACAGTCTGCCATAAAAAAACAACTGTTCTTATCTTTCAAAAGTAATATTGATTTTATAGGTACACAAAATCAGTAGGAGCATGCTTGTACAATAAATATATAACACTTATCTTTTGAAATATTTATATGCATTCCCTTTTTTATATCACTGGTATATTATGCAGATTTTTACAGAGTAGGTTCCTATCCAGCAAAGAGGATTAAAATTAGCCTTCCAAGCTTAAAATACTTTACCTTTTCTAAAAAAACATAGGTGAAGCCTAAACCTACACCCATCAAGCCCCCAACTCACCAACCCAAACCCCCAACCCCCACCAGTCCCTGGTCATGGGTAATGAGCTATCAGTGCCCACATAACTGGTGTAGTGGTCTGGGCACTGGAAACCCTTGCTTTTTTCCCATTCTTTGTATAGGGCTTCCAGAACAGATCAGAGTGATTCTTTTTTTGATTTGATTTTTTTAATTATTAGTTATTAAAAATAATTTTTGAAAAATTGTTGATATGCCAATATCAGTATGTGATGCAATGCATCATTCGGTTTGAAGTTGGGCCAATGTATTTTAGAAAGATGGGTGCCATCATGTTTCAATTTGTAAAACAAAAATGAAAAACAAGATAACAAAGAGGCGTTGGAGGTTTCGAACACCAAAAGTAATTTTAGGTGTAAGGCCGCGTACACACGATCGAATTTGTCCGCTGAAACTGGTCCGATGGACCAGTTTCAGCAGACAAATCCGATCGTGTGTATGGGCTAGCGGACATATTTGTCCGCCGGAGACATGTCCGTCGGATATGTCCGCTGGTTAGTACACTAACCAGCGGACATATCTGCCCGCACATGCGTCGAATGGATTCGTGGAATTTTTTCACTTCCTGGTTCGGTGACGTGGCGGCGTCAACGCCACCGCCACGTCACCGCGCTGTCTGCCAGCGGGGATTTTGATCCGATGGTGTGTACACGCCATCGGACCAAAATCCAATGAGACATTGGTCCGTCGGCATATAATCTACACAATACTTTGCAAGGTTGTTTGCAATATCAAATTTAAGATTTCTACATACAATACATTGATGATTTTTTGTATGTTATAATTAAAAAAAAACCTATAACATTTTTGGGAAAACAAAAGTAATAAAAGAGATTTCTATTCTGTATGGAATGAAACGGCTAAAAATGGATCTGTATCATATAACTTAAAGGGTCACTAAAGGAAAACATTTTTTTTTGCTGAAATTAATGTTTACAGGGTATAGAGACATAATAGTTAACTGATTCCTTTTACAAATGATTCAAAATAGATAAAAATCAATCATATAAATGTGCCTTCAGTTTAGTTTCATTTTTAAACTGGTTTCATGTTTCTGTGAAGTAAATAGACACACAGAACAAAAACAAACAAATACAGGCAGTGTTTGTTTTTAAAATGAATCTGATGAGTTTTAGACACACAGTAATGACAGCTTGGACCACAGTGCAAAGCTGCCATGAGATTTTTCATAAGGAGCAAGACAAGCAGGAAGTGTGGAGATCAGAGCAAAATTACAGCAACTTCAAAGCAAATAAAACGAACAATGAGGACATGAAACCAGGACTGCAGTAGGGTAAAGGAAACTATTTAGCTAAAAAAAATTCCTTTAGTGATCCTTTAACCACTTTCCCACCGCGCCATAGGCATTTTACTGCTAATTTCTGCGTAAAAGCGACGAGAATAGGGTGATTGCGCCGCTACATTGCGCCAGTCTAGCGTAAAGGCGGTGCGCTACGCCGGTCCAATAATGCGCAGATGTACCTGAATGTACGGCGCGGTGGAGTTATTTTGGGACGACGTCCCTGGGACGTCGTCCTGCACTTCCGCGATTGCACGTCCCCTGGGACGCTTTTGCGGAAGTGTCTGTGCTCGCCGGGTCTAGAAGACCCGGCGCATCAGGGATCACGGTAAATTGCCGCTGATAGCAGCCGTTTACCACGTGATCGCGCCGTCAAATGACGATGCGATCACTTGTAAACAAACCGGCGTCATTTGATGACGCCGGTTCCTCCCTCTCCTCTCTGTACAGTTCGGTACAGTGTGAGAGGAGAGGGGGGGGCGGGTGGCAGCAGCAGCGCTGTGGCTGGATCTGTGACAAATGCAGTCACAGATCAAGCCATCCATCCCAGCTCAGCCATCCCTGCCCCAGTACTCCGCAATACCCCAGTACTCTGCAATACCCCAGTACTCTGCAATACCCCAGTACCCTGCACAATACTCTGCAATACCCCAGTACTCTGCAATATCCCAGTACCTGCACAATACTCTGCAATACCCCAGTATCCTGCACAATACTCTGCAATACCCCAGTACTCTGCAATACCCCAGTACCCTGCACAATACTCTGCAATACCCCAGTACTCTGCAATACCCCAGTACTCTGCAATACCCCAGTACCCTGCAATACCCCAGTACCCTGCGCAATACCCTGCGCAATACTCTGCAATACCCCAATACCCTGCACAATACCCCAGTACCCTGCACAATACTCTGCAATACCCCAGTACTCTGCAATACCCCAGTACCCTACACAATACTCTGCAATACCCCAGTACTCTGCAATACCCCAGTACTCTGCAATACCCCAGTACCCTGCAATACCCCAGTACCCTGCGCAATACTCTGCAATACCCCAATAGCCTGCACAATACTCTGCAATACCCCAATACTCTGCAATACCCTGTGCAATACTCTGCAATACCCCAATACCCTGTGCAATACTCTGCAATACCCCAATACCCTGCGCAATACTCTGCAATACCCCAATACTCTGCAATACCCTGCGCAATACTCTGCATTACCCCAATACCCTGCGCAATACTCTGCAATACCCCAATACCCTGCGCAATACTCTGCAATACCCCAATACCCTGCGTAATACTCTGCAATACCCCAATACCCTGCGCAATACTCTGCAATACCCCAATACCCTGCGCAATACTCTGCAATATCCCTATACTCTGCAATACCCCAATACCCTGTGCAATACTCTGCAATACCCCAATACTCTGCAATACCCCAATACCCTGCGCGATACTCTGCAATACCCCAATACCCTGCGCGATACTCTGCAATACCCCAATACTCTGCAATACCCCAATACTCTGCAATACCCAAATACTCTGCAATATCCATTTTTTAAAGCACCCCTGTCCCCGTGTGCTCGCATGCAGAAGCGAACGCATACATAAGTCCTGCCCACATATGAAAACGGTGTTCAGGCTACACATGTGAGGTATCTCTGCGAACGTTACAGCGAGAGCAATCATTTTGGCCCAAGACCTCCTCCGTAACTAAAAACATGTAACCAATAAAAGTAATTAAAGCGTCGCCTATGGGGATTTTTAAGTTTGGCGCCATTCCATGAGTGGGCTAACTTTACTGTGTTTTTTTTTTAAGCACAAAACAGTTTTTTTTTTAAAACACACGTTCAAAAAATGTCTGCGAAAATACCATGCAAGATAAAAAGTTGTAACGGCCGCTATTGTTTTCTCTATGGTCTAAAAAAGCATATATAATGTTTTGGGGTTCTATGTAATTTTCTAGCAAATAAATTATGATGTTTCCATGTAGGAGAGAAATGTCAGAATTGGACTGGGTGCTCCAGAACGCCTGATGGTGCTCCCTGCATGTTGGGCCTCTGTATGTGGCCACGCTGTGTAAAAGTCTCACACATGTGGTATCCCCATACTCGGGAGGAATAGCAGAATGTGTTTTGGGGTGTAATTTGTGGTATGCATATGCTGTGTGTGAGAAATAACCCACTAATATGACAGAAACAAGATTTTTTTTTTTTTACAGAATTTTCAGTCGTTTTTCTTTTATAGCGCAAAAAAAATAAAAAACCCAGAGGTGATCAAATACCACCAAAAAAATGCTCTATTTGTGTGAAAAAAAGGACAACATTTTCAAATGGGTACAATGTTGTATGAGTAATTGTCATTCAAATTGTGAGAGCACTGAAAGCTGAAAATTGGTCTGGTTAGGAAGGGGGTTTAAGTGCCCAGTGGTCAAGTGGTTAAGCTTTTAGCCAAAAAGGCCATAAATTGGTGATTGTATATCAAGAACTAGATGTATGAAACAGAAATTACATGTTCTAAGCATATTAATAGAATAAATGCTTTGGATAACTGTATACCATGACATTTAAAAAAGAAACAATAAATATAAGAAAAGAAAATCCTGAGGTGTATAGGAAATGATGCGCAGAAAAATAAAAGCAACAAGTAATACCTAAAGTACATTCTGTGTGACAGTCTAAAATGCCACAAAATACAGTTACTATGTGCTGGATATACCTCATAGAATAAAAAATAATGTCCTTTAAGTCTTTGAGTGAGATAAACCCTTCATTTCTATTAATGGGGCTGTACTCAGCTGTGCATCCATCTGTAGGCGCATGGCCCTATCCATAAGAATAAATAAGACAAGTGGAGAGCAATGATTGTATGGCCTGTCTAGCACTATTACCAATGTAAGGGTGTGCACCATTGGTCAAGGATGCAGTCAAAATCTGTGGAGCAGGGCTGAAGTTAAAGCTGTATTAAACTCAAAAGCATTTATTATATTGACGCTTAGCTTACCAATTCTCACATGTAATGACTTCATTCATTTTTTTGGGGGGCTTTCTTTCCTTTATTTTTCCCTGGTGATCTTGCCAGTAAAGCCCTGTACACATGTACTGAAAGTTGGCCGGTTCAGCAGGAACCAGACGATTTTTAGTACATGTGTATTGCTCAAGGCAGGACTTGGGGTGATGGGGGCCCCTGGGCTTGAGTTACTTTCGGGCCCTACCTTCTATACATTACTTTAAATAGAACAAAATGATACATGCACACGTTATGTATTAGAGCTACACAATTCTGGATATACTGAGAATAAAAATTGAGATCTCGATTCTGAACAAACAACTAAACAAAATTACATAATTTATGTTAATTGTTTCATAGATGAATCAGCATTTTTGAACAAATCTGTACCTGTCAGATGGAGAGGGATCATATAATTCCGCTGTACGAGCCGTCACGTCTATCCATCGGTACCCGCCACAGCTATAAATAGTGTCATTCGGATGCCGGGCACATGCGCAAAAGAATGACCCAGAGTAATGACGTCATGGTGACCACGTTGCATAATGATGACACGTAGTGATCAATAGTAAACATAGCGTTGTCCCGAAGGACATGATGTATACTGCGCATGGGTACAAAAAAGCACTTACACAAGTCAGAGTGCAATGTATTCAAAGGGCAAATCCAGCAATTGGAGCCAAAGTAACATGCCACATCCAGCAAAAGGACAGACACCGGGCATAATATTGCAAAATTTGCTTCAAAAGGGTAAAAATAAAAGAAAGACAGTTTGTCTACTTGGACGGAGGCCAAAAACTATCAATGTGCTTAGAACAGGTAAAAATGCTAGACCAATCAACACATTTTAAATGAAAAATTAAATGACTGGCATATTATTAAAAAAATTAAACGTAAACGGGCGGGGCCCCCTATTGGGCGCAGTCCATGGGCTTGAGCCCAGTCAAGCCCAATGGTAAGTCCGGCCCAGGTACCGCTGTCTGTTCATCAGAATCCAGTCTAATGATCAGCATTCAAACAATATCCCACATATGGAGCAGTTAAAGGGTTGAGACAAACCATTTACCACTGACAAGGGAGCTTACAATGAACAGCTTTTATTTATTTATGTAAAAGATTTATCCCAAAAGAATACTGTTATGGCAACTGCTTATAAAGCATCAGCTGGAGCTTAACTTCACTGTTAGTGCATCTAAATCTGCTACAATCCTATCGCCCTAGACTGACAATGCTTCTGTCCAAAGATATCTCTGTTGCTCCTTCATCCAGAGTGGAAGCACTGTAATACAGGAGGTTACTGGCCAGATCACTAGTTGTAAACAGAGAGCAAAAGCCTACAAAATTAAAACGAATGCAACCACCACATCTAATGATTGGTAAGCTGTCATATATTACATTTTGGGATTAATGTCGCTTTAATTATTTAGCATTGCTGGATACACTGTGGTGGGTACTAAAGGGACTTACTGAGATCCTGTAACAAGTGGCTGCCCCACTGCATACTGGCCAAAGGGGTAAGTAACTTGGCTCCTCCACAATTAACAGAATGCCTTTTATTTTTTAATGGATACAAGACGTACTTTGCTTGGACCAGATGGAGATCATTACATACAGCTGCAAGTCTTTTTGGGGATGTCTCTACCGGCTTATTCATTTCTGTCCATTCTTCTTTGCAAAATAGCTCAAGCTCTGTCAGATTGGATGGAGAGCATCTGTGAACAGCAATTTTCAAGTCTTGCCACAGATTCGTAATTGGATTTAGGTCTGGACTTTGATTGGGCCATTCCTACACATGAATATGCTTTGATCTAAACCATTCTATTGTAGCTCTGGCTGTATGTTTAGGGTTGTTGTCCTTCTAGAAGGCGAACCTCTGCCCAGTCTCAAGTCTTTTGCAGGCTCTCACAGGTTTTCTTCTAGGATTGCCCTGTATTTGGCTCCATTCATCTTCCCATCAACTCTGACCAGCTTCCCTGTCCTTGCTAAAGAAAAGCATCCCCACAACATGATGCTACCACCACCATGTTTCACAGTGGGGATGGTGTGTTTAGGATGATGTGCAGTGTTAGTTTTCTGCCACAGATAGCATTTTGCTTTTAGGCCAACAAGTTAAATTTTGGTCTCACTTAACCAGAGAGTCTTTTTCTATATGTTTGCTGTGTCTCCCACATGGCTTCTCGCAAACTGCAAACGGGACTTTTTATGTCTTTCTTTCAACAATGGCTTTCTTCTTGCCACTTTTCTATAAAGGCCAGATTTGTGGAGTGTCCTGTGGACAGATTTTTTCACCTGAGCTGTGGATCTCTGCAGCTCCTCCAAAGTTACCATGGGCCTCTTGGCTGCTTCTCTGTTTAAAGGGTCTCCTTGCCTGGCCTGTCAGTTTAGGTGGACAGCCATGTCTTAGAAGGTTTTTAGTCCTGACATACTTTTTCCACATTCGGATGATGGATTGAACAGTGCTTCGTGAGTTGTTCAAAGCTTTGGATATTTTTTTTATAACCTAACCCTGCTTTAAACTTCTCCACAACGTTATCCCTGACGTGTCTGGTGTGTTCCTTGGCCTTCATGATGCTGTTTGTTCACTAAGGTTCTCTAACAAACCTCTGAGGGCTCCACAGAACAGCTGTATTTGTACTCAGAGTCTCAGGTAGTGTGCTAGGGAAAGGTCTGAGGGGAAACCAGGGAAATTGACCTGAGGTGGGAAATTGACCTGAGGTGTGCCGGGGTCACGTGGTCAGTATGCCTAAAAGGGGTCAAAAATAAAACAATAGGATGAGCTAGCAAAAAGATTGAAATGACAGTAACTGTATGTAACCATAAGCCTCCAATGCAAGAATGCCAGTGACCGACCTGTGGAACTGGGATATGTCTGGAAAAGAAAGCTGACTACCACCAATCTAACTCCTCAACAACGAGAATACAGACTCCCTGACAAATGGCAGCAGAAACTGCACCTGTACTGCAAGCACGGCCGGAGTGAATATTAAAGTGCTATCCTAGTTAGGCAGCAGGGAATGGCTATGTGTCATGCCCTGTGCTGGCCGAGAAGGGAGTGCTAGTGAAAGGAAAGTGGCCTATCTCTGAGTACATCCGCAAAAGTCTGGTGCCCAGACTGTACTGGGCACCAGCTTGAACCCGTTTGAGCTAAAAGTGGCAAAAGAAAACAAAACGCAAGTAGATGCTGAATGTTTGTGAGAAAAGAACCCAGGATACCAAGATAAAAACGCCTGGAAGATATGCCAGGCCGAGTCAAGAGCTTTCTAGACTGAAATAGAAAAAGGACTTGAAGATCAAGCTTCGTCTGAAACAAAAGAGAAGGCCGTATCGGGAGGTTTAAGGGTTACCGTGTATAGAACCCGAAACCAGAGAAGGACGGGTGGTAGCAAAATCTTCGATATCTGCTGCCCATGACATGAAATCTGCAAACAAGAACAACATCGTTAAAAAACAAAACATTACCAACGGACCCCAACTTACCTTAGGAAAAGGTAAATCCCTACCTCCCCTAACCCCTACCTACGCAGATATATACGGGATTGACACACACAGTAACATAGAACAGGAACGAATACGTTGCACAGGACTGAAACCGTGTCAGTCTCAAGAAACTAGCGAGGCTAAGCAACCTGAGGAAAATCAGGCCAATTAAAAATGTAACACTCAAGCCTATGAAACCTGAAGACGTGTCAGGCAAGTGATGTAAGTAATGAGATAACATGACGTATGAAATGTAATGAAAGCCGTCAGAAGCGGATGAGGGGACTTGCCACCGCACAAGCCAATTAGAAACGAACATCTCAATCCGACAATACCCGTAAACGTGACAGGTAACCAGCAGTGGAGAGTGGCCATGAACTAACGTGAGGATATGAACGTGATATGTATGCCCAGACTATAAAAATAAAATGTAGGTAAGTGTGACTAGTGCATCTGGACTGACAATGTGATAACCCATGAATTGCAAAGGCCGAGCAACCTGAGGCGTAGCAGGCAAATTAAAAACGTACACTCAGGCCTGATGAACCTGAAGACGTGTCAGGTCGTTATGTGAGACATGAAATGTCAAAATGCATTAGATGTATGAGAAACAGATGAGGAGACTTGCCACCGTACAAGCCGATTAAAAACACCCCAGCGGTGACCCCCCCCCCCCCAGCAGTGAAACACCATGAATCAAAATGAACATGCCAATGCCACCAACTAGAAAACATCCCAACTGAAACCTGCATGAGAAACGAAAGTTGCATTAAAAACATGAATTGCATGGGAAGCAAAAAACATGAGAAACGTAAATACCTGAGAACATAAAAATGCCATGAGAAACATAAATGTAAGAAAAAGCGTAATCGCGTGAGAACGTGAGAAACGTAATGGCATCACGACTGAAATCTGTATGAGAAACGTAAACACTTGAGAACATGAAAAGCGTGAGAAACGCAACGTAAAACGGAAAGTAGAAACGTGAAATAGTATGAGAAACTGAAAAACATGAGAACATAAATAGCATGAGCAACGTGAGCACCCGAGAACATAAATAGCAAGAGAAATGTGTACACTCGACAACCGTGAACGCATGAGAACATAAATCGCAACCACACAAGAACATGACTAGCATGAGCCACGCGATTGCCAGAGAACGTGAAAACCATGAGAAACATAATTGCATGAGAAACGTAGACGCAAGAGAAAAAACCATGCGAAACATAACTGCACGAGAAGACGTAATCGCATAACAACCAACCATTAGAAACGTAATCGCATGAGCAACTACCGTGAGAACATAATCGCATCAGAAACGTAATCGCATCAGAAATGTAATCGCATCAGAAACATAATCGCATCAGAAACGTAATTTGCAAGGGAAACAAATCGAATGGGAAAATTATACCATGAGAAACGTAGTCGCATTAAACCGTGAGAAACGTAACTGCAATGGGAAATGTGGACGCACAAGAAACATAAAGGCATGAAAAACATAAAGCAACCAGAAACCTGAGACAGGGGGAGATGCATGACACATGGACAGTAGTGAATTACAGAGCTGGACATGAAGTATGGAGTATATATACATGAATGGAGCTAAACATGTATTGTAAGGAGTAAACATATTGATAGAATGCTGCATATGGACAGAGCTGACTGCCACAGATCTTATCCCTCCCCCTGACGCCATGTAGAATGAACCTTGCTCTGCCCACCCGCCCCCTAAGTTGCTCCTGAGAACGAGCGGACCTCGTACTGCCCCTCCCCCCGACTGGGGAACCCCCACAACCACTCAGCCAAGCCCCCCAGCTACCAAGAGCGAACACACGCTCCCCCTGCAAAAACTCCACCGCAGAAAGAGGAGCGAGCCCCCGGACCGTAAGGAGGGAGGAAGCGACTCCCGCTCTGCTGCAGCTATCAGCCGCCGCAGCGTGCGACTCCTGCAGCACCTGTCGGCACTCTGACGTCACACAAGGAAGTAGCGTGTGTTGACCCAGTGGGGAGCTCTCCAGCCCGTAGATGCCCCATACAGACCAGTTGAAGGTGGCCGCCGCCCGCTTGTGGGGCCCCCCCGACTGACTCCTAAAATCTGTAAATAAAAAGGTAGACATGGGGGCCCCTCATGAAGCCTCACGTCCTGCTGACAGAGACTAAACCGGAAGTGACGTCAGACGGGTCGCATCGGAAATGACAGGCATAGCACACAAGAAAACAGTCGCCCAGAATGAGGAAGGAGGGCGGGTTTAAATACCTCCCGCACCTCCTACAAACACAGGCTGCCTGCGGTCAGCCTTTCACTTATTCACCAATTAGGTGACTTCTGAAGGCAATTGGTTCCACTCGATTTTAGTTAGGGGTATCAGAGTAAAGGGGGCTGAATACAAATGCACGCCACACTTTTTAGATATTTATTTCTAAAAAAATAAAATTGAAAACCATCTATAATTTTCTTTTCACTTCACAATTATGTGCCACTTTGTGTTAGTCTATCACAGGGCGCAAAATTTCAAGTCCTGAGCTACTAGCCAGGCCTCAAGAGTTACTCGCCATCAGTTGCTCCACCTAATTCATACACTGTCCTGCGCCTAATTGCACCTGTAAACACGCCAACGTAGATTATCTCATGGAATGACAATGTTTTATGCAGAATCAAGTTACACAATTAAATATTACCAACAACAACTTTAACAAAATGGAACAGGGCACTGGGGGCAGACCAGAGGGACAGGGCACTGGGGCCGGCCAGATGGACATGGCACTAGAACTGGGTCTCTTCCCCATTCTATTGCTATCTCCTCTGCAACTCCCATCCATCCTCTCTCTCTCTCTCTCTCTCCCCCATTCATCTCATCATCAGGAGCCTGTGTGTGCGGCTCCACGCTTGCATGTCCCCACTTCCCCCTTTTATTCAGGCTGGCAGAGAGGAGAGGAGCTGCAGCACAGCGGGAGGGAGTACAATCCAGCGCTGAGATCCACACAACTGCACAGCCATTGACACCATAGCACAGCGCACATTAAGACCAGTCTGTTCACAGTGCTCAGGCTGAACTGTTGGACACTTACTGTACATAGAGCACAAGGAGAAGAAAACTGCACAAACTGGAAGGCTGCCGCTCTCATGTCAGGGCAACTTTCAGTGAGCACTGCACCGGAGTGTTAATTTTCGCAATCCTCCACCTCACTCATTACTTTCTGCTCTCCAGCTACATTTGTCGGGGCCCGGGGGAGGGGGACAGGCTCAGAGAGGTCATACTGTTAGGTCCCATAGCTTAATGAGAATTGTAAGGAGAGCACCTGTGTACTGCTCTGCCTGTTCGCGGCTCACCAGACTACTTTTCCTGAGCATGCACCTTTCCTCTTCGGCCGCCAATCTCATTGGGACTCTAAGTGTAGGCACAGATTGCAGAGAGATTGGTCATGCAGCCCTGTCACTCGCCCCCAGTTTAAATTCACTCGCCAAATGCTAGTAGGCGAGTGGAAATTTTGAGGGCTGGTCTATCACATGAAATCCCAATAAAATACATTTACGTTTTTGGTTGTAGCATACTTTTTCAATGCACTGTATGAAATGTGCATACTTATATAAGTCCAAGCTGGACTAACTGCAATTAAGATCGTACTTGGTGTTCAGTTTTAAAGTGAAGTTGTCTTTTAAATAATGTGCAGATTTAGGAAGCTATACATTGTATTTGCACTATCATGAATAACAACAAATGTCTTCTAGAATGCCAAAGCAGTGGCATGATACTGAGAATCGGACCAACCACAAAGCAACAGTTGAGTGATATAATGCAGAATACATCAACACATATACTTGGATCTGACACAGCAACAAGAGAAAAGGGAACCAGCCAAGTGCTACTAAGTAGCACCCACCCATACATTATAAGGACAGATACCGAGGATGAGTGCTGGAAATTCATAACAAAAGAAGTGCTGCTGTGCAGATTTCATATACACAGGAAAGAACAAGGGCAGTGATACCATGCAGTGGCCATAATTATAGAACAAAAATAAATTTCAAAGAATTTTGCCATCATAAAGGAAGATGTTTACTAATGAAACAATGAAATGGGTATTGGGCGTCCATCAAGCAATTATGTGGGAAGCATGCTCAGCATGTATTCATAAGCTGCCACCTGAACTGCCCTAATTATAGTCTGCCATCACATTAGATATTTACTTCATTTAATTACAATGCAATACTGAGAGTGAATAAATGATTGTTGTGCCTTACAGCATGCCAATGTGTTTCCTTGTTATTAAAGTTAGACCCTCTGTGCCCCCTGCTGACTGTGTTTTGATAAATCAGATGTCTGATTATCATTACTGTGAAAGAAATGATTACAGTAATACTGGCAATCCAATTGGCAGAGAGCCAACAAGCCTCTCCTTTTGTGCCTAGTATTCCTTCAATCAAACTATTAAGTTACCGTGTCCTTTGCTTCTTGTTTTCACTCAGTAATAAATGATGCTTGATATGAACAAAAAATGTGGATATTCACCATATTGCGATACTAAATAAAATTCAAGCTACGTACTCTATAAAGATGAATACCAGGCATGGATATTTTATACATATTGGTCTAGTGATCTCCACTAGCTTCTGGGTCCCAGGCCAAGTAGATGCAGACCTGCTGCATGGCAATGAAGGCCGCACCTCTCCCTCCCCGAATACCAACAGTATCAATTTATACTAAATAAAGAGACTTAATGCTGGAGCTTGGTATATAATTGGCTGTGGCACAGTTATTGTAATATTTAAATCCATTTAATACATTTATTAATACATAACATTCTTAACTTGTAAATAATAAGTACAAAACAGCTCAGTCTTCAGGACTCAAGCAATACCGCATATCAATAAACACAAGTCCCCACTTTAAATATAAAGGATGACCAACCACATAATGTGCCTGTGACAAGGGGTTTGGGGGGGGGGGGTGGGGGGAGATTGTTGTTGACTTCTGACCAACAGTGGAATATTCCTGCGGTGGCCTGCTTTAAATAGAGAGCCACCTTTCTAGAACACTTCAGCTGACCATATGACCCTCTGGGAATTTCCCCCGGCGGTCATGTGACATTCCGGGAAATTCCCCAATGTTACATGACCCCGTTTTTCCCACCTAAGGCAGGTCATACATGGGTTGAATTTCGAAAGAATTTTCTTTCGAAAATACTATCTAAGAATTTTCGTTCGTATTTCGCACCATTAGTGGGCTGCAGCAACAGCCCATTTCCGTGTGGCCATTGAATTTGAGTAATTGAACATGTTGGAATTTTTTTTTTTACAACTAACGATTTTCTAACCAATGACGGGAGAATCGTGCGAGAAATATAATCGAAAAAGAAATGCGCATGTGCAAGAAAAGACAATTTCCCGGAAAGAAAAGAAGATTCACAGACACAAACATTATTTTCTGTAGCAACAGTAGGTGAAATTGAAGGCTTGGTTGGCCAAATTTCGAAATCAACAAATGACACCATCGGATCACAAAACACACACATTTTCTGATTTTCAAAAGAAAATTATTTTGAAATTTGACCATGTATGGCTGCCTTAAGAATCAAGTACATTTTTCTAAAAGTGACCCTTTTTTTAATGTTTTTGCCCCAACAAATTGGAAGGGGTCGGCCACATGCCCATGCAGTTAAAGATCAAATAATTACGCCCTCTCAGTACATTTTGCAGACGGGAGGTCAGCCACTCAGCATGGAGGCTTTTCAGAGAACGCTTTGCATTTTTTAAATTAATGCAAAGCTTTCTCTGATTGGATGAGATGTTGAGCGTGATGTCACTGCCCTGCTTCTCCAGCTCATCCAATCAGAGAATGCTTTGCATTCATTTAGAAAATGAAAAGCATTCTCTGAATGGTGCCCATGTTGAGTGACCAACATCCTGTGTTCACAATGCAGCAGGGTAGCTGCTTGGTGAGGCACCCAGAAGCAAGTGGAGATCACTGGAGTAGCCGTATCTACTTCAGTGATTACCAGCTTCCAGGGACATGAGCCAGATATAGTATTTACATATAAACAAATGGCAACCACCCCAAGTTATAACTAGCCTTTGCAGCAAGGAGCACATGGAAGGGCAACACACATCAAAAACAAACAAAAATTCCCAGCTCACTTACCAGCCAGCCTGCAACAAAGCCAAATCGACCCTGTCTGACAGTTCATATTAAAAACAAGGGCCCAGATTCACGTACATCTGCGCATTATTGGACCGGCGTAGCGCACCGCCTTTACGTTAGACTTGCGCAATTTTGCTGCGTAATCACCCTATTCTCGTAGCTTTTGCGCAGAAAATTGCGCATGCGTAAAGTTTTTTTCATAGGCCTAAGGCGGAGTAATACAAATTGGGAAGGACGTGGGCGTGTTACATTGAAATGAGCCGTGACCCCATGCAAATGAAGGGCCGGCCGGCTCGCGCATGCGCGCTTGAAGGAGACCATGGTCAGCTCCGCTGTGCGCATGCTCACAACTCGGGAGCGGCGCAATCAGTGAAATTGGAAATGGACTAGGGCAACGTTGTGAACTACGCAAACAGCATAAATAGACAGACACAAACGCACTTGCATTGCAAAAGTACATCCCTTTGTCCCTTCCCATTTAACCAAGTGCTTTTGTCCTGTTGTTCGTTGCGTTGTGTTTTGTAGTTGTCAGATTAGTGTTCTGTGTGATCAAGTGTTTGTTAGTAGATCTTTGAAAGTGTTTTTTGATAAGTGTTTGAGTGACTGTTTGTTTGATATATTTCTGTTCGTTTGTTTTCTTGCTGTTTTTTTGCTGTTTGTTTTTGTGACTGTTTCTTGCTGAGTGCTAGTGTGATTTTTTGGGTGTTAGATTTGTGTGTGTTCTTGCTTGATTGGTTGTGCTTGTTTTTGTGAGTGATTTTTGCTGACTGGGAGTGAGTTTTTTGGGAAGTATGACAGAGAGAAAGAGAAAGCTCAATTTTACTGTGGGGGAAAAAAGAATTCTTGCCCGGGCCATTAGCGATTATGGGCGTTTCCTCCACGGCCCAGACAGTGCCAACACCAACCCGGCCAGGAGAAGGGAGATTTTGGATATGATCACTGAGCAGGTCAATTCAGCGGGGGAGGGGGAGACACAGACCCGGTCTGGGATTGACAAAAAAATCAATGACCTCCGGCGTCTGGTCAAACAGAAGCTGGCCAGAATGCATGCCCATGCCAGGGGCACTGGAGGGGGCCCACCATGCCCTATTAGGCTGACAGCGGAGGAGCGTGCGGTGGCCCTGACCTTTCATCGGCATGAAGTTGAGGGCCTGCCCGGCTTTGACACAAGTCCGGAGCCCGTGGTGCCAGGTAAGTTTTTTTTTAATATCAGGTGTGTAGCATGTGTGGGGGAGGGGGTGAAAGGGAATATGTAGCAAGTGTATGGATCCTCCAACCTGTGAATGTTTTGTATCATCCACAGATGTGCAGGAGGGTGCAGGGCCATCTGGCCTGACCGCACCATCCCCAGGACAGCAGCCTAATGAGGCCCCCCCAACAAGGCCGGAGTCCGCGGAGGAGGTTCAAGAGGAGGAGGAGGTTCAAGAGGAGGAGGAGAATCATGAGGAGGAGGAGTCCATGTCAGGCACTGGACGTTTGGTTTTTGAGGACTCTTCCCCTCTGGCTGGCAGCAGGCAGCCCTCCCTAAGGGGGAGCCCCCCCCTCCTACCCCAACATGGCTCCCCTCCCAAGGGCCTCCCCTTCTCCCCGGCCACAAGCATCAGCTGGAGGCAGGATTTCATCCCAGAACACCAGGGGGTTGGCCGATCTCCTGCCCGCCACTCTGAGAAGGGACCAGTTCCTCCAGACCCGCCATCTGGGACAGGTCAGCCAGACATTGGTGCGGATGGAGGAGAGCCTGTCCTCCATCAAGGATACGCTGGGGAACCTGGACTCCCACTCCCGGGCTTTCACAACCTGCCTAAACGAACTGCAGACGACATCAGCAGGAGTTGGGCAGGATGTGAGGGCCCTTACCCAGGCTATCCAGGCCAACACGGCAACACTTGGTGCTGCCCTGGACAGAATAGCCGTGGCCTTGGAGGGCAGGCCGCCAGGTGGGCAGAGATCAGGGGCTGCTCCTCCTTCCCCGGTTTTCCTCCTCCCCCATGAGTCTCCCCTGAGGAGCCGGGGCCGTGGCCGGGGGCGCCCCAGGTGTGGCTCACGTAAAGGGCAATAATTTTTTTTTCCCCTCTTTTTTTTGCTGGAAAGTTTTTGATTTTGCTGGGTATTTTTTATTTATTTTTTTGGGTTGTGAATGCTGTTTGAATGTGGGGGTGACATTCCTGCCGGAAAAGGGGTGTCACCCTCAATTTTGGTGGAGAAGGGTTCCCCAGGACCAGGGAGAAGTGATCCCCAGGTCCGTGTGAATGGTGTATGAATGTACAGTGACATAATTGGAGCCTTGGCGTGGCGTTGCTGCTCACAAGTCCAGCATGGTGGACTGGTGCCAATCCAATTTGATGTGGATGTGGGGTGTGTGTGCTAGGGACCACAGTGGTGTGCATGCATGCATTCTCATTGTGCCATGATTAATGTGTGTGTTTAACGTGCAAAGATGCCCAATGTGAGCTGTCTCCTAGCTGCTCTTCCCTCAGAAGACGGGGGACCCTCGGTTAGGGGGGGATTGTCTGGTTCAGGGGTCAGGTCATCACGTAGGTCAATCTGCAGGCCCTTTCTTTCTGCGAAGTTGTGCAGCATGCACCGATGATCTGGCACACGAAGTTTGGGGAATACAAGAGGGTACCCCCAGACTTATCCAGGCATCGGAAACGTGACTTTAGGAGGCCAAAGTTGCGCTCCACCACTGCTCGTGTTTGGGCATGTGCTTGATTGTATCTTTCCTCTCCTGGGGTTTGGGGGTTCCGGATAGGAGTCATGAGATGGGGTCCCAGTGGATATGCAGAGTCACCTGTAAGGGAAAAGACAGGAGGATGTTAGTCATGCATGTGCCCCTTGTGATGTGTGCATCATGGGAGGGGATAGTCATGCCTGCCACCCATGTCACTCACCAACCGGCCAGGTGTCCCCATACACGTTCTGATCGAATTCCATTCGGATGTGGCTTTGATTGTATATGTAGCTGTCATGGCTGGACCCTGGGTGTTTGGCACGGACGTGCCATATGAGGCCTTGGGCATCGACTATCACCTGTACGTTGATGGAATGCCAATGCTTCCGATTGCGGTACATGTGCTCTGTCTCATGGGGGGGCTGGAGTGCCACATGTGTGCAATCAATGGCCCCCACAGTGCATGGGAATCTGGCAATTATGTAGAAATCTGTCATTGCCTTCAGCCGCAGGTCCTCAGTGGTGGGTTTGATGATTTGGTTGGCCATGCATCGGAGGAGTGCAGGGACAACCTGGTGCACACATCTGCTCATGGAGGATTGTGACATCCCAGCCACCACTCCACTTGTACGCTGAAAAGAGCCACTGGCAAGGAAATGGAGTGTTGCCATGACCTTGACCAGTGGCTGCACTGCATGTGAGCGGTGTGTTGGGCTGGTGATATCCTCCTGCAGGGTTGTGGTTAATTCCAGGATGACATGAGGGGTGAATCTGAAGATGCGAAACACCTCAGAATCACTCATGCCAAACAGGTCTATGCGGGTGCGGTATATCCTCTCCCGTGCCATCCTCCGTGCCATCCTCCGTGCCCTCATCCTTCTTTGTTCATCTAAAGTCAGTAGTATAGCTATGTGCGACGATGCCCCTGGCATGTTGGCATACAGATTGTTGTGCAACACGTGTGACTGCTGAGCTCCTCACTAACAGTGTTGCTTTATCTAACAAGTAGACTTTTTTTCTCTTTTTAGACCAGCTTTTATATGCTCTAATTTTAGACAGGACATTTTGCTGTTGCGCACACTGCGTCGCCTGCGCTGCCCCAACGTTCTTTTGTGGATCCCCGTAAGTCCCTCATTAGCATATTTGACTAGCAAATCAATGGTCTGTCTAGCGAACTTTTGCGCGGACGGATGCGCCAGTCTAACGAAATTACGCGGGACAAAAAAAAGTAGATTTTTTGCGTTTCTCGTTCTAGGGATGCCGTGCATCGAAACCGCACGCACACATTTCGACTTACGCCGCGCATCTCCTGTTGCGCAGGCGTAATCGCTCTGTGAATCTGGGCCAAGGGGTTTAGTCACGCTCATTTGCTTTTATATGTGTAAGCTGCAGCGCCAGTGGTCATGTCGTGGAACTACAGTGTACTGCAGTCTTAACTCTACAATTTTTGAGAGTATCCCAATTCCCAAATTGGAGCACATTTAACAATTAATATATTAAGGGGAAGTGTGCCTGGAGGGAGTCCATCCCTCCTTAACCACTTCAGTCTCGAAAGGTTCTACCCCCTTCCTGACCAGACCATATTTTGCGATACGTCACAGTGTTAATTTAACTGACAATTGCGCGGTCCCCAAATATTTTCCCACAAATTGAGCTTTCTTTTGTTGGTATTTGATCACCTCGACAATGTTGAACAATTTTTTTTTTATTTCTGCTATAATACAAAAAACAATTAAAAATAAAAATATTTTATTCATCAGTTTAGGCCAATATGTGTTCTGCTACATGTTTTTGGTAAGAAAAAACGCAATAAGCATATATATTGATTAGGAACTTTTTGTTTTTTTATTATTATTACTAGTAATGGCGGCGAAGTGTGATTTTTAGTGGGACTGCGACATCACGGCAGACAAATCTGACCCTAAGTGACACTTTTTGGTGACCAGTGACACAATATAGTGATCAGTGCTATAAAAATACACTGATCACTGTATAAATGTCACTGGCAGAGAAGTGGTTAACACTAGAAGTGATCAAAAGGTTAAGTGCTCCCTAGGGAGGTGCTCTCTAACTGTCAGGGGGATGGGCTTACTGGGAGTAGAGAGAGATTGCTGTTCCTGATCACTAGAAACAGCTGACCTCTCTCTCCTCCTCTGTCAGAATGGGGGTCCACCTTGTTTACAAAGGCAGGTCCCTTTTTTGCCTCTCTCCCACGATTGCAGGTGGCCAGTACCAGTACGTCATTTCATGTAGTTTAACTGTAATGGCTTGTCGGCAACTGGTTAAACACAAAGGGATGCACAGGACATGCAGCAAGGGCACAACGGAAGCTGAAGGTATCGCGTGTGCCTCCGCACCAATTCACCAACTATGCAAACAAATGACAACCACCTTAACCTATAACTAGCCTTTGCAGCAGGGAGCAAATGGAAGGGCAATGCGCATCAAAAACAAACAAAAATTCCCAGCCCACTTACCAGCCAGCCTGCAACAAAATTGAATGGAGCCTGGTAAGAGGCATCGCCACCCTTGGTGGTAGGTGAGTGGGGGCGTAGCCTGGTAAGAGGCATTGGCACCCTTGGTGATAGATGAGTGGGGGTGGAACTTCTAACAGTTAAGGATAAAAACAAGGGGTTTAGTCACACACATTTGCAAATATATTTGTAACCTGCAGTGGCCACATCAAGACACCCCAGTGTACGGTGGTCCTCACACAACCCATGTTGAGGGCATGTGGCCTGGTACGGTTCAGGAGGGCGGGCACTGTCTTGTCCCCCCTTTTCCTACAGCCCGCCAGGTTGTGTGCTCAGATAAGGGTCTGGTATGGATTTTGGGGGGGACCCTTAGGCCATATTTTTTACATTTTGGCTCAGGGTTCCCCTTAAAATCCATACCAAACCTTAAGGGCCTGGTATGGATTTTGGGGGTACCCCCACACAATTTTGAAAAAAATGTTGGTGCGGGGTTCCCCTTAATATCCATACTAGCCACAAAAGGCCTGGTAATGGACTGTGGGGGAAACCCATGGTGTTTTTTTCAATGATTTTTATATATATTGTCGGGATCCGGCAATACATTACAGCCGCGAGCAGTTTTAACCACTTAAGGACCGCCTCCTGCACATATACGTCGGCAGAATGGAATGGCTGGGCACATCCACGTATATTTACGTCGGTAAAGGTACCCAGTACCCAGCCCGCGTGACCCGGTCCGAAGCTCCGTGACCGGGACCGCGGGACTCGCGGACCCGATCGCCTCTGGAGTGCGGCGATCGATCCCTGGAGCTGAAGAACGGGGAAAGCCGTGTGTAAACACGGCTTTCCCGTGCTTCACTGTGGCGGCAGCATCGATCACGTCATCCCTTTTATAGGGGGGACGCGATCGATGACGTCACACCTACAACCACACCCTCCTACAGTTGTAAACACACACAGGGAACACATAACCCCTACAGCGCCCCCTTGTGGTTAACTCCCAAACTGCAACTGTCATTTTCACAGTAAACAATGCAATTTAAATGTCCAAAAAATGTGTCAAAATTGTCCGAAGTGTCTGCCATAATGTCACAGTCACGAAAAAAATTGCTGATCGCCGCAATTAGTAGTAAAAAAAAAAAAAAATTATAAAAATGCAATAAAACTATCCCTTATTTTGTAAACGCTATAAATTTTGCGAAAACCAACCGATAAACGCTTATTGCGATTTTTTTTTACCAAAAATAGGTAGAAGAATATGTATCGGCCTAAACTGAGGAAAAGAAAAATTATATATATTTTGGGGGTATATTTATTATAGCAAAAAGTAAAAAATATTGATTTTTTTTCAAAATTGTCGCTCTATTTTTGTTTATAGGGCAAAAAATAAAAACCGCAGAGGTGATCAAATACCACCAAAAGAAAGCTCTATTTGTGGGGAAAAAAGGACGCAAATTTTGTTTGGGAGCCACGTCGCACGACCGCGCAATTGTCAGTTAAAACGACGCAGTGCCGAATCGCAAAAAGGGGCAAGGTCCTTTACCTGCATTTTGGTCCGGGTCTTAAGTGGTTAAGTGACATTTTTTCCCTTACAAATGTCATTTTGCTGCTCTCATTCATAGAATTATGTACAGCTGCTGTGCATGCAGCCTTACATAGTGTGGGGCGTGGACTCAGCCCCCTGAGCCATGATTGTCCCAAGGCACCCTGCCTTTGGCCAATCATGGCTCACACAGTAGAGCGTGCTGTGATTAGCCAAAGCATGCAGGTCAGGTGCATGTTTTGGCCAATCAGCAACCATCAATGCACTGCGATCTCGCAGTGCATTGACTGTTTTACCTTTCATTATAGCGCGTTCCGCGGGCACTCGAATTTACCACGAATGCCCCATAATGTTCGGTATTCGTCGAACACCCAATGTTCATTAAGTCTTCATTAATTTATTAAATGCTTTCTTCAGCTCTGTGTATACAAAGGAGCATGGGGGAGCTCATGTCCATAATGGGGGTGGGAGTGACACAGCCCCAAATCCACAATGGCTCAAAAGTGATATGGTCCAGAAATATTTAGACAGAACAAAGGTGGATAAAGCACCTGGACCAGATGGCATCCACCCACGGATCCTAAAAGAATTGAGCTCTGTAATTTCAAAGCCACTGTTTCTAATATTTAGGGACTCATTAATGACAGGAATAGTACCACTGGATTGGCGTAGAGCCAATGTGGTGTCTATATTTAAAAAAGGAACAAAGTCTTTACCAAGTAACCATAGACCTGTGAATTTAACTTCTATAGTTGGGGAGATACTGGAACGTTTAATAAAAGACCACATGGATGAGTTCTTGCTGGAAACAAACTATTTAAGCAGCAGACAGCATGGATTCATGAAAGACAGAAGCTGTCAGACAAACCTGATTTCTTTTTATGAAGAGGTTAATAAAACCTTTTACAGAGGCGTGGCAGTGGACGTGGTATACTTGGATTTTGCAAAAGCGCTCGATGCAGTTCCCCACACACGGCTCATGTGTAAGGTAAAGTCTACAGGATTAGATATATCGGTTTGTAAATGGATAGAAAACTGGCTGAAAGACAGGATTCAGAGAGTTGTGGTTAATGATTCCTACTCTGAATGGTTGAAGGTTATCAGCGGTGTACCCCAAGCTTCAGTGTTGGGACCCTTACTTTTTAATATCTTTATAAATGATATTGGGTCTGAGATCAAAAGTAACATGTCTGTCTTTGCAGATGACACCAAGCTATGCAGTGAAATAACGTCCTTACAGGATGTCTCCAATTTACAAGCTGACCTCAATGCTCTGTCTAATTTGGCAACTATGTGGCAGATGAGGTTTAATGTTGATAAATGTGAGGTTATGCACTTGGGGGCTAAGAATATGCATGCATCATACATACTAGGAGGAGTAGAACTGGGAGGATCCGTAGTGTAGAAGGATCTGGGGGTTTTAGTTGACCATAAGCTCAATAATGGCATGCAATGCCAAGCTGCGGTTTCCAAAGCGAGCAAAGTCATTTCTTGTATTAAGTGAGGTATGGATTCCAGAGAGAGAGATATCATTTTTCCCCTGTACAAATCATTAGTAAGACCTCATCTGGAATATGCAGTCCAGTTTTGGGCACCAGTTCTCAAAAAGGATACCGGGGAACTGGAGAAAGTTCAGAGAAGGGCAACCAAACTGATAAGAGGCATGGAGGAGCTCAGCTATGAGGAAAGATTAGAAGAAATTAATTTATTCACTCTTGAGAAGAGGAGAATAAGGGGGGATATGATCCACATGTACAAATATATAAGGGGTCCATATAGTGAACTTGGTGTTGAGTTATTCACTGTATGGTCAACACTGAGGACAAGGGGGCACTCTTTATGTCTGGAGCACTATTCCTCCTCTATACTGCCCACCAGCACTGGGGCCATGTTTATTCTCACTGATGCCCGGCCCTGGGGAATTTTCTACCCCCACTGGTCAGAATCTGGCCCCCCTTAAGTCTGAAAAAACAGTAAACTGTCCCTTTGCTTTAAAAGTATGGAGACCCCTGAACTAGAGGCTGTAATGTAACAAAATAGGTAAAAAAGCCAAGGGGGGTGAATACTTTTGCAAGGCACTATATGCTGGTTGTTGCTTGTTTTCATATCATATGTACAAAACAATAAAAAAAAATTGACACCGATATTAACCGCTTAACGCCCGCCGCATGTATATGTACGTCCACAGAATGACACGAACAGGCAGATGGGCGTACATGTACGTCCCTGCCTTCTTGCGGGTCGGGGGTCCGATCGCTAAATGCGGTGGGTGTCTTACCTGCGGGAGCGATCCGGGATGGGGGGGCGGCTGTTCGTTTTTGTCCGCCCCCTCGTCCGCCGCGTGACTTCCTCTGCCTGTATAATGTAAACACAGGCAGATGAAGTGATGTCAGCTCTCCTCTCGGTGGTATTTTCAATCCGACGAGAGGAGAGAAGACATCACAGTAAGTTGCACCAACACTACACTGACACCACACACATAGGCACATTTAACACCTTCCGATCACCCCCCCCCCCCAGCCCCCTGTCACAGTGTCACTGATTGCAGTGATCATATATTTACTGATCACTGCATTTAGTGTCAGTGTGACAGTTAGTGTGACAGGCAGTTAGTGTTAGGTCCAGGGTAGCCCCGTACCCCCTCCTAATTTTAACCCCTTGATCACCGCCCTAGTTAACCCTTTCACCCCCTATTGCCAGCGTCACTAAGCGATCGTTTTTCTGATCGCTGTATTAGTGTCGCTGTTGCCGCTAGGTAGCTAGAAAAAAATTATTGTGATTTTTTTTTACTAAAGACATGTGGCTGAATACATTTTGGCCTAAATGTTTGACTAAAATTTTGTTTATTCGATTTTTCTTATAACAAAATTAAAAAATATTGTTTTTTTTTTAAAAATGTCGCTCTATTTTTGTTTATAGAGCAAAAAATTAAAATCGCAGAGATGATCAAATACCATCAAAAAAGCTCTATTTGTGGGAAGAAAAGGATGCGAATTTTGTTTGGGAGCCACGTCGCACGACCGCGCAATTGTCTGTTAAAGAGACGCAGTGCCGAATTTAGCAGCATATTGGTCCAGGGCTTAAGTGGTTAAAATAAAATCAACATTTTAAGATTTCATAACTAGTCTGTGTGGTGCCTTATAAAAAAAATCCACATTTCTCCTTTTGTATGAAATCTCATCACTAAGTTTGAAAAAGAATGTCGATTGGACCCCACTAACTAGTAGAAAATTGTATGAGCATTCTCAAAATGAAAATGTGTATCCAAAGTTCTACTAATGTAGGGCCAGCTTATTTCTTAGATTTTTTTTATAACAGCAAATCACATCAAACACTGAGACAAATATCAGCCTGATGTTACAAAGCCATTTGTTTTGTTTACTAGTATTAGGTAAAGTGTTCTTTTAGGTTCTGACATTTAAATCAGCAGCTGCTCTGCATAATAGGTTGATGCCATTTAAATCAAAGGCAACCATATTTTTTTATCTTGCATCTTCTGACGCTTTCAAATATATGCTTTGCTCTACTTCATATATAGAAACTTATGGCTTTCGTGTCTTTACTGTTTGAATTTAATGAGTCTTAATTAGATACAGACGATATGACAGCCAGGTCTCTGAGAGACTTACCCCTTTCTTCACAGTGTTAACATGCACAAGACCACAGACACGTCTGGCTTTTCAGATGGATCCTCTGGGCCTGGCATGAAAAGATTGCATCTCAATTTAATATAATTAGACGTATATAACTATGTGTGTTTTATAGCACAGACTACAGATCTGTGTACAAATTTCACAACTCCCTGGGTATAGCCAGGTCAAGTAGAAGAATTAATAACTGCAAATGCAAGGCATCAACATATTATTCATTTAAATGCCGTCATCCTTTTATGATCACACATGACTGTGAGAAGACAATATACTAAAACAGAAATGTGCCCACAACACGTAGATTTGTCTTTCTTATCTGAGCCCAGGCTACTGAATTTTTGTCTGAAACAGATTACCCAGGGGCCATAAGGCTGGCCATACATTATACAATTTTCTAGTATGCATTTTATTTAGATTTACCAAAACCATATAATATGAGTTCAAACCTAAACACTTTCCATTTCTATGCAATCAGGTAGGCCCTTGCAATACATGATTGAAGGTAAATCTAAAGGAAACTGAACAAGGGCGGCCCATACCATTAAGGGCGCATGGGCGCCACCCCCCCATCCATCGCTGCCTCCCCTAGCCATGCATCCGGTCCCTTTCAGGACACCAGCGCATGAATTCCAACAGGGAGGGGCTGTTATTTTGAAACCGAGGCTCTAATAGGCTTCAGTATAGGGTGGGCTCGGGTCACAGAGAGTGCGCTCTCAGCTCACCTAGGTGTGTTACAACACATAATTAATATTTGCTGTAGTAACACTGATCCTCCTCCCGGCCAATCAGGAAGGGGGTTTTGACAGGGTCACCTGATTGGCTGAAAGGAAAGACGATCCTATTGGATGCCTAGGAGGAGGGGAGGATCTGGAAGCCATCATGGAGGAGGGGACTTGGAGCCGAGCCGATGCATCACACTGCCTGCCACCCACCACCATGGGGTAAGTGTCGGACCGATCTGACGATATGGTTCCTGTCTTGACTGCGCAGGCACAATCCTTGCCGACGGAAATCGCCAAACCTCCAGGGCGACGTGGAATTTGAGGTAAGTGGCCAGTCGGCCTCACGCCTTTTTAACATCCTCCAATCCACGGGGATGTTAAGGAATGAGCCTGGATGCCGCCCGAGGTTCGGCGATTTCCGCGGGCTTCATCTGTGCCTGCGCAGTCAAGCAGGGAACCATCTTGATAGGGGAACCAGATCGACAAGACACTGGCAAACAGCGAGGGTGGGTGCCTCTCGGGGGTGGGTGGTTGTTTGCCCCCCCTAAAAAAAAAAACACCAGCCCCAACTGAAACTGAAACAAAAATTTATAATGTATGGCCAGCTTTAGAGTATGCAGCGAATAGCAACTTACCTAGAAACATTCATGACCAAACCTAGGATCCCAGTCATGTTATAATTTGTGGTAAGGCACTGTAATCTGGAGCCTTGGAAGCATCTGTTACCCCAAAACGTTATATTCCTGATATGTGTCTGCTGTACCATGTAATTGTATGAGAAAGTATTCTGTTCTCTTTGTATTGCTTCCTTTGTGTTCCTGCCAGTCACTCTGCTTTACTAATAAAAACTGACCACACTAGGCAGAGCACACCATGGTCAAGCTATGCTGGGAACAGAGTGTACTCTCCTACAATGATCAGACTCCCCCCCGATGTGCAGGGCCATTCACTGGGAAGCTCAGTGTGCTGATGTCCCCCCCCCCCCCCCAGCTCTTATGCAGCTCAGAAGAGAGGGAATGTGATCACTTATAAAAAAGGGTATTTAAAACGTTTTTTTATATCTATACAAAAATGTTTTGCCTTTCATTTCTATTTTAAACTGAATGGGTTGTTTTTCAAGGTGATCATTTACAATCACTTTAAGGAAGCTGGGAGCCGTAAACTTCCCCTAGTTTCTATGGTTTTTACATATCTTTGGCTTTGCTGTCGGAAAATTATAAAGCATGCTATCCCACATTTGTTGGTGGGAATTCTGACAACAATTGTCCGATGGAGCATACAAACGGTTGAATTTTCCGACAACAGCCTGTCTCACACAATTTCCATTGCATAATCCAATTGTGTGTACTGTCCTTAAAGGGTCACTAAAGTTTTTTTTGTTTTTTTTAGCGAAATAGCTTCCTTTACCTTACTGCCGTCCTGATTTCATGTCCTCATTGTTAGTTCTTGCTCTGATGTTGCTGTAATTCTTCTCTGTTCTGGACACTTCCTGGCTGTCTGTTTCCTGATGACCACAATACTGGGAGCTTCTAGTTTCGTTTTCCAAACCATCACTGCTCTATGGCTCTGTATAGAACATGCAAAAAAGAAACTGAAACTACAGGCACATTATATGATTGATTTGTATCTATTTTTAATAGTTTTTAAAAGGAATCAGTTAGCTATTATGTCTCTATACCCTGTAAACAGTCATTTCAGCAAAAAAAAATTTCCTTTACAACTCGTTTAACTGTTTATAAAATGTGATCTGGAGCTTGGCTTAAATTTGTTAGTGTATCTCAATCTGCTAACACTCCCCTCCCTCCAGCATGATATTGCTGTTGTTCAAAGGTGTCTGGGGGTTATTTACTAAAGGCAAATCTACTTTGCACTACAAGTGCAAACTACAAGTGCAAAATGCACTGGAAATTGCACTGAAAGTGCACTTGGAAGTGCAGTTGCTGTAGATCCGAGGGGACGTTCAAGGGAGATAAAAAACAGCATTTTAGCTTGCACATGATTGGATGATAAAATCAGCAGAGCTTCCCCTCATTTCAGATCTACCCCTTAGATTTACAGTGACTGCACTTTCAGTGCAATTTTAAGTGCACTTTGCACTTGTAGTTTGCACTAGTGGATTTGCCTTTCATAAATGACTCCTGTCTGTGTTGCTCCTTCATCCAGAGTGGTGGCGCTCTAATACAGGAGTTGTGTTACTGGCCAGATTACCAAGTAAAAATGAAAAAAACAAAAACGAATGCAGCCGCCACCACATCTAATGATTGATAAGGTGCAATATATTACATTTTTGGTTTTGGGTTTAATAGCGCTCTATTGTCACCTGTAAACATTGTGTACTCTATCCCTATTGTAGAACAGATGTCTAGTTACACTTCTCATTCAGTATTTCCTGCCACCGCCTTCCACAGGGATTATCTCTCTGCGCAGCAGGAGTGTATGTCCCCCTCCGAATCTCTTCTTTTACAAATCCTTTGCACCTCAGATCGGGAAGCATGTGCCCCTCTGTCTGTCACACTGATATGTAAGTGAGGAAGACAGGGAGTGAAGGAGTCCCCTGATGTACAAAGCACAGCAGATCAGTGCGGTAACTGGGAATGTCATCTGGGACAGCGAGAGGATTAGATGAGACAGGGTCACAGTGATATAATTACGGTACTAGGCAACGGGAAGACAACCCTTTTCACTGCCAGTGACATGAACAACTAATTAATCTACTTATTTCATTGCACTACCTTTCTTTAGCTGCAGTGGCTGGATTGCGCTTGCAGACACAAATAATGTATTAATCAAATACACATATTAGTCAAATCTGCTTTAGTGCTCTGCAATATTCATGTGTAAGCTGAGTAATATACCGTTGTATCTGTGGACTCCAGGCCTGAGCCCCACTGTATATATGTGCATAGATAGATAGATAGATAGATAGATAGATAGATAGATAGATAGATAGATAGATAGATAGATAGATAGATAGATAGATAGATAATCTGGGCCAGATCCACAGAGAGAGTACGCCGGCGCATCTACTTATACGCCGGTGTACTTTCAAAGTTCCCGCATCGTATCTTTAGTTTGAATCCTCAAACCAAGATACGGCGGCTTCTGGGTTATATCCGACAGGTATACGTCCTCGTACGTCTTTCGGATCTAAGATGCAATACTTTGGCGTCCGCTGGGTGGCGTTCACGTTGTTTTCCGCGTCGGGTATGCAAATTAGCTATTTCCGAAGATCCACGAACATACGCGCGGCCGTCGCATTCTCTTAGGTCGTCTCTAGTCGGCTTTTTCCGGCGTATAGTTAAAGCTGGTATTTTGCGGCGTATACATAGACTTGCCATGTTAAGTATGACCGTCGTTTCCGCGTCGAAATTGAATTTTTATTTTTGTTTGCGTAAGTCGTCCATGAATAGGGATGTACGTAACTCACGTCTACGTAAAAAAAATGACGTCGTGGCGACGTCATTTAGCGCAATGCACGGCGGGAAATTTAGAAACGGAGCATGCGCAGTTCATTCGGCGCGGGGACGTGCTTCATTTAAATGAATCACGCCCCTAATCGCCGATTTGAATTCCGCCACCAGAGATAGACTACGCCGCCGTAACTCTTAGGGCCCTTTCACACTAGCGGACGAACGGTCCGCTCATTACAAGTCCGTTTACGGACTTGTAATGGGTCCCTATGGGAGCGGATCCGTTAGCGGATGATGCATCCGCTAACGTCCGCTCGATCCGCATCCGTTTTTGCGGACGGAAGAATGTCCTATTTTTCTTCCGTCCGGGCAAACGGATCGGATGCAAACGGACAGACGGTCCGTTTCCATCCGACTCCCCATAGGGGAGAGCGGAGGAGAGACGGGGCGGTCCCTGCACAGTGTGTGGACCCTTAGGGCTCTTTCACACATCCGTTCAGTTTTTTAGATCAGTTTTTTCCCCCTTCAGTTGATCCATTTTTTCATCAGTTTTTCGTCCGTTTTCCGTCCGTTTACATTCGTTTCCGTTCCGTTTTCCGTCCGTTTTTCATCAGTTTTTTTCATCCGTTTTTTTATCCGTTTTTTTTTTTACATATTTTGATGAAAAACTGACGTTAGCGGATCGGATGGTAAACGGATCATCCGCTAACG
Organism: Rana kukunoris; assembly: GCA_029574335.1. NCBI lineage: Eukaryota > Metazoa > Chordata > Amphibia > Anura > Ranidae > Rana > Rana kukunoris. The sequence goes on from CM056051.1 coordinate 81,697,409, forward strand.
TCCGTTTTTTGTCCGTTCCGTTTTTTTGACGGAAGAAAAATAGGGTTTTCTTCCGTCCAAAAAAACGGAGCTTACCGCAGACGGATGTTAATGGACGTTAGCGGATGCTCATCCGCTAACGGACACAAACCCATAGGGAAGCATTGAGGTCCGTTAACGGACGTCCAAAAAACGGACGAACTGAACGGACGTGTGAAAGAGCCCTTAGCGTGCAATCTTTCAGGATTCAAAATTACACCAGGTAAGGTACGGCGGCGTAGTGTATCTCTGATACGCTGCGCCGATGCAATTGTATGTGGATCTGGCCCTCTGTGTCTATATATATATATATATATATATATATATATATATATATATATATATATACACACACACACACCGTAAAACCTTGGTTTGAGAATAACTTGGTTTGAAAGCGTTTTGCAAGACAAGCAACATGTTTTAATTAATTTTTACTAGATATTCAAGCGATGTCTTGATATACAAGCAGCGTCATGTGACAACTGAGTATAAAAGAGAAGAGAGGCGCCCATAAGTGTAGCAATATACATTTAATGAAGGTAAAACATTTAGCAACATATTGCTACACTTAGGCTGCATTCACAACTGAGCGTAGCGTTTTGCCGCGATTTTGCATCGTTTTATACCGCGTTTTGCTGCAATATTTGCAGAGTTTTTTTACCGCGATTTTGGACAGGTCTAGGGTCACCAATGTTAAAAACAGAAAAACACTCAAATACGCTCAATTCGAGCAAAAAAAAAGGGTCCAGAACTTGTTTGAGCTTCAGGCGTTCGGCGTCAGGCGTTTTGGAGTGGAGATGTGAACCATCTCCATTGAGAATAATTTTTTTTCCCCTCTAGTGTTTTGGAGCTTCGTGCTTTAGGTGACAAAACGCTCAGGTGTGAATGCAGCCTTAGAGGAGCCTCTCTTCTCTTTTATACTCTGTGGGGTAGATTCACATAGATCAGCGGCTCTTTAGATCCGTGTAATCTATCTTATTTACGATCCGCCAGCGCCAGTTTTTTAGGCAAGTGCTGTATTCACAAAGCACTTGCCTCTAAAGTGGCGCCGGCGGCTCGTAAATCCCCCGGCGTAATTCAAATTCCGCAGCTAGGGGGAGTGTATTATTTAAATCAGGCGCGTCCCTGCGCCGATTTAACTGCGCATGCGCCGCCGGCTAAATTTCCCAGCTGGTTCAAACACAGCGCAGGAAGCAGGTATTGGCGTATATCGTGCACCCACGATTTAGCACATGATTTTCAGGGCAAAAAAGTGCGTGGCTTACGCCGATAATACGGTATATATTTAGCCTTAAAGACGGTACTTTACTACTTACAATATTAAATAATTGAGCTGTGCGCTGGTGACTCCTATGTTTGTTAACCACTTGCCTACTGTGCACCTACACCCCCTTCCTGCCCAGACGAAATTTCAGCTTCCGGCACTGCGTCGCTTTAACTGACAATTGCGCGGTCGTGCGACGTGGCTCCCAAACAAAATTGGCGTCCTTTTTTTCCCACAAATAGAGCTTTCTTTTGATGGTATTTGATCACCTCTGCAGTTTTTATTTTTTGCGCTATAAACAAAAATAGAGCGTCAATTTTGAAAAAAAATGCAATATTTTTAACTTTTTGCTATAATAAATATCCCCAAAAATATATAAAAAAAATTTTTTTTTCCTCAGTTTAGGCTGATACGTATTCTTCTACATATTTTTGGTTAAAAAAAAAAATGCAATAAGCGTTTATCGATTAGTTTGCGCAAAATTTATAGTGTTTACAAAATAGGGGATAGTTTATGGCATGTTTATTATTTTTTTTTTTACTATTAATGGCGGCGATCTGCGATTTTTTTATTTGGACTGCGACGTTATGGCGGACACTTCGGACACTTTTGTGACATTTTTGGGACCATTTACATTTATACAGTGAACAATGCTATAAATATGCATTGATTACTGTTTAAATGTGACTGGCAGTGAAGGGGTTAACCACTAGGGGGTGGGGAAGGGGTTAAATGTGTTTCCTATGAGTGTTCTAACTGTAGGGGGAGGGGGGTGACTAGGGGAGGTGACCGATTGTGTCCCTATGTACAAGGGACACAGCATCGGTCTCTTCTCTCCCTGACAGGACGTGATGCTCTGTGTTTACACACAAAGCTCCATGTCTCCGCTCAGTTACTGGGCAATCGCACGTGCCCGGCGGCGATCGTTGCCGCCGGGCACTCGCACGGGATCCCAAAAGAGCGGCGCGTGCACGCCCGCCCGTGGCTTTAAAGAGACAGCACGTCATATGACGTGCTGTCAGAACAATGGAGTCCCCCGCCCGCCGTCATTTGACGGTGGGCGGTGGACAAGTGGTTAAAATCCTCGGACCTCTAAACACCACCCAAACATCCCTGCATGTGATCTTCCAGTGCTGCGGGGAATACGAGCGCTGGACCTGGCACTCATCAAATGTGCAGACTACGGGGGTTACTTACAAAAGGCAAATCCACTTTGCACTACAAGTGCACTGCAAGTGCACCTGGAAGTGCAGCCGCTGTAGATCTGAGGGGGACATGCAAGGAAAATAAAAAAACAGTTCTTTAGCTTGCACATGATTGGATGAGCTTCCCCTCATTTCAGATCTACCCCTCAGATCTACAGCGACTTCACTTCCAAGTGCACTTGTAGCGCAAAGTGGATATTTTTTGTAAATAACCTCCTATGCCTCCCATTCCACCCCCTCCTCTATTCATAAAATCTGTACTAGTGCCTTGCTTTTGACAGGTTCAGCTTCTCATATTAATCTTAGCATCACTGTAAAATTACAACTCTGTAAGTATTGGGGTTGGGGGGCCGGGCTTGTCAAGTTTCTCCTCCCCAAACTCACTCATCCATGTATTCATGGACCTTTCTTTGTGCACTGTGAACCTATATGAACAGCTTTTACAAATAATCACATTTAAAAAAAAGATCACCTGTCTGTTTCTGTAAAATTCATATTCAGGTCAGGTCAGTGAGTCGGGTCAGTGAGTCAGGTCAGGTCAGTGAGTCAGGTCAGTGGGTCAGGTCAGTGGGTCAGGTCAGTGGGTCAGATCAGTGGGTCAGGTCAGGTCAGTGGGTCAGGTTAGTAGGTCAGGTCAGTGAGTCAGGTCATGTCAGTGGGTCAGGTCAGTGGGTCAGTTCAGTGTGTCAGATCAGTGGGTAAGGTCCGGTCAGTGGGTCAGGTCAGTGGGTCAGGTCAGTGGGTCAGGTCAGTGGGTCAGGTCAATGGGTCAGGTCAGTGAGTCAGGTCAGTGTATGCAGGACAGGTCAGTGTATGCAGGACAGGTCAGTGTATGTAGGTCAGGTCAGTGGGTCAGGTCAGTGTATGCAGGACAGGTTAGTGGGTCAGATCAGTGGGTCAGGACAGTGGGTCAGGTCAGTGTATGCAGGACAGGTCGGTGTATGCAGGACAGGTAAATGTATGCAGGACAGGTCAGGTCAGTGTATGTAGGTTATGTCAGTGTGTGTACACACACGTAGGTCAGGGTATGTGTGTCAGGTAGGTCACCCCGTGCCACTTCACCGACCGCGCCCGAACCCTCCCCCCGGTGCCGGCTTGGCCTCGGGCTGAAGTCCCTGGTCTTTTTGGTACCTAGCAACGCCCCTGGTTGGAACAGAAAGGAACCATCCTTAAACTGTTCCCACAAAGTTGGGAACATGAAATTGTCCAAAATGTCTTGGTATGCTGACGACTTAAGAGTTCCCTTTACAGGAAATAAGGGGCCAAGACCAACCCCTGAAAAACAACCCCACACCATAATCCCCCCTCCGCCAAATGATTTGGACCAGTGCACACAGCACATAGTCCATAAAGATGTGGATGAGTGAGTTTAGGATGGAGGAACTTGACTTGAGTCCTGACCTCAACCCGATAGAACACCTTTGGGATAAATTAGAGCAGAGACTGTGAGCCAGGCCTTCTCATTCACATCAGTGCCTGACCTCACAAGTGCTTTTCTGGAAGAATGGTTAAACATTCCCATAGAGACACTCCTGAAACTTGTGGACAGCCTTCCCAGAAGAGTTTAAGCCATTTTAGCTGCAAAGGGTGGGCCAACTGAATATTGAACCCTACGGACTAAGACTGGGATGCCATTAAAGTTCATGTGTGTGTAAAGGCAGGTGTCCCAATACTTTTGGTAATATAGTGTATATATACATATATATATATACATATATAAAACACAAAATTTCAACTTTTACTTTTCTGCATGTCATTTTTAATTAAGCAATGTGGTTTGGTCACTGTGGTTACTGACCAGCTACACATTGCTGATTGGGTGATATAGAAGTTTGACCCTACTGATCAGTTTGGCACCTTTCCAGCGACTCATACAGTATTATTATTAACTTCAGTCCTCTGCCCCCCTCTTCCCCAGATACCCACACAGCTGTGATCTTCTGGTGCTGCGGTGGTATCTGGGGGGGCAGAGGACTGAAGATTTCAACCAGAGCAAGGAAAATTCCCAGTTCTTGTAAGTACCATCTCTGATGCTGATTTAAACAAAAATCACAACATTTCAGCTTTAAAGCTTTATTAAACCCAAAACAAAAATGTTAATATATTGCAGTTTACTAATCATAAGATGTGGTGGCTACTATTGTTTTATTTTTTAGGCTTTTTTCCTTTGGTTTTCATCTGGTGATCTGGCCAGTAACATCTCTCTTGTATTAGGCCTCGTACACACGATCGAATCTATCTGCCGAAAACGGTCCGACAGACCGTTTCAGCAGAAAAATGTGATCGTGTGTACGGGCGGACAGACAGATTTTTCCAGCAGACAGATTTTAAAGCATGCTTTAAAATCTGTCTGCTGGGAACCCGTCCGTCCGACATGTCTGCTGGTTAGTACACTAACCAGCAGACATATCTGCCCACGCATGCGTCGAATGGATTCGACGCATGCGCGGAAGTGTTTTACTTCCCGGTGACGGTGACGTGGCGGCGTCAACGTCACCGCCACGTCACCGCGCTGTCTGGCGGGGATTTTGGTTTGATCGTGTGTACACGATCAAACCAATATACCCCAGCAGACAAATCTGATCAAAACGGTCTGTCAGACCGATTTGATCGGATTTATTTGGTCGTGTGTACGCGGCCTTAGAGTGCCTCCACTCTGGACGAAGGTGCACAGGGGACACAACAGCATTGTTAATCTGGGGAGAGGGGAGTGTCATTGTAAGCACCCCCATCAGTAGCAAATGGCTTGTCTCAACACTCTAACTGCTACATTTTGCAAGACAGCTTGTTCTGTTGAAAAACATTAGACATACTGGACAGATCACCAGGTGAAAATAAAGGAAAGGAAACCAAAAATGAATGCAGCCCTCACATCTAAGAACCGGTAAGCTGCAATATTGCATTTGGGTTTAATACCGCTTTAACCACTTGCCAACCGCCGCCTGTAGATTTACGCTGGCAGAATGGCACGGCTGTGCAAAGGGTAGTTGTAACGGGATGGCCCGTGATAGAGAGACTTTTGAAGGATGCAATGTACTCCTGTGCCAGCTTCACCAATGACGATAGGGCCATAGGATAACTGAGGAATGATATCATGAATTACATGAGATGGGACATTACTGATAGTTCATGTATTGCAGGATATCTTGAAATATTACAAGTTGTTCCTTAAGAACAGGTCAATAGTCTGTTGAGGTGTTAATTAAGTCTGCTTCTAGATATTTAATTGTGTATGCTAATGACACTGTTTTGTGTGAAGAATCTATTGATGATAGAGATATGTTGTGAGCTAACACCCTCTAAAGGTCAGACTTCTGTGCATTGTGTATCCGGTGAGAATAGCTTATTGTCAGAGACGGGACGTCTGGGGAATGACTAATAATTAACTCACCTGAATGTCATTGTCTAAGAGAGTGTATATTAAGTTCCTTGTGTAGTGTGGTGGGTGGAGTTGATTCATTGTTCACTTGGAGTCTAAAACTGTATATAACAAGCTGAGTGTACCAAAAAATTATTCATTCAATTTGGAACCAGAAAACAGAGCTTATGTCTCGTTTATTCTAGGAAATGGAATGGGTCCTGTCTGCCGGATTGTGGAGTGTCGGATAAGCTGTCTTGCGTTGGTGGAATGGGAAATCGTAAATGGTGGTGATCGTTACAGTAGTACCTGTACGTCCCTTTGAATTTGGCGCTGTACGGGCGCCCCTGCCGTGAGCTCCGTGACAGTGCCCGCATGACCCTCTGACTCGATGTCTGCCGATGTCCCGCAATCGTGTCACGGAGCTACAGAACGGGAAGATGTGACAGGACACTGATCTACTACTCCCTGTCATCAGGAGCAGTGATCTCTCTCATGTCACTGTAGCCCAGCTCCCACACAGTTAGACTCACTCCCTAGGACACACTTAACCCCTTCCCTGCCAGTGTCATTTACACAGTAATCAGTGCATTTTTATAGCACTGATCGCTGTATAAATGACAATGGTCCCAAAATAGTGTCAAAAGTGTCCGATGTGTCCGCCATAATGTCGCAGTCATGATAAAAATTGCAGATCGCCACCATTACCAGTAAAACAAAAAATATATAAAAAAAAAAGCCATAAATCTATCCCCTATTTTGTAGATGCTATGGCCCAGATTCACAGAGCGATTACGCCTGTGCAACAGGAGATGCGCGTGCGTAAGTCGAAATGTGCGTTTCGATGCACGGCATCCCCAGAACGAGATACGCAAAAAATCTACTTTTTTTTGTCCCGCGTAATTTCGCTAGACTGGCGCATCCGTCCACGCAAAAGTGCGCTAGACAGACCATTGATTTGCTAGTCAAATATGCTAATGAGGGACTTACGGGGATCCACAAAAGAACGTTGGGGCAGCGCAGGCTACGCAGTGTGCGCAACAGCAAAATGTCCTGTCTAAAATTAGACCATATAAAAGCTGGTCTAAAAAGAGAAAAAAAGTCTACTTGTTAGATAAAGCAACACTGTTAGTGCGGAGCTCAGCAGTCACACGTGTTGCACAACAATCTGTATGCCAACATGCCAGGGGCATCGTCGCGCATAGCTATACTACTGACTTTAGATGAACAAAGAAGGATGAGGGCACTGAGGAGGGCACTAGGGAGGGCACGGGAATTTTTTTTTTTTTTAAATTTTTATTTGCTTATATAAACTTTACAATTTAATCTAATCTAATACAATATTCTTATCTGATACAAGCCCCTCACTCTTCACTTGATATATCACACATGCATAGACATCTTTGGCATGAGTGATTCTGATGTGTCTCGCATCTTCAGATTCACCCCTCATGCCATCATGGAATTACCACAACCTTGCAGGAGGACATCAGCAGCCCAACACATGGCACCACCCATGACACCCATGACAGCTACATATACAATCAGAGCCCCATCCCCACAGATTTCGAACAGAACATGTATGGGGACAGCTGGCTGGTTGGTGAGTGACATGGGTGGCAGGCATGACTGTCCCCCCCCATGATGCACACATCACAAGGGGCACATGCACTACTAACATCCTCCTGTCTTTTCCCTTCAAGGTGACTCTGCATATGCACTGGGACCCCATCTCATGACCCCATCTCATGCCAGCTCACATATGCATCTTTGCACGTTAAACACACACATTAATCATGGCACAATGAGAATGCATGCATGCACACCACTGTGGTCCCTAGCACACACACATCACATCCTCATCACATTGGATTGGCACAAGCCCACCATGCAGGACTTGTGAGCAGCAACGCTATGCCGCGGCTCCAATTATGTCACTGTACATTCATACACCATTCACACAGACCTGGGGATCACTTCTCCACCACAAATGAGGGTGACACCCCTTTTCCCACAGGAATATCACCCCCACATTCCAAAATCATACACAAACAGAACCAAAAAAATAAAATAAATGACGAGCAAAAATAAAAAATGCCCCAGCAAAAATATAATTAAAAAAAAAAACAACAAAGAAAACACATAAAAGACAAAAATCACTCTGCAAAACAGTCCCCAAATATCTCAAAGACACGTCACAAACAAACAAACAAACGCTAATAAACAAAAGCACCTTGCTGTATAGGAAGGGACAAAGGGATGTACTTTTGCAAAGGAAGTGCGTTTGTGTCTGTCTAATTATGCTGTTTGCGTAGTTCACAAAGTTGCCCTAGTCCATTTCCAATTTCACTGATTGCGCCGCTCCCGAGTTGTGAGCAAGCGCACAGCGGAGCTGACCATGGTCTCCTTCAAGCGCGCATGCGCGAGCCGGCCGGCCCTTCATTTGCATGGGGTCACGGCTCATTTCAATGTAACACGCCCACGTCCTTCCCAATTTGTATTACTCCGCCTTACGCCTCTGAAATAACGTTACGCATGCGCAATTTTCTGCGCAAAAGCTACGAGAATAGGGTGATTACGCGACAAAATTGCGCAAGTCTAACGTAAAGGCGGTGCGCTACGCCGGTCCAATAATGCGCAGATGTACGTGAATCTGGGCCTATAACTTTTGTGCAAACCATACAATATACGCTTTGCGTTTTTTTTTTTTACCAATTATATGTAGAAAATACATATCAGCCTAAACTGAGAAAGAAATTTATATTTTTTATTTATTCTTTGGGGATATTTATTATAGCAAAAAAGAAAAAATATTGCATTTTTTTTTTTTAATTTACGCTCTTTTTTTGTTTATAGCGTAAAAAATAAAAACCGCAGAGGTGGTCAAATACCACCAAGAGAAAGCTCTACTTGTGGGAAAAAAGGATGTCAATTTTGTTTGGGTGCAGCATCGCACAACTGCGCAATTGTCAGTTAAAGCGACGCAGTGCCGAATCGCAAAAAATGGCCCAGTCATTGGGCAGCCAAATCCTCCAGGGCTGAAGTGGTGAAGTTACTGACCTAGTTATTTTGGCAGAGGTACCTGGATCACAAATCTGCTGGTCTTTAAATTACAAATGCTTAGCCAAGTTAGACAATCCACCTGTGTATTTATCTGTCTGTGTGTAGCTGAGATTTAAACGTTTGCCGATCTTGATGAATTGTAACAAGTAGAGATGGGTAACTACATCAGAATTCTACCCTTATCCCCCAGCAGCAGACAGGTGCAGAACAGACTGATATTTTATGATATTTCATGTCTAGTTCCAGGTGTCGCTTTTTTTCAGTGAGCCTATTAACCTAGAAGCAGCTCGCATTTATAAAAATAATAAGCTATTGCCTTAGTGCAAAAACTGACTTTTGGGAGAAAACAGGAACCTTAACTACTGTGCATTACTCTGAAATATAGTCACATTACGCTGTTAATAAATTATAATAAAATAAACAGCATTATATTACACAGAGTTCTTTCTCGACTTAAACAAGCCAATAGATTTTAGGAATGTGTGTAAATATTTAGAAGACTTCATCTGTTCTGCAAAATAGTAATTTCATCTTTGTATTAACATCCCGTTGGAAATGTGCCCAAGAATTTATACACTAATCGTAAAGCAGTCTGTAATAATAGTAGTCAGCAATGTAATCTGATGGCGGAATTAAATAAACATAAATGTGTTTCATTCGGCTCCTGAATGACCTTGGTCCTACGATAACAGCCCAGGTTCCTGTATCTGCTATTTGATATGCCAGACTCGTTTTCATTCCCTTTCCATCATTTTGATAAAGAAAAAAAAAAATGTAATCTATACAATTAATGACCTCATGTAAAAATACGGGAGGTCTGTATTTTAATGAACCCATGACGTAAGATGTGAAATGATATACACATGTGCCCTATAAAGATGTTGAAGGGCTCAGATCCAAAATTGGACTCAATGCATTTTGGTTGATAAAGTTTAAATAATTTGATATAATTACAGATCTGTTTGAATGAAACAGGCAGGGCTCAAGTCCCTGCAATTTCTTCACAGCAGGAACGCAGTTCCCTTTGCAGGACTAGAGCAGCCGAGAGGAGCCGAGATGCCCGAGCCAATTCTTCACTAAGTGGCGATACCCAGCTCGAGTCACTCTCAGGGGCAGGCGAACCTTTATTCCTTAATGTTACTGGCTGCTTCCTGTATATGGATTCATCGGGTAGTGTGCAGGTATTCTGTCACTTCCTCTATGCCACAATGTCTCCTGGGAGATTTTGTCATTGTTCCCAGGAGACATTGCGGAGGTCTGCTGCGAGTTATCGCGGGATTTAGAAAGATCTTGCTTAAAGTTCTTTCTAAATCCCGCGATAACTCGCGGCAGACCTCCGCAATGTCTCCTGGGAACAATGACAAAAGCTCCCAGGAGACATTGCGGCATCGAGGAAGTGACGGAATACCCGCACACTACTTGATGAATCCATATACAGTACAGGAAGCGTCAGTAACATAAAGGATTACTAAGGTACAGTGGATCAAAAAAAACAAAAAAAACATGCGGTTTAGTAATTATGCATATGAGCGAATCATTTTTTTTTTTGATGGGGGAGTGGATCTTGGGTGGGAGTTCCCACACTTTTTTCCCCAGGACTAGACCCCTGGAAACGGGTGAAAGAAGTTTAAAAAATGGTGATTTTCTATTGAAACATTGTTTTTTTTCTGGGAAATAAAAACAAGACAGTACATATTACATTATAATTTTTCTTATTCCGCAAGCTAAAAACTCAGATTGTAGAATGATGGTCAAGAGAAACCGACACTAAACTAATTACTTATTCGCCAAAAATAGCCTATACACTTCAAGTACTGAAAGTGGAATATAGGACTTATACAACTTAGGCCGCGTACACACGATCGATCAAAACCGATGAAAACGGACTGAAGGTCCGTTTCATCAGTCCAAACCGATCGTGTGTGGGCCCCATCAGTCAGTTATCCTTCACTCAAAAAAAATAGAACTTGCTTTAAAATTTAACCGATGGATGCCTAACCGATAGGTCAAAACCGATCGTTAGTATGCACGAGCAACGATTAAAAATCCATGCATGCTCAGAGTCGACGCATGCTTGGAAGCATTGAACTTCATTTTTTTCAGCATGTCGTTGTGTTTTATGTCACCGCGTTCTGACACAATCGGTTATTTAACCGATGGTGTGTAGGCACATCAGACCATCAGTCAGCTTCATTGGTTAACCTTCAGACCATTCTCATCGGATAGACTGATCGCGTGCATGCGGCCCAAAACTGAAAATGTTCCCTTATGCCTCCTCTTAGCCATCTTGCATACCCAGTATAAATCTTTAATCCGATCTGTTTCGGTCATGTGATCCTCTGTGTCAGAGAGCGGATACTGCAGGGGAGAGGAGGGAGCACTGGCAACCAATGAGCTATGGGTGACATCACAGCTCCGGGAATTTACAGCTGTTGTGATGTGTTCTCTTAACTTCAGGCCTGGAAGAATTGGCTGCTCAATGACCGGGCCATTTTTGCAATTCGGCACTGCGTCGCTTTAACTGATAATTGCGACGCTGTACCCAAACAAAATTGACATCCTTTTTTTCCCCACACATAGAGCTTTCTTTTAGTGGTATTTGATCATCTCTGCAATTTTTTTTTTTTTTGTGCTATAAACCAAAAATGAACGACAATTTAAAAAGAAAAAAAAAAAAACAATTTTTTTTCTCAGTTTAGGCAAATATGTATTCTTCTACATATTTTTGGTAATAAAAATTGCAATAAGTGTATATTGATTGGTTTGTGCAAAAGTTATAGCGTCTACAAAATAGGGGATAGATTTATAGCATTTTTTAAATTATTATTTTCTTACTAGTAATGGCGGCGATCTGCGATTTTTATCCGGACTGCGACACTATGGCGACACTATGGCGGACACATTCGACACTTTTGACACATTTTTGGGTGCAGTGGCATTTTTACAGCGATCAGTGCAGGGAAGGGGTTAACACTAGGGGAATCAAGGGGTTAATTGTGTTAATTGTTAATTTGTTTACACACACTCGTCCCTGTTCTGCCTCTCGTGCTTGCGATCGCTCGTGGCCGGCAGTCATCGCGACTGCCGGTCACGAGCATCGGCACCCCCCGGATGCAGTGGACGCACCAATGTACAGATACGATGGCTCACGGGAACTTGCTGACCTGCCGCCGCAGTATAATGACGACAAGTGGTTAAGCTGGTCATAGATGGATCACAAATTTCGATCCATCTACGTCCATCTAATGATCGACTCCTATTGAACAGAACTGTTGGAAAACCGAGCAGTCCTCGCTGGCAGAATACAATATCACAGCCTGGAGGATTCCCCCATCCACCTCGACTGCGTGAATAGGGGAATCAATTTTTTTGTATGCTCTCTGGTAAAAAAATAAAAAATACATGTATGGCAAACTGTACACTGAGTAGCTGGAGCTCCTGGACCAAGTGACCAGACTGGATTCAAAAAAAGGTAAGTACAAAGACCTTTTTTATACTGGGTATGTAGCAAATGTCAGGGAAAGGGGGGGGGGGAGAACTTTTTAAAAAAAGTTATATTTACCCTTTTTTAATATTATTATTGTTATACAGGATGTATATAACATCAACAGTTTACAATATACAAGGGAGACAATACAAGTATAATACAATAAAATACAAGTGGATTAAGAGGGCCCCGCTCAATCTAATAGGGCAGGTGGTACAAAACACTTTAGTGGCCCTGTTTTCTATTTTTAATTTTTTACTGTGTTTTTTCTGCCTCTTTGTAACACCCTCCAGTGAGCTCCCAAACCTCTTCTTATGTCCCTCTTTGAGTTAAAGTGGTTCTGAAGCCTAAGGCGGCGTACACACGACCGAGAAACTCGTCGGGCGAAACACATCGTTTTCCCCGTCGAGTTCCTTGTTCGGCAGTCAAATTTTCCCATTGCCCATTGAGGAAATAGAGAACATGCTCTCTTTTTGGCTCGACGAGTTCCTTGACGGGTTTCTCTGCGAAAAGTGTACACACAACCGGTTTCCTCGGCAGAATACGTCTCCCATTGAGTTTCTTGCTGAATTCTGACGAGGAAACCGGTCGCATTTACGCGGCCTTAAGGCCGCGTACACACGACCGAGAAACTCGACAGGCGAAACACATCGTTTTCCCCGTCTAGTTCCTTGTTCGGCTGTCAAAAAACTTGTTGAGCCAAATTTTCCCATTGCCTGTCGAGGAAATAGAGAACATGCTCTCTTTTTGGCTCGACGAGTTCCTCAACAGTTTTCTCGGCGAAAAGTGTACACATGACCGGTTTTCTCGGCAGAATACGTCTCCCATCGAGTTTCTTGCTGAATTCTGCCGAGAAAACCAGTCGTGTGTACGGGGCCTTAAGGTTTTTACCTTAATTACTTGCCTATCGGGCATATTCTGACACTTCTCCCCTTAATGTAAAAATCATAATTTTTTTTTGCTAGAAAAATATTCAGAACCCCCAAACTTTATGTATGTTTTTTAGAAGAGACCCTAGGGAATAAAATGGTGGTTGTTGCAAATTTTTCAAATGTGTTAAAAATAAAAAAATAAACGGTTTCATGCATTAAAAACAAACAAACAAACAGTAAAGTTAGCTCAATATGTTTAAATAAAGTGAGTAAATAGATACCTAACATGTCACGCTTTAAAATTGCGCACACTTGTGGAATGGTGCCAAACTTCGGTACTTCAAAAAACCCTTTTTAATTTTTTTCACAGGTTACCTGTTTAGAGTTACAGAGGAGGTCTAGCGCTAGAATTATTTTCAAATACAGAGACCAGCATAACATCACGCCTGGCCACTGAATGATCACAGAGACTTCGGGGACCATCTGGCCCGCCGGAAATATCTATCGTCAACATCTGGCGCAGGCCGGTTCCTTCTCTCTGGTGCAGGCCGGTTCCAATCGCAGAGTGAGTTGGTAGAAGCACCGGAGGGCTGACCACCTGTAAGAACGATCAAGTGGCTGAACAGCCACTATGATTGTTCCTACAGTGAAGGGAATCGTCGGCTCTAAATAGGATATCTGAATGTCTGTAACTCCAGGCATCAATCAGATATCCCCACTCAGATACCCCCACTAACCGTTTGGTGGCCAATGCATTCTCTGCACTGCACAGTCAGTCCCCCCCCCCCTTGTATATTTGCCTGAACCTGATCTTGATCCAGTGCTGTGCACAAGACCAGCAGCTCTCTCCTTCCTCATAGGCTCAGAGACAGCAGCGGAAGCCATGGCTAGTTCAAGCTTTGCTTTGTGTGTCTCCATAGCGAATGACTTGCTATGGTGGGCATTCAGCGTGGGGGTCAGAGGGGGGGGGGGTAGCTGGAAGCACTGGTAGGTGACATGAGAACAGGATGTTTCGGGCTGCTCTAACCAACAAGAACAAACAACAGTAAGGCCTCGTACACACAATGGAATTTTTCCGCTGGAAAAATCCGCTCGTCTGTAGGAGCAAACGGACGGATTCGGACTCTTTTCTCCAGCGGAAAATTTCCAAAGCATGCTTTGAAACTTTTCCGCCAGACACATGTCCGTCGGATATGTCCGCTGGTCAGTACACTCACCAGCGGACATATCCACCCGCGTAAGTGTCGTATGGATGTGACGCATGCGTGGAAGTTGTTTACTTCCTGGTGCGGTGACGTGGCGGCGTCAACGTCACCGCCACGTCACCGTGCTGTCTGCCGGCGGGGATTTTGATCCGATGGTGTGTACACGCCATCGGACCAAAATAGCCCGGCGGACATATCCGATGAAAACGGAGGACCGTTTGCATCGGATATGTCCGTCCATGTGTACGAGGCCTAAGGGTTTACAATCATTTTAAGAATACATACTTGTATAGAATCTTTTTTTTCCCCCCGAGTTTAGTGTGACTTTATCATATACTGTATGTTTTCACATCAGAAGATTGAATCTTGAAGGAAACTTATCTTTTATCATAGTTAGAAGTTTTTACAACAAGTTTGCTAGAGGCTTCTATAAAAATTGACCGTATATCATGTATAACTGATACAAATCAATAAAGCAATTTCACAAGTTTGCAGTAAACACACACTGAAAATAGCCCCTGTCCAAAACAAATTTAAAAAATAAAATAAAAATCACCCCCTTTGATACCATTGCTCTCTATATGAACTTGCCATTTTTCCATGATGCCACCTGTCCAATCTGTCATTACCAGGAACATAAAAGGCACCAACAGTATGCCGTGTCTGCAAGAGCAGCTGCCTTTTTTTATGCCTAGTTTTTGCAATACAACACATTATTGACTACAATATTCATCCGAGCTAATCAAACACTGACCCAAATCACTGCTATACATTTCTATAAGGTTATAAGTGCCAGTGGACAGAATCACATGACCCGAGGTTTACACTACCTGCCAAAGAGTTTACAGATCTTTTCAGCTAGTCTTGTCATTCAAGAATCTCTGCAACACCAAGTCAGTCAGGTAAAACTATTATTTTATGTCAGTTTTGTTTGTTTAGAGGCTTGCTCAATGGTGGATGAATTAGCATCCGGACAATTCACCATCCAATAGGCATAGAGCTGTGCACAGAGCTGCACACCAGCTGTCAGCCAAGTAAACCTTCATGTAGAAATGTACTTCATCTAGTCTCCTCCCATAGGCTCTAACTCATTTCACCCTCCCATGGGCTTAAAGCGGATGTAAACCCATTTTTTTTTTTGCTGTCACAATGTAGAGTATAAGATTTCCTATCATCTGTGCCCAGTCTTGCCACACAGAGTTAATCCAGCTCTGAGCAATCCTATTTTATTGTTCAGTGAAATAAAACAGACTTCCAGATAAAAACCTGTCTAATTAAAAAGTCCTTACCGCCCCCTTGCTTCGAGTGACAGGTTATTTACATATCTCTCCTGGATGTTATCATAATATGAGGTGATCCACAGTTCATAGACAAGTGACCAGGATGTGTTATGTGGGGGGAGAGGTGTATTTCTCTCTTTCTCTCATTAAGCCTGTGCTTGGGTAGAGGGGCATGGCATGGGAGGAGACTGGCTGAAGTCAATTTACACATGAAGATTTTCTTGGCTGACAGTTAGGTGTGGAGCTTGGTTCTTCTGTCCGATGGTATAGATCAGGGGTGGGCAACCTTGGAGTCGCGGAGATCTACCCGGACAACATGGAAGAGAATGAAGATCACTAGGTGCCACGGCCTTTTAAGAAAAATAAATAAATTAACTAGTAAGCCCCCAATGAAAAGTAAAGACGGCATAAAGTTGGTTTCCTTCATCAAGTGGCTTCCTCCCGCAGGATGGACAGCACAGGATCACCCCTGCAGTACAGGCTCCAGCCAGACAACTGGGCCCAGCAAACAAAGCCGCAGCCCTGGGCCAATGTGGTCCCGGAGCTAGGATTGACAACGCGCACCCCTGGCCAGGTGGGCCACGAGGCGCGGACGGACGAACGGACCCGCACCAATGGCGTTTAGCCCTTAAGTACCCCTCCCCAGCATGCACAGTGGGGCGACCATTCCCACTGATTCGCTGCCGAGGGGGACACTCAAAACACCATTACGTGGCTGCTGCCACCCTTGGCCTGGTGTGGTAACGACACCCCCAGGTGATCAATGGTGAATACTCCCAGCACAGCCATGGCTAGAACAGAGGCTAAATTGCCCTTAATCATTCTGGTCTGAGCCAAATAACAGCTCAAAACTCCATTAAATGTAGAGCAGTGCCTGTTCTTCAGGAGCAGGGCGCTACAGTATAAATTCCAGGGACTCACAAACCATTGTGTTTTGGATTTTTATTAGAAGTGATGATGTATAAATACAGTCATTTAGATATCTACAGAACTTTATAGTAAAGCTGAACAGTACATTTTAGTATCTTGATTTGTAACTGGACATACCTGAAACGTAACTGGACATACCTGAATACCCTGTTTATTGTTATTACTATTGAATTTGTTGGTCTCTGACTGAAGGTTTGCCATTAATAAAGACTAAGGCCTCGTACACACGAGGGGATATGTCCGCTGAAAACGGTCCGATGGACCGTTTCAGCAGACATCTCCGCTCGTGTGTATGGGCTAGCGGACATATTTCTCCACCCGACAGATTTCAAAGCATGCTTTGAAATCTATCCGGTGGGAATCTGTCCGCCCGACATGTCTGCTGGTTAGTACACTTACCAGCAGACATGTCGTCCCCCACCGCCGCCGCGCCGCCGCCAAATGGATTCGGCGCATGCGCGGAAGTGTTTAACTTCCTGGTGCGGTGACGTGGCCGTGACGTGGCGGCGTCAACGTCACCGCCGCGTCACCGCCACGTCACCGCGCCGTCCGGCGGCGGGGAATTTGATCCGATGGTGTGTACACGCCATCGGATCAAACTCCCGATCGGACATATCCGATGGAAATGGTCCGCGGACCGTTTTCATCGGATATGTCCGATCGTGTGTACGAGGCCTAAAGGTAAAATATAAAGCATCGCATAATGACTGTTTTGCTAATATAACAGAAACAAGAACGCCAAAAAGCAAAAGTAATCAAATAAAGGAAAAGCAATGCTAACACATTTGTGCTCTAAACTATATTATAGAAAATACAGAAAACTGGTCATAAAAATAAAACATGGTGTACCCAAAGCATAAGAGGTATGACAATTACCAGTAATCCCAACAAGATTTCCATGGTATCCAAAGTAGTTAGATTAAAGGGGTTGTAAAAGGAAACATTTTTTTCCCTAAATAGCTTTCTTTACCTTAGTGCAGTCCTTCTTCACTTACCTCATCCTTCGATTTTGCTTTTAAATGTCCTTATTTCTTCTAAGAAATCCTCACTTCCTGTTCTTCTGTCTGTAACTCCACACAGTAATGCAAGGCTTTCTCCCTGGTGTGGAGAAAGCCTCTTAAGGGGGGAGGGGGCGAGCAGGCAAGTCAGGATGCTCTCTACTTTGCAGATTGAGAAAGCAGCTGTGTGTTAGTGGGTGTCCTGACACTCCTGCTCGTCCCCTCCCCCCTTAAGAGGCTTTCTCCACACCAAGAGAATTGGGTACTACTGCAACTGCCAAAAATAGGCATGGAATAATAAATGACATAAAAAGAGAGTGTCTTTATAGTCCTTGAGAAAAGTCTATGTAAAGGTCCACAGTGGTTCTGATGCTTTTGTTGGCGTTTCCTGGTTTCACTGGTTAACTTCCTGGTTCCAAGCACCCTATCAAACTATTTTACAGTTTGACCCCACCCCCTTTGCTGGGGTAGTGGAGTCTTTACTGCTAGACATATGTATATAATGTGCATTGAGATAAATGGTAAGTCATGTATTGTTTTGGCTCTGAAGATGAAGGTTCACCCTTGAATCGTGTCAGCCATTACGGCTGCCTGGTCCTCTCAGGCCGCGTACACACGATCGGTTTGGACCAATGAAACTGGCCTTAAGGCCAGTTTCACCGGTCCAAACCGATCGTGTGTGTACGGCCCATCGGACCATTGTCCGTCGGACCAAAGTTTTAAAACTTGCTTTAAAATCGGACGGATGGACGCCTGACCATCGGGCCAAACCGATGGTTAGTACGCAAAAGCATCGGTCCAAAGACCAGACCCACGCATGCTCAGAATCAAGTTGACGCATGCTTGGAAGCATTGAACTTTGTTTTTTCAGCACGTCGGTGTGTTCTACGTCACAGCGTTCTGACTCGATCAGATTTTGGACTGATGGTGTGTACGCACATCAGACCATCAGGCCACTTCAGCGGTGAACCGATGAAAACGGTCCGTCGGACCATTCTCATCGGATTCGACCGATCGTGTGTACGTGGCCTCACACCTTTGGTGGACTACAGCAGACCCAAAGGCGATCTAATTTTGCCCAAGATATGCGTACACATGTTTGTAAATATGACAATTTTTTGTTTTTACTCTCTAATAAAATTTATTGTGGTAATCCGGTAGATCGGTGCTTCTCCTTTTTCTTGTCATTTTGCAGTCTATAAGGATACCTATTGTCCTGAGGTGGCAGCAAGGCCATATGCACTGAGGAAGAATCTTTACACCATACACCGCTCAGCTCTTAAGCACAGGAGAGTAACTTGTGAATAATTTGAGATACATCCATGGTGTAACATACTGTATATATAGACAACGGGTCTGTCTGAGCAAATCTGAGACAGTTGGTAAGTTTGACATACTGTATGCTCATTTTTACATACTACTTTGCTTGACCCATGTACATTTAATTGCTTTGCAAGCTGGTCACATTAGATCTAATTAATTATATTCAAGTACATATTTAACACACTCATCTCTTGGTGCACCTTACTGAACCAGTAAATATAAAAACAGTATTATTAGGGTGTTCAACATACATAAACCAGGGATGAATTGCAATTTTCTGGAAAGGTTCAAAGATTGCACTCGCTATGTGTGCCATTATCTCTGTTCTTGTTTGTTTTGTTTAGTGAATCAGGCAGTGGTGGCCTTCTCATTAGGAGCGCAGGGGCGCCGCCCCCTAATCCATGCACCGGGCCCCCGATCTCCATGCCAGGTGGCAGACGCATGGATTTCAACTGATGTTTTTTTTATTTTTTAGAAGCACATGATTAGAGCCTGAGGCTCTAATTGGCTTAAAAAATAGTGGGCTCTCTGGGTGTAGCCTGGGTGTACTTGACATGTGCAGAGGCAGAGTTGCCGTGCAGCCTGAGCTGGGAGAAGAAAGATGGCGACGTCTGTCGTTGAAACGTGCCGCAGCCTGGCTCTGTCCACCTGTCTGCTCTCCTACTGCTTCATTCATCTGCTGTGAATGGACTTCACGTTGTCCGAGAAGGAGGGAAAGCTGTGACCATGGATGGGGTAAATGCAGAGCCAGCGGCATGGGGGGGGGTTGTTTGTTTGCCACTTCTCCCCCCAAAATAAATGGAGCACCAGCCACCACTGGAATAAGTTTGCCCCCCGAAAAAAAATGGAGCACCAGCCGCCACTGGAATCAGGTCCAGTATCTCAATTAAAATGAAAGCTTAAGTCACACAATTGTGTTGCAGAACTGAGTTCAAAACTGCACGCTTTTCGGCAACGTATAAAAATGTGCTGCTCCCTTGTAAATGTGCAGCAGTGCCATTAATTGTTACAGTTGTATCATGCGGTTTAATGCAGTATGATTTTGAAAATGGTGCAGGCATCTCTTTGGTGAATTTCTCATGCATAAAGCAACCTGTTGAAAATAATGGGCTAGCCTAAACACGATGCATAGGAACTTGCAGAAATGCGAAAATAAAGTGTGTGCGCTCAGTCACACTTCCTGGCGTGAAAGGAGCCTATATTCCTATTACATTGGAATCTGAAAAAGTTGGCTTGTATCATAGTGCTTAGTCATAGTCAGTATGACAACCACACAAGCATACATTTCTGGGAACATTGTGTCTCAAGGTTGTCATATTGAATAGAAGTAATGTTAAAATTTTGTGACAGTTTATGGAAATTGCTGTACAGATTAAAATGCAAAGTAATTTTTTTTAATTAAAGCAAACCCTCAGAAAAAATAACAATGAGACTGTCATTATTGACCTTCCCCTCTGAAAATGTATTATGCCGCGTACACACGATCATTTTTCAGCATGTCCAAAAAACAAAGTTTTTCCAACTTCATCATTAAAAAAAGGACGTTGCACACACACCATCGTTTTAAAAAAATGATAACCAAAGCACGGTGACATACAACACATACGACGGCACTCTAAAGGGGAAGTTCTAGCTGATTCCTGGTTAGTAAAAGACGATTCGCGCTTTTCTGTCTGTTACAGCGTGATGAATGTGCTTACTCCATTATGAAAGGTAGTTTTAACAGAACGAGCGCTCCCGTCTCATAACTTGCTTCTGAGCATGCGCGGGATTAAAACGTCGTTTTAGCCCACACACGTTCATTTTTTACAACCCGAAAGCGACACAGTTTAAAACGACGTTAAAAAATGCAGCATGTTCGAATTTTTTGTTTTTGTTTTTCAGAACCTGAAAAATGATGTGTAGCCCACACACGATCATTTTAAATGAAGTTTTTCAAAAACAACGTTTTTCTCATGCTGAAAAATGATCGTGTGTATGCCGCATTAGATTCCTGGCTGGCATTTAAACTCAATGGGGTAGATTCACATAGAGATCCGACGGTGTATCTACTGATACACCGTCGGATCTGTGAGATCCGACGCTCGGATCTATGCGGCTGATTCTTCGAATCAGGTTCCGCATAGATCTCCCTTAGAGCCGACTGGTGTAAGTGAGTTACACTGTCGGCTCTTAGGCTGCATTCTCCCGCCGTCCGCTAGGTGGCGCTTCTTTTTTTCTACGCGACGAATATGCAAATGAGGAGAACCGCCGATTCAGAACCGAACGCCCGGCCGTCGCTTTTTTTTTACGTCGTTTGCGTTCGGCTTTTTCCGGCGGATCGTTACCCCTGCTATATGCGGGGTAAGTGCGGCGGATCCTATGTTAAGTATGGCCGTCGTTCCCGCGTCGAATTTTGAATTTTTAACGTCATTTACGTAAGTCGTTTGGGAATACGGCCATACGTTAATAGCGTTAACGACGAACCCAATGACGTCCTTGCGACGTCATTTAAAGCAATGCACGCTGGGAAATTTCGCCGGCGGCGCATGCGCAGTACGATCGGCGCGGGGACGCACGCGATTTAAATAGTAAACTCCCCCTAGCCGCGGAATTTGCATTCCGCCGGGGGAGTTACGATCCGCCAGGGCTACTTACGAGGCAAGTGCTTAATGAATACAGCACTTGCCTCAAAAACTGGCGCAGGCGGATCGTAAAAAAGATAGATCACGCGGATCAAAAGATCCGCTGATCTACATGAATCTACCCCAATGGCTACAACATTTTAGACCACTGATGCAGAATAAGTATTCAGATAAGCAGGGTTATCTGAAGAGGCCATTTTTGGCACCCCCCACCTTGTTGGTACTGCATGTTGGTGGCCGCACAACCTCATTGGTTGTTAGAACGCTTACAAGTGGACTGTACAGGGTAATGGATTGTTGTAGTGCAGATGGCAAAATGATAACCAATGGTGCTGTGTAGACATGTGCATGACTACAAAATCTGTTTTGTTTAGATTTGTTAATCTAGTTATCTAGTTTTGTTAAATTAGGTTGATTTGTTTTATGTGTTTTTCAAATTTTCTTAGAATTTACAGATTTTTCAAAGCATTTGAATCGATAAATTTTGAATCAGTTGAATCGAAAATGAGTCAAATGTGGCTAAACAAAAGAAAAATCTTCATCAAATGATTACAATGAGAGCCGGTTCACACTCCCGTGGCACGACTCCTGGGGCGACTCTGCAAGTCGTCCTGAGGACGACTTCAGAGGCGACCAGCAAAACGACTTCTGTTTAGAAGTCAATTCAGGTCGCCCCGACTAGAATGGTTCCAGGGCATTGAATGGGACGGGACGAGTCGCCCCAGTGTAAACCGGCTCTGACTCTCTTTAAATCACCTTTGGCTTAACTAAAACAGCATTATTCGAAATGGTACTCTAATAACACACACAGTCTTTGATTTTAGAAAAAAGTTTACAATTTGAACTCAACTGCAATTCAATGTAAAATTCAATTCAAATTTCAATTTCAATTTTGGAAATTCTGACAAATTTTATTTTGTTATTCATAGCATTCGGTAAACTTCCTTTATGCTGTAGTTTGGGTATTCAGATATATCCGAATCTCCAAATAATGAAACATGTGTGCGAATATTTATTTGGAACAAAATAAACCACACATGTCTAGTGCTTTGCAGCTATGGGGCTGAATATACACAGTTATCCTGCGTACACACGATAGGTTAGTCTGATGAAAACGGTCTGATGAAAGTGTCATCCGCTGCCATCGGGACGATTACCCACACATTAGCACCCAGGGCACAACTACATCCTCTGCCCCGGATTCCACAGAGCCAGGTGCAGCCATTTGGGGGGGATTTGGCTGATGGATGCCGGAGATACTCTACCACTCGCTCCGGAGGCCGACGCCATGTTGTATGCCTGAGGGCCCACCAAGGAGCCGAATTGGACTGTTTCTGGAGGTAGGGGTCCGCTTCCCTCCCTCACCATCCACCATCCCACTTACCCGGTGCTGTCCGGCAGGGACCCCGGGCTCCAGAGGCGCTCACATCAACCGCGGTCTGGTGCGGCCTGGTTAGGCCCGAATCCCCGGTCTTTCCTAACGTGGTGATCCACGAGAGCGCGCCTCAACCACGCAATCTCGGAAGACACAGGCCTCAATAGTCACGCGTCCTGCCACCCTCTCTAAGTCCTATTGAGCCCCTGAGACTGCTGCCCTAGATGGAGAGCTGCTACAGAGCTGCTGCATAGTAGGTTCCCGGCGGCCATCTTGGTACACCTGAGGCCTCCAGCAGTGTATGACAGCTACTGCCTCACCACCAGGACCCCCTGACTCGTTCTTTACCTTGGTGGAGGATTGTGGTGATGCTCCTCTCTCTGCCAGAAGAGTAGATGGGGTCAGGTCACTCTCTACACTGCACTTAAAGTGACCCATCCCGGCGGCTTCTGAGGATGGTGGCCATGTAGAGGAGGAGCTCTAGTCCCCGCACCGCACAAAGCCGCTCCCGTATAGCATCTGTAGCTGCCATAGCTCTGGGAGTGATCCCAGCACCTACCCGAACATCCCCTAACACCCTATGGGCAAGATCGGCTACCAGAAAGCCGGGTACAAAGGTTTCGCCCCGCCTCCACCCACAAAAACGGATCGTAACATGAAGCGTTTCCTGTATAGGCCACAATCCCCGGCCTTGATTAACCCAACGGTCCCGTCAGACCGCGTGGAATCCAGTCCGGAGGCGCTGACAACTCAGACGGCGGATGCCGGTTCCCAGCAGAATGGATCCCAGCATGTCCTATCATCAAGCAGCAAGGACGTGGTCACGGTGGACGTTTTGGATCATAAACTGCAGAATCTCCTGCAGAACTTGACCCATAACATCACCAAAGAGGTGGGTAAAATTACTCAAGAGCTCAGGAGGGAGATTGATCAATTGGGTGAGCGCACGGACACGCTTGAAACTAAATTTGACGAAATGACCCAATATGTTCATGTGCTGGAGGAAGATAACGCGGCCATGAAACATACCCTGTTTCAACTCCAACTACAGC
Source organism: Rana kukunoris (assembly GCA_029574335.1). Classification (NCBI taxonomy): domain Eukaryota; kingdom Metazoa; phylum Chordata; class Amphibia; order Anura; family Ranidae; genus Rana; species Rana kukunoris. Next base: position 81,721,466 of record CM056051.1, read on the forward strand.
AGGAAGACTTGGAGAACAGAGAAAGGCGCCAGAACCTTAGGATAAGGGGGATACCTGAGACGGTCACTGATAAGGAACTGCGTCCATACCTACTAGACTTATTTGTTACCCTAGCGCCCCATATACCGGACATTGACTGGCGTCTGGATAGGGCAGATAGGTCCTTGGCCCCTAAACCCCCTGCAGGATCCAACCCCAGGGATGTTGTGGTACGATTTCATTTCTATGAGAGCAAAGAAGCCCTTTCTGTGGCGACCCGCAACAAATCTCGTATTGACTTTAAACAGGCCAGAATACAGATCTTCAATGATCTTTCCCCTATCACTTTGGCAAAAAGACGCAGCTTTCGTCCTATCACCACTCACTTGCAGAATCACCAGGTCCCCTACCGTTGGGGGTTCCCCTTCCGCCTATCCGTCCTGAAAGATGGGGTCCAACATTCCCTCAGAGACCTCTGTGAAAGTGACGCATTCACGCGCAGTCTGGGGCTCCCCCCTGTCCCTGAGGAGGACCTTCAACTCCCTATGCCGAACCCTAGGCCTTTGATGACACCAGCCAAGATCTGGACCCCTGTCCAACACAAATCAAGAAAGATGTACTCCACACCTCAGAGGGCCGACCGTTCCAGGTTTCAAACTTGAAGATTCCCCCTTCTGTGCTGGCTCCAGAGACCCTCCTTTATCCCCCGCCTCGCGGTGTAGGCTGAGGCTTATCCTGAGTCCATCAGGATCTACGGTTCCATGTTACTCTCCTTGATGTCATTATTTGACCCTTCTGTTGATTACCCCTAATTGACACTGGCCCTGTTCTCCACATCCCTTGTTTCTCCCTTTCCTTTTTGACTCACATCATTGCCCCCCAAGGTGAACTGTCCTTCGGGTGTTTCATCTGCTTTTCTGATGCAAATCGGTGTGGACTACTCCTACAAGTGCGGCGGGGATTCGCTCGTCCTCGATCTTCGTGTGTCGACACGTCCCCCACCCCAATCCTGGGCTACGGCCTGGGTTCCCTGAGGTTTTTTTATCCTCAGGGCTATCTGGAAAAATGTGTTTTAAACTGTTATTTTTGTTTCAATTGTTTTGTTTTTTTTTTGTTTTTGTTGTTTCTATCTCTTTTTTGGGTCTTTTTTTTGACCCTCCACTGCTATCCAATATGTTCTGTATTACTCTTGTCCGAAATGTGCGCATGCTTACCGCGGTATTTTTTGCACCATGGATGTTTCTTGGTTCAGATATAATGTATGCAATCAAAGCTGTATTGTTGAATGATATGCAATGGCTCTAAAGGTTTACTCATGCAATGTCAAAGGTTTGAATTCCATCGGGAAAAGATGGCAGGCTCTGAGGGAATTTAAATCTTCGGGTGCGGGGGTGATTATGGTGCAGGAGACTCATTTTAAGCCTGGGGGATCCTTTAAATTTGCTTCCAAACAATTTCCCACGGCATTTGTGGCTTCTGATCCCTCTGGTAAGGCGGGAGTAGCAATTCTTTTTAAAAGATCGTGCCAGATTCGTGTTATTTCCTCACATTTAGACCCTAAGGGCCGATATGTTCTCCTGGACTGTAGTCACCTGGGCACCCAACTTACTTTGGTAAACATTTATGCCCCCAATGTAGGCCAAATTGGGTTTCTTTCGGAAGTTCTTGAGAAACTCCAAACACTTTCCCATCCCTTTATGATTTTAGGGGGAGATTTTAATGTCTGCATGTCCCCGAATAGAGATAGGCAGGCCTTGTTTCGGGACACTCCTAGTAATGCTGCCCAGAAATTATCTGCATCATTCCGCAAATTGACCAGGTCTTATAACCTTTTTGATACCTGGAGAGTGAAACACCCTGTGCAGAGGGGGTTCACCTTTTATTCCCCGCCTCATAAGCTTTATTCTAGGCTGGACCATTTCTTTGTAACGGCCCCCCTGCTTCCGTACGTGGTCTCCTCTGAGATTAACCCGATCACATGGTCAGATCATGCCCCCATTGAACTAGATGTTGTTTTGTCAGATCTTACCCCCAGGACTTGCCACTGGCGTCTCAACGAGTCTCTGATTAAAGACCCGCTGATGCAAATCCAGTTACAACAAAAATTATCTGAATTTTTTGATCTCAATGTGGGATCAGTGGCAGAGGTCTCCACGCTATGGGAAGCCCACAAGGCCTTTTTCAGGGGAGAATGTATATCCGCTAGCTCTCGTCTCAAACGGGAATCTATAAGACAAAAAGATGAGCTTATAGCTCAACTTAAGGCTGCGGAGGCTCGTCTTCTTGATTCCCCTACAGTGGAAAGGTTGAGGGTTGTGACATCCCTGCGGAACCGTATTAAGACTTTTAACATGACTAAAATCTCCAAATCCTTGTTATGGGCTAGACAGAAATTTTATGAGTTCGCCAACAAACCGCATAAAATGTTAGTTAATAGGCTAAAGCCACGCCCCTCCCTCTCAATCCCTGATCACTTGATACAATCGGACGGCACCCCCACATACTGCCCTAAAGCTATGACTGATGTATTCGGAAATTTTTATGAGAAATTATATAATTGCTTGAGGGAGGAGCTACCTACCCAATTCCCTCAGGCCCGTTTCGATGCCTTCATGTCCTCCCTAGTTTTGCCTAAGTTATCCAGTGAACATAACTCGACACTTAACGCCCCTGTCTCATTAGAGGAAATAGTGAAGGTAGTGAAGGATCTCCCGGCTCACAAGTCCCCTGGCCCAGATGGGCTACCATATGTCTACTACAAAGTGTTCTCAGACACTTTAAGCCCTCATCTACAAACTTTATTTTCTTCATTGCTTAAGGGCACCGTCCCTCACACTTCCTTCTTACATGCTTTCCTGACGCTCATCCCAAAACCTGGTAAGGACCCCTCATGGCCTGATAACTATCGTCCCATCGCACTCCTAAATTCTGACTATAAGATTTTTACTAAAATTTTAGCAAACCGACTTTCTCCTCTTCTGACAGCCTTGATACATAGAGATCAGGTGGGCTTTGTCCCTACCAGGCACGCTGGTGACAACACTAGGAGGACGGTGGACCTGATAGACTTACTAACTAGAACTAAGCAGCCAGCTATTGTCCTCAGTCTGGATGCACAGAAGGCTTTTGACCGCCTTAGTTGGCCTTTTATGTTTGCAGTCCTGGACAGGTACGGGTTCTCGGGCCCTTTCATTAAAGCATTACGAGCCATTTATTCTACCCCCACATCTCAGGTTCAGCTGTCCTCCTCTCTGTCTCGGAGGTTCCCCCTTTCTAATGGTACCAGGCAGGGGTGTCCTTTATCGCCTCTGCTGTTCATTTTATGTCTAGAACCCTTAGCTGCGGCTATTCGACAGCATCCAGATATACGGGGGGTTCCGCTGAGACAGAGGGATTACAAGCTTTCACTTTTTGCTGACGACATCCTCTTGACCCTTACTCACCCTTCTACCACCTTGCCCGCTTTACACGGTGTCCTCTCTGAGTTTGGTGATCTATCAGGTTTTAAGGTTAACCAGTCAAAAACTGAGGCTTTACCGATCAATTTACCTGCTGACTTGCTCCAATCCCTTCAAACTCAATATAACTACCACTGGTGTCCCTCCTCGCTGAAATACCTGGGAGTGCAGATTTCCCCATCATATTCCACCCTATATCAGGCCAATTTCCCCCCTGTTTTTGCAGAAATAACACGCCTTTTAAGTTCATGGACTTCCCTCCCGATCTCTCTTTTAGGCAGAATCAACGTTCTTAAGATGTCAATCCTCCCAAAACTGTTGTATCTCTTTGAAACCCTACCTGTGCCGGTCCCGATGTCGCAGCTGAAACTTCTCCAGAGGAGGTTTCTCAAATTTATTTGGAATAATGCATCCCATAGGATTGCACAATCTGTAGTATTTGCCCCTAAACACAGGGGTGGCCTGGCGGCACCGGATGTTATCAAATATTATTATGCCTCTCACCTCCGTGTATTGACCTCCTGGATCTCTCGGAAAGCCCCTTCCAGATGGGCGGAGATAGAGATGGGGGTTACTGCCCCAGTGCATCCTTGTTACATGCTATGGCCGTCTTCAGCTAAATTTATGCCCCAACTTAGATCGTTATGTCTCGCCCCAATGTTATTTACCCTAACTATCTGGAGGAGATGTGTGGAGCGGTTCTCCCTCTCCTCCAGATGCTCCCCCCTAATGAACGCTCTTTTTAACCCGGACATCCCCGATAGCCTGTCATTTGAAAGGATGGGTCCTTGGACTCAAGCCGGGATCTTTCAGCTGCGTCACTTGGTCCACCCAGTTACACGTGTCTTGCTGACCTTCCCAGAACTCAAAACGAAATATGATCTCCCATCCTCCCTACAGTACCCATACCTACAGTTTAAACATTTCTTCCTTTCTTCCTCCCCCTCACTTTCGCTAGAGAGGCCCACAGAATTCGAGTGCTTGTGTGTAGCTGGTCCCTATGAGCCTAAACAAATCTCATCTACATACAAGATCTTACACGAATCTTCTCCTCTATCTGATGTTATGCATAAATACATGCACAAATGGTCCTCCATCTTACAGCATTCGATCTCATTACTGGATTGGGGGAAGATATGGGATAATACGTCCAAAATTTCACGCTGTGTGATACAGAGGGAAACTGCCTTTAAGATTTTGATGTTCTGGTATAGGACTCCAGATCTATTACATGCACGTGACCCTACCCTCTCCAATCTTTGCTGGAGATGTCAGGAAGCAGTGGGTTCCCTATTTCATATCTTCTGGGAGTGCCCCCTCATTAGGCCTTTATGGGTACAGGTACAGGAGCTTCTACAGAAATTGTTACCTTACACTATACCCCTGAAGCCTATACACTTTCTTTTAGGTTTGCCCCTTACAGATATACCTAAAGCGTCACAGAAACTAATGTCCTTTGTTCTCTTAGCTACCAAGAGGGCTATCCCCAGGCTATGGCTCTCCACTTCTCCCCCCACCCTTCATCAAGTCCTTGTGATTCTAGCTGATACACGACGGTTGGAACACCTAACTGCCAAGATTGAAGACACATTATGTCTTTTTGATAAAACATGGAATGCCTGGGATGTTTCTGAATTCTCACCAGACTCCCTACCTGAGCCTCCCCAGGGTATTTGATTTTCATGATGCTTTTGCTTTCATTTGTTCAGTTTCATTTTACGTTACCTTATTTTATGCTCCTACCCGTTTGTTTGTCTAACTTCACATGTATTACTGGTTACATTTTTGCCCATATCTTTTAGATACTACTTCGGGCATAGATCTAGTTAAATTTTCCAGGTTATGTATGTACCGGTTTATAGTCATTGTGTGACTTAGTTGATTCCTGCCTGAGATCGTTGATTTCTATGAGATGTGATTGACTATGTTTAATTGCTTGTCAATTGTATTTCTTCTTATGTCGGACGATATACTCTGTTTCTGTGAATCTTTCATAAATAAACAATTTATAAAAAAAAAAAGAAAACGGTCTGATGGAACGTTTTCATCAGACCAAACCGATCGTGTTTGGGCCCCATCGGTTATTTATCCATAATTTAAAAAAATAGGAACTAGTTTTAAAATTATCTGAAGGATAAAAAACCTATAGAAAAAAACGATCGTCTGTGGGTATGTCCATTGGTTAAAAATCTACGCATGCTCAGATTTAAGTCGACGCATGCTTGGAAGCATTGAACTTCATTTTTTTCTGCACGTCGTTGTGTTTTACGTCACCGCGTTCTGACACGATCGTTTTTTTTAACCGATGGTGTGTAGGCATGACTGATGAAAGTCATCAGACCGTTTTCATCAGACTAACCTATCGTGTGTGCATGGCATATAATATACAGACATACAATGCTGTAAAAATGTTTTTGCCCCCTTTTAGATTATTTTTTTTGCATACTTCTTAGGCCGCGCACACACGATCGGTCCAAACCGATGAAAACAGACTGAAGTCCAGTTTCATTGGTCCAAACCGACCGTGTGTATGGCCCATCAGTCTTTTGTCCTTCAGTCCAAAGTTTTAAAACTTGCTTTAAAATCGGACTGATGGGACGCCTGACCATCGGTCAAAACCGATGGCTAGTACGCAAAAGCATCGGTTCAAAAACCTGTGCATGCTCAGAATCAAGTCGACGCATGCTTGGAAGCATTGAACTTCGTTTTTTCAGCACGTCGTTGTGTTTTACGTCACCGCGTTCTGACACGATCGGTTTTTGAATTGATGGTGTGTATGCACATCAGACCATCAGGCTGTGAACCGATGATAATGAACTTTAGTCCGTTTTCATCGGTTTGGACTGATCGTGTGTACGCGGCCTTACACTTAAATGACTCAGATCATCAAAAAATTGTATTATTACACAAAGATAACCCGAGTAAATACAAAATGCAGTTTTTAATTGATGGTTTAATTTATTAAGGTAAAAAAGCTGTACAAACCTGCCTGGCTTTATGTGAAAAAGTAATTGCTCCCTAAACCTATAAACTGGTTGTGCCACTCTTGGTGGCAACAACTGCGAACAAGCATTTCCGATAACTGGCAATGAGTCTTTCACATTGCTGTGGAGCAATTTTGGCCCACTCTTCTTTGCAAAATTGTTTTAATTCAGCCAAATTGGAGGGTTTTCCAGAATGAACGGCTGGTGTAAGGCCGTAATACAGCATCTCAATTGGATTTAGGGCCAGGCTTTGACTAGGCCACTCCAAAACATACATTTTGCTTTGTTTTAACCATTTGGAGGTGGACTTGGTGTTGTATTTCGGATTATTGTCCTGCTGCATAACCCAAGTGCACTTGAGATTGAGGTCAGGAACTGATGTCCGGTCAGTCTTCTTTAGGATTTTCTGGTAGAGCTCAGAATTCATGGTTCCATCAATTATGGTAAGTCATCCAGGTCCAGAATCTGCAAAGCAGGCCCAGACTATCACGCTACCACCACCATGTCTGACTATTGGTATGATGTTCTTGTTATGAAATGCTGTATTCGTTTTATGCCAGATGTAACGGGACGCACACCTTCCAAAAAGTGACATTTTTGTCTCATCAGTTAACAGAACATTTACGTAAAAGTCTTGGGAATAAATAAGATGTTTTTTGGTAAATGTGAGATGAGCCTCTGTGTTGTTTTTGGTCAGCAGTGGATTTGGCCTTGGAACTCTCCCATGGCTGCCATTTTTGCCCAGTCTCTTTCCTATTGTTGAATCATGAACACTGATCTTACCTGAGGTAAGTGAGGCCTGCAGTTCTTTAGATGTTGTTCCGGGTTCTTTTATGACCTCCTGGATGAGTCGTAGTCGTGCGCTTGGAGTAAATTTTGTAGGCTGGCCACTCCTGGGAAGGTTCAACACTGTTCCGAGGTATCTCTATTTGTGGATAATGGCTCTCCCTGTGGTTTACTAGAGTTCCAAAGCCTTAGAAATGGCTTTGAAACCCTTCCTAGATTAATACATGCACATTACTTTATTTCTCACCTGTTCTTGATTTATTTATTTATTTTATTTTATTATTTTTGATTGTAGCATGTGTGGCTTTTTGTGATCTGTTAGCGTGGTTCAATTTGTCAGACAAGTTCTATTTATGTGATTTCTTGATTCAACTGGTCTGGCAGTGATCAGGCCTGGGTGTGGCAAGTGAAATTTAACTTGGCTTTCCAAAAAAATGTGGTTAATAAAAGTTCATTCATGATTCAGCATGGGAGGGGGCAATTACTTTTTCACTGCTTTTTTCCCTTTATAAATGAAATAATAATTTAAAAACTGCATCTTGTATTTTATTTGGTTTATCTTTGTGTAATATAAAAATTAGTTTGATGATCTGAATCATTGGACTACAGGAGAGTCAGGACGCCCACTAACACACAGCTCCTTTCTCTATCTGCAACGTAGAGAGCGTCCTGACTCTCCTGTAGTGCAAGGGAGGGGTTGAGAACGACACTCCACACCAGTGAGAAAGCCTTGCATTATGCCGCGTACACACGATCACTTTTTGTGATGAAAAAAAATGACGTTTTATGTGCCGAAACAAAACAACGTTTTTCAAACTTCATTTTCCAAAACGACGTTGCATACACACCATCGTTTTTCCATAATTCTCTAGCAAAGCGTGGTGACGTACACCACGTTTGACGGCACTCTGTTCCATTGAAGCTCCGTCTCATAACTTGCTTCTGAGCATGCGTGGGTTTAAAAACTTTGTTTTCAACGTCGTTTTGCCCACACACGATCACTTTTTATGACACATTTTGAAAAACGACACAACAAATTCAAGCATGTTCAAATTTTTTTTTGGTCGTTTTTTTGAAGACATAAAACAACGTTTTGCCCACACACGATCATTTTAAATGACGTTTTTGAAAACGTCGTTTTTTTTCATCACAAAAAGTGATCGTGTGTACACGGCATTACTGTGTGTAGTTACAGACAGAAGAACAGGAAGTGAGGATTTTTCAGAAGAAATAAGGACATTTAAACGCAAAATCGAAGGATGAGGTAAGTGAAGGAGGACTGCACTAAGGTAAAGGAAGCTATTTAGGAAAGAAATTGTACCTTTACAACCCATTTAAGTGTGATAAATATGCAAAAAAACTTTTTCCACCACTGTATAGAAACCCTATCCTCACTGCCACCTCCATTTCTCCACTGTGCCTCCATAAGTGCCAATTGAGACAGCCATGTCAATGGGCCGAATGGGCACCAGGGCCCTGCAGCTGCAGATAAGGCTTATGATTTTTCTCTGGTTTTCCACATCTGCATACTTCCTTTAGGGCAAAGAAAGTATTAATGTTAGTGTGCCAGCACCACATCCAAACTACTAGAATTATCAGTACTTTTTACCTTTTCTATTAGGCCCCGTACACACGAGCAAATGAATCTGCTCAAATCTGGTCGGACAGACCGATTTGATCAGATTTGTCTGCTGACTGTTTTGGTTTGATCGCTGTACACACGATCAAACCAAAATCCCCGCCGGCAGACAGCGCGGTGACGTGGTGGTGACGTTGACGCCGCCACGTCACCGCACCAGGAAGTAAAACACTTCCGCGCATGCGTCAAATCCATTCGATGCATGTGCGGGCAGATATGTCTGCTGGTTAGCGTACTAACCAGCAAACATATCGGTCCGACGGGTTCCCAGCAGACAGATTTTAAAGCAGGCTTTAAAATCTGTCGGCTGGCCAAATCCGTCGGCTCGCCCGTACACACGATCGAATCTGTCTGTCAGACCGTTTTCAGCAGATAGATTTGATCGCGGCCTTATAAGTACATCAGCAGACCTATATTTTTTGCGAGTTTTATTTCAATTGCTATGTGGCTTTTGTAGCAATTATATATTTTGCATAATTTTAGTTTATTTTTTTTAAATTAGCTTTTCTAGAGGAAAGAACTGGATATTTACAAAGAGGAAACCAAGTGTGCTACTGAAATAACTGTGAAGTGAAATAATATCAAGGAGGATCTAAAAAATAAAATAAAATAATATGTGTATGCTACAAATACGAATCTTGCTTTAATATACTAAGTAGCATATTTAGCAGAGAATGAGCCACTGAAAGCCCATTAGAAGGTTCTCTGTAATTTTAAAATACATTCACTGCCCACAAGCTCATTTGATTGAGCCTTGCACATCTGTATTCTCTATTCTTCAATCTTCAATGAGAAACAAGATCTCAGTAACAATCACCTATTTTTAATTTGGTTTTAATAGAAAGCCACCAGGTCTGTCCTGCTTTGTGCAACCATCATTTGGAGATGGCGAATAAAAAGTTTTATCATAGATTTGTCTGCTGATACTGTTGAACACTGACCACATCTGCTCACCATCACATACATTCTGCATAACCTACATCCTGCAAATGGGAATTACAGCCCTCAAGTGTATCTAAAGGGAAAAAATGTTTTTGATTGTATTGGATACAGTAGTGAAGGGTTAGGACCCCTGTACATTTTTTTTTATTATTGCTCTCTGTATCCTTTTACAAGAGATTCACCCTTTCTGGTAATCCTCATAGTCATTATCACTGAGACTGAAGGTAAAGGAAAATCCAGAATTTTGGGTTGTCACTGAGAAAAACAGAAGAAGGAAGGAAGAAAAAAAGAAAAGGGAAGGAAGGATGGGAGAGGGGAAGGCATTGGATGAGGGGACATCTTATATTCTTGCAATTAGTGTCATTTTGGCCTTTTGCAACAGCCAAATCCAAGATTCACCTGTTTGGGAAAAAAAAAACTGTCGCTAATATTCACTACCATTGCACTCTGCTGCTATAATTTTAGGCTTGTTTGTTTTTCAATTTGTAATAAAATGGTAAACCCTTTGAAGTAACATCTAAAGATTGTAAGAGAGGCTTCAAATAACATCTTGTTCAACCCTTAAACAGAATAAACTTGCTGTGCTGTGTTTAGGTGGATACTTAACACTGGCTTGTCAGAGAGGATTAATGAAACACAGAAAATAGCGGTTTGAAGGAACACAGAGATCGGAGATGGTGGAACACAGAGATCATAGATTGGTGGTACACAGAGATCGGAGATGGTGGAACACAGAGATCAGAGATGGTGGAACACAGAGATCGGAGATGGTAAAACACAGAGATTGGAGATGGTAAAACACAGAGATTGGAGATGGTGGAACACAGAGATCGGAGATGGTAAAACACAGAGATCGGAGATGGTAAAACACAGAGATTGGAGATAGTAAAACACAGAGATTGGAGATAGTAAAACACAGAGATTGGAGATGGTGGAACACAGAGATCAGATATGGTGGAACACAGAGATCGGAGATGGTAAAACACAGAGATTGGAGATGGTAAAACACAGAGATTGGAGATGGTGGAACACAGAGATCGGAGATGGTAAAACACAGAGATCGGAGATGGTAAAACACAGAGATTGGAGATGGTAAAACACAGAGATTGGAGATGGTGGAACACAGAGATCAGAGATGGTGGAACACAGAGAGCAGATAGTTAATGGAACTCAGAGCATGGAGGGTTAATGTAATACAGACAGTAGGAGAATTACTGGAACATATACAGTAGAGGATTAAAAGAGAAAAAAAGTGCAGCGCTAAATAATATCTGGAGTGAAACCAAATATGTGATCAAGGTATTGAAATCAGGTGCTCCAATTATGGAGCAAGTATAAGAATATATAAAATTGCACAAGACCAATACGTGTAAATATCAAATAATGTGCACAAATTATTATTATTTTTTTTAAATAACAAATAAAAATAAAAATAAGTGAGATACCAAATGGTACCACCAGGGTACTTCACACTCAAGTGAAAATGGATATGTATCACAAATAAATATCCCGGAAATATACGTCCAAAGATAAAAAATCTAATGCTAATATATGTTGTAAATAGCAATGTAAATAAAAAGCAAGAAATGGAAACTCTGGTGATAAAAAAGTCCCAATGTAAAATGAACAGAATCACATTATGGCAAACGGAATGGCAAAAACGTGTAGAATAAGTCCATCAACACAGGAATCGCATACTTCAGTGATTTAAACAGGTAGTAAAATCGGCGGTCAATCTCATATGATCCACAGCAACATCCAATCAGTACAGATAAAAGTTGGGTACTCTTACCGGATGGCGTGGACACACGCGTCAGCGACGGTGTGTCGATCAAGCGTGTACGAACTCCTGGAAAGCAATGATGTCAATGGGAGACCGTTGAGCCAATAGACAATCGATCATCAGAAGTCGAGTGGATCCAAATGTGAGGGAAAATCCTTCAGGGGAAACTTATGGATAATGGCATTGTGGCAGGTAGACCCATCATAGAATCATGTAAGGAAAGAAAACACACACAACTGTGTGCTGTGTCCCAGGAGGTCACAGTAGAGAATTAATGGAACTGTAAGGAAGACACTATCCATAATACAGATGAACCCTCAAGATGTACATAGGTGTGCAAGTACAGATGTGCAGGTGTCAATTTTTTCCGCACGCTCCCACCACTAAAGTTGGTGCCAATGGGACTAACTGCAGCAGTTCTATCAGCCCATTGCTATCTGATCTACAGCTATTACCTGTTTCCTTGTGTCTGTTCCTGTGTTTGACTTATTTTATTGACCTGGGACTGTCTTTGCTCTGCCTCCTGCTCCCCTGCTTGATTCTATGTTGCTGACCTCTGCTTGTATCCTGACCACTCATGCCTGTATCTGACCGTCTTTTGCTGACCTGGCTCATCTGCAGCTATCCACTTGCCCTGCTCTGAATGCTACCTTGTCTCTGCTGGTCTTTCACCTGTTGAGTGTTGCCAGACCTTCAGTATCTGCCACCTGCCAACTGCCTGTCAAGCACCCGCTGCTCAGTACTGGGTCTGCTGTCTCTGCTGCCATCTGCTGTTCCAGTGATCTGACCTGTCCTTAGCAACACACCTAGAAGAGATGAAACAGATTGCTGCTACAGGTGAGTATAATAATCCACCAAAAATAAAGGGCTGGGTGCTAGCTCCTGCTCGCAAAATGTAGACCAAGTGAGAAAAATTTGCTGCACACCATTATCTGTCCAACAGGTTTATTGAAAGACTGTCACCAGGACTAAAACAACAGACCAAAGGATTACAACGTTTCACACATACATTGTGCTTCTTAAAAACCCAAAGCAAGGTTGACCTACCGAACCTCTAAGTAGTCGACACAGGTGTAGGGTGGTGTGATCAGCTCTCCCCTTATCTTGATAAGCAAAACTAAAAAATTTCTGAACAACAATACAAATATATGTGTGTAAAGCCAAAGTAACCACATATAAAAAACTAACACATAGAAAAAGTACATACAAAAGTGAATACACATATTTGTATGTAGGACACCAAAACACATGTGTCTCCTAAAGCGATAACAACAAATCGCAAAGAGAAATAGGCAAGAATGTACTATGTGGGAACATGTGAAAACCGCCCTAATAAATACCTATGGTTCTAATCAGGTGCTTCTAAAAAACACCCCCCCCCCCCCCATATTTGGTTTTACAGTTGTAAAGATATGAGATGTCAAATTGTTTCTGAGTACTTGTGGCCTGAAAAGTATTGCCCCTCCCCCAGAATATGGCTACAACACGGGCAGTCATGGGCTCCACATTTAAAATGTCCTTTAAAGTGCAGCCAAGTAAAAAAAATGGCACAGAGGTCCCCCTAAAATCCATTCAGGTCTGGTATGGATTTTAAGGGGAACCCTGCACCAAAATTAAACAAAATGGCGTAGGGGTCCCCCCAAAATCCATACCAGACCCTTATCCGAGCACGTGACCTAGAAGGCTGCAGGAAAAAAGGGGGGACGAGAGAGCGCCCCCCCTGAACCAAACCAGGCCACATGCACTCAACATGTGGGGTGCTTTGGAGTCACCCCCAAAGCTACTTGTCCCCTTTTGACACTGTTTTGTGAATTGGTTAACAATTCACATAGGGGGGCTGGGATATGGGGGAGGGCAAGGGTAGTGGGAATGAGGCCCTTGTCCCCATCAACATGGGGACAAGGTACTTTGGGGTGACTCCAAAGCACACCCCCGTGTTGAGGGCATGTGGCCTGATACAGTTGAGGGGGGCCCTCTCTTGCCCCCTCTTTTATGATATTTAAAGGAATATTTCATATTATTGTTTCACTTTAAGCATTATTAAAATCACTGCTCCTGAAAAACGTCCATTTTTAAAACTTTTTAAAACTTTTTTATGCATTGATACATGTCCCCTCGGGCTAGGATCCAGGTCCCCAGACACTTTTTATAGCAATGAATTGTATATAAGCCTTTAAAATGAGCACTTTTGTTTTTTCATGTTAGTGTCCCATGGACTTTAATGGGGTTCCGCGGCTTTCAAATTTGCCGCGAGAACCGCATAATGTTCGTTGTTCGGCGAACAGGCGAACATCCGATGTTCCAGTCGAACTTAGGAACTTAGGAACTTACTCGAACATCAAGCTCATACCTCTTTGTGATGCCCTCTCCAGCATCCATCGGGGGTATCCCATAGCTAGGAAATGTTTAAAAATAAAAGCAACCTCTATCTCAAGACAGTAAAGGGTTAATAGAGTGCAGACAGCAGAGGTTTAACGGAGCACAGACAGTAGAGGGGTTAATGAAACACAGCGAGCAAAAGGTTTATGGAACACAGGGGAGATGATTTACTAAAACTGGAGAGTGCAAAATCTGGTGCAGCGCTGCACAGAAAATGTTGGGGTGAATAGCGCTGCACAGAAAGCAATCAGCTTCCAGGTTTTTTGTAAAAGCTTAATTGAACAAGCTGAAGTTAAAAGCTGATTGGCTACCATGTACAGCTGCACCAGATTTTTCATTCTCCAGTTTTAGTAAACCAGCCCTAGATAATAGAGGGTTAACAGAACTCAGAAAGATAAGGGTTAATTGAACACAGAGAGCAGAAAAGTAGTAGGACACAGTGGGCAGAGGTTTAATATGACACAGGAAGTAAAGTTTTAATGGAAGACATAGAATAGTGAATTAATGGAACCCAATAAGTAAAGAGTTAAAGGAACACAGAGAGTAGACTGTTATTGAAACACAGAGAGTAGATACTTATTGGAACACAGGCAGTAGAGGGTTAACGGAACTCAGAGATCAGATAGTTAATGGAACAGGAAGAGCAGATGAATATTTAAATACAAATAGTAATGGAATTAATTGAGAATTAAATGTCGATAGAACACATTGTATAAAGGGTTAATGGAAAACTCTGTTAACAAAACATATAGGGGTAGATTCACATACATCGACGCATGTTTGTGCGGGCGTAGCGTATCTTCTTTACGATACGCCGGTGCAACGTTGAGAGGCAAGCATGGTAATCACAAAGAAAATGCGCTCAACGTTGCGCCGGCGTAGCGTATAGTTGTCGGCATAAGCCGATGTAAGTCAAAGTAGGTGGAAGTGGGCTGGAAGTGGGCGTAATATATTAAAATGAAGTGTGACCCAATGCAAATGATGGGCTGAGCTTCAAAAAACAAACTGCGCATGCGTCGTCTCTTAGACGCAACTCAGTGCGCATGCTCACAACACGTCGAAATAACTGAAACTTCCATATGCATCCAGCGTAAATATGTGCTCACGATACACCGGCGTAGGAAAGTTACGTCGGTCGGAAGAAGCCTATTTTTCAACGTAACTTAGTTTGTAGATCCGGCGCATAGATACGACCACGCACATTTGTACTTACGTGGCGTATCTGTAGATACGACGGTGTAAGTGCTATGTGAATCCGGGCCATAGAGTAGAGCAGGGGTCTCCAAACTACGCCCCAAGGACCAGATTTGGCCCTTTGCTAGCCTTTATCCAGCCCTTGGGGCTTTATTCCTCCCACTGATATGAGGCACAATTCTTCCCACTGACACCAATAAGGGAGCACAATTTCTTTCACTGATCCCAATGATGGGATACAATTACTCCTACTAATAGGGGCACTATCCTACTGACTGCAAACTCTGAGAGCATATTTATTCTTACCAATGCTGGGCCCGGGACATTTTCTACCCCCTCTGGCTACAATCCGGCTCTCCTAAAGTCTGAAGGACAGTAAACTGGCCCTTTGTTTGAAAAGTTTGGTGACCCCTGGAGTAGAGGATTAATAGAACACAGATAGTAGGATTAATAGAACACAAATAATATAGGATTATTAGAACACAGATAATAGAAGGTTCATAGAACACCAATAATAAAGGGTTAATAAACCATAGGTCGTAAAGGGTTAATGGAAAACAGATAGTGGAGGATTAATAGAACACAAATAATAGAAGGTTATAGAGCTCGGATAGTGGAGGGTTAATAGAACATAGAGAGTAGAGGGTTACTGTTCTATTAAGAAAATAGAGGGTTAATGGAGCACAGGTAGTAGAGGGTTAATGAAACACAGATAGGAGAGGCTTAATGGAACACAGATTGTATAGAGTTAATGGAACACAGATAGTAGAGGGTTAATAGAACACAGATAGGAGAGGGTTAATGGAACAAAGATAGTAGAGGCTTAATGGAACACAGACAGTATAGAGTTAATGGAACACAGATAGGAGAGGGTTAATAAAACACAGATATGAGAGGGTTAATGGAACAAAGATAGGAGAGGGTTAATGGTACAAAGATAGGAGAGGGTTAATGGAACACATATTGTAGAGAATTGATGGAACACAGATAGTAGAGGCTTAATGGAACACAGATAGTAGAGGGTTTATAGAACACATATAGTAGATTGCTAGTGGAACACAGATAGTGTTGTGCTAATGGAATACAGATAGTAGTGAGTTAATAGAGCACAGATAGTAGAGGGTTAATGGAACACAGATAGTAGAGGGTTAATGGAATACAGATAGTAGTGGATTAATAGAAAACAGATAGTTGAGGGTTAATAGAAGACAGATAGTAGAGTATTGATAGAACACAGATAGTAGAGTATTGATAGAAGACAGATAGTAGAGGGTTAATAGAAGACATATAGTAGAGGGTTAATCAAAGACATATAGTAGAGGGTTAATCAAAGACATATAGTAGAGGGTTAATAGAAGAAATATAGTGGAGGGTTAATAGAAGACAAATAGTAGAGAATTGCTAGAAGACAGATAGTAGAGGGTTAATAGAAGACAGATAGTAGAGTATTGCTAGAAGACAGATAGTAGAGGGTTAATAGTAGACAGATAGTAGAGGGTTAATAGTAGACAGATAGTAGAGGGTTAATAGAAGACATATAGTAGAGGGTTAATAGAAGACAGATAGTAGACGGTTAATAGAAGACATATAGTAGAGGGTTAATAGAAGACAGATAGTAGACGGTTAATAGAAGACATATAATAGAGGGTTAATAGAAGACAGATAGTAGAGGGTAATAGAAGATAGATAGTAGAGGGTTAATAGAAGACAGATAGTAGAGGGTTAATAGAAGACAGATAGTAGAGTATTGATAGAAGACAGATAGTAGAGGGTTAATAGAAGACAGATAGTAGAGGGTTAATAGAAGACATATAGTAGAGGGTTAATAGAAGACAGATAGTAGAGGGTTAATAGAAGACATATAGTAGAGGGTTAATAGAAGACAGATAGTACAGGGTTAATAGAAGAGAGATAGTAGAGAATTGATAGAAGACAGATAGTAGAGGGTTAATAGAAGACAGATAGTAGAGTATTGATAGAAGACAGATAGTAGAGGGTTAATAGTAGACAGATAGTAGAGGGTTAATAGTAGACAGATAGTAGAGGGTTAAGAGAAGACATATAGTAGAGGGTTAATAGAAGACAGATAGTAGACGGTTAAAGAAGACATATAGTAGAGGGTTAATAGAAGACATATAATAGAGGGTTAATAGAAGACAGATAGTAGAGGGTTAATAGAAGACAGATAGTAGAGGGTTATTAGAAGACAGATAGTAGAGGGTTAATAGAAGACAGATAATAGAGTATTGATAGAAGACAGATAGTAGAGGGTTAATAGAAGACAGATAGTAGAGGGTTAATAGAAGACAGATAGTAGAGGGTTAATAGAAGACATATAGTAGAGGGTTAATAGAAGACAGATAGTAGAGGGTTAATAGAAGACAGATAGTAGAGGGTTAATAGAAGACCGATAGTAGAGGGTTATTAGAAGACAGATAGTAGAGGGTTAATAGAAGACAGATAGTAGAGGGTTATTAGAAGACAGATAGTAGAGGGTTAATAGAAGACAGATAATAGAGTATTGATAGAAGACAGATAGTAGAGGGTTAATAGAAGACAGATAGTAGAGGGTTAATAGAAGACAGATAGTAGAGGGTTAATAGAAGACAGATAGTAGAGGGTTAATAGAAGACAGATAGTAGAGGGTTAATAGAAGACAGATAGTAGAGGGTTATTAGAAGACAGATAGTAGAGGGTTAATAGAAGACAGATACTAGAGGGTTAATAGAAGACAGATAGTAGAGTATTGATAGAAGACATATAGTAGAGGGTTAATAGAAGACAGATACAGTAGTAGAGAGTTAATAGAAGACATATAGTAGAGGGTTAATAGAAGACAGATACTAGAGGGTTAATAGAAGACAGATAATAAAGTATTGATAGAAGACATATAGTAGAGGGTTAATACAAGACAGATAGTAGAGGGTTAATAGAAGACAGATAGTAGAGAGTTAATAGAAGACAAATAGTAGAGGGTTAATAGAAGACAGATAGTAGAGGGTTAATAGAAGACAGATAGTAGAGTGTTAATAGAAGACATATAGTAGAGGGTTATTAGAAGACATATAGTAGAGGGTTAATAGAAGACAGATAGTAGAGGGTTAATAGAAGACAGATAGTAGAGGGTTTTTAGAAGACATATAGTAGAGGGTTATTAGAAGACATATAGTAGAGGGTTAATAGAAGACAGATAGTAGAGGGTTAATAGAAGACATATAGTAGAGGGTTAATAGAAGACAGATAGTAGAGGGTTAATAGAAGACAGATAGTAGAGAATTGATAGAAGACAGATAGTAGAGTATTGATAGAAGACATATAGTAGAGGGTTAATTCAAGACAGATAGTAGAGGGTTAATAGAAGACAGATAGTAGAGAGTTAATAGAAGACAGATAGTAGAGGGTTAATAGAAGACAGATACTAGAGGGTTAATAGAAGACAGATAGTAAAGTATTGATAGAAGACATATAGTAGAGGGTTAATACAAGACAGATAGTAGAGGGTTAATAGAAGACAGATAGTAGAGAGTTAATAGAAGACAAATAGTAGAGGGTTAATAGAAGACAGATAGTAGAGGGTTAATAGAAGACAGATAGTAGATGGTTAATAGAAGACATATAGTAGAGGGTTAATAGAAGACAGATAGTAGAGGGTTAATAGACGACATATAGTAGAGGGTTAATAGAAGACAGATAGTAGAGAATTGATGGAAGACAAATAGTAGAGGGTTAATAGAAGACAGATAGTAGAGTATTGATAGAAGACAGATAGTAGAGGGTTAATAGAAGACAGATAGTAGAGGGTTAATAGAAGACAGATAGTAGAGGGTTAATAGAAGACAGATAGTAGAGTATTGATAGAAGACAGAGAGTAGAGGGTTAATAGAAGACAGATAGTAGAGGGTTAATAGAAGACATATAGTAGAGGGTTATTGGAAGACAGATAGTAGAGGGTTAATAGAAGACATATAGTAGAGGGTTAATAAAAGACACATAGTAGAGGGTTAATAGAAGACAGATAGTAGAGGGTTAATAGAAGACAGATAGTAGAGGGTTAATAGTAGACAGATAGTAGAGGGTTAATAGTAGACAGATAGTAGAGGGTTAATAGAAGACATATAGTAGAGGGTTAATAGAAGACAGATAGTAGAGGGTTAATAGAAGACAGATAGTAGAGGGTTAATAGAAGACAGATAGTAGAGGGTTAAGAGAAGACAGGTAGTAGAGGGTTAATAGAAGACAGATACTAGAGGGTTAATAGTAGACAGGTAGTAGAGGGTTAATAGTAGACAGGTAGTAGAGGGTTAATAGAAGACAGATAGTAGAGGGTTAATAGTAGACAGATAGTAGAGGGTTAATAGTAGACATATAGTAGAGGGTTAATAGTAGACAGGTAGTAGTGGGTTAATAGTAGACAGATAGTAGAGGGTTAATAGTAGACAGGTAGTAGAGGGTTAATAGAAGACAGGTAGTAGAGGGTTAATAGAAGACAGATAGTAGAGGGTTAATAGAAGACAGATAGTAGAGGGTTAATAGTAGACAGATAGTAGAGGTGCAGAAGGGGTTATTAATGAGGGAGGAGTTGGCGGGCGGCGATGAGTAGTACATGGAGTATCTATCTATCTAAGTATCATACACGCTGTTTGGAGAGGGATGATCGCTGTGAATGGTAGGTTGTAGGTTGGTGGTCTCAGGGTTGTGTATCGGATGTATGATGGAGGGGTGATGAGGAGGACACAGACATTGTAGGGACAGACACCAGCAGCGGAGCACAGCTGGGATACACACAGCACGGAATGGAAGGTGCTATTATTATCCCGATCCCCCTCCCCTCCTGACAGTACACTGGAGGAGTTGCATTCATTTGCAGAACAAGTCTGGCGTTGGCTATCACCAGGGAAAGGACTTGCCGTCATCTCATTGAGCAGCCAGATCAGAGACATCGCACATCACTGTCCTCCAGCTTCACACCCCACATCTCCCCAATACAAGGCTGGACGTGTGCCTGACACCCGGGCTCCGATCTCGGGGGGTTCTTCGCAGAGCTGAATGTCTAACTTGCCCTTGAGTTGCGTTTTTCTTCCTTCTTCTAGAGGCGGACCGGTGTCCAGGAGATAAGGGTTATCTATGGAAGGGATCTGACCATGATCAGAAGATCGGATGAGGAGCAGCACATGGAGCTGTCTGTGTTTAGAGACCGGCTGCTCTGTGAATTCTACTCTTGATTGATACACTAGGAAGGCTCTGCTCTCTACTCTGGAAAGTGACTGTGTGGAGCTGACTTCTCTCTAGAGATTACTCTCCGCTACATCCATCTCCTTGGACATTCTAGAGATCACTGATAACCACAACCCTCACTCTGACCTCTACAACCCTTACCTCTGACCCTCTGGAGATCACTGACCACCACAACCCTCACTCTGACCTCTACAACCCTTACCTCTGACCCTCTGGAGATCACTGACCACCACAACCCTCACCCTGACCTCTACAACCCTTACCTCTGACCCTCTGGAGATCACTGACCACCACAACCCTCACCCTGACCTCTACAACCCTTACCTCTGACCCTCTGGAGATCACTGACTACCACAACCCTCACCCTGACCTCTACAACCCTTACCTCTGACCCTCTGGAGATCACTGACCACCACAACAGTCACCCTGACCTCTACAACCCTTACCTCTGACCCTCTGGAGATCACTGACCACCACAACCCTCACCCTGACCTCTACAACCCTTACCTCTGACCCTCTGGAGATCACTGACCACCACAACCCTCACCCTGACCTCTACAACCCTTACCTCTGACCCTCTGGAGATCACTGACCACCACAGCCCTCACCCTGACCTCTACAACCCTTACCTCTGACCCTCTGGAGATCACTGACCACCACAACCCTCACCCTGACCTCTACAACCCTTACCTCTGACCCTCTGGAGATCACTGACCACCACAGCCCTCACCCTGACCTCTACAACCCTTACCTTTGACCCTCTGGAGATCACTGACCACCACAACCCTCACCCTGACCTCTACAACCCTTACCTCTGACCCTCTGGAGATCACTGACCACCACAACCCTCACCCTGACCTCTACAACCCTTACCTCTGACCCTCTGGAGATCACTGACCACCACAACCCTCATCCTGACCTCTACAACCCTTACCTCTGACCCTCTGGAGATCACTGACCACCACAACCCTCACCCTGACCTCTACAACCCTTACCTCTGACCCTCTGGAGATCACTGACCACCACAACCCTCACCCTGACCTCTACAACCCTTACCTCTGACCCTCTGGAGATCACTGACCACCACAACCCTCACCCTGACCTCTACAACCCTTACCTTTGACCCTCTGGAGATCACTGACCACCACAACCCTCACCCTGACCTCTACAACCCTTACCTCTGACCCTCTGGAGATCACTGACCACCACAACCCTCACCCTGACCTCTACAACCCTTACCTCTGACCCTCTGGAGATCACTGACCACCACAACCCTCACCCCGACCTCTAACAACCCTTACCTTTGATCCTCTGGAGATCACTGACTACTAGCTCCATCATCCTGGACCATCTGGATAGCCCTGACCGCTAGGTACATCACTCATCTCTAGGTCCACAATCCTGGACCTTTCAAGTGATCACTGACCACTACATTTCTCACCTTGAACCCTCTGGAGATCAGTGACCACCATAATCCTCACCCTGACTTTTACAATCCTCACCTTGGATCTTCTAGTGATCACTGACTGCTAGGTACATCTCTGGAGACCACTCATCGCAATGTCCACAACCTTGGACCTTTCAGGTGATCACTGACCACTACATTTATCACCTTGGACCCCTCTGGAGATCACCGACCACTACAATCCTTATCTTAAATCCTTCTGTAAATCGTTGACCTCTACAACCATCGCCTTTAAACATTTGGAAATCGTTCACCTTGGACACTCCAGAGATCACTGATTGCTAGATCCATCACTTTGGACCCTCTGGAGGTCATTGATCGCTAGATCTATCACCTTGGACCTTTTGTGGAGCTCACTTGCTGCTTGGTGGCTCCTTGTGGAATCTCTGGAGACCACTGACCTCTACATTCCTCACCTTGGACCCCTGTGCTCCATAGGAGCAGAACCAGCTACCTTTTAACTTTTCCAGTATAAACGCTTTACTACTGATTGCTCACAGGGCGTTTCATTCAGGAACCTCTATACTGCCTGAACTTGGAATCTTTACATTAACCTTCATCAGATACATTCTAGATTTATATCACGATTTGAGTATAATTTTCCTTCTTCAGCTTATCTAGAGGAGCAACACTATTTCTGTAAGGACGTTCTTGGCGTTGGTTGTCCATGATGCCCCTACATGCCCTTCCCGGTAGCCGCTCCTTGAGCCCCGCAGCTCTGTCCAGGAGCCTGTCTCGCCTGCGGGAATATCGCACCCGTTCCAGGATCATGTTGTCTCTAGGGGTGTCACAGATGGTGCTCGGGTGTCTCATCGTGGCTGTCAGCTTCGCAGCTTTGGCTCTCACCACGTCTGCCAGGGTTAGGCACTCTTGCCCTTTCTGGGCTGGCTTTTCTGTGAGTAAATCATGGTTTTCTATTACTATACTGTATGTGTACTAGTTGAATGTCTGCGCACAATGATTGGATCTGCTCATCTCTCACATGTCCTGGCATAGCAGGTGAATGGCTTGCTTGGTGATGCTAGAGCAGTGGTATCAGACTTGCACTGTGGTACCCCAAGTAGGGCCACCGGCTTGAAGCAACTATATTTATATGTGCAGAGAGAGATACTTGTTCATAGTGCCAGGCTGCCTTTTATAATTCCGGCTAGTATCTGATTATATTCAGGGCTACAGACTTGAGTTCTTCCAGTTTATACATTGTTTCATTTATTGTTCAATATTCGCATGGATACAATTATGATGTTTATTTTCTTTATGGGACAGACAATGTTGCAAATAATATGGATACATTTCACGCATGTTTTTCTGCAGTTTTATTAAAGGTAGCAAGCAGCTACTTTTTGGTAGATTGTGTGATCATCCATTCATTTATAAAGGATATCTATAGACACTGCTGGGGGCCATTACTTGCTGGTGGCCAAGCTTGATGACCATAGATTTGCAGCCCCTGGTTTGGTTGTACAGACCAAAGGAAATCGAACATTTTACTGCTGTGCTAGATGATGTAAAAACATTACTTTCAAGTACAAGAAATATCATGCCATAAGAATGTGTGTGTGTGTGTATGTGTATGTGTATATATATATATATATATATATATATATATATATATATATATATATATATATATATATATATATTGCACAATGGATAGTTCAGTTATTATGGGATGGGGGAGTGTTGGGACAAAAAGATCACTTGTATGATGTGAAACCCCTGCCCCCCCAAAAAAAATACTGTGTGTGTATGTATGTATATATGTGTGTATGTATATGTATGTGTGTGTGTGTGTGTATATATATATATATTGTGTGTGTGTGTGTATGTATGTATGTGTGTGTATATATATATATATATATATATATATATATATATATATATATATATATATATATATATATATTGTGTATATTGCACAATGGATAGTTCAGTTATTATGAGATGGAATAGGGGAGTGTTGGGAATAAAAGATCACTTGTATGATGTGAACCCCCCCCCCCCCCCTACACACAAAAAAAAATCCAGTTGCAGGAACTAATTTTTCTGAATAAGTAGATCTGTTGTGACAATCACTTTACTAAAAAGATATGCAATCAATCTAAAACTGTATGTTTCTTAAAATATCATTTTTTGGTTAACCACATTGACAGTTTTCTTCTTTTTTTTTTTTTTTTTTCCAGCTAGCTGTAAATCACAAAAATAATTGGGCATTTAAAAATAAACCCTTATTGAGAGAAATGGGAGAGGTGCTATTGCTATCTTTTTCCTTAACATGCTGCTTGCCTGGCTGTCATCCTGTTATTTTTAGTGTTCTATTTTCTTGGCAAAGATTTGCAGCTAAACTATATAGGGCAATCTATCAACATCCTTGCCATATGATTACTAGATAGATATAGAATATGTTGATGATGGATTTCCTTGATTCATTGCATCACTTTTGCGATTTTAAGCCAATTGAACAAGCCAGAAAATTGCCCTGTGTATGGGTCAGGTTGGAGTATATCAATGTTGAGTGCTCCATTTGAAAAAACACATGTGAATCTATGCTGTTTTGTTTTTTGCTAGTATATTATTTTTGTAGTTCCTCAGTTGTAAATTCTGCTGTTGTTTAGTAGTGAATTTACATCTTATAGAGTTGCTTGAATCAATTGCCATTTGAGTTTTTTTTTTTTTTCCTTTTTTCAAGGCAGTATTTTTTTATTTTGAATGTAAGCTGTCATGTGCCACAACAACAAAAGTCGTTACAATACCAGTCCTTACAGAACACGTTTTTATCTCCTGGTTACATCTTTTGGGCAAAATAAAAAAAGATGTGTAATGATGGAGACCGTCAATAGCATAGCATCTGTAACATAGTTTTATTACCTGTTGATTCTGCCAGTAGGTCTGTTTTTTTTTTTTTTTTTTTTTTTTTTTTAACTTCAACAGACTAAGCTGTCCAGAAAATTTGGCAATTTTAACCACTTGCTTACTGTGCACATATACCACCTTCCTTCTGTTTTTTTTTTTGTGCTATAAACGAAAAAAAGAGCGTAAATTTTGAAAATATATATTTTTTGCTATAATAAATATCCCATAAAAAAAATCTCAGTTTAGGCCGATACGTATTCTTCTACATATTTTTGGTAAAAAAAAAAAAATCAAAATAATCGTATAGTGACTGGTTTGCACAAAAAAGTTATAGCCCCTACAAAATAGGGGACATAATTATGATTTTTTTTTTTTTTACTAGGAATGACGGCGATCTGCAATTTTTATTGGCACTGCGACATTATAGCGGACACTTTTGACACATTTTTGGGACCATTCACATTTATACAGTGAACATTGCTATAAATATGCACTGATTACTGTATAAATGTGACTGGCAGTGAAGGGGGTAACACTAGGGGCGAGAAAGGGGTTAAATGTGTAGCCTAGTGAGTGATTCTAACTATAGGGGGAGGGGACTGACTGGGGAGGTGATCGATCTGTGTCCCTATGTACAAGGGACACGGCATCGGTCTCCTCTCCCTGACAGGACGTGGATCACTGTGTTTACACACAGAGATCCACGGTCCTGCTCGGTTACTTGGCAATCGTGGGTGCCCGGTGGCCATCACGGCTGCTGTGCACGCACATCATGTTCCCTGTAACGCGGCTGTGCACGCCCCCTAGCAGCTTTAAAAGACTAGGACGTCATATGACGACCTGTCAGAACAATTGAGCTACTGTGCCACCGTCAATTGACGGCGGCCGGTAGTTGGGTAGTTAAAGGAGCTATTTTGGCCCTACTTCTTCTCCTATGGATCACAGGATTTCAGTTAGTTCTGCACTGCTGTGACCCGTTTTCAGCCAACAGTGGTCTAAAATCTTTTGGCGGCTAAAGTCACTCAGCTGATCCAGGCTTTCTATCGATCTTGACTTTAATGTCAGGATCCACCCAGATGCCTGGATCGGCAGCTGGCTCAGCCTCTCAGCAAGCCTCTGAGAGACTGAGCCAGCCACTCCCAACCCTTGCACAGTCCAGTGCTCAAGTGAATGCCGAGGGGTAGAGCAGAGAGCATGTGATTGACAGTCATCGCTTTCTAAGAGTGAAGAGAAGAACAGAGCAATCAGCTGTGTTTGATCTCTCAGGTCTCAGTGCAGAGCCTACAGTGAACAGATGCAGATAAATGATGCATCCACTTTTGTATTTTTTTTTTAAGGCTGAGACCATCCTTTTAACCCTGGCAGGGGTGCTTACAGTGGTCAGTTTATATCTTTAAAACCTTTATACCAAAAGAAAATACTTTCTGAAACTGCTTAAAGTGTCAGCTGAAGTTGGGCTTTACTTTGTTAGGTACTTACTGTATGTAAAGTACACCTAAATCGTCAAAAGTAGACATTTCTGCTCTCCAAACGTGGTATGTTATTCCTCCATAGATACTGTATAGTGGTAGAGTGAGTGTAGCCATCCTAAAACTGGAAGTATGTTATTGGGTTACCATGTGAAAATAAAGTGGGGGAAAAGGAAAACCTAAAGTCAGTCATACAGGGATCAAAATTTGGCAGGTTCAGCAGGGACTGGCCCAATCTCAATCCATGTATGGGCAGGCTAGTTGTACACAAGTTGATCTGTTAATTGACTTGTGTAAAACCAGCCTGTCTGGGTTTTCGTGAATTATCGGGGTCATTGGCTATAGCTGGAAACACTGATCATTGTATTCTGATAAAGGGAAGGCTCTCCACTGTCGGAATACAATACCACAGCTAGAAAAATTCCCCCATCCACATCAAATCTGTGGGTAGTGGAATCAAGGTATTTTATTTCATTCAACCCACTAGTTCAGGGATGTCAAACTCAACCTCTTTGCGGGTGGCATCAGTATTATGGTCACCCTCAAAGGGCTGGTTGTAATATGTAAGACTAGGTGTCCAGGTCCACCATCAGAGGTCAAGTCCCCCTATCTTCCTTCACATCACAGTGCACACCCCTTACCTTGTGCTGCCAGGAAGAAACTGGTGTGTAGCTGGGAAGCAGAATGTGAAGGGTCTGGAGTAGGACCAGAGGAGGGCAGGAGTCGGCTGCCAGATTCTGCTCAATGCTCAGACCAGGGAGGCGGAGACGAGGGGGTTCTGTGCTGCACAGAGAGATGCAGGATCTGTAGCGGGACTCCTGTCCTCCTCTCTGCTATCCAACTGCTGAGATGGTGGTTGTTGGGGGGGTTTGTAGAGACAAGTCTTTCTGCGGCTGCAGGGAGAAGCACAGGATCTGGCAGAGGAGTTTCATGCTCCTCTCTGCTGTCAACTGCTGAGACAAGGTGGAGGCAGAGATTAGGGGGCCACCGGTGCAGGAGAGGTGCAAGGGCCACATGAAATGGCCCAGAGGGCTGTATTCAGCCTGCGGGCCTTGTGTATGGCACATGCTCTAGTTGAACAAAAATAAAGGCATAATGTATGGGCTGCCAAATGCAGCTTTAAGATCTAAGGATTGGAAAGATAAATATTACATTTTTGGGTTGAGATCCTCTTTAACTTCAAACATATTTTTTTCTTTCTGTTTTATCATATGTCACTATTTGCTTTAGTAGATATAGAAAACCGACTGTGTGTGACAAGTAAGTGACAAGTAAGTGTCTTTATGATACCAAAACAGAAGTGCAACTTATATTTTCAGATCAAAATTATGTTACTATTATGCTACTATTGGTTTGGTTTGTGCAAAATCCATTCACTATATAAGTTTCAGCAGACTAAATATTTACTCGGTCTATAGTATCTCCTGTGAGATTGTTTGCATTGTTATTGTAATTATACCTTATTTTGTGGAATCATTTATTGTAAGCATTTATATGCGTTCTACGATAATATTAACTAATCTTGAGTGCATTTTAAAGGTTCAGTAAATTGTGTAAATTTTCTTGTATCTGTAACCATAAGATATAGAGTAGCTTGCCCCAAGGGTGGATCCTGTCTTTTAAGTACAACAAACCTATGAGGGTGTTTAATTTTCTGTCATATTTCGTAATCTTTTAAGCTAACAGATGTCCTGATGGATATGTGCAGTTTTAAGGTTCTTCTCTTTTCAATTGGATCTGAAGACAATCTCACATCTCTAAGGTCTAAGCAAACACCAGCTGAGAGAAGTCAGAGAAATGGTCATTGGTCAGATTAGAAAACACTGTTCTTGCTTTTTTTGTCCTTATCCGCACTGCTGTTCATAATATAGGCATAGGAAACATTGAAAGCAGTCAGGCTTTTTATTGCAGAAGACACACGTTATGTACCTTCTGAAAAAAAAAAATATATACTTGCCTATCTGTTTTCAGTCTTGTTCAGAAAGTAAACTGCACTGGATATATGTGCTGGAAATATGTCATCTAGACGTATGCAATTAGTTTCTGTCCGAATACAAGTTTGGAATAATTCGGATACATCTGAATCTCCAAATGAAACAATAATGCCTTGTACACACGACCGGTTTTCACGACGAGAAAACTGCCATTTTTTATATTGGTCGTGAAAACCGGTCGTTTGTATTCTCCCTAGCAGTTTTCTTGACCAAAAAACTGTTGTGAAAAATCTGTTGTACGTCACTGCATGTTGGTCGGACTTTTTTTTGCACGAACGTGTGCAAGTCAGGCTAGAGAGGAATCATGTCGGGGAAATTTTAGCGCTAAAAATAGTGCCTGTAAAGTGCTGGAAAAAGCCTCATCTGCAATCCTGGTGTGAAAGTCCGAGTGCTTTCACACTGGAGTGCTGCGCTGGCAGGATGGATGTCAAAAAAAGTCCTGCTTCTTCAAAGACGTTTTAGGAGCGGTGTATCAATGGGCAGTGCTGCCAAATTGCCTCGGCAGTGGCTGTTTGCGAGCACATTTAACCCTTTATTTAGCCACTAGCAGGGGTTAAAAGCTCGCTCGTCCCTTACCCCACTTTTCTGACCTACTGGACTGCATGCTCGGATAAAGGTATGGTATGGATTTTTCGGGGGAAAAAAATGGACTGGGGGGAACCCTACGCCGTTTTTTTAAAACATTTTTCTATTGCCAGCATATTTTTATCTTTGCATTCATCTGTCAGTGGGGAAGCCCGCTCACAGATGACTCATGGTTGTTAAGGACTGTTTCTCAGGCTGCTGCTTAACAACCAGCTATTTCTTCACACAGAAATGGAATCGGTCGATTGTTTTTTGACCAATCCGAATTCTAACCATTCTGAAAAGTTGGAATTCTTTAGAAAATTCATATGAAATGAAACAAATTTTAACGAAAACTAAACAAACGGAATGAAACTAAACAAATTCCGAAACCAAACTAAACAAACTAAATATTGTTAACACATAACGAATCCGAAACTAAACACATTTTTCATTTCTGCACGTCTAATGTCAGCCCCACACATGCATGAAAGTTATGTTATCCCTTGCTGACCAGTCAACATTACTGAGGACCTGGCACCCAAATGTTTTTCATGTGGGCCATTTTTTTTTACCTTATTTTTTTTATTTATGACAGTTGTTTTTCTGAATGTTCTGCTATGATATGCAATGTCATGTCACTCATGCTACATCAGAATCTATGTACTTTATTTAGCTTTGTTTTCCTTTTGGTCCCTTTCCTTCCTTGTAATTCCCAATGATTTTATGTCATACGTTTTCCATGTGAGATGCACCCACACAGGAGTTTTTAATCAATGCCCCCACCCCTACCCTCCATAGACATTGAGATTTTGCAATGTTTTGTGAATTCACATATATTTTGTAATTTAAATGTACATGCACCAACTTGGCAGAAGATTGGCAGGATTCCCTGTACTGTTCTCATTGATGGGCAGGCACGTTTTACCATGGGGATTCTAGGCAGCAATGATTAAATGCCGAATTTGTGATTTACCTCACCACCCGCATGGTCATTCCGTACAGAGAAAAATTCCAACAAAATAACCATACAAGTGTACCCTTTATACCTGTATGGCTATTTTGTTGTATTTTTTCTCTGTATGGACTGACGTTTTTTGTGTAATCCAGTCACTATGACATCACTGGATTTGGGAATTTATTTTTATTTATGTATGTATACATGCTTCATTGCAACTTGTGATTATGTCACCCTGAGGAAGGAAATCTGCAAGAAATGTTGACTTATATGACTAATGTGACATTGTAATGTTAGTACTGGGTTGGACCCCCTTTAGCCTTCAGAACTGCCTTAATTCTTCATAGCATAGATTCAACAAAGTTTTGGAAACATTCCTCAGAGATTTTGGTTCATATTGACATGATAGCTTCACACAGTTGCTGCAGATATGTCAGCTGCACATCCATTAAGCAAAAAGTTTTTCGCATCCCAATCTGGTGACAGAGGAGGCCATTGGAGTACCGTGACCTCATTGTCATGTTAAAAAAAACAGTGGTGCGATGATTTGAGCTTTGTGACATGGACATGCATTATCCTGCTGGAAGTAGCAATCAGAAGATGTCATGTTTTCACCATGTCTAGATGCCTTAAAGCAGTTGTTGCCAAGTGATTGGCTGATTAGAAATTTGTGTACCAAGCAATTGCAGTGAGATTTTGTGTGTGTGTATATAGCATACCTCCCAACTTTTTGAGATGGGAATGAGGGACACCGATCAGGAAAAGCATGCAGGCATAGGAAACACCCCTTTTGTCACACCCCCTTAAAGGAGAATTGTACAACAAAAACAAGATTGGTTAAATCCACAAGTGCTTTTTTACCACTACTTTTTCTTTTATTTTGACGTTTGAAATTTACAAATGCAGCAATTTAGGTTTAGCACTGGGAAACACTTTTTGATAGATAAAAAGTGCATTTTATATACACCTATATAAATCAGACCAAAATGAGGGACAAATGAGGGAAAGAGGGACATTGCTCCAAATCAGGGACAGTCCCTCTAAATCAGGGACAGTTGTGTGTGTGTGTGTGTGTGTATGTGTGTGTGTGTGTGTGTGTGTATGTATATATATGTATGTGTGTGTATAATATATATATATATATATATAAATTTTTTTTCTTAATTATAAGTGATCACAATATTTTCCCAGCTGTATAAGAAGCTTAGAAATTTGGGGGAGGAGAAACTGCAGTACACTGATCTTCCCAGTGAATGGCTGTGAAGAAGGGGGGCGTGTCAGCTCAAGCCTGATCATTGGAGGACAGGCAAGCTTTGCTCCCAGGACAGCAAAAAGACTGACCACCCTAGAAGGGACATGCTTGCAGGCCTAGCGTGGTCAATTCGAAACAGGAAATCAGGGGAACTGGCATATTTCACACAAAAGAAGCATGGCAAAGAGAACAGGATACTTTTTAATGCAAATACATGGTACAACAGGCACATAACAGGAATATGAAATGTTGGGGTAACATATTCTTTAAGGAGCAGTTAACCAGCTGTATAACACATGTTTTTCGCTTGTGGTTTATGAAAAAATCCTTTGCTGACTTTGCACAAATCGACAGTTCTCTTACTTTTACTGGTTTCAGATCAACTATTGCTTAATTTATGGAGAGAAGAAAATGAGCTGTGATTCTGTACTTCCCCCGAGGGGACCCACAGAGCAGCCGGCAAATCTGCTGCAGATGCTTCAAGGACAAGGGCATTTTACTCCAAGAAACACACAGCAATCTGAACTTTTCCCCTGACAGGTTGAGGGAATGCGGATTGTCCAAGTACTATTTGTCTTCTCGGTTCACACAGCTATCTCAGACATCTGTAGAGGTGTTAGTGCACTGTATAGTTCTTATGGGGAAAGTTCTGTAACTTTCATCATATACCCCAGGTCTGTGGGTCAGACTTGTAAGCCTCTGTTATCCTTTTTGCACCAGCAAAACTTCATAGACTGTGCAGTTCTGTATTTGAGAAGCAAAGATTGAAAAAGATGAAGCAACACTGGTGTACAAGTACTGTAACTGGATTGTGAGCCTTAAGCCATTAAAGCACTTGAGAGCACGTTCTAGGGTGAATTTTTCTTAAAAAAAGCTTTAGTTTTGTGAATCACTTTCTGTTATTATATCTTTCTTTTACATATACAAATGAATGGCATATGCAGCTGAGCACAAACGAAATTTCATGTTTAAAGCTACTGATTGACATTATAAATTAGCTTAAAGGGCATGTTCACCTTTGTATACCTTTTTATTTATTTTTATTCCAGCTCCCCTATGCACAAATATAGCATTCATGTACTTTTGCACAAAATATAAAAGCTTTCCATTAAATCTACAGTCACTTACTTTTTTTTCCCTAATCCACATTTCCAGATGTTTCCATTAGTAATGTCTTACTTCCTGGTCAGGCTTCAGGTCATGACACAGGAAGGAGTTGACCAGCTGACCTCATTAGCACACACACCCTGCGTCATCTACCCACCCATTCCCAGCTGCACTTTTTTTTTAATGAAATGCAATCAGTCAGTGATCACCCTTCTGACCAAATACACAATCAGCTTGCATAGTGTATGACCATCTTTATACATTAGGGAGTGGACTGGAACAGCTGTCAAGCAGCGTTTACAAGTCTGCATAGCGGGAGCTCGTATTCATATGCATTTTTTTGCTGTTTTGTTTTTTAGCAAATTGGGGAGGCGTTTTGAAGCTTTTTCACTCATCACACATAGGGCAGCCCATCCACTTGAATATGCTGCCCTACACACAGCAATCGCTTCAAATAAGAGGAGCTTGGTGCGTTTTTTTTTTACTGTGAGTTTTGGTGCACCGCATTTCTGAAATGAAAGGAAACAGATGGGAATGGATTCTCATTGTTCTTGTCTTACTGCTCCAATTTCATTTTCATACCCCATTCACATCTAGCAGAGTGGGAGCACACATACCCCGTCGTATCGCCGTTTTTTTGGACTCGTATCTATGCGCGTGATGCTTAGCATCACTTTTGCATAGATACGCTTCAACATCCGACAAGTGTAAAACCATTACACTTGCGGATCGTAGTTGTAATGACAACTCAGGCCACTAGGTGGCCTTTACGTTGTTTTCTCATTTGCATATGCAAATGAGGCTAGTACGCCGATTCCCGATCGCTTTTACGCCGCTCCGTCGTCGCGTATGTCGTTTTCGTCCGCGTAAGGTTACCCCAGCTTCTATGTGGAGTAACCTTACGAAGTACCGTCGAATGCCGTCGGGTGCCGTCGGATGCCATGTTAAGTATGGCGTCGGGTCAGCGTCGGCTTTTTCCGTCGCTTACGTCGTTTTACCAACTCGTTCGCGAATAGGGAGTTGCGTAAATGACGCTCACGTAGTTTTGATGTCGGTTTCAACAACGCTTTCCGATGTGAGCTGGAGCATGCGCACTGGTCTTTTTCCATGGCCGGCGCATGCGCAGTTCGTTCAATGCGGGGGCGCGCTTTATTTAAATACAAGCCGCCCCATTTGAATTGCGCGGGTTTACGCTGGGCGATTTACGCGACGCCGGCGAAAACTACGGAGCAAGTGCTTTGAGATTAAAGCACTTGCTCTAGTACGATGCGGCGGCGTAGTGTAAATGGCTTACGCTACGCCACCGGAATTCTATGAGAATCTGGCCCTTTGTGTCTTGTTTTCAACTCTTTTGAGATGGCCGTCTACAAGGTTTAGGTGTGTGTCTACAGGAATTTTTGACCATTCTTCCAGAATCGCATTTCTGAGGTCAGGCATTGGTGTGGACAAGAAGGCCTGGCTCGCAGTCCATGCTCTAATTCATCCCAAAGGTGTTCTATCGGGTTGAGGTCAGGTTGTGCAGGCCAGTCAGTCAAGTTCCTCCACCCCAAACTCACTCATCCATGTCTTTATGAACCTTGCTTTGTACACTGGTGCACAATTATGTTGGAACAGACGGGGGCCATCCCCAAACTGTTCCTACAGCTCTCCACAGTCTCTTGGACAAGTTGGGAGCAGGAAATTGTCTAAAATGTCTTGGTATGCTGATACCATGGGTGTCCACAGAAAGGGGCAAGGGGGGGGGATTGCCCCCCCCCCCCCTGGAATCATTAAAAAGGTGTTGTAGTTGCCAGCCGCAGTGTCCGCCGTGGCCGCCGCTGACTTTTTTCTAAGTAAGCCGTTGCTCTCTGTCCTGACACATCTGATGTTCCTCCCTCACCCCCGGCCCGATCTTCGGATGAGATGGCTCTGCAGCTTGGCCATTCCGCCGCTCCTCTTCAGTGATTGGCTGCCTGCCTGTGTACATGTTGTGTAGATCTGGCCAGCGTCGGTGCTGCCAGTGCCTACTCATCATCATATCACAGGAATTTCTGACCTGAAGTGAGTGGCATGTACAGTTGCAAGCAACAGTATAACCACAAGTAACAGCAGTTAGGAGGAACATTTTGATTTGCATATTGCTGGAAAGTTGGACAGCTATTACTGGAAAGATATGTCTGTGTATGTTTAGAGATAATTCATCTTCTTCACTTTGTATAGTCTGTTTTCATCTAGATCAAAATATGGCCACAACAGATGTATATATACATTGCAATATAAAGAGATGTACATTCTCTCTCTAGGCTATATGTATATGGTCATGGACTGGTGGTACACCTGGCTGAAGTATCTCTTATATAACACATTTATCTTTTCAGTGGAAAGATATATGTTATTTAAGAGATAATTCAGCGTCACTTTGTATTGGAAGTTACTCAGGCCAGGCGTACCATGCCATATATACAGGATTTATAAAGCGCCAACAGTTTGCTCAGCACTTTACAATATAAAGGGAGACAGTACATTTAGCATAAAATATAGGGTTGAGATGGCCCTGCTCAAAATAGTGTACATTCTAAAATAAAAAATGATCTCACAAAATATTAGCATCTGAGCTGATTCAGGTTCAGACTAGCAGAGAAAAGCACTGATTGTAAGTACAATGGTGCTCTGCAAGTGCAATCAGGTCCATCCAACCTGCTACTGATGAGTGAGTTTTTTTTTTTTTTCAATAGTACATTTTTATTAGGTTTTGACAAAAGGAAATACATACAAAAACCAGGCTGCAAGCCTGTAAAGCATTACAAATGAATACTGTAGGGCAAGTAAGAGTTAAGGACAACACTGCAAGTATCTTAGTATAAGGTATAGCGTCTAAGTCAACAGTCAACATTTAAAACAAATTAGTCATTACCCCATACCGGGGAAATCATGGAAAGCAGGGGAGGGCCTTCCCTTGGACACCCCTTCCGGGATCACTACTGTGTCCAGGATCCAGGCCGGGTCCCCCCTTTCCTGAAGCAAAAGCCGTTCAAGCAATAGGGTTAGAACATGAGGTAACACCAGTAATGTAGGAGGAAATACTCTGTTTAATCATAGATACACTTAGGTTAATCAAGGATGTAGTTTGTTCACCCAGAGATTCCTAGTTGTTTAGTTTAGACCCTCTGGAGGTAAAGGAAGTGAGGGGCTACTGTTGAACCACAGCAACCAAGGGTGCCATTGACGGAGGATGTTGTCTTTGTTTTTATTCCAAAGTGCCAGTGTGTGTTCGTAGGTGAAATGCAAATGGGTTGTTTGGATCACTTCTCCCAGAGTTGGTGGAGAGGGGTTTTTCCATTGCTAGAAAATGGAAAAACCCCTCTCCACCAACTCTGGGAGAAGTGATCCAAACAACCCATTTGCATTTCACCTACGAACACACACTGGCACTTCGGAATAAAAACAAAGACAACATCCTGATGAGTGAGTTTTGACAGTAAACTTGTGCCAACTTTATTTCTTATTCCTGACCTCTCACCAGTCTGCAAGCATCCCACTCACCCTTTTATTGCTGCACTAAAGAAGAAGCAGGACATGGTATAGGCAGCATAGGAAGAAGTGGTATCAGGAATTTAGTGTACTCTCCCTATCACTGCACCCAATTAAAACTTCCACCCACTATTATCCCACTGCCAGCACATCTCCCCACTTCTTTCAAGAGCCCACCAGAGCCTCCCCCACTCCTGTTTTCCAGTACATTACCCCTCTCTGACTCTTGCCACCCCACAAGAGTTCCCCTCCACCCATTTTCTTACCATTCTACCAGCACGTAAACTCTTCACCCTACTAGACCCCACTCTGCCAGTATAGCACCCCCTTGCTCATACCATCCCACTAAAGCATTACTCCCCTCCACTCTGCTAGCACAGCACCCCCTTTCCCACTTGCTATCACCACCCCAGCATTGCTTCTGCCCATATTCTCACAACTCTGCCAGCACAGGAACATTTGATGCCCTGCCTTAAAACCCATTGGCCACTTTCACCTTCTTTTCAAGCAGTGTTGGCTAAAATATGGGAAGTATATCACCCTTCTCTCTTCAGGCTGACAGCACAACTCCCAGTATATTCTTATCACTCTCCAACCCAATGCTGTATCCTGGCCTAGGCCAACAAGGCCCAGGCCTAGGGCAGCACTTTGCAGGGGGGAAGCACGGAAAGAGTCTCTGCTGGCTTGCATTACACTTTTAATCCGCATACACACGATCAGATATCTGATGGAATCTAATCCGATGGACTTTCATCGGTCTTGCCTACACACCATTAGTCAAAAATCCGACAATGTCAAAACACGTAAAACACTACGACGTGCTGAGAAAAATGTTCAATGCTTCTGAGCATGCATCAACTTGATTCTGAGCATGCATGGATTTTTCTCCGATTTGGAGTTCCACACAGACGATCAATTTTTTCTATTGTTTTTTTTATCTATAGGAAAAATGTAAAACACGTTCTATTTTTTTTCACCGATGGGGAAAAAAAAGACCGATGGGGCCCACACACGATCGGTTTGTCCGCTGAAAGCGGCCCATCAGTCTGTTTTTAACGGACAAACCGATTGTGTGTACAGGGCTTTAGTGTAAGTCAAGCTGCTTTTAATTTTGACTGTCCTATCAGCCTGGACCACAAACCTTCCTTACTGTGCTATATGTTTTCTGCTGCACTCTCCATAAAATTATCAGAAATTTGTGCTTAAAGTAGAATTTTAGGCAACATTTTTTATTTCATTTTGGATAGAGTAAGGGAGGTTTATAGCCCTTTCAGTTTATTTTTTTTACCATCCCTGTCCCATTGCAGAGATTTCCCTTCACTTCCTGCCCCATAGCCAAACAGAAAATAAGAGGAAATCTATGCAAATTAAGGGAATTCAATGCCCCCCAGGCCCTAAGAACTAGGATCCCGACTTGAAAATGTAAACAGAAAGGGGTGTGGCCTTGACAGGAAGGAGTGGGTCATATTTAAATTAGGGGTTGCATGAGTTTAGTCAGACCTAGGGAAGCACAAAACCTAAATACACTACTGCTACAACCCTACTAGAGTTCAAAACTCTCCTGCACACCCTCCTGCCCCCCCCCCACATACACTACAACCACTCTACTGGACCACACCCTATGGCTTTGCATCACTAACAGCAGCCACCAAGCCAACACCCCAATCCCCATCTGGCCTAGAACAAGCACAATTTGCTGCTTTTTACTAGTTCTTGTATATCCCAATGCTATCTATATATAAGGAAAAAAACTAGTACTTCAGTAATTACTGTATACACATTAGTAAATATTCCATTAATGGAAAGGAATCCAATCTAATTTATTTCAGTCTGACCTATCCCCTACAGTTCAGCGTCATTATACAGAAATGCAGTATAAGATAAGTTGATATTTGGCCACAATATTATGGCTGTATAATATTTTATTTTACAGATATGGGAAAAAATACATGCACCATTCAGTTCTTAGGGCTTGGGCATGCCTGTACTCCTTAAGAGACAATCAAGAATCCATCTCATCTCAGCCTTATCTTGGGAAACAGCAAAGATTGTCCTTGACATTTACCATGCATATTTGCTGATGTCTCTTTTCAATCCAGTTCAATTTGGATATTTGTATCCAGATATAATAAAAGACCAATTAATCTAAGGAAAATACAGCTGTAGATACTTTGAGAGGAATGTCTGTTAATTTGTTGTGATTAATGTGAAAAATTACATATACCTACAAAAAATGCTGTATATAGAGGGGCATGAGTGAGACTGAGGG
This sequence comes from Rana kukunoris, assembly GCA_029574335.1. Classification (NCBI taxonomy): domain Eukaryota; kingdom Metazoa; phylum Chordata; class Amphibia; order Anura; family Ranidae; genus Rana; species Rana kukunoris. The sequence goes on from CM056051.1 coordinate 81,759,286, forward strand.
GGTTATTTACGAAAGGCAAATCCACTTTGCACTACAAGTGCAAAGTGCACTTGAAATTGCACTGAAAGTGCACTTGGAAGTGCAGTTGCTGTAGATCCGAGGGGGACATGCAAGGAAAATAAAAAAAAACAGCATTTTAGGGTGGCGAGTGCACATGATTGGATGATAAAATCAGCAGAGCTTCCCCTCATTTCGGATCTATCCCTCAGATTTACAGCAACTGCACTTCCAAGTGTACTTTCAGTGCAATTTCAAGTCAGCTTTGCACTTGTAGCGCAAAGTGGATTTGCCTTTTCGTAAATAACCCCCATAGTGTACCTTATTCTTTACTCATGCTGGCTTCCTCCTCTCCAAAAATTTACCCAGAAAGCTCAATAAGCAAAATTAAGAGATTCAACTTCAGAGAGGAATTATGAAGACAGTAGCTGATATTTTTGTTGCAATCGCTCTGCTCTTGTCTACTATGCATAAAATAATAAAATTTTTTCCCTATTATTACCCCCTCCTAATACTCCATCAATTTTGAGAAATATTTTTTTTTCTCTGATTTGCGTTAGGAGGACATGTAAAGCTCAAGGGAAAATAAAACACACGCAATACAACTTTACAATACATGCATATTCCACCATGTTTTATCCCTTTAATAAGCCTATAAGTACAGACAAATACCCGTTTATCTATCAGGCATGCACTCAGATGTTAAAGGGGAGGTTCACCTAAAAATAAACCTTTAACATTGTTGTAACGGAACTATGTATTCTGCCTGTACATCTATAATAATCATGCAGTGGTATATTATGAGGTGTGAACATCCTCTGTCTGTAAAGATGTAGATTAGAACTGAATCAGCCTGTCTCTGGAAACCTCTCTTTAGTATGCTAATTCACCTCTCTATTCCCAAAGATTAATTGATCTATTGTGTGTGTGAAAGACCTGTGTTTATCCTTAAGAGATTGTATATTGTATTCCAAATTAGCAGTATCCGGCCAGTTGTATTGAAATAGCATGTCACTTATGTTCAGAAGAACTGTCGGGCTTTGCGGAGCCGAAATGTTTAGCTACGGAGGGGATTATCTGTGATTGAATTGTATTTGAGAAAGGAATGTGGCTTCTTTAGCCTGGTGACAGTGTGTCTAACTTGAGGCCCCCCCTGTGGAGGGAGGGGGCGGAGAGTTCCATTGTTCCTTGATTATTCACACGTTTGTAACTAAGATATAAACCAAGAAATGTACCATTAAAGTTAGTCTACTGGACCCTTCAAACGTAGCCTGTCTCGTTTATGGAAGGGAATGCAATGGGATTTATTCTGTGCCTCTTACAACTGGACCTAACTCTCCCTCTGGATCTCGTGGATGGGCTTATACTGGACTTACTTATATAGCAACTTGCCAGGGAAAAGGACGTCGTCAGCGGCTGATACCCTCTCCCTACTTGGGTAGCCGTTACATTGGTTGGCAGCGGTGGGATGGTCCTTTTATCCAAGGAGCAAGTTCTGAATGGAGTCTCAGTATGCCAGGCTGAAAAGAACCACACTAAAAGTTTTATTGGAGAGTCGTGGTAGGAGTGCCAGTAACAGACCACGGAGGGAGATGATAGCGGATCTGCTGGAGCTGGACCAAATGGATGGATCCATGGAAGGAGCGGAGCCTCTAGCACCTGTCAGCGAGGAAGATGTAATTACGGATATTGTACAGCGGAGATTATCCTTGTATCCAGAAACATCCACGGAACTAATAAACCAGCTGTTCCGGGAAGCAAGAGAAGAGATTCAAACCAAGAGGGGACAAGAACTGGAACTGGTAAGAGCTAGACAACCCATTACACACGCAGCTCCTACTTCCCCACCCGCTGCTACAGGAAAGAAAATACCGTTCACTGCATTTAAAGCTTTTGTAGAAAGTGAGGAGGAAATAGATGGATATTTGGCGGATTTTGAGAGGCAGTGCTCACTACACCAGGTACCACCAGACCAATGGGTCACTATTTTGTCTGGAAAATTGTCGGGCAAAGCCAATGAAGCTTTTCGGGCTCTTGCTCCAGAGGATATTTTACAATATCAGCAAGTGAAAAAGGCGCTGTTAACCCGATATGCCGTAACTCCAGAAACCTACCGCCGCCGCTTCCGGGAATCCAAGAAGAAGGCTGTGGACTCCCACATGGAATGGGCCAACCAGTTACAAAGGGTGGCATCCCATTGGGTCCAAGGGTGCAAGGCCAACACCGGGAAGAAAGTATTGCAGCTATTCCTAATGGAACATTTCTTCCAAGACCTGGCCGCAGACATACAGGACTGGGTACGAGATCGCCGTCCCGCTAACTTAAACGAGGCGGCGCGGCTAGCAGATGAGTACACGGAAACAAGGAAAGTAAGCCAGGGTACTACACGCCTGGCTCATAAGGTAGAACCGTGTACTCCAACCGACACCCCACGCCCAGAGTTTCGCGCTCCAGTCCCACCAGGACCACCACGTCCTCAGGGGCCTAACAACTACCCCCGGGATTCGTCTAGGGTGACGTGCCATCACTGCAGCAACACGGGACATATTGCTCGTTTTTGTCCTTTGAGAGCTACAAATAACAACTGGAGACGCCCAACACCCAACACAGAGGTCACTCCATCACAGCCCTCTGCGGCCCACTGCCTAGAGACTGAGGTGGGCCCTGAGGAATGTCTGGGAATTTTGTATGAGGCAGACCCAATACAAGCGGCCTCTCCAGATAACCATCAGCATCACCGTCAGGAGGTACGGGTGAATGGACAAGTAGCACAAGGCCTAAGAGATACCGAGGCTACTATCGCTCTGATTCAAAAGCAACCAGGGCACAAAAAGTCAGACTGTTCATTAAATGTACCCAGGCAGTCACAGTCATGGAGACAGCCAGAAAGGGGGAACCCCCACACATCCATGCCTGCGGCCCACGGCGTTGGGGAGGTAGAACATTGGGGTGTTCTGCATGAGGCAGATCCGATACAAGCAGCTAATCAGGACAACAGACAGCAACACAGGCAGACTGTCTGGGTCAATGGAAAGGCAGCCAACGGGTTACGCGATACGGGGGCCACGATGACACTGCTACAGAAGAAACTCATCCCAGAGAGCCAGCACACCGGAGACACCGTAGCCGTAAGAGTAGCAGGAGGCACCGTCTTCCGGCTACCCGTTGCCCGGGTTCATCTGGATTGGGGGGTTGGTTCGGGACATGTGAAAGTGGGGGTGATGAAGGATTTGCCAGCAGATGTCCTACTGGGGAATGATTTGGCCCCCCTTGTTTCTGCGTACTCCCCGATGTGCCCCGCTGAAGCCTACACAGTGACTAACTGTGCCCCAACCTGCGTTGCTGGAACCAACTTGCTTGCTGCTGAGACCCGGGTAAGACTACCTTCCCCGACATGTACTGTAGATCCGGCCCAATATCACAGTCTAAAATGGGAATGTGACAAGTTGGCCAGTGAGAAATCGGAGATGCAACGACACTACGTCATGTATTATGAGATGTCCCGTGGCTTGAACATTGAAATGCACAAACAGGCTGAAATTGTCAGAAGGTTAAATGGGATTTGCGCTCAGGTGGTGCCTTATCTCTCCCAAGAGCATCAGCAACCGGTCCTGGGAGCCATTGAGAGAGCAAAGCAAGTGACTGTTCCAGAACTGAATTCCATTATTCACCTTCACCATCAGCTACCGACCTGGCAGATTTAATGGCAATGCCGATGGACTGTCCAGGCAAACTGAACTTTTACCCTAACAGCAGACCGGACATCCCCAAGTTGACCCGAAAAGGATCAATCCGGGTCTGCCGGAGTGTTCCACAAAAGGGGAGCAGTGTAACGGAACTATGTATTCTGCCTGTACATCTATAATAATCATGCAGTGGTATATTATGAGGTGTGAACATCCTCTGTCTGTAAAGATGTAGATTAGAACTGAATCAGCCTGTCTCTGGAAACCTCTCTTTAGTATGCTAATTCACCTCTCTATTCCCAAAGATTAATTGATCTATTGTGTGTGTGAAAGACCTGTGTTTATCCTTAAGAGATTGTATATTGTATTCCAAATTAGCAGTATCCGGCCAGTTGTATTGAAATAGCATGTCACTTATGTTCAGAAGAACTGTCAGGCTTTGCGGAGCCGAAATGTTTAGCAACGGAGGGGATTATCTGTGATTGAATTGTATTTGAGAAAGGAATGTGGCTTCTTTAGCCTGGTGACAGTGTGTCTAACTTGAGGCCCCCCCTGTGGAGGGAGGGGGCGGAGAGTTCCATTGTTCCTTGATTATTCACAAGTTTGTAACTAAGATATAAACCAAGAAATGTACCATTAAAGTTAGTCTACTGGACCCTTCAAACGTAGCCTGTCTCGTTTATGGAAGGGAATGCAATGGGATTTATTCTGTGCCTCTTACAACTGGACCTAACTCTCCCTCTGGATCTCGTGGATGGGCTTATACTGGACTTACTTATATAGCAACTTGCCAGGGAAAAGGACGTCGTCAGCGGCTGATACCCTCTCCCTACTTGGGTAGCCGTTACAATTGTCATTAATGTCATAAATGCATTTATAATCGGCCGTATTAAAAAAAAAAAAATACATCCGGACATACTGATTCCTATATGCCTTCTCATCGCCGCTTCCGAGTTATGTTCGTCGAGGCTGGGCGTGCCTAATTGACAGGCATCCGACCGACGTATACAGCACGTCACGAGATGCCGAACGTCGGTTCGGCTCTATACGGCGCCTGCGCACCGACGTTCGGCTTCTTTCGGCATCTCGTGACGCGCTGTATGCGTTGGTCGGATGCCTGTCAATCAATTAGGCATGCCCATCCCCGACCATCATATCCGGAAGCAGCGATGAGAAGGCATATAGGAATCGGTATGTATGGACATATTTTTTTTTAAACGGCCGATTCTAATTGCATTTATGACATTAATGACAATGTTAAAAGTTTATTTTTAGGCGAACCTCCCCTTTAAGCCCTGTATTTTTGTGGTTTGAGGGGTGTCATCCATGCCCAGTTGTCCTTTGCTAAACTACTCAAGCCATCCCACTATCAAATCTCTACAACATAATGGCTAATCATTCTGTAGTCCAATATAAGACATAAAGGGATAAGCAGGCTTTATGAGATAACACAAGGGGCCAGATTCAGGTAGAGCAGAGCATCTTTGCTCTGGAGTAACGCATCTCATTTGCGTTACGCTGCTGAAATTTTAGGAGCAAGTGCTGTTATTCAGGAAGCACTTGCTCCTAAAGTTGCGGCAGCACATCGCAAATGAGCCGGCGGAATTCAAATTGGGCGGGTACGGGGCGTGTAGTATTCTAACTAAGCGCGATCCCGCCGCCAACGTACTGCGCATGCGTCGAGTGTCCAAACATCCCCGTGCGCATGCTCCAAATTCTGTGAATGAACGTCAATGACGTCACATTCCCATTCATGAACTTTTTACGCAAGCCACGTGATTTTTTTTTTTTCCCGACGCGATGACGACGCCTATACCTAACATAGGATATTCCAACCCCATGTAGGTATATCTATGCACCGCGTATCCCGTCCGGAAACGTCGTACCGTCATTGCGTCACGCCGGAATTCGATCGTGAATTGCCGATTTCCGCTCATTAACATATTTTTTGAGCGTAAATCGGCGGGAACGCCCCCGGCGCCATTTTTAAGTTGAAGTAACGATGCGATGGCGAAACTCAGTTACGCTGCTCGCATCGGAGCTTCAACCCGGCGTTTCTTGTTTTCTGGTTACAGAAAACAGAAACGCCGGCTCAAAGTCACAGTTAGGCTGGCGGATCACGGGATCCGCCAGCCTAACTGTTCCTGAATCTGGCCCAAGAAGTGTGCACTGGACACGGGACAGCTGTACATTATGGCCAAAATCAGGTTGTTTTTTCACTTAAAAAAACAGATAAAACAAGCCCCGGAAGATTTGGCTTCCCAATGACCAGGCCATTATTTGCAATACAGCACTGCGTCCCTTTAACTGACAATTGCGTGGTCGTAGGACGTCCTTCTTTCTTTTGGTGGTATTTGATCACCTCTGCGGTTTTTATTTTTTGTGCTATAAGCAAAAAAGAGTGACAATTTTGAAAAGAAGCAATATTTTTTTTACTTTTTGCTACAATAAATATCCCCAAAAAATATATAAGAAAACCATTTTTTTTCTCAGTTTAGGCCGATACGTATTCTTCTACATGTTTTTGGTAAAAAAAATTGCAATAAGCGTTTATTGATTGGTTTGTGAAAAAGTTATAGCATCTTCAAATTAGGGGATAGTTTTATGGCATTTTTTTTATTTCTTTTTATTAGTAATGGCAGCAATGTGCGATTTTTATCATGACTGTGACATTATGGTGGACACATCGGACACTTTTGACACTATTTTGGGATCATTGTCATTTATACAGCCAACAGTGCTATAAAAATGCGTTGATTACTGTGTAAATGACACTGGCAGGGATGGGGTTAACCACTAGGGGGCGATCAAGGGGTTAAGTGTGTCCTAGAGAGTGATTCTAACTGTGGGGGGGCTGGTCTCACTAGCACATGACAGAGATCACTGCTCCCAATGACAGTTAGCAGTAGATCTGTCATGTTGCTAGGCAGAACAGGGAAATGTTTTGTTTACATGGGCATCTCCCCGTTCTGCCGCTCCATGACATGATCGTGGGCACCCGGCAGACATCAAGTCTGCGGAACCCACGGTCACACTCACGGAGCACGCGACCACTATGCTACAATTTAAAGGGGACGTACAGGTACTTCCCTTTGCGCAGCCGTTCCATTCTTCAGACAAAAATAGTCATGCGGCGGTTGGCAAGCGGTTAATTAACAGACCCAAAGGGAGCAAATAAGAGAAGTTCATTGCTTTCGCAATAGTTCATAGCAAACACATAGTTTAAGTTCAGAGCTAACACGGGCTGAAAGGCTGACTGTATAATGCAGTATTGCATATATTATTTTTCCCAAAGTATGTAATTTTTATCTTTTCACTATAACATTCAGATATTTTGTAAGCAAAATTAAAGACCAAATGGAAGAGTTTTGTTCAAGCCCTGTTTCCAGATTTCTCTACTTTATATCTAACCCGACAGTGTATTAACATAATGTTATGTCATGTGCTGTTCCAATGTAAATTTGAAAATTACCTAGAAACAACTAAAAATATTATTTTATAAACAAGATATATCCTAACCGCTGCAATCGTGCTAAATTACGGAGAGGTTTTCCTGAGGAATAATTACTATACTGCCAGATTTGAATTCACACCGGTGCTGGCAGGCAGAAATGTAATATTTTTTCTGTACCTTAAACTGCGTGGAGGCTGAGAATTATCCAAGATGATTAATCAGAAACAAAATGCAGTGAGGGCATAAAAAGGGTTGTCACCGATGGCACTCTTTCCTTGCATAAAAAAGGAACAAATTGATTAAAATAATTAGCAAACAATTTTTTAATCATTAATGCATGTGACCTTGTCAGATATGAGATACATCTAAGGCAGGCCATAGACGATGCACATTTCCTTCCTGCAACCCTTGGTTTTAATAAACTTTGCCTGATTTCCCCATCAACACAGACAGTGCTGAATCCCTCCTACCGAGAAATTGTCTGCTCTCAGTGGGGAAGGCGGGCGGGAGAAGACGGTGATTATTGCTAGTGGCTATAGCAGCCGATAACGATTGTCACAAGTGAATCTGATTCTACCCAAGTTGATCAATTGATCAACTTGGTATATTCAGCCTGCCCACACATGGTTCGAATCTGAACCAGCTGAGATTTGAACCATCTTTGACTGGCCTAAAACCCCTAAGGTGGGGGGCTTGTAGATAGGTGCTGTAGTATGTTCTCTGACCTGAACGTGGCACAGCGCTGCTCCATCTTTGGAGGTGCCCCAGGATTCTGTAGTTGGATGTCGAATACAAATGGATAGTTGCCATTTGGGAAACCGTCCTTTTAGTGTTCTGTGTACACTGTTTATGTAAGTAATATTTTATGTCATCAATAAAAGTGTTGTTACTGTGCAATGAGAAGGGCTCTTCTTTACTCTAAGTGAAGATTGAACCCGCTGAGTAAAGATGGAACCCTACTTTGTCTGCAGACACCATAAAGACTTGGAACACCCAGATGACCAAGTGAGTTATAGCAGAACGGGGAAAGAGAATGAGCCTGAGGAAGTAAACTGTAGACGTAGGTCTGACTGCAGGCACTGACTACAGTGGAGGTAACCAAACTGAATTGTATGCTATTGAACCTCTTAGGCTGCATTTACACCTGAGCGTAGCGTTTTGCCGCAATTTTGTGGCGTTTTTTACGGTGTTTTGTCGCGCCATTTTTTACCGCAATTTTGGACATTCTAGGGTCACCAATGTAAAAACAGAAAAACACCCAAATACGCTCAATTAGAGCGACAAAAAAGGGTCCAGAACTTGTTTGAGCTTCAGGTGTCAGCCATTTTGGAGTGGCGATGTGAACCATCTCCATTGAGAATAATGTATTTTTTCCCCTCTAGCGTTTTGGAGCTTCAGGCGACAAAACGCTCAGGTGTGAATGCAGCCTTAGGCAATTACACATCATAACGATATAATGGCACAATGCCTGGCACATGTAAGGAGGTATGGCACTACCTCCATCCGCTTGTCTCCATCCGGGTTACCAGCTACACTACCTCCCTAATTGAATTAGATGGTCTGGAGTTTTACCCCCTTCTGTGCTTTAGAGCTCAACTGCTCTGTTTATCATAGAAGCCTCATATGCTGAGCTTTGGTCTCAGATTAAGTCTAGGTCCAGTTTATTTTTTACTGGCTGGTACTTATCTCACTCAGGACCATCTATTAGATAATAATTATATACAGTTAAGCACATCCCAAGCCATACTTGAAGGTTCCAAAACTATACTACAGTCAAAACACCTTTTAAGTTCCTATATAATTAACGCTCCTTTTAATAAATTACCCAAGCTCCTGAAGAAGCGATTCTCGCAGAACATGTAGGGCCAGATTCACAGAGCCATTACGCTGGCGTTACAGGAGATGCGCGGCGTACGTCTAAATCTGCGCATGCGTATCAATGCGCCGCATCCCCAAAACGATATACGTGTGAAATCTAATTTTTTTCGACCGGTGTAATTTCGATAGACCGGCGCATCCGTGCACGCAAAACTGCGCTAGACACACCATTGCTTTGCTATTCAAATATGCAAATGAGGGAGTTACGGGGATCCACAAAAGTAAGTTGGTGCAGTGCAGGCTACACGCTGTGTGCAACAGCTGCACGTCCTGTCTAAAATGATTCCATATAAAAGGTGGAATAAAATTAGACAATTCGTCTACATGTCAGCTAAAGCAACACTGTTAGTGAGGAGCTGAGCAGTCACACTTGCTGCACAACAAACTGTATGCCAACATGCCAGGGGCATCCATGCTCATAGCTATACTACTGACTTTAGATGAGCAAAGAAGGAGGAGGGCACGGAGGAGGGCACGGGAGAGGATTTTTTTTTTTTTAAACTTTTTATTTGCTTTAATAAACATTTAAAAAAAAAATATACATACATATATACATCAATACATAACATGCATACAAATTGCAAACACGGTCTCACTATCTTTCAATAGCCCTTTAAAACCTTGATGGATATAATAATCCAATCTGATACAAGCCCCTCACTCTTCAATTCACTCTTCAATCTCAATCTTTGGCATGAGTGATTCTGAGGTGTCTCGCATCTTCAGATTCACCCCTCATGCCATCCTGGAATTAACCACAACCCTGCAGGAGGACATCACCAGCCCAACATATGACACCACCCATGACAGCTACATATACAATCCTAGCCCCATCCCCACAGATTTCAAACAGAACATGTATGGGGACAGCTGGCTGGTTGGTGAGTGACATGGGTGGCAGGCATGACTGTCCCCCCCATGATGCTGAAATCACAAGGGGCACATGCACTACTAACATCCTCCTGTCTTATCCCTTTAGGGTGACTCTGCATATGCACTGGGACCCCATCTCATGACTCCTATCCGGAACCCCCCATGGTACCCTGTTGTATTCCCCAAACTTTGTATCATCGGTGCATGTTGCATGCTGCACAACTTTGCAGTGATAAAGGGCCTGGAGATTGACATAAGTGATGACCTGACCCCCGAACCAGACAACCCCCCCCTAACCGAGGCTACCCCGTCTTCTGAGGGGAGAGCAGCCAGGAGACAGCTCACATTAGGCATCTTTGCACGTTAAACACATACATTAATCATGGCACAATGAGAATGCATGCATGCACACCACTGTGGTCCCTAGCACAGACACATCACATCCTCATCAAATTGGATTAGCACAAGCCCACCATGCAGAACTTGTGAGCAGCGACGCCACGGCTCCAATTATGTCACTGTACATTCATACACCATTCACACGGACCTGCCCAGCAAAAATATAATTTAAAAAAACACAGAAAAGATAAAAATCATTCTGAAAAACAGTCCCCAAATATCTCAAAGACACATCACAAACAAACAAACGCTAATAAACAACAGAACAAAAGCACCTTGCTGTATAGGAAGGGATACAAAGGGATGTACTTTTGCAAAGGAAGGGCGTTTTTGTCTGTCTATTTAAGCACTCTGCGTAGCTCACTAAGTTGCCCGGGTCCACTTTCAATTTCACTGATTGCGCCGTTCCCGAGTTGTGAGCATGCGCAGAGAGGTGCTGACCATGGTCTGCTTCATGTGCGCATGCGCGATCCGGCCGGCCCTTCATTTGCATGGGGTCACGGCTCATTTCAATGTAACACGCCCATGTCCTTCCCAATTTGAATTACTCCGCCTTACACCTCGGGAATTACGTTGCACCGGTGCAAAATTCTGCGCAAATACTACGAGTATAGGGTAATTGCGCCTCTACATTGCGCCGGTCTAACGTAAAGGAGGTGCGCTACGCCGGTCAAAAAATGCGCCAATGTACCTGAATCTGGCCCATAGTGCTTAAAGGGGTTGTAAAGGATTTTTTTTTAATAAGCATCATTTACCTGCAGACATTCTTCTTTTCACTTCCTCATTGTTTAGTTTTTGCTCAGAAGTTGCTCTATTTCTTCTCTGTTCTGTTCACTTCCCGCTTGTCTGATTGTTATTCACCACTGTGAAGGGAGGCTTTACTGCGGTGATCAGTGACGTGCTCGCCCCCTCTTGGGAACTACATCTGTGCGGCAGGATGCTCGCTACGTGTTCGACTTCAAGGAGGTGTGAATTACTGGGCGTGCCGCAATGTATGCTGGGAAATGTAGTTCTTACACGAACGAGCGCCGCAAACCAGGAAGTGAATGAGAGAATAGAAACTAGAATGCCGGAGGTGATATGGATGAAGGAATTTAATAGGTATTTACTTGTTTTTTTTTAACAGAATCATTACACTATTCTGTCTGTCTACCTTGCAGACATTCATTTTAGCCCATTTTTTTTTCCTTTACAACTCCTTTAAGTTATTCCTATATTACAGTTTAGTCATACATGTTAATTGTGACATGTTTTGACACGCACAACTAAAATTGGAGAGTTTTAGTCATTAATGTAGCAACCCTGCAGTTTTTTAATATGTTGTGTTTTTTTTTTTTTTTTCCTATTTAGAATATACTATGTATTAAATTGTTAATAAAAAATATTGTTCTTTATCTTATAATTTGTGCCTAAAAAGTAATTTTTTTTTCACTTCTAACATTTTGACCCATGTAAGGAGATTTGTTTGATTGGGTAAAGTGCTTGAGAAATTTCGTCTGACACTTATGCCTTGTACACACTGTCGGACTTTTGACCGTGCAAAAGTCTGCCGTGAGTCCTTTGTAAGTCTGATGGAAAGAAAGAGAACAGGTTCTCTATCTAAGGTCCGTCGGACTTCCGAAAAAAAAAAAGTCAGATGGTGGCTACACACTGCCGGACTTTCCCAGGAAAAAAGCCTGTCTGACTTTTTTACTCAGAAAATCTGACCGTGTGTACGAGGCATTAGAATATATCAGTAAGAGAAAGAGACCGCCGCTCCAGATGAGTGCACCTCGGTGGTGAGTGTGGACTCAGAAAAATCCAATGGGTGCAGGCAATGCACGAAGCAAAAATGGAAACAAGAAGGTATGGACAGCCGCACTCCGATAAATGTAAAAAACAATAAAAACCTTTAATCCAGTAAAAAAACACTGCACAAACAGAAAAACAGCAAACGGTGGGATGATATAGCTGACGCGTTTCACATTGTTGTACAATGCTTAGTCATAGCTAGGAACAACATAAAAAACAATCTCATTTATAGTATTCCAAAGAAAAAAGTCAAAAAGTAATGTGGTGAGTCCAGTCTGTGATTGGTCCGAACTGATTGCAGTAATCCCATGCATCTGTGGGTAGACACAGCGGAGAGAGACGACACCCATTGGAACCAGGTGAACAGAAATTCAAAGATCAGCTGACAAAAAGTAAAAAAAATATTATAATAAATGAATAAAAGAGTAAAAAAGTAAAAAACACACAATTATACATAAGTCAATAGAAGTAAAGTGACAACAATCGTAGCATCTGCTTGTGTAACCAGGTGAAGGTGTGGATGTGAAAACGTAAAAAAAAAAAAAAATTGTCAGTATGCTGGCTAGCATATAGAAAAAAATTAAAATAAATGTTATGTGTAAATATGTGGGATGGAGTGAGTAATCGAAATCGTGAAACCATCCGATTGATCTGATGTGTTTATATGTGAAACCCCAATATCATGGTATATGTAAAAAAATGCTGGATGGTATAGTATCCTGCAAGTGAAATTGTCATGAATGGAAGATAATAAACTCGTGTGTACTTCACTACAGTGTGTGGCGTGAGAAAAAGTGACAAAATATGAGCAATAAAATAGTGCGTGAATGTGTGACAAGCAGGAAGAAGGAAAAAAAATTAAAATAAAGAAAAAATAAAGTAAATAATAAAGAATTGTCAGTATGCTGGCTAGCATATAGAAAAAAAATGTAGCCAGCATACTGACTTTTTTTTTTTTTTTTTTTTACGTTTTCACATCCAGACTTACACCTGGTTACACAAGCAGATGCTACGATTGTTGTCACTTTACTTCTATTGACTTATGTATAATTGTGTGTTTTTTACTCTTTTATTCATTTTATTATAATATTTTTTTTACTTTTTGTCAGCTGATCTTTGAATTTCTGTTCACCTGGTTCCAATGGGTGTAGTCTCTCTCTGCTGTGTCTACCCACAGATGCATGGGAATCAGTTCGTACCAATCACAGACTGGACTCACCACATGACTTTTTGACTTTTTTCTTTGGAATACTATAAATGAGATTGTTTTTTATGTTGTTCCTAGCTATGACTAAGCATTGTACAACAATGTGAAACGCATCAGCTATATCATCCCACCGTTTGCTGTTTTTCTGTTTGTGCAGTGTTTTTTTTACTGGCTTAAAGGCTTATATTGTTTTTTACATTTATCGGAGTGCGGCTGTCCATACCTTCTTCCTTTTTTATTAGAATATATCACATGTGGTTATGTATCCATCCATATCTCCATGCTTTATTTTACTGAAAAATTACTTTAAAAATCACTCTCCTATTATTTCTGGTCATGGCCATCTTAAGTAAAAGCAGATTAATTATGTAAAATGTAATTCCTGGAATCCACCTGCCCTTAGCTTGGGCATGCATGCAGGAGGGTGTGCTTGCCTAAGAAGACCCCTCCTTCTCTCCTGAAGACTCCCGAGATGCATGAAATCATTTTCCTAGGCCTGGAAACCAGCAAGCAACAGAAGAAATGTAAAAAAAAATATTAAGACTAGTAAATATTATGGGCCAGATTCTCAGCGGCGCTACGCCTGCGTAAACGGATTTGCGCGGCGTAATTGTAAATGTGCGCCTGCGTATCGATGCGCGGTAAACACAGAACCACATACGCGAGAAAATATTTTTCGTCTGAGCCGCGAAAATTCTTTAAGCTAGCGCGGCGTAGGCGCATAGTTACACATCGTAAATATTCAGTTCCCATTGAATTAGCATGCAAATATGCAAATGAGGGAGATGCGCGGATTCCCGAAACTACGCGTGTTCGGCGTTGGCTACTCGTGGTGCGCGTAACACGAAAGCCTTGAGTAAACATACCCCTCATAAAAGCACGGGTAACTTTGCTCAAGACCGTGTGCAAGTCAGCTGGAGAGCAACTACAGCAGCACCATAACGGACGAGCTGAGCAATCACACTTACTGGACAACACATTCGTATGCCAACATGCCAGGGGCAGCCATGGTCTTATCACTACTAATGTATGCAGAGGAAGAGGAGCATAGAATGAGGAGGAGGAGGGGGGCACGTGAGAGGATCTACCGAGCGCGCATGAGCCTCTTTGGCATGGGGGATGAGGAGGTGTATCGCATCTTCAGATTCAGCCCTGCTGCCATCCTGGAACTAACCACAGCCCTGCAGGATGACATTACCAGCCAGACACACCGCTCACATGCACTGCAGCCACTGGTGAAGGTCCTGGCAACACTCCATTTCCTGGCCAGTGGATCATTCCAGCGTACAAGTGGAGTGGTGGCTGGGATGTCACAAACCAGCATAAGCAGATGTCTGCACCAGGTTGTCCCCGCAATCCTCAGACGCATGTCCCACCACATCATCAGACCCACCACTGAGCACCTGCGGCAGAAGGCAATGACAGATTTCTACAGAATTGATGGATTCCCACGCACCATCGGGCCATTGATTGCACACATGTGGGACTCCAGCCCCCCAGTGCCACAGAGCACATATACCACAATCGGAACCATTGGCACTCCATCAACGTACAGGTGATAGCCGATGCCAAATACCTCATATGGCACGTCCGTGCCAAAGACCCCGGGTCCAGCCATGACCGCTACATATACCGTCAAAGCAACATCCCAGAAGATTTTGAGCAGGACATGTATGGGGACAGCTGGCTGGTTGGTGAGTGACATGGGTGGCAGGCATGACTGTCCCCCCCCCATGATGCACACATCACAAGGGGCACATGCATGACTAACATCCTCCTGTCTTTTCCCTTACAGGTGACTCTGCATATGTACTTGGACCCCATCTCATGACTCCTTTCCGGAACCCCCAAACCAGAGGAGAGAGAAGATACAATGAAGCACACATCAAAACCTGTACAGTGGTGGAGTGCACATTTGGCCTCCTGAAGTCCCGTTTCCGATGCCTGGATAAGTCTGGGGGGGCCCTATTGTATTCCCCCAACTTTGTGGGTCAGATCATCGGTGCATGTTGCATTCTGCACAACTTTGCCATGAGAAAGGGCCTGCAGATTGCCATATGTGATGACCTGACCCCCCAACCACACAGCCCCCCCCTGCCAGAGGAGACCCCATCAGCTGATGGAAAAGCAGTCAGGAGGGTCCTCGTGTTACGAATCTTTGACCGTTAAACACACACATACAGCATGGCACACAGACAATGCACGCGTGTACATCACTGTGGTCCCTAGATCACACACCCCACATCCACATCACATTGGATTAGCCCAAGTCCAGCATGTAGGACTTGGGAGCAGCAACGCCACGTCAAGGCCCCAATGATGTCGCTGTCCATTCATACACCATTCACACAGCCGTGGGGATAACTTCTCCCCAACGGCCGAGGGTGACACCCCTTACTGGCAGGAGTGCCACCCCCTCACATTCACACACCATTCACACTGCACCGTGTGCAGTATCAATTAAAAAAAAAAGCTCTTACCCAGAGCATAATAATAAAAAAATAAAAAAGCTCTTACCCAGAGCATAATAATAAAAAAGCTCTTACCCAGAGCATAATAATAATATAAAAAAAAAGCTCTTACCCAGAGCATAATAATAAAAAAATAAAAAAGCTCTTACCCAGAGCATAATAATAAAAAAATAAAAAAGCTCTTACCCAGAGCATAATAATAATAAAAAAAAAAGCTCTTACCCAGAGCATAATAATAAAAAAATAAAAAAGCTATTACCCAGAGCAAAATAATAAGAAATAAAAACATTAATGGGCCTGGCGGGGGCTCTGCCTGGTGCCACGGCTCCTGCCCCTCACTTGCCTGGGGGCAGCCACAGGTGGGGGGGGGGGTAGCAGGTGGAGGAGGAGCATCCCCACGTCCCTCCCTGGCTGCCTGCATGCCCTCCAGGGCAACCGCTATGCGGGTCTGCACAGCAGTCTGCTCCTCGACTGCAAGGCGCAGGGCATGAACCTCCCCTACAAGGTCGGAGGTGGTCGCCTGCAGCTCCCCCAGGCTGGTCAACGTTGCTGCGCTGTTGCCAGCAAGGTCTTGGATGGCATCTGTAAGGTGTCCCGAGGAGGCCAGGCTGTCAGCCAGGCGCCTCATCTCCTCCACGACCTCTGACAGGTGCCGATTTTGCTGGTCCTGCTGTCTGGCCAGCTGTTCCGGCAGGACCTTATGAACACCCCTGGTCTTGCACGTCGCCTTCCGGGGAGTGGCAGGGGACCGGGCATAAGGGACTGGAGAGGTTGGGGGGGAGACACTGAGGGGTTTGATAAAGATGGGGGGATAACCTGGGCTGGTCCGGGCAACCCATCATCCTCCTCCAAAACAGGGTACAGGTCCTGGTCCTGGTGTACGACATCCTCCTCAACCACCTCCTCCGTTGAGGTGTGCCCACTTCCCTCCAAGTCCTGTTCCAGGGGGGCAGCCAGAGGGACTGGATGCTCGGGCGATGGATCCTGACGGGCCCTGGCAGCCACAGATGGCCCCGCTCCCTCCTGCACATCTGTGGATGACACAAAAGATGCCCATGTTGGTTGACCCACACACTTGGCACATGTTCCCTTCCACCCCCACACATGCTACACAACAGATAGAATATAAAACACACTTACCTGTCCTCAGGGCTGGCTTTTCGGACTCATAGCCCCCAACTCCCTCAATCTGCTCCGTCTGCAGGCAGCGGGCAACCACCTTCTCCTCCTCAGTCAGGCGGACGGTGCAGGGTGGGCCCCCTCCAGTGCCCCTGGCATGCCGAGCAATCGCAGCCAGCTTGCCCTTCACGAGACGCCGCAGGTCATTCATTTTCTTTTGAATGTCCTGCGGTGTCCGGACCTCATGAGAGAGGGCATTCACTTGGCACGCGACCTTCATTAGGATCTGATCCCTCCGGGACTTGCTGGTCCGGGCACTGTCAGCACCATGGAGCCGCGAGTCATATTTCTCCATTGCCCTCACAACAATGGCCCTCTCCTCTGGGGAGAAATTTTTCTTCCTCCTCTCCTTAACAGCACTTGTCATTTTGTCCTGCACAGACTTTGGCCGTCACTATCAAGAAAATGGGAGACGTTTGCGCTGCACGGGCGCATGTGTGGGCGCATTATATACCCTGCGCCGGCGAATCGTAGGGAGGCTTTGCGCATGCGCAGAAGGCATCCACGTCACGGCGCGGGTCAACCACGTCACGGCGCGGGTCATCCACGTCACAGCGCATGCTCCGTTCGTCCCGGCCTGCATTTGCATGGGGTCAAGCTTCATTACAATGCAACACGCCCACTTCCCTCCTACTTTGTTGTTGCGCTGGATTACGCCGATGATTTTACGCGACGCAGGCGCATCTTGGAGCGCATTTACTTAGGTAATACGGTACTTGCCACTCCGTGTTACGTCGGCGTAGTGCATCTGAGATGCGCAACGCCTGCATAATTAGGCGCGCATCTACGAGAATCTGGCCCTTTATATTTTCCTATGGATTTACTAATGCTAGCAGCATACAGATTAAAAATACTCCATATTGGTTGAGAGAGTGAAGTTCCACTTTAAAAAGTTCCGCTTTAATAACAGCCACATATGTCTCTATGGTTGGTTGAGCCTGTATTGTAATTTTATATGATTTTAAATGGAACTTGCACTGCAATTACAGATTATTGCGCAATACCTGACACATATACAGGAGTATTTGTGATTGGGCAAAGGTACTGGAGAGATCATGTCTGCCATTGAGAGTTTATTACCTGTGGAGAAGGTAATAACTGATCATATGGATGGCAGTGGAGCTTTTTTAATAACAACCAATTATGTCTCCATGATTGGATGAACCTTTATTGCGATTTATGTGATCTTGAATGGAACATTGTAGAAAAGAGATCAGAAGAAGCACCGGCATATTTTAATTGATTTATATGTTTTAGATGTCTATTAAACGTAAACCATTTTTCTTAGTCCATTCATTATTCTTTTCATTCTTTCATTTAGATATACAATTCAACGATGCTGAACCACTCTATGGTGACTTACAGACTTGTGTTATAGTCAAGACTTTCCTTCCCACTACTCTACTTGATGGTATTTGAAATCAAAGTAGACAATTATCCATAATAAACATAGTTGGATAGTAATCCTCTAATAACGAGGTGCTTAATGTACCAGATAGTCTGTTTGAAAACCTGGGCCTTGGATAATTAGCTCTATTGTCTTTTAAAAGTGTTTTAAGCAATTCCATTAACTGTTTATTAAAATGCTCCACTTACAAACTAGTGAGGCACAGAACTCAAGGTATTAAAAAAAAAAAAAAAACACACATAGACTTACTTGCATGTAATCTATTAAAATACTGTTAAATCTAAAATATTAATACGAAATCAAACATTTATTAGTAGACATTCTTATGCTGTGTACACACAACCGTTTTTCGGGTTCTAAAAAATGACGTTTTTAATGGTCTAGAACAAGGATCTCCAAACTACGGCCCTCCAGCTGTTTCGGAACTACATTTCCCATGAGGCATTGTAAAACTCTGACATTCACAGACACGACTAAGCATTATGGGAATTGTAGTTCCTGAACAACTGGAGGGCCATAGTTTGGAGACCCCTGGTCTAGAAAAAGCAACATTCATTAAACGGCCTTGCCTACACACAATCATGAAAAAAAAAAATGCTCTAGTAAAGCGTGGTGACGTACAACACGTACGACAGCACTATAAAGGGGAAGTTCCATTCTGATGACGCCACCCTTTGGGCTGCTTTAGCTGATTTTGTGTTAGTAAAAGACGATTCGCGCTTTTCAGTCTGTTACAGCGTGATGAATTTGCTTACTCCATTACGAACGGTAGTTTTACCAGAACGAGCACTCCCATCTCATAACTTCTGAGCATGCACGGTTTTTTCACGTTGTTAAAGCCCACACACGACCATTTTTTACAACCTAAAAACGACACACGATCATTTTTAATGACATTAAAAAAAACGTCATTTTTTAGAACCTGAAAAACAGTCGTGTGTACGCGGCATTATTATTGTGGTTTAGGATTATGGTCTTGTAATGCTGCATCGTGGGTTCATTTGCGTGAATTTCTTTATGTTCACTACATGTTTTCTTCTGAGAACTCCTTTTTAAAACTGCATTTACTCAATAGTTGGCTAACCGCATTCACCTCATTTAAAGTCCCAGGGCGATCTCCTGATTTTTGTCTATCACATAAAAACCCAATAAATAAAATGTCTGTTTTTGGTTGTAACATGACAAAATGTGGAAAATGTCAAGGGGTATGATTTTTCAAGGCACTATATGTAGCATCAGCCGTATACAGTGCTGTGTTTCCGGAAGTATGGCGGGGTCTTCCTCTCCGACTAATGAAATAAAATTGAGTCGGGTTGAGCGTTGACAGGAAGCCTTGTATTCTATGATGGCATCCACCCATATTTCCACCTTCTGCCCATCAGACGAAGCCTTGAACTCATTCAGAAAATACAAAGCTTCATGTGAATGGCTGAGCAGCATTCAACCTGGATCAATATTGTTTCGGGAGCCGACAGGAAGTCCCTATACTACTGCTGGAACACAGTGCTGATACTACATACAGTTTAGACCAGGGTTTGACAAATTTGCTTGAAATCTAGGAGCCAGCTAAATAAGTTAGGAGCCAGAAAACGCACTCCGTCCTGCCGAGCTCACGCGCAGAAGCGAACACACACGTGAGTAGCGCCCGTATATGTAAACAGTGTTCAAACCACACATGTGAGGTATCGCCGCGATTAGTAGAGCGAGAGCAATGATTTTAGCCCTAGACCTCCTCTGTAACTCAAAACATGCAATCTGTAGACATTTAAACATCGCCTATGGAGATTTTAAAGGGTAAAAGTTTGTCGCCATTCCACAAGCGGACGCAATTTTGAAGCGTGACATGTTGGGTATCAATTTACTCGGCGTAACATTATCTTTTACAAAATAAAAAAAATATTTGGCTAACTTTACTGTTGTCTTATTTTTTAATTAAAAAAGTATATCCCCCCCCCAAAAAAAAAGTGCGCTTGTAAGACCGCAGCGCAAATACGATGTGACAAAGTATTGCAACGACCACCATTTTAATATCTAGGGTGTTAGAATAAAAAATATATATATGGTTTGGGGGTTCTAATTAGAGGGAAGGAAATGGCAGTGAAAACACTGGATAGCTCTATTAGAATTGCTTGTTTACTTGTCATGCCAACGGTGACCACAAGATGGCGCCAGATCACAGAAGGAAGCTTAGGCCTGCAGAAGGCCGCAAAGCCGGCGAGGGAGGTGGGTGTGCACGGAGAAACAGTATGAGGCAGGAGACACAGGTAATTGAGGCTGCGGCTTTGCGGCCTTCTGCAGGCCTAAGCTTCCTTCCCCGGGCACCAGGTTGCTAATTTTAGTTGCATTTGCGACCCGCGCCCGGATTTTGTCGAACCCTGGTTTAGACAGTGTTCCCAATGGGCGCAGCTGTTTTTGAAGGTAACAGTTTGAACCAGGAAATGCAGCCTCCACATCTAAGGATTGGTGAGCTGCAGCATGATACATTTTTGTTTTTTGGGGGTTTAGATATGCTCCAAGGAAACTGTAAAAATTGTTTGTTTTTTTTATTTGAAAATTGCAGCTTCTTTCAGTCTATATATAGGATTATATTATGCATATGAAAGCAACAGATAATATGAACACCAGTGAAATAAAAAGCTTTATATCCAAGAGACTGGAAAATGCTGGATGAATTCTGATTTCACAGAAGTGATAAACGTAGCAACATATTTATATATTTGTACTTGAATTTGGTTTTCATATGTAATTTGCATTATCTTAGGTGACTTCAAACAACGATTTACAGCAGATGAAACACTCTAAACTCACTTTCAAAACTAGGCAAGCTGCCTAAAAACTGAAACTTACAGACCTTAAATTTCCTCTTTATATTTTATCCAGCAGCAGTAAAACTGCATGTATAATTGGTTGTGCACTCAGTTCCATTACTCACATTACAGTCAGTCTGGAAAGTCCACCTTCCCGACCAGAAGGTGCCATCTTGACATACTCATTCATGCACTTGACTGTACAAATCGGTTAACGTTGCAGAAATAAGTATGTTAAGTCAGATAAGAAGCAAGTACAGCATTCGATGTGTCTCTGCAATATTTCACCTTTATAAATGACCCATACAGGGTTTTTATTCATTTTCGAAAGACATGGAAAGCATCCATTGTAGGTCAGTATGCCCACAGAGAGGAGAGTGTCTCTTCAAAAGTCACTTACTTATTCCTGTGTAATTACAACTCTATTTCAAACTCATTTGTAAAGTCTCAGGCTGGTAATGACTAGATGTTGCCTGCACAGTTTATCAAACTGCAGTGGCAGATCTGTTAAGGTTCCTCAGTTTGGTCAGTTGCCTTTGGCAATTCATCATTTTATAATATTATATGCAATCACAGTGATGTGGCTGCTTCTCGCTCTCTCATGTACACTTGGGTTTTGTCTTTGCAGAACACCATTCAAAATGTAATAAGTGACAAGCTGTGGCAGCAAATGTGAGGCTATACAGCCATCCACACATATACAGTGCCTGCTGCCGAGAATGTGTTTTTAGCGCGACAGCATCGCGCTGACTCTCGGCGACAGGGTGCTGACATCTCGCACTCGCTGGAATAGTAAAAGCACATTCCAGCGAGCGCGTCATAGAAGCGACGGGGATCCGACGTGGATTCCCGCCAATTCTACACGTGGGCGGCGTTTGTTATGAATCCTGAAGGGAAAGTCCCCGCCGGATTTAAAAAAAAAAATCCGGAATGGGTTCCCCCCTCAGGAGTATACCGGGCCCTTAGGTCTGCAAGGAGACCCCCCTACGCCGATCCCCACAATCCATACCAGACCCGTATCCAAAGCACGCCAGCCGGCCGGTCAGGAGGGGAGTGGGGGCGAGCGAGCGCCCCCCCCCCCCCTCCTGAGCCATACCGGGCAGCATGCCCTCAACATGGGGGGGTCAGGTGCTCTGGGGCAGGGGGGGCGCACTGCGGCCCCCCCACCTCAGAGCACCCTGTCCCCATGTTGATGAGGACAGGGCCCCTTCCCGACAACCCTGGCCATTGGTTGTCGGGGTATGCGGGTGGGAGGCTTATCGGAATCTGGGAGCCCCCTTTAATAAGGGGGCCCCCAGATACCAACCCCCACCCTAAGTGAATTAGTATGGGGTACATTGTACCCCTACCCATTCACCTGCAAAAAAAAGTGCAAACACAAATAAACAACACAGGGTATTAAAATATTTTATTATAGTTGGCCGCCAGGGGGGGGTGTGTATGGTCGCTTTTATAAAAGCGCCCCCCCCGGCTGCCTTCTCCTGACATCTGCGGGGGGTGGGTGCCGCTGCGGGGGTCTTCTCCTGCTCTTCGGGGGTCTTCTCCGCTCTTCGGGGGTCTTCTCCACTCTTCGGCGTCTTCTCTGCTCTTCTTCCGCTCTCCGGGGGTCTTCTCCGTTCTTCTTCCGCTCTCCGGGGGTCTTCTCCGCTCTCCGGGAGTCTTCTTCTTCAGGACTGGCCGCCGCTATCTTCGTGTGTTAGCTCAATTACTAGCGGCGGCGAGTCCGGTCTTCCGTGATGTCTTCTTCTTCTTCCCTCTTCTTCTCCAGATGTTGACATAACGCTTCCTCTCGCTGTTCTGCCGGGCGCGCGGCTCGCAGCGACTTATATAGGCCTATCTTGTGACGTCGCAGTCCCATCATGCTCCGGTAGGTACCACGTGGGTAGGTAGCACGTATGTAGGTACCACGTGGTACCTACCGGAGCTTGATGGGACTGCGACGTCACAAGATAGGCCTATATAAGTCGCTGCGAGCCGCGCGCCCGGCAGAACAGCGAGAGGAAGCGTCGTGTCAACATCTGGAGAAGAAGAGGGAAGAAGAAGACATCACGGAAGACCGGACTGGCTAGTAATTGAGCTAACACACGAAGATAGCGGCGGCCAGTCCCGAAGAAGAAGAAGACCCCCGGAGAGCGGAAGAAGAGCGGAGAAGACCCCCGGAGAGCGGAAGAAGAGCGGAGAAGACCCCCAGAGAGAGGAAGAAAAGCGGAGAAGACCCCCGGAGAGTCTTCTTCTTCTTCGGGACTGGCCGCCGCTATCTTCGTGTGTTAGCTCAATTACTAGCGGCGGTCAGTCCGGTCTTCCGTGATGTCTTCTTCTTCTTCTTCCCTCTTCTTCTCCAGATGTTGACATGACGCTTCCTCTCGCTGTTCTGCCGGGCGCGCGGCTCTCAGCCTCTTATATAGGCCTATCTTGTGACGTCGCAGTCCCATCATGCTCCGGTAGGTACCACGTGGGTAGGTAGCACGTACGTAGGTACCACATGGTACCTACCGGAGCTTGATGGGACTGCGACGTCACAAGATAGGCATATATAAGTCGCTGCAAGCCGCGCGCCCGGCAATACAGCGAGAGGAAGCGTCGTGTCAACATCTGTCGGGAGAAGCCCGCCGGGGGGGGGGGGGGGGGGGGCGCTTTTATAAAAGCGACCATACACACCCCCCCCTTGGCGGCCAACTATAATAAAATATTTTAATACCCTATGTTGTTTATTTGTGTTTGCACTTTTTTTTGCAGGTGAATGGGTAGGGGTACGATGTACCCCATACTCATTCACTTAGGGTGGGGGTTGGTATCTGGGGGCCCCCTTATTAAACGTGGGCCTACTATCATGCATGTACACCTTGTTGACTGAGTCAGAAGCCCCACAAGAACTAGATTTTGTAAAGGCATGGGACAGGGACTTGGGGATTAAATTCTCTCAGACTCAGAAAAATAAGATTTTCTTATTTACGCACAAGGCGTCAATGGCCTCCAGATATCAGGAGGGGGATATAAAATACTGACTAGGTGGTACAGAACTCCAGTACTATTAAAACGGATTTTTCTTTCTCGTACATCACGGGACACAGAGCGGCATATTCATTACTATATGGGTTATATGGAGTACCTTCAGGTGTGGACACTGGCAATCTCAAACAGGAAGTCCCCTCCCTATATAACCCCCTCCCCTAGAGGGAGTCCCTCAGTTTTTTCGCCAGTGTCTTAGGTGTTGGTCACGGAATAGCTTTGCTCCACATCCTTGGGATTAAGGGCGGGCTAACCGGATCTGTCCAAGGAGCCTCAGTGCCAAAGTGGACAGTACCCGGGCCCCAAACCGTGGGGTTTTGCCTATAATGCTCCTCTTTGGAGGGCTGGACCCTGGGCCCAGGACTTGGAGTTTGTAAAAACCATAAGTGCCTGTTTGCCAGGGTGCTATATA
Source organism: Rana kukunoris (assembly GCA_029574335.1). NCBI lineage: Eukaryota > Metazoa > Chordata > Amphibia > Anura > Ranidae > Rana > Rana kukunoris. The sequence goes on from CM056051.1 coordinate 81,783,857, forward strand.
GGTCCAGGACAGTGGGTACCTTCATAGGACCCCAGGGCCTGAAGGTCTACTACGCTACCCACGGAGATGGGAGAAGATTGGATCGTTTTGCTGGACAAACATCCTGCAGCATGGAGCAGGTAAGGGGGAGCCTGCGGGACTTGGTTCGACAGCAGGCTCTCCGGGGTAACCTAAAAGGGGGGATAGCCTAAGTATGCTCTGCATTGGCAACCTTGCTCACTATGTCTGAGACAGGATGACCCCTTTTTTCCCCCATCACTAGGTTCCCCTGTCTAAGAATGTGTTGCTAGCTAACCTGCTGCTTTCTTCCTAGGACTGGTAAGGATCCCTATGGGGCCTTTTGGAGAGTCCTACCTGGCCGGGGGTTTGAATCTGCCGCCTGATACTGCAGTCCTGGGTCTCCAGCAGCGCGGCTCCTCCATGTTCCTCCTGTTCCGGCATACGCGCGCGCGCGTCTTATAGACGTTTTTTCGCGCCGTTCAGAGAGGAGGGCGGGGGGGGGGGGGCGTGCCTGCGGCGTCATACAGGGGGCGCGCCTTGTGCTGTTATAGATCAGCAGGCATTGTCAGTGCTCAGTCTGAGGCTGATTTCAGAAGGAGAGGACGCAGAGCGGCAGAACAGTGACTCCCGGTGGCGGAAGAGGGGTAGTACATGCTGGACTTTGTTCCAATGCCTTTTTTGTTAAGCCAAGAAATTCCCCTTTTTGCAGCAGGTTGGAGGCTGGCAAACTAAGTTTGGGGTCACTGTATGTTTTAAAAAAAATATATATATATAATATATATTTAAAAAAAAAAAAGAAAAAAAAAAAAGAAAAACATACGGGGCCCCATCAGTTTTTGGGCATTAGTGATCTATTGTCCCCTAAGCTCTGGTTTTGTACTCCTGGCCACTACAGTCTGTTGTTGTTGGCGGAGTCCCTCGATTTTGTATTATGGCTTCCAAAGGTTCGGGGTTAAAGGGTACAAAGAAGCCCGGTGGAAAACATACATATGTTTAAAGATCCGGTTGATAAACGGTTAGAGACACTTTTAAAAGCATCCTTTGCTACGGCAGGAGCAGTGGTACAGCCAGCTGTGGCTGCAATTGGAGTTTGTCAGGCGTTAAAAGACCAGACAAAAGAAATGTTAAAGGACATGCCTACCCAACAAGCAGAAGAGTTTTCTGACATTCCCAGAGCTCTGTGTTTTGCTGTAGATGCTATAAAAGATTCCATCCAGCAGGCCTCTCGTTTATCACTATTTTTGGTGCACATGAGAAGGCTCTTATGGTTGAAGAACTGGGCGGCGGAGCCCCCATGCAAAAAGCTTCTGGCAGGGTTTCCCTTCCATGGAGGACGACTCTTCGGAGAGGATCTGGATAAATATATTCAGACTATTTCAAGTGGCAAGAGTACCCTTTTACCGGTCAAAAAGACATTCCGGGGTCCTACATTTAAAAGGCAGCTCTTTCCTGTCTCGGGGCCCTCAAATTCCAGGCAGTATCGACGGCCGCCTGCACGATCCAACGTTAACAGTAGATCGCAGGGACAGGCCCCTGGGGGTAAGAGGCCATGGTATCGCAAGCCGACAAAGACAGCCCCTAAGTCTGCCTTATGAAGGGGCGCCCCCACTCTCGTGGGTGGGGGGAAGGCTTCGTTTCTTCTCAGAAGTTTGGGAAGCCAAGATCCCCGACAAATGGGTCCGGGCATCTGTAACCACAGGCTACAGACTGGAGTTTCTAAGGTGTCCTCCGCCTCATTTTCAAGAATCAAGGCTACCAAAGGATCCAGCAAGGAAGGCCTCATTGCTGGCAGCTTTGGATCACCTGCTTTGCCAGGACGTAATAATAGAGGTGCCAGCCCAAGAGCAAGGGCTAGGTTTCTATTCCAATCTCTTTGTCATACCAAAGCCCAACGGCGATGTCAGGCCAATCTTGGACCTAAAAAGGTTAAACGGTTACCTAAGGGTTCGTTCCTTCCGGATGGAATCCATCCGGTCAGCAGCCGCCGCGCTTCAGAGGGACGATTTTCTGGCCTCCATAGACATAAAGGATGCTTACCTTCATGTACCAATCTTTCAGTCGCATCAAAGATTTTTACGCTTCGCGGTGGGGCAGCGACACTTCCAATTCAGGGCGCTCCCCTTCGGGCTGGCCACGGCCCCCCGGGTATTCACGAAGATCCTAGCCCCAGTTCTGGCCAATTTAAGGATCCAAGGGGTCACAGTCCTAGCATACTTGGACGACCTTTTAATCATAGATCACTCACGGCCGGGTCTGCAACAGGCAGTAAACCTCACGGTTCGGTACCTCGAAGGATTCGGCTGGGTCCTAAACCGGGGAAAGTCAGCGTTCCAGCCTACAAAGCAGTTGGAATACCTCGGCATGAGGTTAGACACAGAACAGCAAAGGGTGTTCCTGCCCCTTGTAAAGATCGAGGCTATCAAGGGGTTGGTTCAGTTGGTTCTAAGCAAGAAAAAACCAACTATTCGCCTGTGTATGCGATTACTAGGCAAGCTAGTGGCCACGTTCGAGGCAGTACCATACGCTCAGATCCACACTCGCGTCCTACAGGCAGCCATTCTAGCAGCCTGGGGCAAGAGGGCACATGCCTTAGAGTCCCCTTTGACGCTATCATCAAGGGTCCGACAAAGCCTGGCCTGGTGGTTGAACCCTCAGAATCTTCTAAAGGGAAAATCCTTCAGCCCTGTTGTCTGGAAGGTAGTTACCACAGACGCCAGCCTGGCAGGCTGGGGGGCGGTCTTCGAGGGGTTCTCTCGCCAGGGAACTTGGGTGAAAGCAGAGAGGCAGCTCCCCATCAATATCTTGGAGATCAGAGCTGCTAGCCTAGCCCTTCTGGCATGGACCTCCAGATTACAGGGGTTCCCGGTGAGAATCCAGTCAGACAATGCCACGGCGGTGGCATACATAAACCACCAAGGGGGAACCAGGAGTCAGGCCGCTCAGAGGGAGGTGAGCTTGATTTTTCAGTGGGCAGAGGTTCATGTACCCTGCATTTCGGCGATATTCATTCCCGGAGTGGACAACCTGCAGGCAGACTTCTTAAGTCGCCAGAGTCTGTTGCCAGGGGAGTGGTCTCTGCATCCCCAGGTCTTTCAGACAATCTGCCAGAGGTGGGGAATGCCGGACGTAGATATAATGGCATCCAGGTTCAACAAGAAACTAGACAGGTTCGTGTCTCGAGCGAGGGATCCTATGGCCTGCGGAACCGATGCGTTGGTTTGCCCTTGGCATCAATTCAAACTTCTATATGCATTCCCTCCGCTACAGTTACTCCCTCGCCTGTTGCGCAGGATCAGAGTGGAGCACAAGCCAGTCATTCTAGTAGCTCCGGCTTGGCCCCGGAGGACTTGGTACTCACTAGTCCTGAAGATGGCAGTGGGAGACCCTTGGACTCTTCCTCTACAACCAGACCTACTCTCACAGGGCCCGATCCTCCACCCTACATTACAGCGTCTAAATTTGACGGCCTGGAGGCTGAATCCCTGATTCTCAGGGGTAGAGGTCTGTCTAGGCAGGTAATTCCTACCCTGATTAGGGCTAGAAAGCCGGTCTCCAGGGTGATTTATTACAGGGTGTGGAGGAACTACGTAGGCTGGTGTGAATCCAAAAGATGGAATTCCCGCAAATATACTATTGATAGGGTGTTAAGTTTTCTCCAGCTAGGAGTGGATAAAGGCCTGGCACTAAGCACAATCAAGGGACAGATCTCAGCTCTGTCAGTGTGGTTTCAGAGGCCGCTGGCCACCCACTCGCTGGTAAAGACCTTCTTACAGGGGGTCTTGCGTATTAATCCTCCTGTCAAGTCACCAATTTGTCCATGGGACTTAAATCTTGTCCTGTCCACTCTACAGAAACAACCCTTTGAGCCGTTGGCTGAGATTCCTTTAGTCTTACTGACAAGAAAGTTGGTTTTCTTGGTCGCCATAGTTTCGGCCAGGAGAGTGTCAGAATTAGCAGCCTTATCGTGTAAGGAACCATATCTCGTTCTGCATAAGGACAGGGCAGTTCTCCTATCCTTCCTTTCTACCAAAGGTTATATCCAAATTTCACTTGAACCAGGATTTGGTACTTCCATCCTTCTTTCCAAAACCCACATCTAGAAACGAGGGGTTGCTGCATACCTTGGATATTGTCCGGGCCATGAAGGCCTATCTTAAAGCTACAGAAAAGATCCGGAAGACAGATGTGTTATTCGTTCTACCAGATGGCCCCAAGAAGGGGCAGGCAGCTGCAAAATCCACCATCTCGAGATGGATTAGACAATTAATCATTCAAGCCTACGGGTTGAAGAGGTTGCCTCCTCCTTTGTCGGTAAAGGCCCATTCTACCAGGGCCATGGGCGCCTCCTGGGCAGCACACCATCAGATCTCTATGGCTCAGATATGCAAGGCGGCGACATGGTCATCAGTCCACACGTTTACAAAGTTTTATCAACTAGACGTGAGAAGGAATGCGGATTCTGCCTTTGGACAGGCAGTACTACAGGCTGCAGTTTAAGATCCTCTGGATCAGAAGCACCCTTGGTTGTAAAAAAAAAAAAAAAGTTTTTTCTTGACTAAGTTGGAATTATTATTATTATTATTATTTGAGTATACCTCTAAATTGAATCCTTCTTTGGAAGATGTCTCCCTCCCCTCATTAAAGCATTGCTTTCGGACATCCCATATAGTAATGAATATGCCGCTCTGTGTCCCGTGATGTACGAGAAAGAAAAAGGGATTTTTAAATACAGCTTACCTGTAAAATCCTTTTCTTGGAGTACATCACGGGACACAGAGCTCCCACCCCTCTTTTGGGGAAACATTTTGGGAGGCATACTGCTTGCTACAAAACTGAGGGACTCCCTCTAGGGGAGGGGGTTATATAGGGAGGGGACTTCCTGTTTGAGATTGCCAGTGTCCACACCTGAAGGTACTCCATATAACCCATATAGTAATGAATATGCCGCTCTGTGTCCCGTGATGTACTCCAAGAAAAGGATTTTACAGGTAAGCTGTATTTAAAAATCCCTTTTTCCTCAAGTATCAAATGTATGTTGGCGATGTCAGGGAGCAGAAGGCACCATGATACACATCTTCTGGGGCTGCCTAAAATTTAAAGAATTTTGGAAGATAGTCTCTGAAATAATCAAAGAAATTACTGGGGTGATTCTTGGAGACAGCCTGACAGCATTTCTGCTACACGATATTTCATTATATGTTGAAAAATATAAGAAATCCCTGTTAAGGCATCTGATTACAGCAGCAAGGGCCTGTATTCCAATTTTATGGAAGAGTACGGCATCCCCGACAAGACTACAATGGCTGAGCAGAGTAACAAAGATCCAACAGATGAAGAATCTTACTATGGGGCTGAGGGAGCGAGAGGAGGAGTATTGGAGGATATGGACCCCATACATTAGGTACAGGGAACAAAATCCTTAAGTAAACCTTAAAACAATTATGGTGATGGAGAGGGGAGGGGAAATCTTCTGAATTTTTGCTTTTCTGATTTTTTTTTTTTTTTTTTTTGGGGTAAGTGGGAGGATAACAGGTTTTTTTTTTTTCCTTTCACTAACTCTTCCCCTGACTGGATAAGGCAGAGGTAGTAAGAGTATAAAAGATATGGTTATGCTGAGAAAGGGAGAGGGAGAGCTGATATTGTGATAGGCATCTGATGATATATAATAAATAAGATTCAAAGATTCAAATAAAAAAGATTCATTTAGACTAAACATTAGACTAAAACCGGAAGTGACAAAATACTTGACGCTTTTGGTTTCTTGGACCATCGAGATGATCTGGGAAATTCTGATCCTCGAACATCTCTATAGTAAGCCTGTAGAAGCGCTGGCTTCAGTCCCGGACTCCCCAGTGAGATAGGTGAGCCTGGGAAGGTGGTGGAAGGCGATGGGAGAAGGGACCCCCTTCCATCGCATTTAAAAGCAATCCAGTGGCTTTTTACAGTTTTCAGCATTGCTAGCTGAGAAAACCAATACACGGGTCATTACTTCAGCGGTAGCCGTGGCTGCAGTATACCCACTTTAACCAGAGGATGTTCTTTTTAGAGAAGGGGTTAAAACAATGCATGCTTTTTAAGCTGTTATACTGTATTATTTTTTTTTAAAGTAACTCTGTCCTGAGAGAAATGTGGGGGCTGGCATTGATGGCCTCCTGCTGAAAATGTAAGTTGACAGTCTGCGTCTGGCTTCAGCAGTTTCTGAGCATAATTCGTTCCAGAAACATGCTTGCAATCCAAAGCAAATTTCCCCATTAGAAATAATGGAAACTCAAATGATTCGTTCCAAAACCATTTATTCATATGTCCTTCAGTTTATTGTCCATACAAAAATATTACAGCAATATGACCATGTTGTGGAATTGGAAGCCTTCACAAGGGAATTAGAAGCAAAATCCAGCAGGAGCTACAGAGTATTAAAGAAAAGAGAGGCGCCTCTAAGGCCCCATACACACGAGCAGACAGATTTGTTCAAATCGGTCGGACAGACCGATTTGAACAAATCTGTCTGCTGGGGACGTATTGGTTTGATCGCTGTACACCCGATCAAACCAAAATCCCCGATGGCAGACATCGCGGTGACGTGGCGGTGACGTTGACGCCGCCACGTCACCGCACCAGGAAGTAAAACACTGCCGCGCATGCGTCAAAACCATTCGACGCGTGTGCGAGAAGACATGTCTGCTGGTTAGCGTACTAACCAGCAGACATGTCGGGCGGACGGGTTCCCAGCCGACAGATTTGAAAGCATGCTTCCAAATCTTTCGGCTGGCCAAATCCGTCTGTTTGCCCGTACACACGATCAAATCTGTCTGCTGGGACGGTCTGGCAGACCGTTTCCAGCAGACAGATTTGATCGTGTGTATGCGGCCTTAGAGTAGTAATAAGTTTCTAAATGTTGTACCTTCATTAAATGTAACCATATTGCTAAACTTGGAGGCTCCTCTCTTCTCTTGTATACTTAGTTGTGACATGAGGCTACTTGTATATCCAGACATCGCTTGTATATCAAGTATTTTTTTTTTTTTTAAATGTTGCTTGTCTTGCAAAATGCTCTCAAACTAAGTTACTCTCAAACCAAGGTTTTACTGTATTTCAACTGCATATAAAACATAGTAATCTTGGGTAAAAAAAAGTACCGTATTTATCGGCGTATAAAACGCACAGGGGTATAAAACGCACCCTAACTTTAAGAGGGAAGTTTCAGGAAAAAGACCTTTCCACAGCCCCCTGCGTATAACACGCAGGCACAGTTTACCTTCTATTCCTGGGGTAAAAAAGTGAGTGTTATACGCTAATAAATACAGTACAGTATATTCCACCAGGTGTCAGGAAGCCAGTCAGATGAAACCTCCACCAATTATGCACTCCATTACAAACAACCCTCTGATTTGTAGTAGGGGTTGTGGGTTGAAGTACAAGTTGTCATTTCTGCATGCGGTGGATAACTTTCAACTGCAATTTGCTTTATTATTACATCAATATTTGGACTTATTCCTTTATTCCTTTTTCACTTATTTTTTATGTTTTTTTTGTAAGTGCTTCACTTGCGTTTAATATATTAGTGCCAAATATTGTTTTTATAGCAAAAAAACTTGAGTAAAATTGATGCCAACATTTTAAAACCAAACAATCACAGACAACTGATGTTTCATATTCCATGATCAATTAGCATTGTATTCTTGAGTGGGTACTTATCTGGTACACCTGCTTCTTAGTACAAATAGCTAAACAGAGAAAAAAGTATGCAGACATGGTCAAGTAGTTTACCTGTTATTTGATCAATAAAGAAAATGAGGAAGATTAATCCAGGCAGTGATGTAGCATAGCACATATTTATGTGACAAAAAGTTAGTGTCAAGCACATGTTGGTACTGCAGGTAAGTACACATTAAACTCATATTCAGCTAAATGGGATGTATTTTGTTTGTTTTATTTTTGCTTCAAAGCTGTTGCAATTCTCCTGTATAATGGTACATTTCATACATTGATTTCACTTGTCGTCTAGCAGTGAACTTTGTAGCTAAGGTTGTTTTTCCTTTTTATAATACATCCACGCTCAAGCAAATATTTATTCTAGCAGCTTTTTTATGGAAGATGAGGTAGCACTGATATAAAATACACTTTTTGTTATGAATGCTTGAACCTTTACAGCTCCTTGAACCTCTCACTGGCGTGTTTTTCTTTCATATATCTCTCCAAATGAGTCTTTTGGTAGCCTTTCCATTCTCTTCATATTCTTCCTGTGTCTATAGCTATCTGGTGGATATAAATACCACTATATATATACATACACAGTATCTCACAAAAGTGAGTACACCCCTCCCATTTTTGTAAATATTTTATTATATCTTTTCATGTGAAAATACTGAAGAAATTACACTTTGCTACAATGTAAAGTAGTGAGTGTACAGCTTGTATAGCAGTGTCCAAATTGGGCACAAAGTGTCACTATTTTGTGTGGCCACCATTTTTTTCAGCACCGCCTTAACCCTCTTGGGGATGGCGTTTACCAGAGCTTCACAAGTTGCTACTGAAGTCCTCTTCCACTCCTCCATGACAACATTACAGAGCTGATGGATGTTAGAGACCTTGCGCTCCTCCACTTTTAGTTTGAGGATGCCCAACAGATGCTCAATAGTGTTTAGATCTGGAGACATGCTTGGCCAGCCCATCACCTTTACCCTCGGCTTCTTTAGCAAGGCAGTGGTCGTCTTGGGGGTGTGTTTGGGGTCGTTATCATGATGGAATACTGCCCTGCGGCCCAGTCTCCGAAGGGAGGGGATCATGTTCTGCTTCAGTATCTCACAGTACATGTTGGCATTCATGGTTCCCTCAATGAACTGTAGCTCCCCAGTGCTGGCAGCACTCATGCAGCCCCAGACCATGACACTCCCACCACCATGCTTGACTGTTGGCCAATACACACTTGTCTTGGTAATCCTCATCTGGTTGCCGCCACACACACTTGGTCTCCTCAGACCACAGGACATGGTTCCAGTAATCCATGACCTTAGCCTGCTTGTCTCCAGAAAACTCTTTGCAGGCTTTCTTGTGCATCATCTTTAGAATAGGCTTCCTTCTGGGACAACAGCCATGAAGACCAATTTGATGTAGTGTGCAGCGTATGGTCTCAAGATCTCCTTCCTGTTCCTGAGAGTCCTAAGACTCCCTGGCCAATTAGATCTCAGGACACACTTCATGATTGGCTGGGAAGAGAATCAGGAAGACAATAGCGAATATTAATTTTCGATTGTCACACAGTGTCACTCCAGGTATTGCAGTGCATTCTCAAAAAATTACAGTGGCTGCAGATTGAAAAGAATGGCAATTTTTAATAACCATTTACCTAGAATATGACTAGTGTCGCAATTATATGCACTATATTATTTTTTCTTTATTTGCTATTTTTTTCTTCACCAAAGTGGAGTTACCATTTAAATGTGAGGACTGTCACTTGTGCTGATTTAAAAAAAATATGTAGGCTTTAATGAATATTACTCCCAATATTTAACCCCTTAAGACCCGGACCAAAATGCAGGTAAAGGACCAGGCCCTTTTTGCGATTCGGCACTGCGTCGCGATTATTTTCCGTGACTGCGACATTATGGCGGACACTGTCATTTTCACAGCAAAAAATTGCTATAAAAATGCATTGTTTACTGTGAAAATGACAATTGCATTTTGAGAGTTAACCAAAAGGGGGCACTGAAGGGGTTATGTATGACCCCATCTGTGTTTCTAACTGTAGGGGGTGTGGCTGTAGGTGTGACGTCATTGATTCTGTGTCCCTATATTAGGGAACACACGATCGATGAGGCCGCCTCAGTGAAGAATGGGAAAGCTGTGTTTACACATAGCTCTCCCCGTTCTTCAGCTCCGGGGACCGATCACGGGACTCCGGCGGCGATCGGGTCCCGCAGCCATGGTCACGGAGCTTCGGATTTGTGATTCTACAGAGTTGGCTGGTATGCTCTGTGAAGAATGCAGATGCTCCAGCACATCTTGCAGGAGAATGCTGTCAGTCAAATAAATCATCAGTTTTGGGTCAGTTGCAGATTTATATGTTAGTTCTCAACTTTATCATTTGAAATGTCCAGTATACAAAAGTTTTTAAAATAATTTTCCTCAAGGTTTGCAGAGTTCTACATCCTTATCTTTGAATGTATATTTTTTTTCTCAGTGTTTGCTGATCCCAGCACTAGTTTTAATTAGTTTGGCCATCTGTAGGTCTACTAACAAACCTAATGTGGATATTTTGTGCTTCCATGTGCAACGCTGATCCTTATAAAGGTGTAGTAATTATTCAACTGAAAGTTCCAGCTTTCTGAGTTGTGTGGATCCAAATAACAAGCTTAGCTTTGTGGATGGATTTAACCACTTGCCTACCGGGCAACTCCTTCCTGCACAGGCCAATTTTCAGCTTTCAGCACTGTCGCACTTTGAATGACAATTGTGCGGTCATGCAACACTGTATCCATATGAAATTGTTATTTTATTTTCAACACAAATAGAGCTTTCTATTTTCTGCTGATAGGCAGCACTGAATGGCACTGATAGGTGGTACTGATAGAGAGCACTGATAGGCGGCACTGATGGGTGGCACTAATGAGCAGCACTGGTGTGCACTGGCGGGACTGCACTGATTATCAGGACACTGACGATCAGTGCCCTGATTATCTAGCCAATGTCCCTTTAACATAAGCAGGTTATCAGCTCTCTTCTTCTTTCCTCCTTACGCTCTTAGCGTGTAAAAAGATAAGCCGATAACTGGATTATGTTTGCATACTGTGATCAGCTGTCATTGTCTGACAGCTGATCACGTGGTAAAGGGCCGCTCTGATTGGCTCTTTACCTCGATCAGTGATCAGTCCGAAATCAGAGTGCTCTGTAGGGGGCGTGGGGTAGTGCGATCACGAGAGGACAACCATGGATGTCCTCCCGGCAAACTAAGCCCGTGCTGTAGCCGTCTTTTGGCAGGAAGATTGTTAATAAATGGATGGAACTGTTTGTCACTACTGTGTTGAGCAGTTATGTTGTATGGCCAAGTTCAATGAATATACGCCATACTAGGCTCACTTTAACCTGAACTTTTAGTCATGGGTGAATGTAAATGGGATTCCTACAGAAGAGACACCTTGTCAAGAAAGGTCCTGTCTCTACCTTAACCCATCATGCAGTTTATAGAATTTTGTTCTCCTATTTGTATTCTCTATAATCCCATCCCAACCCTTTAAAGTCAGTGACTTCAACCCATCTGCATCCACCCTGTGCTTAGCTTTAGTATTGAACACATTTTGGTTAACTTAGAAAGACAAAAGACAAAATGCAATATGCAAGCTACCATAACCCCATCAGCATTTTTACATTAATGGTTTTAATTTGTGGACAAGACAGGGACATTGTACTTTGCACTGAATAAGCCAGGTTTTTTCAACAGCAAAATAGGAGAGGGATGTTTTTACAGTGTCAAGATGAACATGTTGAAGTACATTTACAATTTTTCTGAAAATTGCAGCTCATTACAATGTGTTATTTTATTTATGTGACACCGTCTGCTACACTGATTTATCACCATTGCAATATGCACCATAACACCATTTGACATTTATGATTGAAATAGTCTTGAGCCCTTCGTAGAATGTGTTCTCATAGGAGATGGTCCTTGACCTCCATGTCCTTGCTTGCCTCCCAATTTCCAGAGAAGCTTACATGATGTCAAAGCAAATCGCTTGCAGTGTAGATAACAATGTATGAAGCACTACACTGAGAATTGTGCACACTTCATTGTGTGACAATGGGAAAAAGTGCCAGATTTTTGTGCTAATATAAGTCTATCTATTAATTTTTTTAAGCCATGAGGCTTTGATGCATAGCTCCCAAAGATGCCCTTACCATTAAGTATATAGACTACAAATCATTGTTTCTGTCACTGCTCACCAATGCTGTTTAGTTTTATTTCAAATCAATGTTGAACCATTCATCAATATGTGACCTTTCTTGTCCATATCTAGTTCCCTATTGACTTTTACATTACCTCACAGCAGAGAAGAAAAGGAAACAAGAAGAAAAGGATTGGACAAATTATTAATGTAACAGAGGGATGTATCTATATGCAATACATCGTGTATGGTAACTACATACATCATGCCACTGAAACATTTTTATTATTATAAATGTGTATAGACCTCAGTAACTCTCAAGTACATGTTCACGGTGTTGTAATCTGGTAAAAGCAGAGCTACATTTCGATCATAAACACCCATGAACAGGCTCTGTTTTGTACACCTCAAAGACTTAGAAAAAAATGTCACTTCTGTAAAAAGGGACTCTGTCTCTTTGCACACTTTAGCCCCACCAAGGTATACTCATAACCCGCTCCCTCAAACCCATACCCATACTCTTTTGCTGTGCTCTGGGTATGGGGGACCACGCAAACTTCTCCATTTGACATTATTCAAGTCTGTTCAGCCAATCACCCCGTCCAAACACTGTCACGTAGGGAAGGCAACAATGTCATTCTTCTGGGTAAACCTTGACACCATTTGACACTAGAGATTACCCAGGGTGAACTACTTCAGTATGGAAGTGTATAGGGCGTGTTAATTGGTACATACTGTATACCTTACTAATTGCAAATATTGTCACTTTGTCCTTAATGGGCAAAGGAACAATGTCTCATTAAATTCTGTTAGCTTATGCCACAAGCTATAAAGATTTACTGCAAGCTCAGATTTGTCTAAAGGGTACCTCCATCAACTTTAGAATGGTAAAGAGGGATAGGTTAGTGTAGGATATAGCTCCATGGCATTGAAGGATTGAAGGCAGCAGAGCAGTTCTAATGCCGCGTACACACGATCGTTTTTCATCATGGAATAAAACGTAGTTTTTCGGCATGAAGAAAAACAATGTTTTTCCAACTTCATCAATAAAAACGACATTTGCCCACACACCATAGTTTTTTAGAAATGATGAGCAAAGAGCGGTGACGTACGACGGCACTCTAAAGGGGAAGTTCCATTCAAGCTCCCATCTCTAACTTGCTTCTGAGCATGCGCGGGTTTAAAACGTTGTTTTAAACATCGTTTTAGCCCACACACAATCATTTTTTACAACCCCGAAAAACAACATTTTAAAAAACGACATTCAGAAGATGAAAAACGATGTGAAGCCCACACACGATCATTTTAAATGACGTTTTTAAAAACGTTGTTTTGAATCGTGCCAAAAAACGATCGTGTGTACGCGGCATAAGCTCTTCAGAAGACTGAGGTGCCGTACACACGGCAGAGAACCTCGACGGGCAGAACACATCGTTCCGCCCGTCGAGGTTCTCTCCCGGCCGTCGGATTCGGCGACCCGCCCGTCGGGAATGGCAACCAGCCATTCTTCCAGGTGGGCCGTCGAGGAAATAGAGAGCGTGCTCTCTATTTCGGCTCGACGGGCTTCCCGACGGGAAGCTCGCTGAGACCGTACACACGGCCGAGGTCCTCGCTGGAATGTGCATTCCAGCGAGGTTCTCGCTGATTTTCAGCGAGAACCTCGGCCGTGTGTACGGCGCCTAAAACCTGTGCTTCAACATTCATCATTTATAAAACTATTCAGTAGGCATAAGTGGTGTTGTTTGCTGAAATAAATTAGCCTGAAAAAATATAACTTTACCCTTCACCAAAATGTTGTCCTTATTAGCTTCAAATTTTACCATGTGGACTGCTTAGGTGAAATTTGCCTTAAAAAAAATAAAAAATCACATGACTTTGTTTTATAACCAAGTCATATGAGCACTATGTCAGTACAGATTAATAACTTTGTTGATAAACACAACCACGCCATTCCCATGACTTATAACCCAAACCTTGGCCCAGATTCACATACAATTGGATTCGCGTAGAGTATCAGAAATACTCTACGCCGCCGTATTTCACCTGGCTCTACGTGGAATCCCGGTAGATTTTGTCCAGTAAACTATGGCGGCGTAGTGTATTTCTCCCGGCGCAAGCCATCTACGTGAGTAGGGGGCGTGAAGCATTTAAAATAGGCGCGTTCCCGCGGCGATCGAACTGCGCATGCTCCGTTCAGAAATTTTCCGCCGTGCATTGCGCGAAATCACGTCGCTGCGTAATTTTTTTTTGAGTAGCGTCGTTTACGGACATTCCTATTCCCGAACGAGTTACGTAAAAAAAAAATAAAAAAATTCAATTTGACGCGGGAACGACGGCCATACTTAACATGGGCTACGCACCGTTAGACCAGCAAATAGCTGGTCTAACAGTACGTAGCAAAAACATGACGTAAGCGATTGCGAAGGCCGCTCGTATCTTCGTGGATCGCTGTAAAAAGTCATTTGCATATCCCGACGCTGAAAACGACGCGGACTCCTCCCAGCGGCCGCAAAAAGTTTGCAGCGTAGATCCGAAGGCTTACGAAGACGTAAGCCTCTCGGATCGAAGCCCGAAGCCGCCGTATCATGGTTTGAGGATTCAAACTAGTGATACGGCGCGCAAAATTTGAAATTACTCCTGTCTAACACCAGTTAGACAGGCGTAATCGCTCTGTGAATCTGGGCCCTTGTTTCTAAGTGCATTTAAAAAATAAAAATAAATTCTCTTTTTTTTTTTTTTTACATTTGTATGAAAGTTAAAGGATCACTAAAGGAAAACATTTTTTTTGCTGAAATGACTGTTTACAGGGTATAGAGACATAAAAGTTAACTGATTCCTTTTAAAAATTATTAAAAATAGATAAAAATCAATCATATAATATGCCTCTAGTTTCATTTTCGTTTTTAAACTGGTTTTGTGTTTATGTGAAGTAAAGAGAGAGAGAGACAGAACAAAAACAAACAAATCCAGTGCAGTGTTCTGTTTTTAAATTGAATACCAGGGCAGTGTTTTGTTTTTAAAATAAATCTGATTGGTTCTGAGGAGTTTTAGACACACAGCTTGGACCACAGTGAAAAGCTGCCATGAGATTTTTCATAAGGAGCCAGACAAGCAGGAAGTGTGGAGATCAGAGCAGAATTACAGTAACTTCAAAGCAAAAACGAACAATGAGAACATGAAAACAGCACTGCATTAAGGTAAAGGAAGCTATTTAGCTAAAAAAAAAAATTCCTTTAGTGATCCTTTAAGATTGAGTTTGGGTCCCTCTTTTTCTAGTAAGGTTCATTGGCAATAGCCAAAAGAAGCTTCCCTAAGGCCCCTTTCACATTGAGGCGTTTTTTCATGCGGTACAGCGCTAAAAATAGCGCTGCTATACCGCATGAAAAATCATGCCCTGTAGTGTTCAATGTGAAAGCCCGAAGGCTTTCACACTGAAGCGGTGCGCTAGCAGGAACGCTCCAAAAGTCCTGCTAGCCGCATCTTTACCGCGGTATAGGAGCGGTGTGTTCACCGCTCCTATAGCGCGCCTTCCCATTGGAATCAATGGGAAACCGCGGTAATAGCGCGGTAATACCTCACCGCTAGCGCCCGAATATCGCGGTAAACACGACGGTATAGCGGCGCTACAAATAGCGCGGCTATACCGTCACCGCGGCTCCACGCCTCAATGTGAAAGGGGCCTAACTGTCAGGAGCAATTTAAAGCCACTGCATCTTTAAAGAAAAACACCTTGGGCCAGATTCTCAAAGAAGTTACGCCGGGGTATATGGAGATGTGCGGCATAAGTGTAAATTTGCGCCGGAATATCTATGCACCGTACCCACAGAACTAGATACGCACCAAAATAGGCTACTCCCGACTGGTGTAACTTGCCTACGCCTGCACATTTTAGGTGCATATTTATGCCGGACGCATCTGGCAAACCCATTGATTTCCTATGCAAATATGCAAATATGCAAATGAGGGAGAAACGCTGATTCCCGAACATAGGCCCGTTCGGCGCAGGCTACGCGCGGTGTGACTAAGCTGTTTGGCCGGCCTAAAGTTACCCCTCATAAAGCAGGGGTAACTTTGCACCAGACTTGCTCAAGTCAGCTGGAGAGCAGCTTCAGCAGCACCGTTACAGGACAACACATGGCAGCCGTGGTCCTAGCACTACTAATGGGTCCCCCGCCACCAGGGCCGCCATCAGGGGGTACAGGCAGTACACCTGTAAGGGGCCCGGGGGTTCCCAGGGGCCCAGATGGGAACCCCCTTAAAAAAAAGAAACTTCTTTTTTCTTTTTTAGGGGTCCGGAGGCCACCAGGGCCCCAGATGGCAAACTCCCTTTTTTTTATATAAAAATAAATTACCAAATAAAGGGGGCTTTCCATCCGGGACCTCTGGGCCCTTTAATAATGATAATAATAATTATATATATATTTTTGTCCGAAAGGCACTGGCCGTGAACTTGTTCTGCATACAGACGGCAGAACTTTTTCAGCCAACATTCACGAAACTACGTAGTTTTTCTGCTCTTTTGTCCGATGGAGCGTACAGACGGTTTGATTATACGTCAAAACACGTCCATCGGAATATTCGATCGTGTGTGCGATCCTTTAGCCTGTAGGGTTCAATATTGGGTTGGCTCACCCTTTGCAGCTATAAAAGCTTCAACTCTTCTGAGAAGGCCGTCCACAAGGTTTAGGAGTGTGTCCATGGGAATGTTTGACCATTCTTCCAGAAGTGTATTTGTGAATTCTGAAACTGATGTTGGACAAGAAGGCCCGGCTCACAGTCTCCGCTCTAATTCATTCCAAAGGTGTTGAGGTCAGGACTCTGTGCAGGCCAGTCCAGTTCCTCCACCCCAAACTCACTCATTTATGTCTTTATGGTCCTTGCTTTGTGGACTGGTCCAAATCATTTGATGAAAGGGGGGTTATGGTGTGGGGTTGTTTTCAGGAGTTGGACTTGGCCCCTTAGTTCCATTAAAGGGAACACTTAAGGCGACAATTTCATGCTCCCAACTTTGTAGAAACAGTTTGGGGACGGCCCCTTCCTGTTCCAACATGACTGCTAACCAGTGCACAAAGCAAGGTCCATAAAGACACAGATGAGCAAGTTTGGGGTGGAGGAACTTGACTGGCCTGCACAGAGTCCTGACCTCAACTCGATAGAACACCTTAGAAATGAATTAGAGCAGAGACTGCAAGCCAGGCCTTCTTGTCCATCAAAAAAATATAAATAAAAATATATTAAAGAAAATATATTTTTTTATAAAAAAAAAAAAAAAAAAGGGGCTTCCCATCCGGGCCCCTGGGGACCCCCGGGCCCCTTACAGGTGTACTGCCTGTACCCCCCTGATGGCGGCCCTGGTCATAAGTCTCCATTGCTGTTATGAGGGCTGACATCTCCTGGGTGTTAAAGTTTTTTTTCCTCCTCTGCCTGTGGGGAACGGGAGCAGCCATCTCACAGCAGAAGTACCTTCCCTGGGGGGGAATAAAACTGGATGTACTTTTGCATCGGCTGGGTGTAAGTTGGACCGGCGTATCTCTGTAAGTTGGGCCGGCATAGTTGTGAGCATGCTCACAAGGGAACGAACGTACTGAGCATGCTCCGTTCAAGATACGCCGGTCGTAAATCACTAGACCATTCATTTGCATAACGTCACACCCACTTGCAGTTGCACCGGCTTACGTCGAAAGGAATTAAGATACGCCGGCGCAAAGTTAGGTGCAAGTGCTTTATGAATACTGTAGTTGCCTCTCTGAGTTACATCGGCGTAGTGTATCTGAGATACGCTACGCCCGCCTAAAGATAGGCAATTCTATCTGAATCTGGCCCCTTAAGTTCATCTTCCTCATTTACGCCAGTGAATTTCTTTCAAAATGGTGAATTTTCTTACCTATTGATGCCAGGGGTCAAAGTTTCTCCAACCCCAATGACATGTCATTATTATTGGAATAGGGGGATTTGTATTGTATTTACATGTATCTTTAAATTGCCTAAGCAGCCTTCGTGCTGAGGCCTTTCCACCCCCAGACCTTATAGTAGCATACTTCCCAACTTTTTGAGCCGTGAAAAAGGGACACTTTTTAGCTCAAAGTATGTATGCAAATACAAACCCCTATTGCACCCCCAATTATGCAGACAATAATAAATTGATATGCAGTAAATTATTTGATAAACCCACAAGTGCTTTTTCACCACTACCGGCATTTCAAATAACAATTGTAGATAACTGTATTTTTCATAAAGGTCCATATATCGGACCAAAAAAAAGAGTCAAAGGGGTTAAGAAGGAGTGTCCCTCCAAACAAGGGGAATGGGGGGGGGCAGCAATCGGCTTAATCACCTTTGTCATAAGAGTATGAGCTGATCTAGGAAGCAGTAATGCTAAACAAGGAAATTGCAGAGTGATCTAATTAATTAGCAGAAGTTTGTATATCACTCTAATGCCCAGCCTACAGCCGATAAGCCACGGTTGGCTCTTTGCCACTTATCAGTTGTATAGTTGGGTTAAAAAAAGACATAAGCCCACATTCTAATAAAGTATTGTGCATCTGTGACCCTGTTGACAGTAGTCACTTACCTAGGTGCTTACTCAGGCCAGTAAAGGAAAACAAACTCTTTAGACTGGGTTCTAGTAGTTAAAGGTAAATGATCACCTTGTAAAACAACCCAATCTGTTTTAAATCAGAATACACATTAATATATTTGAAATCAAATCATTGTAATTTTGTGGAAATACAATGGTGTGGGCGTATTTCTGCCAGTCACAGGCTGTGCCACGCCCCCTCCAGCCTGTGTCTTAGAATAAGAGGCACGTGAAGCCACTATTAATCTACATGTAACATCCCACCCCCCATTGTGTTTAGCTGGTTAGTGGAAATGGCGGAGGAGGGAGTGGGCTGTCATTTACCACTATGTATAAGCCCACATGTGTGACTCTATAGTCACATGGGCTGCTCAAATGTGATCTGGAAGAAATGCTCAGCATTTATCTCTAGCTAAATTGGGGACTTGAAAAGAAGCAGGAGATAGAGAAAAGCAGGATTAACCAGTTTTTTTTGCAGTATACAGAAAACAAATCACAAAGGGGGGGGGGGGGGTAAAACTGGTGCTCACAAAAAATGGTGCAGCTGTGCATAGTAACCAATGAGCTTCTAGGTTTTGTGGTCCAAGCTAAAATGAACAAGCTGAAGTTAGAAGCTGATTAGGTACTATGCACAGTTGCACCAGATTCTGTGTGCACCAGTTTTAGTAAATCCCCCACACTGTGTCAGTATGAACAGCATGTAATTCACCATTTATTGAGAGTTATTTTTTATGATGAAGGTTTAGTGACACTTTAAGGATGTCCCCAGTCTTTAACAACTCATATCACATGTTCAGTTGTTCACGGTCTCTGGCCATCTCCTGTAGCATATCTGCAGGCTTTGACCATCTTCTGTAGTATATCTGCAGTCTCTGAAAGCTTTCTGTAGCATTACATTCACTGAAAATAATGTGCATTTTGGGACTCTATACAGCCTATTGCATTAGGGTGTACACCCCAGAGCACAAACACAAATGTGTGTATATCAGCAGAGCAGCAGACGGTGTCAGTAGAGCAACAATTGGTGTCAGTAGGGCAGGGGCCAATCAGTAGGGTGATTAGGGTGTGCCCAGGCACACCCCCCGGCTTACCCTCTGCGCACGCCTATGACTCGATAAAGTTGGCCAATGTTGGTGTACTACAACAATGGCTAGCCAACTCAGCTGGTAAAACAGTAAACATTTAGCTATTTGTCTAGAGTTCCATTTTAAAGGATAATTTTGTCAGCAGAAAATTCTATCCTATCATTTATTTCAGGAAATCTTCTCTTATTTACTGATTAACATCTGATATGTATTCATCCACAAAACTTATTTTTAGTCTTATCTGTAAGAGACACGATCATTTATATGTAAATCAGCAGTATTGTGCTAATTACATGTAAATGAGATCTATCAACATATTTCGAGAATGCGCAGAGATCCCTGCCTTATCCCTGGAGTCTGATACCATGGACACTGAAAGTCTTCAATTACCATCGCTTTGCTTTCTGTCTCCTGGTAGCAACCTAACCCCCGATCACTGATGCTTCGGAAATGCTTGTTAAAGTCTGTATCTCGGGAAATGGACACCATGTGCAAATGGATTATTATCAGTTAAATTAGACAAACAGAAAATATATTAGCTTTCATTTCATAGCAAGCTGCTAATGTAAACCTAATACAGAGTATACTGGATGCTTTATGATTATTGCTAGAGAAAGCAGACAAATCAAGATCAACAGCAGGTAATGTAAGCATCAGACAAATACATATCTTTGTGATCACTGACAAATATAACTCAGTGCCTATAGTAAGTTATTCAGTGATCTGATGAATAAAAGTTATACATGTGTGATTTTAATACATGCTACAATCGAATGCCATTTCATTCAGTATGCATAAAGGATACAATTTGCTAGTGAACATGCTGTAGATAGAAGGCACCTATTATCTTTGAATTGCTTTTTTCAATTCTGACTTATAGTGGTGCTATACTGGTTAGAAATTACATCCCAGCATGCCTGCAGACTTCATATGCGGGTATGATGAAAAAATCTAACTAAATTGTGTATAATAGCTACTTTTTAAGTTAGTCTGGAATCCATAGACAGGCTTTGTGTTCCATCTATTGGAATTAGGACATAGATACAGTACTGGTAAAATGAATGATTTTGACAAATAATTACCATCAAGTACCTTCAAGTGTTTGTATAATCATTTTTTTTTACAATTTTGGATTGAACTAGCAAGGGTGAAACAACAGTCAGCTAGTATAGTTTAATCTCTGTTTTCTATTGAGGAGATTTCCTTCAACTTCTTGTTCGGGGACAGAAAATTAAGAAGAAATATCTCCAATGTGAAAGGAATTCCACTAAGACAGTAATCATCCTAACAGGTGTACCCATAATTTACACCACTTTCTGCCTTTTTTTTAATTTTATTTGTCAACATGTTTTATTTAAAATAATGTTTCACCACATCCAAAAAAGTACAGATTTCAGACACATAGAATTTTCATAAAGTCAAAATTGACAGTACTTCTCCTAATATAACAGAAAATTCAAGGCCATTGATTGGGACATACCATAACCATACAGGGGTTGGACAAAAATATGGAAACACCAGGTAAAAGGACAACATTTTTAACTAATATGGTGTTGTGGTGTTGAACCGCCTTTAGAATACAAAATGGCCTGAATTCACCTGGCAATTGACAAATATTATCCCATGTTACAATCCTGCGCATTGCCCTTTTGTCTCTTTCGTTCAGTTGACCATGTTGACCACGTTTATGCTTACTAGACTAAGTTTTCCTGTAAACTTTGTATGCCATCATAACCGTTAATACTCTACTTTGCAAAACCGCAAATAACTTGTCAAGTTCAGTCACAGAGACACCAGCTAAGCAGGCACCAACAATTTGCCCTCTTCCTGAACTCGGTAAGCTCTGATATGACTCCATAATACTAGCAGCGCACGCAGTGAATGACGAAATTGAGACTTTCGTGAATGATGAAAGTGAGTGTCCATTTACACAGCGGAAAAAACTAAATAATGTGAGGAAAGGTGGGATAGCCTGTTTTAAGGTAACCCTTTTTCTCATGGGATGGTGGTGGTAGAAGTTTCAAGCCTCCTATTGATTGATTTCAATCAGGCGTTTTGTGTTAGGTCAAAAAAGGTCAGCTGATTGGGAATGTTCTGCAAGTTCTGGGGGTTCCTATAGAATAGGTCATTTAAGATTAACCTGATGCCCCAGAACATTCCAGAAATTCCCAGGACGCCTATTTAAGCAGGAGACTGAAGAAGTCTTTGCCAGTTTACAGTTTTAAAGTGTTTATTAATTAAAAGAGTTATGGTGAATTGTTAAATGTATAGATTTGTGAAAACCAATAAACAAGGCCATTATTAATCCAGCTAATCTAGCTTTTGTATGTTTGGAGTTTATGCCGCCATGCAACATCACTTCTCCTTTCAATGTGAAACATGGCATCACTTTCACACCTGCAAATCACGTAGTGTTTCCCTATTTTTGTCTGTGACATGCTAACAATGTTCGGTGAAGACGCCTCATTTTTTCCGGGAGGGCAAAGTGCAGTTTCCAACCTAAGGGGGGCCATTAAATGGACAAAAAAAGGTGGAGGTGGTAGCATGTCACAGATTCCTGAGGTAAGTATAAAATCGCTACTACAGGTAACAACTGAAGTAAAGCAAAACAAAGAAGATATCCTATATATCTACAAACTTTCCATCAAAAGGAGCATTTAAATTCTTCCTAATAGTACCATTTTTTTCTTGCCTCTGAGGCCGCGTACACACGCTCAAATCTGTCTGCTGGAAACGGTCTGCTAGACCGTCCAAGCAGACAGATTTGATCTTGTGTACGGGCGAGCCGACGGATTTGGCCACCCGACAGATTTCAAAGCATGCTTTGAAATCTATCGGGTGGGAACCCGTCCGCCCGACATGTCTGCTGGTTAGTACACTTACCAGCAGACATGTCGTCTCGCACCGGCGCCGAATGGATTCGGCGCATGCGCGGAAGTGTTTTACTTCCTGGTGCGGTGACGTGGCGGCGTCAACGTCACCGCCACGTCACCGACACGTCAGCGCGCCGTCTGCTGGCGGGGATTTTGGTTTGTTCGTGTGTGCACGCGAGCAAACCAAAATCCAAAGAGACAGATTTGTTCAAATCGGTCGGTCCGACCGATTTGAACAAATGAATTGCCTCGTGTGTACGAGGCCTGAGAGGCGTGGTAAGATATTACATCTCTTGTTTGTCATTCACTTGGGAAAACCATTGCCTAAAGAGTCAGTGGGTTCAAGTTTTTCCAGGAGCTAGAGATAAAGGCCTTGGCGGCATTCAATAAATTAATCAACATGGATTTCTTGTATCTCCTACAGGGCATGGGCCACTTTCTGCCTTGTTGACAATGGTCACCAGAACAAATAGAGAGAGTAAATCTCTAAGGTGGGGGCGTAAACCTCAATGAAAAAAAAACACAACAAGGGGTTCAAACCTTCTTTACTCTATCTTAAACCATGATATTTCATTCTTATGGAAAGGTTTCTAAAATTTAGAGAAAATAGAACAAATAAATGTTTGATTCTAGACAGGGGTGGACTGACAACTTATGGGGCCCCCGGGCAAAAGGAGATTATGGGGCCCCTGGGCAATAGGAGAAGATTATTTGGCCCCCGGGCAATAGAAGATTATAGGGCCACAGAGTATACACACATACAGTATACATACACAGTATACACACACAGACACACAATATACACACATTATATATACACATAAACACACTGAAAAAGTACTGGAGAGGTGGGGCAGCTATGATCTTGGGATTTTTTTTAAAACACAGATTTTTACATACTGTCCCTGGTTTTACTGAGGCTGGCAACGCTGATGGAGCCCCCTAGTGGCATGGGGCCCTCGGGCAGTGCCCGAGAGCCCGAATGGTCAGTCCACCTCTGATTCTAGATACATTTTATGGTGCTGGAAGATCTCTGTGTCAAACACTACACACACTACACAGTATAAGACTACACACCAATGTAAGTTGATGGCTGGAGCCTTTCCTGCTGTTTGGAAAATCTCTTTGATTACAGGTATTGCTAAAAGATTTTGAATTCTCTGAAAAAAACATGAAGTGAGTAAAGGATTTATGGCTAGCTTGAGTCAGGAGATTAAAGATGGTCTCCAAGAATTATATTTTTTGTATACTTACTTGGGACAGCTTGGCTTAATATAAGTTTGCCTATCTGATATCTGGAGGTCTCCTAAGGATGCTGTAAATCAATGTAGTAGTCCATGCTATAAACAGCGAGAGCTGTGATATTCCAGGTTCTGTGCAAGTGGCATCCAATTTGCCCTTTGAACTCAGTAGGGTCACTCACTCTGAACTGCTGACCTATTTTTTTTCAGCCAATACAAGGCATTCTCTGGTTGGGCGTGGTGGAGAGGACTCACTCCTCTTCACCCAATTAGAGAATGGCTTGTATTAATTGCAAAAAATAAAATTTGCTTTTTGAATAGCAGAGGTGCTGAAGTCGCTCACAATTGCAACAACCAATTTTTCTACACCACTTCTCATTTTCTTTCACCTTCACTAGGATTGCTATTTTGGAATTCTTATTTTAGTAGATGGCCTTCTCTGCAGATATCTAGCTACTAATCCGCACCTGTGTAGATCACTTTTCCATTCTGTTTATCTCAAGCTGAATATGTCTCTCTGAGGTGGTATTTAAGATCACACGCAGTGCTCCATAAGCTCTCTAAATTAAATGAATGCATTAATAATAGATACAGTTCATTTCTGCTAGCGACTGTTCCCTGGCAGTGTGTTTACATTTTATGTAATGTGTCCAGTTTTCAGAAAATCTTTTATAAAAGTATGTCCCTGTAGATTACTTCAGGAACACATTTTCTCAGACTCATGAGGCAAACTCTTGGTAAAAGCAACCCTGCTGTGCTCTCAGCTGATAGCTGGATGTGTGTGTGCATGGAAAGACACAGAGCTGGCTGAATACTGTGCTGGAGCTGAAGGTCAGCCTTCTCACTGAAACTCCTTAGTTTCACATGCACCCTAAGGGAAATGGGGAACATACAGCAAGATGTGCACACATTTTACATGCTGCAGAGCAGCAGCTTGCAATAATGGCTTGCTTGGTATATAGTGCATTCCCATTTCAACACCATAATTCTGGCAGCAAAAGTATAAAGGGGTTCAGGTATATATGAGACTTTGTAAGCACTGAGAAAATTGATTACGTTGGAAAACTCATATACTGTACATAAATATATATATATATATATATATATATATATATATATATATATATATATATGCTATACATTTATAGTTGAGCTCAAAAGTTTGCATACTTTGGCAGAAATTGAGAAATGTTGGCATTAATATTGAAAATATAACTGATTGTGACAAAAAGCTGTCTTTCATTTAAGGATAGTGATCACATGAAGTCATTTATTATTGCATAGTTTTTTTGGATCCCTTCTAAATCATAATAACATAAATCACCCAAATGGCCCTGATACAACGTTTACATACCCTGGAATGTTTGGCACAGAAGGTGGCACACACAGGTTAAAATTGCAATTAAAGGTACATTTTTCACATTTGTGGCTATTTATATCACAATTAGTATCTGTGTATAAATAGTCAAGGAGTTTTTTTAGCTCTCACATGGATGCACTAACCAGGCTAGACAATGAGCCATGACTAAGAAGAAAAGAACAGTCAAAAGAACAGCGTAACAAGGTAATGGAAGATGGAAAAGGATAGAAAAGGATATAAAAAGATAGCCAAAGCTTTAAAAATGCCATTCCTCAGGCATGGGTTAAACCTGGTTTGAGCCCTGGAGTCTGGAGGCTTTGTAGAGATGAAGCCTCCAACCCTGGGTCTGTAATTTGCTGACAAGCAGTATTTTGACAGGTGTGCACTTGCCTTTTAAGATAGGTGTTGGCAATAGTTCAGGGCTCTACCATTCTCAAAGGTCCATGTGGCTGCAAGGGAGCAGCTAAAGTAGGTGCAGGTGTGCACAGAGTTTTGAGTACTGTCTGGAGAAACAGGCAAAGGCCTCGACCTATGAGACCAGAGCAAATAAGGACCTTTGCATGGTTAACCCTTTGTGTAACATTTGTAATCTTTCTTTTAACAAAAATGGTGAATACACAACAAAGATTCTGTTGACAGGCTAGGATGGTATACGGACAGGCTAGGATGGTATACAGACAGGCTAGGACAGTATACAGACAGGCTAGGACAGCATACAGATAGGCAAGGGTGGTATATAGACAGGCTAGGGTGGTATACAGACAGGCTAAGACAGTATACAGACAGGCTAGGACGGACAGTATACAGACAGGCTAGGGTGGTATACAGAGATGCTAAGACAGTATACAGACAGGCTGGGGTGGTATATAGACATGCTAGGACAGTATACAGACAGGCTAGGACAGTATACAGACAGGCTAGGGTGGTATACAGACATGCTAAGACAGTATACAGACAGGCTGGGGTGGTATATAGACATGCTAGGACAGTATACAGACAGGCTAGGACAGTATACAGACTGGCAAGGGTGATATACAGACAGGATAGGACAGTATACAGACAGGCTAGGACCGTATACAGACAGGCTAAAACAGTATACAGACAGGCTAGGCCCTTGCCTTGGGGTGATGGAGGGGGTAGAGGGGTAGAGGGGAGATGGAGGGGGAGAAGGGGAAGTGGAGGGGGGAAAGAGAGGGGTGAGGAGGAGAGAGAGGGGGTAATGGAGGGGAGGAGAGGGGGAGAGAGAGGGGGAGAGAGAGGGGGAGAGAGAGGGGGAGAGAGAGGGGGAGATAGAGGGGGAGATAGAGGGGGGAGGTGGAGGGTGAGAGAGAGGGGGTGATGGAGGGGAGGAGAGAGAGAGAGAGGGGGGGAGATGAAGGTGGCAAAAGAGAGAGGAGTGATGGAGGGGGGAGAGGCAGAGAGAGGGGGATATGGAGTTGGGGAGAGAGAGGGGGAGAGAAAGGAAGATGAGAAGGAGAAAGGGAGAGGGAAAGAAGGTGCATAGCACAAAAGTGGTGGGAACCGAGAGGGGGTCTCGCTTACCAATTATGCTCTTCCATTTGGGCTGGTGTCCCCCAGGGCTGTGGCAGTTATCAGCAATTGTTTGAAAAGTGCCACTGAGCTTCTCACAGAACTCCTCCCACAGTACAGTACATGGCATTGCATGCAGGTGGTTGGAGTGTGGGCAGGGCTGGGTGTGCACAAATGTGAGGCGGAGTAACGGATTGAACAAGCAGCAGAGTGAGGGAGGGGTTAGGAGTACAGCGAAAACAGAACACAACCCGACCTGCACAAGCTGTCTTACCTGTGTCTCTATGAAAGGCTGCTAGAAGCTGTGGAGTGCCGGAGCTGGAGAGCTATAGCTGCTCTCGATCTTCACACTACAAATCTATCATGGTGTCTGAGGGAGAAGACGCTCTTCCCGCAACTGTCCACACAGACTGCCCTCTACTACTGGCTCTGGTTTATCCTCACTCCTGGCCGACTCATCCTCAGGCTTGTCACCCCCGCATCCAGCAATAGGGCTCCAATCTGCTTGGTGATAGCAGCCAGTGGTGCGGGGTCACTGTGTCAGCAAGGATTTTACTGCACTCTCCATCCTGGCGCCCTAGGCAGCTGCCTGTCCCCCCCTAATGGTGACGCTGGTCCTGGTTGCAGGTGGGGCAAACTAAAAGTAGGGGAAGATGAGAAAAAATGGAACTTCCATTTTAAGGTGAAGTTCGGCTTTAAAGTGCTTTAAAGTGCCATCTTGAGCTAATCTTCAGCATCTATATATTTATCAATATACAGTACTGTGCAAAAGTTTTAGGCAGGTGATACTTATAATGTGATAGTGATAAAGCCTTACGTGCTTGGGCAGATGCAAATGGTCATCAGATTAAAGCACAATTCTGGGCTTAATTCATTTATCAGCCCCCCTTCTCCTGATTCCCCCTCATCACAGTATTGCTTGATTTTTTTGTTTTTCTAATGTTTTCAGGCCAGTTATGTAATGCACAGGGGGCTATTCTTCTTTTCCTAGCAGTAGGAGGTCTGGGATAATGCAGAAAGCGGCACCTACATGACTACTTCGGCAACAGTCTCTGCATTATTATACTGTAAATGAAAGGCACTGTGGTGACACCACCCCATGACACTCTGCATTCACAGTATCTCCTCTTCTGGGTTGACTGATGCTGATTTATTTCAGTGTTAGGTAGTAGTATTCATCTTGGTATGACCCATTTTTTTTAAACTAATTTTGAAAAGTGTCAGTTTTTATTCAATTGAAGACCTGGCCTGGCTTGTTGCTTTCTCTGAGCAGGGTTGTGGCTAAGATTGGAAGTGCAATATCTAGAGATCCACTTACTGCATATCCCTGCTATAGACTGAGCAAAGTTTGACACGACAATACACTTCCGACCACCCTAAAGCCATTGGCGGTGTCCCTCCCTATATTCAAGAGCTAAACAGAGGGAAGTTTTAACTGGCTTACGTGTCTCTATTGATTAATTTCCTGGACCTTTGATCTGTGTAATTAGCCACTGCTTCCTATCATACTGTAATAAATGAGCTATTACGGGAATATTCAGAAAGGAAAACCTTTTTTTTTTTGCCGGGCAATAGCCTTTGTGCTCTGCAAGTGGGGGCCCTGAAACTATCCTCATATTTTTTAAATGCTCCCTTATGAAAATAATGAACTTTGTTTTAGTGATGACCAGGGGCGGACTGACAACTCATGGGGCCCCCGGGCAATAGAAGATTATTGGGCCCCTGGGCTTACAGATGGCCATCACGCCAGGAGGCAGTGCAGAGGCAGCGCATGCTAAAATCTCTGGATTTTCACATCAAAAGCATGTCAGTTTCAGACATATCAGGGACAGATGTAAAAAATCACAGATTTTTTCATACTGTTCCTGGTTTTACTGAGCCTGGCAACGTTGATGGGGCCCCCTAGTGGCATGGGGCCCTCGGGCAGTGCCCGAGTGACTCAATGGTCAGTCCGCCCCTGGTGATGACCTTTCTGTATAAAGATCGTAATTGGGCATTGTGGATATGAACAGAAGAACATCTAACTGGCACCATCATCCCTTATTGGTCATAATACTGGTAGGAGAATTTAAGTGTGGAAAAACACTTTTGCACTGTTACTACACATACTACTGTAAACATAACATATTTTTATTTAGAAAATTCATTAAAAATGGTTGCACAAATATCTAGCTGCTTGTTGATGTACAACAGATCATAAATGAGATCCCTTTACACGTATTCTTCTACAGTACATCTTTCACTGTCCTGGCTTCTTCAGAGAGTGCATGTATGGGATGCTACTAAATAAAAAGGAAAAATACACAAACATTCTAAAGACTGAAATATAAAAAAGCATAATAAGACATTGTTATACACAATCAAACCCAGCAGGTGAGCACAGGTCCCATGGAATCTTGACTCCCAACTGTGTGCCAGGAATGCCAAGGCCTGGAAAATGGAAAAGAGGGAAACAAAGTAGTTGTATGTTTATACCCTAGTACTCTGTGGTCTTTATACCCTCTTGTATGGGTGGTCCAGCGTTAATCTCAGGTTTCCTATTGAGGGTTCGCTGAGGTGTTATTGGGCAAACTTAATTTTCCCCTTTTCCGTTTTCTTGGCCTTGGCATTCCTGACACACAGTTGGGGGTCAAGATTCCAGCTGTAGGGGGCAGTAGGATTTTACACTATTAACTAATTTTTATTAATAATTTCATTACAATTTTATAATCATTTAAAATAATCTGACCCAAAATATTTATTGCTCGGGAATCGAACCCGAGCCTCCTATGTGGCAGGCGAGAATTCTACTTTGACCTTAATATTAAGGTCAAAGTGGAAAGTTATAGTATAAATAGAGAATAATCAAAAAATATTTTTTTTATACAATGCCGCGTGCACACGCTCGGAATTTCCGACAACAAATGTTCGATGGGAGCTTTTGGTCGGAAATTCCGACCGTGTGTATGCTCCATCGGACATTTTTTGTCAGGATTTCCGCCAACAAAATCTGTTCTCCTAAATTCCGATCGTGTGTGGACAATTCCGACGCACAAAATTCCATGCATGCTCTGAATCAAGTACGAGACGGAATCGCTCGGTCTGGTAAAACTAACGTTCGTAATGGAGATGGCACATTCGTCATGCTGTAACAGACTGAAAAGCACGAGGCTGAAAAGCGCGAATCGTCTCTCACCAAACTTCTACTAAAACGACTGGTATTGAACTTCCCTTTTCTAGTGCCGTTGTACGTGTTGTATGTCACCACGTTCTTGACGTTCGGAATTTCCGACAACATTTGTGTGACCGTGTGTATGCATGACAAGTGTGAGCCAACATCCGTCGGAAATGTATCCACGGTTTTGTTGTCGGAATGTCGGATCGTCTGTTCATGGCATAAGAGATATTAAGTGGTTCAGTGGTAGAATTCTCGCCTGCCAGATAGGAGGTCGCTTTAACTGACAATTGCAGGGTCGTGCGACTTTGCACCCAAACAAAATTAATGTCCATTTTTTCCCACAAATAGAGCTTTCTTTTGGTGGTAGTTGATCACCTCTGTTTTTTTTTGCTCTCTATTAACAATAAAGAGCACCAATTTTGAAAAAAAAGCAATATTTTTTTACTTTTTGCTATAATAAATATCCTCAAAAATATATAAAAAACTAATTTATTTTTCAGTTCAGGCCAATATGTATTTTTTCTACATATTTTTGGTACAAAAATTTGCTATAAGCGTATATTGATTGGTTTGTGCAAAAGTTATAGCGTCTACAAAATAGGGGATAGATTTATGCAATTTTTAAAATAAATTTGTTTTTATTAGTAATGGCGGTGATCTGTGATTTTTATTGTGACTGCGACATTATGGCGGACACATCGGACACTTTTGACACTATTTTGGGGCCATTGTCATTTATACAGCAATGAAAAAATGCACTGATTACTGTGTAAATGACACTGGCAGGAAAGGTGTTAAATACCAGGGGCGATCAAGGGGTTAAATGTGTCCTAGGGAGTGATTCTAACTGTAGGGTGGATGGTCTCACTAGAATATGACAGAGATCACTGCTCCCGATGACAGGGAGCAGTAGCTCCCTGTCATGTTGCTAGCTAAAACAGGGAAATGTCTTGTTTACATAGGCATCTCCCCGTTCTGCAGCTCCATGTCATGATTGCGGGGCACCTGTACGCCCATTTGTGCTGCCGTGCCATTGTGCCGATGTACATCGCCGTGCGCTGGTCGGCAAGCGGTTAGATACAAGTTTTATAGCAGAAAGCACTATGTCGGCTGTGTTTTTGATTACATGATACATGAGTCCCTTGAAGTGGAGAAACAGCTGAGTAATCCCGGAAATCAACCCCCTATCTGTGAGGGACACATTGGGTGGAGTGGAGATTGTAAAAGGGAGAAATTGAACAGCTGAGCCCTTATAGAAAGAAAGGGGGAGTATAAAATAAAGACTTAATTTGAGTCTTCCTGACTAGTGATGAGCGGAATACGCCATATTCGATTTCGCGAATATTTCGAAGAATATTCGCGAATATTCGTTAATATCGAATATTCGTGATATTTTATAAAAAAAAAAAAAAATCGCGAATTTTCGCCAATGCGAATTTTC
This sequence comes from Rana kukunoris, assembly GCA_029574335.1. Taxonomy (NCBI): domain Eukaryota; kingdom Metazoa; phylum Chordata; class Amphibia; order Anura; family Ranidae; genus Rana; species Rana kukunoris. The sequence continues at coordinate 81,815,000 of CM056051.1, forward strand.
GCTAATGCGAAATTTCGCGATTTTTTTTTTTTTTTTATAAAATATCACGAATATTCGATATTATCGAATATTCGCTATATTTTATAAAAAAAAAAAAATTGCGAAATTTCGCTTTTGCGAAATTCGCGAATGAGAAGTTTTGCGATTGCGAATTTTATTGCGAATTTTGAAAAATACGAATATTCGAAATAGCGAATATTCGCCGCGATATTCGAGATATTCGCGAATACTCGAATATGCAATATTCGTAGCGAATATTCGCAATGCGAATATTCGTGAGCAACACTATTCCTGACTCATCCTTGAGGTGAGCGGATAAATTAGCTGGTAGTAGTGTGCACAAACACATAAATGCTAGACACGTTTATGTACGTTTGCATGTTTGGCGGTTAATGCCTTCAAATGGTGCATAAACATGTGTAATATGTGGCTTTTATCACATTTTTAAGCAGCTTTTCTCCTGCCAGAGGAAAAGGCATTTAGAGGAGCTGAGCTATAGGGAATTGCTGGGTTTTGTAATAGGAAAATAGGCTGAGTGACTAATGCTGCATACACACAATCAGGCTTTTGCCCAGCCAAATCACATCGGAATTCCCACGGAATTCCATTGGAAAAAAATGAAACATCTTCTATATCTAAACTCCGATGGAATTTATTAGAATTTCCGATTAAAAAACTCAGATGGGGCTACACACGTTCAGAAAATCAGATGGAAAAAATCCATCAAACTTTTTCCATTGGAAATTCCGATCATGTGTACAGGGCATAACAGTGCTTGCTAGCTTGTTGCCTCCCCCTATTAATTGAAAACCCATATGGGTTTAAATAGTTGTGTGCATTTTAGGAACAGACCTAAATAGCAGAAGATAAAAATTACAGATGAAAACCAGCAGCCTCTAGTATGCCAACTGCTGTCTACAAATGATAAATATGCAATTTTTCATATCTACCTGGCTTAAAATAAAGAAAAAATAACTTTTTTTTAACCATCAGCAGATGTAATAAGATAAATATTAACAAACCACCGGTTTTCCCTTTAAAGCCGGTTCACACTGGGGCGGCACAACTTCGGGGGCGATTCGGCAAGGCGTCCTGAAGACGACTTCAGAGGCGACTTGCAAAATTACTTCTGTATAGAAGTCAATGCAAGTCGCCCCGAGTCGCCCCCAAAGTCGTACAAGAACCTTTTTCTAAGTCAGAGCGACTAGCGTCACTCCTATTAGAACAGTTGAATAGAATGGGACGTGACTTGTCAGGCGGCTGAGTCGCATGACGAGTCGCCCCAGTGTGAACCGGCTTTTACAGAATTGGGCTCGTACCCGGTGTGTCCCCAAATTGTTAAATGCTCCTTTTTTTAACACTATTGTTATCTACAAGCCCATGAATATCCTAATCGTTCTATCTGGTAGAGCAATTTAATGAAACTACAAATAACAAACTAGTCATTTTTCAATAAGTGTCTGTAACAGGATTTTAAAGGGATGACTTTTGAGTGCATTAAAAATATTATAGCATTCATATTAACAGCAATGAAATCAAGAAGGTTTCCATAAAACATAATTGAAAATAAACTGTGTACCATTCTAATGGAATTTAATGTTCTTTCTGCTTCACTCCCAAATTGCAAGTTACAGTGAAGAAAACCGTTTGAAAGAGACAAATCTGAGATAGCAGCAGGAGGAGGATCCCTGGGGCTGTACATTACCTGCCAGGAGCACATCATCATTTCCTAAAGACTTCCCAGCATAATCTTTATCGTCCCTTTGGGAGAGCCTCAGAAAGAAATACAATGCAAATGAGGGGAAAGAAAAATAACAATAGCATCAAGGACATTAGTTTTCTAAGTCTTTGAAGCATCCGTCATAGGGAAAAAATGTTCCCAAAAACCTGAAATGAAAGCACCAAAGCTTAATGTCACTCTTTTTTCTGAAGACATTTTGATTTGTAATGATAATTATATTTTTCATGTGGCATAATGCACACTAAATCATATTTTGCACTGTGAATGCTCACCTCAAAGTCAGCACTACCTAATGGCTTCAACCAACTCTCATATTAAAATGTCATCTGTAACTTTATTCCTTGAAAGGAAGTGTGGAGCAAAGTCCAGGTGACAAAGAAGATATGAAAAGAGACTTTTTCAAGAGTGGAAAATTGGATTTTCTGTAGAACCTTTCTAGCAGTCATGCACCCGCCTATTGCCATGTCCAGAATAACTGTTCCAGCATTTAAAGGCTCAGTTAATAAGGAAGATATTGCCCATAATGTGGCAATCCATAACAATTAGTCTTTAACATTTATTAGTATAAAATTATTATTGGAATGAATGATTGTTGACTAGGGATGAGCAAATCTTACTGGTTTGGTTTTGCGAAGAGTTTTGCAAATCTTGTTCAAGTTTGCAAACTTTGAGGAAAACCCTATTAAAAGAGAAATGTGTGTTTCTAAACAAATAAACATTAATACTCACCTATGTAGATGCAGCATTGATCCAATGCTGCGCCTGTCCTCTGCCACCTCTCTACCAAGAACTGAGCGATCAAAGCTGATCACTCACTCAGTGAGCAGAGAGCTGGTTGCTATCAGTCACCATCTCTGTGCTCTACCCCTCCAGTGCTCATTGGCAAGCAGGGGTGTGGAGGGGGCAGAAGCAGCTGGCTCCGACTCTCAGTGGTGAGCCATCTGTCAGTCATTCATCTGGGTGGATCCCAACATTAGGGTAGGGATCCCTGCAGAGCCTTGATCAGCTCTGTGATGTCAGCCAACAGCAGTCACAGGAGTGGAGAACTATGTGCACTGCTGTGATCCACAGGACATGTATGGCCAAAAGAGCCTTGGTCCGACTTCTCCTTTAAAGTCCATGAAGAAGGGCAATTTAAATTAATTTTCTTTATACATTTATTTTATCTTGTTTATTCTATTTTTATTATGGTCATATGTAGGGCTTGTGGGCAATTGTTGTAAAAGAAAAAGCACAGGATGCTGAGCACTGCCATTGGGGAACTGTATCAAGGTCTAATTAAAAAGATTTAAAATGTAATGAAAAACGGTATCCTTTTCTAATAGCTCCAGCACATACTGACAACATGGATGCTGTAAGATGACCATTTTATAGAACAGGCTCTAGGTTACACTGGACAGCAAATTTGTTCAAAAAATTTGCGCCCTGGAAAACTTTTGGCAATTATAATAAACTACTTCAAACTGAACACAAATGTAATTTAGAATGGCAGAATCATGTAGAAATATGAAACTAAATATGAATGACTCATTGCAAATAATTGCATAATGTTTCTGACATGCTGCTTGAGTTTAACAAGGCTAAATGGGATTTGCTGCTGATTTTTATTTGTACAAAGTGTCCAGTTCATCTATCTGTAGTGTCCAACAATAGTCAGACAGTAATGATGATCCCATTGACCCTGATACAATTTTTTCATAGTTGCCAGGTCCTGGTGAAACCTTTTAATGTTTGTCACTGACTGCACCTATATTTTCAGGGAAAAAAGTCCAAGTCCAATGCAGAAAATTAATCTTCAGTGACATTCTGCACTTCATGGGCTTGTATGCTGTAAAAAGTTTGTCAACCAGCTAAATGTAGTTTGGTGTAGTTGCCAAGAAATTCTGAACTACATCCTTAAGATGCGATTTCCTCTGCCCCCACTGACGCATCTTCAAATTGCTTGCATTGATGATGTATCTGATCTGTGGACCAACAAAAATGCATTCCTTCAAATTGGCATCAGTCATTCTCGGAAAAATATCTTTAGTGGGTCAAGTTTTGACACACAACTGTGCCATGCAGCCACTGCATCTACATTGTTACATGGTAGGCGAGGTTGAAAGAAGACACAAGTTCATCAAGTCCAACCTATATGTGTGATTTTATGTCAGTATTGCATTGTATATCCCTGTATGTTGTGGTCGTTCAGGTGCTTATCTAATAGGTTTTTAAAATTATCGATGCTCCCCGCTAAAATCACTGCCTGTGGAATGGAATTCCACATCCTTTCCACTCTTAGGCGGCGTACACACGACCGAGGTTCTCGCTAGAAACCAGCGAGAACCTCGCTGGGAGCTGCATTCCAGCGAGAACCTCGGCCGTGTGTACGCTCCTGGCTCGCCCCACCCGTTGGGAATCCCGTCGAGCGAATAGAGAGCAGGCTCTCTATTTGCTCGACGGCCGCCTGGATGAATGGCTGGTTGCCATTCCCGACGGGCGGGTCGCCAATTTCGACGGCCGGCCGAGAGCCTCGACGGCCGGAACGATTTGTTCCGCCCGTCGAGGTTCTCGTACGTGTGTACGCCGCCTTACAGTAAACAACGCTCTACGCAGTTTAAGAATAAACTGATTTTCTTCTAAATTTTAGTGAATGGGCGCGTGTCTTATTAAATTCCTTTATGCAGAAAAGTTTTATTCCTATCGTGGGGTTACCAGTATGGTATTTGTACATTGAAATCATATCCCCTCTCAAGTGTCTCTTCTCTAGAGTGAACAAGTGCAGTGCTCATAGCCTTTCATCATAACGAATATCCTCCAGACCTTTTATTAGTTTTGTTGCCTTCTCTGGACTCGCTCCAGTTCTAGCACATCCTTCCTGAGGACTGGTACCCAGAATTGGACAGCATACTCCAGGTGCGGCCGGACCAAAGTCTTGTAGAATGGGAGATGCAGACACGTTAAAAAGCATCTCAGCACATAAAACAGGTCTAAGCGCCCGTTTGAGTCCTAAAAGCTGAACTCTGGGCAAACAGCTAAATTTACAGACAAAATACTTATAATACAAAAACATGATCTGTTTTCCCTGCTAATGTCACACAGCACAAACCTTTCTGGCGGAAAAGAAGGCTTGTTTTTTTTTTCTACTGCAGTTAACTTACACTTACAGGTCTCTTGCACCCCTACCTTGTGACTGAAAATATCTATTCCCCTGCTCACTTCTCTCATCCTCCCTTCTGACATCAGGGATAAGATCTTATCAGGTTAACAGCCAATGGGAGGACTGCAGAGAACTGGATTTGCAGGTGCCATGTACGTGTGGGAATGGTAGTTCTTAAAAGGGCACTACACCATAATTTTCAATGGAGACTCATGACTAAGGGACTTCAGTCCCCAAAACCCTTGATGTTCGATGAGGAGAGTTAATCACTTTTCCTGGGTAAACTGAGAGAGATTGAGCCATTCCTGGGGAGAGAGAAACAGAGTCAGATTAGCAGCCAGGCTCTGTGCCCCACAACCAATAAATCTGAGCCATTAAAGAGGAGTTAAGTGGACCTGTTGCTGTGATTGTTCCCCCATGTCAGTGAGACGGGATGGACCACATCCGAGCCTGCTGTTCGGGCTGACTTCATAGACAGAAATAAGTTGACAGAAAGAATTGCTGTGTCTTTAAGGTCAGAGCTTAGAGACTGTGTAAGGATTTGGGACCTAATCGCTGGGAATCGCAAGTCAGCAAGTCGTTGGGACCAGCATAGACGACTACCAGGAGTGGTGAGAGGAGAACACACATTTAACCCCTTGCTACACCCTACTCTGCATAGACTGCTTCTTACCTAGTAGCTTGCAGCTATACATCCACTTATTGTTAAGGTGCCAGACTTTTGTACACCACCAACAGAGGGCACCATCACAAGCCAATGTTAGTATTTAGATGCCAGGTACTTTGCCACCCCCTTTAAGGAGTACCCTTCTCAGAAACACTTGCAGATACCCATATCTGGGGTATCTTAACAGAGTTCACCCAAAAAAAAAATATTATTGAGTTAGTTGGGTCTAATCCAGCTGAAAAGAGGTTAGTCTGGTTAAAACTTGGTTTACCACTGTCATAATACAGTTAGGCTTTCCAGTTATAGGCCAGTGTTCCATCTATATAGTTTTTGTAACTTTGCAGTGTTTATTTGCTCTTTAAGTTTTTATTCGCTTCATATACATTTTTGTACTGTGACCTGCTTTGAGACAATACATCAATTCAACCTTTGTATACCTTTGTGCAAATATTAATATACAATGTGCCAATACATAAAGTAAAAACACCAAAAAATGTTTTTTTATAAAGTGACTGTGAATAAATTATCTGTATTATATATAGTTCTTTCTATGGCAACCTATATGTTATCACAAGTGATTAAAACAAAAAAAGAACTGCGCCAACTATTAATTCGATAAACCAAATGATGGATTGAAAGATCCAAGGTAGTGAAATGTGATTCAAAACGAACAGCACCCAAGTGCACTTGACTTCAGTGAAGACCACCACCACATGGAAAGCAGCTTACCAGATGACGGATATATTGTGGCAATATATAATGATCCGTGGATGGAATCCAGCCAGGGTAGACAGATAATGGGATCCCTCAGATAGTGAACCCTCAGGAGCGTACCAATTATTCAATCCGTAGGTCACAATGTAAACAAAAGAGACCAGACCATGGCGTAATAATGTTTAAATAAAATTTAATATAATTAAAATACTACTCACAATTGATCGTGAAGGATGAGCATAAAACAGATGCCGGTCGACACAACAGGAGCCCTTCCTCCTACGTAGAACGCGTTGACATCACTGCATGCCAATCCAGACGCGTTTCATCATAAGTCTGACATTCTCAATGTTATCAAAAGTGCAAATGCTAAACCAGACAAGTGTCTATGGACCCATATATAAATCAATGAATATATTGCAAATATTGAAAAAATAATACACATCAAACAATTCAAGCATTTTCTGTTTTGGAGCACTGGATATATATTATACCTAGATGGACTTTATTTACACCTATGATATTAGCACTAATCATATTCAATTATTTATTTATGGTTTATATATCACTGCAAAAGTGTCTTCCAATAGCACTTATATTGTAGATTGTGTATTGCGGCACAGCACAGTGTGTAAGATCGTTTGATGTGTATTATTTTTTCAACATTTACAATATATTCAATCATTTATATATGGGTGCATAGACACTTGTCTGATTCAGCATTTGCACTTTTGGTAACATATAGGTCCCCATAGAGAGAACTATAAACCAGGATATAATACAGACAGTATATTCACAGTCACTTTATAAATGTATATCTTTTTTTATTTGGCATTTTCACTTTATGTATTGGCACATTGGACATTAATATTTGCACAAGTTACACACAGCGTGGAACAGGTTTATTTTATTTATCTTTTTCAACACAGTTTATATGAGTGTGTCTGGTGCTAGCAGCTGAAAGTAATCAAGACACCTCCTCACACATTAGAGTTATTTTATTGGATCCTTAGGTTAGTGGATTTGTAGCTCGCAAGATTTTTTAGTTATTTAAAGCGGATCTCCCACGCCAAATCAAATTTTTGTTTAAGGGGTATTTAAATTTGTTACTAGCGCTGCTTTGCTAAACTCACTGTTCTGGTGTCCCACGGCCGCTCCGCTGTGATTCTGTCCCAAATAAATACTTATATTCTTTGTTTCCTCCCGTTGCCATCTTAGCTTTGGGCGTTATAAGCTCACAAGCAGGCACTTCCTATTTGCGATGGATGCTGTGCCAGCATCCACCACTCGATCTCGCGCATGCGCACTGGCAAAGGTGACCGGCGGCGTGAGCGTATCTGTCCTGTAATGGAGATTTTTGTAAAGCCCGCCCTCCTGCCTTTGTTTACATTGCGCATCACTTCCTCTTCCTCAAAATCGCTCAATATTTAGTCTAACAGGGTAGAATACGATATCAAGGGAGCTATGACACAAGCCCCCAGAAGACACTACGCGGGACAGGAAACTCAGAGAAACCCGACAAAAAACCTGAGGGAGGCAGACCGAAAGCCCATCCAGTTTCATGGTACAGTAAATATTATTTTAATTAAAAACATCGGTTTCAGCATTGTTTATGAGAAGTATTATTTATGCGATCATGTTTAATTTTGGGTGGAGATCTGCTTTAAGACATCTACTCAACCTGCTATCTGGTAGTCTATTTTCATGTGCATTGTTACATTGCTTTGAATCACTAATGCTTACGTTGTTCAGATGTACATGGTCCTCTACCTCTAACCGGGTGAGTCAGTGGGGACTTAGTGGGTTTAAGAGTTGTGGCAGAACAGAGGACCTATCAAAGTCAGGGGCTTCTGCAGGGGGGGGGGGGGTTAAACGCAAAAATTTAAATAAAAACTATGCAATGCAGGCAGATCATGGCTAGTGGGAGGGGACAGCAGGGCACTGTACATAGCTTCATGAAAACATTACAGCACCCTGTTCCAGTACTTCTGACAAGAGCCCTCAGTCCTGATGCAGGCAGTGGCATCGATCTTCGGCAATACTGAAGGAAACACTAGAATTTAGCTTAACCACTTAGGCCATTAACCACTTAGGCCCTGGACCATTTGGCTGGCCAAAGACCAGGCCACTTTTTGCGATTTAGGCTTTAACTGACAATTGCGCGGTCGTGCGACGTGGCTTACAAACAAAATTTACATTTTTTTTCCCCACAAATAGAGCTTTGTTTTGGTGGTATTTGATCACCTCTACGCTTTTAATTTTTTGCGCTATAAACAAAAATAGAGCGACGATTTGGGAAAAAAAAACAATATTTTGTAATTTTTGCTATAATAAATACCCCCGATTTAAAAAAAAAAAAAAATCTTTTTTTTCTCAGTTTTAGGCCGATATGTATTCCTCTACATATTTTTGGTAAAATTGATTGGTTTGCGCAAAGGGTATAGCGTCTACAAAATAGGGGAAAGTTTTATGGCATTTTTATTATAATTTTTTTTTTACTAGTAATGGCGGCGATCTGTGATTTTTTATCATGACTGCGACTTTATGGCGGACACATCAGACATGTATGACACATTTTTGGGACCATTGTCATTTTTACAATGATCAGTGCTATAAAAATGCACTGGCAGTGAAGGGGTTAACCACTAAGTGGCGCTGATGGGGTTAAGTGTGTCCTAGGGAGTGATTGTAACTGTTAGGGGGAGGAGCTACCAGTGACACATCACTGATCACTGTTTTCGATCATGCGGAACAGTAGATCAGTGACATGTCACTAGGCAGAACAGGGGAATGCCTCGTTTACAAAGGCATCCCTCTGTTCTGCGTTTGCCGACAACAATTGCGGGCCACCTGGGAACATCGAGTTCCCGGGAACCGCAAGCACACTCATGGGGCACACAGCGGGCGTGCACCTCTGGCGGCGCATGCACCCGCTGGGCGGCAAATTTAAAGGCACGTACAAGTACGCCCATTTGCCTGCCCGTGTCATTGTGTCGCCGTATATGTGTGTTCAGCAGTCGGCAAGTGGTTCAGAAAGGTATTAATGATTACAGAGCTGCATTCATTATTGTCTTCTAAACCAGCCTGGAGTTCACAGAATATGTGCTGTGCTGTGCTGTGTACAGTTCTTTTTTTAAATGGGCCTGGGTAGATAAAACAGAAATCTTGGAAGCTTGACTTTATAAGCTCAGAAGTTAAATTTTAAATTTGACTTATAAATCCTAAAATAATTACCTGCCAGCTTCAACCTGGTGTGTGATTTGGTGCGCATTTTTTAATGGAAAGGTGCCAAGTAGAACATTTTGCTCTATGAAATAGATATTCTGTTTTATAAGCACATTCAAAATATACAGAAGATTGATTCTAGAAATGAAGAAAAATAATAACACCATGCAGATACAAATAAGTATCCAGATGTATGTAATTTGTTTCTACTTTATCAAAATCTACCTGTGATATGGGCAATCTATAGTTTATTACAAAGATATATCAGGCAATGTAATACATACAGAGATATTAGTATTAATATATGTTTGATCCACACTATACTAACCAAGGTTACATTATCCTGGCTTTGCTTCTCAGATCAGTTTTTAAATATTACAGCACAATCTAAAAAAGTAGTAGCTCAAGAGGTCTGGTCAAACACATCCAATCTGTCCATATTCATGCTAAGCCCTTGCTAATTTTTCCAAGCCATACCAGTTTAGGTTGAAAAAAACTAGGTAAAGGGATATAATTACCGTATGTCTTCCTCCAAGTGATAACAATAAACTTGTCCCACTGTCAGAATGGCTTGACAAGTTTGGAGTGACCCAGATGGATAGATTTCTCTCTTGGAATTAAGGGTGTTGAGTCGCAGGGGACAGCATGAACTTCTTTCCTTTGATCAGTGAAAGTGGTAAATCCAGTTAAATAAGTGGTGGAACAGTTCTGTAAAAAAAGTCCAGCTGATTTTGACTTTGACCAGATTCCCCTCCCTCATCCCTGGTAGGGTGGCCACAGATCTATTGTATAGAGCAGGCATCACTAATGCCTTGTACACACGATCGGACTTTTGACCATGCAAAAGTCCGTCGGACGTCCGATGGAAAGATAGAGAACAGGTTTTCTAGCTATCAAAAAAAGTCTGATGAAGGCTACACACGTCTGGACTTTCAGAGAAAAAAAGCCTGTCTGACTGTTTTTCTCAGAAAGTCTGGCTGTGTGTACGAGGCATTAGCGTTCCGGTGTACCTTTTAAAGCGCCAAGGTAATAATTGATCACAACGTCTCTGGTTAAAGCCTGGCCTGCTGTCTGCTGCCTTTACAATTGGAAATAATGGAGGGGGGAAGAGAGACAATGGTCAAATATTGGTCACTATTTGAATAATGGTGTGCCCAGGTTTTAGGCATATCCAGGTGTTCTAAACATATAATGAAGATTGCATCGGTTTTTTGGACCTAATGCCATCATACCAAGTAAGATGGGCACACAAGTTCACTTTAATGCAGCAAGTATGATAGCTTCCTTATTATGAAGAAGCAGCAATATTTTTAAACTGCTTGCAGAGACGTTTTAGCAGTGTTGGAACATTTCTATGAGCAATAACCAGCATTTCCAAACCCTACAGGTGCTTGTACCATAAATGAAAGCCCGGAATAAAACACAATATTCATCTGTGCACATTAGCAAGGTCCTTTACTTAGAACAAGAAGGGCAAATAGTTTGTTCTGTCTAGGGCTTCAATGCACACTTAACAGGGAATTGGCCCCAACAATGGTGAAGTCCTGGGGGCTGACAGTATAGCTGATAAAGGTAGGGGCTGGATGATGGTGTATAATATCCAGAGTAGAAATGATTTAGAGGTCACAGACTGTACAGCAACATTTAAAGGCACACAGAAGCACAAAAGACGAAGAATGAGGATAGCTGCAAACGTAGCGCCTATGTGCCCATGATAGACCAGTGCCTTTGGGGTCATCCCTCCTACCTTGCAAATGTAGAGTCGTTGGTTTAAATCTCAACAAAGACACTGCCTGCATTGAGTTTGCATGTTTTCCCTGTGCCAAATGCATGCTGGTAGGTTAATTGGCTTCTGTCTAAATTGGTTCTAGTGTGTGCATTAGGCCTTGTTTACACGGGTGTACTTAAGTGGGGCTGTGTTTGCCTGCATGGGCATGCATAGATATTCTGTGTATCCCCATGCAGGCAACTGTTGCATCCCAATTGAGATAAATAGGGCTGCTTGCACAGGGATACACAAAACAACTGTGCATCCCAATGCAGGCAGACGGCTCTCATACAGGCATACACTTCAGTATGCCCATGAGAATGAGGTCTTAGGGACCTTAGATTGCAAGCTTCTTGAGGGCAAGGGACCAAGGTGGATGTACAATAATGAAGGAGCTGAATAAATTGCTGGTACTATATAAACACCTTAAATAAATAGAGGCACCTGTGTGTTATCTGTTCAGTCATTTCTGACTCTTGGCTAATCTATGGGCCAGCTCACTTGGTACCATGTCCACTCAAGAGCTTTTTCTATTGAATTTGGTATGATGTAGGTCAAAGGGCTTTTCGCAAACCCTCTCCATTTGAACAGGCTGGAGACCAGCATGCAGAATGTGTTATTCATGGCAAATTTTTTCACACATACTGGGGGTCAATTTAGGCAGCAGCCAAATAACCTACCAGCATGTCTTTTAAAGTGTAGGAAGAAATCTGAGTACCCGGGGGAAATTCACACAAGCAAGAGAGAACATAGACATGCAGGAAGCATCTATATGTCCAGTCTAATCACATGTAAACTGGATTTGGTCTTTTTGTCAGTCCCACCTCTTGTTCTTTCCACTATGCTGTGGCACCCCAGTGATAACTATATTGCATGGGGGGGGGGGGGTGGGTGGCTGAAGATTGACAATGGTTGAATAGAGAAGCGGACTGCAACATGTACTCCCTTCCCCATTTTAGCTTGGTTGCTATTATAACTGCTGCAGCCAGAGTTTCTACTGTATGTAACTCACACTTGTACATGGTTTTTGCATTAAAGATGTTCATATGAGAATTGTATTGTTTTGTGAATGGTTATGAGATGTGGCACTGCATGCCTGCACTACCACCACAGTTCATATTTACACCTTTTAAAATGATGAAATACCTAATAGGAGCCATTAGCGCAGTAAGAAACACAATGTATTCAGTTTGCTTCGACATGCCTTCAACTATGAATTTGATTTGTTTACTAGCCGACAATAAAATGTTGCTTGTTATTTTCATGCCTTATTTCGAGCAAATAAAAGATATCCCAGCCAAACAGATACACCAGAGGTCAGAAATACAATACTTTTCATTAGTATTCTTTTTGCATGAAGGCACAAAACAGTACTGCAGTATTTTTATTTACCTATAAACTAAGCAAATCTGCCCATGAGACTTTTTATCAGCACACACACTAGTGTTCAATTCAAACATCCTAAGGCTGTAAGTGTTATTCATCTGCTGCATGTCTCCAGAGTGGACCACATGCTATGTATCAACGTGAATCAAAATTAAAAGGAAAGGAAAGAAAAGAATGCGAGAAGCAGTAGAAAAAATGGAACTAGCAATAATTGTAATTAAAGTTGTTCATTTTCCCCACACATGGCCAATGCCACCCTTTCATGACCAGTATGTATAAAAGTGTTGCCTATTAATTTACTTGGAAGTAATGACAGGATGGAAATAAGTAACCACATCCTGCAGACAGTAGGGATTAGCGATATCATTTATTCTGACTCCCCCTAAATTCATCTATAGATGACCGTCAGCCTATATTTAGCTATATCCACATCTTTGTTTGCTAAACTACAAAGATTTGGGGATTTGAAAGTCATGACTGTTGAGTTAAAATATAGGCAGTAAGGATAAAGATTAATATAAAAAGTCTTTGGCCTTTACTTAATATGGCCAAAAGCAAAGTACAAAAGGCAGTCATTTATTTCAGCTAGGCAGAAGTCTTCATTTGTTGTTAAAATTAAAATAAATAGATGAAAGCTTAAAAGCTTTGGCCCAGATTCAGGTACATCTGCGCATTATTAGACCGGCATAGCGCACCGCCTTTACGTTAGACTTGCGGAATTTTGCCGCGTAATCACTCTATTCTCGTAGCTTTTGCGCCGGAAATTGCGCATGCGTAATGTTTTTTCAGAGGCGTAAGGAGGAGTAATACAAATTGGGAAGGACGTGGGTGTGTTACATTGAAATGAGCCGTGACCCCATGCAAATGAAGGGCCGGCCGGCTCGCGCATGCGCGATTGAACGATACCGTGTCAGCTCCGATGTGCGCATGCTCACAACTCGGGAGCGGCGCAATCAGTGAAATTGTAAATGGACTAGGGCAACGTTGTGAACTACGCAAACAGTATAAATAGACACACACAAACGCACTTCCTTTGCAAAAGTACATCCCTTTGTCCCTTCCCATTTAACCAAGTGCTTTTGTTCTTGTTGTTCGTTGCGGTGTGTTTTGTAGTTGTCAGATTAGTGTTCTGTGTGATCAGGTGTTTGGTATTAGATTTTTGAAAGTGGTTTTTGATAAGTGTTTGAGAGACTGTTTGTTTGATTGATATATTTGTTTTTGTTTCTTTTCCTGCTGTATTTTTGTTTTGTTTTTTGGGGACTGTTTCTTGGTGAGTAGTTTTCTCTCTGTGTGTGTGTTTTTTTGTGATTGGTTGTGCTTGTTTGTGTGCGTGAATTTTGTTGACTGGGACTGTTTTTTTTTGGAAGGATGACTGAGAGAAAACGAAAGCTGAATTTTACAGTTGTGGAAAAACAGATTCTTGCCCGGGCCATTAGCGAGTATGGGCGTTACCTCCACGGCCCAGAGAGTGCCAACACCACCCCGGCCAGGAGGAGGGAGATTTTGGATAGGATCACTGACCAGGTGAATTCTGCGGGGCAGGGGGAGACACGGACCAGGTCTGGGATTGACAAAAAAATCAATGACCTCCGGCGTCTGGTCAAAAAGAAGTTGGCCAGAATGCATGCCCATGCCAGGGGCACAGGAGGGGGCCCACCATGCCGTATTAGCCTGACAGCGGAGGAGCGTGCGGTGGCCCTGACCTTTCATCGGCATGAAGTTGAGGGCCTGCCCGGCTTTGACTCCAGTCCCCAGCCCGTGGTGCCAGGTAAGTTGTTTTATTTTTTAATATCGGGTGTGTAGCATGTGTGGGGGAGGGGGTGAAAGGGAATATGTGGCAAGTGTGTGGATCCTCCAACCTGTGAATGTTTTGTGTCATCCACAGATGTGCAGGAGGGTGCAGGGCCATCTGGCCTGACCGCACCAACCCCAGGACAGCAGCCTAATGAGGCCCCCCCAACAAGGCCGGAGTCCGCGGAGGAGGTTCAACAGGAGCAGGACAATCATGAGGAGCAGGACAATCATGAGGAGGAGGAGAATCATGAGGAGGAAGAGTCCATGTCAGGCACTGGACGTTTGGGTTTTGAGGACTCCTCCCCTCTGGCTGGCAGCAGGCAGGCCTCCCTAAGGGGGAGCCCCCCCCCCTCCTCCCCCAACATGGCTCCCCTCACAAGGGCATCCCCTTCTCCCCGGCCACGAGCATCAGCTGGAGGCAGGATGTCATCCCAGACCACCAGGGGGTTGGCCGATCTCCTGCCCGCCACCCTGAGAAGGGACCAGTTCCTCCAGACCCGCCATCTGGGACAGGTCAGCCAGACATTGGTGCAGATGGAGGAGAGCCTGTCCTCCATCAAGGATACGCTGGGGAACCTGGACTCCCACTCCCGGGCTTTCACAACCTGCCTAAACGAACTGCAGACGACATCAGCAGGTGTTGGGCAGGATGTGAGGGCCCTTACCCTGGCTATCCAGGCCAACACGGCAACACTTGGTGCTGCCCTGGACAGAATTGCCGTGGCCTTGGAGGGCAGGCCACCAGGTGGGCAGAGATCAGGGGCTGATCCTCCTTCCCCGGTTTTACCCCTTCCCCATGAGTCTCCCCTGAGAAGCCGGGCCGTGGCCGGGGGCGCCCCAGGCGTGGCTCACGCAGAGGGCAGTAATTTGTTTTTCCCCCATTTTTTTTTTTTTTGTCTTTTTTTTCTTTTGCTGGAATTTTTTTGCTTTTGCTGGTCATTTTTTTTTTTTTTTGTGTTGTGAATGCTGTGTGAATGTGGGGGTGACATTCCTGCCGTAAAAGGGGTGTCACCCTCTATTTTGGTGGAGAAGGGTTCCCCAGGACCAGGGAGAAGTGATCCCCAGGTCCGTGTGATTGGTGTATGAATGTTCAGTGACATAATTGGAGCCTTGGCATGGCGTTGCTGCTCACAAGTCCAGCATGGTGGACTGGTGCCAATCCAATTTGATGTGGATGTGGTGTGTCTGTGCTAGGGACCACAGTGGTGTGCATGCATGCATTCTCATTGTGCCATGATTAATGTGTATGTTTAACGTGCAAAGATGCCCAATGTGAGCTGTCTCCTGGCTGCTCTTCCCTCAGAAGACGGGGTAGCCTCGGTTAGGGGGGGATTGTCTGGTTCAGGGGTCAGGTCATCATGTAGGTCAATCTGCAGGCCCTTTCTTTCTGCAAAGTTGTGCAGCATGCAACATGCACCGATGATCTGGCACGTTTGGGGAATACAAGAGGGTACCCCCAGACTTATCCAGGCATCGGAAACGTGACTTTAGGAGGCCAAAGGTGCGCTCCACCACTGCTCGTGTTTGGGCATGTGCTTGATTGTATCTTTCCTCTCCTGGGGTTTGGGGGTTCCGGATAGGAGTCATGAGATGGGGTCCCAGTGGATATGCAGAGTCACCTGTAAGGGAAAAGACAGGAGGATGTTAGTCATGCATGTGCCCCTTGTGATGTGCATCATGGGAGGGGATAGTCATGCCTGCCACCCTTGTCACTCACCAACCAGCCAGCTGTCCCCATACACATTCTGATCGAATTCCAATCGGATGTGGCATTGATTGTATATGTAGCTGTCATGGCTGGACCCTGGGTGTTTGGCACGGACGTGCCATATGAGGCCCTGGGCATCGACTATCACCTGTACATTGGTGGAATGCCAATGCTTCCGATTGCGGTACATGTGCTCTGTCTCCTGGGGGGGGGCTGGAGTGCCACATGTGTGCAATCAATGGCCCCCACAGTGCGTGGGAATCTGGCAATTCTGTAGAAATCTGTCATTGCCTTCAGCCGCAGCTCCTCAGTGGTGGGTTTGATGATTTGGTTGGCCATGCGTCTGAGGATTGCAGGGACAACCTGGTGCACACATCTGCTCATGGAGGACTGTGACATCCCAGCCACCACTCCACTTGTACGCTGAAAAGAGCCACTGGCAAGGAAATGGAGTGTTGCCATGACCTTGACCAGTGGCTGCACTGCATGTGAGCGGTGTGTTGGGCTGGTGATGTCCTCCTGCAGGGTTGTGGTTAATTCCAGGATGACATGAGGGGTGAATCTGAAGATGCGAAACACCTCAGAATCACTCATGCCAAACAGGTCTATGCGGGTGCGGTATATCCTCTCCTGTGCCCTCCTCCGTGCCATCCTCCGTCCCCTCATCCTTCTTTGTTCATCTAAAGTCAGTAGTATAGCTATGTGCGACGATGCCCCTGGCATGTTGGCATACAGATTGTTGTGCAACACGTGTGCCTGCTGAGCTGCTCACTAACAGTGTTGCTTTATCTAACAAGTAGACTTTTTTTTCTTTTTTTAGACCAGCTTTTATCAGCTCTAATTTTAGACAGGACATTTTGCTGTTGCGCACACTGCGTCGCCTGCGCTGCCCCAACGTTGTTTTGTGGATCCCCGTAAGTCCCTCATTAGCATATTTGACTAGCAAATCAATGGTGTGTCTAGCGCACTTTTGCGCGGAAGGATGCGCCAGTCTAACGAAATTACGCGGGATACGATTTTTTGCGTATCTCGTTCTGGGGATGCCGCGCAACGAAACGCACGCGCACATTTCGACTTACGCACGCGCATCTCCTGTTGCGCAGGCGTAATCGCTCTGTGAATCTGGGCCTTTGTTTTCTTATTGCCACATAATTAAAAGATTGCTTAAGTAACATTGGAGAAAGGAAAACAAGCACAAAAGTGGAATTGTTACCATCAGCATCAAACTAGACTTTACCTTTTAATATTATTGAAAAAAATAGGTACACATTTTAATTAGTTACTAAGGACCAAGGCTGCCATCACAAATTTTAGGGTCCCTTACGCAGCTTTAGGCAGGGCCCCCTTGGAACAGAGAACCGGGGGGGGGGGGCTGGGGAACATTGGGCCCCTTACAGGTGTAATGCAAAAAAAAAAAGGGAGGGGGGCCAGCCTGGCCACTTACAGGTGTAATACCCCCCTGATGGTGGCCCTGCTAAGGACTATACATGCATATTCTTTTTTTTTCAGCACCTCCTTGTCTTTTCTGTATGATGTTTGTAGCTATTAATGAAGATATTTTGTACTTTATGACAAATTGCAGTCTATGCTATACTTAATGCATACCATATTGAAGTAACACTGGGGCTCTGACTTTGGGAGCACATGTCGCAGGACATGTACAAATCAATGGTTCCCTATGAGAGCCGTCTTAATTGGACTGGCACAAGTCTGACTTTGGTCCGTTTTCATCCCATTCAATATAATTGAAGTTGGATTAAAATCAGGTCCTCATCCTAACCATTCAACATGGTGAATACAGCAGAAGGAAAAGGAATTTATGTGACACTGTGATTGTTTTGATTGGTCAAAAGACAAGTCGGACTATCTTAAAGTTAGAGCAAAATTGTATCCTGTTCATTTAAGTGTTACTTTATAAATGTATATTTAAGATTTAATATCTCAAAGATATGATATGGTTTAAATAAGTGTTCTTTAGAAAAAAAAAACCAACTCATATATGGCGGCATGTTGTTGCCATCATCCCGTAGTAATTGAAATAATCGAAAAACCTCAGAGATTTGGGATTTTGTGGGCAACACATACAAAAATTCAAAAAATGTATAGAAAAATTAAACAATTTATTACAAAAATATATATATTGAAAACACATTACAAATTAATCAAAAAATTACATGTTTATACAAAGACATAAATGATGCAATACTCTCCGTCATGCGAAACCATCACCAAGATTGGGAGGTAGGTTGTAGCAGAAAGGCCGACGCGTTTCGAATGTTAAACATTCTTTATCAAGGCATATATAAGCATTGCATCCGTTGTGTTAAAAACATTGTGCTCAAAAGGGTCCAGGCCACCGGTCCCCTGCATGGGGTGCCCCAGAAATCTGATGTCCCTAGAAGTCGACTAAGTCCTACTAAATCATGCTCCTAATGCTCATAGGGTGGACAGAACTAATTAGTTCAATTGAATGGCATAAATGTCCAATAGGAGATGTGTAGCAAATTGTCTTGTTTGAAAAATAGCCTGGATATCCAGCTGGCCACCAGCAATGGTTTTCAGCCGACCACCAGCTTGAAAAAACGTCTCCAAACCCTCCAGTGTATGGTGGCCAGCTGGATATCCAGGCTATTTTTCAAACAAGACAATTTGCTACACATCTCCTATTGGACATTTATGCCATTCAATTGAACTAATTAGTTCTGTCCACCCTATGAGCATTAGGAGCATGATTTAGTAGGACTTAGTCGACTTCTAGGGACATCAGATTTCTGGGGCACCCCATGCAGGGGACCGGTGGCCTGGACCCTTTTGAGCACAATGTTTTTAACACAACGGATGCAATGCTTATATATGCCTTGATAAAGAATGTTTAACATTCGAAACGCGTCGGCCTTTCTGCTACAACCTACCTCCCAATCTTGGTGATGGTTTCGCATGACGGAGAGTATTGCATCATTTATGTCTTTGTATAAACATGTAATTTTTTGATTAATTTGTAATGTGTTTTCAATATATATATTTTTGTAATAAATTGTTTAATTTTTCTATACATTTTTTGAATTTTTGTATGTGTTGCCCACAAAATCCCAAATCTCTGAGGTTTTTCGATTATTTCAAATAAGTGTTCTTTTGACCAGAAGTGAAAGCTTCAACATAATAAGCATTTATTAGAGAATTGTTATTAGTCTATCTAATACACTGCACACATTTACAGCACGGGAGTGTATATTAGTTTCAATAACAAAGTATGTACATCACACTACAAATATCAAACAGAAAAACATATGACAATGCAAGTATATTGTAAGTGCTGGGAGATGGTCTCTTATAATTACCTCAAATAATGACTTCCTGGGCCCAGGTCATCTCATCTCTCTAGTCTACTGATTGAGGCTCTCCTTATATGAGCCCCTCTCCTATTGATTCAAACAGGGTCACTAGGATTGTCTACTGTTATCTCTCTCCTCCCTCTGGGTGGATCTCTCCCAAATATGGGCAATATCTTCCTACATGAGTTTAGTGATAATTAGATTTGAAGATAAATGAATTAAACTGAAGGTCGTTAACTTCCCTTGAATGGGGCACTTAGCTATACATGGAAGAATACAGCCAATGAAGGTGGCTCTGCATAGACTACAGGTTTGATGTGATCTCTTCCTGGCTTGTTTGTATATCCAGTTAGGTATACAGGCGGAACGGCTCCATGGCACCTCGTCACCCAGCATTCATGCAAATCAAAAGGGGACTGTTAAATAGATTTTCTTAGACCCAGCCTGTCAGCCAGTAAACCCTTACAGAAACCATCTCCTACACACTACACATTTCTTATCCTAAATTATATATGTATATATACACATCTATGTACAATTATTCCCAGTTGCTAATGACGATTACTTATAAAACTTCTCATAAGACAACAAGTCAGATGGAAGTAGGACCAAAGTAGGACAGATGAGAAACTGTTGTACAACAGTCGTGTCGTACTAGTGTGAACCTGGTCTTAGATAGCAATTTCGATGAAAAATAGGCACCCCAGAGGTCACATATTATGACTTCCACAAGGAATCTGGCTCTTTTTTGCACCATTTTATAAACCTTTCTGGGGGCCCTTGAAAACACATTGCTAGACTAGGTTTAGGTTTAGATAGGCTTGGTAAGTGGGAGTGCTAGGGCCAAGCACCAACTCAACAGTTATTCTGCGTAAGTTAAAACTCTTGATCTTCCCCATTCTAGCTCTGTTTAACTACAAACCTCTGCACTTCAAATGGGAGGCTGCTGGATTTATTTATTTTTCCCTTGATTTTTGTCTGTTGCTCCAGCCAGTGAGTTTGGTATTTTTCAACTTCCTTCAACTACTTGACCGCCAAAAGATTTTAACCTCTTCATGACCTGGGCATTTTTTTGTGATAAGGCACTGCTTTACTTTATCTGACAATTGAGGGGCTGTGCGATCCTGTAGTTAAACACAATTTATATAATTTTTTGCCACAAATAGAGCTTTCTTTTGGTGGTATTTGATCACCAATGCTTTTTTTAACACAAAAAGACAGCCAATTAAAAAAAAAAGAACAACATTTCTTACTTTCTGCTATAAAACACATCCAATTAAAAAATTCAAAAAGATCAGATTTCTTCCCAAATATGTTTTTTGGTTCCATAGCTTGGATTAAAAATGTGTATTGCAAAATGCAAAATGAACCTGGAATATGCAAACTGCAACCTGCATAGGTGTGAACCTGGCCTAACATCTGATCTCAGGGATGGTATATATGTGCAGTTACAGGGATACTTTCTTTTACTTTGAAGGATCTTTTTGTATTTGCAGCATTTAAAAAAAAAAACTAGGGCAATTCATATGCATTGGACATCAATTTATAACTGTGAGCAAATGTGAACTCTCAATTCAAATTACTCATTTCTAGTTAGATTCTGCTAAACCTTTTCCTTAGCTTAAAAGAAATAAGAAAGTTTGGCAGAAAAATTGTATTTTGGGGTTTTAACAAACCTGAACCTAAACTTAATAAATATAGGGAAGCCATTGTGTGGGTTTCTGTACAGAAGGCAAAAAGGTTTTATATGAAAAAGAACTACAGGGGATTACATTTTAGTTCATGCTTGACAAAAAAAGGTCTTGGCTTACTAACTTATTTTATTGAAACTAGGAGGTGAAAAGTTCTAAAGCTAGATTAGTATTATTTATTGTCTATAAAGTCTGATAATATTCACAGCCATTCTGCTTGAATAATAAATAATTATATTACGTAACTTTTTCTAAATATGGTTTTTAATATAGTTTAGTCAACCCAAAACATTAAAATTCAGAGAACTTAATCAAGTTTAATTGAATCTTTATTAAATAAATATTTTTCAACGTTTTATTAGCTACCATAACACATTTGGGTGTTTTCATAATCTGATGTTAGCAATATGTATTTATAAATGGTGTGGTTAGTGTGGGATTCCAGTGCCATAACTGAACCTATGAATTTTAAATTAACATAAAAATGTATTTATATTATGTAATTAGAACCAGGTTGTAGATGCACAGTGGATTTTCTATTAAGTACAATACTTTTTTTTTCATATTATTGTATTGTTGGACAGTTAACTCATTGGGTATTTGTCTTAACGGGTGGTCATTTATAATGTTCTCCTGATGTAAACCATCCAGAGAAGTGTCTGTCTGAACCATGTACAGTATATATCATTTATTGACTTACCTTTCGCTAAGTAATACAAAACAACCAGAAAAGATTTGTCAGACTGGGGATCTTTTCTTTTTAATTTGAGGACCCAAATGAGAAAATGACCACCATATTGGGATCCAAGATGAGAATTATTACCAAAAGATCATCAAAGCGTATTAGGACGAATAATATTGGCTGTAGTAAAAAGAAAACAAACAAAAACAAATGCACAAATAGCAAATGTATGCTTTTATTCAAGTATAATCCATAATGTTTTCTCGTTGTAAAGCAGGAAAGTGAAAAGATAGCATATTATTATTAAAACAATCATTATAATTCAAAGCAGACAATGGATTAGTGAGCGTAATTTCAATGTAAATGCTCATACATATACAAAAACTCATTAAAATAGAACTCCAGGCAGATATAAAAGGCATACATTAATGCAGCTTCCTATTCATAACATGTTAAGTTTTTTTTTTTTTTTTTTTTTTTTATACAAGCAGTGTACCTAAATTTGAGTTGATATCAGACTGTTGCAGGCATCTATACAGTACAGGCATACCCCACTTTTAAGTACACAATGGGGTTTATTTACTAAAGCTGAAAATTGCAAAATCAGGCTCACTTCTGCGTAGAAACCAGTGAGCTTCTAACCCCAGCTTGTTCAATTAAGCCTGGTAATAATACCTGGCTAGCGTTAGTAAATAAACCCCATTGTGTACTTAAAAGTGGGGTATGCCTGTAGAGTTGAGACCTTCCCTTCTGTGTCTGTGATATCAATCATAGCCAGTAGAGATCAGTTTGGCTTCCAACCCATAGTTTAAGAAAATGCGGGGTTGATTTACTAAAACCGGAATATGCAAAACCTGGTTCAGCTCCGCATAGAAGTCAATCAGCTTTGTCAAAGCGTAAAGTAGATTTAAAGGCAATTTTTGTTTTACATTTTGGATAGAGTAAGGGAGGGTTATAACCCATATCAGATTTATTTTCGCCATCTTTTTCCCATTGCATAGAATTCCCTTCACTTCTTGTCCCATAGTCAAACAAGAATTGAGAGGAAATCCCTGAAAATCAAGGTAATTCCTTGGATACCCTCAGCTCACTAGAACTGGTGTCCCCACTGGAAGATTTTCCCTCTATTACTTTTCTGGAGACAACCAAAAATTTGGGGATTTTCCTTTCACTTTCAAAATGATAAACAGAATAAATGGAAAGATTAAATCTTCTTAACGAGGGCACACACAGCAATAAAAACTGACAGGCATTCTAATCCATCTTGACTCAATCCAAAATGTAAAAAAAAGTTTTTCCTTTAGTTATACTTTAATAGAACAAGCTGAAGTTAGAAGCTGATTGGCTACCATGCAGAGCTGATTTTGCATGGTCCTGTTTTAGTAAATCAACCCAAGTGTGGTAGAATAGTGAAAATAATAATAGCAACGATAATAATAAGAATATTGATAATAATAAATTGTCTTAATATTTGGGGTGGGATCAAAAAGTAAATTATTGAACACAATAGCCCTTTTAGCTCTTAATAATACAAATGCTATGCAGACAAATATGTTGGCTGTACAAAACGAAACAACCAAAGAGCACTAAACAGATGTAACATACTGTATTCCTTTTTATTCGTTAAAAATGGATGTACCTCCAAAGCTGTCAGTGTCCCTCTGTGTAGGTGAGCTTTAAGCAGATGCAGCCAAGCATTATGCTAACGTCCCAGCCTTCTCTAATAGATTCTTGCAGTCTAAATTTCAGTTAATGGATAAGGTGACATTGAAGCTCTTCAATGAAGTATATGTACAATCGTTGATTTTTTTAACTGATTAATCATTATTAATGTAAATGAATAAAAGAGATTACAGAAAGACACAACACCTGGTTAATGACATATATTTCAATAAAAATTGACACATTCTCCTTATTTTTTTTTAGCCTGAAAGCTCTGATGAACACTGTTATGACTTTGGTCTCAATGTTTTAATATAATTTTCTAAAATGACGAAGATGTTATAGTCACAAAACAGACAATACATATAATAATACTACTACCTACAGTATTCTCATATTCTCAATGTTTTTTATAATTTTTTTTAAATAAAATATTGACTTTTTATACATACATGCTGCCTTTATTTTTATGTTAGGATTTTCTGTATACAGTATTCTCAAATGGACAGTACACATTCTATCATTAAATGCTCCCATTGTGTCTTATAAGTCTTCATGTACACGGGAGGTTGTTTAACCTCCCCTAAACAACTTAATTTAAAGGGTCACTAAAGGAAATTTTTTTTTGCTGAAATTACTGTTTACAGGGTATAGAGACATAAAAGTTAACTGATTCCTTTTCAAAATGATTAAAAATAGATAAAAATCAATCATATAATGTGCCTGCAGGTTAGTTTCACTTTCGAACTGGCTTCATGTTTTTGTGAAGTAGAAATAGACACACAGAACAAAAACAAACAAATCCAGGGCAGTGTTTTGTTTTTAAAAAGAATCTGATTGGTTCTGGGAAGTTTTAGACACACAGTAATGACAGCTTAGGCCACTGTGAGAAAGCTCCCAGTACTGTGGTTATAAGGAAACAGACAAGCAGGAAGCGTGGAGAACAGAGCAGGATTACAGCAACTTCAAAGCAAAAATGAACAATAAGGACATGAAACCAGTACTGCAGTAAGGTAAAGGAAGCTATTTAGCTTAAAAAAAAAATCTTTTAGTGATCCTTTAACATCTAGAAACTGCCATCCAAAAATGTCTGTTTTTAAGGAATCTCCATACAAAGTCCTGATGCACTGGTACAGGACCCCAGATATTTTACATGCCCGCAACCGAACAGTCTCAAAACAATGTTGGAGATGTAATAGTGCTGTGGGCACTCACATACACTTCTTTTGGGAATGTCCACCTGTTCACCAATTTTGGCTTTGAGTCCAGAAATTGTTAGAAAATTTGGTGGGTATTCCCTGGTATCTCTTAGGCCGCGTACACACGACCAAATAAATCCGATCAAATCGGTCTGACAGACCGATTTAATCGGATTTGTCTGCTGGGCTATTTTGGTTTGATCACTGTACACACAATCAAACCAAAATCCCGCCGGCAGACAGCGCGGTGACGTGACGTTGATGCCGCCACGTCACCGCACCAGGAAGTAAAAAACTTCCACGCATGTGTCGAATCCATTAGACGCATGCGCGGGCAGATATGTCCGCTGGTTAGTGTACTAACCAGCAGACATGTCGGACGGACGGGTTCCCAGCAGACAGATTTTAAAGCATGCTTTAAAATTTGTCTGCTGGAAAAACCTGTCTGTCCGCCCGTACACACGATCGAATTTGTCTGCTGAAACGGTCCGTCGGACCATTTCCAGCAGATAAATTTGATCGTGTGTACGTGGCCTAAGGCTCTGCACCGACTTATGTCTTTTATTTTACTGGCTGCTAAGCGGGTCATCGCTAGACTGTGGTTATCCACCTCACCCCTAAACAATCCCACAACTGCTCACTACTGTAGCTGACATACGCAGAATGGAGCAATTGACGGCTACAGTGGAGGGTACGGAAAATACATTTTCTGAAACGTAGTCAGGGTGGGACGATTCAGTATATGGGTCTGAAGGAAATGAACCAAGTTAGTTAACATCAATTGCCTAAGTATTCCTCTAATGTGTTTGCAATTCAGTTCTCTTTATGTGCAGATCTTTATGTGGGGTTTTACAGTATGTTTATGTTACCTCTATGACCCCTGGACGGGTGGTTGTTTCAAATTTATTTCAATGAATTTTTTTGGTATTTTACTTATTTTCTTACTGATTTATTTTCTCCATTCTTTTTTAATGGGATTGACTTTCTTTCTCCCACTCAAGGCAATTGTTTATTCACATCACCAGTTCTATACTTGTTCAAATTATGTATGCTCGGTAGTTCACTAAGACAGTGTATACCTGCGTTTCTTCAAACTGTTAATGATTCATATGTATTCTCTTTTGTATGATTTGCAAAAACGTATAAATAAACATTTATTTTGAAAAATGTCTGTTTAGCCGCGTTTACATGTGTTTATAATACAGGATTTATATAGCGTCGACACGACAGTTTGCACAGCGCTTTACAACATGAGGGCAGACAGTACAATTACAATACAACTCGATACAGGAGGAATCAGAAGGCCCTGCTCATTAGAGCTTATAGTCTATGAGGGAGGGTCAAGTGATACAAAGGGTAATAACTGGGGGGGTGAGCTGATACAGAAAATTAAAGTGCAGTTGTCAGGTGGAAGCAGGGTAAGTTTCTCAGAAGAGAAAAGTTTTCAGGGATCGCATAAAAGTAGATAGATTTGCAGATAGTCTACCAGATTGGGGCAGGGTATTCCAGAGGATGGGAGAGGCTCGGCAGAAGTCCTGGAGGTGAATATGGGAGGAGGCGTTGAGGGAGCTAGAAATCAGGAGATCTTGGGAGGAACGAAGATGACGATTGGGTTGGTATTTTGAGACTAGGATAGTGATGTAGCTGGGGGCAGAGTTGTGGATGGCTTTGTAACTTATTGATAGTATTTTGAACTAAATTTGTTGGGACGAGTGGCAGACAATGGAGGGATTGGCATAGAGGGGTAGCAGACACTGAGTGGTTTGTAAGGTGGAGGAGCCTGGCAGAATTCATGATGGACTGTAGAACATATAGTATATTTAAAGGTAAGCCAATGAGGAGGGAGTTGCAGTAGTCACGGTGACAGATAACCAGGGAGTGAATCGGGAGCTTTGTGGTTTCATTGGTTAGGAAAGGACATAGTTTGGAGATGTTGCAGAGGTTGAGGCAGCACGGTTTTGAAAGGGATTGGATGTGGGGCCCAAAGGAGAGTTCAGAGTCCAGGATAACACCTAGTACCCTGGAATGTGGGGATGGGTGGATGGTTGTGCCATTGCTCTTGACAGAGAAGTCAGGGGAAGAGTATTACATATACATCAGTATTAGGGATGAGCCGAACACCCCCGCGTTCGGTTCGAACGGACTGAACGTTTGTGCGAACATTTAGAACCCCATTGACGTCTATGGGACTCGAACGTTCGAATTCAAAAGTGTTCATTTTAAATCCCAATATTCAAGTTATTGTTGAAAAACATCTTTGAGAACCCGGGTCTTGCCCCAGGGAACATGTATCAATGGAAAAAAAAGTTTTAAAAATG
Source organism: Rana kukunoris (assembly GCA_029574335.1). Taxonomy (NCBI): domain Eukaryota; kingdom Metazoa; phylum Chordata; class Amphibia; order Anura; family Ranidae; genus Rana; species Rana kukunoris. Next base: position 81,842,026 of record CM056051.1, read on the forward strand.
GTAGTTTCTTCAGGAGCAGCAATTTTAATAATGCTTAAAGTGAAAAGAAAAATAATGAAAAATTCCTTTAAATATCGTACCTGCTGGGTGACTATAGTATGCCTGTGAGGTGGCACATGTTTAGAACTGTCCCTGCACAAAATGAGATTACTATAAGAAAAAAGTCATTTAATACCATTTGCGGCTTTAATGTAATGCTTGGTCCCTGCAATATGGATGAAAATCACTGAAAAGATTAGCATGGGTTTCCCCGCCACCACTCCCCCACATCATTACAAGACCCTTTGGCCCTATATACTTTGAACAGCAGTATACAGCAAGTGGGTTTAGTTGCAGTGAGCACACAGGCAATACAACATGTGAGAACACTGCAGCTAGCACAATCACAAAGTAATGAGCAGCACACTAGCACTATGCAACAAGTGGGTTTAGTTGCAAATGAATGAGCAGCAAAATTGCAGTATACAGCTAGTGGGTTTAGTTGCAGTGAGCACACGGGCAATACTGTACAACACGTGAGAACACTGCAGCTAGCACAATCACAAAGTAATGAGCAGCACACTAGCACTATGCAACAAGTGGGTTTAGTTGCAAATGAATGAGCAGCAAACTTGCAGTATACAGCAAGTGAGTTTAGTTGCACTGAGCACACGGGCAATACAGCACGTGAGAACACTTCAGCTAGCACAATCAACTGCCTGACAGATTAGGAAGAACCAATCTAACTAAACTATACAGTGTATAAATATATGTACAACTCCTGGGATGTATATATATCCTCTACACACTGTAAATTTAACTAACTAGCCTGCCTGCTCTAGCTAGGAAAAAGACAATCTCTCGCTCTCTCTCTCTCTCTCTCTCTCTCTCTCTTTCTCTGTCTGAACTGGAACAAGCCCGGAACACACTACATAAGGCTGCCCTGCAGGCGGCCTTTTATAGTGTGGGGTGTATGCTAAAGCCCTGAGCCATAATTGGCCAAAGCCACCCTGGCTTTGGCCAATTACGGCTCTCTTTACTGACGGCGCTGTGATTGGCCAAGCATGCGGGACATACAGCATGCTTGGCCAATCATCAGCGCGCAATGCCGCAGTGAATTATGGGCCGTGGCGCGTCACTCGAATTTGTACCCATAGTACCATTTTTCCACCCATGCTTTGTGTAATAATTGTAGCCTTTAAAACTACTTCCACGTTTGCATGCACGCAGAGTACAGCTAATCAACATTTATATTTTTTCTCCAGCATATTCTTAAACATGTTAGTTCATAAAGAAGACAAAGGCCTTGAGGTGGTGATTTTGTGTCATGTCAGCCCTGACAATATTCTAACTTATTCTCACCTAGTTACATGTCAAACAGTTGTACATTTCACACAGACAGATAATTATTCTTGAATCTGCCTTGCTTTTAAATCATTGGTGGACAGACCAAGTACAGACAGAGTTTAAATTTAGCAAAACCAAATGTAATATATAGGATACTGCTACCTATAGCAAAATATTTCCCAAATACTTCATCCTTTTATAATCACTGGTGAAAACATTAAAGTGGTTGTAAAACTCTAAAATTGAAAATGAACAAAGCATATCCTTCTATGGTGTGTACTTACCTCTATCCAAAGCACCTAATTTGATTTCTGTATTCTCTCTCATTCCTCTGCTATCTGCATTAGTCCGTTCTGACAGTCTATGCCAACACCAGATAGATATTCCTAGGAGATGGTCCTGCCCCCCTCCAGCACACAGAAAGTGATTGACAGCCTCAGCTGTGCATGTTTTCCTATGAGACTGTGTAGAGGGACTTTGAACAGACGAAAAGAAAAGACCCGAAGATAAACAAGTACAACAAATGTAGGAGGATTTGTTTCATCTCTGTGTAACACCCGAAGCAAGGGCTTCAGTTGGGTATATGTAAGGCTTTACAACCACTTTAACCACTTAAGGACCGCCTCCTGAACATATACGTTGGCAGAATGGCACGGCTGGGCACAAGCATGTACAGATACGTCCTCTTTAAGTGCCCAGCAGTAGGTTGAACCGGTCCGAAGCTCCGTGACCGTGGTCGGGGGACCCGATCGCCGCTGAAGTCCCACGATCGGTCCCCGGAGCTGAAGAACGGGGAGAGCTGTGTGTAAACACAGCTTCCCCGTTCTTCACTGTGGCACCGTCATTGATCGTGTGTTCCCTGATATAGGGAAACACAATCAATGATGTCACACCTACAGCCACACCCCCCTACAGTTAGAAACACAGATGAGGTCACACTTAACCCCTTCCGCTCCCCTTTGTGGTTAACTCCCAAACTGAAATTGTAATTTTCACAGTAAACAATGCATTTTTAATGCATTTTTTGCTGTGAAAATGACAATGGTCCCAAAAATGTGTCAAAATTGTCCGAAGTGTCCGCCATAATGTCACAGTCATGAAAAAAATCGCTGATCGCCGCCATTAGTAGTAAAAAAAAAAAAATTATAAAAATGCAATAAAACTATCCCCTATTTTGTAAACGCTATAAATTTTGCACAAACCAATCGATAAACGCTTATTGCAATTTTTAAATAGGTAGAAGAATACGTATCGGCCTAAACTGAGGAAAAATTTTTTTTTTTATATATTTTTGGGGAATATTTATTATAGCAAAAAGTAAAAAATATTGATTTTTTTTTTAAATGTCGCTCTATTTTTGTTTATATCGCAAAAAATAAAAACCGCAGAGGTGATCAAATACCACCAAAAGAATGCTCTATTTGTGGGAAAAAAAGGACGCCAATTTTGTTTGGAAGCCACGTCGCACGACCGCGCAATTGTCAGTTAAAGTGACGCACTGCAGAATCGCAAAAACTGGCCAGGTCCTTTACCTGCCTAAAGGTCCGGGTCGTGCATTGCCTATTGCTGAGCTTAATTTATGTTCCCATCTATATATATCTGAAATTATAATTGAAGTAATATTGCATTATATTAAGCCCCCATACCCATTTAGTTAAGCAGCAGGATCTGATGAATGTGTTAACTTAGTGCAGTTTAAGCAATCAGGTACAAAGAGAAACAACTCCTGACATTGAGCTGCCACTGCTTCTGGAATGCGGCTGTATTCCCAATAGGTTTAATCATTTCATTGCTGTTAAATTAGAGTAGAAATTGTTTGAATTGTATAAGAATGGCATCAATCATTTCTATTTAACCTACAGAACAAATTATTAAGCACGTTAAATTCAAAAGCAGAAGAGAACAATGCAGGAAAACATTTAGACAATTGATTATGATAAACAGCACCATTCTGCAAATGAATGAGAAATGACTTTGAGCAGAAAGCTGTGTGCACAGACTAGATAATGTATTTGCTGTGCCCTAAAATCTGCCAACAATATGTTTTAATAGTCACTTGTCTGCAGACGGAACCTGTTCGGTCGTATGCCTCAATTAGCTTTTGCTGTGGTCACATTGGTGGTGATCAGTCTCAGGAAGCCCATTCCCTGATGAGGAAATGCAGTATAATTATAGAACATGTGCAGAAAAGCGCTTCTTAACTTCCCCACAAGCACAATTTCTGCATCGTTTATCAAAACAGCTCTTTACAACAGATCTGGTCTTTGATTCATTTAACTCAAGACAGAGAATAATTTAGTTCGTAGCATAAAAATTCCCCATGGCTGCATATTTTTTATAACAGGGGCATGCTTGTGTTTAAAAATGGTAAGTGAAAAATGATACCTTAAAGTAAGAATGAAATAAAATACTAAAAATGTGTGAGTCTGAAGGTGTTCAGTGCAAGCGTAATCTTTTATGGAAATTGCAATTGTCTCCCTGGGTGATGCCAGGTCTGGGCCAGTATTTGCACAATGGCAACCTCCAGTAAGCATTAAACAGGGGACATAAACAGCAATGATTTCCTGGTATATTTCAGTGATAATCAGCAAACGTGGAGCTGCTTTATAAGAAGCACATTAATCTGTATTGTGGGAAACCAATCATATTCCAGTGTCTAATATTTCACATGCTGGTCCAGGCTCCCCAATCCACAATCACATCTCAGGTGCTGGCTTGGCTTATCTCATCAAAGCAATCAATTGTATTAGTAACATTAATGCCCCACACCAAGATGCAAAATAATATTCTTCCTTTCAGAAATAAGCTCTATTATGACATGTTTTGCACTAGGCACATTGCTTTCTCAACAATGGCAAACATAGTCCTCATTTCCTTTTTTTAATGTGTGTAAAAAAAAAAAAAAAGTTAATTTTTGGCTCCTACTGTTTTATCAAAGAGGAGCTCCAGTCTCCCCCAAAAAAAGTCAGCAGCTACAAATACTTTAGCCGCTGACTTTTAATACACACTTACCGCCGATGTCTTCACCCGATTCAATTCTTCAATTGGCTCCGAGTGCAGGTGCTGGCATCTTCACTAAGTGAAACTGGCAGTGAAGCCTTCCGGCTTAATAGCTGGTTTCCAACTGTGCATGTGTGAGCCATGCTGCCATTTGGGATTGGTCTTACAGACATTTGGAGCCTGTGATATGTCCCAAAAGGCTGCGGGAGAAGGAGAGGGGCGAACTTTCGCTCAAATTGCTGCTGTGATCTGACCAGAAGTGCGTGAGTGGGTACCTGTCAAAATCAGTTACCCACTGTCACAGCAAAAAATTATGAGCTAGATGTAAAGGAGGAGGGGAGAGGAGGAAGAGTGTATCTTCCCGTTTTGGGTGAATTTCCGATTTAACAAAGTAGTTTATAAATCTCTACCAAGTTGAAACTGTTTTAACAATTGCAGATATCAATGATGTTAACAAAGCTTACATTACTATAGCCCAGAGGTTTGTATCCAGGGGTATACATACCTCTTGGGTGTATGAAAAGGAAATGATGTTGGTATAGGACTGTATATTTAAGTAACTTTAAAATGAATCTGCATTACTGAACCCTAAAACAAAGTTATAGAGATAAGATACTTCTGTGCTCAAATACCAATAGTTTATACATGTATAAATATATCCCATTAGGCGCTAAAGGGATGTGACCAAAGTTAATACAAACAATTATGGATAAACCCTCTGCACACTGCTATACACCCTTTCTAGCAAACTTTTCATAAGGACATGCATTTTTAGTTGTATCAATGTAAATCCCTCTCTGGCCAGTAAATCTGCAAACTGCAAATGCTCCAGTGGCTATAGTGCCAATATGGGGCAGATAGATACAAGTTGTAGGAGAGCTTACAACAGGTCTGGTGCAGGCCACTAGCTGCAGCTACTGTATGTATTCGTGATTTTCCATTTTTATATAAATACATTTGGTAAAATCCTTTTTTTTTTTAGCTGTTCTGTCCCTAGCCTTTATATATTAGGCAAAACCAAGTATTGACAGCTTTTGAAGTCCTACTGGTGGTGATGATGACTTGGATAGTCTGGTTAGGATGTGGGGGCATATTGGGCAATCCTTTTGGGGTCTGTATTCATGAAAATGGTTAAGAACCCCTGCTTTAGTTAGATATTTCCTTAGTGACTGTAGTGCCAGCCTCATGCTTTGCACTAGTCAACACATACTACAACACACCAAGTTTGCCAAGCTCACTATCCAAAAAGCCTCTAAAGGATTTAAAATTCAGTATTGGCAATGTCTCATGGTATGAAAGGTATTCTTAACTAATAGCTATATTCTTATGTACCGCAGGGATTCTACTTGTCATGGTAACTATTCCAAGATACTTATTATGGCAATAGGCTATTCACTTTGCAAGGTAATATTCCCTTTAGCTTAGTGAATGTGATAATAATTTAATCAAGAAATGCCATTATGGACACAATTATATACATGGAAGAAAAACGGTATATTTGCATGCCTATGTTTGGATAATGAAAGTCAGCACAGTTTCACCTTATTCACTAAGCTAAGGGAAATTCTTCTTGCAAAGTGAACAGCCTTTAGTAAATCAACCCTATTGTATTATGAAGGCTAACACATTTCTGTACCAAGTAGAGGGCTCTCTCTGCATTATTTCTAAAAAAGATAAGTAGCAGATGTTTTCTTTTGTTTTTCCTGATGACTAAATAATAGCGGATTCATTCATTTTTGTATATAAAAAAAGAATCAAACTTGTCCTTATATTTTCCTTAGCTAAGTTCTATATAAATATTCTTACTTCTTATTAAAGCTAAATTTCAGGGAAATTAAAAATGCTCCCTTTCAGGGGTTAAACATCTGTTGATGAAGTTGCCAATTTTGGACTTGATTTAATACTTTACATTTGCAGATTTTCCATGTAATAGAACTATTGAACTTGAGTTATTTGAGTTGTATGTTAAAGCTCTTCTCCGGGGAAAGTAAAAATCCTCCCTTGCAGTGGGGCTGCCCCCTACACTGGAAGGGTGAAATGCTTGCTTAGGTCTAAGGGGCTGAACAAAGCAATTTTCATATACTCTATCCTACTCTCTCACGGGCTACTGCCATGCTGTAGAACTTTTCCTTGCAGCTTTTTTCCCTTTTTCTCTGGTGTAATTTGCCATCATTAAGTCCAGTGCAAAGGCTATACAGTAGCTTTGCATTGGATGTGAGGACCCCAAGGCATTCCACTGGGGGAGAAGGGGCTTCAGGGACTGGTTTTGCAGCCTGGAGGGGAAAGAACGATAGGTTAAGTTGAACTGCTTTTTGCTGCCCCTTAGACCTAAATGAGCATATAACCCATTTTTACTATTCTCAGCGAAGGGCTTTATCACACAACTCAAACAGCTGATAATTTGCAAATGTGAGATATTAAATGAACTGTAAAGTTATCAACTCATTTTCAAAGGGTCAAACACCAGTGATGTCACATTAATCTAAGTTTAATTATGTACAGCACACGCTGCATTATTCCACCTTAGGTCTAATCTCTAACGCGTCTAATGTGTCTATACGGTTAAACATTTTCTTTGGGCCTCCCCAATGCAATTTTGCTCTCCACCTGCTTTGAAAAACAGTAAATAGCAGCTAAACTCCAAATCGGTTTAGTGCAGCAGATCAGGCAACAATTGTGATTGGTGGCCAGATGTTTAAAGCATAACATTACTGCTCACTGATTAGTTGTTAGAAGTTTCAGCACATAATTTCTGCTTGCTGGTTTTGGTTGCTGCACATCATTACCCATTGTTTGCTGGGGCTAAGGGGGGTGTGGGCAGTGGTGGTGGTGAGGGGTGAATTGCTATCACTGGCATGGGGGGAGGGGGTTGGAGGGGGTGATCAGTGTAAGTGGGGGGTTAGAGAGAGAAATAAAGAGAGGGTGAGCTAGGGTGGTGAGAGAGAGAAGTGGGTGAAAGAGAGAGGGGTGAGAGAGGGGGGCAAAAGAGAGGTGATTGGGGATGAGAGAGAAAGAGGAGATGAGAGAGTGAAGTTGGGGATGAGAGAGGGGGGATTGGGGATGAGAAAGAAAGGGGGGATGAGAGAGAGGGGCGGTTATGGATGCGAGAGAGGGGGGATGAGAGTGAGGGGGTTGGGGATGAGAGATAAAGAGAGGGGATTGGAAATAAGAGAGAGGATTGTGGATTAGACAGGGGGGATTGGGGATGAGAAAGAGGAGACTGAGAATGAGAGAAGGGGTTGGTGATGAGAGAGAGAGGGGGGATTAGAGAGGGGATTGGAGATGAGAGAGGGGATTGTGGATTAGACAGGGGGGATTGGGGATGAGAAAGAGGAGATTGAGAATGAGAGAGGGGGTTGGTGATGAGAGAGAGATGGGGGATTTTGGAGGGGGGTTGGGGATGAGAGAAAAAAAGAGAGGGGATTGCGGATTAGAGAGAGGGGATTGGGGATTAGAGAGAGGGGATTGGGGATTAGAAAGAGAAGATTGGGGGATGAGAGAGGCGATTGGTGATGAGAGAGGGGATTGGGGATGAGAGACGAGGTTGGGGATGAGAGAGGGGGATTGAGGATGAGAAAGAGGGGATTGGGGGACAAGAGAGGGGGTTGGGGATGAGAGAGGGGATTGGGGATGAGAGAGGGGATTGAGGATTAGAGAAGGGGGATTGGGAGATGAGAGGGTGGATTGGGGATGAGAAAGGGGGATTGGGGGATGAGAGAGGGGGGATTGGGGATGCCCCCCCCCATACTGCACCCGGCCCCTAATCTACATGCAGGGCGCTGGATGCATTGATTCCAATGTTTTTTTAATTTATTTTTAGAAGCACGTGATTAGAACCAGAGGCTCTAATTGGCTGAAAAAAAAGGGTGGACTCGGGGAGCAGAGCACTGCGCCCTGAGCCCACCCAGTTGTGTGACAATAGCAAATTATTATTCGCTATTGTCTTCCTGATTCTCCTCCTGGCCAGTCAGGAAGCTGGTCATGAGACCGGATTGGCCAGGGAGTCTCAGGACCCACTTCCTGTTCGGCCGGGAGAAGAAGCAATGACCCTGGATCTTGAAAGAGTCAGGGAGCACCTCAGCACTTGACTGCGTCTTCAGCCACATCCAGTACTCCCTGGCATGGAATGAGGAGGAGGGGAGATCAGAGTGTCATCCCAGGACTCGTCATCTGCCTCCTATGGTATAGAGGCCTCTGATCGCTGCATCCCTGTCTGCCCATCTCCCGTACATGCTTGCGAGCGGGGTGGGTGAGGTGATCACCATCTTTCTGTCCATCTCAAGCTGGTAGGGGGTGACATTGTTTTGTTGCCCCCCCAAAGTTTCGAGCACCAGCCGCCACTGCTTGGGAAAGTACTTGGAGATAAGCACCAGCTAACAAAGCAGTCATCTCTTTGCTAGCTGCGTTATTGGATAGCTATGGAGAGAGTTTTGGGGTGTCCTGTCTGACCATGTAACTAGCCTTCTACAGCACATATGAAGATGGCACAACGTTCTAAATGTACCTGGATAACAGCACAATGTGATAAAAAATACACTTCTTCTTTAAACACGTACAGAAGCGTCATTGATTTTTACTGTCAGTGCAGTGAATGCAGGCATCAGGAGCATAGACATAGTGCTCCGATTTAGTACATATGTTTACGGAACCTTGAAACCATCTTCTTAGCAATGGGGTTCCCTGGTGTTAACTTGCCTGCTCACCCATATTTTCCTGCCATATAATTATAATAAATATTAAATGTGTTTGTTTTAAAATTACTTCTCAGCTACAATGAAATGAGTTTGAATTCAGTCATATGGTGCAAGCTTCCTTTAATTTCTGACAAAAGAAAATATATATAGCACAGACAGAGCCTGAGGCAGCTCCCGTACTGTAATAAAGGTATCTTAAGAAAAGCAATAGCTTTGAGGTTTCCAGGCACATAACCAAATTTTGAAGCCTTGTGAAAAATACTGAAGCTCATACCAGGGCCAAAGGGCTACGATTTGGAAGTGCAAAGGCAGCATTTCTGTGACAGGCTGCCTGAGGGAACCTTCTGGGACTCGCACTGATCTCAAGGCAATCGTGACTGAGACCAGAGTTCAAGGTACATGCCTAGCACAAAATGTGTTAATACTCTGCAGTTCATCCAGCACTTAGAATATATAAAACGGTACCTGGTAAATAATAAATGACAGAAAATGCTAGGATGTAATTCTGGCTGTTGAACAGGTGTAATTGGACAAGCATAAAAATGTTCTCTTTATAGGCTGTGCTGCAACACTTAACTCCTTTCACGGTAGAAGACATCTGGCCCCAATTGATGTGCAATACAGTGCCAGCTAATCGCACACAGTATAACATTCCACATACTGAGCAATAATACCCAACAGCAATGATACTGAAATGTCTGCATTTATTTTTTGAAGTGCTAAATTGTCTCGCTAGCTAAAAACTGTGTAATTAGTATATGCACATAATATGAACTAAAAGAAACAATTATATTTTTCTATAAAATATAAGATACATTACTGTCCTATGCAAAGTTACTGAATGTAAAGGGGCATGATGCCAAATACTAAGTGTACATTATATGAATCATGTCAATGAAGTAATGTTCTTGTATACTGTAGGTGCCTATGCCTTTAGTGGACCTAACATATTTAACATTTATGTAACTTTGCTGATAAAAGAGCAACGTGGTTTGTGGGGGTAGTAGAGGCCCCCAGGAAGGGAGATACCATATTCTACCCCCACAACCCACCTTTTTAGACAAAGCTCTTTCTCTGTTTTATTACACCGAGATCCATCCAAACACAGTGCAGGAAATTTTGGAAAAACTCCTCCAGGCATTGAGCGAGACCACCCTCTGTGCGCAGACAGAAATATTTTCCACTTGCTAAATTCACAGGTTGCTTGAACACCATGGGGGCTTCTCACAACCTTCCAGATGTGAGTATTGGCTTATCAGCAAATACTATAAACTAATCCATTACCTTTATTTGTATTTTACCACACTTTTAACCACTTCCATACTGGGCACTTAAACACCCCTCCTGACCAGACCAATTTTCAGCTTTCAGCGCTCTCACACTTTGAATGAGAATTACTCAGTCATGCAACACTATACCCAAATGATTTTTCTGTCCTTTTTTTCATACAAATAGAGCTTTCTTTTGGTGGTATTTGATCACCTCTGCGGTTTTTATTTTTTGCGCTATTAATGAAAAAAGACAGAAAATTTGGGAAAAAAAAATATTTTTCTTAGTTTCTGTGATAAAATTTTGCAAATTATAAATTTTTCTTCATAAATTTTGGCCACAATTTATACTGCTACATGTCTTTTATAAAAATAACCCACATTTTTTGGAAATTATTTGGTCTTTGTGAAAGTTTTAGAGTCTACAAGCTATAGTGCAAATCATAAAAAATTATCACATATGATCACACCTGATGTATTGAAGGCCTATCTCATCTCTTGAGACCCTAACAAGCCAGGAAAGTACAAATGACCCCCAAATAACCCCATTTTGGAAAGTAGACATTCCAAGGTATTTAGTAAGAGGCATGGTTAGTTATTTGAAGTTGTAATTTTTTCCCAGAATACTTTGCAAAATTAAGATTTTTATTTTTCATTTAAAAAAATTCTCAAAATTGTCATTGTAATAGCTTATTTCTCTCACATGGCATGTGCATACCACAAATGACACCCCAAAATACATTCTGCTACTCCTCCTGAGTAAAACGATACCCCATGTGTGAGGATTTTTCACTGCCTGGCCACATACGGAGGCCCAAAATGCAGGGAGCACCATTGGGGGTTTTAGGAGCATAAATTGCACATCTAACTAGTTGACTACCTATTACACGTTTGAAGGCCCTGGAACACCAGGACAATGGAATTACCCACAAAGTGACCCCATTTTGGAAAGCTAACACCCCAACGTATAATCTATGAGGCATAATGAGTCTTTTGAACGGTTTATTTTTTTCCAGAAGTTTTTGGAATATGTGGAAAAAAAATGAAAACACATTTTTTTTACACAAAGTTGTCCATTGATAAGATATTTCCAACACATAGCATGTACATAGAAAAAATGACACCTCAAAATACATTCTGCTACTCCTCCTGAGTAAAACGATACCCCATGTGTGAGACTTTTTCACTGCCTGGCCACATACGGAGGCCCAAAATGCAGGGAGCGCCATCAGGGGTTTTAGGAGCATAAATTGCACATCTAACTAGTTGACTACCTATTACACTTTTGAAGGCCCTGGAACACCAGTACAATGGAATTACCCACAAAGTGACCCCATTTTGGAAAGCTAACACCCCAACGTATAATCTATGAGGCATAATGAGTCTTTTGAACGGTTTATTTTTTTCCAGAAGTTTTTGGAATATGTGGAAAAAAAATGAAAACCCATTTTTTTTACACAAAGCTGTCCATTTACAAGATATTTCCAACACATAGCATGTACATAGAAAAAATGACACCTCAAAATACATTCTGCTACTCCTCCTGAGTAAAACGATACCCCATGTGTGAGACTTTTTCACTGCCTGGCCACATACGGAGGCCCAAAATGCAGGGAGCGCCATCAGGGGTTTTAGGAGCATAAATTGCACATCTAACTAGTTGACTACCTATTACACTTTTGAAGGCCCTGGAACACCAGTACAATGGAATTACCCACAAAGTGACCCCATTTTGGAAAGCTAACACCCCAACGTATAATCTATAAGGCATAATGAGTCTTTTGAACGGTTTATTTTTTTCCAGCAGTTTTTGGAATATGTGGAAAAAAAATGAAAACCCATTTTTTTTACACAAAGCTGTCCATTTACAAGATATTTCCAACACATAGCATTTAGATAGCAAAAATGACACCCCAAAATAAATTCTGCTACTCCTCCTGAGTACAACAATACCACATGTGTTAGACTTCTACACAGCCTGACCACATACAGAGATCCAACATGCAAGGAACACCGTCAGGTGTTCCAGAGACACATAACATGCACATACCAAGAGTTACACCCCGAAATACATTATGCTGAGTAAAGCGTAAACAAAAGATTACCTGTGGTAATAGTAGAGCAGTTCTACACAGCAGGATAGCACTGGTCCAGGCAGCAGGCAGGGACTTGGTCAGCAACATCCAGGCAGGGATACTGTCCCATCAGGGTTAGTGCAGGTGGTCAGTTCATGCAACAGGCAGAGGCATGATGGAGGGCCTCGTTCAGGACAGAACTGGGACAGGGGTAGAGGCTTCTCCCACCCAAATCTCTTTGAAGCCTCCGGGGCAACCAGACCCTAATCTAGTATGAGAAAACAAAAAAAATGTTTTCTTCATCTAGAAAATCTTTTCTGGAGCCCCTCACATATGTGAGACCCCTGTGTTAAATCCCACTAGTCCAGTAGCAGGGTACAAGATCAGTCCAAGAGGCAGGCAAAAACATGGTCAAACAGTCCGAGGTCAGTTCCAGATCAGGCAGAGGCATTACAGAATCGTTAGGCAGAAGAATGGTCGAAAAACAGTCCAGGGTCAATTCCAGATCAGGCAGAGGTATTACAAAATCATTAGGCAGAATCGTGGTCGAAAAACAAGCCGGGGTCAGTTACAGGGCAGGCAGTGGCATAAGGGGTGTATAGGTGTGAGAAGGCAGGAACGGAGGATTAATAATTTAGTTTGGTATGGTAACGCCGAAAACAGCCAACTACACAGAGGCCTGGTTGGGAAGGACAATCAACACAATGATAAACTGAGTCTCTTCTGACTCCTTCACTGGCACACACCTTGCATCTTTTTTGACCTCGTCGGCCTGTTGATGTGAGAGGAACTTTATCAGGGAAATGGCGTTCGGAGAGTCGACTTAGAACATCTGATCGGATGTTCTGGGGCAGGTCGTTCGGGAATATCAGGGAAGTGGTGACTTCTTCCTGGTAGCCAAGGAAGGGTAGGGGGTTTTGGGTGGACTTACGATAAATTATATATGAATTGTATACGGCCAATTGAAAAAAATAAATAGCTACTTTTTTGTACCAATGGTACGTGCGTCTTATGGCAAGGTAAGGTTCCAACATTTGGTCGTTCAAGTCGACTCCCCCCATGAACAAATTGTAGTCCCGGATACATGTGGGCTTTTGGACGGTGGTGCCACGCCCTCTGCGGGTTTCCGCAAACGAATTGTTGTGGATGGAGGACAACATGTATACCTCTCTTCTGTCCTTCCACTTCACTGCAAGAACCTCCTTGTTGCGCAGACTTGCCGATTCCCCTTTCTTCAGCTTCTTATTCACAAGGCTTTGAGGAAAGCCTTTCCTGTTCTTTCTTGCCGTGCCACATGCTGGGGTCTGCTTCCGATGAAGGTTGTGGAACAGGGGAAGAGAGGTATAGAAATTATCCACGTACAAATGGTAGCCTTTATCCAGTAGGGGGTTGATGAGTTGCCAGACAACTTTTCCACTTGATCCCAAGTAGTCTGGGCAATTGGGGGGATTCAGCTGGGTGTCCTTCCCTTCGTAGACCAAGAAGGAATACAGGTACCCTGTGGCTCGTTCACAAAGTTTATAAATCTTCACCCCATAGCGGGCCCTTTTGCTGGGAATGAACTGCTTTATTTTCAGTCGGCCACAAAATTTAACGAGGGACTCATCGACACAAATGTTTTTTTCCGGGGTATATATTTGGGGAATAATTCAGAAAAATAATTTAGTAAGGGGCGAATTTTGAAAAGCCTGTCAAAATTTGGGTGATTTCGGGGAAGGCACTGGGTATTATTGTTGAAGTGGAGGAACCTCATGATCATGAAGTACCTGGTTCTGGGCATTGTTGTAGAAAAGATGGGCATATGATAAATGGGGCGTTTTGACCAAAAGGAATGCTTTTCGTTTTTTGGGTTGAGTCCCATGCAAAAGGTGAGGCCTAAAAAAATCCTAAACTCCTCCACTGTTAGGTCTCTCCACTCGAAGGGACGGGCATACGAAGATGTGGGATTGTTGGAAATGAATTGTTGGGCATATAAGTTGCACTGGGCCACAATGCTAGATAGCAGTTCCTCAGTTAAAAATAAATCAAAAAAATTAATTGGGGAAAAATTGTCTGTGTTCACCTGGACTCCTGGCTGGGCAGTGAAAGGGGGAATGTTGGCTTCTCCGGAATTTGGAGGAAGCCACAAGGGGTACTGAAGGGCATAGGGAAGGCTGGCATGGGTCCTTGGCCTTTGTTGCCGAGGTTCTTCGGTGCTGGTGGATGGCACTTCAGTATTTGTGGATGGCACTGCGGTGCTGTTGGATGGAATGACGGTGCTGTTGGATGGAATGACGGTGCTGGTGGATGGCATGACGGTGCTGGTGGATGGCATGACGGTGCTGGTGGATGGCATGACAGGGCTGGTGGATGCCACTGCCTCCTCACCAGAGCGCCTTCTTTTGGCGGGCTGATTATCTTCCCCCTCTGAGCCTGTGGCTGTTCCACTAGTGTAGACTGGCTCATAGTTTACGTCCAAATCGGAATCGGAAGAAGAGAGCTCCCCATTGCTCTTGTCAGCTAAATAATTTCATATGCCTGCTTGAGGGAAAAGCAACGTTTTGACATGCTGGTGACTTCAGAGGTGTGTGGCACAGATGTGCACTGAGACGGCAGGTGGGCACTGATCACAGGTGGGCACAGATGGTACTGGTGGCACAGGTGAGCACTGATGTGCACTGATACGCACTGATGTGCACTGAGGCGGCACTGATCACAGGTGGGCACTGGTGGCACAGGTGGGCACTGGTGGCACAGGTGGGCACTGGTGGCACAGATGGGCACTGGTGGTACTGGTGGGCACTGATACGCACTGATGTGCACTGATACGCACTGATGTGCACTGATACGCACTGATCGCAGGTGGGCACTGATCGCAGGTGGGCACTGATCGCAGGTGGGCACAGGTGGGCACTGGTGGTACAGGTGGTACTGGTGGCACAGGTGGGCACTGATATGCACTGATACGCACTGATACGCACTGATGTGCACTGAGGCGGCCCTGATCACAGATGGGCACTGATCACTGGTGGCACAGGTGGTACTGGTGGGCACTGATGTGCACTGATACGCACTGATGTGCACTGATACGCACTGATACGCACTGATGTGCACTGATACGCACTGGTGGGCACTGATCGCAGGTGGGCACTGATCGCAGGTGGGCACTGATCGCAGGTGGGCACTGATCACAGGTGGGCACTGGTGGTACTGGTGGGCACTGATACGCACTGATACGCACTGATGTGCACTGATCACAGGTGGGCACTGATCACAGGTGGGCACTGGTGGCACAGGTGGTACTGGTGGGCACTGAGGTGGCACTGATCACAGGTGGTCACTGATCTCAGGTGGGCAACTAGTGGTACAGGTGGGCAATGATTTGCACTGATGTGCACTGAGGCAGCAGTGATCACAGGTGGGCACTGGTGACACTGGTGACACTGGTGGCACAGGTGGGCACTGGTAGTACTGGTGGAACTGATTGGGGACTGATTTGGGACACTGTAATACGTTTACTTTCACTCACAGTAGCTCTCTCTCTCCTCAAACGCGCTGTCTGTGTGAGGAGGGAGAGCAGGCAACGGGAGATGATCTCATATGTTTACATTTGAGATCATCTCCCATTGGCTGCACAGATCGCGCTGTAAATAGCCGCTGTGATTGGCTATTCAGCGCGATCTGTGTTTGTCTGTGTCCAGGAGACACGGCCAGCACAGTAGTTCCCCGCTGCGTGCACGGGAGCGCGCGCGGGGAACAAGGAAAGGAGCTGCCGTAGAAACACGGCGCTCCAGAGATTTAAAACCACCCTGCGGCCGTATTAAGTTGTATGGCCGTAGGGAAGTGGTTAAGATTCTCTTTCAGGGTTTCTCCTCCTCTATTTCTGCCTTCATCCTTAAACCAGAGCTTCACCCAAAAGGGGAAGTTCCACTTAAAAGCCTTTGCACGGCTCCTCTTTAACAAATGGGACACTATTTTTTTTGGGGGGGAGGGGGTACCTGGTTTTGACACTGGGGACTGAAGACCAATGGGAAAAACAGGTTGAGTGAGCACAGTGCTAGATCCAGGGACAGGTTAGTGTTTGTTTATTAAAACTCAGCAGCTAATTCTTTTGCTTTCACTGCCCCAGGCAGTGGCCAGAAGGTGGTCCTGGAGGTTAAATAAAAACCTTATGGCAACCTGAGGGTGGTTTAGGGGGTACGGGGGACTCTATCTCAATATTTTACAGAGAATGCCGAGAGGTCAGTGATGGTATTTTATGGGGAGGTCATAAGGCTGTATTGCTCTGGTCACAACAATGAAGGAGAGACAGCAGACATTCAGAGAGTTTTTAGGGCTTTGCAAGAGTGTTGCCATAAACAGATGTCAGACCCTGAGGCGCTTCGCTGTCTGACAGAATTGTGAGCTATTTTATGAAAACTTTTGGATTGAAGAATTTACGGACAGTTACGCTACATTGCCCATAAGTATTATGAAAATGGCAACAAATGTGGAAAGCTGCTGGTGAGGGCACTCTGTAAGCGTCGTGTTACTACTCATGTCAATAAGCTATACTCTCCGTCCGGTGCAACGTTACCAGGGACATGCAGTGAGGTCAGTGGCTGGTAAGGCACTGGCTTGAAATCTAGGATGGAAAAGGACCTGGGGGTGACAGGCTCATCAATAGCATGCAATGCCAAGCTGCTGCTAACAAAGCAAACAGAATATTGGCATGCATTAAAAAGGGGATTAACACCAAGAACATAAAGAAATAATTTTCCCACTCTACAAGACTTTGGTCCAGCCTCACCTGGAGTATACTATCCAGTTCTGGGCACCAGTCCTCAGGAAGGATGTACTAGAAATGGAGCAAGTACAAAGAAGGGCAACACAGCTAATAACGGGTCTGGAGTATATTAATTCTGAAGAAAGTTTGCGAGCACTGAACTTATTCTCTCTGGAGAAGAGACGCTTGAGAGGGAATATGATTTTAATTTACAAATACTATACTGGTGACCCCACAATAGGGATAAAACGTGGTTGCAGAAGGGAGTTTAATAGGACACATGGCCACTCACAAAAATTAGAAAAGAGGTTTAACTTTAATTATTAAAGTATTCTTTACTATTCTGTACAGGGATATACAATGTAATACGAACATATAATCACACACACAGGTTGGACTTGATGGACTTGTGTCTTTTTTCAACCTCACCTTCTATGTAACTATGTAACAAGAGAATAATTAAAAGCTTTTATCAAGGTAGAATTTATCCCCCGCCTCTGACCTGTGTTGGAGGAGATGTGGACAGAGGGGAACATTCCTACATATATGCTGGGATGGCCCACTGTTAATACCTTTTTGGTTAATGGTTAGTAAGCACATATATGATGGTTTTGGTATGGATCTCCATGCCTCGCCTAAACACTTTTTGCTCCACATCCCACCCATTCCTGTTTCTCGCTACAAACGCAGTGCTCGCAGAAGATTGTCTCGCTACTTAGAGTCTACCTAGAATGCCTGAAGAGATTACATACAAAGTTGGGCCTCAGTCTCGTCTAGCTTGGACATTGCACTGCTGGCCTTGGTAGACTCTGCATTTAGGCAACTTGTCTAAATGAACAAACATTCTGTGGTCAACTACCCTACTAAAGTTGCATTTATTCAGTTAATTAACCAGGTGTGAAATATTTTTTATTTTATTTGTACATTTGAATGTATAAGCGGTAACCCAATCCATAATAGTTTATGGTATCTCGGGACGTCATATGCTTTAAACAATCTTTGAGTCATGTATATATGTCTGGGACAGGGGAGGTATCCCCGCTAACACAGCATGTTGATATAGCTCATTGTTTCTCTTAGGCCGCGTACACACTACCAAATAAATCCGATCAAATCGGTCTGACAGACCGTTTTGATCGGATTTGTCTGCTGGGGTATATTCCCCACCGGCAGACAGCGCGGTGACGTGGCGGTGACGTTGACGCCGCCACGTCACCGTCACCAGGAAGTAAAACACTTTGGCGCATGCGTCAAATGGATTCGACGCATGCGCGGGCAGATATCTCTGCTGGTTAGCGTACTAACCAGCAGACATGTCGGACGGACGGGTTCCCAACAGACAGATTTTAAAGCATGCTTTAAAATCTGTCTGCTGGAAAAACCCGTCTGTCCGCCCGTACACACGATCGAATTTGTCTGCTGAAACGGTCCGTCGGACCGTTTCCAGCAAATAGATTCGATCGTGTGTAAGCGGCCTTATTGTTTTCTTTGGACCATGTAAGATGAACCCCCTTTTTTTTGCTCTATTTTGTTGCAATGTCAAAAATGTTAAACTTAATAAATAAAGATTTTATTTATATATATATATATATTTATATATATATATATATAATTTTTTTTTAAGTCTGCTTTCCAACACACTTGGACACCATAAAATGCACTGATTTTATTAAATGCATTGATTTTATTACAGATGTGGGAAAAAAGCACTTCATGTATTTTATACTGCAACAAAGAAAATCAAGTAGATAAAACGTTCTAAAATATTTTCATTGGTTATTTTGTTTTGAGTTCTAATGAAAATGATCATATCTTAACTTAATACTTTTGGAACCCCATGACTCCAGTTTATCAATCCAACCATTGGTCACTGCACAAGGAACTTGAGTAGCTGTGAGTTGAATATATTTGTCTATTTTACTATTGTTCCTTAGAAGTAGACCTAGATCACTGCAGTTCACAGTCCACATTGAGGTCACATGATATTGACTGTAGAGTATTATGGGAGAAAACATTTAAAGTGACATCTTCTTCTTGCTTTGGGGCATGCTTCTCTGCTAGCCCATCAAAACCAGTAAAATTTTCAGAAATGTTCCATCGTTTTTTTTTTTTTTCATTTTCAATAAAGGA
Organism: Rana kukunoris; assembly: GCA_029574335.1. Lineage (NCBI taxonomy): Eukaryota > Metazoa > Chordata > Amphibia > Anura > Ranidae > Rana > Rana kukunoris. The sequence goes on from CM056051.1 coordinate 81,861,263, forward strand.
TAACAAGGGAAAAAAAAAAATATTATCTTATCTTGATAGACTGTCTTTTTTGACCTTGCTGTGCAAATATGTAGTAAAAAATAAAACCCCCATCATATAACAGTTCCTGCGAACAATGATGATGGATTACCACATCATTGGATAGCAGGCTGACTACTTTATTAAATTGTGGCATACAGGATTTGTGCTCTCACATGTTTCACATCAAACATGGCACTTTCTCATAACAGTTGCTGATAGGTGGTAGCAATGAGGTTAGGATGGAGGCAATTACCATGCAATTCATTGACATGTAGTATATCATGTAGTATATCACAGAATGACTAATATAAGCAGAAATATTAATTATTACCTTCTGACATGGGCCAAACTACATTAAAGATCTTAATATTATACTACTGAGCAATGTAAACTCTTGTTGGCAGTTGCCTCATTTGCATCACATTAATCATTGGGTTACAAATGAGGCTACAGTCAACAAGTGGTTAAATAGCTTAGTTGGTCGAGATTAAAATCGCCCATGTAGTTAGCCCTTATAATTAGTGGTTGTCAGTGGTTGATTTCTATGTGGTAAGGATAAACTCTTGAGGCTGATATACTGCAGTGGACTTTCCTTATCTCAATACTGATAAAGCTCTTGGGCTTTACCAATGATTGGGCACTAGTTTCCTACTGACACCAATGGGGGGACAATATTCCTCCCACTAATACCAATGATGTGGCACTTTTTCTCCCGATATCACCAATGATAGGGCACTACTCCTCTCACTGACACCAATGATGGGGCACTACTCATCCCACTGTAACCAATGATGGGGCACTATTCCTCCCGCTGACACCAATGGCAGCACAATATTCCTCCCACTAATACCAATGATGGGGCAATGTTCTTCCCGCTATCACCAATGATAGGGCACTACTCCTCCTACTGACACCAGTGATGGGGCACTATTCCTCCCACTGACACCAATGATGGGGAACTATTCCTCTCACTGACACAATGATGGGGCACTATTATTCCCACTGACACCAACTATGGAGCACTATTCCTCCCACTGTCGCCAATGATAGGGCACTATTCCTCCCACTGACACCAATTATGGGGCATTAGTCCTCTCACTGACACCAATGATGGAGCACTATTCCTATCACTGACAAAAATGATGGGGCACTATTCCTCCCACTCTTACCATCGATATGGCACTATTCCTCCCACTGACACAAACAATGGGGCACTAATAATTTCCCTAATACCAAAGATGGGACGTTGTTTACTCCCACTGATGCTGGGGCATTTTCCACTTCCACTGACTGCGGTCCAGCCCCCCTATTGTCTGATGCAAAGTAAACTGGCCCTTTGTTTACAAAGTTTGGAGACCCCTGATATATCCATTCAACCAATGAATGTCCTACTATGCTTAGTGTAAACACTGACAGTTTTGAGTCCAACATGTGTCTGTTGCATGCGTTTATAGTCCATTATTCTGTTGATCATCCATGACTATGGAGTTCAGCTGCATCTGTCATTCAAAACCTTCCTTTTACCAACAATACATGGGCAGATCTTTTGGCAGATGGGGTATTTAAAAAACAATACAAAAAAAACACAGTTGTAGAATACACTAAATACCACAGTATTTGATCAAAGACTGAAGAGGGTGTGGTGGTAATATTGAGGTAGGTACAGATATTTGGAGGGGGAGGGAGGTAGGGCTGGAGAAAAAGGCTAGGTTTACATTGAGTAAAAATATAGTTATCTTCTAACCCTTTCCGCTGTCCGACCTGAAAGCCCATGACCGGCATGGTGGGTGTCAATGGGTAAAGTTTAAGGAGATTAGTGAACATCCATGAGCTGATCTGTCATTCAGTGAATAAACATAGAAGCAATGTGCATTTGGCATATGGATTGATGTGGTGCACAATAATCCTATTATTGACATTGGGGCATAAAAACATTTAGGTAGAATAGCAAGCAAAGCACAAAAAAAACCAAGAATTGGGGTGTCCTTATTGACACAAAAAATGATAGTCATGAAGCACGGATGATGATTAATAAACTACAAACGACAGGAAAAAAGCTTACAAGTGAAAGTAATGATGTGACAAAGACAAATGGAGCTTGAAGCATAACAAACATGCTACTGGAAATTTTTACACAGTAAAAACATTCAGATCAAGATCTATTACAAGACCTTAGTGAATGCTGGAGGACATGCCATCTGGATTACATAATAATTTAGCTTCTTCTGTTGTAGAACTGCTATAATCTACTTCTGGTAACATGAATGTATTATTATATTTACTAACATTATATTATTTTAAGCACTTACTCAACATATGTTACATTATCATATAATATGTCTTCATAGAAAGAGCTGTGAAAATGAGCTGGTTTTGGCCAGCTCAACAGATTGCTTTAAAAAATGCCTGGGTTCTTCCCTAAATGTACATAATATATATGGGTACTAACATTTATATGTAAAATCAGGTTAAATTTGTGTGTGCACGATATAGGCCGAAAGGATACCTCGGAGGAGAAGGAGGGGGACAAGCGCCCGCCGGAAATCACTGAGCCGTCATTTCCTCTAGGCTCTCACTCAGCTGTCACGTCACACACGCACAGTCCCGCCTCCGCCACCAGCATTGGACCAGAGATGGTCCAATGCCGATGGCGGAGGCGGGACTGTGCGTGTGTGACGTGACAGCCGAGACGGCTCGGTGATTTTACCGGCGGCACTCGTCCTCCTCCGCATTTTTTATATCTATTTTGTGAGCTTTGTTTACAGTAAGTTATGAATCTACAGTTTGGTGAAACCTATAGTAGTTTGCAGAGCACGCAGGACATTTTCTATTTCTTGTTTCCAACTTCTAATACATGTCCTAAATCCTGCTGTCCAGAGGGAGGGGATGGGGTGTGCAACTGATTGCATTGGGATTTGAATACAGAAGCTTGATTACATGATTGAAACTTTACCACTGAACATGGTTATTAACGTGAGGTATGTGTGTGATCTTGCATGCAAGGTGCTTCCTTAGGCAAGTAGCTGGAATAAATACAAATGCAATAACTGAACAAGTACCGTATTTTTTTTATATATATTTATACACAGATCTGCTTATCTATAGGAGGCAATGTAATCAGGCCACACAATATTGTTTATTAAAAAAAATATTTTTTTCCAGGAAATTCCCTCTTAAAATTGGGGTGCGCGTTATACTCTGGCGCGCCTTATACGCCGATATATACGGTAAATCGCGGACGGAAATCGCAAAAAGTAGTACAGGAACTACTTTTTGAAATCGGATGTCAAAACGCATCAGTGTGAACCAGGGCTTTACCTGAGAAATTATCATTATCAATAGACTGTATGTCGTACTTGAAAATTTTCAGCCATTTTCAATCATTTTTATGCACACATTTGATTGACTGTTGTGGGATTTTGCAAAACCTTTGTTGGATCTGTTAAAAAATAGTTTTACTTGTGGATATTCTAAACTTTGCATCAAACTTGGGTGTATTTACCATTTTACATTTCAATTTGTAGCTGCATCTACCATTATACAGTTCATATACTATTGGTCCAGGATTGCTAGTTAAAGTGCTTGTTACCCCCAACATTTCATATTTCTGGTATGTGCCTACTGTACCATGTACTTGTATGAAAAATGATCCTGTTCTCTTTGTATTACTTCCTTTGTGTGAAATCCCTGGTGCTCCTGCCAGTCCCTCTGCTTTCCTATTAAACACTGACCATGCTAAGCAGGAGAACACACAGTGGTCAGTTCTCTAGCTGTGCTGGGAACCCAGTGTACTCTCCTCCAATGAATATCATTTCTATTTCAAACTGAATGGATTGTTTTACAAGGGGATTGTTTACAATCACTTTAAGTAAAAGGTAACTAAATATTAACAATTTTTCATTTTCAGTCTTAACAAAATGCACACAACTGCTAACATACCAAGCAAGTTTGCACACATTTATGAAATTCAAAGTTTTACACATTCTATGAACAACATAAACTATTCCCTAGATGATGATGACCATATTCTTATGCCGCGTACACACAAGCATTTTTCAGGTTCTAAAAAATGAAGGCCCAGATTCAGATACAATTAGATTCGCGTAGAGTATCAGAAATACACTACGCCGCCATATTTTACCTGGCTCTACGTGGAATCCCGGTAGATTTTGTCCAGTAAACGACGGCGGCGTAGTGTATTTCTCCCGGCGCAAGCCATCTACGCGAGTAGGGGGCGTGTAGCATTTAAAATTGGCGCGTTCCCGCGGCGATCGAACTGCGCATGCTCCGTTCCAAAATTTCCCACCGTGCATTGCGCGAAATCACGTCGTTACGTCATTTTTTCTTGAGTAGCGTCGTTTACGGACATTCCTATTCCCGAACGAGTTACGTAAAAAAAAAAAATTAATTTAACGCGGGAACGGCGGCCATACTTAACATGGGCTACGCACCGTTAGACCAGCAAAAAGCTGGTCTAACAGTACGTAGAAAAAAATAGACGAAAGCGGTTGCGAAGACCGCTCGTATCTTCGTGGATCGCCGTAAAAACTCATTTGCATATCCCGATGCTGAAAACGACGCAGACTCCTCCCAGCGGCCGCAAAAATATCGCAGCGTAGATCCGAAGGCTTACGAAGACGTAAGCCTCTCGGATCGAAGCCCGAAGCCGCCGTATCATGGTTTGAGGATTCAAACTAGTGATACGGCGCGCAAAATTTGAAATTACTCCTGTCTAACACCAGTTAGACAGGCGTAATTGCTCTGTGAATCTGGGCCGAAGTTTTTAAGGGTCTAGAAAAAACAAAGTTTTTTTCAACCCGATTATTAAAACGGTCTTGCCTACACACGATCGAAAAAAAAAATGCTCTAGCAAAGCGCGGTGACGTACAACACATACAACGGCACTATAAAGGATGCCGCCACCCTTGGGGCTGCTTTTGCTGATTTTGTATTAGTAAAAGACGATTTGCGCTTTTCAGTCCGTTACTGCGTGATGAATGTGCTTACTCCATTACGAATGCTAGTTTTATCAGAACAAGTGTTCCTGTCTCATAACTTGTTTCTGAGCATGCACGTTTTTTTCACATCATTAAAGCCCACACACGACCATTTTTTACAACCTTAAAAATGATAACGTTAAAAACATTGTGAAAAAAAAGAGCATGTTCGAAATTTTTAATGCCCATTTTTTAGATCGTGAAAAACGCTCGGGAGCCTACACACGATCGTTTTTATTGATATTAAAAAAAAAGTCATTTTTTAGAACCCGAAAAATGGTCGTGTGTACGTGGCATTAGTTTTTAAATTATGTTTTTATTGCCAACTGATTTTTTTTTTATTGTTTTACTAATAGTTTAGAAAATAGTTGTGATCTAAAGCATCCATGGCAACATGCCTCCCACCCTAATTATACAAACAAAAAAATGCAATAGTAGTGGGACTTTAAATGAGGCAGGTCACTTAAAAGTAATAATGATATATAAAGTACAAATGGTTTAAATTTTATTAAAATTCTTAATGAACATTCCATAACCATAACAGTACATAACATTTTTCAATATGATAAGGACATATTTTATATTTTAAAAGAGCAATACAAGTATTGTTTGATAAAAATTAATTCATAATTGTTCTGATAACATGATGGTATTTACATAAAAAAATCATGATAAACACAGATAATAACAAAGTAATAGCTTGGCATCTTAAGATTGGGGGTTATTTACGAAAGGCAAATCCACTTTGCACTACAAGTGCACTGCAAATGCACTTGTAAGTGCACTTGTAAGTGCAGTCGCTGTAGATCTGGGGGGGGGGGGGGGGGGGGGGGCTGGGATGCAATGGGAAAATAAAAAACAGCATTTTTGCTTGCATGTGATTGGATGAATGAATGAATGAATGAATGAATGAATGAATGAATGAATGAACTTGTATAGCGCAACGCATGTGATTGGATGATAAAATCAGCAGAGGTTCCCCCAATTTCAGAGCTTCCCCTCAGATCTACAGAGATCTACAGCGACTGCACTTACAAGTGCACTTGAAAGCGCACTTGCAGTGCACTTGTAGTGCAAGGTGGATTTGCCTTTAGTAAATGACCCCTATTATGTATTGTTAATTAAATTGAAACCAATTGAAACCATTTTTATAAATCATTATTACTTTTGAGTGACCTGCCTCATTTAAAGTCCCACTACTATTGCATTTTATGATTACTAATAGTTTGTTATTACTTATCATTTCTCACGGGAAAAAAATAACAATTTGCCTTGTCCATGTGTTTCAGCGAGAAATGTAGTTGAGAAATAATTTTAATACTGGCACACTTCGCTTATTTAAAAGTTAGAAAAACTTCTGGTATAAATTAAGTCCTGGAGGAAAACATTGGCACCGAAAGCTGGCTTTGTGACAGAACACATAGAATCATTTATGTAAAATTCAGAAGTATAGGTCACCTAGGGCAGCACTGGTTTCTGCTTGATTTTAAACCTTGGTGATTTGCATTTGCAGACTGCAAAAAATATTTTGTCTTCTGATGGGAGGTGATGTGTTATTGGTATTTTCCTCTCTGGGCTCGATTTACCAGTAAAATAAGTACAGTGAAATGAAGGGAATGTTATGTCAAGCATCGAGTCATATGAAGAGAATAGTCTATGCATTTTTCTGTCTATTCATTTTTGAAGTCAATGCACGTTCATATCTCTTCTTGTCAGTGCACACTCCATCAAATCAGGCCCACTGGGTGTGAGGGTCTATCTTGCCTTACATCACAAAGCATAGCTAAAACTCCTTAGAAGTGTACTAGTAAAAGAAAGCCTGTCCGGGTCAGCACTTGAGAGCTCCCATGGCCAACTTACTTTTTAAAGTTACAAGCTCCAAGGTCATAATCCTTTTCCCTGATGTATGCTTCCATGATGTAAGATGGGGCTTCATAGGGCCACGGTTGTGGTGTGGGGACAGGTCTTGAGGCTTCTGGCTGAGCCCGGATCTTTCTCCCCCCACATTCCTCTCTGGGGCAACCCGTCCCTGCCACATTTGAGGACTGTGCCGGATCCGCAGCTGTGGGCCAGATGCAATATCAAAACCCTAAGAGACGTCATGCCGGAGGGTCGTTTGCTCTCCTTTGGTGTGCTAAAAGCTAAGTTTGAACTTCCCCCCTGGATGTCCTGCAGGTTTCCTCAGCTTCGACACGCGATCCGAGCACAGTTTCCAGACCCTATTAAAGGGGAGCCCCACTCAGTGGAGAGGCTTCTTACCTCCCGTATTATGGATAGGGTGCTTTCCTCTATTTACTTTAGGTTGACTTGTGCTGGGGGGGCTGGGGCCTCACGGACCTTCTCGGCCTGGCAGCGGGACTTGCCGGCCCTCACGTCGGAGGACTGGTCGGAGAGATTGCAGCAGTGCATCCCCCTCATGATATCGGCGAAGGAACGCTTCATTCAGTTAAAATTTATTCATAGGGTCTATTATACGCCTCAGAGGCTGGCAGTTATTTACCACACCTCTGGGGATAAATGCCCCAGATGCAACCGGGAAGTGGGAATTTCATCCACATGGTCTGGCTTTGCCTGAGAGTCCAGGAGTTTTTGGGCGGCTGGGTGTGGAGATAGAGAGAGGTGCGGTGCCGACGTTGGGGCCTGTTGTTGGGCTGAATCCCTTGATCCTATTGCTGGGTATCACAGATAACCTCCCTACCTCCACGCACAAGAAGCTTTTTGTCTTCTACATGGCTTTCTATGCTCGTAAAGCGATCTTGCTCCAATGGAAGGCAGCTGACCCGCCTGGTTTATCTGCCTGGTGGAAGCTGGTGAATGACATCCTCTCCATGTATAAGCTAACGTATATGGGACGCAACTGCCCCACAAAGTTTGATAAGATCTGGGGGGCCTGGGTGGCGGCCAGGGGACTAACGGTCTAATGCGCTCGAATCTGGTCTATGCCCTTTTTCCTCCCGGGTGGTCCTGGGTCTCCCCTGCCCTCTCCCAGGTCTGGGATATGGGTTAGCGGAGCCCTTATACATACGAGTCCTGGTAATAATTTCATGTCTGAGACTCAGTGTGAATGCAATATGTGATATGGTTACTCCACCCCATTTAGCTTGCTGAATGGGATGTCTCCCCTCCCTCTCCTCCCCCCTCCCCCTCCTCCCCCTCCCCTCTCCCCTTCCCTCTCCCCTTTCCCCCTTCCCTCCCCTTCCATTGTCTCTCTCCATTTTTCCTCCTTTTGTTCTTGTCTTCCCACTCCTGTCTGGCTAAGATAGCATGATGTTTTCCTATGTAGATATTTCATTTATTTAATTTTCTTTTTTTTTTTTTTTTCTTGCACTGTCTGTAACAACTGTTTGGAGCCTTGTGGCCCTGTCTGTATTATTTGTCTGGTATAAGCATGTAATCACCTGATTTTTTTTTTGAATAAATATTCCTTCTGTTAAAAAAAAAAAGATGGGGCTTCATTCTTCTTTATCTTCTAGGTGAGGACAACATTTTAAACGGTCTCTGACTACCATTATTAAACAATGGAGACCTTTTATTAAAACAAAGTATATTAAAGTTTAAAGCCTATAGTTCTTTGTTTTTGTTTTTTATTGCTATTGCAAATAAATAAATACATAATAAAAAAAAGTAGTTGTGCCAATGGCCACACAATAAGCAAACTACTTTAATACAGTTATAGTTGCAGACCTAAACTCCTCCACCCTTTTAGCCTCATATTACAATTTAAATTAAACTTTGTTAGATCTGATACAATGATGCTTCTGTAGGCTCAGGACCTGGATTCCTTGAGTTAAAGTCAAAAGTAACAGAAAGTAACAGAAATCATTGACCTGATCTCCTGCTGAGCTGTCATCTGTGGCTCTGCTGTGGAGGCCAGTGCAGAGGACACAGCCGACAACGGAAGCCTCATAGTAAGTCTATGGGTGAGGTCACTCCACATTCATTTCACAGCCATTGTCGGCTGTGTCCTCTGCAAAGCTTCTGCTGCTGGAGATTGGACCAGATGGGCTTCAAAAAAGATTTCTTCTTAATGGGGCTAGGTAGATTAGTGTTAAGCCTTGTACGCACGATTGGACATCCATCAGACTTTTCCATGGATTTTGGTCTGAAAGGTGTTGGCCGTGAACTTGTTCACACGGCACAAAATTTTCAGCCGACATTCACCAAACCATGTGGTTTTTCAGCTCTTTACTGCTACCCTTTGGGCAACTTCTGCTATTGTTGTCTGATGTTTAGCGTTGGTTCCGAGCATGCATGTTTGTACTTTGGATCTTAAGATCTTAAGACAGACTTGCGTACACACGATCGTATAAACCAATGTAACAGATATATTGCCAGACAGTTGGTGAGCATGAACAGCCAACATTTGTTGTCGTTAATCCAGCCAACAATTGTCTGATGGAGCATACACACGTTCAGATTATCTGACACAACATGTCCATCAGACAAATATGGCCATAAAATTGGATTGTGTCTATGGCCCTTTAGATCATGGATGTCTGTAGATGTAGCAATTTTAGTGTTCGGATGGACTTATCTTTAATATAATCAATCGGCACTTTAGTGGAAAAGTAGCTTATACACATTCCAGGAACTGAAAATGTAAATACTCTTTCTGGATGACAACCCACATCACAATATCATGAAGCTTTTTTTTTTCCTGATTCACACCTACTTAGCTGTAACATGATGAGGATGAGTTGCTACACACAAGAACACAATTTTGTAGGGTAACTCCACTTTCATTGAAAAAATAGCAAATAAAAATGTACCGTATTTACCCCCAACCTAGAAGAGAAAATCCTGAAAAAAAGAATATACTTACAGTTAAGATGCCCCTCGTCTGTGTCTTGCCCGGTGTCCATCGGCGGCCTTGTCCGGTCCGGCATCCGTCTGCAGCCTCGGTGGTGTCCTCCTCGCTTCTCCTGCGCTGTCTCTGAGTCGAATCCCTGCTTCCCGCGCTTAGTTTGAACGCCGCCGCCGACATATACCGAGCGCAGTACACTCGGGCACGCTCGGCCACGCTCGGCTTCTCGCGCCTAAAGGCTAGGAGCGTGACCGCGAGTGAAGCCGAGCCTGGTGAATGTACCCGAGTGTACTGCGCTCGGTATATGTCGGCGGAGGCATTCAAACTAAGCGCGGGAAGCGGGTATCGGCGTATATCGCGCACCCACGATTTTCCCCTTATTTTAGGGGGAAAAAAGTGTGCTGTATACGCCGATAAATACGGTAGTACAATTACTATACAGGCTACAGTATATTGTAACTGTAACTGATGTTATTACATTTTATCTTACCTTTTCAATCTGTAGCACCTTATTTATTTTTTATTTTTTTTATGTTTGTTAAATTGATCTCCCAGAGGGGCTTGTTTTTTTTTTTTTTAAATAAGAGCCCATTCACACAGGGGCAACACGACTTCTAGCACGACTTTGGGAGGCAATTTGGACACTTTTTGAATATGAATCATCAGGCAACTTACAAGGCAACTTCAAGTTGCCTCCAGGACAGTACAAGGCAACTTCAAGTCGCCTCCAGGACAGTCAATCAAACAACAATCAGCTCTGTGGGAGGGAGGGGGAGGGAGGGGTTTGCCTGAGAAATGTATGTTATCTTCCTGTATTGTTGCTTCAGTTAATACACTGATCCGACTTCTGAGGCGACTTCCATTGAAATGGGTACAGGTTGCCTACAAGTTGCCTACAAGTTGGATTGAAGTAGTACAGGAACATTTTCTGAAGTCAGAGCAACTTCAGTAGTGTACATTAAGGCGGCTCCAATTCACTTAAATTAATTTTCTCGACCACGCGACTTTGGGCTACTTGGGGCGACTTGAAGTCGGATACCAGGTCTCCCCAGTGTGAACCAGCTCTAAAAGTGGTATTTACTCTTTAAATGGACATGAGTATGCAATAAAAACACATTTGTTTTCACATAAATGGATACAGTTATTATGTGGACAAACACTGGAAGCATTGTTCTTCCTTAAAATGGAAAATTCATATACTCCACTGAATTCCTTGTTTTTATAAGGTATACAGATTAGTTGCTTTGCAATTGAAAGAAACATATTAAAAAAAAAAAATGTTATATCTTGATTATACTATTTAAGACATATTTAATTGCAGTGAAAATTCAGGACAAGAAATGTAATAATGAACAGAATGCCATCTAATATTTCAGGATTAACAATGCATAATACTTGTATTAAGAGCCATGTAGAGTTTTATGTCTAATTGAAGCAGGACAAGTAACTGTTCATGTATAAATCACAAATTAATATTTTATATTCATTTTTTATCTTTAATCTTTTGGCTTTTAAGTGGGTTGCAAGGTTAAGTAATTAATTATTTATAATCAATTTATAGAAGATTACTATTTTCTGTGCACTTTGTAATCTCATAATTCTTAATTATCACAATTGCTTGTCATTATTATAATTTTTTAGGTAGGTGGCTAAGTAAATACAAATAATTGCAACTAAATAGTCAGGTATTTTCTTCTCCTTTTTAAATTATTATTTTCATTTTGAAGAAACAAAAAACAGAAGCAGCACTATAGCTGAAGCATAAAACTATCCTATCTATCTATCTATCTATCTATCTATCTATCTATCTATCTATCTATCTATCTATCTATCTATCTATCTCTATCCTATTGACCATGTATTATATCAATCTCTCATCCATCATCTAATCTATGGATCTATTCATCTTGACTCCTTTTACACAATGTGCTCCATTTAACAACATCAATGCCTTCCATATTCATACACACATGTAGTGTACATGAGCCCTGAGCCATCCAAAGGGCAACGATTATATAGTTAGTTTATCTAAACCCAAGACCAAAATAATATATTGGAGCTTAACAATCCCTTGTGTCCCCTACTGTTTCTGCATGCCACATGTAGGCTTGACCTATGTTAGAGAAACTCAAGCTATCCAAAACCAAGCTTATATTATTTCCTCCCAAATGTGCCCCTTCCCCTGACTTCTCTGTCAAGATCAATGGCACAACTATCAACCCATCCCCATGTGTCAGGGTTCTAGTTGTTATCCTGGACTCTTAACTCTCCATTCGGCCCCACATTCAATAGGTTAGGATCGAGTTCACCTGCTAGTTACGCTATGGTGCTCTGGGCCGATTGCTGCAGTTCCAGTGTCCATCAGCAGGTGTCTCCCAGCAGTCAACAGGTTCAAAAAATCAGATCCACCTTGCTACACCTCTGCTATGGCTCCTTGCCTCAGTGTTTTGGCTACTCCTGCCATGTTCCCTGTTTGCTGTGTTGCTGCCTGACTCTTTTGCCATTTACCCTTGATCTTGCCTTGTATCCAGTACCCTGTTCGCTCCTTCCTTTCTTAGTTTTGTTTCCCTTCTTCCCATCCACTCTCCCAGTTTTCTCCCTGCCCCGTATATTTCCTGTATACTGTATATTTTTGTATATTTAGTTAGTTGTTGCACTTTGGTTGTTCAGTCTTGATTTTTAAGCGTTTTGATGTTTATTGCTGTTGGTGTGGTTATTGTGCACTGTAAATAAATCTCACTTTAAAGATTTACATACATAGTCTGGTCTCAGTATCTGTGTGTAGCTACATGTATCTGGTCTCCTAGCTGCTGATTCCTGACACAGTCACTTTCCAAAGCTTGCCACCTCAACCTCTTGTGGGCGATCCTTGAAAACTCATCTCTTCGGAGAAGCCTATCCTGCCCTCCACCAAATTGTACTTTTATTTTCTCCATCAATTTATACCTCACAGTTATTAGCTTTTTGTAATAATTTACCTTCCCTTTTATATTGTAAGCTCTGTATTGAATTGTGTTGTAACTGTACTGTCTACCCTCATGTTGCAAAGTGCTGCGCAAATTGTTGGTACTATATAAATCATGTATAATAATTATAACGTGAAATTAATGTGCTGCTCCAAACTGCATAGTGTTGGACTTGCATATGTGTGGGATCCTATTAACAATTCATGGCACTGCCACGTGGCTGCTAAACTGGAACGCATTTCTCTGAATGTTGGAAAAGTGTTTCGGGAAACTTAATGGGGGAAATTGCATTAGTGACTTTTTTTCACGTGCTGATCCTACAAAATATTTCCTGTTCCAAATGTGACAACACTTATTCCATGTCATGTATGTATATTTTCTCACTCTATGACAGGACTAAAGAACATCTCCCTTTCTCTTTTTCTCCATAACAAAGAGGGGAGGTGTATGCATTAATCATTGATCATTATCTATAAACCAAATAATATGTATTGCTATACATTTTGGCTTTACATGTCTGCTAGTTTGTTTATTACTAGTCTTACTGAATGTAGAATTTTTCGTAACATTTCTGTATATATGTTTGAGGGGTGTTCTGTCCGGTGGGTATGTTTTTCTTAGGGAGGTTGCAGGCTTCTGGGTTATATATGGGCAATTTCATCTGATCCCCCTATTTTTTTAATTAATATGTGTGTTTATAATAGGAATAATCCTACTCTTGGCATCTACTCCACACACCCCTCTCAGTTAGATGAAGCTGAATTTGTTAGAATCTCTAAGCTGAGAATAAATGGTTTTGAGTATAATTGGAGTTTAATGGTACTGTACAAAGGCTATACATAACCATATATTATAAAAGTATTTTATTTTACATAAATCTCTTTAAAACATACAAAAACTTCAAAATTTATAAGAGAAGGCATATCTTGCACATTTAGCTCTATAAAATTACAGATGGGTTTAACAACAGGGGATGAAGATCAACCAAACCATGTCCCATATATATTGAATACTTATTGATGCTCACATGTTTTGCGGGGAATACCACTGCTTCTTCAGGAGCTTGTAGTACAGTATTTATAGGTCAAACATCATACTTGTATTGCTACAGTATAAAAATAAGAAAAAATAAAAAAATGTATTACATAATTCCAATATAATGTAAAATACATACATGACATGGCTTTGTGCACGCTGTCTTACCCAATATTCAAGATCCAGATCCAATATGGATGGGACATGGTTTGGTTGATTATCATCCCCTGTTGTTATACCCGTCTGTAATTTTATAGAGCTAAATGTGCAAGATCTGCCTTCTGGTATATATATTTAGATGTTTTTGTATGTTTTAAAGAGATTTGTGTATAATAAAATACTTTTATAATATATGGTTATGTATAGCTTTTGTAAGGTACCATTAAAGTCCGAATAACCTCAAAACCATTTCTTCTCTATTCGAAAGGACCTAGGTACCATTTCTCTATGTATTTTCATTTTTGGCACTCATTTTTTCCTAAAAGAATCTCTAAGTTAATATGGGTGGAAGTAACTAGCACTGCTAATTCATTCGGGCAGAATTACTGAGCATGTGTGGCTTCCAGGGCACGCTGTAATGAGATCATTTACTGCATCATCTGTGAGTTTTGTAGTTTATCAATCATGGTGGACTGCATATGGAGAGGTGATAATCATTCCCTCACTGTGCACATATAAGGAAGGATGTCTTACTTTTTTTCACTGGATAGTGTCACTTTTTTTTTTATACTTGGTAAAACATTTTTTTACTGTGCACTCTGCAATTTATTTTGATATAAGCATTCTGTTGAAGTACCATAATATGTTATACTTTACTGTATATTCCTTTTTTTAAGATCCTATTTGACAATAATGCTGTCTTGGTGGATAGTACTCCCATATGAGACATTAATAATATTCTATCCTTGTATTTTTAAATGCTGGATCTATCACAGGTCTTTTAAGATGTAAGAAGTGCTACTTTTTTTTACATTCATAAATTAATATTATCATAATACTACATTGCATCAATTCTATTGGGAATTTAGTTTTCAAGTCGCATATGAGATATATATATATATATATATATATATATATATATATATATATATATACATATATATATATATATATATATATACATATTATATATATATATATACATATATATATATATATATATATATATATATTATTAGACATGTGCATTCGTTTTCGTTATAAGTCATTTTCGTCCGAAAATCAGTTTTTTTCGTTATCGTTTTAAGAAACGATAACGAAAGCGCAGAAAACGAAAAACGAAACATCCGACATTAAAAATGCTTTATTTTCGTTTTCGTTGCGAAAAGTTCGATATAGAAATTCGACATTATGCTGACTAATACAGTGTAGCGCTGTCTTTTCGAACCTGATATTACATAGTCACACTTACGATATTTCTCGACATTACCTCACCAGTGCCTATCAAATGCAGCCTCACCAGTGCCCATCGAATGCAGCCTCACCAGCGCTCATCAAATGCAGCCTCACCAGCGCTCATCAAATGCAGCCTCACCAGCGCTCATCAAATGCAGCCTCACCAGCGCTCATCAAATGCAGCCTCACCAGTGCCCATCAAATGCAGCCTCACCAGTGCTCATCAAATGCAGGCTCACCAGCGCTCATCAAATGCAGGCTACCAGCACCCATCAATGCAGCCTCACCAGCACTCATCAAATGCAGGCTACCAGCACCCATCAATGCAGCCTCACCAGCACTCATCAAATGCAGGCTACCAGCACCCATCAATGCAGCCTCACCAGCACTCATCAAATGCAGGCTACCAGCACCCATCAATGCAGCCTCACCAGCACTCATCAAATGCAGGCTACCAGCACCCATCAATGCAGCCTCACCAGTGCTCATCAAATGCAGCCTCACCAGTGCTCATCAAATGCAGCCTCACCAGCTCCCATCAAATGCAGCCTCACCAGTGCTCATCAATGCAGCCTCACCAGTACCCATCAAATGCAGCCTCACCAGTGCTCATCAAATGCAGCCTCACCAGCTCCCATCAAATGCAGCCTCACCAGCACTCATCAAATGCAGGCTACCAGCACCCATCAATGCAGCCTCACCAGTGCCCATCAAATGCAGCCTCACCAGTGCTCATCAAATGCAGCCTCACCAGTGCTCATCAAATGCAGCCTCACCAGTGCCCATCAAATGCAGCCTCACCAGTGCTCATCAATGCAGCCTCACCAGTGCTCATCAATGCAGCCCATGTATACCTCATCTTTTTAATGAAGCACCCATTAAATGCAGCCCATACAGCCTCTTCAGTGCCCATCAATGCATCCTCACCAGTGCCCATCAATGCAGTCTCACCAGTGCCCATCAATAAATGTTTGCTTGCTTCGGTTCATTGGGGAGTTGGAACACAGACACTATGTACAAATGGAGCGGTAGCTGCTGGCCCTGCCTCTCAGTGCCCAACTGCCCACCAGTGCCGCCTTATTGGTGCCCACCAGTACTGCCTTACCAGTGCCCAATCAGTGCAGTCGATCAGTGCTGCCTTATCAGTGCCCCCCAGTCCATGAGCATGAGAGCCAGTGCCACCTATCAGTGACCATTGCCCAATACCCATTGGTGCAGCCATATTAGATCAATGAAGTGATCAAATACCAACAAAGAAAATTGTGGGGAAAAAAGTGGTTCAATTTTGTTTCGGAGCCACACGCACTTTTCAGTTAAAGTGACACAGTGCCAAAAATAAAAGTAAGGGCACAGTGGTCATTTGGCAGCCTCCTCGGGGCTGAACTGGTTAAAATGTAAAAATATTAAAATAAATCAGACACAATTTATTACTTTATGTCTTTTTGCTGCTGAACTTCTTGCGACAGGCCGTCGGGTCACGTTGATGGCTTCCCATTCTTCGAGATCTCCTCCCATTTTTCGCTTTCCATGGGACTGGTCTCCGGAGCGGGGTCCACAGAGCTGCATCAGCAAGGAAGTTTCCTGAGGATCGACTCAACTCTCTGGTTATGCTTCCTGCTGGATGCAGACTGTGTCCCCCTCCTGCGCCTTTTGGGGATGGAGAGGCTGCTGCTGGCAGTGGTTCAGCGACATTGCTGGGACCAGGCACCTGCAGGTGTTCTTGGATCGCCGCCATGTCGTCGGATGCCGCTGCCGCCATATTGTAAACAGAGATGGAGAAGCGAAAGTGAAAGTAAGTCGGCTAGGCGACAAAAATTCGACAATACATCGAAAATAGCCGAACCCGACTGTCATTGAAGGCGCATGACAGTGGTTTATATCGAAATTGCTAATCAGATTCGACAGAGAAAATAATTTTTGTAGGCGAAATATCCGAACGAAAATGATCGTTTTGACGTAAAGTTTAGAAGTTCCGTCGAATATTCTTTGATCATTCGACAGAAACCAAGTATTATTGGATTTTCGGACGAAAGCTATTCTACAACGAAAAACGAAAGAAATTAAAACGAATTTCGGCAGTAACTAAATAAATTTATTTTCGAGACGAAAACGAAAAAACGAAACAAAATATTCAAGTCTGCACATGTCTAATATATATATATATATACATATATACATATATATATTAGTTTTAGGACCATCTATATTTTGTGGTCTCAAGTTTTCCTTTTTAATGTCCCTTTAAACTCCCTCTGAGAGATTTTTTTACCTGGTGTCTACTCTCACTCCTATGCATAGAGCCCAATTTATTAAAAGAGTACACACACAAAAAGATTAACTGCAATTATGCAACCATATGCAAATGTATTAACTAAACAAGAATTAGCTTTTCACATGATTGGAGAAATTAAGTGAATCTTCACTTTTTTTGTATATGAACATTCTTAAATTAATTTATTAAATCAGCCACATAGTGTTTATGTAAGTGGTGGAATTAATTTATAATATTTTCAAGATGATTTATATGTTTAATAATTAAAATTTTGCTATAATACTGTATATTTTCACGCTGTGCTGTCGCCATTGGTTTTGAGTGTTTCATATAAAAAATGTAAAGTGTAATAGTAAAACATTATCTTAAGATAGTAGTTTGTAGTTTGTGTTATCTTATAGCACCCTAATGCCCGGTACACACGATCGGTTCATCCGATGAAAACGGTCTGATGGATTCTTTCATCAGTCTTTCCTACACACCCATGGGCCTTCACTCCATAGGGCAAGGGAGGGCGTTGCCCCCCCCCCCCTAGAATCAGTAGTAAGACACACATTTAGATTTTGCTGCGGCCACCTCTCAAACCTGCACCGCCGATTGTAACTGTCTCTCTCTCATGTCCACGGCATAGCAAGTCAGTCTGTGACTGTGTTGCATTTGTTTACGTTCCGCTCTGCTCCCCACCCCTTGTTTACCGGCCAGCCAATAGATGATCGCTCACTATATAAAATTGTGATTGATATTATTCAATTAGTGAGCCATGTGACACACACACTTGTAAAAACGCTCACTAATCAAATAATAACAATCACAGTTTCATATAGTAAAAATCAAAGTGGATTACCATGCAGCAGGTGTGTTCCTTTAGTGCATTGGGGAGCCATTAAAAAAATGTCAGTTCAAACATTAATATGTGCAAACTGCGCCAATGTGTGTTGCATTACTGCACTGCAAAGCCAGCCTGCTTTTACTGACTTCCGTTCTGAAAATACTAGCTTCTTGGCTGCAAAGCCACCAGAGACAGCCAAACAACTAACACTTTAAGCAACAAAAACCTTCACATTTTTCTTTGTATATATACCCTTAAAATGCCAGGAGGATGCACAGTGCAGGGTGCTGTGTAATGTAAAGGGGTCCAGAGGTGCAGGGTGCTGTGTAATGTAAAGGCGTCCAGAGGTGCAGGGTGCTGTGTAATATAAAGGGGTGCAAGGTGCTGTGTAATGTAAAGTGTTCCAGTGATACAGGATGCTGTGTAATGTAAAGGGGTCCAGAGGTGCAAGGTGCTGTGTAATGTAAAGGGGTCCAGAGATGCAGGGTGTTGTGTAATGTAAGGGGTCCAGTGGTGCAGGGTGCTGTGTAATGTAAAGGGATGCAGGGTGCTGTGTAATGTAAAGGGGTCCATAGGTGCAGGGTGCTGTGTAATGTAAAGGGGTCCAGTGATGCAGGGTGCTGTGTAATGTAAAGGGGTGCAGGGTGCTGTGTAATGTAAAGGGGTCCAGTGATGCAGTTGTAGAGAGGGGGTACACAGTAGTGATAAAGAAATATTGAAAGATGCACAGTGGGGTGTTTTTACATTTTAAAGTGGGGGGGGGGGGCACTTTTAACCCCCGCTAGTGGTCGAAGAAAGAGTTAAATGCGACTGTGTATCGCCGCTGCTGAAGCGCCCCCCCCCGAAAAATTTCGGCGGAAGCCCATGTACACACCATCAGTTAAAAAAACGATCTTGTGAGAACGCTGTGACGTAAAACACAATGACGTGCTGAGAAAAATTAAGTTCAATGCTTCTGAGCATGCGTCAACTTGATTCTGAGCATGCGTTGATTTTTAACCGATGGATTTCCGCACAGACGATCATTTTTTTCTATCGTTTTTTTAACCATCAGATAATTTTAAAACAAGTTCCTAGTTTTTTAACCGATGGGGCCCACACATGATCAGTTTGTCTGATGAAAACGGTTCATCAGACCATTTTCATCAGACAAACCGATCATGTGTACACGGCATTACAGTTGCAGCAAACTGTTTTTCAGGATAGAGGTGAGGTTTTCTGTAGGCCGCAGAAATACCTGGACACAATGCCAACTGAATATTTATTAACTTCAAGTATTTACATAGTGCCAACAATTTATGCAGCGCTTTACATATACTGTGCATAACATCAGTCCCTGCCCTCAAGGAGATTACAATCTCAGGTCCCTAACTTACATTCATATGTACAATATACCATATTAGGGCTAGTTTAGACAGGAGGCAATTAAAATGGTTCTAAAGGATTGGGTGTTTTTTTTTACCTTAATGCATCCCTGCCAGGATTGCAGGCATGTGACCCCAGAAGAGGAGGTTTGGGGCCACTCTGTGCAAAATGAGGTAGATTGTTTTGTTATTTTAATAAAAAATAAAATAATTAATAGCACTTTAACCACTTGCTTATTGGACACATATACCCCCCTCCTGCCCAGGTGAAATTTCAGCTTCCAGCACTACGTTGCTCTAACTGACAATTGCGCGGTTGTGCGACGTGGCTTCCAAACAAAATTGACGTAATTTCTTCCCCACAAATATAGCTTTCTTTTGGTGGTATTTGATCACCTTTGCGGTTTTTATTTTTTGGGCTATAAACAAAAAAAGAGCGTCAATTTTGAAAAAAAAACAATATTTTTTACTTGTTGCTATTGCTATTTTTTAACATTTTCTCAGTTTAGGCCGATACGTATTCTTCTACATATTTTTGGTAAAAAAAAAAATTGCAATAAGCGACTGGTTTGCGCAAAAGTTATAGCGCTTACAAAAGTAATGGCAGCGATCTGCGATTTTTATTGGGACTGCGAAATTATGGCGGACATGTCTGACACTTTTGACACATTTTTGGCACCATTCACATTTATACAGCGAGTATAAATGTGACTGGCATTGAAGGGGTTAACACTAGGGGGTGAGGGAGGGGTTAAATGTGTACCCTGCATTGTGTTCTAACTGTGGGGGGAGGGGGGTGACCAATCTATGTCCCTATGTACAAGGGACACAGATCGGTCTCCTTTCTCCCTGACAGGACATGGATCTGTGTGTTTACACACACAGATCCATGTCCATGTCTCTGTAACCACCGATCGCGAGTGCTTGGCGGACATCGCGGCCGCCAGGCACGCGCATCGGCATCTCAGTGATGTGGCGGGCACGCTCGCGCCGGCGGCGGCGCTCACGCGCCCCCCAATGACCCGGATGAGCGGAGGCCGTAAAAAGACGACGGGTCAGAGATTTAGAACCACCTTGCGGCCGTATATAGTCGTACGGCCGTCAGGAATTGGTTAAACTACCAACATATCTTTGAAGTATGGGGGAAATCCATGCAGGCACAAGGAGAAAACGAAAACTCTATGCAGATAATACCATGGTTGGGATTCAAACCAACAACCCCAGTCCTGACAGGAGGAAGTGCTAATCACAATTAACTTACAAGATTTCTTGTGAAACCTGCAGGGTCCAGTGTGGAACTATGACCTCTTTTTGTATAATGACATGTTTTGCTCTGATGCCAGTAATGGTTGTATTGTTCTTTTTTTTTTCAATACAATTTTCTTTGAGATAAAAACAAATATTTCAAGATTTCTGGGAGTATTCACAGATATTTTTATAAATGTATTTGCTTATTAAGCAGATTAAACAAAACAATTTCAATTATATACTTTTCAGAAAGTAGCAAATAAGAGAAGTACATAGTTACAGTTTATATACACTTTAAGCATGAAATATACTTTAGGTCTGTTGAAAATAACAAACATTCTGACTTAGATTGTTGTAAATATTTTGATGATGAGTGGATTTGAAAGACCAAGTCCATCCAAAATGGTATTATAAGCTTTGATGGCTGACATGTGGTTGAATCACAAGTGTGCTTTGTGTATTTCTTGAGGACATAAAGATATCTTGAGTTCTCAATTCTTCTGCCTTGTTATGGCCATTATGGAACAAAGCAAGGAAGTTATGACAGCACAGCTACAGCACCACCAGCAAGCATCTTTTCAGTGACTTTTCCTCTGCCAGATACAGGTGATATTTCAGTATGAAAAAATAAGCTTTGGCTAGCATAAAAAAATAATTTTAAAATTAACTTGCTGATACTGCAATTGTGTTTTTTTTTCCGTTTATTTATCATCAACTGGGAGATGATGCCCTTTTCAGTGACCACCTTTTTTGCTGTGTGGAAATGGGGCACCAGAAAGGGTGGTTGCTATGCGGAACTAGCCCTTCTGCCTCTTCCTCCACCGTGGTCATCTTCTTCCTTGTCCTCCGTCGCAGTGTCTTCTGGTGATTGGGGTGCGCTGCCTTCTGGGAACTGTGTGTATCCCAGGAGGCAGCCGCCCATTCACAAAGCGCCGTGTGAGTGGCACATGCACAGTAAGAAATGGGCAGTAAAGCCTGTTTCCCCTAGTCAGGATGGAGGCGCAGTACCGAGCGATCGCCGTCGGGGGCCCATCATTGTGGGCGCAAAGGACAGGTAAGTGTCCTTATTAAAAGTCTACAGTGTTAGTACCTGCCGGCCCTTAAAAAAATAAAAAAAAATGCAGGTGGAATCCCACTTTAAGTATTATCTTTATGTTTTTACCTTAAAGGAACACTAAAGGTACGTTTTTTATTAGATCAATTGATTGCTGTAAGCTAGAGCATTTACATATCACTTACCTCGTTTTTCCTTTTGACCTCCAAAATACAGTAATCCAGGTTTGAAAATGCCATTTCCTGTCTCTCCTCTTCTTGCTTTCCACCAGCATCTGCATGGTGGAAAGCAAAATGTGCTCACCCCCTCCCTATGACTACAGCCCTGTATGAAGATGCTCTCTTATCCCTCACAGGCATGGAGGCCAAGCCTAATGGGAACTGTAGTTCCCATTAGGCTGTGATGTAGCAAGAATGAACACGCATCGCAAATCAGGAAGTCAGTGAGAATAACGATTCAGGAGTGACGGAGGTGAATAAAACAGCTCAATTTCAACAGGTATCAAACTAGTTATAATGCAAAACATTACTTTTTACTTTATCAGCTACTGTCAGACTTTAATTTAAGAGGAAATTATTTTTGTCTTTACAACCCCTTTAACAGTAAGCTCACAAACCAAGTACAGTATAAACTTGTGTATAAGCCAACTTTTTCAGCACATTTTTTATGCTGAAAAAGCCCCCCTCAGCTTATACTCGAGTGAGGGTCTCTGTGTCGTGCAGTCTTAACTGCCGTCCACTGTAACAAAGCCCCTCCTCCTCCTCGTCCATTATAGACGAAACACTGAACACTGAACACTGATACAATGCTGGGAAACTGAATCAGTGTTCTGTCTATCACGGACGAGGAGGAGGCATGGGTTTGTTACAGTGGATGGCCGCTGAACAGCTAAGACTGCAGTTGCATGACACAGTGGTAGACGCACGCTGTTCAATCAAAGATACAGGTACATGAGGCTGCAGATGGGCACAGTGAGGCTGCAGATGGGCACTGATGATACAGGTGAGCACAGTGGGGCTCCAGATGGGCACAGTGAGGCTGCAAATGGGCACAGTGAGACTGTAGATGGGCATTGTTGACCCTCGTTTCAACTTACAGAGCTAGTTTACTGTTTTTCTTTAAAATACTGTAAATATTCAAAAATTATTAACCTACTGATGCCTTAAATAATGTAATTTTATTGGTATCTATATTTATTTTTGAAATTTACCAGTAGCTGCTGCATTTCCCACTATAGGCTAATACTGGAGTCAATACATTTTCCCAATTGTTGTGGTAAAATTAGGCGCCTCGGCTTATATTCGGGTCAGCTCATACTCAAGTATATATGGTAATACCCATAGTTCTGGTGATGAATTTCGTTCTACCTATATCTGTTTTTAGCCTTCACTTATTTTATATACAAATTAACCACTAAAATCTCATATAAGATTTACCATGTTACTACCATTTCAAAATTAATCCGAGTAATCTGATGCGAGGGTCCATGTTCGGGTACATACTGTTATAGTATGCCACTGATAAGGCCTTGTCTCTCAAAAGTACTACACCCTGTCACACATACCTCCGATGGAGACTACAAGTGGCCATTTCAAGACACATTAAACAAGAATGATCCACAGACCTGCAAAATATGTCTTACTTACAGTGCCAAACGCAAGACATGCATAAACCTCAGCACAAATTATTATTATTATTTTTTTTAAAGGGAAGCTCTTCCATTACATTTGATTTAGGAGACAAAGAATATAGACAAAGATCTAGAAATTTGTATGTGTCTACCCTAAAGAAGATTTGAATTAGATTTATAGAATTTAGGCTGGGTTCACAGTAAAATCGTATGCAGCTCAGTGCGTTCCTGCTCTCCGATTCAGGGGTGAATCAGGCCTGAATTTTTGCCTGAATTCAGACTTGAAATGGAGCCATAGACACACAGGACCCCTGTGCAATGTGCTGGACCTGTGTGAACTGCCTCTATTGAGAGACGGTCACAATCTCCTGTCATGCGAATTGGATGCAGAGAAAAACCGAAATCCAATTCGCACTAGTGTGAACCCACCCTTAATGCATGCAATACAGGCGTTGGGAGTATGTAACCAACAACATAGTATATCATTTAGGTCAATGTAATGTACAGCATAGCATATCTATCTATATATATCCCCATGCTGGGATGCAGTGGTTAGATTATGTGACATGGTGCCTCTTGCTCAGTGATAGTAAAATACAACTGCCCCAACTGGTGATCAGTAGAAGTTTTAAGGTCCATCTCAAAATAATTGGTAATCAGTTGCAATGAAAACATCTTCTCAAATTTATTGTGGTCAGTGACATCACAAGTCATTCTTACCAATAATGACAGTTGCTTGCTCGGAGTAAAAAGATCCTCCCCTATCAGTTTCAGTTAAAATAAATTACAAATTTTATCATTGGTAGTCAGTGACAGAAAATAGTCAACCCACCCCCAGGCATTGGTAGGCAGTGGCAGTAAAAATGTGTCCCCCACCAACATCTCCTGATTGATGTCTATGTCCTCAGCCACTGATTTACTCTTTCTGACAAGCGTATTGCCAGAATGCAGATGCTGTCTACATGATAGTGCCAGCTCAGACCCAGTGCCAGTTGCTAGAACAAGCATTGACCCTTGAAACGCCAGGGATTTGTTCAAATCCCAGTACCCTTCAGCAGCATCGGCAGTATAGGGTATGTAGGGTTACATTTTTTAAAGCATAAACAAAACATCTTTTTAATTTTGGATAGAGTAGGGAAGGGCTGATGCTGCTGCCATTTATTTTTTTCTATCTGTATCTTGTTGGAAAAATTTCACTTTGCTATCTGTCTTGGAGATGCAACAAAAAGTGAGAGGAAATCTCTACAAAGTGAGTGGAGTTATTACTAACAAAGGTATCCCTGTTGGAATAGTTTCCCTCACCTCCTCTCCTGGTTTTACCTTTAAAATGTTGAAATTCTCATCACTTTCTGTTTCAATGACAATGTTCAGAAGGATAAACACAGGGCATGAATCTCACTGGTGGGAACACAGACAAAAAATACTGGCAGTGTTTCTAACTGTTTCCTACTCTATCCAAAATATAAAAAATAGCTATCCATACACACTGGAGTTCATTTATGAAAGGCAAATAGACTGTTAACTTTGCAAGGGAAATTGCACTTTACAAGGGAATCTTGCCTAGAGGTTAATGAATGAAAGCAGAAGGGGTTTTGCGACTTTAAATTAGGTGCATGATAACATACACCTCCATCCCTAGTTCAGAAAAAAAAATTGGGGGACTTTGAGTGAGGCACAAGACACATGGTAGGAGAAATTGTAAAATTGTTTAATTGGCATATATACAAAGCATACCTCATAAACATATGATACATGGTTAAACATGAGTATTATTATATATGTACATGGTGATGGCACACAAAAAAGAAGAATTCATATATATGCATGCGTCTGAAATCGCATAGTATCCCATGGAAGGTATTAGTATAAAAAGCCAATGCTTATAGAACAATGGATACAAATGGGTTACACGATATGTATGAATCGCAGTTGAAGTCATACTATGTGTTGGGAACATGATAACATTGATAGGCATGACGTGTTCCGTAGCCAGTCGGCACTCATCAGGAGAAAACGCATGGCATATCTGAAAAAAATTCAAAAAGGTACCAAATAGGATCTAATGTTTTTCCCTGGTAGTACATACAAGGTAGGGGCAAGTGGAAACAACATGTATATCTCCCTGTAATACTGATGTATAAATGGTTCTAGATAAGCAGTGTTGCAAGTCAGGATCTGCGAGGCAAGTCTGTCCTGGAAGCTGAGGGATTTAACCCAATGAGGAAGCGAGTGCACGACACACCCCTGGAGCACACTCCAAACGTAATAGGCAAGGGTGAAAGAACTCAAAATATGTCGGTAGAGTAAATGATTTTGGACCAATATGTGTAAATGGAACCAGTATATACATGCAGTATTCATGAACTATACATCAACACCCATTTGCCTGAATAAATTTAACAACATAGTAGATACAAAGTAAAGGGAGTAGTATGTCACATAAAGAGAAAATAAAAAGTGAAAAATCACATGAAAATCATGCAATACCACAAAGGGGAATAGGTGAAGAACAAGGAGGTGTGTAGTCTTGGTGGTAGCAAGGAAAGCACAGGAATAGTTACCTGGTGGCATCGCACAGAGACAGGCTCTGAGACATAATGTGCATATGTGAGGAGAAAGGCCAAAGTGTGAATAAGACACCCAGTGGGGGTATAAGTAACACCCGGTACTCCCTGGGCTCCTCCCATACCTAATCATGGATAAGAAACCAACAACCATTGTTGCCTGGAAAAGTGAAAAGTGTAGTGAATACAAAGTGAAAGAAAACATACCACATAGGAGAAAAGAAAAGGGCATGAGGATCATGCAGTTCCCAAAAGAGGGGAAGCGTGAGGAAAAACGAAAAAGTGTGAGATAATGGTGATAGAGGAAGACATTGCACAGAGATGTGCTCTGACGCATTACGTGCATTTGTGAGGTGTGAGGAGAAAGCTAGAGTAAACTAGACTCCAAAGAGGATGTAAGTAATGCCCGACACTTCCTGTGTCCCTCCCAGCATCACGCTAAGCATGGAAGATTGAAGAGCGATGGCCTCGCCCCAGTGTCAACACCATGCCCCTCATATACCAGCTAGATGATTAACTCATTGGTGTCATGACGTCCACTAGGACGTACAACACACTGCACGGGGCATGGCACTGATGCACGTCAGGAAACCTGCTTTCTTACCATGTGTAACACAGCAGAGGGTGAGGGGGCATGCATCACAGCTCCTAGGTATACAGACAGATATGCAGGCCGACTGTCAAAAACCACCTAAAAAATAGAAACTATCACTAAATATGGGTGGGTGTGTGTATCAATGTCATCATGGCATAGCTTGATCTCAACTGTGATTCATTTGTATCTTATAACCCATTTGTATCCATTGTTTATAAGAATTGGCTTTTTATACTAATTACTTCCATGGGATACTATGCAATTTCAGATGCGTACATATGTGTATGTGTGTGTATATATATATATATATATATATATATATATTATAAATTCTTATTTTTTTGTATGCCATAGTCTTTTACATAGATAATAATACTCATGTTCAACCATGTTTTATATGTTTATGAGATATGCTTTGTATATAGGCCAATTAAACAATTTTACAATTTCTCCTACCATGTGTCTTGTGCCTCACTGAAAGTCCAAAAAAACCCTTTCTTTTTTCCTGTTAATGAATGAGGTGAAGCTCTGCTGAATGCCACCATCCAGTCATGTGCAAGCAAAAATGATGTTTCATTGATTTTCCTCACAAGAGATTGGGTATTCTTTGCAAAGTGAAATTTCCCGATGTGCACCAGGCTCTGGGGAAAATTGTCTTGCAAAGTGTGACTTCCCTTGTGAAGTGAACATCCTGGTTTCCTTTAGTAAATCCACCCAATTTATGGTTGATTTGTATTTTGGTATTATGCCCAAGCTGATTGTTGCCTGCATAGTCACCCAGTATGCAGTCTACATAACTGGAAGAATAAAGCCATAGAAAATTGGAAATGTAGACCCTAAAGGCTCAAAATAAGTGCACTGGATCCAAGCAAGTTTTCTGAAGGTTAAAAGTTCATGAGGTTCATGTTAAAAATGAAAGGAACTGTCTGTCCTTACTTTATAATGCCACAGCATTCAGCAACAGACTTGTAAAATGGTGAGATACAAGATGCATTGAATAGCTGGAAGTGTTAGAAATGAAATTATGAAGAAAACAGAACACATAGGGATATAAAATGAAATGTTAAGCTTTGAAAATGAAGGCTACAGTACATTTACAGTGGACGGCGGGGTCACATATCACCAAATAAAACTTGAAACAAAAAAACATTTTCTTGCGTAGGTTGAGATATCCATCCTGCTGGGGATGCCTATGGCTCTTGGATACTTATGGACATTTTTCTTACTTTGATCATTGCCTAATTCACGTTAATCTCTGCTGGGTGCCTCTAAACTGTTCCAGGAGCCCTCTACGTTTTAATGTTTAATCTTCATTCTTGCATTACATGAGTTACACCCTATTTAATATTTTGAAGCATTTATCCCTTTTGTGAATATGTGGACAGATTTCAAAGCAAGATTAGATAAGTAACAGAATCTCATTTCAAATATATTAATAAAATGTATAAATAAAATACACATACAACTTACTTAAATGAAGTAACATCAACAGTAATATATAAGTATTATAATTATTAGAGAAGGCTGTTGGAATGTAAGTTTTGGCAAGATTTATAATATGTAGTAATAAGAAAAACAATTTTATTCTATGCCCTAGGAGAGGGAAGTTCTTTTCTAAGTCCACTGCAGTTTAAGTATTTGTATTGGGTGGATCACTGTAATGCTATGAATATTTCCTTGCCTCTGGGATTTGTTAAAATATACATTCAAGAATGCAATTGCAGAATAACACACATTCATTTCTAAGCTTCAACATTTCAGCTGATGAACCTTTTATGACCCAAGGGGTTTGATTTACCAATGGCAAATAGGTTTGTTCACTTTACAAGAGAATTTGCATTTTGTAAAAGCATTTTCCCATAGCTTAATAATTGTTGGCAATACTAGTGTTGACGTCTATAATCCAATCTTATGCAAGTAAAAACATTGTTATTTTAATTTTTATTGCACGTGATTGGGTATTCTTTGCAAAGTGAAATTTTTTCCACATTCACTAAGCTAATTTGCC
Organism: Rana kukunoris; assembly: GCA_029574335.1. Lineage (NCBI taxonomy): Eukaryota > Metazoa > Chordata > Amphibia > Anura > Ranidae > Rana > Rana kukunoris. The sequence continues at coordinate 81,890,045 of CM056051.1, forward strand.
TTTTCCTTGAACAGTGAACTTTTTCTTGCAAAGTAAACAGCCTATTTGTCTTTAGTTAATCAACCACAATGACTTGTTAGCATTCATAAAAGAAACATTTCTGCCATCACTTTTCTGTTTACTTTGATTAAACAAGATACTGTATGTTGTTGACATCCCAGTTGCCTCAATATAAGATTTACTCTTAGGCTCGCCGCTCATAGAATTACTTGGGTATTCGCTAGGTTTCAGGACCATGTTGACATACTTTACTAAGGTAGACATATAGTTAGAGAGCTTTAGATATAGAATCATCATAAAAGCAAAATCTTTTATTTATTGGATGAGGACAAGTTGAAATAAATCCCTGTTAGATGTTTATTGCTGTGTCGTCAGTTGGGAGATTCCTGTGTAGTGTGACAGATGGACACTAGGACAGAAAGCAAACAACAATTTCCTCATTGAGAAGACATATCGCAATAAAATCCTAAAAGAGGTTTTTAAAGTGGTAGTAAACTTGTTTTTGCTAATTTTACCTACCAGTAAGCTTATAATAAAACTTACCATAGGTAAAATGAATATCTCCTAAACATGCACCGCTTAGAAGATATTCCAGTGAGCAACAGCTGGTGATGTCCCTAGCGCATGCCCTCTGAAGGGACAGCATACTAATGCCGTCCTTTCAAAGATCTGTGCTGTGGCCATGACTCCTGGCACTTTACCATATTCACTAAGCTCTAGGGCAAATTCCATTGCAAAGTGAGCGGCCATTCAAGCGGCCAGAGCCCACAAACCTGAAAGGAAGACCGGGTGAAAATGGAAGCTTCATTTTAAGCCTCTCATAATGTGCTGGTATACAATGCACCAATTGTTGACCTTTTTTAGCGTATCTCATGCCCCCAACCCTCTCCTGTTACAAGTTTTACCTGCAAGTTTTACCAACAATAAATCACAAAAAGACATTCCTTAGACTGTTTATTGGAGATAGAGTAAATAGACTGTTGCTTGGGTGGCTGTTGGCCTCTTTACTGTTTGGGGGAAAACCAGTTAAATTTAGTGGCTCATTCGTGGTTAGCAATTGACATATTTATATATATACACTATATTTTCAAAAGTATTGGGACACCTGCCTTCACATGCACATGAACTTCAATAGCACCTTAGTCCATAGGGTTAAATATTGAATTGGCCCACCCTTTGCAGCTATAACAGCTTCAACTTGGCTGGGAAGGCTGTCCACAAGGTTTAGGAGTGTGTCCATGGGAATGTTTGACTATTTTTCCAGAAGCACATTTGTGAGGTCAGGCACTGATGTTGGACTAGAAGGCCTGGCTCGCAGTCTCTGCTCTAATTTCTCCTAAAGGTGTACTATTGTGTTAAGGTCATTACTCTGTGTAAACCAGTCAAGTTTTTCCACAAAAATCTCGTTCATATATGTCTTTATGGACCCTGCTTTTTGCACTGGTCCAAATCATTTGGTGGAGGGGGGATTATGATGTGGGGTTGCTTTTAAGGGGTTAGGCTTGGCCCCTTTAGTTCCAGTGAAGGGAACTCTTAATACGTCAGCATACCAAGACATTTTGGACAATTTAATGCTCCCAACTTTGTAGGAACAGTTTAGGGATTGCCCCTTCCAAAGTGCACAAACAAGGTCCATAAAGACATGGATGAACAAGTTTGATGTGGTGGATCTTGCTTTGCTGGTGCAAAGTCATGTTCGAACAGGAAGGGGCCAACTTTTTGTCCAATTTGACAAAAAAACATTATAGACTGCACATCCAGCTTTTGTTGGACCGGAATTGGCTGTCGAAAGCACCATAATGATGATCATTCGGATGGAATTTTACTTCCGATTTTCGTATCGTGTATATGTGCCTCTAGACTGGATGCCATTAAAGTTCATGTGCGTGTAAAGGCAGGTGTCCCAGTACTTTTGGTAATACAGTATGGTGTATGTTTTTGGATTCCTGTTACATACATCATTGCAGGTGCTGCCTACCCTTCTATGAACTTATACACAGCTAATTTCAGTACTCATTTTTTTCTCCATTTATGTTTTTTTTTTTTTAATTAAATTGTCTGTAGCACTATTGTTAAGAACTGAAGAATATGATAATTCTAAAAATAAAAAGACAGAATAATGACAACTAAAACATGGGTTTTGTAAAAGTATTATTCAAATGAAGAATACTATTTTAAGTTTGTGATAGTAAGCAGTTGCAGTCTGCTTGGTTAACGCTAGGAAAATGGTAAGTGCTCTATATGGTACATACATTTTTAGCTTCTGCAAATATCTAAAGCATTTCTGTAAAATGTTTTTTTTTTTTGCAGGTGGAGTTTTTTCCCTGCAGATGAAATTTAGCCACAGGTACATTTTTAGCACCAAGACACCAAGATCTGAAGGAAGTGGACACGGACACTTATAGCATATATAATGTTTCAGAATGGAAAAAAAATCCCCAAAACTTCAAAGTAACGGTGGTCATATATGCTTTGATAAATGATCAATTTATTTCCTGACTCATGTCTGCTGAATGGAATAACTGATCTATAGTTGACAACCCATTCTATCAATATTCCACACACACAGGAAAGTGGATTTTGATTGATAGTGATATGTTCGTAACTTACGACGGTAATTCATCAATGGCATCTCAGTTACCATGTAATCTCAAAGTCTGATCAATCGAAATGTGATCTTAAGCTGGCCATACATTATACAATTTTCTTATTCAATTTCCTTTAGATTTACCTTTAACTATGTAGTGCAAGAGCCTATCTGATTTCATACATTGAAAGGGTCTGACATCATATTACATAATTTTGGTAAATCTAAAGGAAAGTTGAATAAGAAAATTGTAGAGTGTATGGCCAGGCTAATTCCTAAACAAAGTATCACTGTGCTGCTGATCGATGCAAAACTATTGACAATTTTCCACCCTGCATAACAGTTTGAGCAAATCCAATCAAATACAATCAAAATTGAGTCTGAGTTAATCGGAAGGGAAGTTATGGCTATTCAAGTTATTTTAAACAAATTGCAGTTCAATTCGGAAAAAGTGTGCATGATCACTATTAATCACTTACTATACACCTAATTGTATTGCACCTGGTGACACAAAAGCAATTAAAGGGAAATCCCCTCAGCGGAGACAACATTCAATGATAGAGATTCTGACAGAGGTTCCAATCTTTCCCCATCGTAAGAATCCAAATGCAAAAAGAAAACGGACTTTGTAGGCACCATTACTACAAATTGTTTAAAATGATAGTACTCTATCTAAATTTAAAACAACATTAAAATATAGATGATAAACGTCATACAAAGGTATATGTCACTAAGGGTAATAAGACACAATACTATGTCATTAGAACACTGCATGGTCAGGGATGGCCACAGTCTGGGATAGGTAGATTCAGCTTAATATCAAGCTCAACATGTTTTGCAACTAAAGCGCTTTTTCAGGAGATTACTAAACTCTGAATGAATGGAAAAAAAGAGAAATAAGCACTACAAAAACCACCCACTACCACCCCGGTTGGTAAGTCGGTTGGTTGCACCCCCCTGTTGCACGATCGTCAGCCCGGCACTTACAGATCTAGGTCGCAGGCATCGCTTCCTCCTCGCCGGCTTTACACTGCGCCTCCTCTTTCTCAGCTTCACAACGACTTCCCCTGCATATTCTCCTCCTCCTCCTCGGAGGCCAATATGATTGCTTCTTTTCTCTGCCAATTGGGTCTCAGGACCCGCTTTCTGATTGGCCAGGAGGAGAATCAAAAAGACAATAGTGAATATTAATTCACATAACTGGGTGGGCTCTGGGCGCAGTGCTCTTCGCCCTGAGCCCACCCTTTTTTTAAACCAATTGCTGTAATCATGTGCTTCTAAAAAACAAACAAAAAAAAACACATTGGAATCCATGCATCCGGCACCCTGCATGTAGAGGGCCAGACACTGGCCATAATATATAATCATTTCACTATATATTTCCATTTTTTCACTTAAAAAATATATATGTGGAAATGGCTAAGTTAGGTGAAAAAACATCCTATCTGAAAGAAGAAAAAAGGTATTGAACAGGAGTACTCCTTTAGGTCTATGAAAGCCATTGTGTGGCTGGACGGTGTGAATTGCTGCACTTCATTACACTTTGCACAATCTTATTAAAGAAGTCAAATTCAGTTTATACATAGTGTCTATTTAGAGCTCTAAGGATTTTCTCAAGTACATCAGGTCAGTTGAAGTGGTGAAACTGCTAACATCCTCACCCTTAATTACTGTGTTTAAACATCAGCTTCATTTGATCATTAATATTTAATTGGTAATGCTCAACACAATTAATGTCATGTGGTAGCCACCCAGTTATTCAGTGCTATGACCTCTGTAGATAAACTACACAAATTATGATAAATGTCACTCACTTAATGCAGAAGGACTCAAAGGTAAAGTTCCATCGGCCAGGCATTTCTGCGTGGGCTCAAGTCCAAATGGTCCGGTGAACAAGGTTAAGTGTGTCAGAGAAAGCAGAGAGCCTGGCTAACGTATTCCGAAGCTATCATCAAAAACTAAAACTAGCTTCACTTTTCAGGGCAGATTGCAATTTCTTATTTCTCGCCCCAGAGATAATCCATGGAAACATAAACTCTTTTTTTTTACATTTGCAAAAATATGTTATTTAGATTCTCAAAAGACCTTGCTTCTAGATCTGACAGGTTATAATTATTTAACACAGCCAGGGGAACAGTGTTTGCACATCAGGGTAACCAAGATAAACTACTAGATATTTGATTAGCTGCATTCTGTCTTGAGCATGAAAAGATGGAAGTGGGATGACTCTGACATTAATTGCCTCAGTGCATCAATTTTTTGTTTTGTTTTAATGCGCAGATGTGGGACAGTCAGGAGAAATACTCTGGGTACTGTAAGTTAACATCTGCTTTTTTTGCTTTGTTAATTAGATCTAATGATGAAGCAAGTAGGAAAGTTCAGAGAAGAAACTTCTCCACTGTAGCTATGAAGTACTTAATATGACCCTGAGGTCCTATAAAAACTCCTTATTTCTAGAGTAGATTTTGCTCTCAACTGCGGCAGTCAGTGAAGGATCACATTAATTGTGCGTTTAGCATCTCTGCTTGGTGGCCTGTGAGCTATACAGTATTATTAATAGGACTAAGATACAAATGTCTACTAAAAATTGTGCCTAAGAAACTATTATTATTTAGTTGTTGACACTGGCTAGGTGAGTGGTGGTGGAAAAATAAAGCATGCGGGTTGGAATGCCTTTTCTTTTGTTTCACTATATAGTACACAGATTAGCCATTCTTTAGCTGTTGAAAACAGCTTTCACTGGATATGCATGACCTTTAGAAAATGTAGCTCTCTGTTCTAATTTGAAGGCAGAATATTGTTTCACAATTAAATCACTTAAAGCGGTATTAAACACAAAAGCAAACATTTAATATATTGCAGCTTATCAATTCTTAGATGCGATTGGCTGCATTTGTTTCCTTTTTAGGCTTTCTTTCTTCTATTTTCCTATTTTATTGAATAGTACAGAAGTAGTGTACAATATGCATAAAGTAAATACAATATCATACAGTCAGGGGTGAGAAGCTCAATGTTAATTCATTGAGAATGTAATAATAACTATTAAATAATATTGAAACAAGATTGATTAAAACTTTAGAAGGTATTTGCAGTTCTTCAAAATGTGTCAAGGCTAGAGATATTGTAAGAGTAACCTTCTTATTTGCGTTCTTGAGTAATTCAGATTATTATATAATTAAAAAAAACAGGAGCTTCAAATTATGAAGAAAAATTCTAATTATTATCAGAAAATAAAAAATAAGTAAAAAAATAAAGAAAAAGTATAGAAAATGGAAGGAGAGAAGAATGGAATGGAAGGGGTCCGCAAGGTCAGGCCGAGAGCCCCCACCACAACTAGAGACAGATGTAGTTGTTCCTATTGCTCTAGTCACCATAGCAAGAGTACCGTATTATCAAAAGATGATGGCATAGCTCTTTCTTCTATTTTCATCTGGTTATCCAGCCAGCAAGTCTGTTGTTTTTCAAAAGCAGAAGCTCTCCAGCAGAATGTATTAGTGTACATGAATGAGACAAGCCACTTAACACTTGCAGGGGTGATTAACCTCTCTGGCGATATTCCCGATTCTGGCTCGGGGTAAGATTTCAGTACCATTAGCGGTAACCCCGAGCCAGACTCGGGATCGCATCGCAGTATCCAGGCAAAGTAACTTACCTTGTTCCCTGGATCCTGTGATGTCTCCCCGCTGTGTGCACGAGCTGTCTCCTAGCTCGATTTACACAGTGCCCGAGGGCTGCCAAGCTTAGTTCCCTGTGACGTTGCAACGCATTGGGGGCGGAGAACGGCACCAAATTCAAAAAAGTAAAAACACAGTACACATACAGTATACTGTAATCTTACAGATTACAGTACTGTATAAAATAATTGTCCCTAGTGGTCTGTCTAGTGCCCCACATGCACTTTTATATTATTCGTCATAAAAAAATAAAAGTAATGACAGCGACAATTCTGCAACTTGGCAAATTTCAGTGATTTTGATTCGATTACATTATTGAATAATTTTTATTATAATTATATTATTATTTGTTATAATTATTTATAGTTATTTATTATATTATAATTTATGATTTTGTTTTTAAAACTTTATCATACGTCTACTAGACTCTTGTTTGGACAGATTTAAGTGAGTTATTCCTAAGAATTACAGGCCTAAAATGTAAAACGCCAAATTTCCTTGCAAAATAATGGTACCGCTTTCAGCACCTAAAATCTGAAATAATCATACCGCCAGGGAGGTTAATGGTAAATTGGTACATAGGGGAGCTGGATTTTAGTAAAAAAAAATAATAATAAACGTAGCCTTTGAGAAATACCTAACTTTAATGTCTGAATTAATTCCTTAGGACCAATTCCTTAGGACACAATACTTTTGATGCCTTTATAATTAAACAGGCTACAGATTTTTTTTCTCCTCTACAAACCAGTTCATCACCTCCCTGGTGCCCCCACGAGGACCTAGGGCCGATTTCCCTGAGGCATCAAGAGCTACTTACCTTTTCCTTTTTTTAACATACTTGAAGACAGAGGCATACTCCACACGCGTTTACAATACAACTTGGTTATTTGCAACCTTGCCATATGTAAAAATATTTGTATTATTTATTTATTTATTTAAATAATCTACGCTACAAGCAAATACCATCTACATACTGCACTGTAAGGGCTTTCCCGCCTTGCTTATTTTCCTGGTGGATCCTTGGATATTGCTCTATCCTTTTACCTGTACATATTTTGAGGACCACCACCTTATGAACACTATATTCTAAACTTGTTTCTTTGACCAGAGTGCCAGCATACAACCTATCATGCTTTTAATCAAAAATCACTTTAACAGACCCTCACCCAACTTCTAAACTTATTGTCGGCGTTTTGTCTTGCTAGACGACTGACAATTTCCTTCCCTATATTCTTTATACTTATCCCTAATTGATTTTTATTTATTTACTATTATTATTATTTTCTATTTATTTTTATTTTCAATGTCTTCCATTTATTTTATTTTATTTCCTTTTCCTTCTTTCTACTTTTCTTCTTTTTTTTTTATTTCATTTTTCTATTAATATCTTCTACTATTATCTCTATTAATATTTTCGCTTCCTTATTTCTTTCCTTTTTTTCTTCTTCTTTTTATTTTTACCTTCCTATTTTGTTTCTCTCCCTCTCTTCACCTCCAGTAATGGTTTTCCTTCTCTAGTTAGCTATTCACTGTTTGATTTCTTTATCGATATATGTTTCTCAAATTGATGCTTCCTAAGGCCAGTTACCTCTTATGGACATATCTGTTTCCCGTCCCGCCCCACCTTTGTTGTGGTTGATATGGCGGGCTCAGTGATGCCACTAAACTGCCCCGCTGTGTTAGTCCTATTTAAACACATCAAAGATGGTCGACGGTATGCCTGATGAAGCAGCACGCCTGCTCCGAACCCGTGCGTCGTCACCCATCGTCCACCAGCAGCAACCTCCTGAACCAGTGTTGTCCAGCTGACAAATCTCCCCAGTGCCCTCCACTGCCAGCCCAGGACACCGGAACCCACCGGCGCCGACAAGCTTGACAGGATTGCACTACACAAAGCTACCCTGGACTCCTGTGAAAACCGACAGTGCTGCTAAATTCATGAAGTGCCTACTTACAACCACTTTCCACTTTCTAGTGAGTTTAATCATTTACGATTAACTACTTGCCGACCAGCCACCACAGTTATATGGCGTCAGGTCAGCTCGGCTGGGCGAGATCGTGTAGCTATATGTCATCTCACCGTTCAGCCAATAGCGGAACCCCCTGCTTGCCCCTGATCCCAACGCGTGTGCCCGGCGGGTGCTATCACCGCCGGGGGAACCCACGATCGCTCGTTACAGAGCCAGAATCAGGAGCTGTGTGCGTAAACACACAGCTCCCGGTCCTGTCAGGGGGGGAAATGACCTATTGTCTGTTCATACAATGTATGAACAGCGAATTGTCATTTCCACATGTCAGTCCCACCCCTCTTCAGTTATAACACACCAAGGGAACATGATTAACCTCTTCCCTGCCCCCTAGTGTTAACCCCTTCACTGCCAGTGGAATTGCTATAGTAATCAATGCATTTTTATAGCACTGATCGCTATAAAAATGCCAATGGTCCCAAAAATGTGTCAAAAGTATCTGAAGTGTCCACCATAATGTCGCAGTACTGATAAAAATTGCTGATCGCCGCCTTTACTAGTAAGAAAAAATATTAATAAAAATGCCATAAAACTATACCCTATTTTGTAAACGCTATAACTTTTGCGCAAACCAATCAATAAACACTTATTGCAATTTTTTTTAAATGATAAATATGTAGAAGAATATGTATCGGTCTAAACTGAGGATTTTTTATATATATATATATATATATATATATATATATATATATATATATATATATATTTTTGGGTTGTATTTATTATAGCAAAAAGTTAAAAATATTCATTTTTTTTTAAATTGTCGCTCTATTTTTGTTTATAGCGCAAAAACTAAAAACCGCAGGTGATCAAATACCACCAAAAGAAAACTCTATTTGTGGGGAAAAAAAAGATGTTAATTTTGTTTGGAAGCCACATTGCACGACCGCACAATTGTCAGTTAAAGCGACAAAGTGCCGAATTGCAAAAAGTGGCCCGGTCATTGACCAGCAATATGTTCCGGGGCTGAAGTGGTTAAAGTCTGTTACTTTTTAATACTACACTTATGCCCCGTACACACGATCACTTTTTGTGATGAAAAAAAATGACATTTTTTAAAATGTCATTTAAAATGATGGTGTGTGGCCAAAATGTCATTTTATGTCTTCTGAAAAATGACCAAAAAAAAATTCGAACATGCTTGAATTTTTTATGTCATTTTTCGAAATGTCATTTTTTGTGTCATAAAAAATGATCGTGTGTGGGCAAAACTACGTAAAAAATGACGTTTTAAACCCGCACATGCCCAGAAGCAAGTTATGAGACGGGAGGTAAAACTACCATTCATAATGGAGTAAGCACATTCATCACGCTGTAACAGACAAAAAAGCAGGAATCGTCTTTTACTAACAAGTAACCAGCTAAAAGCAGCCTCAAGGCAAATAGAACTTCCCCTTTAGAGTGCCGTCATTTTGTTCATCATTTTCCAAAAATGATGGTGTGTACGCAACGTCATTTTTGAAAATGAAGTTTGAAAAATGTCGTTTTTTTTCATGACAAAAAATGACATTTTTTTTCATCACAAAAAGTGATCGTGTGTACAGGGCATTAGATTGGCGCTGCTCTGTTTATCTTTTCTCTACCTATCATCCTACCTATCGTTGTCTGTGCCAAAATTATAAACACACACTCTTGATATATATATATATATATATATATATATATATATATATATACTTTTGTCCTTTGTAATGGCTTTTTTCTTTTGGAATTGACAAACTGCTTAATCTTATCCCTCTTTACTACATCTTGCATTCTGTTTATATTTTCTGGAGTCTTTCTAAGTTAATATTTACCGAAGAGTACTATTTAAGGTGCAAAACAAGCACTTTAATATACTTTTCCATAAACATGTCATGATGGAAAATTAAGTTCTCAATGGCTCACCAAAACAGCAGTGATGTTCAGACACATGTGCCAAATACAGAATGTTCCTGGAGAATATTTAAATGTTGACTGCCATCAGATTAATAAATAGCAACATTTTTTAAGAGCAGCGCTTATAATGTTGTCTGTCTATAAAAGATGGGCTGAGAGAATTTCCATTTTGTAAACAGACCTCCATAGCTGCTGTCAAAACATATTAATTGAGAGGAATAAAACTGCCTATTTCCACTCCAACTCATACAGTAATATGGCATGGTCCATTACGTTACCGTTACTAGCCTTGGGTACCATAGGAGCGTTTTTTGGAAAGGGATATGTGGAATAAAATTGTTCTGTGTGCACAGGAAAGCCAATGTTTACATAAGGATTCTGGGTAACTGGCTTGTGGAGACCTAAGCAAGCACAGATATATAAAGCTTTTGAGAGATGTTTGTTCCAATGTGATTTTCCTTTTAATGGGTTTATTTTGTTTCACATGTGCAGACAGCAGATAAGGCTGTATGTTTTTACTGCCCTCATTCTTTAGCAGGAAATTGAGATTGACTGATTGACATTCTAATTACCTCAATGTCAAATGCTGTAGGTAGCTTTAAAGTAAGTGTGTGCGTATGTCTGTACGTGTATGTTCAGGAAGAGTTTATTTTTTATATATAAAAAAAAATCAAAAATCAAAACAGTCACCAAAAGTATGCAACATATTTTCCATATGGAGAAGTTTCTCATCTTTTTTTAGTCTCTTCCCAATTCAAGCTTAAGCTGATAATTCCCAAGCTTAAGCCTCATACACATGACCGAGGAACTTGTCGTAAATGAAACATCGTTTTCCTCGACGAGTTCCTTGTCAGGCTTGTCGAGAATCTTGACAAGCTTTCTTTGCGTACACACAGTCAAGACAAAATCTTGTCCTTCTCAAACACGGTGACGTTCAACACGTACGACAGCACTATAAAGGGCAAGTTTGATTCCACTGGCACAACCCTTGGGGCTGCTTTTGCTAATGTTACTGCGTGTTAAGTAAAAGTTTGGTGAGAGACGATTTGCACTTTTCAGTCTGTTACAGCGTAACGAATGTGCTATCTCCTTTACGTACGCGACTTTTACCGAAGGTGCGCTCCTGTCTCATAGTTTATTCTGAACATGCGCGGGTTTCTAAGCATACAGACGAACGTGTTCCTCGTTGTAAACCAGCCCGACGAGAAACACGACAAGGAAATTGAGACTCCCAGACGAGGAAAAAGAGAACTTGTTCTCTTTTTTGCTCGTCGAGATCCACGACAGTTTTCTCGATGAAAAGCATACACACGACCGTTTTCCTCTGCAAAAAAGCTCTGCCACCAAGTTTCTTGATGGATTCTGTCGAGGAAAACGGTTGTGTGTATGAGGCCTTAGACTTTTTAGACCTTTTAGAGGATGATCAGCACTCCTGAGATTAGAAAAATACAGGGCTTTATTAGATCTTTAAAAACAGCACACATATTGGTGCTCATTTCAAAATGGAGAATGTATTTTGACACCCCAGTGTGGCAGAACGTGTGTTGTGTATATTTATAAATAATCTTCCCCTAAAATGGTAGTAAAGTCTCGAGAGGATAATAAAAGCAATGTTCCCCCTGCAGGGTTAAGTTCTAATGTACTAGTATACACTGCATTCTAGTAAATTTTGACAAACTTACCTACAAACGGAGCCCTCCACCGATGCACTGTCAAGGCTCTCCCGATACCCGGCGCTTCCATCATCATGCAATCCTCCGTCTGGGTTTCATATTTTTGGTCATTCGATTGGCCAAACTGAGGTGACATCACTCCCATCACACAAATGTGTTTTGAGCTGCACATGTGTGACTCGGAATATATTACCCACTCACAGGCAGGGGGGACATTTATGACAGAAGAGACCTCTAGGGTTATAATGTTATAAAAAGCCTACCTGTCATGGTTTTCTAAATGACTGATTTTACTACCACTTTAACCACTTGCCAACGCCGCATGACATCGGCAGAATGTCACGGCTGCGCAAATGGACGTATATATACGTCCCCTTTAAAGTGCCGCCGTGTGGTCGCGCGCGTCGCCAGAGGCCAGCTTGTGACCCTGTCGCAAGCTCCATGACCGTGCCCGCAAGACCATAGATTCAATGTCCACTGGTGTCCCACGATCGTGTCATGGAGCTAAAAAGCGGGGAGGTGTCAGTGTAAACACAACATCTCCCTGTGACATGTCACTGATCGTCTGTTCCCTATCATCGGGAACAGCGATCAGTAACGTGTCAAGGCAAGTCACGCCCCCTAACAGTTAGAAGCACTCCCTAGGCCACACTTAACCCCTTCAGTGCCCCCTACAGGTTAACCCATTCACTGCCAGTGTCATTTTTACAGTAATCAGTGCATTTTTATAGCACTGATCGCTGTAAAAATGACAATGGTCCCAAAATGGTGTCAAAAGTGTCCCATGTGTCTGCCATAATGTTGCAGTCATGATAAAAATCACTGATCGCCGCCATTACTAGTAAAAAAAATTTTGAATAAAAATGCCATCAAACTATTCCCTATTTTGTAGACGCTATAACTATTGCGCAAACCAAAAAGTGGCCTGGTCTTTGGCCAGCCAAATGGTTTGGGGCTTAAGTGGTTAAAGCTGAACTCTTTGATCTGTATTGCATCCTTACATTGGTCCAGCTTGCAACAGTGTAAGTATGCACTCACATTTAAATGATGAGGCCACTGGGAAAGCTAAAAATCACTGTAGTAGTCGGCACTACTACAGTGATAGCCATGGTCCTGCTGGTCCTGCTGATTTCTGGATGAGCAGTTTCCCCTCTGCACACTAAACCCAGGGGGTTGCTTGGTGGTTTTAGGGGGTACCCCTGTATTTTTTTCTGGAATATACCTGACTGGATGATGTGGAAACCAAACAGAACCCAGAAGATCACTACTTTTACTGTAGTAGTGCCAACTACTAAAGTGATTGTCAGCTTCCCCAGTAGCCTGTCAGATATGAGATAAGCATATTATATTGTGCCAAGTTAGTATGCAAAACAGATAATTCCTGGAGTGCAGTTTTTAAGTGTATATCCAGCCAATTTTTGGGCTTTTACTTTTTTTGCCACCTTGAGAAAGGACTCCATAGTATCTCAGAAATGGTGTTGATGTTTTCTATGTGGTAATATGCTAATATAAATTTGAGGTCTTACCTACTGGTGTGTGCTGGCCATTTGTGTATCATGGACTTTAATAGCTATCTGGGGCTCTGTTAGGGAGATCTATTCTCATTTCCTACAGGGCTGCAAATGTTTTACCACACAATAAGGGAGGAAACTCTTCAACAGCAACACAGACAGAAATGACAATACTTTTCTGTAGTAAATGGGAAGTCTAGAACTCTTATAAGATTTTTATTCCTGTCTGTGTCTCTGATGCAGATTTTTCCCTCACACAGGGCAGTCTAACTTGCACAAAAATGATATAGAGGTTGGAATAAATAATTAAATCTCATGTTTTTTGATGATACAAAGCTAAGCAGGGTAATAATCCCACAACACGATATAAGAACCTTACTACAGGAAGACATCAATAAAATATGTTGTAATGGGGGTGGACAATTACATGGAAAATTAGGTTTAATATTTATAAATGTAAAGTAATGCATGTGGGGACTTTGCTGCAAAAATACAAAAGCAAGTTACATGCTAAGGGGATAACCTCTGGGGGAATTGAGGATTGAAATGTATCTGGGGGTCCTAGTAAACCACAATGACAATAGCATGCAATGCTAAGCTTCAGCAAACAAGGCCAGCAGACTATTAAGCCCCATACACACTATCAGTTTTCCTGCAGGTTTTTGTCTTCAGGTTTACCAAAACCATGTAGTGCAAGGGCCTGCCTGATTGCATACAAATTGAAACTCTTAAGGTTTGACTTCATATTAGATGGTTTTGGTAAACCCGAAGACAAAAACCTGCAGGAAAACTGATAGTGTGTATGGGGCTTAAGCATGCATTAAATAGGGTTTCTACTCAAAGGATAAAACGCTTGAGAGGAGATGTGATTGCAATATACAAATATCTAAATCATGATTCTAGCATAGGGAAAAAACTATTCAGTCTCAGGTTGACACATGCCCATTTTTTCCTTTATTTTACCTGATGATCTGGCCAGAAACACACTTCCCGAGTGTGTCCACTCTGGAAGAAGTAATAAAGCAGACACGTTGGACAACAGCTTTGCCAGTCTAGGGCGAGGGTAGTGTTAGACTGGCAGATTTAGATGGCCTTGACTAACACATTGAATCTGAATTCCAGCTAATGCTTTATAAGTTATAGCAAACATTATTTTTTTTTCTCTTGGGATAAAGATTTTAGATAGATGAGTAAAAGTTGACCATTGTAAGCAGTCAGTTAGTCATTCAGTATTACTGTACATGGTTTATATCAGCCCTCTAACTGCTACTTTGTCTGATAAAAGAAGCTGAAAAATAACAGCAGATCACCAGGTAAAAAAAAAAGCCTATAAAAAAAAACGTATGCAGCTACCACATCTAATGCCGCATACACATGATCACCTTTTGTGATGTAAAAAAAACCTTGTTTTATCTCACGAAACAAAACAACGTTTTTCAAACTTCATTTTAAAAAACGACGTTGCCTACACACCATCGTTTTCTGAAAATGCTCTTGCAAAGCGCGGTTACGTACACCACGTTCGACGGCACTCTGTTCCATTGAAGCTCCCGTCTCATAACTTGCTTCTGAGCATGCGCGGGTTTAAAAACGTTGTTTTAAACGTCGTTTTGCCCACACATGATCATTTTAAATGACACAAAAAACGACATTCTGAAAAACGACATCAAAAATTGAAACATGTTCGAATTTTTTTTTGGTCGTTTTTCAGAAGACATAAAACAAAGTTTTGCTCACACACGATCATTTTAAATGACGTTTTTTAAAACGTCATTTTATTTCATCACAAAAAACTACCGTGTGTACGCGGCATAAGAATTGATGAGCAGCAATTTTTTTTTGTTTTTGCGTTTAATATTGCATTCATTATGGGAACATTCTGTTTTAGCAGGATTATTGAGACTCTATTGTAGGCCAAAACAGAGCCAAGAACCATTCCCAAGACATACTGTATATATTAACACCATCAGATCCTACCTGAAGTGAAATGTCGCTTTTAGGTTAAATTATCTTTTGATACTTTGCACACAGGACTCTCACAGGTAGCTCACTATGTAAAATGAAAAGGTTATAACCTGATTCCATCAATCAACTAAGTACAAAAAGGTCCTATTGTGGAGACAGGTCAAACACTTCTTTGCAGTGACCTACTAGCCCCCATTCATGCAAAAGAGTAATAAGCTGTAACAACTCAGTACAGTCATAATGAACTCATGATATCATAGTTGGCTTAAGAGTTGCAGTGTAAAAAAAAAAACTGGCATACATTTTAGAGGAAGGAATTAATAAACTCTATATTTGTCTGGCTTTGTTTTGGGTCTCAGCCAAAATCTGAATGGCAGAATATATATCTTTTTCATGCTGAGTTTTATATTCTAGTTACAAACTTACAAGACAAGACTGATTTTTTTTTTTGGTTTTCGTTTCTTGTCTGAAAGGGTTAAAATATCAGCAGTTTGTAGTTTTGCACTTTTTCAAGCTGAGAATGTACCATGGACAAGCTGAAATGAAAGTTTCCACTTGAAAGAACCACTGCTGGGTTAGTATAATATGCTGCAACCGAGCTCACATTAAATGACAAGTCCATGGTATGTACTGGAAAATTGAAAGTTATATTCAGCATGTTATTCTGTATTGGCTGCACGTTCAAAACAGAACTGCCGTCTTGACTGGCAGTGAGTGGAGCTCATCATACTTGTTTTTACTTTAGTAGATGATTAATGACATTTTGTAAGATGTGCAGATATATCCTTGATGATTGCAGCTATTTCATTCACTGACAATGCATAGTGACTCACATTTATGTACTTAGGACATTTTTGTTCTAGTCAATGTCAACACAAAAATCTAATTGCATAGGTTGCTGATTCTACATCTTTATTTATTTATTTATTTATTTTCAACCTTGAAATCAAGTCAGTGCTTATGACCTGCATGTCCCCCTCGAGTTTGTGTTGGGGGAGCACCTGTATCACTGAGGAACTATGGGCTTGGGTCCTTCCCTGAGAGCCATAAAGGACATCGTCCAGGAGGCACCTGGCCTGGCCTAACCCAGCAACAGCAGTAGTCTGGTCCATAACTTCCTTGCTTCCATTTTGAGGTTAGGAAAAAGAAAAGTCAACCCAAGTACAGCTTTCTAAGTATTTCACTGGAACACATTTGATATTCTTTTTTACACACTTTCAGTTGTCAGCACATTCCTTCAGTTGCAAAACAGATAACAGCAGAGAAGAGAGTCTCTAGTCAAGGAGCAGCCCATACCATTATGAGTAGTCCCTCATGCCCTGCACCTCTCCCTTCTTGCTTTTCACCTAGACCAGTGGTCTCCAAACTGCGGCCCAGGGGCCAGATGTGGCCCTTTGTTTGCTTTTATCCGGCCCTTAACCACCCTGGCGGTATTCCCGAGTCTGACTCGGGGTTAAATTTTCATGCTGCGATCGGTAACCCAGAGTCGGACTCGGTCTCGCCTCGAATTGTCCATAGGCAAGGTTTACTTACCTTGTTCCTGGATCCAGCAATGCATCCACGCTGTGTGAGCGAGCGGGTGCCACCAAGCTCCGTTCCCTGCGATGTTACGACGCACGGGGGAGGAGATCGACGCCAAATTCAAAAAAGTAAACAAACACTATACATACAGTATACTGTAATCTTATAGATTACAGTACTGTGTGTAAAAAATACAAACCCATCTTGTCCCCAGTGCCCTACATGTTTTTTTATAAAATAAAAACGGTTCTTTCTGCCTGCAAACTGTAGATTGTCCATAGCAACCAAAAGTGTCCCTTTATGTCAAAAATGGTTTTAGAGCAGCTAAAAAAAGCGATAATAAATTATAATCACTTGCAGAATTGAGCGATAGCGATTTGTGGGGAAATTCGTAAAAAAAAAAAAGTTATGACAGCGACAATTCTGCAACTGAGAAAATTTCAGTGATTTTGAGTTGAGTTTATTATAATTATATTATTATTTGTTATAATTATTTATAATTATTTATTATATTATAATTTATAATTTTATTTAACACAAAATGTCATACCCGGGATGCCTATTAGACTCTTGTTTGGTCAGATTTATTCCTAAGAATTACAAGCCTACAGTAAAAAAGGCCAAATTTCCTTGCAAATAATGGTACCGCTTTCAGCACCTAAAATCAGAAAGAATCATACCGCCAGGGAGGTTAAGGTACTATTTCAACCACTGATACAAATAATGTGGCATAATTCCTCCCAATGACTCAAATGATGGAGCACAATTTTTCCCAATGATGGGGCACAATTTCTCTCAATGACACCAACAATGGGACCCAATTATATCATTGATTGGACATAATTTCTTCCAATTACACCAGTGATGGAACACAATTCCTTCCAATGGTAGTTAAGAAGGGGTGCAATTCCTCCCACTAACACCAATAATTGGGCACAATTCCTTCTATTGACATCAAAGATGGGGCATTGTTTTTTCCTACAGACACCGGGACCTTTTTTACTTCCAATGGCCACAGTCCAGCCTTTCTAAAGTCTGAGGCACAGTAGACTGGCCCTTTGTTTAGAAAGTTCGGAGACCCCTGACCTAGAAGAAAGCTCAAGGCAGCTTGATTCTCAAAGATTACATTTTTGCATGCCTTGTTCCTTACACTGCTTCCCATAACCTACAACAGGTTGACTCCTGACAGAGTATTTATAAAGAGCCCTCTAGCCAAGATGTCCCAGGGTGGCAGGGCTGGCTTTTCTTCGTTATCTATGGTGCACCAAACTCACTGATTTGGGGACCTCTACCAGCTATCTAAGCACTGCCTATTCTTCACTACAGGGTTCACACCCCTTACTATCGTGACATCTCATGGGCAATTTGGGGAACTAAACCTTGTGTCCCTACACATTTACACACTGACCTGCAATGAAATGGTGATATTACCACCTAGTAAGACTACAGGTTGAGTGGTAATGGTCTGTATGTTCGCTAGAGCATCCATTGTGAGTGAGTGAAAAACTTATAGAGCGCAACACTAGCGAACTGAATCGCCTCTGGGCGCTATTTTCATTCCTTCGATAAGGAAACGCTTTTCCCTCAGAAGAGATGAGTTTTAATCATTCTCCTGAAGGTCAAGTGGACGGACTCCAATCGGATGGCGGTTGGTAGTGCATTCCACAGTCGCGGACCTTGGACAGCAAATCTCCTATCTCCTTTGGACTTATATCTTGCCTTTGGGATGTACAGTAAATTTTGATTTGTGGATCGCAGAGTGCGATTGGGGTTGTGGGCTTTTATTTTTTTGCATAGATATTGGGGGGCGTTTCCTTGAATACACTTATGTGTAAGGCAGAGAGCCTTAAAAGTGATTCTGTCCTTCACTGGCAACCAGTGAAGAGATCTCAGCGAAAGGGAGATTGACTCCCATGTTTTTTTCCCAGTCACTAATCGAGCAGCCGTATTTTGAACGACTTGCAGGCGAGTGATTTGGTATTTGGGGAGTCCTAAATAGAGGGCATTTGCATAGTCGAGTCTGGAATTGATGATTGTACCCACCACGACTGCAATGTCCTCTTTAGGGATGAAGGGGGTGAGTCGGCATAACTGGCGTAGCAGATGGTGGGATCTGCTGACTACCGCCCCTATTTGTGCATCCATTGTCATGTGGGAGTCAAAAATGACTCAGAGACTTTTGACTTTGGCGCTCGGGGCGATCATTTTTCCCAAGATGGGCGGTGGGGCCCAAGTTGAGGTGGGGAGACTTTTCCTGTTTGCGTTAAACAGGAGAAGCTCTGTTTTTGATCCATTGAGTTTTAGATAACTGGATGTCATCCAGCTATCTATTGTAACAACAGCATTATTTCCTCTGACTAACAGTGTCTCAATTCAGCTTGCATATGCGTGTCACACTTCAGTAGGCCAACAAGCAGCAAACGTGTAATTCATGCTTTGCTTATACAAGGAAAGTTTTTCACCGGAAGTGCCAAAATACAGTACAATCTACCCTGACAGAGCACAGACACAGATTCACAGTAATAAGCCACCTGACTACCGTGAAACATACCACAACATTATTGTAGCAAATGTGTTTAAATGTCTAACACCTGCTTGCTATTGCCCCATGCCTGGACTTAACTAATGCTTAGTTTTACATCTACTTTAATACCTTTTACATATAGCAAGCATGTAAGTCAAGAATCTGCATTTTATCCACAGTCATGCTCAAAAGTTTTCATACCCTGTCAGAATATTTATTTCTGAAATGGGCACCCACAAAGAAATATCCATACAATTCCAAAACAGGTATAAAAGCACTCACAGTCTTGCAATGGAGTGGAGATAAATCAAAACAGCATTTTATTGTCAACATTTTAATGGAGCTCAGTCTATCAAGTCTTGAGAAGGACAAACTGATTTATGTTGCTCTGATTGACTGCAGGACATGTGAGTGTTTCTATACCTCTCCTGGATATATATATATATATATATATATATATATATATATATATATATATACACACACACACACACACACAGTATCTCATAAAAGTGAGTACACCCTCACATTTTTGTAAATATTTTATTATATATTTTAATGTGACAACACTGAAGAAATTAATCTTTTCTGCAATGAGTGTAGAGCTTTTATAACAGTGTACATTTGCTGTACCTTAAAATAACTCAACACACAGCCATTAATGTCTAAACCACTGGCAACAAAAGTGAGTACTCCCCAAAGTCCAAAAAATTCCAAATTAGTCCCAATTAGCCACCCCCCCCCCAGTGTCATGTCACTCATTAGAGTTACAAGGTCTCAGGTGTGAATGGGGAGCAGGTGTGTTAAATTTGGTGTTATCGCTCTCACTCTCTCATACTCGTCACTGAAAGCTCAACATAGCACCTAATGCAAAGAACTCTCTGAGAACCTGAAAAAAAGAATTGTTGCTCTACATAAACATTGCCTAGGCTATATAAAGGTTGCCAAGACCCTGAAACTGAGCTGCAACATAGTGGCCAAGACCATACAGTGGTTTAACAGTCCACTCAGAACAGGCCTTGCCATGGCCGATCAAAGAAGTTGAGTGCATGTGCTCAGCATCATATCTAGAGGTTGTCTTTGTGAAATAGACATATACGTGCTGTTAGCATTGCTGCAGAGGTTGAATGGGTGGGGGGGTCAGCCTATCAGTGCTCAGACCATATGCTGCATACTGCATTAAATTGGTCTGCATGGCTGTTATCCCAGAAGGGAGCCTCTTCTAAAGATGATGCACAAAAAAGACTGCAGTTTGCTTAAGACAAGCAGACAAAGGACATAGATTTTTGGAACCATGTCCTGTGGTCTAATGAGACCAAGATAAACTTATTTTGTTCAGATGGTGTCAAGCGTGTGTGGCGGCAACCAGGTGAGGAGTACAAAGACAAGTGTGTCTTGCCCACAATCAAGCATGGTGGTAGGAGTGTCATGGTCTGGGGCTGCATGAGTGCTGCCGGTGTTCATTGAGGGAACAGTGAATGCCAACATGTGCTGTGACATACTGAAGCAGACCATGATCCCCTCCCTTCGGAGACTAGGCAGCAGGGCAGTATTTCAACATGATAATGACCCCAAACACACCTCCAAGATGGCCACTGCCTTGATAAAGAAGCTGAGGGTAACAGTGATGAGCATGTCTCCAGACCTAACCCTATTGAGCATCTGTGGGGCATCCTCAAACGGAAGGTGGAGGAGCGCAAGGTCTCTAACATCCACCAGCTCCGTGATGTCATCATGGAGGAGTGGAAAAGGACTCCATTGGTTACCTTTGAAGCTCTGGTGAACTCCATGCCCAAGAGGGTTAAGGCAGTTCTGGAAGATAATGGCAGACACACAAAATATTAACACTTTTGACTCAATTTGGACATTTTCACTTAGAGGTGTACTCACTTATGTTGCTAGTGGTTTAGACATTAACCACTTTAGCCCCAGACCATATTGCTGTCCAATGACCAGAGCACTTTTTGTGATTCGGCACTGCGTCGCTTTAACTGACAATTGCGCGGTCGTGCGACGTGGCTCCCACACAAAATTGGCGTCCTTTTTTCCCACAAATAGAGCTTTCTTTTGGTGGTATTTGATCATCTCTGCGTTTTTTATTTTTTGCGCTATAAACAAAAATAGAGCGTCAATTTTGAAAAAAATTCAATATTTTTTACTTTTTGCTATAATAAATATCCCCCAAAAATATATAAAAAAACATTTTTTTTCCTCAGTTTAGGCCGATACATATTCTTTTTTATATTTTTCGTTAAAAAATCGCAATAAGCGTTTATTGATTGGTTTGCGCAAAAGTTATAGCGTTTGCAAAATAGGGGGTCGTTTTATGGCATTTTTATTATTTTTTTTTACTAGTAATGGCGGCGATCAGCATTTTTTTCAGTGACATAATGGCGGGCACTTCGGACACTTTTGACACATTTTTGGGGCCATTGGCATTTTTATAGCGATCAGTGCTATAAAAATGCATTGTATTACTATAAAAATGCCATTGGCAGTGAAGGGGTTAACACTATTCCTGGGTGTGTTCTAACTGTATGGGGGGGTGGACTCACTAGGGGAAATCACTGATCTTCTGTTCATACATTGTATGAACAGGAGATCAGCATTTCTCCTGCTGACAGGACCGAGAGCTTTGTGTTTACACACAAAGCTCCCACTCCCCGCTCTGTAACGAACTAGCGCACGTGCCCGGCAGCGTTCGTACACGCCAGGCACACGCGTAGGACTCGGGGGCGAGCGGGGACATGTGTGCGCCGCCTCCGGCGGCGCGCACGCACCCCCTAGCGGCCGCTAAAGATTGGACGTATAGCTATGGGCTCTCGCTCAGCAGAGCCACCGTCCCGCAGTAATAGGACGGCGGGCGGTTGGCATCTAGTTAATGGCTGAGTGTGTTGAGGTATTTTAAGGGGACATCAAATTGACACTGTTATATAAGCTGTACACTCACTACTTTACATTGTAGCAAAGTGTCATTTCTACAGTGTTGTCGCACGAAAAGATATAATAAAATATTTTCAAAAAAGTAAGGGGTGTTCTCACTTTTGTAAGATACTGTATATATATATATACTGTATGGTATATTACATAGTTACATAGTTAGTAAGGTTGAAAAAAGACACAAGTCTATCTAGTTCAAAAAGAGCATGATCTAAT
This sequence comes from Rana kukunoris, assembly GCA_029574335.1. Taxonomy (NCBI): domain Eukaryota; kingdom Metazoa; phylum Chordata; class Amphibia; order Anura; family Ranidae; genus Rana; species Rana kukunoris. Next base: position 81,912,561 of record CM056051.1, read on the forward strand.
TTGCTACAGCAGGGGAGGCAATCGGATTTTCCCTGGATCATCTTTACCTATAAATGTTGGTACCCAGTTATATATGTACATTTAGGAAAGTATCCAGGCCTTTCTTAAAGCAATCTACTGAGCTGGCCAGAACCACCTCTGGAGGAAGTCTATTCCACATTTTCACAGTTCTTAGTATGAAGAAAACTTTCCGTATTTTATATTGTATATTGTCTTACAATTAGTATTAATATATAAAGTAAAGATAATAAAAAGCTGGCAGAAATTTTAACCTGTTCTCACTTTAAAACTATAAAAATAACAGTGCACCAAGAAAGCTATTGGAGGCAATATTGCTCACTTCAGAATGAAGTGAAAAATGTAAAAAAAAAATGTATAGTTGACCATAAAATTTAGGATCTTTTGCACATAGGCATCATAGCATGTACTAAAAACTTTATAAAAAATATTATAGTAAATATATTTTACCTGTTTACACTATTTGTCTAGTGAGTGCCGGCTGCTTTCTATTACCGCAGAGCACAGTTTTCTATTTTCTTTAACATACATTATAGTGCTGGAATTTATATTGAACAGGCTCAGGCAACCGTGTATAAAAGTTAAATAGTTCAGAAGAGAGACCTCTGGAAAATAAGGTACTTAGGAAATCTAAGCAGTGTAATATTGATACAAAAAATCTTTTTTGAAACATAATTAATTTAATTGAAAATACTAGTATTGATATTTTTTTAATCAATATTCATATTTTTCAATTAAATGAATTATGTTTCAGTAAATATTTTTTGTGTCAGAATTACACTGCTTGGATAACCTAAGTACCTCCTTTTACAGAGGCCTGTCTTCTGGACCATTTACATTTTCTACTTTTGGTTGGTTACAGAGATACACACCTGTATGTAGGTAAATCAATGAATTTACTTAACCTCCCTGGTGGTATGATTCTTTTTGATTTTAGGTGCTGAAAGCGATACCATTATTTGCAAGGAAATTTGGCGTTTTATACTGTAGGCTTGTAATTCTTAGAAATAACTCACTTAAATCTGACAAAACAAGAGTCTAGTAGGCATCCCAGGTATGAAATATTTTTAAAAACAAAATTATAAATTATAATATAATAAATAATTATAAATAATTATAACAAATAATAATATAATTATAATAAAAAATATTCAATAATGTAATCAACTCAAAATCACTGAAATTTGCTCAGTTGCAGAATTGTCGCTGTCATTACTTTTATTTTTTTATGACGAATTCCCCCACAAATCGCTATCGCTCAATTCTGCAAGTGATTATAATTTATTATCGCTGTTTTCTAGCTGCTCTAAAACCATTTTTGACATAAAGTGACACTTTTGGTTGCTATGGACAATCTACCATTGCAGGCAGAAAGAACATTTTTTATTATACACAAGAACAACACTGGGCAGACCACTAGGGACAAAGGGTGTGTTGGGCGCCGTTCTCCGCACCCGTGCGTCGTAACGTCACAGAGAACGGAGATCGACGGCACACAGAGGCACTGTGTGAATCGAGCGAGCACCTGCTCGCTCACACAGCGCGGATGCATCGCTGGATCCAGGAACAAGGTAAGTAAACCTTGCCTGTGGTTGCTGCGAGGCGAGCCCGAGTCTGACTCGGGGTTACCGATCACAGCATAAAAATGTAACCCGGAGTCAGACTCGGGAATACCGCCAGGGGGGTTAACACTCATCTCATGATTATTAGTTACTGTGGCCCAGTAACAACTTTTTTTTATCAACAAAGGGTCTACAATTTGCAGAAATATTTGGCTTTAGCTACAGACTGATTTCCAACAAATTGTCCAAAGCGAAAAGCCAACCATTGACACAATTCTCTGCAACAGACCGTTAGACCCTTTTGAAAGCTATTATGGTTAATGTTTCCAGTTACATATTAATTTCCTTGTGGTCTGATTAGGCTATCCCTGAAATGGTGCCATAAAATGAATTTATACAACAATATACATTGATACCTTCATTTGCGAACACATAAATACATACTTACGTACATTATGTCCATAAATATATACAAACTGGACTCAATGTTAAAATATTATAAAAAAGAATTTACCTTTACCTCCATCAATAAAGCTTCATCCTAGGAAGACTACTGGGTATCTCACCTTCTGCATTGAGGTTATATTAAGTTTGTGTTACAGAAAAGAGAATTAATCCTTTCTGCTACATGCATGGCATCTTCTGGAAGCCGTCACTTGAGAAATCAACTCCGTAGCTCAAGGGGATAAATAAAGTTTCACCATGACTGCCTTTTCAGAGCAAAAATTTTTTTTAGAACAAATGATTTGGCTGAGGCACTTGAGGTGGTAAACCACAGGGGACTTCGAGGGTCAATTTAAATCAGGATTAATTATTCCAGATTTCCATATGCACTGGGCTGGAAAGTGCTAAACTCTACTGAACTGTTTGTGATTTGCATTGTATGCAAACAGCACTTTATAAAAACATAAAAAAAATGGCTATGCATATAAAAAATATATTATTTTCTGTTTTGCTCCTACAAATGAAAAGTATGACAAATTATGATACATATTGGTAAAAATACATTCTAACAGTTTATATTTTAGTAGACCAGTCAGATTTTTGGAAAATGAAGAGAAAGTTAAGGTGGCTGTACAGGCACAATGTATTTTTACCTTAATGCTTTCTCTGCATTAAGGTAAAAATATCCTTTATAGATTACCCCCTTCCGCCCAAATACTTACCGGAACCCAACATCCATCCAGCACTGTGCCCGAGTGCAGCATCGCTACTCTTTTCTCTCTCTCCCTACTGGACATGAAGGCAGCAGTCATTGAGTCCTGCAGATGTCAATCAAATACAGTGAGGAAGGAGAGGGGATGGGGATGAGCTGTGCTATGTGCAGTGTTGTCAGTAACGGCGTTAAAGTAAACACGGTTACTTAATGCAGTCACTTTTGAGGGTAACGAGTAATCTAACTGATTGCTCTTCCCCTCATGGTAACACCGTTCCCACTACTTGGGGCGGCGTTACAGCAATTACATCTATCACCACTAGATGGCACAATACTAGACAAGTGACTGCTGGGAAACGCCCTCTCCTCTCCTGATTGGCGGAGCGCTTCCTCTCCTCTTCTCTTCCCTGGCCAGCAGCCGCCTCTGGCTCTGATTGGCTGAAAGTGTTTTCTGCGGCGCTGAGCTTCTTCTGGTTCTCCACCTGTTGCTGCGGATGGTGCCGGACTCTTCCGGGGATTTACAGGTGATGTGTGCGGGGAAGTCGAAGGCGGGGACTGGGGGCTATGGACTGCCAGGGGACGGGTCAGGTGGGAGACTCCAGAAGAGACGCCCCACTGCTCCTCATTGTCTGCCCTCCAGCTCCAAACACGCTGACGGCGGATGGGACATACAGTGAGGCTGCAGATTTCTTCTCAGGAATCCCCTTCTCCTGTATGGAGGAAATACCTAATTGGTGTCACAGCAGCCCCAGCCACTCACTCTCCCTCACTCACTCCTCCCTGCAGCCCCCACCTCTTCCTTCCACAGAATGGAGGGTGTCTGCTTTCATATACACCCCCCTGCCTGCCACAAGTTTCATCACCTGAACTATCCCCACTTCCACGGGCCCCGCAGTTTGAAGGAGAGAGCTCCATACTGAGAGATGTGTGCTCTGAGGGGAGAGAGCTTCATGCTGTGTGTTCATACACACCACTAGTGTTTGGAGAGGAGGGCAGGGCTCTGACTTCACACCACAGGACTGTCTCGGCTTCTCCCAGCTACCACAGTAAAGGGTTAAAGCACCACTCTTGTCAGAAAATAGGACCTTCAGTGTTTTTTTTTTGTTTTTTATATTTTATTGAAATATAAAAACTGACATGTATGTACATAAAAAAAAAATAGGTACCATATTTTTAAATATAATGTAACATATCAAATGCAAGTAACAATAAGGAGTTGGGACCTTCAGTTTTAAAAGTAGCCAAGCATCACACTGCCCTTACTGAATGTAATTGCATTGTAGAATATTAAAAAAAAAAGTCACAGTTACTTTGCTGAGTAACTAATTACTTTTTGAATGTAGTAACTGAGTCACTAACGCAATTACTTTTTCAGAGAAGTAATTTGTAACTGTAACTAATTACTTTTTTTTAAATAAGATGAGCAACACTGGCTATGTGTGTCTACAGTGATGGGACAATTTCCCTTCTAAATGGTTTTCTTTGTCTGAATGTCTCACTTCCTGATCCTCTTCAGTAAGCTGTTCTGGCTGACTAACCCCCATGGATGACGTGGACAAGCTTGCTGAGGAGAAACAGGAAGTGAGAAATTCAGACAAAGAAAGAAATACATTTAGAAGGGAAAACGAAAGGAAAAGGTAAGTGAACCTGTAGTACTAGCTTAAAGAAACCTATTTAGAAAATAAAAAACAAACTTTTACAACCCCTTTAAAGAAGTGGCAATTGGTATCCAGAAAATAGACCTGTAGAATTTGAGAATATGAAATGTATTGGGGCTAATTTACTAAAAGAAAGAAAGGCTGTTCAACTTGCTAGAGAAGTTACCCTTTGCAAAGAAATTTTCCCCAGAGAATAGTGAATGTGGTAAAATTTCACTTTCCCAATCACATGCAAGAAAGAAAAAAAAAGATTTTTGCACATGATTGGATGATGTATCTCAGAAGAACTTAACCTTGGTTTGTCTTTTTAAGGATAAACCAATGATCTATAACTTGTTACAAATGTGCAGTTTAGCAATGATGTTAGATAATTTTTGCTACAGAAACTGTTGCCAGAAAGTTAGTTTTTGTTGATTAACGTAGATAATATTAGTAATTATAGTTGCTTATACTATGTGAGGTTGTTTCAGGTCAGTTTACAGTATGTGTCACAGCCACATTTATAATTATCACAATGTTCTGTTTAAATAACGGACAGTTTCTTATTTGTACAATTACAATAGTCTGCAGAAAGAAACAGCAGGATTCTCTGTTTTGAATTCGTCGGTCACCCACACAAAAGTACAATGTATGTAAAGAACAGGGAAAGAACATTACTCAGAGTGAAATATGCACAGTGCCGGGCAGAAGTTTGTCTTAATGATTCTGATGGCTGATGCACATTGATTATAAAGTAATCATCAGCAGGAAGTAACTTACATAAATTAATGCTATAAGCCTAAAAACCGTCAACTGAAGGCACAGCAAAAGATGTACTCAACTCACGGAGCACTGCCAGACATTTCTAAATTAAGTTTTGATGATGGGACTCTTTCATATATTGGAGTCTCTAGTCATGTTATCTTCAAACATTCTAAGGGATTATCATTGTAAAAATAAAACCTAAAATCTATTAGGTGTCTCTATTTTGTCTGATTTGTAAAGCTACAAACTATACAGTCTAACAATCAAGGGCTTGCAATAGTAAAAATAAAAGTCTGTACCTAAAAGGAGCTTCAGAGAGTCCTGTGAATATTCTACACATCCTTTGCAACTTGGCCTGGAAAGTAAAATTATCTGTAAAGTCAAATAAACTAAAATTGTAGAAGGAATAACAATTTAAGATAAACACATTTCAGGGAAACAAACACAATAAAGTACCAAATGTACCTTTTGTTTGACAAACCCCCATGCGTGTCTTACTGTACAATGAACAGTTTTCTATGGAAATAACAACTCCTTCAAGTTGACATTTGAATGAACTAAAGCTGGCAATACACCAGTAGATTTTCAAATGAAGGTTCATATGAAAATTCTCATCAGTACATTCAATGATATGAGAAATGTTGTTTGCTTTTAACATTCAATTTTGGAGTAAATGGACTTTTCTGACCAAAAACATACACTGTTTGATGTGAATTCTTTAACCGGTTAACAGGGGTGGACTGACAACTCATGGGGCCCCCGGGCAATAGAAGATTATGGGGCCCCCGGGCTTACAGGTGGCCACCAAGCCAGGTGGCAATACAGAGGCGGGGCAGCTAAAATCTCGGGATTTTCACATCAAAAGCATGTAGGTTTTGGACATATCAGGGACGGATGTAAAAAAACACAGATTTTTACATACTGTCCCTGGTTTTAATGAGCCTGGCAACCCTGATGGGGCCCCCTAGTGGCATGGGGCCCTCGGGCAGTGCCCGAGTTCCTCAATGGTCAGTCCGCCCCTGCCGGTTAACGACTGGCTCCTGCATATATACGTCGGCAGAATGGCACGGCTGGGCAAAGTAACGTATATTTCTGTCACTTTAAAAATCCTGCCATGCCGTGACCGTGCCAGTGGGACCCGCAGAATTGATGCCCGCGGTCACAGAGCAGCACAACGGGGAGATGTCAGTGTAAACAAGCATCTCCCCTTTCTGCCTAGTGACACCGGGAGCAGCAATCAGTGACGTGTGACTTGTAGCCATGCCCCTAACAGTTAGAATCACTCCCTAGGAAACACTTAACCCCTTCAGCGCCATTTAGTGGTTAATCCCTTCACTGCCAGTGTTATTTTCTCAGTAATGAGCCCATTTTTATAGCGCTGATCTCTGTAAAAATGACAAAAAAAATAAAATCTTATCTTATTACTTACTGACCTCAACCTAAATAAAAACTGAGTTCAACCTTAATCCAAACTGACCTCAAACAGATCTCAAATCCCCCAAGAGCAGCACTCCTAATTATTTTAAAATTGATCTAGTCTACAGTGAAAATTGGCACTTGCATGGGATTAAGTGAAAAATAGCAGGTGATGGCGCCTACTAGAAATAAGGTGCATAAAGGAATGTGCAAATATAAATATAAATATGTATCTGTCCAAAAAAGTGCTGGTCTTTGAGTGATGTCAAGGTATAGTTATAACATATATATAAAACAAAATAAATTAATAAAGTGGTTGAATTAATATAAATGTAAAAATTAAAAGATAATAATCCATAAAAATCCAATTCCTAGTGATAAATATTTCCAAAATAAGTGTTGCAAAATTAAATGATGATAATAATAATCCAAGAAAAGTCCAGTATTATAAAAAATATATATTTTTTCAAGATTGCTTCCGAAAAATAATGAAATAAAGTTAAATATGTGCTTCATGCAGGTATAGCCGTCAGTGGATCACTCAGTGCTCTCCCCCAATGGTCCCGCACTCACCGGATCCAACTACCCCTGCAGGGGTAATAGGCTTTCTCAATAAGTATCCACACTTCAATGAAAAACTGCCTGGTTTCCTCACATGGGGTCTATCCAACCATTCAGCCGCTCATAGAGAAGATAAGATGAAACGAAAATGCCCAATAGCGTGATACCGTTTTGTAACAAGTAAAATTTATTCTTGATAAACAATGGGTACTCACAATTTACATGTAGTTAAAAAGGCCTTTAGAGAATGTGTGCTGTGGCTCTGAGGAACGTTCGCTCTACCGCTTTCGTCGTTCTGACGTCATCTGGAGCGTGGACGAAACCGGTAGAGCGAACGTTCCTCAGAGCCACAGCACACATTCTCTAAAGGCCTTTTTAACTACATGTAAATTGTGAGTACCCATTGTTTATCAAGAATAAATTTTACTTGTTACAAAACGGTATCACGCTATTGGGCATTTTCGTTTCATCTTATCTTCTCTATGAGCGGCTGAATGGTTGGATAGACCCCATGTGAGGAAACCAGGCAGTTTTTCATTGAAGTGTGGATACTTATTGAGAAAGCCTATTACCCCTGCAGGGGTAGTTGGATCCGGTGAGTGCGGGACCATTGGGGGAGAGCACTGAGTGATCCACTGACGGCTATACCTGCATGAAGCACATATCACCTTATATCATTATTTTTCGGAAGCAATCTTGAAAAAATATATATTTTTTATAATACTGGACTTTTCTTGGATTATTATTATCATCATTTAATTTTGCAACACTTATTTTGGAAATATTTATCACTAGGAATTGGATTTTTATGGATTATTATCTTTTAATTTTTACATTTATATTAATTCAACCACTTTATTAATTTATTTTGTTTTATATATATGTTATAACTATACCTTGACATCACTCAAAGACCAGCACTTTTTTGGACAGATACATATTTATATTTATATTTGCACATTCCTTTATGCACCTTATTTCTAGTAGGCGCCATCATCTGCTATTTTTCACTTAATATCTACTCCCACCCAGGTGGGTTTTTTATGTAGGGGCAGCCACTTCAATACTTAATCACAATTTATTTTATTTATTACACCAGTTCACTATTTTATTTAAGTTGTCTGTGGCGCAGATTCATCTCTTTTTACCTTACTTGCATGGGATACCATTGACTCTCTGTGCCAGTAAGTATCTGCTCAAGTATGAAACAGGCTTGAGAGAAAATCTGGAGATATGATGACTGCGTATGCCCCTATTTGTGATCACTGTAATTACTTTAATAGCCCCAATGAAGTCTAGATGTTTATGCCAGATGCTAGGTGTCTGGTCGTTTCAAGTTTGATTTTTTAAGATTGTAATAAATATTGACCTAGGTGTTTCCCAGAAAAAAGTCCCTTTATTCAATTTTCCCTATCAAATGACTATGAAGCAATTTCTTTATGAATTTTAACATTAACTAAAGTCTAATTCCACATAAAATACCTTCAGTGAGATGTTTTGCATATATTTGACCGAAGAGTAATTACAGTATAATTTGGTTCTGGTTCTCCCAGGATTCCATTGTCTTAGTAATCAATATGACTCGCAGCATCAAGTAAGTTTAGTCAGGGGGCATCACAGTCTCACAGAATGACCCGCAACTGTGAACAGCTGATGAACTGCTTTAGACAGATCTGCCAGCCCTCAGTGTGTAGTATTGATTTCGAGTCCACCTCATAGACAGCTCTAATTAGTAGTTTTTATTGAAATGCCATTTGTTGCATGCAGAAATCGAGTACTTGTAGAATAGATAGATATGTTTAAAGGGAAAGTGCCATTTTACACCTGTTCTATACTTATCTTTTTTTCTATAAATGTTTGCTATCACATTAGTTAGACATATGTTTCCAATTCAGTTGTGTTTATTGTTGATATTATCAAAATAGACACTCCAAGACTCCATTAGGACTTTAAAGGTAAATTTATATATATATATATATATATATATATATATATATATATATATATATATATATATATATATATATACAGTGGGTACATACGGAAAGTATTCAGACCCCCTTACATTTTTCACTCTGTTATTTTTGCAGCCATTTGCTAAAATCATTTAAGTTCTTTTTTTCCTCATTAATGTATACACAGCACCCCATATTGACAGAAAAACACAGAATTTTGAAATTTTTGCAGAATTAATGAAAAAGGAAAACTGAAATGTCACATGGTCCTAAGTATTCAGACCCTTTGCTCAGTATTTAGTAGATCTAATACAGCCATGACTCTTTTTGGGAAAGATTTTTCACACCTGGATTTGGGAATCCTCTGCCATTCATCCTTGCAGATCCTCTCCAGTTCTGTCAGGTTGGATGGTAAACTTTGGTAAACAGCCATTTTTAGGTAATTTTTAGGTCTCTCTAGAGATGCTCAATTGGGTTTAAGTCAGGGCTCTGGCTGGGCCATTTAAGAACAGTCACAGAGTTGTTGTGAAGCCACTCCTTCGTTATTTTAGCTGTGTGCTTTGGGTCATTGTCTTGTTGAAAGGTAAACCTTCAGCCCAGTCTGAGGTCCTGAGCACTCTGGAGAAGGTTTTCATCCAGGATATCCCTGTACTTGGCCGCATTCACCTTCTTCTCGATTGCAATCTGTCCCTGCAGCTGAAAAACACCCCCACAGCATGATGCTGCCACCACCATGCTTCACTGTTGGGACTGTATTGAACAGGTGATGAGTAGTGCCTGGTTTTCTCCACACATACCGCTTAAAATTAAGGCCAAAAAGTTCTATCTGGGTCTCATCAGACCAGAAAATCTTATTTCTCACCATCTTAGAGTCCTTCAGGTGTTTTTTTTTAGCAAAATCCATATGGGCTTTCAGTGTCTTGCACTGAGGAGAGGCTTCCGCAAAAATTTCAGCAATTCTGTGTTTTTCTGTCAATACGGGGTGCTGTGTGTACCTTAATGAGGAAAAAAAATTACTTAAATGAGCAAATGGCTGCAATATAGCAAAGAGTGAAAAATGTAAGGGGGCCTGAATACTTTCCATACCCACTGTGTATATATATATATATATATATATATATATATGTGTGTGTGTGTGTGTGTGTATATATATATATATATATATATATATATTATACACTGCTCAAAAAAAATCAAGGAACGCTTTGAAAACACATCAGATCACATCAGATGGGGAAAATTATCATGCTATACTGATATGCACTGGGTAATGTGTTAGGCAAGAAAGGATGCCACATCCTTTGATAGAAATTAAAATTATCAACCTACAGAGGGTTGAATTCAAAGACATCTAAGTGAAAAAATTATGTAGCAGGCTAGTCCGTTTTGCTGAATATTTATTGCAGCAACTCAAAGTGGTGTGTATAGCCCCCCACGTGCATGTATGCATGCCTGACAACATCAGGTCATACGTGTCCTGGGGTACTAACTCCCAAATCTGGACCAGGGCATCACTGAGCTCCTGAACAGACTGAGATGCAACCCGGCAGCGTTGGATGTACCGAAACATAATGTTTCAGAGGTGTTGGATTTAGGTCAGGCGAGCGTGGGGGCCATTCAATGGTATCAATTTCTTCATCCTCCAGGAACTGGCTGCATACTCTCGCCACATGAGGCCAGGCATTGTCGTGCACCAGGAGGAACCCAGAAACTACTGTACCAGCGTAGGGTCTAACAATGGGTCCAAGGATTTCATCCTGATACCTAATGGCAGTCAGGGTGCCATTGTCTAGACAGTAGAGGTCTTTGCGCCCTCCATTGATATGCCTCCCCAGACCATCACTGACCCACCACCAAACTGGTCAGTCTGAATGATGTTACAGGCAGCATAACATTCTCCGCAGCTTCTCCAGACCCTTTTATGTATGTCACATGTGTTTAGGGTAAACATGTGTTCTCATCTGTGAAAAGCAAATGACGCCAGTGGAGGACCTGCCAATTCTGGTGTTCAATGGCAAATGCCATTGAACTCCATGGTGCCGGGCAGTGAGCACAGGGCCCACTAGAGGATATCGGGCCCTCGGACCACCCTCATGAAATTTGTTTCTGATTGTTTAGTCAGAGACATTCACACCAGTGGCCTGCTGATGGTCATTTTGTAGGAATCTGGCAGTTGTCATCCTGTTCCTCCTTGCACAAAGGACCAGATATCGGTCATGCTCATGGGTTAAAGACCTTCTACGGCCCTGTCCAGCTCTCCTAGTGTAACTGCCTGTCTCCTGGAATCTCCCTTATGTTCTTGAGACTGTGCTGGAAGACACAGCAAACCTTCTGGCAATAGCACGTATTGATGTGCCATTCTGGAGGAGTTGGACTGCCTGTGCAACCTCTATAGGGTCCAGGTTTGGCCTTATGCTACCTGTAGTGACACTGACCCTAGCCAAATGCAAAACTAGTGAAAAGTAGAGTATTTTTTGTGGTGTCTTTGAATTCAGCCCTCTGTAGATTGATAATTTTAATTTCTATCAAGTGATGTGGCAACCCTTTCGTTCCTAACACATTACCCAGTCCAAATTATATAAAAAATTAATTCACGCCCAATAGTATAAGCCAGTGAAAAAATACAGTGCTAATTAGTCTTCTCCTATATCCCAAGATCAAAGGGTGTAATACATAAATGTACTCACAATGGTCTATGCCAGTGATGGCGAACCTTGGCACCCCAGATGTTTTGGAACTACATTTGCCATGATGCTCATGCACTCTCTAGTGTGGTTGAGCATCATGGGAAATGTAGTTCCAAAACATCTGGAGTGCCAAGGTTCGCCATCACTGGTCTATGCCTTGAATGAATACTACTGGTCAACGTTATTATTACTATAGAAAATCATCTATATTACCAAAACATAATTCTTATGTAAAATATATAGGGAAAAATCCTATATACCATACAATATTGAAATACATAAAAAAAATATTTTACTCTAGGCTTGTTCCCCCATACTATGATACTAAATCTAGGTGTACATAGATTTTCAATTGAATGTTCATACAAACATTGGAACAAAAAAAATCATAAGGAAGCTCTTTGTACATTTGATGACTTAACAAATGTAGTTCAAAAATGTTTAAAAATTGTGTTTGCTTTTAATATTCAATTTTGGAATGAATGGACTTACCAGAATGAAAAGAAAAAAAAAAACACATTCACTATTAGAAAGACATTTGTTTGAGAAAAAAATGTCCATTCTGATCCTTTGAAATTTCCCCTCAGTGCAGTTTTTACTCCACTAATATTTAGAAAATGACATTAACGTTATTGAATCAAAAATGTTGAACGTAAATCTCCTATCGCCAGCTTTAATCCATCGTATATTTTGGGCTTTCACTCTCGTCATGTGGTTGATGGGCCTTCCCTTATGTATGGTTGGTGCTGAAATGACAGAAGCCACTCATGCAGATACAGCTTGTCACCAGCAGACCAGCTTTCTTCCAAGAAAAATATTTACAGATAAGAGTGAAGAGTGAAGAGTCCCATCATCCAAAGTGACAGGTTTTGGGACCCCTTTTAACAATTGACAGGGAGGAGATCTCACAAATTCAGTAGATTAGATTTATTTTGGAAACCCTGTGTACTTTGCATACTTTTCTGTTTGCCAATGCCAGTTGCTTGGATGTTACGCCAATTTATGGCTACAGTATTTCCCAGGCCACTGACCTGTAACAAGTACACAAATTAGGTGTTCTGATTTCACTTACTCTATGATTCTTATGAGTCTATGACTCAGGAGGTATTGAAGACAGAAACAGCCAGGAAAAAAGCATTTGTACTTGTTTAGTGTATGTCAAGTTAAAGGGATTGTAAACTTTCGTGTTTTTTCACCTTAATGCATCCTATGCATTAAGGTGAAAAAACACCTTGCAGTGGCCAACCCCTCAGCCCCCCATTTTACTTACCTGAGCCCCGAATTTCTGTGGGCGCGTCCCCACCATCGCTCCCTTCACGGGTTCCCAGCTTTTGATTGGATAGTTTGATAGCAGCGCAGCCATTGGCTCACGCTGCTGTCAATCAAATCCAATGATGCCGGGACGGGGCTGAGTCATACATTCGGCCAGCTATGGAAGCTAAATGAATGAGCGCCCCCACAAGGTAGAACCCTCAGGAGAGCGTTTACCAGAGGGGGTTATCTAATTCAGGGAAGAGCCGCGAGAGCCGCGGTGGGACCCCAGAACAGGTGGATGGGGGCCACTCTGTGCAAAACGACATGTTTGTTTTTTCAAAACAAACCTTTAGTATCACTTCAAACCTTTTTCTAGTTTTGGATAGACTGCTGTCTGGGGCTCTGTTAGAGAGATTTCCTATCACTTCCTGTCCTGGTGAGAATATCTTTACCAGACAGGGGGTAAGAGAAAATCTGCAACAGCAACCCAACAGAAATAACGCTTTTCTGGTAACTAGAGGAATGCTTAAACTCTAGTCTACGTTTTATTACTGTGTCACTGTTACAGATTTTTAAAACTATTGTCATTAAGATTGAAAGTGAAGTGCACTATAAATCTGGCAGAGCTTCTAATCTTCCCCTACTCCATATACTCTTCCCTTCCATCCACCTCACTGTTTGACTGTTCAGAAGGTGCCAGAGAGTCTGAATTCAAACAGCTTTTGCTATGCTCCTTCTTTAGAAAACTCATATTGGCATGGGGATCCAATGCCATGGGTACATATAATATTATATTTTTATTTGTAAATGTAAGATTTTAAACCCATAGTTAAAAAAAGAGTGAAACATCAATTCATAAACAGGAAAATAACTAAAAATACAATTTATTTCAACCCATTATAATTTTCTTTTAAAATGTAAATGTAATTAAAAGGATGCAATAAAAATGGGTTCAAAGAAAATGCATTGCATTTTTCTAGTACAGCATTGTCATTTCACCTCTAGGGGCCCTACTTTAATCTATCTTACCAATGCTTTCAAAAGTGATAAATCCACATAAATCTATATAAGCATTTACAATCTTAAATCTTCATTATTGACCTGCACATGTATTCATCACTTGCCTGTTTAATGATTCACCTGTGAGCCTGCCCACCATCTCAGACAAAAATATGCATGAAATTAAAGACGATCATCCTATTAAGCCAAGGTCAAAAGTATGCTTTCATCTCCAACCAATCATCCTGCTGCCCCAGACACTCCAATCAGAATTAGTTCTGCCTGTTTACAGACTCATTTTCAATACATTTTCAGTAGCAGATGTAACAAACAGCATTAAACATTATCTGGCTGAAAATAACAGTATTAACAAGGCTCTTAAAACAGTTTCTAGAATTATCAGGACATTTCAACACCATCTGTATGGTTTATGCATCATGAAGCATAATTGGTAGACATTTGAAATAATATTTCTGAGAGTACTATTACTGAAACAGATCATAATTTGGGATGGGCACGATAAATGTGATAGCTAAGCGTGTTCCTTTCTTCTTTTACCAAATTACCACGATAGTTTGTGTTTTGACTGATAGACGGATTTTAGCATTTTTGATAAAGACTTGATAGAATATGATCGTTTTATTGCTTTGTTTTTCATTGTATCCAGGCTTTATTTGTTTATTTTCATACAAAAATGATTTGGACATTTTACTGGTTGGACATACATGCTTATCTTCAGGGCCGCCATCAGGAATTTTGGGGCCCCTTACACAGCTTCAGGCATGGGCCCCCTGGAGCAGAGAACCGGGGGGGGGGGGGGTACTGCCGCATGAAATTAAGAAGCGGGGGGGGCTGCTACCGCGAATTGAGAAGCGGGGGGGCCCTTTACAAAAAGAAGAAATAAAGTAAAATATATATAAAAAGGGGGGGGGGTAGCCATCCGGGGCCCTGGGGACCTCTGTGCCCTTTAATAAAAAGAAAAAAAAGAGAGAAAAAAAAAATATATATATATATATATAATATATATATTTTTTTTTAAAAAGGGTGGTTGCCAACTTGGGCCCCGGGGACCTAATTTTTTTTTTATAAAAGAAAATTACAAAAAAAGGGGGCTTTCCATTCGGGACCTCTGGGCCCTTTAATAAAAAGAAACCTCTGGGCCTTTTAAAAAAAAAATAAAAAAATATATATATAAAAAAGAAATAAACATTTATATAGAAAAAAACAAGGGGGTTGCCTTTCAGGGCCCTGGGGACCTCTGGGCCCTTTAATAAAAAATAAAAATATAAAAAAAATATATAAACAAAAATAAAAAATACAATTATAAAAAAGGGGGTTTGACACGTGGGGCCCTGGGGACCCTGAGCCCTTTAATAAAAATACATCTATATATTAAAAAAAAAGAAATAAAATAATATAAAAAAGTAAAAAAAAATTATAAAAAAGCAGGATTGTCATCCGGGGGCCCTTTAATAATAATAATATTATATATATATAAATATAAAAATAAAAGAAATAAAAAAATATATAAAAAATATATATTTGTTTATAAAAAAAGGGGGGTTGTCATCTGGGGCCCTGGAGATCTCTGGACCTCTAAAAAAATAAAAGAAAAAAAATTGGCCCTTTAATAAAAAATAAAATAAAAATATATTAACCTCCCTGGCGGTATGATTCTTTAAGATTTTAGGTGCTAAAAGCGGTACCATTATTTGCAAGGGAATTTGGCGTTTTATACTGTAGGCTTGTAATTCTTAGGAATAACTCACTTAAATCTATTCAAACAAGAGTCTAATAGGCATCCCGGGTATGATTTTTTTTTTTTTTTTTAATTAAAAATTATAATATAATAAATAATTATAAAAAATGATCACAAATGATAATATAATTATAGTAAAAATTATTCAATAATGTAATCAAATCAAAATCACTGAAATTTGCTCAGTTGCAGAATTTTTGCTGTCATTTTTTTTTTTTTTTTATGACGAATTTCCCCATAAATCGCTATCGCTAAATTCTGCAAGTGATTCTGATTTATTATCGCTGTTTTTTAGCTGCTCTAAAACAATTTTTGCCATAAAGGGACACTTTTGGTTGCTATGGGCAATCTACAGTTTGCAGGGAGAAAGAAAAGTTTTTATTATACAAAATGACATGTAGTGTACAGGGCAGACCACTAGGGACATGGGGGGTGTGTATTTTTTACATACAGTACTGTAATCTATAAGATTACAGTGTACTGTATGTATAGTGTTTGTTTACTTTTTTAAATTTGGCGCCGTTCCCCCCCCTACGTCGCGACGCTCGCAGGGAAGGGAATCGGAGGTACACACAGCATCAGGCGGACATCCGCCCGCCGTGTACTGCGGGGATTCATCGCTGGATCGCAGAGAAAAGGTAAGTAAACTTTTTCTGCATCCAGCGAGGTAAGCGCGTGTGTGGCACGGGGTTACCGATATTAGCTTAAAAATCTCACCCCGTGCCACACACGTGAAGACCGCCAGGGAGGCTAGTCTGACCGGGGGAAAAAAAAAATGCACCCCGAGCGTGACTCGGGGTTACCGCTTCTGGCACTGAATGTTAACCCCGAGTCACGCTCGGGAATACCGCCAGGGAGGTTAAAAAAATATATTTTTTTATAAAAAAATATGTTTTTTTATAAAAATAAAAAAGAGGGGGTTGTCATCTGGGGCCCTGGTGGCCTACGGGGCCCTAGACCCCTAAAACAAATGGCCCTTTAATAAAAAAATAAAATAAAAATATATTAAAAAATATATATATTTTTTTATAGAAAATAAATAAAAAAAAGGGGGGTTGCCATCCGGTGCCCTGGGGGCCTCCGGGCCCCTGTGGACCTCCGGACCTCTAAAAAAAATAAAAGAAAAAAAATTGGCCCTTTAATAAAAAATAAAAGAAAAATATATTAAAAAAATATATATTTTTTTATAAAAAAATATATTTTTTTATAAAAAAAAGGGCTTGCCATCTGGGGGCCTGGTGGCCTCCGGGCCCCTAGGGACCTCCGGACCTCTAAAAAAAATAAAAGAAAAAAAATTGGCCCTTTAATAAAAAATAAAATAAAAATATATTAAAAAAAAATATATATTTTTTTTATAAAAAAATATATATATTTTTTTTAAAAGGGCTTGTCATCTGGGGCCCTTGGTGGCATCCGGGCCCCTGGGGACCCCCGGGCCCCTTACAGGTGTAATGCCTGTACCCCCCTGATGGCGGCCCTGCTTATCTTATAGAAGGAGAGGCGATGCTCCCTTGTATCAGGGGCAAAACAACAGCTTGGAAAAACTAATTTGACCAACCAGTCCTTCACATAGGGAGAATCGAACAGGGAATATCTTCAGAGGTCAGGAAGTGCATACAGACATGAGATAGGTGTCCTGTCAGAAAAGAACTGGCCAAATCAGGTGAAGATGTTCTGCAGGCACCTTAAAGGGGTTGTAAACCCTCTTTTTTTTTTAAATAGCAAACATGTCATATTTACCGTCACTGTGCAGTTCGTTTTGCACAGAGCGGCCCCAATTCAACTCTTCTAGGGTCCCCGACGGTGCTATCAGCTCCTCCCTGCATCAGAAAACCCCCTAGGAGAAGTGCTGTCCACATGCCCCTTGCTCAAGCGCAGGCTGCTTCTTGCCTCAGAATTAACAGACTATAGAAAACAGGCTAATTGGGGGTTATTTACATAAGGCCAATCCACTTTGCGCTACAAGTGCACTTGGAAGTGCAGTTAATGTAGATCTGAGGGGAAGATCTGAAATGAAGGGAAGCTCTGCTGATTATATTATCCAATCATTTGCAAGTTAAAATGCTGTTTTTTATTTTCCTTGCATGTCTCCCTCAGATCTACAGTGACTGCGCTTGAAAGTACACTTGTAGTGCAAAGTGGCTTTTCCTTTACATAAATAACCCCCATTGTGTGTTTGCTCAGTATCCTGTAACCCCCCACCCCAACTATCAGGAAGAAGAGATGCTTGCTCACATGGCAGAATTTTTTAACCTTGTAAAAAAAGGTAAGAAAGATCATTTTTGAAACTAAGCAAAATAAGTTGCTGTGCCTGTATAGTTATAACTGTATTAGAAAGTGTATATAACATTGTAAATTCACCACTATTTTAAGTGGCATGTGGTACCACAGGTACACATAGATATTAGATTATTGATAGATGATGTAGGCTTCTTTGGAAAAAGACGTCCAAAGCTAATATTTTACAGGAAAACGTTACCTGGTCTGGTTGGATTCCACTGACATTTGTTCTTAGTATTTGGTGTATTTGCTTGGCATACTGTATGTTACTGCATCCAATTGATAAAAAGAATATTCAGCTTTAGGATTGTTGAAACACACCCAACCTCTCAAGTACAGGCATAATTATACCACTGAAATGTTTTTGCACCAAAGATCTGTCAACTACCCTGCTCATTTGAATCAGCAGAATGTTCAGGCTTGTGCTTATTGGGGAGGGAGTGAGCATTCAGCAGATGCCATCATTCCTGGCATACTTTGGGAAGGGAATAATAGTAATTGGAAAAGAAAATCCAACCTGATTATAAAGCTTATTTTCATTGAAGGTTCTGCCATGGTATTATCTAAGAGGATGAAGGAGTGCATAGAGAAATATGGGCATGGACATCCAACTGTAACTGGTTGGATTGGTCCAGAGTAGCACCTGCATTTCATCCTCTTGTGCCATGAAGGTGTCTGATAAACGACAGCTCCCAGAACTCTTTTTTGCCACTGTTAGAATGTTTAGTATGATGAGCACAGAGGGGCTTGCTTGTGACTGTGGGCAAAACATTATGACATTTCAGTTCAGTGGACATAAGCAAGAAGGACAGGTGACAACATTGGAGAAAACTCAGCAGCCATTTACCAGGTCAACAATAAAGTAGTACTTCACAAGAAAGGAAAACATCCTTATTACTTGTTGAAGCCAAAACACTTTTATTATAACACTTTACAGCCCCTTAGAACCCTTCATTTAAATTAGCTAAATATGTTTAAGTGCATCTTTCCACAGCAGCCACACCCTTTGTGGAAAAATACTGTCCCCTACCAGCAACTGCAGAGTGGGATCCTTACCCTCTGTGGTAAAGCAGTTGTGCCATTTCAGAGGTCCAAACTGCCCCCGACTATGTGAATGTGAATGGGGCTGTGCGTAAGTTACGCTCATGTCGTAGGCAGAGTTCGACGTATCTTAGGAATTCTATCCGACGTGATTCTAAGCATGCACACTGGGATACGTCCACGGACGGCGCATGCGCCATTCGTTCGGCCCATCATTTGCATGGGGTCACGGTTCATTATAATACAACATGCCCACTGCTTTGCTACTTTGAATTACGCCGGCCCATTTAGCCTACGCCGCCGTAACTTAGGAAGCAAGTGCTTTGTGAATACTGTACTTGCCTCTCTATGTTGAGTCGGCGTAGCGCATATGAGATGCGCTAAACCTGCCTAAAGATACGCCATCTTTCTGAATCTGGCCCTATATGTTTATATTTTCTTAGTTTAGAACTTTTATCTATATTTTTATCTATCTTTTTTTTTTTTAAAGTGTATTTTGTGCGTGAACTCGAGAGAGAGGAGCCGGACTGCAGGAGTTGGGAGTAGGCAGACGCTCCCCCCGGAGGCAATCGCCATCCTTCTCCATGCCCCCGGTGGCAATGGCGGGTGTGAGGGGGGGCCTCCCACTCACCCCGCCCTACCTGCTCCACTTGGGAGCCCGACTGGGGCCCAACGGGACCCCAACGGGGCAGAGGGACTCCCCCTATGAGGGAGTGAGGGGTCTAGCACGCCCAGCCAGCCCCGTAGGTCCTTCGCCTCTCTTTATTTTAGGAGACCTCATGGCCAAAGTGCGTGTGTGTTAAACCAATTTTGTGTGCGTGCAAGTGTGGTGTTTTTTTTGGGGGGGTGGGCATACTAAGCACAGGCGTACCTTGCATAGCACACCCACCGGGAGCTGGGCTGAGACCACCAAACTCAACATGTAGCCGAGACCGGGATCCGAACCCTTGGCTGCAGAGGTGAACGGCTTGTCCGCGCAGTGCCAATCACGTTGAGCCACCACAGCTCCCACTATATTTTTATCTATCTTGATGCAAAACTTGTAAAAAAGTATTCATGTACTTGTAAAAACAGGTTAAAACATCAGACATCATGCTACTTTAAGCCTCAGTTTAAATCAAAGGAATGTATTCCAGATGCAACAAAACATAGGTGTGTAAAAGTTTTAAGGTTAAAATGCATTGCATCATTTCCGCAGGTTAAGAAATAAACTGTGCATGGCATATTTCGAAACAATATAGCACAATCATATGAAAAAACATTTTCTTCTTTGTTTGACAAAACATAGAAGGGGGAGCTGCTGCGGGACAGAGATGACAGTTGCTCTTTAAAAAATTATGATTTACATTGAGTTGATTTAAATTAAGCCTTTTTACTAGTGACTTAAATCATGATTTAAATCGTGATTTAAATCGACTTAGTTTAAATCAAATTCACCCTGCCTGTTTAACAGTTGGTTTTATTTAAAAAGTGCTCACAACCTGAGTAGAAATGTCTGCCTCCTACCAACAGATGCACAGTGGGACCCTTGCTCTCTTTGCAGATGATCAATGTGCCCGTCGACGTAAAATTCGACGGGTTTTCCGACGTCCATACCTTTGAATGGGTTGCGCCACCTATATGATGGAATAACTTTACGCCGGACGTAAGCCTTACGCAAACCACATATCTTTTCCGCCTAACTCATACTTACTCTAATGGCCCATACACACGATCCGAATATCGGCCGATGGATTGTACGACTTTTTTCGCTTAATAATCGCAAGTAAAATAAAATATAATAGGTTATTAAACTCACGAAAATTCTCGTACGACAGAAAAAAAAAGATCGTAAGTGATGTCACGTGTTGTAATGTATTTGTATTGTATTTGTATTTGTATTGTATTGTCAGTACGACTAAATGAAAATCGTACGATCTGACATCGTACGAGGAAAATTTTTGCGCTTGTCCGATCGAAAAATATCGGATGAACGGTCGTGATCGGCTCTCGAAAGTAGTGTACACACGATCCGAAAATCATACGATCCATCATCGGACGATCGTTTTCATCCGATATTCAGATCGTGTGTATGGGCCATTAGTGCCCTTTCACACTGGTGCGTTTTTGCCGCATTTTTGCAGTAAAAATAGTGCTCATAAAACGCTCCCCATGCCTCTCTCCATTGAAATTAATTAAAAAACGAGGTAAAAATGCGGTAAAAACGCTGTAAAAACGTGGTAAAACGCGGTAAAATCACGGTGTTTTGCCGCGATTTTACCGTGTTTTATTGCGTTTTTACCGCATTTTCCCTGCATTTTTAATTCATTTCAATGGAGGGGGCATGGGGGCGGTTTAATAGCGCTATTTTTACCGCGAAAACGTGGCAAAACCGCGGCAAAAAACGCACCAGTGTGAAAGGGCCCTTACTCATTTGCATATTTAACGCTGGCGTAGGCAAGTTACGTCGGGCAGGTGAAGCCTTGTTTTACGGCGTATCTAGCTTCGTGAATCGGCGTAAAAGTACGACGGTGCACATTTGTAATTACGACGGCGTATCTCGAGATACGCCGGCGTAAAGCTACCTGAATCTGGCTAATAAAGTTGCTCTTGTCTATTAAATACCAAATATAATGCCCTTTATATGAGCATTACACCCGTAAATTATATCTAAAAATTACCCTTTTTATCCCAAGCTATGAATTACCTATTGTAAAAAAAAATGACTTCTAGGCCTTTATCTCTGTTGATACTATAGTCATACTGACACTGATGTTGACTTATAGACATATTGATACTGTTATGCCTCGTACACATGATCGGAATTTCCGATGGAAAAAGTCAGATGGACAAATTCTGACCGTGTATATGCCCCATCGGTGTAATTTCCATCGGAAATTACAATGAATTCCATCAAAGTTTACATAGAAAACATGTTCTCTTTTCCTCCAATGGAATTCCGTCGGAATTCTGATGTCAATTTGGTCGGACAAAAGTCCAATCGTGTGTACAGGGCATTTGCCATACAAAAATAACTAATCGCCATGCTGCATAAACTGCTATCTATGCTGCTTGGCGCCCTCTTTGGATCCCCTCATACTCAGCATAGCAGTTGCCACATTTGTACATGAACTGGGATTTATGAAGGTTCCAAGCAAGGAACTACAGAGTTATCAGCAGTGCTCTTGACTTTGAAATGCTAATTAGACATGAATATCACTTTAGTGCTTTCCTTCTTTGTAAAACCTATTAACGTTCTATTTTTTAATAGGAAAAAAAAAAAAAATTCTATTGACAAAATCACAAATCTGACTGCTAAGTTGTAATGACCACAATTTCTTAGAAGCGATGCTACATCGCTAAGGACAGAAAATATAAACACTATTGCTCTATCACATCAACACATTGCTTCCCACTTCACATTTAGATGCAAACTACCAGAGATAGTGGACTCTTTGGTATGTAAATGAGAACATCACTGACTTGTTGAATTTGCCTTTTTATGAGACAGATTTTAACAATACAGTAGCTGCAGATTTATAAAACATCCAGTTAGTCCTAATGGAGCCTTTACTTCAAAGCCATAGGTTGCGGCTATTGATATGCTAATGAAGGTGAACTTCTTATTATAAAAAAATGTAGTTTTAAATTTAATTATCCAAACCAGATATTTTGTTAATTGACTGCACACATTTTACCTATGTTTATGATGCAGCAGATGCATTTTTGTTTACACATTAGGCAGATTGCCATTGGTATTATGTGCTGTCATAAAACAAATTGCTGGAGTCTTAAAAACCAAAAAGGTGTATAATAAAGTTGGGAATAAGAGATGGAACAGTAAAAGTTTAACTAAATCCACTTGAGAACCAAAATGCATTTATATTTCATAATATAGCCATAAAGGGTACCACCATGCCATTGTCATGTTTCCATGTACATTGATCCGGGGCTGGGATTTACCCCATGTCTGAGATGCTCGGGTTCCCTCCAATCCATCTTGAACCTAAGTATTATTAAGCATTTGCACTAGCCTAGCCTAGCCTTTGGGTTAGTGTTCAGGAAACGTGTCTCCATGCTGAAGACGGACATCCCTGTTCCTCTGGCATTTTCTGTTCCTTCAGTACACTTGTATTCAGTGTGTTTGGTCAGTCTTGTCGCTGTTCTCAGTGTTTTCCCTCTTGCTGCACTCTTGTATATTCTTTGTTTTCTGTCTATGCCCCCCTTAATTTTCTGTTGCTGTAGGTGCTCTCCACAGCATTGTTTCTTGTCATTGTGCTTTGCCCCTTATTCCTGTTTGCCGTGTCCATCTCTGTCTGTGCTATTGCTCAGCTTCCCCCGCTATCCTGTGCTTCATTCTTTTTACCTGCATCCTCCCCTAGTGTCTCTTCTTACTAGCTGCCGTAGTCTTTTCTTTGGTCCTTGAATTCTGTGTGTACCCTGAGTCCATCCCGTGTGCTGGCACTGTGCCTGCACCGGTGTGTTAGAGAGACACAACCTGGGGGCTGCCTTGCAGTGAAACAACCACACCTCCAGGGGCTCTGGTGAAAACCAGGCAGCTCCTTAGATCCTGCGACACCCCTGTTTGCGTGCGGTCACACTGCTCCTGCACCTTCCAGGATCCATAGCCGGGCACATCTGTTTAGTCATTCCTACTGCTCTCCTAGACGCAGAGTTTTAAAGTCCCAGGTGTTCCAGTTCTTTAGTTCATGACATCCATGTGTAGTAGCAGCAACCCTGAGGCCGCGTACACACGATCAAATTTGTTCGCTAAAACTGGTCCGACGGACCAGTTCAGCAGACAAATCCGATCGTGTGTATGGGCTAGCGGACATGTCTGACCGGCGGCCACATTTTAAAACATGGATTCGATGCATGCACGGAAGTATTTTTCTTCCTGGTGCGGTGACGTGGCGGCATCAACGTCACCGCCACGTCACCGCCACGTCACCGCGTGGCGGTGACGTTGTCGCTCTATTTTTGTTTATAGCGCAAAAAATAAAAACCGCAGAGATGATCAAATACCACCAAAAGAAAGCTCTATTTGTGGGGAAAAAAAGGACGCCAATTTTGTTTGGGAGCCACGTCGCACGACCGCGCAATTGTCAGTTAAAGCGACGCAGTGCCGAATCACAAAAAGTGCTCTGGTCTTTGGACAGCAATATGGTCCGGGGCTAAAGTGGTTAACAACATACAGTAAATCTGTGTTTTTTCATATTATTTATTTTCCTTTCCAGAAATGTTGACCTGTTTGTACTACAACATTCAGACCATATTTTAGGAATGAATGGAGGAAATTCTAGAGCCTAGGGCAGTGATGGGGAACCCTGGCATGTTTTGGAACAACCTTTGCCCATGATGCTCATGCGCTCTGCAGTGTAGTTGAGCATCATGGGAAATGTAGTTCCAAAACATCTGGGGTGCCAAGATTCGCCATCACTGGCCTAGGACAAAGATGTATTCTCTCTCTGTCAATACTATTACTCTCTTTCCTGTCCTTATCTGAATCTGATAGCTCATTGCAATGGGTGACCAGCTTTACACTGTAAGATTTAGGCTACTCATTAGGCTTGGTAAATTTGAAAGTCTATATTTCCATTTTGTTGCAGTAATTTGACAGCAAATAACAAGTCCGATGAAGGGTTAAGCATAAAGAGATGTATTTGTTTTATATCTGCTCTCTATTTTGATCTCGTATAGAAAGCGATGAGGCTGAGCAAATGGTTTGGTGGACCATTAAGTTCTTGTACAAAACAAATAGTAAAATAACAGTTATGGGGTGTAATTGAGTGTGCTGTCATGGGAATACATAACGAGACAGATATGTTATCAGAACATCTAAACTCTGTATTTACTAAAGCAGTCTTATTGAATTATGGTTAACAGATGTTATTCTAGCTGCCTATGGGTATTAATTATTTTTTACTTGAACTTGTATTATGGTTCAGTATATTGTTACTTGACACTGTTTACTACAAGTAAAGCTTTCATATTTATCTTTCAAAATGTTGCTACTGCATCTGGATGTGTTTTTAGATTATTAGCATCTTATTTGCTGGTTTAACGTCAGTGACCATTTAATTTGCAAATACGGGGCAATATAAAAAGGTGACCCAACTTGCCTTCTCATCAGCAGCATGTACTCACTTTACCTCACTCTCTAATCACTCTGTTCATCTCCTGGGATTGGGAAAAACCCCTATGTAAGCTACAAATCAACTTGTTGGCGATTACACGGGGCTATAAACTTTCTGACCCATGTGACAGTGCTGGTCCAATCATAAGGGACCAGAAATAGCAGAAGGGGAGTGAGTCAAACCCTCACCCAAACCCAGAAAGGGCCAAGTATTTCATTTTGCCCACTGTGGTGGAATAGATCATGCACAAGAGTGAGGAAAGGTGAGTAAATGCTGCTGGGGAGTAGAAGAAATAAGTGCCCCTTTTTATTTTCATGCATAGGTAATATAAAGTGTCATGTGAAGTGGACATAGAGTTTGCTTTAAGGACAATTCACACTGTCCACCCGCTAAACTTCAGCAATGAGCTATGGTATGATAGAGGGCAGCGCGATGTGCATTTTACTGCATCAAACAGTTGCCTTTTTTCTTTTTTGTACAAACTTTATTTAAAGGGCACAAAAGTGACACTTTATTCATGTCACTGTGCAGTAGTGTGGTGCATTCTACTGCCTTCCTGGGAGTAGCGACAAAATGTAGCATGTCTGCATTTTATTGCAGCTCCTGTCTGTGTTGCAGTGTGAACAGGGCACAAACTATTGTTCTATGTGTGTCCTAGCAGTGACTGGCATTCTTCCAGTGTGAAAAAATGCTTGTCATCGCAATATGTGTGATCGGCACTTACAGTAGGGCCCCATTCCGATATGCTGCTCACTACTTAAAGTTTTTGGGGAAAAAAAGGTCAGAATAATGTGCCTATAATTGGATACTTCTTATAAATAGTGGGCAACTTCATTTTTGCTACTTGTTCCTTCCAGCTGCAACTTGGACTGTGATCTGTTCCAATAAGTGGGGTTGATTTACAAAAGGCAAATAGAATGTTCACTGAAAGTGTGTGAAGCTCTGCTGACTTCCATCATTCAATCATGTGCAAGCAAAAATACAGTTTTTTTACTTGCTTGTGATAGGAAATATTTTGCTAAATGAATTTTTACCACATTCACTAATTCAAAGGGAACAGCCTATTTGTATTTAGTAAATTAAACCCAGTGGGCCTGATTCAGATACACTTAATATTGCGCTGCGTAATCGAAATACTCTACGCTGCCGTATTTTACCAGGCTCTACGCCGAATTCTGGTAGATTTTTGCCCGTACGCTACGGCGGCGTAGTCTATTTCTCGCCGCGTAATCGAAATACGCGATTAGGGGGCGTGAAGCATTTAAATTAAGCGCGTCCCCGCGGCGATCAAACTGTGCATGCTCCGTTCAGAAATTTCCCGCCGTGCATTGCGCAAAATCACGTCGTTACGTCATTCGTTGTTTGAGTAGCGTCGTTTATGAACATTCCTATTCCCTGACGACTTACGTAAAAAATAATAAAAGACGTCGGAAAACGTAGAAATTCGACGCGGGGACGACGGCCATACTTAACATGGGCTGTCTAATATTAGAGCAGCAATAAGCTGGTATAGTGTTACGCAAAAAAAAGATGACTAAAGATGCCGTAAGAGATTGCGATTGAAGATCGTAATTTCTGTTATCGCCGGCAAAAGCTCATTAGCATACCCCGACGCGAAAAACGACGGGAAGTCCACCCAGTGGCTGCAATAAAATATACCCAGTGGCCGCAATTTTATTGCAGCGTAGATCCGAAGGCGTACGAACACGTAATCCAGTCGAATTGAAGCCCGCAGCCGTCTATTCATGGTTTGAGCTTTCCGACTAGCTAAAAAACGCGCGTAATGTGAAATTACTCCAGTCTAACACCAGTTAGACAGGAGTTACGGCTCTCTGAATCTGGCCCAGTGTTTCTATGTCATATCCTGTTTCCCCAAAAATAAGACCTACCCTGAAAATAAGACCTAGGGTTATTTTCCAGGAGGGCTGCAATATAAGACCTATCCCGAAAATAAGCCCTAGTTAAAAATGCTTGTAAAATCCTATAATCCACTCTTTTACAGTATTATATAATGTACAACGTGTGTGTTTCTGTAATATAATTGCGGGGAAGAGATCTCCGGTGGGTAACAGAAGCACAGAATGGCGCTATAACGAATGAATTTGGCACAATTATATTACAGAAACGCACACATTGTACATTATATAATACTGTAATAGAGTGGATTATATGATTTTACAAGCATTTAAGTTCACACTGGGGATTCCGGACAGGCATGGAGGGAGAGGGAGAGAAGACAGCACATTACATGGTAAGACCTACCCTGAAAATAAGCCCTACTGTGTCTTTTGTTGGCATAATTAATATAAGACCCAGGCTTATTTTCGGGGAAACATGGTAGAGACTTTGTGGCTGTTTTTTCCTAGAAGGACCCAATCCTGGTTAGTGGTAAGTATTTTGGTACTTTATTATGTACCGTAGGTAACCCAGTACTTAAAAGGCTGCTATTAATGACTTCCTGCTGAAAATTCTGGTTGTCTGGCTGCTTCTGGATTTAATATTTATGGCCATAGATGGTTATTTTTTTGTTTCATTCAGAGGTCTAAAAAAAACAAAAGCAGATTCCTCCATTCACACAAACAAGGTAAATGGAAGAATGCTCCCTGTTCGGACATTGTAGTCTGACAGCAGCACTCACCAAGCAGGGACGGCCAGAATTGGATCAGAATTGGGCCTTTTCAGCAGGGAACAGCCACATTTCAATCCGTGTGTGGCCAGCTTTAGCTACTGATACAGAACAAGCATTCAACCAACAAAGTCAGAGTAAAGTTAGATCTCCTGATGTATATATGTTCTGGGTCAGTGACTCAGAAAGTACTGAAGACACTCCATCAGCATGGCATCCAAGGCCATAGCATTTTTAAAAGGAGAGGTCACCAATGTCAGACTTCATATTTCCTCAGCACAGGATTGCTTTAAGTAATTAGGCATAGTTCTGATTTATGACAGTAGTAAGAATAAACCATAATTACTTGGTATTCGGAGCAGCCCTTTGCAAAATGAAAATGGCCAGGGTGCATATCTCTTTTAGGCATCTAGACAATAACTCAGTGTGTGATCTTTGACCCAACTGACCTTAATGTGTCTTACCCATTTTATGGCAGATTTGGATTATTGGCTGGACTTTTCCCCGCTGCCACTGACCCCATTCTGTACTTAGTTCATATAGTATTCATATTGATGCTGTGTGCACATTACTTTGGTTAAATGGATTCTGAAATAAGATATGGAAGATCTTCTGTGCACTGAAACTATGCAGCTCTCAAGTGTTTAATTAACCACTTCCATACTGGGCACTTATACACCTTCCTGCCCAGAACAATTTTCAGCTTTCAGCACTGTTGCACTTCGAATGACAATTGTGCGGTCATGCTACACTGTACACTGTACCCATACTAGTATTTGATCATCTCTGGGATTTTTTATTTACTGCAAAAAATTACCGAAAATGTAGAAAAAAAATGTTTTGGTGGCACTGATGAGGTGGCATTGATGGGCACTGATAATGGGCACTAATATGCGGCACAGATGGGCACTGATAGGTGACACGGATGGGCACAGATAGGCGGCATGGATGGGCACGGATAGGCGGCATGAATGGGCACTGATAGGTGCATGGATGGGCATAGATGGGCACTGGTAGTGTGTTGTACTAATGGATGCCAATCAGTGCCAAACAATAATGCCTGACAATCAGTGATGCACTGATTGGCATCCATTGTGGGCACTGATTGGCATCCATTATTTCTGATTGTCATCCCCGGTGGTCTAGGGTGACATACCTGTGGTGGACATCCCTGGTGGTCTAGTGGCATCCCTGGTGGTCCAGTGTGGGCATCCTCGGGGGGGGGGGGGCTGCGCTGATAGGACACGGCTGATCACGTGGTAAAGAGTCTCCGTCAGAGACTCTTTACCTAGATCAGTGTTGCGGGGTGTCAGACTGACACCCTGTAACAACGATCGCTGCGCAACGGCTCAATATCCTGAAGACATCTGGTCAGGATATTGAAACCACTTTGCTGCCGTCATTTTGTAACAGGGCGGGCGGCAAGTGGTTAAAGGAATAAAACAATGGAATACACCGGATGGCTTGTGTGTTAGCCAAGTAAAGGAATAAAGAACTGTTTCAGCAAATAGGGCAATCTTAAGGAAGAATTCCAGGTGTGGATATTTTATACATAGTTACGTCCAGCTTGGACGATTATACAGTAACTATGTATACATACCATACCTGAGCGATGCTCCTAGAAGCTGGAAATCACTGAAGTATACACTGCTACACCAATAATCTCCACTTGCTTGTTTGTACTGCACCAAGTGGCTGCCCTGATGCATTCTGAATACAGGAAGTCAGCCGACTGGTGTGGGCGCCATTCAAAGAATGCTTTGCATTTTCTAAATGAATGAAAAGTGTTCTCTGTGAAGAATGTAACTAAAGAAAATTAAGTTTTGACTTTACTGGTACAAAGAGTACAGCCACATGAATAGTATAAAAAAAAAATACAAAAAAGTTTATTACAAGTATAAAAACACAATTAGAATAACATTTTCCACATTCCGGACCCATGGTGTTGGAACCGGCAGAACAAGCTACTTAGTTTATATAGTGTCCATAGTTACATCAAGAGATCAAAAAGGTAATCTGGTGTAACTATGGACTAACTGAGTAGCCTTTTTCTGGCTTGTTCTGACAGTTTCAATTCTATTGGTACAAATGTGGAATAATTTATTCTAATTGTGTCTTGATATCTGTAACAAACTTTTTTGTATTTTTATACTATTCATGTGGTTGTCCTCTTTGTACCAATGAAGTCCATTTAAAACCTTATTTTACATTGACAACTACAATATAATGTGTTTATAGCTTAGGGAATTGATATTTAAGGGGGTTCTGAAGGGGTTTAAAGAAAAGGCATTAAAAATGCTCACCTTACTTCTGGGTTCTGGTTGATTCCTGTGAATGACATGACTGGACCTCACATATTTATATAGTATATATATATGTATATATATATATATACACACAAAGTAAAGCCATTGAGTAGGTAAGGAATAGATCCTGTCATGTTTTTATTGCTGTCGCTGTAATTTCCCCCTCGTTATTTGTTAATAAATATAGCCACTGAGACAGAAAGTGATGGGAAATCCAACATTTTATCCAACATTTTATAGTTGTCATTAGGACTAGAGGTGAGGGAAAAATCTTCCAATGGGGAAATACATCCCAGTGATAACTGTTTTATTGAAAGGGTAACTATGAAAAAGTGAAACAGACTGCAAATTTAAACCAACAGGAGTTTTTTTACCTTTATTAAAAAAAAAATGCACAAACTTAGCACACCATGATCACAAGAATAGATATTTATTTCCTATGGACATCAGCTCCATCTAGTGGCCATGATGCCGTGTATTTTCCTGATTCATGCTATTCCTATAACTAAAAAACATCTGACGTAGAAACAAAATAGCCTTTGATTTTGCTGGCATTTGCACAAAATGAATGCACATGCAATTTTGCAGGATACATTTTTATGTTTATAAATATACCCTTAATGTTGTGTAGTGAGGTATTCACCTGGATATTTACTGCAACTTTTATTAAACTGACCATGCCTAATGTTGATTGTAAGCCAACAATGTTTTGTGACATCAGCATTTTTATGGGTTGCAATGACCCAGCGGTGTTCATTGTGGAGTGGAGGAAATATTGTACATTGGAAAATGTACTTAAAGCCTTTACCATTGCCTGGTTGCCAAGGATCCCATTAATGAAGTGCCATTTAGAAATGTGATTAAGTGTGCATTTTTCTATCCAGGAAGGTTAGTGATTCCTTAATAAATTCCAATTGCTGAGGATTTACAATTCCAATAAAGATGCAGCTGCAGCCCGCATAAATGGGCACTGAAAAATTGATTTGAAAGAGAATTGGCTGGCATAGATGTTCTTGTGCCAATGTGTGGGAATGGGGGAGCTGCAAAATCTGTGTCACAATTTATGTATCACACACATTATTTTAGTTAATGTTTTCAACAATGAGGGAGAAATCATTAACAAATGATCTGAATGGCTTTGCATGCAGCAGTATAAAAACACTTAGCTAAACCAGCACATCGGTCTTTAAGTGGCAGATGGGATGTCCAGGCAGCCAGTGATCAGTAATTATCTAAGTACACAGCTCCGGACAGAAGTCCGATAATTAACATAGTGTAATTTTTTTTCTGCAAAATTCTTTGTAATTTAAAAAAAATGAAAGAACTATAGTGAGAACCTGTAGTAACACCTGTGGCAGTTGGGTAGACCTAATTCGGCAGGTGTGGTGATCTCTAAAGGCAAAAAATATATATTTTTAGTTTTAGATAGAGTGTAGAGGAGGAACTGTTTTTATTGCTGTCTGTGCCCCCCCTTACCCTCTCTATTTGTCCTCTTTACCGTTATCATTAACCACTTCCCGCACAAGGACATCATATGACATCCTGGACTTTCAGGGGGCATAGCTGAATGATGCCTGCAGCTACAGGCATCATTCAGATATCACTATTTTCAGCCGATGATTCAATGCACCATAAAAATGATCATAGCGGCAGTGCCGCTGCTTGATCATTCTTATAGGTGATGGGAGGGGACACACCAGCTATGATTAAGAACTGTACTATAGTGTGAAACGCGTCAGTTTTTTCATCTGATTTTATGCTGTGACATGTTACTTTTGGAACATTTCTTGGAGTGCGGCTGTCCTAGTTCTTCTCTTCAGTTTTGCATATCATTGCAGTGCCGGCACCCAAGTGTTTGGATCCAGCCATCCAGTTCTCTGGGATTTCTGAGCGGTTAAACTTTTTCCCACACACCCCCCTCCCGCTGTCATCCGGTGGTTCTCCGGGCTCTCCCGTGGCATCAGGGACCCAGAGAAATGATGCGCCGGATGGAAAGCATATCGATTTCTGGTGACCAGATGGTCATCAGTTATTTCTATGACCTCCGGAGGCCAAGGCGCAACGTTATGACGTCACACCCCGGTACCCGAAAGGTACCCTGGGTTTTGCCTTGTGTCAGAGGGGAACGGGGTCACGTGATGGCCCCGTCCTCACCTACATAAGAGCTGTCACTGGCTGAAGCTGCGTCATTCCCAGGCTGTCTCCGGTGGAGACAGGTGATGCGCTGGATGGACATCTCATCACTGGATCCTGGACCTGGATGAAGAGGAGATCTTCTCATCACTGGACCCCGGAGAGGAGATCACCCATTGCAGAATACCGGCAGCGTTGGAGCGGAGAGTGGATTACCAATGCTAGAATTTTTATTTTATTTTGTTTTTTATTTTTTTAATAAAGGACTTTCCCAACTGTGTCTGTGATTTTTTTTTTTTTACAATTGTTACACATTCTTTGTGAAATGGTAGGGGTACATTGTACCCCATTACCAATTCATGTGGGGGGCAGGATCTGGGGGTCCCCTTTGTTAGAGGTCTTCCAGATTCCGATAAGCCCCCCTGCCCGCAGACCCCCACAACCACCGGGCAAGGGTTGTGGGGGTGAGGCCCTTGTCACCATCAACATGGGGAAATAGTGCTTTGAGGGGTCACAGGGGTCACAATGTTGAGGGTATGTGGCCTGGTACGGTTCAGGGGGGGGCGCTTTCTTGTCCCCCCTTCTTTTCCTGCGGCCTGCCAGGTTGCGTGCTCGGATTAAGGGTCTGGTGTGGATTTTTGGGGGGAACTCCACGCCATTTTCCTTTTAATTTGGGGTAGAGTTCCCCTTAATATTCATACCAGACCTGTCCACTGACATCCAACCCGATCCGGCAAAATCAGACATATGGCAATGCGTCCCTATCCATCCATGGCAGATCGGATTGGGTGAAATCTGAATAAAACTGACATGCTGTCCGTTTTTATCAGATTTCTCCATAGGAGACAGCGGCACAGCACAAGCCCCTCCCGGCTCAGTGAGCAGAGAGGGACTTGTCATGCGCCGGCTCAGGTGAGATCAGCAGAGAAATCTCCAACTGAGCCGGCGGGAGCTGGCGGACTCCGTAGCGAGTCCGCCTCATGTAAAAGTAGCCTTAAGCTTGTTCAATTAAGCTTTGACAATGAAACCTGGAGGCTGATTGTTTTCTATGCTAGGCTGCACCAGATTTTGAAAGCTCCAGTTATAGTAAATCTCCTCCTATGGAATTATGTAACATATATATATATATATATATATACATACATATACAGTGTGTGTGTGTATATATATATATATATATATATATATATATATATATTTCAATATTTAATTTGCATGCTTAAAGGGGTTGTAAAGGTACAAGTTTTTTTACCCTAATGCATCCTATGCATTAAGGTAAAAAAACATCTCACAGCACCGCCCCCCCCCCCCCCCCGAGCCCCCGTTGTACTTACCTGACCGTTCGAATCTCCTGGGCGCGTCCACGTCGTCCTCTTCGGTTCCCAGCCTGGCCGTTGATTGGCTAGGCTGGGCGGATTGATAGCAGCGCAGCCATTGGCTAGCGCTGCTGTCAATCAGAGCAGGTGATGCAGCGCGCTGGGGGGAGGAGCCGAGTGATACAGTCGGCGGCTATGGCCGCCGCTGTATCACGGGAGCTCGCTAAAGCTTTCCTCCGTGCGAGCGCCCTCGCATGAAGAGGGAAAGCTTTTGCGAGGAGGAGCCGAGACAGCCGCCGAGGGACCCCAGAAGACAGCTTTCCGGGCCACTATGTGCAAAACAAACTGCACAGTGGAGGTAAGTATAACATGTTTGTTATTTTTTTTTTTTTAAAAGCCCTGACTTTAGTGTCCCTTTAATCTATTCTTCATAGGTTCTAATGGGAATAATATGTCCTTGCATACTTATGAGAATGGTAATGGATGGCTATTCCATCATGTCATATAGCGCAAAAGCCACATGTATGCAGTAATGTGCAGACCTGCTAACTGATAGGAAGTTTGTGTTGCCAGCCATAAGCTGTGGTTGATTTTATGGGGGTCTAGTTAGAATAGGGGGGGGGGTCAGCTAAGTCACAATAAATGTATTGCTATCCTTTACTCAGACATAGTAAAAACATTTTTATAAATCACCCAGATTGATGGGATATTAGATCATTACATCAGCATTGGACAGCATGCAGGATAAAATCCCCATGACAATAGCATGCAGCAAACAATGAGGACAGAACAGATTTCATACAATGGAAAGATCAGTAATGAACTGCAAAATGTGTGAAGTGAGCAGTGATTGAAATGTGGAAAGATTATACCGACCAGAACAGCATGAAGAGAATATAGAAAGAGAAAAAAGAACAGATTTAAGGCAAGAACAAAGTTCCGGGAGGATAAAACCTCTGTACTAAAGTAATTTCGATTCTACCAGATTTTTTCTTTTTACCGCAATGAATTATGTTCTGCTTTTCTACTGTAGTTTTTGGCAAAATGTTTGTTTCAAAAAGCTTTTGTACAATACCGATCGTTCTACGCTAAGATCAAATCTAAATTATTTGCACTATGGAATTTTTACAATAAAATATGAAACGTCACATGTGCAGTTGTTTACAGGTAATCCCTGTATTATCTAAAAATATCGTTACCTAATAAAATGTAAGAGACACGGGAGCCTGGAAAAATGAATGAGTTTAAAAACAAAATTCAATTTTAAGACATTTCAGTCTCTTCTTTAAAGGGTATCCATGTTAAATGGTTGTGAATGATTTAAAAAATTAAACTTTGTATAATAAAAAATAACTACCTATTCCAATGTAGGTAAAACAAAGTAATATTAATATATGAATATAAAAATGAATAGGCCTTTTGTCCTAAATATGTACATACAGTACAGTACACCTCACCTGTACAAGGCATGTTAAAGTACAGTCTACCATAAAGTCACAGCTATGTCTACCTTGTGTGGCCTATTCAATGGGGACTGTCCAGTTACAGGCTAGGGAAGGGACAAGACCTTTAAATATTACTTAAAGTGCTTGCTACTCCAACACTTCATATTCCTGATATGTATATACACAAAATTCCTGTTAGCGCTACAGATTTCCAGTCTTATACGTGTATATGTGCAACAGTTCAAGAGGGCTAATAACCAGTGCAGCTTCCAACCACTGGTAAAAATGGATAACAGGAAACAAAAACACAAAGGCGGCGCTCAATGGAATTAGTATAAAAAAAATATTAAATTAAGTATTGCACAGAGAATAAAAATAATGCTGTTGCTACATAAAAGTTAAACGAAAAAAGTCATTATAGCTGATAGATAATGGGTAAAAAGAATTAAAACGATACCACTGTTGAGTCCAAGATGGAAAGGGTTAACATCAATCCATTTGTATGCAGGAGTCCCTTGAATGGAACTGCCATGACTCCAAATAGATGGTTATACGATCCCAGGAGGATTGAGGGAAGTGCAGTATGACTACTCTGGCATGTACTTGGTGGTAGGACTGGCCGGTAGATGAGAGTGTGGGCACAGTTGTGAAGCCCCAGGGGTGAATGCGGCAGGTAGCGCGTGGCGCCGTGAGGTACAAACAGACCGCTCAATGATCCGGGCCGTGCAGGAGCCAGAGAGTGTAACTGCGCCATGCAGGGGCACAGCAAGGGCTGGACCAAACCAATAGGGAGCTGGGCACGCTTGAATGACATTAGCGTTGCCTTGGTGATGGTTGGGATGAGCTCTGCGTTCGATTCGAACGTATGTTCGACTCGAACATCATCTGTTTGACCGTTCGTTAAAATTCGAACGTTATGGGCCATTCACGCCAAATTCGAGTGGTGCGTCACGGCCCATTATTCACTGCGGCATTGCGCGCTGATGATTGGCCAAGCATGCACTGTGACCCACATGCTTGGCCAATCACAGCGCGCAAAAAACGGAGAGCCATAATTGGCCAAAGCCAGGGTGGCTTTGGCCAATTATGGCTCAGGGGGTTTAGTACACGCCCCACACTATAAAGGGCCGCCTGCAGGGCAGCCTTGTGTAGTGTGTTGCGGCAGTTAACAGAGAACAGAGAGAGACAGAGAGAGTGTCATTTTTTGCAGGTAGATAGAGCAGGCAGGCAGGCTAGTCAGTTAATGTTACAGTGTGTAGAGGATATATATACATCCCAGGTGTTGTACATATATTTATATACTGTAAAGTTTAGCTAGATCAGTCTTTCCTAATTTACTGGCAGGCAGGTGATTGTGCTATTTAAAGACGTTATCACAAGCATAGACACCCAGCAGGTACAATATTTAAAGACATTTTTCATTTTATTTTTTATTTTTATTTAAGCATCATTAAAATCACTGCTCCTGATGCAGAAGCAGTGATTTTAATGATGCTAAAATAAAAAAATTAAAAAAATTAAAAATTCTTTTAAATATTGTACCTGCTGGGTGTCTATAGTTTGGCTGTGAATACATCTTTGAGAACCCGGGTCTTGCCCGAGGGAACATATATCGATGGAAAAAAAAGTTTTAAAAACGGTTGTTTTTTTAAACTTTTTACCATTGATACATGTTCCCTGGGGCAAGACCCGTGTTCTCAAAGACGTTTTACGACAATAACTTGCATATTAGGCTTTAAAATGAGCACTTTTGAATTCCTATAGACGTCAATGGGGTTCTAAATGTTCACACGAACGTTCGGTCCGTTCGAAGGTTCTGGTGCGAACCGAACAGGGGGGGGGGTGTTCGGCTCATCGCTAGTGATGGACAAGGAAGGAGACAGACAGGAAACAGGAGACATGACTCTTAGGTAGTGGTGAATTGTTAGCTCAAGGGAAAGCCGTGACTAACATGTTTCATGCCACAACGCTTTATCAAAGTCCATTAAAGGGATCCGCAGTCCCTGCCTGCAAAAGACAGTTGCTGAGGTCTGACTGAGTCAGGGTTGGGCCTAACCATGTACTAGCTGTGCCTGGAGAAAATGATGTGCAGGAGAGAGAGAAAAAGGAACAGTCTGCAAGCAAGAGGTGGGCTGGAGGAGACAGGAGTAAGCCAAGTGTATATAGTTGTCCCAACTGATTGATATACAATCAAATAATTGCTTGTTCTACTGGGCATCGCATATATTCCTATCCCTATCCAAGTTTAAATCCCTCAATAAAAATACAGAACTGGGTGGTGAATGCAAGGCTGGGCAGGATGACAGGTGGGCAACCACTTTCAGCAGCCCTTAGGGGGGTCCCGCTACATATACAAAAATGTTTTGCCTTTCATTTCAATCTTAAACTGAATTTGTTGTTTTAGAATGTGATCTTTTACAATCACTTTAACCACACCAGAGAAAAATAGGTCACCAGCCCTGCTATACAGGGCCTCACTGTGTGGCAGAGGTGTGTAAATCTCAGACCTGGATGGACAGAAATATACATCCTTTACCAAAACAGCTGGAATTGAGGCTCTTAATAACTAATAAGATTAGGTACAACACTTTTTTTTAACAAAAAAGTTTTTTATTGAACACATCAGTATTACAATACAGTCAGCAGGTACAACGCTTTTAAAATAAATATTCATCTCTGTCTGTGTTCTCAGTACAGATATGTATTTTATATGTGGAGATTTTCCCTTACTTCTGTGTTCACATTTTTCTATACTTGCATGAGGTTACCATCTAGGCTAATATGATTATTATTATATATATATATTTTTTAAAACCACTTCAGACTCAACCATAGCAAGAGACTTGTCCGTGATTTTATACATTAATATGGTCTCTACTTCAGTTTCGCATCATTTGTGATTTTCTGGATACCGGTTTAAAATCCTTTTTTTTAAAATTTAATCCTTTTATTTATATTTGTATATATTTTTCCCCCTTCTCTGTTTCCTTTCCTTTAACTTAAGTGGCTTAAGTATTTTTACTTATCTATTTTAATTATAAACTGTACCCTCCCCCCTCCCTCCCCGTTTCCCTAATGGTTTGTTATATGATATATTAGGATGTAAACATTTCAGTTACTGACACACAGCACCTTGTGCTGCAAAGGATCTCGTTTTGCAGTTCTTATTATTCCCAGGATGCACTATGAAATGCCTGTTGGATTTAAAGGGGAAATCCATTGTCGTTGGAAAAATAATTAGCAAATAGAAAAAAAAATATAGAGTATACAATTCATACAAGTCATATTGTTATTGAATGTTATTAAAAATTACCTTTCATTTTCAACTCTGTAATTTTCTGTAAAATGCAATATGGCTACCTTAAGGCATTCTGTACACAGATTATGTACAAAACACCACCCTGTTATGTAATTTTCTGCTTGTGTGATTGGCTCAGTGATTTTCCCAGAAGTCTGCACTAAGATACAAATTCCATTTTGTGCATCCCCTGCAACAAAAATGTCAAATTTATTGGTGAGATATTCCCAAATGAAAACACATCTAAAGGGATGCAGACCCTGCAATTTTCCTCATTAGAGCCCTGCAGGTGTAGCAGATTATTGATAATTACAAATCCACTCCCATGCAGATTTATTCTGAATATGGCCACAGAGGAACAAACAGCTATTTCTCCAGAATAACAAAAGGTAGGAATCTGCAACAAGGTTTGTTACAATCCTTGCAAAGTACGTAGATCACCCAGAGGGGAATATTTATTTCTAAATAAAAGTGGAGTTATTTTTTAAATTGTCACATTTAGTAAAAAATATCAGTAACAAATTAGCTTAACTCTAGGCAAAACTTTTTAAAACATTTGGATAGAGTAGTAAAGTAAAATACATTTTTCTAGGATTCTCTTCAAACTGTGCAAAGCTTTTAATACAAATATTTATCTCTGTCTGTGTTCTCAGTGCAGATATACTACCTCTATAGCAGAAGGGGATGGGTATATGGGTCTCCTATATCACAAACCGTTCTGTTCAAAAATCACGTAAAACAAGCTCTGTGAACTTTGAAGCTTCTGCAGATAAATTTACAAGAAATACACATGGTGACAACTAAACTCTCATTTTTTTAAAGGTGCAATGACTCACAACTGAAAATCCTCACTGAATTTAATAATTCAGTATCGATTACCAAACTGTAGCAAGGGTAAGCACTCAGAGTCTCTTAACTGAAAAAGCCCTTTGCATGTTAATTGTGTAGTGTGTATAATACTGTGCTGTCTTCAAAGTATACATAGTGTATTACTGTGTGTATTAAAACACAATGTGCTGCTGCAACCAACTAAGTAAGATAAATCATGGGAATATTAGTATACAAGAAAAATGGCTGCGCTACAATATATAAAATGCAAAAATTGACAAAACGTGAAACGATTGGGATTGAAACCAAAAAAAAAAAAACACTGGATGACGTCTTTTAGGACGAAACGACATAGGGAGGAGCAGCGTGCTGACTATACCGCATACTATACCACGCAGAGTCCCGGAACGTACAGGCTGTGGGAGCCGGTTAGCTTTTCTACATATTGACACACTATTATATTTCCACACAAATGTGAGTGGATCTCTGTTTTTAAAGTTTATTAAAGTGCTTGTAAGCTGTTTTACGCTATGTAAGCCTCTCCTTTCTTTGTCACACCTCATGTTGATTGATTGGCGGATTAAGTTTCCAGTCATACTGGGATCCATTTGCATTGGACAATAGAGGAATTGGTTTGGGAAGAGCAGATACCGTGGCTGGGTTATGTGCCATAAGCTGTTTTGATCTCGCTCATGAGACCAAGAAATCTGGTAATTCCTATGGTGGTGGCTTTTTTATTCATTAGGGATCATCACATTTTCCCTGGGTGTTTCGTACATCGCCACTGCATTTCACGTTTGGAAAAGGAAATTTTAAGCACTGGAGTTATTGGACTTTATCTTGAACTATATTTTTATATTTTTATTATATTTTTCTGTTTACACCATCATTCATTTGCATATTTTGTCACAAATCGCACCTAAACGTGACAGGTTCCTGCGAGTGATTAGTGTCATCCAGATATTCCACTAACAGGGACTGTCTCATTGGGCTTTAGGATTTCAATCCTGTATTTCACCTACCTCGTCTCCTTTAGGGTGAGGAGTAAGTGATTTTTAACACACACACACACACACACAGGGTGTTTTTTTTTTGTTTCAATCCCAATCTTTTCACGTTTTGTAAATTTTTGCATTTTTTATATTGTAGCGCAGCCATTTTTCTTTTACATGTTAATCGTGTGCCTGTTAGCTGAAAGGTTGCTTTTAGATGATCTCGGTCCACGCCGAGGGAGCGGACATTTTCACTCGGCGTGTCTTCCGAGTATCGCGGGAGACTTCTTTTCGGCGCGGTTCCGGCATCTGCCAGACCTTTTAGCCGGGAACTCAGTGGCTGCATGCAAGGGGAATATCTCCTAAACCTGTATGGGCTTACCTGTAGGTCAAAGTGAAAAAAAAAAGGGTATACAACCGCTTTAACTTAAGTAAGTAGATGTCTCTTACGCTGATGTCTCTTTTTTAGGTGAAATCCTTCTCAGTCTATTCCCCCCACTATCATCATCTTCTGGCATGGCGGGGGTTATTAAGACTAAGGGGATGTTACAGGCTGTCATCAAGATCGCCAACTATGCCTACCTATCAATGAAACATGAGTTATGAATGGAGGGGGTGTACCTATCAATCATCCACCAATTCTCCATCCATAGATCCCTTTTAATTTCATTTTCATACTCGGGGAACAGAGGCGGCTCTTTAATTAGGCAAATTAGGCAGTCACCTACGGCCTTGAACTCACAGGGGCCTCACGGCCGCCTAACTTTCTCAATGCATTACCCCAGTTTTGAGGAACGGGGGACCTTAACGCTGCTGTGCTCAGGAGCGGGGCCCGCCAGCGTCCCTAACAACCAGTGAATATCGGTGACACCGCCCCTTGTGACGTCAATGACCCAGCATGCCCTCAGTCAATGAGGCAGGTTCACCAGGTGACATCACCCTCGCCCCATAGTTATTAAAGAGCAGGATCTGGGAGCCGCCTTGTTAAAGGGGGCTTCCAGATTCCAATAAGCCCCCCTGCCCGAAGACCCCCCACAACCACCAGCCAGGGTTGTGGGGAAGAGGCTCTGAGTGGGGCGTGAGTGGGGCCCCATGTCAAGTTTTGCCTAAGGCCTCACAAAGCCTAGAGCCGCCTCTGTCAGGGGAATGCCACCATATCGGTGTAACAAGGAAAATGGTCTAAAAGAAACGGCTAAACCTTTAGTCTCCAGCCTGGTGATTTTGCCTAGTCTGGGATAATGACATCACTATGTTGCAGACAGAGGGAAGCATCTATCTCTTCAATCTTGTCTTCTCATCTTCGGAGAGCTATTTGTAACAAATCATTGTCACTTGACATTGTAATTTTGTAGCCAGTCAGAAGCTGAGAGACTGCAGCAGGGAACTTGAGACTGTTGTGAACACAATTAGGAACTGCTAAAGCACCAATCTCAATCCATGAAGAAGCTGCCGAACAAAGATGGCACCGTCCAGGCGTCCATATAACAAGAAACGTATTATAAGATATTGGCGGCGGTTAGTATGATATCCGTGAAATGAAATGCATACCTGCACCTACACTTTTACTGTACTTAGCAGTAAGCAATCGTGAAAAAAATATAGTTGACGCTAGGCCCACTTTCACACCAATACAGCTTAGTTAAAATCTCTGCAAGGGGAACGTACAATGGGATGCATAATGGAAGTTGTACATGGAAGGAAAGGCAAAGACGAGTGTTCCATCAATACAGCAGACTAACATATTGTTATATTTGTACTATGTTTATGTTTTACCATTATTAATTTTCAGAGAAAAACAGATATGTGCTTAATAAATACTTTCATAAAAAAAATCCAATGTTCTGCTTTAATTACATCTATAGAAGGTAAAGTTATAACCCTAAAATACATTAGTATTCATGAATTTGTCAACAGCATTTAATGGTACACAGCATGCTCTCTGTAAAATTTTGGCCTGCCCCCGCAGAAAGTTCCCAGCATGCACTTTTCATTAATTTCCCATAAGAGAAATGTATGACGAAAGCTATAGACTGTATTTGATTGCATTGCTCTGGCTGTATTATTAAAGGGAGATTTTTCAATTTTCCCTGAGAATTCCTCGCAAATGCTGCTTTGGAGAAAAATAGCAAAGCACAGTTTGTTTCTATATGGAGATGCTTTATCATTTGTATTAAAGCTGCATGTAAGCTTTAAGGTTCTCCGTTAAAGAGGACTTTGCACGCCTACTATCTCTAAAGAGTTTCACATCCCATCAACTTGTCAATATGAAAACAGTCACTTCTGAACAACTCTCCTGACAGCATCTATTATTTACAGGCTTGACTATTGATTTGCTTAAGTGATGTTTTCATTTTGAAATACACATGAAATTGCAAATACCTTGCATGTAAAGAAGTGCCAAATTATTTCTAAGCCTTCTTTTTAAGCCAGAGAGAAACAAATTCTGAAATCCTATATTGTGTATACGTGGGCAGTATAAGAAAGAGACAGAGATGCATTATTAGACAACACTACAGAGCAAAATATATAACAGAGATATATTTATTTGTTGAGATTTAAAGTGCAACTACCAGCACTTCAAGTGAGGTATATGCTACCTAGTGGACTTATCTCTTTTATTTACTATTTATATTTTTACAAAGCACCAGGAGTGGAGCTATAGTTATGTTCCCGGCACTCTGCCAAAAGAGATGCGCTCTGCTACACAACACGCGCTCTGTCCACTAAGCCCCCCACCCTTCCGCTGTCTATTCACAGATCACTTTTTATTTTGTGAATAGGT
Organism: Rana kukunoris; assembly: GCA_029574335.1. Taxonomy (NCBI): domain Eukaryota; kingdom Metazoa; phylum Chordata; class Amphibia; order Anura; family Ranidae; genus Rana; species Rana kukunoris. Next base: position 81,955,493 of record CM056051.1, read on the forward strand.
TCAAACAATACAAAACAATCTGCAGTTTAAAAAGTGGAGAGGGGGGCGGGCAGAGTGGCTGAAAATATTTCTGCAGCAGCTGTAACGGAGAGTAATCAAGCACAGCTATATAGCTATACTTCCAGTGCTCAGTAAACATGTAAATAGTAAAAAAAAAAAAATCATCCTCAAGGTGGCATACACCTCGTTAGACTTAGCTTATGATAAGCCAGCAAATCCAGATCCAGAAATGCTGGCGCTTTGACAATGGCAATAACCCAGTGTTACATTTCTAGATTAGGCACCTACAGAGCAGGTCATTAAAGTTTTAGCAAACCCACAACAGTAAAATCAGTCTTTATATGCAGTAAAACATGCTTGTTATACTCAGTGTGGAACCTAAAGCGTTAATCTTGTGCATTTTGTAAAAAGGCTGTTTGATCCTGTCTTCCCCTTTTTCAACAGTCACCAAACCAGCTCCTGATAGAATGGAGCTTTGGGAGCAAGATGAACATGCTCAGTTTTGTGTGTATTGCTAGAGAGTTTTTTTTTCTTGGGAGAGTGCATGTGATCAGCACAGGGCCAATCGTCACTGTCCAGACGGAGGGTCAGGGGTCCTGCAGCCTCATAAGACAATCAGGGGAGAATGAAAACTCCTCCTACAAGCTTTAACCAAACACTGATAGAAGTCACAAGACTGCTATACAGTATACTGCTGTTGAGAAAGGGTATTTAGCAGTTTATATTTACTAAAACTATTGCATTTCTGTGTTCTGTGTACCGTGGGAGACCAGATATAATGAATGCAGCGTCCTGGGTTTGATAACACTTTAATCCCGACCAAACAATATATTTAATAAAGCTACACTTGATCATTCATCTTAAGTCCAACATGGTCCATTTGTCAAAAAAAACAAATAAGCCATAAGGTCAGAAGGTCTGAATTCATACTCTGTGATCAAAGAGAATAAAGTAACAAGCCAGCCACATGGATTTGGCAAAGATGATATCATTCATTTCAGTGACACTGGTAAAAGCCAACCATTCTCCCATGTAGAGATGAATACAGTAGACTGTTCACTTTGCAAGAGAATTGCACTTTGCAGGGGAATTTTCCCTCAACCTTTTTGAAAGAGGTGAGCATCTGCTGACTTCCATCATCCAATCATCTGTAAGCAAAAATATTTTTTGGGGGGTGTTCCTTGCACATGATTGGGTATTCTTTTCATAGTGAAATGTTACCACGTTCACTAAGCTCTGGAGCAAATTCCCTTGCAACGTTAACAGTCCATAGACAGCAGGTAGTTAACTTTAACACACCAATTAGATAGCAAATGCCTAACAGCCAGGTTTAACATGTTTATTACTCTTTACTGTTTGGGAAGAGATGGGTGTGCACAGTATTATGATTCACATCCCTTGAGATTTAAAAACTGGACAAGAAAGTATATTGAAGATCCTTCAGCCACTGCATGTTTCATGAACAGCAAGCCTCAGTCTATTTGTATAGAGATAATTTTAGGAAATTGTATCAGTTAGTACCATTATCTTCCTGAATCCTATTCTAGAGGAAAGTAGATGACATTTATCATATTTATTTACCCCAAAATAATACCTAAACGGAAAATAAACCCTAGCATGATTTTTCAGGATGCTTGTAATATAAGCCCTACCCCAAAATTAAGCCCTAGTTAAAGTTGTTGTAACGTTATTGTAACAAATCCTGTAATCTGTTTTGTTACATGATTATATATTGTGCAGTGTGTGCTTGTGTTATCTTATTTACAGCAGCACTGGACGCTCACATGACCTCACGCTGCTCTCCTCCAGTCCTCCTGACATCAGTGGTGGATCTCGACACCTCCCTCTGCAGTGCTTGGAACAGGGAAGAAGAGCTCTAGCGGGTCACGTGAGCGCCCAACGGTAATGTTTAATAAAGGTATTTTAATTTTACACAAATGCACACACTGCACATTATATAATCCTGTAACAGAGTGCATTACATGATTTACTAATGCTAATGCTACAGACTCCTGAGCTAACAGGCAGGTAGGGAGGGAGAGAGGGTGAGAGAAGACAGGGGGACAAAGGAACTAGCAGAATCAACCAAGTTTTAGAACACACAGAATGTAGATTATTGTACATGAATAATATAGGACTCCCTGAAAATAAGTCCTAATGCGTCTTTTGTAGCCAAAATTAATATAAGACCTGGTCCTATTTTTGGGGTAACATGGTAGGTATATAATTACTCCAAAAGCCCTAAAACGTAGGCTTTCTATGCTGAAACGTGTTACAGTTTCTGCTGTATACTAATTAATCCTAATTTTTGTTAAATAAACTGCAGATTATGTATGGACTCCAGGATTGACTCTTAGGAGTATCTTATTACTCCACAAGCTGGAATTTGTGTGCTACATTTTAGTCAGTAACTTCTACTCACAAAAGGTTCCAAAAGTCATAAAAATGTAGCAAGGGACAGTATGTTGACCTATATTTTACCTTTACATCATTAAGACAGAAAAATTATGTGTAGAAGGTAAATGCGTTCTCTTTCAAGGAAGTACCGACTGCCAATCACCCAGCTTGAAGGTTGCCAAATTTTCCCTTTAATTACTGACATATCAAAGTTAAACAAGTCTTGTAGTTCATTAGATTTAGTGTTTGCCTTGCCAGCTTTTCAACAGTCATAAAACATGTGGAATTCATATTTGGCAATAATTAACAAGATGAGTTGGCTAACTTTTTAGGTTCTTAAATTAAACTAACTTCAGATTTTGCCAGTTAAATTTGCCATAGTACAAAGAATGCTTAAGTTCAACAACAACTGGAGAGTTAACATCCCGACACACTGAATTCTGGGCAAATAGCATTGTGGCTGATACATTTTTACATATTTCACTTTAGCGGTCTGGAGCAGCAGAGAGGTATAGCACATCAGCACACCACCAATGAACTTGTGTCTCTGTAAAATGAAACTGACTTGCAGTGATTGGCAATATTGATTTGTACTTGGGGATAACATAACAAAGATCTTACTTTGATGTGTAGATATTAGGCTTAGCGTTCCTCACATCTTCTTTATCTCCAAAGAACAGTTGTTCAGTGTAAAATTGTAGATGAGAATCTCCTGGGGCTGCGGAGCGTCTGGTTTAGAACACTGCCTTGATCTTCACTTTTTTGGTTTTGGGAATTAAAACAGAAGGTGAAGTATTCTTCAAATCGGTGGTGCAAAAGTGACTGACAGTGATGCCTTCTATGTGTGAATTGTATATACATTTAAGTTCTAGGTTAAGGATTCTACCATAAATAATTTAACATCATAATTAAGAATAGCCTAATATTTTAGAAAATTGGAAATTACAGTAATGTGTACATTTTTATTTTTTATTTTTAACAAATTATTAGAATAAATAGCGCCACTAGGACAATTTAGCTATACTGAAAAATGAAGCATCCACCCTCCTTTATTGCCCCACATTTGTAAATATTTGACCAGTTCACTGTCTTTCAGGGCAAAATAAAGGCAAGTAAAGGACCACATCTGGCTCACAAGCCACAGTGTTAAGACCAATGCTCTACAGCACAGGTGACAAACACAAGGCCCACAGGCCAAATCCAGACCCTCCAGGTCATTTCATGTGGCTCTCGCACCTCACCTGCAGCCCTCCTCTGGTCCTACTCTTGACCCTTGTCATACTTTGACTAAGCATTTAGAGGCAGCCGGGGAAAGAGGGGGCATTCCAGCCAATGGCATACATGACCACTGTATTCTCCCCTCATCCCAGGGAAGGATCACTGGTAAAGTGCTGCATAGTTGCTGAGGAGTAGGTAATGACCTGGAAAGTCGGAAAAGTAGAAACTGTACTGTACTGGAAAAATAGTTCAAAACAATCTGAACCTGGGAGTGCAACATCACTCCAGACATTATGAGAATAGCCCTGCGATGATCCACAGAGGCAGAGCTACAAGCAGTGGTGGCTGGTGCTCAAAAATTTGCGGGGGGGGGGGGGCGCAAACATATGAAAAAAAACAATTGCAGCCTCACTGTGCCCATCAAATGCAGCCACTGTGCCCATCAATTGCTGCCACTGTGCCCATTAAATGCAGCCACTGTGCCCATAAAACGCAGCCACTGTGCCATAAAATTGTCGCCACTGTGCCATAAAATTGTCGCCACTGTGCCATGTCATTAAACGCAGCCACTGTGCCATGCCATGAAACGCAGCCACTGTGCCATCAATTGTCGCCACTGTTTCCCTCAATTGTCGCCAATGTGCCATCAATTGTCGCTACTGTGCCATCAATTGTCACCACTGTGCCATGCCAAACGCAGCCACTGTGCCATTGTCACCACTATGCCCATCAACATTGTCGCCACTGTGTCATGCCATAGGCAGCCACTGTGCCATGCCATTGTCGCCACTGTGCCCATCAATTGTCACCACTGTGCCATGTCATGCCATTGTCGCCACTGTGCCTATCAATTGTCGCCACTGTGCCATGCCAAACGCAGCCACTGTGCCTTGCCATTGTCAAATTCTTTGCCATGCCATTGTCGCCACTGTGCCATGCCTTTGCTGCCAGTTTGCCCCGTAAAATACCGCCAGATTGCCCCCCCTCCAGCACACTTACCTCTCTGTCAGCAATCCTCCTCCACGAACCCTCGATGTCCTCTCCTGCCCTCAATGTCGCTTCAGCCAATCAGGTTACCGGTAACCAGATCCAGTGAACCTGATTGGCTGAGATGCGTGTCAGTGTTAACAAGGGAACACACACCACGTTAACCAGGTTAACTATTTGGAAGCCGATTACAGCCCATAGGCTGTAATCGGAAAGCCTATCAGAACCGCTGGCTCTGATAGACACTTTCACAGCCAACCAGCTGCCGTTATTCAGATGGCCGGCGCTCACCAGGGAGTGGCAGCGGCGCCGGCGACAATACATAGATTCATGCAATGCATGAATCTATGTATTGTTTTCAGTGGCGTGCAAGAGCGAGAGGAGGTGGTGGTCCTGTGCCAACTATGGACGCACCGCCACTGGCTACAAGCAAGGGCTGTATAGCCCCAACCTTCACAACAGCATGGAGAAAAACATGTTTAAACTTGTGTCAGTGACTTGAAAAAGTGAAACCACTGATAGGACAACCGTTCTTTCTCCACGCACAGCCGCTCAATTTGCCTGCAGTGACCCAACCCTGGACAGGGTTGACAATAAGAAACTCACTAGGTGAAAACCTCTCTGTAAATGCACTTTGTAATTAGGATCACCTTGTGTTCCCAGCAATACTCTTAGGTAAAGATGATAATGCATCCTCGAGAGCATGAAGATTGTAGTCAGACTCAGGGACCATGACACTCAATCCTTCGCTGCCGCAGGCCTGGCGAAAGGCATTTTCATTGGCATCCAACCATGCAGAGGCCTCTGACACATTCTCAAAGAAATAGGCCTGAACTTGTGCTGTGATACAAAGTTTTTCAGGGTAAAGCATCGCATAAGAGGCCTGCAACTTTTGAAGGTTCTGTGTTACCTCAGAGAAGCGCACCCTACGTTTCTTAACTTCCGAGGTAAAATGTAATTTTTTACGCCACTAAACTGAATATTTCGTTTTTCACTAGTCACAGAATGATCTCTTTGTCTCAATAATGCAATCTGTTGTGGAGGACACCCTGGTGGTAAGGGGTCTTGTGGGAATGCTATGAGCTTGCTCAACAGCATAAAGCGGTATAAAGGCCTTTTTTCCAAAAATGTCCAGTAACCATCTATGTGCTAACTAAGTGGGATCTCTGCCTTCCACCTCTGGTAACCAACTATGTGCACGTTGTTTCATCTCAAGTCATCAGCTTGCATATCTGTAGCTTCTCTGTATCACTGATCCTGCTCTCAGAAACAGTTATTCTTTGCCTTATTTTTTGTAGATCCTGTCTTATCAAAACCACCTCTTCCTTTACCCTCCAAAGCATTCTTGCAAGTTATTGACTGGGGCAGTACATTTATTAACTGCTCAAAAAATTCCTGCCAAGGTCGGCTATTCACTGTCTTCATCCCCCTCTTCATCGTCTTCCTCTGGCTCAGCTAAAGGGTGCTTTATCTGGTCAGTAATGGCTGACAAGACCACATCCCCCTCTGCCTCCTCCTGCTCTGTGGCATCCCCCTCTGCAACATCCTCTGGCTCAGCCAAACCAGCGGGTTCAGCTAGCCCAGATAACTTTTGGGCATAAAATAGCATATCACGTGGCGGATCAGCAGCATTTGCCTTAGGGGGTTTACTCATGCCCTCTTTCTTCTTCACGCCACTGCAGTAAATGATAAGTAAGTGTGTGGGTGTATGGGAAGGGGGGTCATATTTAAAAATATATATTTTTTCTTCATTTTCTTTGTCTATTTTCTAATCCTCTTCCTTTTTTTATTCTGTTCCTGTACCTTAAAGCAACCTTCATTCATGAGGACATGTTCCTTTCATTTGTTCCTTGCCCCCTCCTTTTCAATTAAATGTAGTATCTCATTTTTTTTTTTTCAAAGTAGTTCCTTTTTTGTTTCTTGAACTGCTATTATGATTCTCACTGAACTTATTTTCACCGACGTATGTGTTAAATAAAAAAAGTTACAAAATGCAATGCTGAAAGGAATCTTTTGTATTTTACTTGCATGTTTACACAGGAATGAAATGTGATAGATTCTAAAGAAAAAATAAGTATTCTTCTCCTGGACCTTTGCTGCCATAGGCCAGGGCTTGAGTGACTTTTCTATATTTATAGGTATGTTGTCAATGCAACATATTCATGATTTAGAGGATAGAAACTTGATAGAAAATATGTTTTCAGATTGCAGTGATATGGATGCCATTTTTTGCCTTCATCACACTATGATCTGCAATGTATTTGCACCTAAATACATTATATGGAAGGAGAGCTGTAAAGAACATTTAGACTACAAATTCATGTAGTGCGTTAGCATACTGGAGTCACACAAGATGTTATTCTGCATATTTTGCTATTGGTCTTTGTTGTACACATACCGGTAGCTGCCACTTGCTCTGCATTTCAAGTTAATTCCCAAACCTGATTTGTAGGGTCCAGTAACACTGCCTGAGCCACAGGTCAGTTTATACAATACACATATAGGTTGACTAAATCTGCTCCCCAGATTATGAATCCTTTAGATATCTGCACCTATGCCAGACTAATCAAATAACCTAAGATGCCACATAGAAATAGCAATGGACAGTTATTTCTTAACATGAAAAAAAATATCTATATATACACACACACATATATATATATATATATATATATATATATATATATATATATATATATATATATATATATATATATATATATACAAATATATATAATTCCAACACTATTCTGTGAAGTGAAATTTTCTATAAAGGCACTGAGCAAATCTGACACTAACTGACACTGAGTGGAAACTAACTAACTGACACTGATATCACCAGTGACACTATTACACTGATCAGTGTTAATGCTATACACTGTCACTGTACTAATGACACTGGCTGAAAAGGGGTCAACATTTAGGGGCAATTAAAGCGTTAACTGTGTGCCTAACAACGTGTAATGTGTGTAATATGTCCTGATTTTACTAAGAAAAGTGTTTGTTTTTTCTCCCTGCTTTTCAGCCACATCACCACTCTCCGTTCAGAGCCCTGTGTTGTAAAACTGTGGCAGGCAGTTGGGAAGTTCTTAAAAAGTCCTGGTTTAGACTCAACTTCCTCTATGCATCTCTTAATTAAAAAATATATATATAGAAAGTATACTAATCTCCTTAAACTGCTACTCTACTTGGTAAAGTGGAGTACAAGTTATTGGAGTTCAGTATACTGTCTATGTATGTTTCCTTAAAGTTATTGTTTTTTTGTTTTGTTTTTTACAAAAATAACAAACATGTTATACTTACCTCCTCTGTGTAGTGGATTTGCACAGAGCAGCCCGAAAAGTCCTCTTCTCGGGTCCCTCTTCTGTGCTCCTTGCCCCTCCTTCCTGTTGCGTGCCCCCAGTGCAAGCAGCAAACAATCCACCACAACAGGTGAATACTGTATATCCATGAGTATTCCAGAAATTATATTATATGAAAAGTCCTTTCAGACAATTCCTCCATTAATCAAGAAAGCAGGAAGAACTTCACAGTGCATGTTGATCTACCTTACCAGATGGCGAGACCACCTATGAGGGATGGTCAAACCTAAACCTGCTCCTAGTGTGATCAATCCCAGGGCATCCTAAGATCTCTAGGGAAACTTTCATACACATATCGTTCAAAGGGCTTCCACAAAGATCAAAGATGGATAGAAAAAACTTTTATAGAATAGTAAATATTGAAATGTTATTCAAACTTTATTTAAAAAGATTATAAATACTCACAAGCAGATAAAAACAGCATAATCATATTACACCACAATGTAAACTTCCAATTCTCTCCTCATGCTGCAGAACAGCCAGCTTCCGAGTCCCGACTTGCGTGAATGTGTCAGCTCGGAAAGCCAGTTTGGTGACTGTTTGGTCAAATTATTAACATTATACAGGATTTACATAGAGCCAACAGATTGCACAGCGCTTTTCAACATGAGGGCAGAAAGTACAGTTACAATACAATTCAATACAGGAGAAATCAGAGGGCCCTGTGAGTAGGGACGACCCGAATGGACCCCTGTTCGGTTCGCACATGAACTTTGGAGCACTGCAAAGTCAAAGTCAATATGACCCGAACGTCAAATATCAAAAGTGCCCATTTTGCTCATTTTGAGGGCTTAAATGCAAATAATTGGGCATACAATGGTTATAGGGGTCCAGGTCCTGCCCTGGGGGACATGTTTGTGAAAAGCGTCATTTTTAAATGAGCAGCGATTTTTTGATTTTTAAAGTGAAAGCCTAAAAATGAAAAATTCCTTCCAATATAGTGCTTGGGGGGTTCTTTTAGTCTTACTGTAAAATGGCAGATCTGTACCATGTCTAGAATCTGCTGCAGCAATAATTGAATTTATAAAGCCAAAAACTTTTTTGTGTATGATGAGGCCACAATGTAATGCACTGGGAACAAGATTAGAGATTTTTTGGATACATTCTGGTGTCCCTTTGACTTTGAATAGACGTAACGGCTGCGTTAAAATTGGTCTTTAGAGATAATCTTAATGGAAGCAAGAATTTGCCTTGCTGTAAAAAATTGCAATGATATGCACCTGTCAGACAGGTGCCGAAAAATTGGTCTTTGACCACCACCTCCATCTTTGCCTGTGGACAGATTTGTTGCTGGCCCCCTTACAGTGCCAAGAGAACGTCTGCCTCTCTTTGTTGTCCTCCCAGACATTATTGGGAGGGAGGTGGTGGGGCTCATAAGCAAATGTAAAGGAGAACTTGAAATATGTACGTAGATGCACTTTAATCATTGTAAAGAGGTTTTTGGTGTCCTTTAATTTGAGTATTCACACTACATAGACACACTCCACGGATACATAATAATATACTGCAATATAATGTGCCAAACGTACAGTGACGCACAGAACTATATGGTGTTAAACTGGCAGTAATGCACACAGAAGCAAATGGCATTAAACTGGCAGTAACACACGCACAACGATATGGCGTTAAACTGGCAGGAGCGCACACAGAAGCAAATGGCGTTAAACTGGCAGTAACACAATCAAATAGATGGCATTCAACCGTCACTACACTGACGTTATCTGAACTGTCCCTACTCTAGCTATACGCTAATGTCAAGATTACTGACACTGGCTCACTACACTACAGTGAAACTATCTGAGCTGTCCCTACTCTAGCTGCACACCATGATGGTCCTCCTCACTACACTCACACTATCCCTAGACTGACACTAAACTAATATTCTACACTGACAATTGAAGCAAAATTTTACAGTATAACACACTAACTAACTAATAGCACTGAAAAGAGCCCTGTTCTATCTCTCTCCACGCCAAAATCACACATAAAATGGCTGCCATTGAAAGAATACTTTTATACTGTGGGGCAGGAATGAGCCATGATTGGATAAAGTCATGATGACAGTGTCCAGTCATGACTCTGACAGTTCTGCAGGGGGGCGAACAAACGATCGAACGACCTGAAAGTTCGCTAGTTTCCCAAACAGCTAAAGTTTGGCCCAAACTTATGCTCGGGCCGTACCGTACGCCCATCCCTATTTGTGAGCTTACAATCTATGTTATTTAACTCTTCTAGTTGAACGTTCCTAAGGCCGCATACACACGATCAAACATGTCTGATGAGACTTGTCCGACGGACCGTTTTCATCAGACAACTCTGAACTTGTCTGATGTGGGTACACACCATCGGACCAAAATCCGATCAGACCAGAACGCGGTTCAATGCTTCCAAGCAAGTTCAATGCTTCCAAGCATGCGTCGACTTGATTCTGAGCATGTGCGGGTTTTTGGTCCGATGATTTTGTGTACTAACCATCGAACCTGTCCGACGGTCAGGTTTTAAAGCATGTTTTAAAACTTTGGTCCACTGGAAAACGGTCCGATAGGCCGTACACACGATCGAACATTTCCACTGAAACTGGTCTGCGGACCAGTTTCAGCGGACATGTTCGATCGTGTGTACGCGGCCTAAGGCTTTTTCTATTAGGATCGAATGTTAGGGAAAGTTACAATCGCCCTGCAAAAGGCAACAAATAGAAACTGACATTTCACACGTACTATAAACATTATTACTATTATTTGTGACCTTTGGGTGAATGCTGAGACATTCACAAAGCAGCTTGTTTTTTCATATTCCACTATGTGTTTTGGGGTTGAATGTTGCATCTTTGATCATTTTAAAATGGTCATTTTAGACAGCATCATAGACATTTTTTTATACGGGTCTGAAAAGATAATTGCCTTTGTTTCTTATAGATGCTAAGGAAATTCCACCATTATGTTTGCAAAAGTAAGAAAGGGCCAATCTGCTTGGCTGCCAAAGGAAACACAATGGAGAATTTTAATGAATAGCATTTTGTTATTCAAATTAATTTTTTACAAAGTACATTTTAATTTAAAAAAATCCATCTCTGTAAACGTTTTGTTACTTTCCAAATCTCAGTTTTTTTCTCTTCACTGATGAAGCCATGTTTCACTAATCAGTGTGGATTTTCATTGTTGAGGAGTTAGTAATTACTCCCTGTGTACATTTTTCTTCCATTGTCTGGACATATTTGCACAGTGTAGATTGTTCTTGTGCTACTTATTTATCGCCTGTCAGTTTTGTTTAGGAGCACAGATATAAACATAAAAACTGAAGATCTCTCAGGCAAGTGAAACGGATTAGCTTTCCTAATATCAATCCACTAATCTATTTCTTTGTGGTTACCCAACAAAAAAGCTGTGCATGGTTGGTCAACCTTGTGTGCACAGCATCTGCCACTTCTACTTATTCAAGCTGAACTAGAATCATTACCATTCGCAATGTGGTATAGCTAAAGTATAGGCGGCATTTGTATTTCTAAGCATTTTTCATTGCTTTAACCACTTAACCCCCAGACCATTATGCAGCCAAATGACCGGGCCACTTTTTGCAATTCGGCACTGCGTCTCTTTAACTGACAATTGCGCAGTCGTGCGACTTGACTCCCAAACAAAATTGACGTCCTTTATTTCCCACAAATAGAGCTTTTGGTGGTATTTGATCACCCCTGTGGTTTTTATTTTTTGAGCTATAAACAAAAATAGAGCGACAATTTTGAAAAAATTCTATATTTTTAACTTTTTGCTATAATAAATTTTCCCAAAAAAATATATAATTTTTTTTCCCTCAGTTTAGACAAGGGATCTCCAAACTACGGCCCTCCAGCTGCTGTGGAACTACACTTCCCATGAGGCATTGTAAAACTCTGACATTCGTAGACATGACTAGGCATGATGGGAATTGTAGTTCCTGAACACCTGGAGGGCCGTAGTTTGGAGACTCCTGGTTTAGACCAATATGTATTCTTCTACATATTTTTGGTAAAAAAATCGCAATAAGCATTTATTTATGAGTTTGCGCAAAAGTTATAGCGTCTACAAAATAGGGCATAGTTTTATGACATTTTTATTAATATTTTTTTTTTTACTAGTAATGGCGGTGATCTGTGATTTTTATCGTGACTGCGACATTATGGCAGACACATCGGACACTTTTGACACATTTTTGGGACCATTGTCATTTTTACAGTGATCAGTGCTATAAAAATGCAATTACTGTGAAAATTACACTGGCAGTGAAGGGGTTAACCACTAGGTGGCCCTAGTGAGTGATTCTTACTGTAGGGGGATGGGCTACACGTGACAAGACAGTGATCACCCCTTCGATTACAGGAAGCGGTGATCACTGTCATTGTCACTAGGCAGAGTGGGGAGATGCTTGTTTACATCAGCATCTTCCCGTTCTTCCTTACCATGAGACGATCGCGGGTATCTCCGCGGCAATTGAGTCTGCGGGACCCGCTGTCGGGCCACAATGCCGCACTCTTAAAGGGGATGTATATATACGTCCTTCTACATGTCCGTGCCATGCTGCCGACGTTTATAGTCATGCTCTGGTCGGCAAGCAGTTAATTTAAAGAAGAATTACAAAATATATTATATTATTTTGAAATGTATTTTGAAAGTACCAAAACTATTATTAAGAAGTAGTTGAGAAATTATTAAAAGAAATTCCAGACAAAGAGCTACATTTGTAGTGAAAGGAGATACTGTATATTCTTATGGTTCTACATTTATGGTCTACATCTTTTGCTGTCCCCTGTGCAGGGGAAAAATGATGCTTTCATCATTTGTAAAAGTACCAAGATATTTCTGCTGTGGTCCATTTAATTTTAAGTTCTTAGTAGCTCACATAGAAGTTGGAGATAAACACCATATAGCGTCGTTGTCTCACTCGGTGACTCAAAGTTACATCAATTTCTTTGACACGTCTCCAGCAATGCGTTTCAGGGCTGAGACCCTTTGTTCAAAATATTTTTTTCACAGCTTTGTAAGGGTAATAATTAAGTTCATATTTCTTTCTATGTACTGGTTTACTAGGCTCAAAGTGCATTCAATTTAGCTGAAGTATCTGTAAATAGGATTAAAACTCCTGCTTATAAGCAAGTAATATCTCATATAATATCCGCCCTAAAGCGTATTATAATTTTTGCAATCAAAATTGAGAACACCCCACTGTATGTTTGTTATGGGTTCCTATTCACACAACATACCTAAAAAAAAGTTCTAATGCCACGTTCACACGATCATTTTTCGGCTTGTAAAAAACAACGTTTTTCAACCTACACACGATCGTTAAAAAAAAATGCTCTAGCAAAGCGCGGCGATGTACAACACACACTATAAAGGGGAAGTTCCATTCAGATGACGCCACCCTTTGGGCTGCTTTTGCTGATTTTGTCTTTGTAAAAGACGATTCACGCTTTTTTGTCTGTTACAGCGTGATGAATGCGCTTACTCCATTGCAAACGGTAGTTTTACCAGAACGAGCGCCTTAATCTCATAACTTGCTTCTGAGCATGCGCAGGTTTTTACACGTTGTTAAAGCCCACACACGATCATTTTTTACAACCCGAAAAACGACATTGTTTAAAACGTCATTAACTGCTTGCCGACCAGCCGCCGTCATTTTACTGTGGCAGGTCGGCTCTCCTGGGCGAGAGCCCGTAGCTCTACGTCGGCTGTTTTTTGCGGCCACTAGGGGGCACGCGCACCCGCGATTGCTCGTTACAGAGCGGGGACCGGGAGCTATGTGTGTAAACACACAGCTCCCGGTCCTGTCAGCGGGGGAAACGCTGATCTTCTGTTCATACAATGTATGAACAGAAGATCAGTGATTTCCCTCAGTGAGTCCACCCCCCATACAGTTATAACACACCCAGGAACACACTTAACCCCTTCCCCGCCCCCTAGTGTTAACCCCTTCACTGCCAATGCATTTTTATAGCACTGATCGCTATAAAAATGCCAATGGTGCCAAAAGTGTCCGAAGTGCCCGCCATAATGTCGCAGTACTGAAAAAAACGCTGATCGCCGCCATTACTAGTAAAAAAAACAATATTAATAAAAATGCCATAAAACTACTCCCTATTTTGTAAACGCTATAACTTTTGCGCAAACCAATCAATAAACGCTAATTGCGATTTTTTTTACCAAAAATATGTAGAAGAATACGTATCAGCCTAAACATTTTTTTTATATTTATTTTTTGGTGGTATTTATTATAGCAACATTTCAAAATTATTGAATTTTTTTCAAAATAGTCGCTCTATTTTTGTTAATAGCGCAAAAAATAAAAACCACAGAGATAATCAAATACCACCAAAAGAAAGCTCTATTTGTGGGGGAAAAAGGACGCCAATTTTGTTTGGTCGCACGACCGCGCAATTGTCAGTTAAAGCAACGCAGTGCCGAATCACAAAAAGTGCTCTGGTCATTGGGCAGCAATATGGAGCGGGGGTTAGGTGGTTAAAAAATGCAGCATGTTCGAGTTTTGTTTTGTTGTTTTTCAGAACCCGAAAAATGCTGTGAAGCCCACACACGATCATTTTAAATGACATTATCGTCTGTACGCAGCATTACCTTTTAGATGTTTTTTAGGAGAAAATGCCACGGCTGTCTGCAAGGTTTTTCTAACAAGTTTAGAGGGAGCCTGTCCCAAGTCTGTCCTCATTAACATGCAATACAAGAGGCCCAGCCTCTACATCTTTAACCTTTGTTAGCAAAGACAATGTTCAAATCTAGTTACAATTCATAGTAAAGATCTGCCTGCACAGTACAGACTGCCCAGTCCTCTCATAAAAAAAGGAAATTGCCTAGGATTTTTCCTTTGCTGCAAAGTTCAGAATAATACAGCATCTAAAAAAGGTAAGCTTTAAAAAAAAAAATTCTAGTTATGCTATGTGAATGGGGAAAAGAAAAAATATAAGTAAGTATTATCTCAGCTTTTTAAAAGTGTATATACACTTTAAAGTGTCCATAGACATGAAATAGCTGTTGCCCATTATGGCTGATAATAACTCAGCCAGGAAGTGCTTATATGTCTGTAAGCAGTAAATAATAAAAAGGCCTCGGCAGAAGAAATAATATCCTCCATTAGGGCTACGGTTAATTCGAAGAGGCAGCTCAGGAGGTCAATATGTGTGTTGCAAGCTGTTCTTTAATAATTCCGGCTTTTAGCTTACTTAGGGCTGTCTGCGAATTCAGAATGTTTGTTCTAAAAGCCTGTAAGTGTGCTTTTGACAAAAAATAAAAATAAAAAAACATTTCTAAAGTCTGTAACTTTTATCTTCTAAATCAGAACCAGGGCAAGTGGCATGTACTTGTGACAACACTGAAGAAATGACACTTTACTACATTATTTTCCAGCACTGCCTTAACCCCTTGGGCATGGAGTTCACCAGAGCTTCACAGGTTGGGGATGGAGTCCTCTTCCACTCCTCCATGATGACATCACGGAGTTGGTGGATGTTGGAGACCTTGCATTCCTCCACCTTCTGTTTGAGGTTGCCCCACAGATGCTCAATAGTGTTTAGGTCTGGGGACATGCTTGGCCAGTCCATCACCTTTACCCTCAGCTTCTTTAGCAAGGCAGTGGTTGTCTTGGAGGTGTGTTTGGGGTCCTCATCATGCTGGAATACTGCCCTGCGGCTCCCGAAGGGAGGGGATCATGCTCTGCTTCAGTATATCACAGTACATGTGGCATTCATGGTTCCCTCAATGAACTTCAGCTCCCCAGTGTCGGCAGCACTCATGCAGACCATGCTTGACTGTAGGCAAGACACGCTTGTCTTTGTGATCCTCACCTGGTTGCCGCCATACATGCTTGACACCATCTGAACCAAATAAGTTTATCTTGGTCTCATCAGACCACAGAACATGGTTCCAGTAATCCATGTCCTTAGTCTGCCTGTCTTCAGCAAACTGTTTGCAGGCTTTCTTGTGCATTATCTTAAGAAGAGGCTTCTATCTGGGACGACAGCTATGCAGACCATTTTGATGCAGTGTATGGTCTGAGCACTGACAGGCTGACCCCCACCCAGCAATGCTGGCAGCACTTGTATGTCTATTTCACAAAGACAACCTCTAGATATGATGCTGAGCCCTTGCACTCAACTTTTGCCCAGGTTCACACTGGGCTGCGGGAGTGAAGCCATGCGAGTTCAGCTGAACTCACATGAATTCACTCCCGCTTGTCAGAGACATCTGTGCAGGTTACTGCACAGATGTCAATGTAAATCGCGGCCCGAAATCGCAAAAAGTAGTGCAGGAACTACTTTTTGAAATCGGTGCAGCGCCGCAGATGCGGCGTCGCACCGATTAGGATGGTGCCATTGCCGAAATTGCCGGTAAATGCCGCCGATTTGAGATGCGATTTGACATGTTAAATCGCATCTCAAATCGTACCAATGTGAACCAGGGCTTATTGATCAACCATGTCAAGGCCTGTTCTGAGTGGACTGTTAAACCACTGTATGGTCTTGGCCACCATGTTGCAGCTCAGTTTCAGGGTCTTGGCAATCTTCTTATAGCCTATTCCATCTTTATGTAAAGCAACAAATCTTTTTTTTTCAGATCCTCAGAGTGTTCTTTGCCATGAGGTGCCATGTTAAACTTCCAGTGACCAGTATGAGAGAGTGAGAGCGATAACACCAGATTTAACACACCTTCTCCCCATTTACACCTGAGACCTTTTAACACTAACAAGTCACATGACACTGGGAGGGAAAATGGATAATTAGCCCAATATAGACATTTTCACTTAGGGGTGTACTCACTTTTGTTGCCAGCAGTTTAGACATTAATGGCTGTGTGTTGGGTTATTTTGAGGGGACACCAAATTTACACTGTTATACAAGCTGTACACTCACTACTTTACATTGTAGCAAAGTGTTATTTCTTCAGTTTTGTCACATGAAAAGATATAGTAAAATATTTACAAAAATGTGAGGGGTGTACCCACTTTTGTGAGATACTGTATATTACATGGGAGAAAGCTATTTGATTTGGGCCCCAAATGACTGGTATTGCATTGGTGATTTCTCTAAAGCCGTGTACACACGATCGGTTTGCCCAATGAAAAAAGACCGATGGACTGTTTTCATCGGACAAACCCATCGTGTGTGGGCCCCATCGGTCTTTTTTCCATCGGTGTAAAAAAATAGAACATGTTTTAAATTTTTCCTACGGATAAAAAAACGATAGGAAATTCCAATCGTCTGCGTAGAACTCATTCGGAGAAAAATCCATGCATGCGCAGAATCGACGCATGTTTGGAAGCATTGAACTGAATTTTTTTCGGCTCGTCATAGTGTTTTATGTCACTGCATTTTGGCATGGTCAGAATTTAGTCTGATAGTGTGTTTTCAAGACTGATGAAAGTCATCTTCATCGGATATCCGCCCAAAAAATACATTGGATTTGATTAAATCAGAAATCCGATCGTGTGTACACGGCTTAAGACAAACAAGTCTCAAATGTAATTTATCGGGCTGTCACAAGATCACAAAAGGGGTTGAGTTGCTAAAGGAAAATAGGCTGCTCAATTTGCAAGGGAAGTTGCATTTTGCAAGGGAAATTTCCACAGAGCTTAGACAATAAGGTGAAGTTCTGTCGATATCCATCACCCAATCATGTGCAAACAAAAATGCAGTAGCAAAAATATGACATGGTTTCTAACCTTCCTCTGTTCTACTAACGAAAAAACATTTTTTACGAATTTAGCTAAAGCAGCCCAAAGGGTGGCGTCATCCGAATGGAACTTCCCCTTTATAGTGCCGTTGTACGTGTTGTACGTCACCGTGCTTTGCTAGAGCATTTTTTTTCACGATCGTGTGTAGGCAAAGCCTTAAAAACTTAGGGCCAGATTCACGTACATCGGCGCATTTTTGGACCGGCGTAGTGCAACTCCTTTAAGTTAGACCGGCTTAATTTCCAAGTGCAAGTACCGTATCCTCGTAGTATTTTCGGCCAAATTTGCACCGGTGCAATGTAAATTCCGAGGCGTAAGGCGGTGTAATTCAAATTGGGAAGGACGTGGGCGTGTTCCATTGAAATGAGCCGTGACCCCATGCAAATGAATGGCCGGCCAGACTGGGCATGTGCACATGAAGCAGACTATGGTCAGCACCTCTCTGAGCATGCTCAGAACTCGGCACGGCGCAATCAGTTAGATAGGAACTAGGCCCGTCAGACTTAGTGAGCTATGCACAGTGCTTAAATCAGGGGTGGGCAACTTCGGCCCTCCAGCTGTGGTGAAACTACAAGTCCCATGAGACATTGCAGGACCCTGACAATCACAGACATGACTCCTAAAAGCAGAGGCATGATGGGATTTGTAGTTTCATCACAGCTGGAGGGCCGAGGTTGCCCACCCCTGGCTTAAATAGACCGAGAGAAATGCCCTTCCATTGCAAAAGTACATCCAATTTTTTTCCCTTCCTGAAGCAAGGTGCTTTTATTCCGTTGTCTGTTGCTGTTTGGAAGTTTGTGTCGTGTCGGTGTGTATGTATATATATATACATATATATATATATATATATATATATATATATATAATATTAAATAAGATAATTATAATAATATTAAAATTAGTACATTTATATTAGTTAAAAAAAATAAAAATATATATTTATTATATTAATTATTATAAAATATATACTAAACAGAAAAAAATGTATATAAAATATATATTTACCCATTAGGGTGAAAAGAGCCACTGGCAAGGAAATGGAGTGTTGCCAGTACCTTGCCCAGTGGCGGTCAGCAGATCCTCTCCCGTGTAAGAACAGTGGAGTCCGCGCTATGGTGAATAAAGTAGCTGTTGCCTCCCAGTAGGATCCTTATGTGGGGACCTAATATAAATATGGATAGTAGAAAGGGAAATGGCGCTGCTAAATTAATACCTTTGTCGGGTATATCCGTGGGGTGAGCCCAATGGTAATAGGCCCCCCTTTTGGCTGGAATTAGGGTGCAATTGGAGAGATACCCTGTGTTAATAGGAGGGTAGATGTTGGTTCCTCAGCTTCCACTAATTTCAGTGAAATTGAGTAAAGGTGGATTAATTAGGTCAGGAGCCTGTGCAGGCCAGCAGGCCCAAAGATTGCTAAAGTAAAATGATCCTATGCTGCTATAAGGATGCCAGTTGTGACCGATGCACCCTAAACCATATAAAACAAACAAAAAAATGTGTCTCTAGAGTCTAATAGGCAGGAATCCCTACTAGTGTGGTTACTAGTGTAATCAATCACACTAGTAGGGATTCCTACCTATTAGACTCTAGAGACACATTTTTTTCTTTGTTTTATATGGTTTAGGGTGCATCGGTCACAACTGGCATCCTTATAGCAGCATAGGATTATTTTACTTTATCAATCTTTGGGCCTGCTGGCCTGCACAGGCTCCTGACCTAATTAATCCACCTTTACTCAATTTCACTGAAATTAGTGGAAGCTGAGGAACCAACATCTACCCTCCTATTAACACAGGGTATCTCTCCAATTGCACCTTAATTCCAGCCAAAAGGGGGGCCTATTACCATTGGGCTCACCCCACAGATATACCTGACAAAGATCCTCTCCCGTGCCCTCTTCCGTGCCCTCCTCCTTCTGCGCTCATCTAAAGTCAGTAGTATAGCTATGAGCAAGGATGCCCCTGGCATGTTGGCATACAGATTAATGTCCTGCAAGTGTGGCTGCTCAGCTCGGCCTAATGGTGTTACTTTTGCTGACATGTAGACGGATTGTCTAATTTTATACCACCTTTTATATGGTCTAATTTTAGACCGGCCGTGCAGCTGATAAGCACATCGTGTAGACTGCACCGCACAAACTTACTTTTGTGGATCGGCGTATCTCCCTCATTTGCATATTTGCATAGCAAATCAATGATGTGTATAGTGCAGTTTTGCACCTACGCTGCGCCGGTCTATCCAAATTACGTCGGTCTAAAAAATGTGGATTTCAGGCGTATATCGTTTTGGGGATACGGTGCATAGATAAGCGTGTGCATTTTTAGACTTACGCGTGCCTAACTCGTGATACTCCGGAGTAAGTGCTTTGTGAATCTGGCCCTTAATTTTTTGGAACCCGAAAAACGGTCGTGTGTACGCGGCATAACTCTTAACTTTTCACGTGAAACTTAAAGTGGAATTTTTCTCCCATGGCTTAAAGGCCATGGCTCTGAGCCCCTTCACAATAATTCTAGTATTTTTTTTTTAAAAGGGAGGGGATATTTTTATTTCTTTACTTTTTTATTGGCGGATCCACCCCCACCTCAATTCTGGGCAAGTTGAAGTGTTAAGCTGGCCATACATGGATTGAAATTCTACCAGTATATAAGGGACTACGAATTTTGATCCATGCATGGGCACCGTGGTTGTACAAAAGTTAATGTACCCATAGACTTCTGTACAACCTCCTTGTCGCAGTTTTCCCTGATTAGCGCTGCAGGCTATAGACACCAGTGCAGATCTATGTACTCTGATGTCTGTTCCCCCATGCACCTTGAATGTGTGTGGATTAGAGTATTGGTTCTGTTTTTTTTTATTTTTTAACCTGCAGGCTGAAAAAAAAAAAATGACTAATGTATGGGCTGCCCTATGCTTCTGCAGCCCCCGGGATAATCTCGTCACATATCCCAGAAGGCCTTATTTGTACATTTACAGAGTTGCTGGGGACCAGAGCTGAAAGCATCAGGGGCTGAGCAGCTGGCTGAAGAGGACCAAAATGGCGGAGCCGGACTGAGGCTCTGACGCCCTAATGCCGTGTAAACACAATTGAATTTCTGATGGAATAGAATCCGATGGAGTTTTTTGTCGGAAATCCAATAAAGCTGACTTTAATCAGTCTTGCATACACACTATCAGACTAAATTCCACCGTGCCAAAACGCGGTGACGTAAAACACTACGAGGAGCCCAAAAAATTAGCATGCGTCGACTTGATTCTGAGCATGCGTGGATTTTTCTCCGATGGAGTTCCACACAGACGATCGGAATTTACTATTGTTTTTTTATCTACCAGAAAAATGTAAAACATGTTGTTTTTTTACATCGATGGAAAAAAGACCGATGGGGCCCACACACGATCGGTTTGTCCGATAAAAAAAGCCATCAGACTGTTTTCATCGGATAAACCGATTGTGTGTACACGGCATAACATTGAATCGCTGCAAGACAATGCGGGGTAGGTAAGTGTAGTTGCTCCAGAGCTTAGTAAATGAGCAGAAGTTAGAGAGAAAATATAAATCCTCTAAAAAACATGTGTTGTTTTATACATTGACATACAGTACATGAATCAACATGGGGGTAGATGCCAAAAGGTTTATAGGTTGGATCAATGTGTTTCGCCCAAGATAAGGGCTTCTTCAGAATCCACTTTTCAAATATATTTTTAGAACTAGTAGCTGAAGACAAAGGTGAAAAAGCATAAGAGATGTTAGGTGCACACATACACTATACAATCAAAGATGTACCAAGATCCACAAAAAATATGCTGTATGTTTTAGAGAAAAGTATCAAAGAAATCACCCATGAGTAGAGGCCATAGGGGCAGTGTAGGATAAGGGTGATATTTAGATACAAACGAGATGTGTACAAATCTCTAACTCCTCCCAACACAGGCTGAAGCACAACCAAATCCACAATACCCAGCCAATCCAATACAAAAAAAAAGATCTATTATGGGCGGGAAAGAGGGCCAAAACAGATCCTCCCAGTATGGGCTTCCAGGCATAGTGGTAATGCTGCAAGCCAGCAAATGACTTGCTAAGCTATTGCTAGACTTTTCAGACTTCACAAGTTTGTTGCACAATTGCAGCAAGTCAGCATTGCATGACTCCAGATCAACTTTCTTTGCAAACATTCTCCAAGTCTGCTGCAAGTTCTGGTTCAGTTATGTTGTGCAATAGTCATCCCACCACAGGAGTCACTGTGACAGAATTTTCGTGCTGTAGACTTGCACAGCTCTTTCTGTAGACTCACCACTGCAACTTTGCTCTTGCTAGAGACTTGCCATGCACATTTTCTACAAATTGGAAAAGTGCCAACAAGAACTTGTGCGTCACATGCTCTGCAAGTATACAACTTGCCAGTGAAAATGTGCAGCAAGTTAACAGACTTACAATTCAACACTGCCACAAATGTGTGGCAAGTTATCCTTGCTATCTGAGGAGCTGTGACAGTAGTACTTAAAGTGGTAATAAACTCAAATGCAAACATTTATTATTTTGCAGCGTACCATTTCTTAGATAAGTAAGAAACGGTAAGCTGCATTTATTTTATTTTTTAGGCTTTATTTCTTCTATTTTCATCTGGTTATCCAGTCAGTAAGTCTTTTTTTTTGTCTCTCGAGCAGAATGCATCAGTAACAAAAGATGAAACAAATAATTGTATTCTAGCAAGGGTGTTTTCAATTATCTGTTTAATTTATTATTTGAATCCTTTATTGCAAAATTATTATTTTTTTCTCTGTAACTGCTTACCTGGAGTTTTGCTTCAATGTGTATGGGTATCTAAATCTTCTAGTACATCTTAGGCCACATACACACGATCAGACCGGTCCAATGAGACTGGTCCGACGCACCGTTTTCATCAGACCACGCTGAAGTGGTCTGATGGTCTGATGTGCGTACACACCATCAGTCCAAAATCCCATCGGGCCAGAATGCGGTGACGTAGAACCCAACGACGTGCTGAAAAAATGAAGTTCAAGGCTTCCAACAATGCGTTGACTTGATTCTGAGCATGCGCAGGTTTTTGGTCCGATGCTTTTGTGTACTAACCATCGCTTTGGTCCGGCGGACAGATTTTTAAGCAAGTTTTAAAACTTTGGTCCGACGGACAATGGTCCAATGGGCCGTACACACGATCAATTTGGTCTGATGAAACTGGTCTTCAGACCAGTTTCATCGGACCGGTCTGATCGTGTGTACGTGGCCTAACAGTCTCCTCCTCCCAGACCAAAGTTGCCCCCTGTGCTCATTCATCCAGAGTGGGGGCTCTCTAATACAGGGAGTGTTACTGGCCAGATCACCAGGGGTAAACAGAGGGAAAAAATCCAAAGAAAAGAAAACCGATCCAGCGACCACATCTTTATCTCATTATTCTTTTTCTGTTGGAGCCCATGAGAAATCACCCCAGTGTGTATTTAGTCTGACCTGACCCTGAAGGGACCTTGCTGCAGCCGCGATATTCGTGAAGAACTGGGAATTCCACATCCTGATCCGTCCAGACCGTCTCCCATATCCAACAGTTAATCCAGACCATCTAGGATCCTAAGCCCGTATGACCCGCTGTCGTAAGACATGTGTATCCACCCCAGCCGATAAGAGTACCTCATTCATTTATCTCAGAAGAGTTTTAAGAGTGACTACAGGCAACTTTTATCGTCATCTCAACTATTTGGTGTCACTTTAATAGGAAGAAGCTTCATCTGTAGTATTTAATGGAAGATCCCTCTAGGGGCTTTTTAGCAGCGAGATAAGTATTTGAAAAGCAAAAGATGTTACGTAAAAATTGGTATTTATTTATTAGTTAAATGATATAAAAAAAAATTCCCATAATTACATAGAAGTTGTAAAAAACAGTTCTGATCCTAACATTGACAACGTACGCATTAAAAAATTGGAAAACTACACATAACTCATGTTATGTAAACTCTTTGTAATTTTGTAGAGCTTCACATAATCCCTACGCATTTCACCCTTTCTTGGTCTTCTTCAGAGTATTTATTACTATGTGAGAAAAAAAAGGTTTACAAATTATTGTTTATAGATCATTTCTACAATTTAGCCTATTCTAATATAACAGAGTAGTATTTATATCTACCACTTTTCAATGAGAAAGCCATGTCCTGTGGCCAGACGAATTGCTGTTTCTTTTAAAGCACGCCCAAGCCTCAATGGTCCCGGATTGTCCACATGTGTTGTCTATTCTATGAAGCTTTGCCTGTTTCCTCTTTTTCTTGTGGACTCTACTTACTCTACTCACATTGCTGGGAGTTTTTACTCGCCAAGGGAATCTATATCACATTTGCTCATATTGTGTTATGCATATATGTTAATTCATTATTTCACGTGATGTTTACTCACTCAGGTTTTTACAGTTTATTTTGAGTTTCATCATTATCCAGAAGCAATCCTTACACACTCACGTTATTAGTGCTACACTATTTTTTACACCAGCCACCACATTTAACCATTGGTAAGCTGCAATATATTCAATTTTTGGTTTGAGGTTTAACCCCTTAAGGACCGCCGCATGTACATTTAAGTCGGCAGAAAGGCACGTACAGGCACATTGGCGTACCTGTACGTCCCTGCCTAGATGTGGCTCAGGAACCCCCCCGGTACTTTTGGCGGTCCGGTTTGCTGTGCGAGTGATCCGGATCGCTCCCAGCCAATGGGCGTCCTCCCCCGCCCTCTTCCTGTGTAAACACAGGAAGGGGGAAGTGATGTAATCTCTTCTCTCGGCGGTATTTTCAACCGCTGCTGAGGTGAGAACACATCACAAGTGAGTCTGCACAACACTACACTGACACCAGGACATGTAGGCACATTAACCCCCCGATCACCCCCCCCCACCCCCCTGTCACAGTGTTACTGAATGCAGTGATCATATATTTACTGATCACTGCATTAAGTGTCAGTGTGACAGTTACTGTGATAGGCAGTTAGTGTTAGGTCCAGGGTAGCCCAGTACCCCCCCTAATAAAGTTTTAACCCCTTGATCACCGCCCTAGTTAATCCTTTCACCCCCTATTGCCAGTGTCACTAAGCGATCATTTTTCTGATCGCTGTATTAGTGTCACTGTTGCCGCTAGGTAGCAAATATTTTTATATTGCGATTTTTTTTTTTACTAAAGACATGTGGCTGAATACATTTTGGCCTAAATGTTTGACTAAAGTTTAGTTTATTCGATTTTTCTTATAACAAAAATTAAAAAATATTGTTTTTTTTCAAAAATGTCGCTTTATTTTTGTATATTGCGCAAAAAATAAAAATCGCAGAGGTGATCAAATACCATCAAAAGAATGCTCTATTTGTGGGAAAAAAAAGACGCAAATTTTGTTTGGGAGCCGTGTCGCACGACCGCGCAATTGTCTGTTAAAGCGACGCAGTGCCGAATTGTAAAAACACCTCTGGGCATTTAGCAGCATATTGGTCCGGTCCTTAAATGGTTAATACCGCTTTAAAATCTCTATTTGAGTGTAAAATCTGGCACTCCATCAAGTCCTTCAAGTGTATTTGGAGGTGAAAATTATGGTGAGTTTTAGGAGAATTCTTCAAAAGGACTAAGATGATATTCCTGTGATGCATAATAGGGCAGCTAGGTTCTTTTCAACACTTTCCTGTAAAACATCAGTCCCCTACCGAAAATATTGTCAGTAGCCATAGAAACATGACAGTAAATGGGACATATGAAACTGCTAGCCTGTAATTTTCATCTGTATTTAAAACCCTTGGCTCTATTTGATCTGTTGCTTTCTGATATTTACAGACCAAAAACATTGTGTCCCTTTTCTAAAGTAAATACAGCCTTAGCTCATTGAGTAGCCAGTCATTGCAATTTGTGTTTCATTCATTTCATTTCATTCACCAGGGAAAACAGTGCAGTGCAAAATTTCATTGAGTTGTATTATATGTATTTATGTAAGAGAAAAGAAAACTAATGTCGCTTACAAACGATCGTTTTTAATGACGAGAAAAATGTAATTTTTTAAATTGGTTTTAAAAAAGACTGTGTGTAGACTCCAGAGAATTTGTCTCGACAAGAAAAATGGGCATTAAAAATTTAGAACCTGCTCTATTTTTTCATAGTTTTTCTCGTTGTGAAAAATGGTCGTGTGTAGGCTTTAACAACGGGGAAAAAAAACGTGCATGCTCAGAAGCAAGTTATGGGAAGGGAAATTTGCATAATCTAGCCCAAAGTGTTCGAATGGAACTTCCCCTTTATAGTGCCGTTGTACGTGTTGTACGTCACCGCGCTTTGATCAAGCATTTTTTATCACAATTGCGTGTATGCAAGGCAGGCTTGACAAGAATCACGTCGAGAAAAAACAATGGGCTAGATTCAGGAAGCGCCGCGTATCTTTGTGTGGGCGTAGCGTATTCTATTTACGCTACGCCTCCCCAAATTTTACAGGCAAGTGCTGTATTCACAAAGCACCTGCTCCGTAAGTTGCGGCGGCATAGCGTAAATGTGCCGGCGTAAGTGTGCGTAATTCAAATTAGGCAGGTAGGGGGTGTGTTGTATTGAAATTTACCATGACTTCACGCATGCATCGGCCGTGAACGTATCCCAGTGCGCACGCTCAAAATTACGCCGCAAATACTCGGTTTCGACGTGAACGTAATTTATGGCCAGCATTCACGGACGAGTTAAGCAAAGGACTTAAAACGTGAAAAATATGACGGGGTCTCGACGTCCATACTTAACATTGGCTGCGCCATCTTTTTGATACTTTATCTTTATGCCTGAAAACGCCTTTACGTAAACAGCGTATCTTTACTGCGATGGCCGGGTGTACATTCATGAATAGACGTATCTCGCTGATTTACATATTCTAGGCGTAAATCAGCATACACGCCCCTAGCGGCCAGCGTAAATAGGCAGCTAAGATACGACGGCATAGGAGACTTACACTGGTCGTATTTTAGCAACATTTAAGTGTATCTCACTTTGAGCATACGCTTAAAGATACGATGGCGCAGATTCTGAGTTACGACGGCGTATCTACTGATACACCACCGTAACTCTTTATGAATCTGGCCCTTTGTTTTTTTTCCAAGACATAAAACAGTTGTGTGTACGCGGCATTAGGCACAAGTGGAGCTGTTTTTCTTATAACTCTTACCTACCAAAGTTAGCATTGCAGATTAAGGTATAGTTGTTACAGCTTTAATCACCCCAAATCTAATTGATTGGAAAGAATGTTCACATCTCATTATGCTTTGCACTTCCAGCTTGCATAATAAAGTGATAATAACCACTTCAGCCCTAGAGGATTTGGCTGCCCATTTTTTGCGATTCTGTCTTTAGAACTACTTTAATGTATTAAAGATAGCTAAATATTGAAATATAGTGCAACCTTGCTGTGTGGAAGCAGTGGTCTTTCTGCAGAGATCCAACATGCCCTAAATCTAAGCTATGGCTCTGTAATCAACAATGTTCAGGCTTCCTGTGGATTGGAGAGTTCACATTCTGACTCAGCAGGGGGCATATCAGAGCTCTTTCTGTACATAATGCTGGCAGGAAACAGGCTTTTCCACTCAGATGGTGCCTGCTTTCTAACTGCATACATTTTGTTTTGATGCATGTGGTATATATGCAAAGTTCACCTTTATAGAAAATATGTAAGGTCAATTTACACTGGACCCTATCCCCCTGGTCCTGCTGTACTAGTGTCCTGCGATCCCCCGTAGTCAGACACCAGTCCGGGGATTTAAAATCCCCATGGCTTAACCTCCTATCCGTACCTCTCAGCGTGTATGGATAAGAGACATTCTAATTGTTCAGCACTGTCACATGGACAGGGCAGACCAATCAGAATACTGTAAGCCCATCCTTTCAGCACTGGAGGAAAGGAGACAAAGCCAGGAGGACTTCAAATTCCTGGACCGATGAAGCGTGTCTTGATGCCTGACAGTGGAGGATCGCGGGGCTCAGGTGCAGTGAGAATGGGGGGGGGCTGCGCTGCTATCAATCTATCCAATTAAGAGCCTAGAAGACTGAGCAAAGGAAGAGCACATTCGAAACGCTGGACTTTTCAGGGCTCAGGTAAGTAAAATGGGGGGCTGGGGGGCCAGTGATCATAAGATGTTTTTTTTTACCTTAAAGGGGTTGTAAAGCTTTGTGTGTTTTCACCTTAATGCATTCTATGCATTAACCCCCCTGGCGTTATTCCCGAGTCTGACTCGGGGTTAAATTTTCATGCTCCACAGGCAAGGTTTACTTACCTTGTTCCTGGATCCAGCGTTGCATCCGCGATGTGTGAGCGAGCGGGTCCTCGCTCGATTCACACAGTGTCTCTGTGTGCCGCCGAGCTCCGTTCCCTGCGACGTTACGATGCACGGAAGCGGAGATAGGCGCCAAATAAAAGAAAAAGTAAACAAACACTATACATACAGTTTACTGTAATCTTATAGATTACAGTACTGTATGTAAAAAATACACACACCCCTTGTCCCTTGTGGTCTGACCTGTGCCCTGCATGTCCTTTTATATAATAAAAACTGTTCTTTCTGCCTGGAAACTGTAGATTGTCCATAGCAACCAAAAGTGTCCCTTTATGTCAAAAATGGTTTTAGAGCAGCTAAAAAAACAGCGATAATAAATTATAATCACTTGCAGAATTAAGCGATAGTGATTTGTGGGGAAATTCGTCATAAAAAAAAAAAACAGCGACAATTCTGCAACTGAGGAAATTTCTGTGATTTTGAGTTGATTACATTATTGAATAATTTTTATTATAATTATATTATCATTTGTTATAATTATTTATAATTATTTATTATATTATAATTTATAATTTTATTTAAAAAAAATTTCATACCCGGGATGTCTATTAGACTCTTGTTTGGTCAGATTTAAGTGAGTTATTCCTAAGAATTACAGGCCTACAGTATAAAACGCTAAATTTCCTTGCAAATAATGGTACCGCTTTCAGCACCTAAAATCAGAAAGAATCATACCGCCAGGGAGGTTAAGGTGAAAAAACACCTTGAACTCTCGGGCCCCCCAGCCCCCCATTTTACTTACCTGAGCCACGAAAACGCAAACACAAGCACAATCCCACGATGGTTTCCCCCAGCTTGAGATGACTCTTCATTGGAGATTGATAGCAGCGCAGCCATTGGCTCCTGCAGCTGTCAATCAAAACAAAGACACAATGCACCGGTGGGCGAGGCCGAGTGATACAGTCGGTGGCTATGGCCGCCGACTGTATAACAGGAGTGCGCCCGCAAGCTAACCCCCTTGGGAGAGCACTTCCCAGGACGGGGGTTAGCTGTTGCGGTGGAAGAGCCGAGACAGCCACCGAGGCACCCCAGAAGACCAGGAATGGGGCCACTCTGTGCAAAATTAGCTGCACAGTGGAGGTAAGTATGATATGTTTGTTATTAAAAAGGAAAAACCTTTACAACCCCTTTAATGTATAGGATGCATTAAGGTGAAAAAACATTAACCATTACAACTCCTTTAACTGATGATTCAATCAGGTGTAAAGGTAATTGCTGCAATAATAACCCAAAATACATGTTCATAGAAAACACACTATGCATTCCATTTACAGTAGGTGACAATGGGGAAATTATAAACTCATAACAGAATATATATATATACAGTATATTTACTGTTTGTTTATTTAATATCTCGAGTAAGATATGGTGTGTGTTTGTGTGTGTGTGTGTGTGTGTATATACAGCCTTTTTCCTTTTCTATTACATTTTTATTCTTAGTTCACACACATTTCTGTCCCTAACCACCTTCCAACAAATATACTGACTGCCTCATAAAATGAAAAAGAAGTATATTAACCTTTGTGGCTCTAAGGGAGAGAATAGTGTTGTTGGAAAGATAAGCAGCCTAGGATTCCCTAGGTAACTGGGTTTTATTCTCAAATCTCCTTTGTCCCAAAGGACCAAGCTGTAGTATTTCCATTTGTCTTGGTAATAGCTGTGAATAACTTCCCCTGCAGATTGGTGCCGGCCTGCTTTGTCTCTTTCTCGTGATGTGGGAGTCAGATAAGCTTACAAAGAAATCAGTCTCACTAGACACTGGATGGAGATTAGATGGATGAAAGTCATCCAACTTGATTTTTTGCCTCTTGGATGAAACATCTGTAGCGCACTGACTGAGAAATGGACATCTTGGAAAAGGGTGTACAATTACATGCCTGTTATAACTCTGGGGACTGGAAAACGCAATGCCATATAAACACAACGCACAATTTTTGAGTTGATGGTTTTGACTTTTTTTTTTTATAATCTTTATAGTGTTGGTGTTCAAGAGAAACCACAGTCATGGTCTTTCTATAAACATGATTGTGTTCAGATAAAGGGAGCCTTACTCAGTAGAATAATTTAAAGGTCCATTAAACTGAAATTACCAGTTGGTTTCTCTACAGTTTATGGCTTTTATTCATAAGCGTGAAAAAGGTTTTGATATCCTGACACAACTAAATATATTTAAAATGAAGATGGTATAGGGGATGACACAGCTGACTTCTTGCATGGCGATTACAGAAAAAATGATGGCCAGCTGTAACTTTCAAAGGGGTAGTAAATCACAGTTTTTTTGTAATTTTAATCCTTCAAGGTAAAGCTATAATGTGCTTGTGATGCATTCTAGCACATTATATGAAACTTACCTGAGAAAAAAGCAATTCAGCGGCAAGCTGTCACCGCTAAGAGCCGGTTCACACTAGGGCGACTTGGGATGCGACTTGAAGTCTCCCCAAGTCGTCCCAAGTCGTGTGGTTGAGAAAATCAATGTAAGTGAATAGAGCCATCTTAATACACACTACTGAAGTCGCTCCGACTTCAGAAAAGGTTCCTGTACTACTTCAATCAGATTTCTAGGCGATTTGTACCCATTGATTTCAATGGAAGTCGCCTCAGAAGTCTGATCACTGTCTTAACTGAAGCAACTTTCCAGGAAGATAACATACATTTCTCAGGCAAACCCCTCCCTCCCCCTCCCTCTCCCAGAGCTGATTGTTGTTTAATTGGCCACTGGAATGTCTCCTGTCCTGGAGGCGACTTCAAGTAGTGTTGTAAATCGCCCCAGATCGCCCTGTGGTTCATGCTGAAGTCGTGTTGGAGTTGCCTCTGAAACTCGTCCTTTTCTTCCCACAAATAGAGCTTTCTTTTGATGGTATTTGATCGCCTCTGCGATTTTAATTTTTTGCGCTATATACAAAAATAGAGCAACATTTTTGAAAAAAATCTATATTTTTTACTTTTTGTTATAAGAAAAATCGTCAAACATTTAGGCCAAAATGTATTCAGCCACATGTCTTTAGTAAAAAAATGCAATAAAAAAAAATGATCGCTTAGTGACACTGGCAATAGGGGGTGAAAGGGTTAACTAGGGCGGAGATCAAGGGGTTAAAACTTTGTTAGGGGGGGTACGGGGGCTACCCTGGACCTAACACTAACTGCCTGTCACACTAACTGTCACGCTGACACTAAATGCAGTGATCAGTAAATATATGATCACTGCATTCAGTGACACTGTGACAGGGGGGTGGGGTGGATGATCGGGGGGGGGGGGTTTATGTGCCTATGTGTGTGGTGTCAGTGTAGTGTTGGTGCAGACTCACTTGTGATGTCTTCTCTCCTCAGCGGCGGTTGAAAATACCGCTGAGAGGAGAGATTACATCACTTCCCCCTTCCTGTGTTTACACAGGCAGAGGAAGTGACAAGGTGGGGAGGACGCGCATTGGCTGGGAGCGATCCGGAGGTGGTGGACAAAAACGAACAGCCGACGTATATGTACATGCGGCGGTCCTTAAGGGGTTAAAGTCAGGTTGGTGCTGCCTGTACAGCTTCAGTTTCTTTATTAATGCCCAAAAGGGCTAAAGGGTTTACTGAAGGAATCTGCAATACCATTGCAAGAGATGAGATGCGCAGTAGTCTAAACATGTGCACAACAAAAAATGTTGTATTTTTTTGTTCCGTTTCGTCTCATTCTGTAGATTCATAAAGATTCGTAATTTCGTAAGACTCAAGTTTTCCTATTGAGACCCATTCGTATTTCGTAAGACGCCAGTTTTCCTATTCGGACCTGTTCGTATTTTCGTAACAGTTTTATTTTCGTTTATACTGAATGATTCGTAATTCTGTCTAATTTATTTTCGTTGATTCGAAATTCGTAATTTTGTTAGATAATAATTTTTGTTTAATGGATTTGTAATTTTGTACTTTCGTAAATACATTGCAACACGCGGCTAATCCATATTAAGATATACTTTCTCTTAAGCCCCGTACACACATTCAGACTTTTTGCCAACAAACGTCAAAATTTGTGTTTTCCAAAAAATCCGACCGTGTACGCTCTATCGGACAAATTTTTTTGGTTTCAAAAGTCTGGCCAACTCCCTTCAGACAAAAATCCACGGAAAAGTTTGTTTGAAGTCTGATCGTGTGTACGAGGCTTTACATTGTACAATGTGACTCGGCACAAAAGAGATAAGCTGATTGGCTAAGATATTAAAGTGGAAGTAAACCCTCCTTTTGTTTTCAGCCAAGGAGGCTGCCATCTTAGCCTCTGTTTACTCTGAAACTGCTATGATGCTGCACATGTGATCCTTTATGACACCAGCCATTGGATAGTTTCACAGTTTGGTTGAGAGCACAACACATGTGAACAGCTAGCATTTCCGGCATGCCGGAAATGTTAACTGTTTTTTTAAACGATCAATCGATGGGTTTACTTCCGCTTTAAGTAAGATACATCACTTACTAACTACTGTACACTGCCCAGTGCCCATTTTTACAAACAGACAAAGAAACGGATTTACAAAACACACAAATGAAAATATGAATGAAAATACGAACAGACAAAGGATTTAAAATACAGAATGCAAATCGTTTGTTATAGATGTCGTTTTCGTTCTTTGCTTTTTCGGTGTTTCGTATTTTAGTAAGATTGTCCAATCATACGTTCATATTTTCGCTTTTACGTTATTTGGCTTATTCGTAATTCCATAATTTTCGTATTTTGGTTCTTTTAGCTTTTCGGATGTTCGAATTGATCCAAATGTACGAATACTAACAAATTCGTACAAAAATCCATTTGTTACGAACAGAAACGCACATATCTAGTAGTCACTGGAAAGGGAAACCATAGAAAGTAATAAAGCACTGTCACGTTTTCTAACCTCTTCCAACTCTACTAAGAATTTTTGTTTTTGTCTATGTGTGATGGATAGCAATAAAGTACCTGACAGAGGATTTCATTCTTTGGGATTCACTGTGGTAACAGATAAGATAAGTGGAAGCAGATTTTTTAGTAGATCTATCTTAAATATTAAAAAAAATATATTATTTTAAGGTCTGACCATGTTAAACATTGTGTCACAGATTTGACTTATCTTGCAGTTATTCCTTTAAACCTTCAATGACAATAAATTATTTAATGAAAAATGTGTCATGATTAACGTTAATTTAAAACATAGAGCTGAATAAATAGACATGGCTTTCTAATGCTATGACCTAAAGATCAAATATTGTTATTTACAAAGCACCAGCATATTCTGCAACAAAAATCTACCCTCTCATTTTTTCTTATTTTATTTGAGAAAAATAATTTTCCATTTCTTTGCACATCATTAATCTATCTGCAGAGTCTAATGAATATGTTGCATTGTACAGAGTAAACATACAATATTTCAGAATCAAATGAGCTATTGATCTTGATGCTAAAAGCCTGAGTTTAAAATTCATGGTCAATGTATAATAAAATAAAAGTAAATACGAGGAAACGAAGGCAATAGCTTTGAGTGTTGTGACAAATATGGCAAAACACTTTACATGAGTATTAATGTTTTTCAAAATGACTGTGTCAGAGTTAAATTTGAAATTAGCAGAGTTCCTGTTGTGTTTCCTATTCTCCTTCTGCATATTATGCAAAGTTCTTGGTGAGAACAGAGCAGCAACATCTTATAGAGAGAGTATATTTTTATTCTTTTAAATGGATTTTGGAACATAAACTAACTGTGTAGTTTACATATTAAAAAGTGAGCCTCTTCCCCCAGGTGTTAGTGTGATGTTAAAGCGGAGTTCCACCCACTTTTCGATCTCCATATCACGTGCCTCAGACCTTGCCATACTCACTGCAATGGCCATTTTTTTTGTTTTCCCCACTGTCTTTACCTTGTTTATAAGGCATTCTTCAGCACTTCCTGTGTCCCTGTCCTTGTGTCCCTGACCCCTCCCTCCTGCCAAGTGTCCCCACAGCAAGATGCTTGCTATGGGGGCCCCCGAGCCGAGACACTGCTTGTTGTGTCCATTCAGACATTGAGCTGTGGTTTGGCTCCACCACCTCTCTCTCCTTATTGGCCCACTGATTTTGAGTGACAGCAATTAGCATATGCATTAAAGTGTTATTAAACCCACAACAATAAAATCAGTGGGGCAGATTCACAGACATTTTGCTTAGCGTAGCGTATCAGAAATACACTACGCCGCCGTTTTTTACCTTGCTCTACGTGGAATTCAGGTAGATTTTCTACGGTAAACGACGGCGGCGTAGTGTATTTCTCCCGTCGCAATCCATCTGCGCGAGTAGGGGGCGTGAAACATTTAAATTAGGCGCGTTCCCGCGGCGATCGATCTGCGCATGCTCCGTTCGCAAATTTCCCGCCGTGCATTGCGCGAAATCACGTCGTGACGTCATTCGTTGTTTATGTAGCGTACTTTACGGCCGATCCACATCCCGACGAGTTACGTAAACAAAATAAAAATTTAAATAAATTCGAAGCGGGAACGACGGCCATACTTAACATGGGCTACGTAAAGTTAGAGCAGCAAAAAGCTGCTCTAACATTACGTAGTAAAAAATAGACAAAAACGATTGCGACGCCCGTTCGTATGTTCTTGAATCCCCGTAAAAACACATTTGCATATCCCGACGCACCAAAACGACGCGAACTCCTCCCAGCGGCCGCAAATAGATGGCAGCGTAGATCCGAAGGCTTACGAAGACGTAAGCCTCTCGGATCGAAGCCCGAAGCCGGCGTATCATGGTTTGAGGATTCAAACTAGTGATACGCCGCGCGAAATTTGAAATTACTCCTGTCTAACCCCAGTTAGACAGGCGTAATTGTTTTGTGAATCTGCCCCAGTCTGTATATGCAGTAAAGCATGCTTGTGTGTATTGCTAGAGAGTTGGGAGAGTTTTTTCTGGGAGGGTGCATGTGATCGACACAGGGCCAATCAGCACTGTTCAGACACAGGGTCAGTGGTCATGCAGCCTCATAGGACAGTCAGAGGAGATTGAAAACTCCTCCTACAAACTTTAACCAGTGCTTCGCCAGACAGTAATAAAAATCACAAGGCTGCTATATACTGCTGATGAGGAAAGGTATTTAGCAGTATATATTTACTAAAATAATTGCACTTCCATGTTCTGTGTACTGTGGGAGAGCATATATAGTGAATGTAGGGACCTGAGTTTAGTAACACTAACAGAGTTTCAGATAAAGCCTAACTAGTCATAAAAATGTTTGTTCCACTTCCTAACACCTATACTAACTAACCGGTATACAAAAAAAGTTTATACTTCCCTATTTTCAGCCTGCTTCAGTCCGGTCATGCGATCACGAGTGGCAGTCAGCAGTGACTGCAAGGGAATGGAGAGAGTGGGAGCATTCATGTCAACCATAAGGTCCCATGGTGCATCCGTTGTCTGCGGTCACTCCCCTGAAGCTGGCTGATGCAGGGGAGCCGGATAGTGTCACTGTAACAGAGCGGGCTGAAAATAAATATGTATATGAATATTGTTTACACAGAGGAAGGGAGCATTTTAAGACTAGTTAGGCTTTAGCCAGAATGCTACTTTAAAGTTATGTTCAGAAGAAACTAACATTAGTTTATTTCAGTGTGGCAGAGTAACTGTCCCTTCATGCACCTCACAGGCAATGTCCTGCCATGCCCTCTCATGCTTGTCAGATGCATCATAAAACAAAGGTCTTACCCTCAGTAGCTAGATTAGTTCTTCCATGTCCTTCTCACTTCCTTGTTTTGTGCAGCTTCTAGAGTAGATGTTGCTGAGATGAGGTGTCTTGCTGTCATTGAACAAAACGCATTAAGAACACACCAAAATGGACGTACATGCATTTTTCACATGCATAAAGTACAACTATAGGCAAAACTTTTTTTTGTCTTTTGGGATAGAGCTTGGGAGGGTTGGTGACATCAGATAGACAAGGGCTTAGCAGGGTAAAGTTATGAATGGATGGAATGTCTCAGTCAAATGGCAGGGATTTCTTTAGTCCCTTGGCCTGCTGTAAGAGCCTATTTATGTGTGTGGAGTCAGGTGATAAGGGTTCTGTGCCACCTGGATGGCTGTCTAGGTAGACATGTGTTATGCTGCCTCGGGCTTCTAGGGCGAAAGCCTGAGGCCTATCACAGGGACATCTGGCTGCTAGGCTACCTGAAGCCTATCCAGATGCAGGAGAAGCAGCGCAGGGTTGGGACTGCGGGCATGTAGTCCAATCAAGAGTAACAGTACCGCCAGATGGGGAACCAGTTGTGGAAGGAGGTAGAGGGGAAGGTGTCGCCACTAAGGAATCATCCACCTTGTTACCGGAGACCACTGTGAGTAAGTTGGAGCCAGTACCAGAGCAACTGGGAACCAATGGGGGACAGTGAAGAAGTGGGAAAACTTCAGCAAGTGCCAAGCCAGGGACCCAGTGGGACAGCAAAGGTGATGCTTGATGAGCATCAGTGAGTGCTAAGCCAGGGACTTAGTGGGTCAGCAGGGGTGACGGTTGAAGAGTATCTGTGAGTGTCAAGCTAGGGATTCAGCAGGGAAGCAGGGGCAACGCTTGAGGAAGGTACTGAGTAATGGAAGTGGAAGAGCTCAAGGGATCCAGTGGCGATTGGGTCTGAGAGTCTAGCGAGAGACTGGGAGCTCAGTGAGTGAAGACCTACAGTGAGCGACTGTAGCGTGCAAGGAGAACTATTCTGTATTACAAATAGTTAAGTATAATTATCGTTCGTGACTGTTACAAGATTTGTTGCCATGGGAGACAGCAGTCCTACCTATATATAAGTGGTGTCCGGCTGGAGGCCTTCCACTGTATAGCTGTCTACCTATAGAAGTCTCAAAGTTTGCCAATTGTCATTGCATCTACTTAAGGGTGTCTTGGCCCTAACCCTCTCTCCCACAGTTCTTGTTCAAGAGATAATAAATCTCTTTGCATTCAAAAAGTGCCTGGTGCCCATCACTTAAGCTTGTATTACACCCACCATGCCTTGTAATCCACTCTACATAGAAGGATGTCAGCAATCCCTGACTCTGGAGGTCAACATTAGGCTTCTAGAGGTCCTGGACCTCGCTAAATATGGTCTCTATCTTACTTTTTCATTTGATCACGTATATTGTTTTATTGCACAGATTGCACTTTATTTGCTTAGCGCTAATAAATGGTAATAATAATGGTTTGAATGGCGTTTACATATGTGGGTGGGATTTACGTGTGCGTTTGCTTCTTTATTTATGTAGTAGAAATCATTATACATTCATAAATGTTGTGAATTTCAGCACAGGAGTTTACTGAATACCATGGGATTCATTCACAATGCAATAATGGTAGCACAATTGAAAATGTACTTGTCATAAGTGCATGGTGGTCACATTTCCGTGTAGGGCTTTCACAAAAGAGCTTCCACTTGTATGAGAGCACTGTGTACAACAAGCCTATAAAAACACATTAAGGCCTGGTTCACACTTATGCATTTTTTAGTACTTTTTCAGTTTCACAGAAACACACTACAGTCCATTTACCATGATTTCCTATGGATGTAGTTCACATCTGTGCATTTTATGGAAAGGGGCCAGGGATTTTTTTTCTGGTTTTTGGTTCCACAGAGTTCAATGGATCAAAAATGTGTATTGAAAAACACAAAATGCACCCGGAATATGCAAACTTCAACCTGCATAGGTGTGAATCAGGCCTTAGTAATCTATCTGTAAGCTTTGAACAGCTTTTGCCTGGGAGCAGATTAACCACTTGAGGCCCCGCTCATCGTCAATTGACGGCAGCTTAGGGAATCTGAATATCCAAGCTGCCGTCAATTGATGGCATAGTTTTCTCTGGCCACTGGGGGGCGCGCGTGCACCCGGCGTGTCCCCGAGATGCCGATGCGCGTGCCTGGCGGTCGCGATGTCCGCCAGGTACCCGCTGATCGGCAGTTTTAGAGCAGGGACGTGGAGCTCTGTGTGTAAACACAGAGCTCCACGTCCTGTCAGTGAGAGGAGACAGATGCTGTTTCTCTTGTACATAGGGAGACAGCATCGGTCACCTCCCCCAGTCACCCCCCTCCCCCCACACAGTTAGAACACACCCAGGACTCACATTTAACCCCTTCCTCACCCCTGTTAACCCCTTCACTGCCAGTCACATTTATACAGTAATTAGTGCGTTTTTATAGCACTGATCGCTGTATAAATGTGAATGGTCCCAAAAATGTGTCAAAAGTGTCCGATGTGTCCGTCGCAATATCGCAGTCCTGACAAAATTCGCAGATCGCCGTATTACTAGTGAAAAAAAAAAATTGTCAGAATTCTATCCCTTATTTCCTAGCCACTATAACCTTTGCACAAACCAATTACTATACGCTTATTGCGATTGTTTTTTTTACCAAAAATATGTAGAATACATATCGGCCTAAACTGAGAAAATTTTTTTTTTTTTTTTCAAAATTGGATTTTTATTATAGCAAAAAGTAAAAAATACTCTGTGTTTTTTTTCAAAATTGTCGCTCTTTTTTGTTTATAGCGCAAAAAAAAAAAAACGCAGAGGCGATCAAATACCACCAAAAGAAAGCTCTATTTGTGGGGAAAAAAAGGACGTCAATTTTGTTTGTAAGGCACGTCGCACGATTGCGCAATTTTAATTTAAAGCGACGCAGTGCTGAAAGCTGAAATTTCGCCTGGGCAGTGCTGAAAGCTGAAATTTCGCCTGGGCAGGAATAAGGAGTATATGTGCCCAGTAAGCAAGTGGTTAATTAAAGTGACATTCAACAATATCAAATCAATTCTAAACATCCCAAAAATAGGGCTGCTGGTTTCCTTTAAGGACTTCAAAAATAGCTTGAAGCTTTCTCAAATCTTTTCAAATAATTTGCTACGGCATGGTTCACACCTATGCATTTTTTTGTGCATTTTCAGTTTTGCAGAAACACACTACAGTCCTTTTAACATTCCTATGGATGTAGTTCAGGGTATGTTTTTTTTCTGGTTTTTGGTTTCACAGACTTCAATGGTTTGAAGATGTGTATTAAAAAACGCAAAATGCACCTGCAATATGCAAAATGCAACCTGTATAAGTGTGAATCAGGCCTTATACAAGCAGAGGCCCATGTGTTTAGGCTAGATTCACACCTATGCAGTTTTAGTGCTTTTTGCATTTTGCAGATTTGCACTACAGTCCATTAAACATGGCTTCCCATGGAACACGTTCTATAGAGCAAATCTGCAAAAAGCACTAAAATGCATAGGTGTGAATCCAGCCTTATGGCCTAACAGACCGAAGAAAGTTTGTCTTATGCCGCGTACACACGCTTGGTTTGGTCCGGTGAAACTGGCCTTAAGGCCAGTTTCACCGGTCCAAACCGAGCGTGTGTACGACCCGATGGACAGTCGGTGTATGGACCGATGGACGCCTGACCATCGGACCAAACCGATGGTTAGTACGCAAAAGCATCGGACCAAAAACCTGCGCATGCTCAGAATCGAGTCGACGCATTCTTGCAAGCATTGAACTTTTTTCAGCACGTCGTTGTGTTCTACGTCACCGCGTTCTGACCCGATCGGATTTTGGACTGATGGTGTGTACGCACATCAGACCATCAGACCACTTCAGCGGTGAACCGATGAAAACGGTCCGTTGGACCATTCTTCATCGGGCTGGACCGATCGTGTGTACGCGGCATTAAATGTGCTTGATTCTGTAAGAAAGAAAATTCTTGGCGTTCATGCTAACTGACAAAGTGCAGCAAGCCAGATTAATCAAATAAGTATAAGCTAAATTCAGACCTCAGGGACTGCAAATGGATTTAAGTATACTAATGTTACTTACTCAAAGAATGCTTTGAGCTCCATTGGCAACCATACCAATTCATCTTACTGACAAGTCACATGGGAATAACATTCGAATAGTTTTACTAAAGAGGTTGGGTTCTATCAGCACAGCAATTAATCACTTTAATTTGAGTAAATATTTCCATTTTATATGTACATTTACTAATTTAATACATATAACATGCAATAGGTTGGGTTGCCACCTGAATCAATTTTCCAAAACCCGCAAGGCTTTTGATCAGTCAAGGTGCTTCTGTGGCTAAACACAAGGGTTTGTTGATGCTAATTAGCTTGCTGGATAAGGGAAGGTGGTTAACTGGAAACAATCCACTAATGCTACGTACGCACGATCCGAATATTGCACGAAAAATTTTGTCCGAGGAAGAATCTCCCGACAATAGGATCGTTAGTACAGGTCTTCCGTGAGCCGATCATGACAGTTCATCTGATATTATTTTATCGATACCAGATAGTACAATTGTCGTTTGGTCAATACAGTTGTCATCCAAAAATACAACACAAATACATTACAACACATGACATCACTTCCGATTTTTTTTTCTGTCGTACGAGAATTTTCGTGACTTTAGCAACCTATTCAATGTCTACTTGCGACTAGTAAACGGAAAAAGTCGGATGATCTGTCGTCCGATTTTCGGATCGTGTGTACGTGGCATTAGTTGCAAAGTTACCAGAAGAAATCTTGAGTTTAGTGTAACAGTCAAGCAGCTATTTATTAAGCAGGCCTTACATGTGGCCATTTACAGAGAATTGAAAACACAACCAAAAGCGTTCAAAAGCCTGAAACCATGCACTTTACCACCCACAAGGTTGATTGACTACCCTAATTCAGTTGATCAAACTGAGCAGTAAATTGTTGAGTGCAGATTATTGAGAAAAAATGATCAGAACTAAAAATAACAACTGCAGTTTCATTGAAAGGGATAGGATATTTCACCCTAGTTTTGATCAAGGCAATTTCAATACAATACAAATTCCTTGTAGTTTCTCAAAACCACCATTTTATGTCTGCAACTGCTTAGCGATGTTGACAAAAAATCTGAAGCACAATTGCTTAAAATTCCACGTGTATGGCCAGCTTTAAAGTGTTTGTTACTCCAAAATGTAATATTGAATATGTGTGGTTAGGTGTGCTGTATACAGTATAGAAGATTCTGGTAAATCTAGCCTTTTCTTCTTTTATTTTTACATTGAGAGGCAAATACCTAGTGGTTCTGGCATCCCCCCTCCTTTCTGATCACATTGCACTGATTAGACTGCTCTGATGACATTGCTCTGATGACATTGCACTGATGAGACCACCCTGATGAGACTGCTTTGATGACATTGCACTGATGAGACTGCTCTGATGACATTGCACTGATGAGACTGCTCTGATCAGATTGCACTGATGAGACCGCCCTGATGAGACTGCTCTGATGACATTGCACTGATGAGACCACTCTGATGACATTGCAATGATGAGACCGCACTTGTGACATTGCACTGGTGGGACCGCTCTGATGATATTGCACTGATGAGACTGCTCTGATCACATTGCACTGATGAGACTGCTCTGATGGTGAAGGAGGGCTTTAAAGACTCTATTTAACCACACCCCCTTTAAGACAAGCACTTTTTTACAGCACTGTACATAGCATATATTGTTTATATATATATACATATATATATATATATATATATATATATATATATATATATATATAAATATATATATACCTTTATATAGATATAGATATATAAATATATTTACACACACAAAAAAAAATGGCAGAGACAAAATTCTACAGACACCTTCCAATTACCAAGTGTGAATCGTACTGCTAACCGGGAAGAGCATTTCGTTCTTATTAATTGGTACAACAGTAAGATAAAAATTTAATGAGATCCCTATAGTATAATTGTGTCTGAAAAAAACAAGATGACTTTCAAATAAGACTCCCTTATACATATAAGTATAAATCTATCTATATTTATATAATTTATATAGATATTTATATATATATCTACAGAGACATCCTCATCACCTGTAGACAGTCTGTTGCTTAGTCTCATTAAAATATGCCCAAGCAAACAAGGGTATGGACAATGCCTATGTCTGTCAGCATTATTTTGA
This sequence comes from Rana kukunoris, assembly GCA_029574335.1. Lineage (NCBI taxonomy): Eukaryota > Metazoa > Chordata > Amphibia > Anura > Ranidae > Rana > Rana kukunoris. The sequence goes on from CM056051.1 coordinate 81,997,427, forward strand.
TGAATACAAAGCCAATAAATACACATTTTAAATAGAGATCCCATTAAGCTGGATAATTTATTGAGGGATTACTACTAGTATAACAACAAACGCTCCAAATTACATGCCGCTGATCTTCTTGGCAGCTGATGTGGTACTTGTGGTTCCACAGATCAGCAACAATGTTATTCTGTCATTCGTAGTTCGACAAACTTACAAGGCTGTTGTGTCACTTGTAGTTCTACAAGAGTATGGTATAGTCTGCTCTCCTTTCTGCGCAGGATTGAATGATATAGGCACTCTTGCATCTCATCTGCCTCCAGGGCCGGCGCTGCCACTAGGCGGACTAGGCGACCGCCTAGGACACACTGCCTCTAAGGGCGCCCGGCCGCTGGTTATTCCCTCACTGTCCTCTCACTGTCCTCTCCTCCACAGAGCTTGCTCCGTGACACGCCGCTACCGACAGTATAGGGATGCGCGCACGCGATCGCGCGCATTCCCTATTCAAATGACTGCATGTCATATGACATGCAGTCAGGATATTGGAGTCCTCCGCCCGCCGTCATTTGACGGTGGGCGGTGGACAAGTGGTTAAAATTATCTAAAAAAAAAAAAAAAAACGATAGAAAGAAACGATCATCTGTGGGGAAATCCATCGGTTAAAAATCAACGCATGCTCAGAATCAAGTCGACGCATGCTCAGAAGCATTGGACTTCATTTTTCTCAGCACGTCGTTGTGTTTTACGTCACCGCGTTCTGACACGATCGGTTTTTTAACTGATGGTGTGTAGGCAAGACTGATAAAAGTCAGCTTCATCCGATATCTGATGAAAAAATCCATCGGTCCGTTTTCATCGGATGAACCGATCGTGTGTACAGGGCATCAGACTCTGCATCTTAGCCCTTTGTAGGGCTCACACCTCCATTAAAGTGCAGATCGCCCAGAAGGTGCATAATCTCTTTAACTCAAACAGCACATATGTTATTTGAAAATCAAAATTCATTAGAGATTGTTAGAATAACTGCCATTAATGAAATAAATAGCATGTTTTCTGAAATAATAACTGAGATAAGAGCTGTGAAGTCTGTAGTCAGAGCATACTCTTGTTAGTCATTATTAATATTTAATCTTTTCTTTAATTTAAAGATGGTTAAAGAGTCAGTAGCTACAAATACTGTAGCTGACTTTTAATATTAGGGCACTTACCTGTCCAGGGAGCCTGCAATTTCAGCACCCCAGCCGATCTTCGAATCGGCTCCCAGGTGCTGCTGCCAACATGGCTTTACAGCTGGTTAGCTACCAAACATGCGTGAAGTGTGCTGTGCTTTCTATTTGGCCCGGCGGTGGGGGAAGATGGAGGGGGGCGAACTTCCGGGAGATCCGGCCGCGCCCCATCTCCAGAAGTAGGGAAGGGGGCCTGTCAAAAACAAGTGCCGGTTTCCCCCTCAAAATGTAGCACCGGAGGGGGGGGCGTATACGCAGAAGTTCCACTTTTGTGTCAAACTCTGCTTTAAGCTCTGTGTTAAGTAAAAAAAAAGCCCTAAAACAACCCCCTAGATCAAACTCCACTTACCTTACCACTAATGGTTGTGCCTTTCTGAGCCAATATTTCAGATCAATATTTGCTTTCATAGGAGCATTCACATTTATACAGCCAACAGTGCTATAAATATGCACTGATCACTGTATAAATGTGACTGGCAGGGAAAGGGTTAACACTAGGGGCAAGGAAGGGGTTAAATTTGTACCCTGTGAGTGATTCTTACTATGGGGGGAGGGGACTGACTGGGGGGAGTTGATCGATGCTGTGTCCGTATGTACAAGGGACCAGCATCGGTCTCCTCTCCCTGACAGGACGTTTACACACAGAGATCCATGTCCCTGCTCTGTCACTGCCGATTGCCGGTACCTGACGGACATCGCGGTCGCCAGGCACGCGCATCAGTATCTAGGTGACTCAAATGGGATGGGTTTGAGGGACAAACAATTGCCCATAATTAGAGAAATGATGGCTATGAGAGGGGCAGTATGGTTATAAAAGCTCAGACAGATTTTGAGGTGCCAATCTATACAGACCCTTAAATTTTGACCTGTTAAAATACAAATAGCTAAGATGTTCCCCGAGAATTACAGTCACAGAGTTAATGTTAATTTCCATTTTGTATGTAACAATGTATGAAAAGTTTAAATGCCCAGTCAGGTTATTAGTCAAGTCAGGGTCCCTGCAAGGAAGATTCACCTCTTTCTGTTTGTTAGGTGGCCCTTGTGACAAGGACAGATAGTCCAACATTTTAAAGTTGTCGTGAAAATTAGAGCTAAAGGTGAATCATCCATTGTGGCCACCTGTTCTGGTGACAAGTGTCTAAGAGAGCATCTCCCCTTTGTTTGGAGAGATTTCTTCTCACTTCCTGTTGTGTCTCTGTGTCTAAAGAAGAAACTTTTCAGTTTTGATTTAAAAAAAAGAAAGCCCTGCCCCACATTTTCCAGCCCTCTCCAACATTTTACAGTTGTCAATGAAAATAATAGGTAAAGGGAAATTATTCACTGAGCATATATCCTTAAATTGGAGAGATAATCCTCTCACTTCCTGTTGTGTCTCTGGGGCACACAGTGAAGAAATCAACCGACCACAAACAATAAAAAAAAATTGTGGGGCTTTAACCAATCCCTACTGTAACCCTACTGTTTTGGCTTTAGATATACTTTAACCATCTTTTTTTGTGAATTTAAAGACCAACTCCAGTCAAACGTTTTATTTATTTTTGAACAATGCAGGGAAGGGTTAGAACAGCAATGAAGTTTTTATTTTTATTGGTGTCTCCTATTTGGGGAGATTTACCCTCATTTAGAAATCTCTCCAACAGTGACACAGACAAAACATATTTTTGAAGGTAGAGAAGGGTTATGCCGCGTACACACGATCGGTTCGTCTGATGAAAACGGTCTGATGGACCATTTTCATCAGACGAACCAATCGTGTGTGGCCCCATCAGTTTTTTTCCCATTGTAGAACCTGTTTTAAAATGATCTGATGGTTAAAAAAACGATAGAAAAAAAGATCGTCTGTGGGGAAATCCATCGGTTAAAAAACGCATGCTCAGAATCAATTGGACGCATGCTCAGAAGCATTGAACTTTTTTCTCAGCACGTTGTTGAGTTTTACGTCACCGCGTTCTGACACGATAGTTTTTTTAACTGATGGAGTGTAGGCAAGACTGATGAAAGTTAGCTTTGTCGGATATCTGATGAAAAAATCCATTAGACCGCTTTCATCGGATGAACCGATCGTGTGTACAAGGCATTAGAGTGTCTGACAATGTTTTAGTGCTGTCTTTACCTTCCCGTCTCACCAACGTCCTTCTTGTGTGGCTGTCACAAGGACAGGATACAGAAATTAAAATTGATAGAGCATTTAGCTCTTCCCTACTCTAAAACTATAGAAAGAAAAACTTTTGGCTGGAGTAAAACCAATCAATGTAATTATATACCACTTATAACAGTATATAGTTACATACATAACAATATAAATGCCTAGCTTCATTATCAAGCTATTCACTAGATAGCTATGAGTAAATGCATCAACATTTTACAAAGCCTATTATTTAAATTCACAATATGGTTTTCGGCTTTATGATGCTTTGTATGTCATCTCTTTTTATTCCTATTTTACATGTTGGTTTGCATCCCTTTTTTACATTAAAATGCAGATGTCAATGGCTGTGTGCTGCACACCAATGAGCACAGATACATGAAGATGGACTTCAAATTAGATCAAAAGTGTAGCATGTTAATAAACCCTTAGAGCGATGTGAATCTGCAGGTAATTCGACTGTCCTGTTCATGAAGGGCATCAAGGGAGTTTATGTCTCTGCTGCTGTTTCCATAGCAATTAGGATCAGATTAGTGTTTGGTTCACAGTCAGTAAGCGAGGGAGACAGAGCCATGTTGCCACGCTCATTGCACAGAGAATCAGGCCTTATGTTAGGAAAATGCTCTAAATCCACTTAAACTGTAGCTGCTAGGGCTGTTCTCTCCGAATATGTGTCTTATTTTCTTCAGGGACAGTGAAATTACAAGTGCTTTATTACTCACTCTAGAAGAAGCGCACACCGTACCATAAAATGAAAGCTACAGTAAGTTCAAGGAAATTTGCTTTGCAGTGGGACTCTGCAAATTATTTCCAAGAGACAAGTGGGAAAAGGAAGATAATACAGCCACAATTGCATTGTGTAACCTGCACTTATACAAGTGTTCTATATATAAAGATATCAGATCTGTGATCCAGAAAAATTCAGAAGTTCTGGAAATCAGGAAGACAAACAAAAAAGTATACCTCATTTGCTTTACATATGTCGAAGACGTAGACATCCATATTCACAATTTAAACCTTTTTAATTCCGCGTACACACAGTCGTTTTTTGTGATGAAAAAAATACATTTTAAAAAACGTAATTTAAAATGATCGTGTGTGGGCAAAACGTTATTTTATGTCTTCTGAAAAAGACCAAAAAAAAATTCGAACATGCTTGAATTTTTGGTGTCGTTTTTCAAAATGTCGTTTTCTGTGTCATTTAAAATGATTGTGTGTGCAAATGACATTTAAAACTTAGTTTTTAAACCCGTGCATGCTCAGAAGCAAGTTATGAGAAGGGAGCTTCAATGGAACAGAGTGCCGTCGAACGTGGTATATGTAACTGCGCTTTGCAAGAGCATTTTCAGAAAATGATGGTGTGTAGGCAACGTCGTTTTTTAAAATGAAGTTTGAAAAACGTTGTTTTGTTTCGTGAGATAAAACCACGTTTTTTTTCATCACAAAAAGTGATCGTGTGTACGTGGCATTAGGGTGTGTTTTACTAAGTGGAATGAACAAAAAAATATGGCTGCAAAAATTGTAGTTCTTAGATATGTTACTTCAAAGTAGTTTGAGTTTAAGTTTGGAAATCTTTACATAGTCCTATTGGTCCAGCTTGGAATAAATATAATTATGTATGTTCCATATCTGTGGGGTCTTGGTGGAAGCTGGAAATCATTGTAGTAGGTACCACTACTATAGTGATTGCTGCTAGCTTTTGGGTCCCAAACCGAGAAGCCATGTGCTGCTGCTGGCCGTGTGTGGACTTCTCCATCCCTCTCTGCACACCCCGCTTGAGCGGTAATAAGGTGGTCAGCATACAGACGGAGATGAATGCAACTGGCTTCTATCCCCTGTCTCCCTGAAGCTGATAGGAACAGGATCTATGTAAAATCCTCTACTTGTTCTTCCACCCCCCCCCCAGGCAGTAGTGAAGAGCCAATCAGAAGACTGGGGAGTTAGAGCCAATGAGAAAACGGTTTTCTGTGCAGCAGAGCATCATGGGAGATGTAGTCTTAAAGGAGCACTGTAGAATGGAAATAAATGGCTGTAAGAACGACAGAAGCCCAAATGAACACAAAGGAGGAGAGACACAGGACTGTTTTCTTGGGCAAATCTAGCAACTGAGAGGTCTTGGCTGGGAGAAAACCTGAGCTTCATGGACGTGTTGTCTTTGCTGAGCCTGTACAGAGACTGAGTGCTCTTGCTGTGTGCACCAAAGCCTGAGGACTGAGTCGCAAAGGGATTGCTTGCTGTGCCTTGGGACCAGAGTTAGGCGTCCCACTGCCATGAGTGCCTAAACAAGAGCTAGTGAGACTGGTGAGCCTTGTAAGGTTCTCAACAGAGACTGAGCATTGCAGGACCTGTCTTCAGAGTACTGAAGGATGCCAAGTGATCTGGATTGGATGTCTGTGACACAGTTAATGCAGGAGAGATTCTCCCTTGTTTAGCATCCTCCTAGCCTTCTGCTGCACACTCTTAAAGCGACAGCTACACTTGCACTCCCTACAGAATTTCTCGCTGTTAATGGGCCAATGTGGACAATTAGACGCCAGGTACTTTCAGACACCTTCAGGGGTACCCCTTAGTCAGGAATGCATATACCCAGCCACTATGAGGGTTGTATGTACAGTATAGTGTGGGCACAAGGACTTTCAACTTCTTCAATTAGTTGACATAAACACTTTAACCCTGTTGCACCAGTTAGATATTTTTCGAACATTACTATGGTTAGGTTTACTGCTAGTTTATAGATTTACATTGTTTATTTACACTTTTAAATGCACTCTTCCACCATTGCTGTTGTGATTCAACTGTAGAACATTTACAGGAAAATCTTTCGAAAGGTCAAATGCCTTTTCTAACATTATTCACAGGAGCAGGTCTCCCTACTTGATGATTAAATTCAGCACAAGTGTTTATTCACTGTATTCATAATGGAGTTTTCTTGATATATTACTCTTCAGTTCTCTTATGGAGGCAGAATTCACTGGAAAAAAATCCCTAAGGCAGTGAATGTTTAGCGGACACAATTGCCATGTAGGGTTTCATCAGCAAATCTCCAGAGAGGTCCTTTCTCTTTTAAAGAGACCAACTTAAAAATCATCTAGAATTTTAAATGTTGACTTGCAGTGTTGTAACTTTCCACTTTCAACGTGCCCCTTTAAACTTCCCAGAAAATTTGACAACTCCAAGATAAGATAATTCTCTAGCACAGATCCCTTTTTTACAAACCATAACACCCTCTTCTGGGATATATCCAATTACTCTCTGTGCTGGCCTAGCTCCTACATTCTTCTCTCTACCTTTATGTAGCTGCTGGGGAAGCAGTGAAGGGTAATACTAGAGATTTTCACTTGACAAACAGCACTGAGGCCCCTTTCACACTGGGACGGGAGCCGCAGTGGCGGCATAGCGCCGCTAAAAACAGCAGCACTATTTTTAGCGCTGTACCGCCTGAAAAACTCCTCAGTGTGAAAGGGGTCTAAGTCTGATGGAGCTGCTTTAATTGCATTCAAGTTGGCAGTACCCAGCAGCAGTATTAGGCTTTTTGGATGTCTACAAAAGGGAAGCGTTTGCAGGTAAGTTACATGCGTTAAATATGTTAAGTGCTCATATGATATCATAGTAAGTTTGTTATTGACATGAATGATCTGGCAACAGGAACTCAACTAGCCCAACACCTAAGTGCCTCTCAAAATGGCTGGGCAGAGTTCTATCACACAGGTCACTAGAGCAGAGTGAGGATCTCTCTGGATTTTTTCTGATTTGTGGCACCTACAAACACCCATTTATGAATCTAATAATACCATTGGAAAATGGGCCTCAAGATTTTCAGTTGCTACATATTTCATTGCATGTAGTTATTGTATGGCAGTACACCATACTGTTTAATTTGATCATACCAAATATCGGTCTAACCTGACGCAAATCCATCCAGTGGTGGGGCAAGGTACCCCCGCACCAAAGCCAAGGTGCTTTTACCTCCCACCACCCAGAAATTACTGTAGATAAATGGAACTTGCACATCCAAATTGAATTGTAAAAAGAAAACAAAAAGAGCCACACAACCAAATGTCCATAAAAATCCAGATTAATTCCACATTAATCCCCATACCAAGTTAAGACATCTTTTAAATTTGACCAATGTTTTTCCAGCAGTGCATCAAGTCACACTACTACAAAAAATTAGCACTCACAGCCAATCCAGTGATCTCTCAATTAATAAAGGGCAATAGCCATGCACACCTCCAAATCGATCATACCATTCCTTAGAAACCCTAGTAGATCTTCCCATATATCATCCTTTCATCTTTTAAAAGCTCCAGGAACACCACAACATCAGACTACCAGTGGCTTCCTGAAGACGTGATTGGCGAAACTAGTTGAGGCTGATCACATGCCGTCACTTCCGGGTCCAGTCTGACGTCACATCTGGATTGAACTTCCGGTGTGTGGAACGCAGGCCGGTTCCTAGTCTGAGACCCGGCTGTGCAAGTTCCTGACAAGGCTGTTTATATTGGTGTCAATGCTGGGCACGTTTAAAAGTAAGTGGAATACTTCTTATACTTTTTATCTAAAAAATATGTAATAAAATACTATAGTTTAAAGTTCTTTAGTGGTCTGGTGTTGTGGTGTTCCGGGATACATATGTGTATGTATTTGAAGAAAAAGGCCTTTTTTTATTTTTATAGAAATTTTTAATAAAGCTATTATAGTGACTTTCATTCATGATGACAGCTCAGTCCTGTAAATTACACAGGTAGAGCATCTCTCTCTGTGTAATCAGCAGAGTTGTGCTTGTAAGTGTGACAACCATTCAATGTGCTCTACTTATCGGAAACACACAGAGTTTTGATAAAGTGCTGCAGAGTTTTCAACTGAAACTGTATTTTTTTTAACTAAAAGACAAAAATGTAAGGACACCCAAAAATGTGTGCAGATACAGTATATAACCAGCATTACATTTCATTGCTGTAATTTTTATCAAACTATGTACAATATCACTCAAACATTTGTAACATTTATTTAGCAATTCCACAACAGATTGAAATTTGAACATTTTCATTGGTACTTTAAATTGCTTTTTTGGAAGTTGTAAGAATAGGATCATGTGAATTCTATACATGTCAGCTAGGCATTCTTGTTTTTTATAGCAACAAGTAAAACTAAAATGTTTTTTATACATTAAAGGGTCACTAAAGGATTTTTTTTTTTGCTAAAATGACTGTTTACAGGGTATAGAGACATAATAGTTAACTGATTCCTTTTAAAAATGATTAAAAATAGATAAAAATCAAACATATAATGTGCCTGCAGTTTAGTTTAATTTTTAAACTGGTTTCATGTTTCTGTGAAGTAAAGAGACACACAGAACAAAAACAAACAAATACAGGGCAGTGTTTTGCTTTTAAAATGAATCTGATTGGTTCTGAGGAGTTTTAGACACAGTAATGACAGCTTGGACCACAGTAAAAAGCTGCCATGAGATTTTTCATAAGGAGCCAGACAAGCAGGAAGTGTGGAGATCAGAGCAGAATTACAGCAACTTCGATAGCAAAAACGAACAATGAGGACATGAAACCGGACTGCAGTAAGGTAAAGGAAGCTATTTATCTAAAAAAAAAAATGATTCCTTTAGTGATCCTTTAAGAAACCTAAATCGGGTTTGCTTTAATAGTTACTTCACCAAAAGTTGGAAAAAAATTACTGAAGGTCCGCTTTATGCACAAATAACTCCGCCTCTGCGGTTCCCTCTGCCCTTTATGCACAGATTTGCTGGCACTTTATCTCCTCTTCTAGGTTTTCCAGAAATATTTTAGAAAATATATCACGAGCTGTAACATTCTGCAATCTGACCTCCTCCACCTCTAATAGAATCTCTGTGACTCATTAAAGGAAATCTATAGTCATACCATACAATTTCACTTTATAACATCAGCATTGTAATATCAATACAAGCAATAGTTATACCTGTCTGCTGGCCATCTCTTTCCACAACTACCTGAAATCCCTGCATGTTTGGCAGCTTTTCCTCTGCTGTTTATTTTCAATTTATAAGGACTACATATCCCATGGTACCCTGCTGCCTGCAAGCAGTAATTCCTGTACTGACTCCACCTCCTGAATCTCCTCCTCCCAGCACCTCTGTAGTTCAGAAGGCAGGATTTGTGAAATATGTAACACAGCATTGCCTTCTCACAGGGCACAATAAATATATGTCACAGAATTCAAGGAACTGTACTGTATGTGTACGATCACTATGATTATTGGGGGTAGAATTGAAATGATTTAAATACAATGTAGAAATTAATATATGTTTTTAAATTGTGATCATAGATACACTGCTGGTCGCAGGTCCCCACTGGGGTTGCAAAATATCCTTTAGAGAGAGTGGGGTTAATTTACTAATGCCAGATAGACTGTACACTTTGCAAGTGCAATTGCTCCAGAGATTAGTAAATGAGGCAACGTTTTTCTTTGCAAAGATGACCCAATGACAAACAATGAAATAAAAAGAAGAAATATTTTTTGATTGCACATGATTGGAAGATGGAAGTCAGCAATTCTTCCCCTCATTTACTAAACTCTGAAGCAAATGCCTTTGTAGAGTACAACTGCACTTTCAAAGTGCACAGCCTATTTTCCTTTAGTAATTCAACCCTGTATGTAAAAAAAAATACCCCTTTCCTCCTGTCCATGAAAGTCCCTGGATGGGGGAAACTGTCACAAAAAATTACAGCTTAGCGAGTAAATGCAGATTGCGCATGTGTTGTTCTGCAGCCAGCCGATACCATATCAGCCCAGCTTGGAATGCTTAATGCATAGCGTGATATCTGATGACATTCAATGATTTGGAAGTGTTTTTAAAAACCCAAGTGCCTGACATTTTCACATCACCAATTGCAGCCCAAAGTGCAGTGCTTACAGTACCAAATACACAATAGCACACGCTGGCTGAGCTCCACGGAAGGGAAAGATTATACGATGCAACCTGTATGTGTCTTTACTCTTCCACTAAGAAGGTAAAGAGCAGAGCACCTTGCAGCTAGAATTCCTTTAACCTTTAGATGGCCACAACAAGCATGCCTCTCATTTCTCTCTCATTTCTCTTCTGAATATTATGTTCTTTCTGTGTCATAGAGCTATCACTCCTCTCTACTTCTAATACGCTTATTTATGGCATTTTCCCCGGAGAAAGGTCTACAGAGACACACAGATGGTGCCCTAAGAGTATGGAGTCTATGTGCATTACGTCTATAACAGGTCTGCTATTTTTCTTTCAGTTTTGATTTTCAGTGTGACTGGAGTGCTCCTCTCATGCACTTGTACTGCTCCCCTCATAGTGCTCCTCTCATGCACTTGTACTGCTCCCCTCATAGTGCTCCTCTCATGCACTTGTACTGCTCCCCTCATAGTGCTCCTCTCATGCACTTGTACTGCTCCCCTCATAGTGCTCCTCTCATGCACTTTCACTCCTCCCCTCATAGTGCTCCTCTCATGCACTTTTACTGCTCCCCTCATAGTTCTCCTCTCATGCACTTTCACTCCTCCCCTCATAGTGCTCCTCTCATGCACTTGTACTGCTCCCCTCATAGTGCTCCTCTCATGCACTTTCACTCCTCCCCTCATAGTGCTCCTCTCATGCACTTTCACTCCTCCCCTCATAGTGCTCCTCTCATGCACTTTCACTCCTCCCCTCATAGTGCTCCTCTCATGCACTTTCACTCCTCCCCTCATAGTGCTCCTCTCATGCACTTTTACTGCTCCCCTCATAGTTCTCCTCTCATGCACTTTCACTCCTCCCCTCATAGTGCTCCTCTCATGCACTTTTACTGCTCCCCTCACAGTGCTCCTCTCATGCACTTCTACTGCTACCCTCATAGTGGTCATCTCATGCACTTTTACTGCTCTGCTCATAGTGCACCTCTCATACACTTTTACTGCTCCCCTTATATTGCTCCTCTCATGCACTTTTACTGCTCCCCTCATAGTGCTCCTCCCATGCACTTTTACTGCTCCCCTCATAGTGCTCCTCTCATGCTTTTTTACTGCTCCCCTCATAGTGCTCCTCTCATGCTTTTTTTTACTGCTCCTCTCATGCACTTTCACTGCTCCCCTCATAGTGCTCCTCTCATGCACTAGTACTGCTCCCCTCATAGTGCTCCTCTCATGCACTTTCACTGCTCCCCTCATAGTGCTCCTCTCATGCACTTTCACTGCTCCCCTCATAGTGCTCCTCTCATCCATTTTTACTGCTCCCCTCACAGTGCTCCTCTCATGCACTTCTACTGCTCCCCTCATAGTGCTGATCTCATGCACTTTTACTGCTCCGCTCATAGTGCTTCTCTCATGCACTTTTACTGCTCCCCTTATAGTTCTCCTCTTATGCACTTTTACTACTCCCCTCATAGTTCTCCTCTTATGCACTTTTACTGCTCCCCTCATAGTGCTCATCTCGTGCACTTTTACGGCTCCCCTCATAGTGCTCCTCCCATGCATTTCTACTGCTTCACTCATAGTGCTCCTCTCATGCACTTTTACTGCTCTCCTCATAGTGCACCTCTCATGCACTTTCACTGCTTCCCCTATAGTGCTTTTCTAATTCACTTTCACTGCTCCCTTCATTGTGCTCTTCTCATTAAGTGTTACTACTCCCCCCATAGCTTTCTTCTTATCAACTTTCACTGTTCCCCTCACTCATAATCCTCCAATTATCCACTTTTACTGCACCCTCAGTAGTGTTCCTCTCATTCACTTTCACTGCTACCCCCATAGTGCTCATTTCATTCACTTTCACTGCTTCCCTCATAGGGTTCCTCTCATCCTCTTTCTACTGTTAGCCCACAGTGCTCCTCGTAACCACTTTTACTGCCCCCCTTAGTGTTCTCACATCCACTTTCACTGTTTCCTGCATAGTGCCCCTCTCATCCTCTTTCTACTGCTTTCTCATATTGCTCTTCTCAATTACTTTCCCCCATAGTGCTTCTCTCATTTACTTTCACTGCTCCTCTTTAGTGATGCTCTCATCCACTTCCACTGTTCCCCGCACAGTATCCCTCTCATCCTCTTTCTACTGCTTTCTCATGTTGCTCCTCTCAATCACTTTCATTAATCCCCATATTGCTACTTTCTTGCACTTTCTACTGCCCCCCCACCCCATAGTGCTTCTCTTATCCATGTTTACTGCTTTCCTCTTAGTGCTTCTCTCAGCCACTTTCACTGCTCCTCCAGGAGTGTTCCTTTCATTCACTTTCTACTGGTTCCCCCATAGTACTCCTCTCATCCACGTTCTTCTACTAGCCCACATTGGTCCTCACAACCACTTTTACTGCTCCCCTATAGTGCTTCTCTTATTCACTTTCTCTGCTCTCCCCATAGTGCACCTCTTATCCACTGCTTCCCAACAGTGCTCCTGGCATACACTTTCTACTGTTTACCCACAGTGCTTCTCTTAACCACTTTCATTTCCCCTCCACAGTGCTTCTTTCATCCACTTTCACTGCTCCCCGTAGTGCTCCTGCTTCCCCAATACTGCTTGGTCCTGCACAGAGCAAAAGATAGCCAGGCAATACAGAGTTGTGCATACTTGAACAATGAAATGTAGGGGCAAGTTGAACATGCACTTGATGATGTAGCATGCTCATGCTTAAGTACAGGTACAGAAACCTTCAACTCTATTTCCAACAACTCTTGAATCAGGAAGGCTGGCAACTCAGATGCTCTTGAATAAAAGTACTTGTGTCCATGTGTTTTTAATTGATTTAATTGTTTCTAATTAGGATGCACCTGCCCTTTTTGAGGGCTTGCTTTGTTATAAATATCAGTTTTTAAATCAAATATGTATGCTTTGATGAAGGTTTCATAGCCGAAACGTGTCAGCATATAGCCTGTACCATGAAACAAATAAAGTACTTTTATTCAAGAGCATCCGAGTTGCCAGCCTTCCTGATTCAAGAATTGCACCTGTGGGGCCTGAAAGCCCTGGCTAGAGAAATGGATCACAGTTCGTGGACTCCTATATTGGCAGTGGAGCAGGGGTAACTTTTTGTTTCTTCTATTTCCAACAACTAATGAGCAAGTTACGCCAATCCACAAATGAACGAGCTGCCGGCGCAAGTCTTTTACATCGTTTGCGTAAGCGTATCTCCAGCGTAAAGCTACACCTGATATATGGAGGCGCAGCCAATGTTAAGTATGGACATCGGGACTGCGTCGTATTGGACGTCGTTTATGTCTTTTGCGTATGCCGATCCAGAATGGGTCTGGGCGTAAATTACGTTCACGTCCTTTTCATTGACTATTTGCGGCGTGATTTCACACATGCGCACTAGGATACGTCCACGGCCGGCGCATGCGCAGTGTAAAAAAAGCGTTGTTTGCGTCGGGTCATTCATAATTATAATAAAACACGCCCCCCACTAGTACATTTGAATTACACCCGTGAACGCCGGCCCATTTACGCTACGCCGCCGTAAGTTACAGCGGCATTTAATTGAGGATTAGCAATACGCCACTGTGACTTACAGCGGCGTAGCGTATATGGGACACGCCGCGCGGGCGGATGGTGTCTTTGGATCTGACTCTATGTTGTTATAGAATTGTATAAAGACTATGCTATGCAACCACATGTTACCCTATTTGAACATTGCTGTGAAGAGTCCATGTTGGTACAATTTTCATCATCTAACTTGCGTTATTCTACAGTGTATGCATGCTCTTTGCCATCCTTATCTTGTTTTTCATTATTGCTTCTAAATTTGTATCTGTTTAGTAAACTGCAACTAATGCCTCGTACACACGACCGAGAAACTCGACAGAATCCATCAAGAAACTTGGTGGCAGAGCTTTTTTGCCAAAGAAACGTTCGTGTGTATGCTTTTCATCGAGAAAACTGTCGAGGAACTCGACGAGGAAAAAAGAAAGCAAGTTCTCTTTTTCCTCAAAGGGAGTCTCAATTTGCTCATCGTGTTCCTCGTCGGGCTGGTTTTCAACAAGAAACACGTTGGTGTGTATGCTTAGAAACCTGTGCACCTTCGGTAAAAGTAGTGTTTGTAATGGAAATAGCACATTTGTCACGCTGTAACAGACTGAAAAGTGCAAATGTCTCTTACCAAACTTTTACCTAACACGCAGTAACATGAGATTAGCAAAAGCAGCCCCAAGAGTTGTGCCAGTGGAATCGAACTTCTCCTGCCGTCGTACGTGTTGAAGTCACTGTAACGGTCACCACCGCTTACAACCTTCCATCCAACCACGACAAGCTTATCCGACACACCAACAACCAGGCAGACATGATCCATTCCATTTCCCAGAAAAAACGAGACTACGCTCCGTTCTCTAGTTTCCAAAATGTATGAATATCTTTATTGGTTCTTAGCTTGCTTATATCCAGTACAACATAATGCAGTTAATCACAGGACAATGTAATCTCCACCCCCCTATTCACTCACTGAGGATAATTCTTTAATTGGTAGCTAGACATGACGGCACCGTATTATCAATAGGGTTCAATTAACCTTGAATAGTAACACAGACATCTAGTTGAATAAGTTCTCTATACAGCTTTGTCACACAATGGCAGTGAGAGTGGGTGTCTTTACATTGAATAGCCAACACCTTAGGATATTTCAATAGCCTATTATACAAAAGGTATGACTCACTGGCTGACCTGGTCATGTCATCATGACTCCTTGTGATATCTCAGTCCTGCAATATGAAGTATTATTAATGTCCCATCTCATGTAATATGAATTATGATTCACTACAGTGCCTGCCGCCGAGAATGTGTTCTCAGCACGCCAGCATCGCGCTGAATCTCGGCGACAGGCTGCCGACATCTCGCACTCGCTGGAATAGTAAAAGTACATTCCAGCGAGCGCGTCATAGAAGCGACGGGGATCCGACGCGGATTCCCGCCAATTCTACACGTGGGCGGAGTTTGTTATGAATCCTGAACGAGAAATCCCCGCCGGATTTTTAAAGAAAAATCCGGCATGGGTTCCCCCCTCAGGAGCATAACGGGCCCTTAGGTCGGTTATGGGTTGTAAGGAGACCCCCCTACGCCGAAAAAACGGCGTGGGGGTCCCCCCACAATCCATAACAGACCCGTATCCAAAGCACGCCGGCCGGCCGGTCAGGAAGGGAGTGGGGGCGAGCGAGCGCCCCCCCCTCCTGAGCCGTACCGGGCAGCATGCCCTCAACATGGGGGGGTTAGGTGCTCTGGGGCAGGGGGCTCACTGCGGCCCCCCACCCCAGAGCACCCTGTCCCCATGTTGATGAGGACAGGGCCCCTTCCCCACAACCCTGGCCGTTGGTTGTCGGGGTATGCGGGCGGGAGGCTTATCGGAATCTGGAAGCCCCCTTTAATAAGGGGGCCCCCAGATACCGGCTCCCCACCCTAAGTGAATGAGTATGGGGTACATTGTACCCCTACCCATTCACCTGCAAATACAAAGTGTAAACACAAATAAAACACACAGGGTATTGAAATATTTTATTAGTTGGCCGCCGGGGGGGGTGTGTATGATCGCTTTTAGAAAAGCGCCCCCCTCCGGCGGGCTTCTGTGGGGGGGTGGGTGCCGCCGTCTGGTTCTCTTCCGCCGCCGGGGGGCGCTTTGATAAAAGCGCCCACCACCCGGCGGGCTTCTTTCGACGTCTTCGGCGGCGGGGGGGGGTCTTCTCCCACTCTCCGGGGTCTTCTCCCACTCTCCGGGGTCTTCTCCCGCTCTCCGGGGGTCTTCTCCGCTCTCTCCGGGGGTCTTCTCCGCTCTCCGGGGATCTTCTTCTTCTTCAGGACTCGCCGCCGCTATCTTCGTGTGTTAGCTCAATTACTAGCGGCGGCGGTCCCCTCTTCTGCGACGTCTGCGTCTTCTTCTTCTTCTTCTTCTGCTCTCCAGATGTTGACGCGACGCTTCCTCCCGCTGTTATGCCGGGTGCGCGGCTCGCAGCGAAATATATAGGCCTGTCTTGTGACGTCGCAGTCCCATCATGCTCCGGTAGGTACCACGTGCTACCTACCCACGTGATACCTACCGGAGCATGATGGGACTGCGACGTCACAAGACAGGCCTATATATTTCGCTGCGAGCCGCGCGCCCGGCATAACAGCGGGAGGAAGCGTCGCGTCAACATCTGGAGAGCAGAAGAAGAAGAAGAAGAAGACGCCGACGTCGCAGAAGAGGGGGCCGCCGCCGCTAGTAATTGAGCTAACACACGAAGAGAGCGGCGGCGAGTCCTGAAGAAGAAGAAGACCCCCGGAGAGCGGAGAAGACCCCCGGAGAGCGGAGAAGACCCCGGAGAGCGGGAGAAGACCCCGGAGAGTGGGAGAAGACCCCCCCCCGCCGCCGAAGACGTCGAAAGAAGCCCGCCGGGTGGTGGGCGCTTTTATCAAAGCGCCCCCCCCGGCGGCGGAAAAGAACCAGACGGCGGCACCCACCCCCCACAGAAGCCCGCCGGAGGGGGGCGCTTTTCTAAAAGCGATCATACACACCCCCCCCCGGCGGCCAACTAATAAAATATTTCAATACACTGTGTGGTTTATTTGTGTTTAAACTTTTGTTTTGCAGGTGAATGGGTAGGGGTACAATGTACCCCATACTCATTCACTTAGGGTGGGGGGCCGGTATCTGGGGGCCCCCTTATTAAAGGGGGCTTCCAGATTCCGATAAGCCTCCCGCCCGCATACCCCGACAACCAACGGCCAGGGTTGTCGGGAAGGGGCCCTGTCCTCATCAACATGGGGACAGGGTGCTCTGGGGTGGGGGGCCGCAGTGCGCCCCCTGCCCCAGAGCACCTGACCCCCCCATGTTGAGGGCATGCTGCCCGGTACGGCTCAGGAGGGGGGGGGGCGCTCGCTCGCTCGCCCCCCACTCCCTTCCTGACCGGCCGGCCGGCGTGCTTTGGATACGGGTCTGGTATGGATTGTGGGGGGACCCCCACGCCGTTTTTTTCGGCGTAGGGGGGTCTCCTTACAACCCATAACAGACCTAAGGGCCCGTTATGCTCCTGAGGGGGGAACCCATGCCGGATTTTTCTTTAAAAATCCGGCGGGGATTTCTCCTTCAGGATTCATAACAAACTCCGCCCACGTGTAGAATTGGCGGGAATCCGCGTCGGATCCCCGTCGCTTCTATGACGGCTTTGTCTCCATCGCGGCAAGCCAGCTCGGCGCTGGCTCCCGCGATGGGGCTCGTAGGTGGTCAAACTCGCCGAGAAAGGGAGCGAGATTGACACAATATCCCAGTCACCTACTGTATTAGCCACCCTATACCCAAAAGGGCACAGGGTGGATTTCGACCCAAGAGTTTTTGGTGCTTCTGGCACAAGAGTATCTCTCATCCTTCCAACGTCTCTGGGTGTCACGGGCCATTCTGTTACATCTCTCCCCTTTCGGTGGGAGACGGACACAGGAGGGAACCCCAAACGGGTTGACTCCGAAGTCCGTCAGTAGTTCCCGTCCTCCAATGCGGGTATCCATACTGTACCCCAAATAAATGGCTCCAAACTGAGCATTACTCCCCCCGCCAACCTCTGCCTCTCTCAGAGAACACGCCTGCCGCTGGGGAGAAGGCAGGGTAGCTGGGCTCAGTCCATCATGCTGTTGGGGGTCTGGGCCAACTGCCCCCCCTTCCTGGGGTATACCAGTGGAGACTGAAGTCCCATCCACTGGTGCTTGGTGAAAACCCCCCGGTGCTTGCAAAGCAAAGCCGACATCCTCCTGTCCCAGTCCTGTACCATTTTCTGGGGTTGTGCCAGTGGAGACTGAAGTCCCATCCACTACCCCAGGAACCCCCTTTTCTGTTAGTGAGGAGCAGAGGCCTATGACACTCTGCTCTGTTGCCAGCTCTTCCGCTGTGTTGCTGTGAGTGGAGACCACAGTCCCATCCACTACCACAGGGTCCCCCTCTTCTGCTAGTAGGGAGTAGAGGCTTGGGGTACCCTGCTCTGTTGCCAGTGATTCAGCTGGGGGTAAAAGCTTTACCACCTCAGCTTGTTGCTGGAGAGGGGGGCCAACCACTCCGGCTCCCTGGAACTCCACACCATCCGCTTTGGCTGTAGGGATGAAAATCTCCATATTTTCCACTGCCGATTCATCAGCCAGGAGTTCACAGTTGTCATCTGAACTTTCCTCATAGTCCCTGGCAATGGGAGCCCCACCCTGCTCCTGAGCCGAGTCTAGCAGCTGTCTGTAGGCGACCTCCAGCTCCCATTCCCGAATGGCCAGAAATTCCAAATCTTCCTGTGACCAGTGGCCTCCCGAGATATTTAATTTTTCCTCTCTGTGCTCCATTATGTCCTCCAAGCGCAACTCCCGATCATCCCCAAAGTCGGGATCACTGGACATCCTCCAATACAACAACCCCAGGCCATCATAGTCATAGCCTTCTGTGGGGCTGTCATCCGCTGACCACGGGCACTCTTGGGCTACATACCACCGGAGGGCTCTGTAGCTCTCATCCAGCTGCATCTCTGCCCGGATCAGCCTGCTTAACTCAGCTGTCCACTCCTGCTTCGGTTGTTTCCCCAACAACAGCATTCGTACATCATACTGCGGCCAGTACCTTGCATAGATGGAGGGCAGGACCTTTCCTTGGTTTTGCTGCTCCCGAGCTAGTGCTTCCTTCCAGAGTTGGCACAGAATCACATCCGACCATCCCAACAGGACCTCCTCTGATACTGGTCCTCTATGCTGTATCCGCATCTCTTGTAACCTTCTTTGGAATTCCTCTTCCATGGAGACTGGTATCTGCACCTCTCCTCTCCCTTTAGCTGGTGCTGCTGTGACTTCAGCTGCTGCAGCACTTCTTCGCTGTAGCAAGGTGGCATTCAGAGCCGCAATAACTCGGTCCCTGATCTCCGGTGGAGGGTTAGGACCATAATGTGCCAGTCTTAGGTTAACAGCCCGATCAAAACTTTCTTCCTCGGGTGTCCTGTCCGTTACGGCGGGCCTTTTAGCTCTATCCATTTCGACCAGTTCTGCGATAATGTCCCTTTTCTTACGAATGCTGGCCGGTCTGCCCCGGCTCTCCAGTAAGTCCATGAGGGAAGAGAGCTTCATCCGTTCATACACCGTCTCCATTGTCCTGTGTCCTTGTAGCCGTCCTTCTGGTGATGGAATCATCCCACTGCTGTGCCACCAATGTAACGGTCACCACCGCTTACAACCTTCCATCCATCCACGACAAGCTTATCCGACACACCAACAACCAGGCAGACATGATCCATTCCATTCCCAGAATAAACGAGACAGCGCTCTGTTCTCTAGTTTCCAAAATGTATGAATAACTTTATTGGTTCTTAGCTTGCTTATATCCAGTACAACAGAATGCAGTTAATCACAGGACAATGTAATCTCCACCCCCCTATTCACTCACTGAGGATAATTCTTTAATTGGTAGCTAGACATGACGGCACCGTATTATCAATAGGGTTCAATTAACCTTGAATAGTAACACAGACATCTAGTTGAATAAGTTCTCTATACAGCTTTGTCACACAATGGCAGTGAGAGTGGGTGTCTTTACATTGAATAGCCAACACCTTAGGATACCTTAGGATATTTCAATAGCCTATTATACAAAAGGTATGACTCACTGGCTGACCTGGTCATGTCATCATGACTCCTTGTGATATCTCAGTCCTGCAATATGAAGTATTATTAATGTCCCATCTCATGTAATATGAATTATGATTCACTATTAGCCACCCTATACCCAAAAGGGCACAAAAGAGTTTTTGGTGCTGCTGGCACAAGAGTATCTCTCATCCTTCCAACGTCTCTGGGTGTCACGGGCCATTCTGTTACAGTCACCATGTTTGAGAACGAGAGATTTGGTCTTGACTGTGTGTACGCAAAGACAGCTTGTCAAGTTTCTCGACAAGCCTAACAAGGAACTCGTCGAGAAAAACGTTGTGTCTTTTCCGACGAGTTCCTCAATCGTGTGTACGAGGCCTTACAGTTACTCACTTTCTGACCGTCCGGCCAATCACCTTTTCTGTTACAATGCTCCTGTAAGTTGTATTCAAGTAAATATCAATTGCATGTCCTGGTGTCTTAAAGTGGAGGCTCACCCTCAAAAAAAATTCTGACATCACATGGAGTCGAGCCATCCTACTGACAGAATGCCAGTGTTTTTTTTTTCTCCGCACATACCTTGTTATCACGATTTTCACCCCCCCCCCAGCTCTCCCGCTTGACTTGGCGTTCCCAAGCACTGCCTGTGATTGACAGGCTTCCGACCGGCGCATACTGCGTGTCACAGGTTGCCGAAAAAACCCAAACGTCGGTGTGGCTCTATACGGCGCCTGCGCACCGACGTTCGGGTTCTGTCGGCAACCTGTGACGCGCAGTATGCGCCGGTCGGAAGCCTGCCAATCACAGGCAGTGCTTGGGAATGCTCAGTCCAGCGGGAGAGCCGGGGGGGGGGGGAATCGTGATAACGAGGTATGTGCTGAGAAAAAAAAAAAAACACTGGCATTATGTCGGTAGGATGGCTCGACTCCATGTGATGTCAGAATTTTTTTTGAGGGTGAACCTGCACTTTAAGCTGTTTTCTAGTGAATCACTTTCTGAATCTGCTTTAAAAAGCTCTTTAACAAATAAACTGTTCTATGTGAATGACACATGTAACTGTAGAAGTGGCAAAGTAGAGAATGTAAAAAGGAAAGCCTGCTTCTCTCAGTGTGTAGGGCAGGGTCTTTAAAGCCGCTGAGTTTTCTTTTTTCTGTATTTCTTCAGAAACAAGATCACTACTTAGCACAAGCCTGCTAAAGCAACAAGACATTTACACTTCATTGATCCATGTTCCAGCTGTTAGCTAGAAGCTCTCCTGGAGTAGCAGCCTGTGAATGTTCTTAAACTGACATGGTAAACAGTTATCCACTTCTATTAGTACATGCCTTGTGCTAATCGTTAACCACACAAACACATAATGACTACTGAAATGGTAAAGAGATTGTTCCTATAATATGAATATGTAATACCTGCAATATGATCACTCTAAGGAAGCCATGTGTTTTTTGTTTTTTTTTCGTAGGGGGGGGGGGGGGGGGGTAAGGACAACATTACATAAATCTCTTTCAAAGAACAATTTAATAAGGAGTTTGATTAATCAAAAACTATAATTACCTAATGTAATTATAATGCACTACCCAGTCAGAATGAAAAACTGAATGTGGATACACCTAAGAAAAATGATTCCTCCCTCTCCATCTGCTTATTCAGATGGAACTTTATAGAGCATCACTCAGACAGAGTCTAAAAGTGATCAACTTCTACTGTGCTGTTTCTTTTGAAACTCCATAATGCCACCCAGAATCCACAAGGTATCACTATCAATACTAGATAATACTAGCGATATAGTACTCATGTTGTAGTGCTACCCCCAGAGCAGACACTTGTTTTGTTTTGTGATGACACTGCTTGCTCACCCAGCACTTCCAGTCTCTGAGACAAGGTTCCATCAGATAAGCAGTCTCTTTGCTTTTCTGGGGTCTCACTTGATAGTGGTCAGCTATGACAGGGTTTCATTTAGTCAGCAGCCTGGTCTCTTTATTTTCACCCTTCCTAGCTTCATGACTTTTCTCAGCAACCTGCAAATGCACAGTGCCTTTGTTTTGTTGCATCAGCCAATCACCTTCTACCAAGGTTGATCCAGGCTTAGCCTAAAATGGCTGCCCCTGCACTAAAGACGAGCAATGCAAAGTGGTCGTCCTAATGATGACTTATTTAATGAATATTTAGTTTAACCTTGTCCACACTGCAAAATGGTAATATAGCAGCAACAAAGGGAGAAGATCCGTAGCAGTTATCAGCTACAATTCAGGTACAATATCATAGTACTGTATCTTGTTTATTGACCGTAACATTAATAAATTACCTGTCTACAGTTGTACATGTTGAAATAAAATATTTTCTCTGTGAACCCAGTGTTATGGGTGCACCCTGAATTAAATGTTTGAAAAATAATGATTGTATGTAAATAGTAAAAAGCAGATATACCGTACTTACTTCCAATCTTAGTGCAAAAGAATATAATATGGCACGAAGATTGCACTGGATTCATAAACTTCATTTGCACCTTCACCCCACTGAAGCATCTCAACACCCTTATAAAAATCATGAAATATACCTTTGTTCCAGGTGTATTTGGATTGGGGATGTCACAGGTCCTCTTCACCTTCCTCTTTCATTGGTGGTGAGCAGGTCCTAAATGCTGCAGAGAACAATGTAGCATGTTGACATGGAACCTCTAGGCAGCATTCTCCTGTGAGTTCAGGTTGTGGCAGGTCATTGACTCCCTGGGTTCACAGAAAGTAGGTTGAATGACTGTGGGTGTCATTCAAAATGAAAGATGAGTAAAACTGGATTGGTTGACAGGTGAGTAGGTAGGGGACAGGGCTGGGGGTGAGTAAGTATAGCACCTGGATTGAGCATAGCAGCTGCAGCTGCTTTTTAATTTTTAAGTCATGCTGGGTAATCATTTATTTTTTTACACAAGTTGGACATTGACGTTAAGGCCTGGTTCACATTGGTACAATTTCAGATGCGATTTAAAATGTCAAATCACATCTCAAATCCACGGCAATGGCAATTGTCGGCAATGGCACCATCCTAATCGGTGCAGCGCCGCAAATGCGGTGTTGCACCGATTTCAAAAAGTAGTTCCTGTACTACTTTTTGCGATGTCTCTGAAATTGCGGCCGAAATCGGGACTGCCAGCGGGAGTGAAATCGTGCGAGTTCAGCTAAATTCGCACTGCTTTACTCCCGCAGCCCATTGTGAACCTAGGCTTAAGTGCATTCCTTGGGGTTGATTTACTAAAGGCAAATAAGCTGTTAATTTTGCAAAGGAGATTACCCCAGAGCATAACGAATGAAATTTTACATTGCAAGAATACCCAAATATGTGCAAGGAAAAAACAAGAACAACATATTTTGCTTGCACATGCTTGGATGATGGAAGTCAATGAAGCTTCACCTCATTCATTAAGCTTCTGGGCAAATTCCCTTGCAAAGTGCAACATCCCTTGAAAATTCTATTTACCTTTAGTAAATCAACCCCTTTATTTTTAATCTATAAACTTCTTCAGATTTATATACAAGTTCCTTAAAAAAAAATTAACATACCGTTAAAATCATTTCATAGCCTAACAAACAGCCCAATTGTTATAATGCTAATCCAGAGTGTTTAGCCTATTGGCACACTGGCACAGAAACATAAGGTTGACATCTGTGGTCTATGTTGCCCTGTCGACTTTTGTATTGTCTCTTGTTGGAAAATCTTTTTTTTATGTCAAGCACCCTATAACCATGTAGACAACAATGTTAAAAATCATCATCTTTATTTGACACTAATACATTTACATCATTATCTTTTCTCTTTGTTGAGCAATCAGTATCACTTTTTAATAATATAATTTTTTTGCCTAACACTCTGTATTTGCAAATTACTTTAAACAGAGGCTTTCTATGATAGGGAATATATTATAATAAATCTTTTCATTTTATTGTACTCAATGTGCATTGCTTGGGTTGAATTAGGTGTTCTTTCTTGAAATCTGATTCCGCTAAGCTACATTAAAGTAGTTGTAAATTCAGAAGATTTTTTATCTTAATGCATTCTATGCATTAAGATAAAAAGCCTTCTGTGTGCAGCAGCCCCCCTCAGCCCACCTAACACTTACCTAAGCCACATCTCTATCCAGTGATGTTGCGGAAGTGTCTCAGCTCCCCTCCTAATTGGCTGAGACAGCAGTGCGGCACCATTGGCTCCCGCTGCTGTCAATCAGTCAGTTAGCCAATGAAGAGCGAGAGGGGGTGGGGCCGGGCCACGGCTCTGTGTCTGAATGGACACAGGCAGCTGTGGCTCCACTGCACAGAGCTGTTAAGTATAACGTTTGTTATTTTTAACTAAAAAAAAATAGACTTTACATTCACTTTCAGCAAAAAGCTTTTTTTGGAACTAACTTGCTTGTAAGGATTTAAAAAAAAAAAGATAACATATCATTAATTTACAATGTAGAGCCATTATTTCAGAGTTGTTGATAACTGCATTTTCTGAATGAAAAACACATGTAGCCATACTAGTAAGGGAATTTTGTTTTTGAATTACCACAAATCTTGCAAACTATATGGAAAATGTATATTTACCGTAAATGAGTTGTTTGAAATTATTTTTGAGATATACTGTACCTAAAGGTTATTAAAATGCAACAAATAAAATATCATAGAAGCTTTATAATGGTAATGAAATTCCAAAAGAAATTTGAATTGTTTGTAAATCTGCAGCTTTCATTAAAATAGTAAAAAAAAAATACAGGCATATTGTGGTGGTGGTTTCAGCTTGGACTGAAGTAACTATGCAAACACCATACCTGTGGGATCCCTCTGGAAGCTGGAAAAATATGTAGTAGGTCCTGTGCTGATTGGCTGCCTTGCTGCATTGTGAATAAAGGAGGTCACCTGTTTAGCACAGGTGACATTTAGAGATCAAATTACTTCTCAATAAATGCAAAGCATTCTCCAATAAGACAAGGTGGAGAGGTGGGGCAGTGACATCACGCTTTCCATATCGTCCTATCAGAGAATGCTTTGCATTCATTGAGAAATTGCAAAGCATTCTCTAAATGGCTACCATGCTGCCGGGGTGACGTACAATGTTCATAATGAAGCATGGAAACCACTTGTCAGGGGATCCGGAGCTAGTGAAGATCACTGGGGTAGCAGTGCCTAATTCAATAATTTCAAGGTATATACAGATATAGGGCCAGATTCACAGAGCGATTACGCCAGCGTAACAGGAGATGCGCGGCGTAAGTCTAAATTTGCGCATGCGTTTCGATACTCCGCATCCCCAAAACGAGATACGCAAGAAATCTACTTTTTTTTGTCCAGCGTAATTTCGATAGACAGGCGCATCCGTCCGCGCAAAACTGCGCTAGACACACCATTGATTTGCTATTCAAATATGCTAATGAGGGAGTTACGAGGATCCACAAAAGAACGTTGGTGCAGCGCAGGCTACGCGCTGTGCGCAACAGCTGCATGGGCTGTCTAAAATAAGACCATATAAAAGGTGGACTAAAATTAGACAATTCGTCTACATGTCAGAGAAAGCAACACCGTTAGTGAGGAGCACAGCAGTCACACGTGTTGCACAACAATCTGTATGCCAACATGCCAGGGACATCCTCGCTCATAGCTATACTACTGACTTTAGAGGAGCAAAGAAGGAGGAGGGCACGGAGGAGGGCACGGGAGAGGATATACCGCACCCGCATAGACCTCTTTGGCATGAGTGATTCTGAGGTGTATCGCATCTTCAGATTCACCCCTCATGCCATCCTGGAATTAACCATAACCTTGCAGGAGGACATCACCAGCCCAACACACTGCTCACATGCAGTGCAGCCACTGGTCAAGGTCATGGCAACACTCCATTTCCTTGCCAGTGGCTCTTTTCAAAGAACAAGTGGAGTGGTGGCTGGGATGGCACAATTCTCTGTGAGCAGATGTGTGCACCAGGTTGTCCCTGCAATCCTCAGACGCATGGCCAACCAAATCATCAAACCAACCACTGAGGACCTTCGGCTGAAGGCAATGACATATTTCTACAGAATTGCCAGATTCCCACGCACCGTGGGGGCCATTGATTGCATACATGTGGCACTCCAGCCCCCCCATGAGACAGAGCACATATACCGCAATCGGAAGCATTGGCATTCCATCAACATACAGGTGATAGTCGATGCCCAAGGCCTCATATGGCACGTCCGTGCCAAACACCCCGGATCCAGCCATGACAGCTACATATACAATCAGAGCCCCATCCGAATGGAATTCGAACAGAACGTGTATGGGGACACCTGGCTGGTTGGTGAGTGACATGGGTGGCAGGCATGACTGTCCCCCCCTATGATGCACACATCACAAGGGGCACATGCACTACTAACATCCTCCTGTGTTTTTCCTTACAGGTGACTCTGCATATGCACTGGGACCCCTATCTCATGACTCCTATCCGGAACCCCCAAACCCCAGGAGAGGAAAGATACAATGAAGCCTGCGCCCAAACACGTGCAGTGGTGGAGCGCACCTTTGGCCTCCTGAAGTCACGTTTCCGATGCCTGGATAAGTCTGGGGGGACCCTGTTGTATTCCCCCAACTTCGTGTGCCAGATCATCGGTGCCTGTTGCATTCTGCACAACTTTGCAGTGAGAAAGGGCCTGCAGATTGACATACGTGATGACCTGACCCCTGAACCAGACAATCCCCCCCTAACCGAGGTTACCCCGTCTTCTGAGGGAAGAGCAGCCAGGAGACAGCTCACATTAGGCATCTTTGCACGTTAAACACACACATTAATCATGGCACAATGAGAATGCATGCATGCACACCACTGTGGTCCCTAGCACAGACACATCACATCCTCATCAAATTGGATTAGCACAAGCCCACCATGCAGGACTTGTGAGCAGCAACGGCATGCCACGGCTCCAATTATGTCACTGTACATTCATACACCATTCACACGGACCTGGGAATCACTTCTCCCTGGTCCTGGGGAACCCTTCTCCACCAAAACTGAGGGTGACACCCCTTTGCCGGCAGGAATATCACCCCAGCATTCCAAAAACATTCACATCACAAAAAAAATAAAAAATGTCCAGCAAAAAAAAAAAAAATTCCAGCAAAAAAAAAAGGGGAAAAACAAATTAATGCCCTTGGCGTGAGCCACACCTGGGGCGCCCACGGCCACGGCCCCGGCTCCTCAGGGGAGTCTCATGGGGAGGGGGGGTAATCCGGGGAAGGAGGAGCAGCCCCTGGTCTCTGCCCACCTGGTGGCCTGCCCTCCAAGGCCACGGCAATTCTGTTCAGGCCAGCACCTAGTGTTGCCGTGTTGGCCTGGATAGCCTGGGTGAGGGCCCTCACTTCCTGCCCAACGTCTGCTGTTGTAGTCTGCAGTACGTTTAGGCAGTTTGTAAGAGCCCGGGAGTGGCAGTCCAGGTCCCCAAGCATATCCTTTATGGAGGACAGGCTCTCCTCCATCTGCCCCAAAGTCTGGCTGACCTGTCCCAGATGGCGGGTCTGAAGGGCCTGGTCCCTTCTCAGATTGGCGGGCAGCCTCCAGCTGAGGCTTGTGGCCGGGGAGAAGGGGAGGCCTTTGGGAGAGGAGCCCTGTTGGGGGAGGAGTGGGAGGGGCTAGCCCTTATGGAGGGCTGGCTGCTGCCAGCCAGAGAGGAAGACTCCTCCAAAAACAGAAATCCACTGGCTGACATGACATCCTCCTCCTCCTCAAACTCCTCCTCCTCAAACTCCTCCTCCTCAACCTCCTCCTCTTCAACCTCCTCCGAGGACTCTGGCCTTGTCGGGGGGTCCTCATCAGGCTGTTGTCCCTGGGATGGTGCGGTCAGCCCAAATGACCCAGCACCCTCCTGCTCATCTGTGGATGACACAAAACATTCACAGGTTGGAGGATCCACACACTTGCCACATATTCCCTTTCACCCCCTCCCCCACACATGCTACACACCTGATAGGGAAAAAAAACCTTACCTGGCATCACGCCTTCATGACTTAAGTCATAGCCGGGCAGGCCCTCCACCTGTTGTCTATGAAAGGTCTGGGCCACCGCACGCTCCTCCGCTGTCAGCCTAACAGGGCATGGTGGGCCCCCTCCTGTGGCCCTGGCATGGGCTACCATTTTGGCCAGCTTCTTTCTGACCAAACGCCGGAGGTCATTGATCTTCTTTTCAATCCCTGACCGTTTCCGGGTCTCCCCCCCGATGCATTCACCTCGTCAGTAATGTTCTGCAAGATCTCACGCCTCCTGGCCGGGGTGGTGTTGGCACTCTCCGGGTCGTGGAGGAAATGCCCATATTGGGAAATGGCCCGGGCAAGAATTTGTTTCTCCCCCAAAGTAAAATTTAAGTTCCTCTTCCTCTCAGTCATACTCATACAAAAACTCTCTCCCAAACAATCAACAAAAATCAGTCACAAAAACAAGCAGGAAAAATCAAGCAAGAAAACAAACAAACATCTATCAACCAAAAAGTCTAACAAGCAGTCACCAAAAAACACTTTCAAATATCTTCTACGAAACACTAGATCACACAGTCCACAAATATAACAAAGACAAATCACAACACAACAAACAACAGAACAAAAGCACCTTGCTGTATAGGGAGGGATACAAAGGGATGTACTTTTGCAAAGGAAGTGCGTTTGTGTCTGTCTATTTATGCTGTCTGCGTAGTTCACTAATTTGCCCTAGTCCACTTCCAATTTCACTGATTGCGCCGTTCCCGAGTTGGGAGCATGCGCACAGAGGTGCTGACCATGGTCTGCTTCAAGCGCGTATGCGCGAGCCGGCCGGCCCTTCATTTGCATGGGGTCACGGCTCATTTCAATGTAAAACGCCCACGTCCTTCCCAATTTGTATACTCCGCCTTGCGCCTCTGAAATAACGTTACGCAGGCGCAAATTTCTGCGCAAAACCGACGAGAATAGGGTGATTGCGCCGCTACATTGGGCCAGTCTAACGTAAAGGCGGTGCGCTACGCCGGTCCAATAATGCGCAGATGTACGTGAATCTGGCCCATAGTATATACATTATGGCCCGGATTCACAAAGCACTGACGCCAACGTATCTCCAGATGCGCTGCGTAAGTACAAATATGCACCGTCGTATCTGTGCGCCGAACCCACAAACTAAGATACGCCTAAAAACAGACTTCATCCCACAGACGTAACTTGCCTACGCCGGTGTAGAGTGGGCGCATATTTACGCATGTGGCGCTCCCATTGATTTTCGATTCAAATATGCAAATGAGGGAGATACGCTGATTCACGAACGTACTTGCGCCCGGCGCATGATTTACGCGGTTTGCGTAAGTTTTACGTTCAGGGTAAAGTTATTCCCCAGCGCAACCCATGCAAAGGTATGGACCAGGGAACACAACCCTATGTATTTTACGTTGGACGTCTGTGAATATGGGCCGACATGGGTCTGGCTGGGCGTAGGTTACGGTCACGACGTACACAGTGATCCGGCTTATCTTAGGCAGTTGTTCCGACGTGGTTGTATGCATGTGCACGGGGATAGGTCCATGTCCCGACACATGCACAGTTCATTTTAAGTGCTTGTCTTGCGCCCGGCCCATCCTTTGCATGGGGTCACGCTTCATTAACATGGATCACGCCCACTTCCAGCCCACTTCCACCGAAATATACGCTACGCCGGCGCAGAGTTGGGAGCATTTGCTTTGTGAATTCCATGCTTGCCTCGCCTCGCCTCGCCTCGCCTCGCCTCGCCTCTCTCTCCTCGCCACTCCTCTCCTCTCCTCTCCGCACCGGCGTAACATAAAAGAGATATGCTACGGTGGCATAAAAATGCGCCGATGTCTGTGAATCCGGGCCTATTTCATAGATTCAAACTGGACCAATGTAACTATGTAAAATATCTATACCTGGAACTTTTCATTGATAATTGGTCCCTTCTTTTTGGTGGAAAGTCTGCTTTAAAGCTGCTAGGAGGTATGTTTACAAATTGATCTCTAAATGGCACCTGTGCTGAACAGATGATCTCCTTTATTCACAATGCAGAAAAGTAGCCAAGTGTAAGCATCTAGATGTGCTTGCACAAGCCTGCAGCAGCATTTATTGCCTTGTCTATGTATATACGTCAGGCTGTTCTGATAAAGCAAAGCTTCACTACTTTTGAGTAGTGTCAGCATTTGCTCACTCTCTTCTTTCTCTATATGTTCCTATTATGTTCCATTTTTGCACTGTGCCAATAGAAATATATGGGATATAGGAAAGGGTTGACTAAGCTCTCTTACAGACGTTTTCCAGATTAGATTGGGCCTGGTAGTAAAGAATAGAGGAGGCAATGGAAGCTGCTGTAGTAATGTGCAGGCAATTCATATTTGTAAGGTTTTTGTTCCCAATCAGTGGTATGTGTCACCTAAAGGTGCATTTTACAGATGGGCTGCACAATAAAGCCTTGTACACACGATGAGTCCATCCGATGAGAACAGTCTGATGGACCGTTGTCATCGGTTAACCGATGAAGCTGACTGATAGTCTGATGTGCCTACACACCATCGGTTAAAAAACGATCGTGTTAGAACGCGGTGACGTAAAACACAACGACGTGCTGAAAAAATGAAGATTAATGCTTCCAAGCATGCGTCGACTTGATTCTGAGCATGCATGGATTTTTAACCGATGGTCGTGCCTACTAACTATCGGTTTTGATCTATCGGTTAAATTTAAAGCAAAATGGCTTTTTTTAACCGAAGGTTAAATAACCTATGGGGCCTACACACGATCGGTTTTGACCGATGAAAACGGTCCATCAGACCGTTGACCTCTGGTTAACCTATCGTGTGTACGAGGCCTAAGAGCCAAGGGGCCACAGGTTGGACCAGGGGTATAATTAGTCTTGTATGCAAAGCCTACAGTTTGCTCTAGGAACTATTTGATTCTTTGCAAGCAATATTTTTGAGCAGTGTTTTTCATCACTGTGGTATGAGGATGGGGCACACAAGTATATTTCTCTGAGATGTATATAGCTGTTGCACCCTTTTATTTTATCATATTTAAATATGAAAGTAAGTTATATATTTAGGATTCAGGAGATTGTCTGGATTATTCTCAGGATAAGAGTTTCTGCTTTAGAAAAGTAATAAAAAAGTGATATGTAAATTGCTTTATTTCAAAATCAGCAAGTTCTGCTTAGCATCCAACTGATGCACCAAGTGTAAGCAAAGAAAGCTGTCGACATATTTCTGAATCTTCAGCACCTAATGAACAGAACAAACAACACTCTGCCAGTGTGATGCAAATTTAAAGTCATGCTTAGTCTGAACCGGCTTTGATTCTAGTATAGTAAGGCATTATTTTTAATGTACTTTCCTCTGTGGTGGAGCGGATATGTTTCTAAGAAACAGAAAATAACAGATGAGTAGCCTGGCTGATTCCTGACACAGATTTTACTCACACATGCATATGACTTTATTATACTGATTTAAAAGGTGTATTTCCTTATTGTGTTCATCTGTTTATTGCATGTTTCATCTTTACAGTGAAAATTCAATTTCAGAACATTGTAAGTTTTAACCTGCTTCTATTAAAGAGTACCTAAACTCAAAATCTAAAATGTAATATGTATGGTATATTGCAGCTTACGAATCCTTAAATGTGGTAGATGCATACTTGTTCTTTCTTTATTTTCACCTGGTGATCTGATCAGTAATACACTGCCTGTTTTATGGTGCCTCCACTCTATAGAGGAGCCACAGAGCCACCCTTGGACAGCAGCATTGTTGGCCTGTGAAGAAGATAGTGTTAGATGCACAAAGAACTTTAGGCCCTGTTCACACTTGTGCGACATATGCTCAACTTTGAGAGCACATGTCGTATTACATGCATAGATCAATGAAAACCACGTGGTTTGATGTATGTTGTCTGAAAACGTTCTGCCGTGTGTATGCATACTAGGGGTGAGCTTTGAGTTCGAGTCGAGCTCATGTTCGACTCGAACATTGCCTGTATGCCTGTTCGGGGAACAGCAAACAATTTGGGGTGTTGTCGGCTCCCGGCAATTCAGAGAAAATTCATTCATAAAAAAAAAAAAAAAAGCGCTGGGGTCCCCCCAAATTCAATTACCAGGCCCTTCAGGTCTGGTATCGATATTAAGGGGAACCCCGCCGTCAATTAAAAACAAAAATGACGTGGGGTTCCCCCCAAATATCCATTCCAGACCTTTCAGGTCTGGTGTGGGTTTTAGGGGAACTCCACCCCAAATTTAAAAAGAAATGGCGTGGAGTTCACCCAAAAATCCACACCAGACCTCTTATCTGAGCACATAACCTGGCCGACCGCAGAAAAGAGGGGGGGGGACGAGAGAGCGCTCCCCTCCTGAACCGTACCGGGCCACATGCCCTCAACATGTGGAGGATGTCCCCATGTTGATGGGGACAAGGGCCTTATCCCCACAACCCTTGCCCGGTGGTTGTGGGGATCTGCGGGTGGGGGGCTTATCAGAATCTAGAAGACCCCTTTAACAAAAGGGATCCTCCGATCCCGCCCCCCCATGTAAATTAGTAATGGGGTACATTGTACCTCTACCAATTCACTAAGGAAGTGTAAATAATAGTAAAAAAACACACACACCGTGGATATATATATATATATGTAACCTTCTGGCTGTCCTTCATTATATCTGCGACCCATACGGCAATAGGAGCTTTGAATTTTTAGCCCACTGACTAACTCAAGAATGTTTAAACTGATGATAAAGCAGAGTAATCCAATCAGTCAATCAGATTTCATATCACAAAAGTTAAATAAAATAAGTTATATTCTGATTCTGGTTTTATCGGCTTCACAATTCTTTTTACCAAGAAACCTACAGGTGTGTAACACCTCGCTGTAGTAAACTCAGCTGTGTGCTGCCAATTGGCACTGATAGTAAATGTCATATCAGTTTATAGAGACCCATAATGTGGTATGACACAATCTAAATCAAGTACTTTTCTTCTCCCAGAAAGACTGAGTGGTTTAACCTGAAAAATAAATCTCGTCACTTAAAAGGGAGTATTTGAGTTGATATTTAGCAATACGGAATTTAGCAGCAGTCTAATGTCTTCTATACACTGTTCATCGTGTCTTGCTGTAAAAGCTGTATTTGTCTGAAGCCAGGTAGATGAGGGATACAAGCTCATTTTTTTTTTCAGATGATTTGTAAATCTGCAGCTAGTTGAGCAGCTCCAGATTGCAACATTTTTCAATTTTCCTATTCCACGTTGCAGAAAATGCCTCCATCGTGTTATTACAATGGTATAGTCTGCTCCGGGGATTTTATAAATGACCCGCTGGTTGCAGATAATGTAAAGCAAACCTCAGATATGTAGTATAAGGTCTGTTACAGATTCAAAGGAGGTATGTTGTATTTTAATCACAGATAATCAAATGCATTATCAGGAAATAGTAGTGCTTATCATTTTGTGGGATTTATTCATCCATCCATGAAGGACTAGTGACTGTGGTGTTATAATAGAAGATTTTAATGAAAGTATCTGTGAAATGAGAAATAACACATTGAAGACACATTAATACCAACCTATTTTCTGAAAGCTTTTCTTTTATTTAGGTGTATCAAACGCAAACATACTTGCCATGGTCTGGTCTAACTATTTCAAATGTATTTATGTACATATTATACAATATATTGTTTTTATATTTGTGTCACATGCGTGTCTTGTTTTTTGGCACTCTAGGTTCAGTTCATTAATTAAAGTATGTGACAATTAAATTTCATCTCTTGTTGATTAACAATGCTGAAAACAATTGCCGTTGTGGGTCTTAGTAATCTTGTTAACGGCCTTTAATCTCTAAAGTCAAGTTAATCAGAATAGAATAAACCATGCCTTTCTTGTGCTTTGTATGTTTATGTATGTTTATGTAACTGTTATTTATTCATGTGAAATATGTAAAAAATATATATTTTTAATGATTTACACTGTATCAAATGACTAAAAGCATTCCCTGTCTAAAAGATCGTACATGTATGACTTCAAACATACACTATATTACCAAAAGTATTGGGACACCTGCCTTTACACGTACATGAACTTTAATGGCTTTCCAATCTTAGTCTGTAGGGTTCAATATTGAGTTGGCCCACCCTTTGCAGCTATAACAGCTATAACTCTTCTGGGAAGGCTGTCCACAAGGTTTAGGAGTGTGTCTATGGGAATGTTTTAACATTCTTCCAGAAGCGCATTTGTGAGGTCAGGTACTGATGTGAACAAGAAGGCCTGGCTTGCAGTCTCTGCTTTAATTCATCCCAAAGATTTTCTATTGGGTTGAGGCCAGGACTCTATGAAGTCCAGTCAAGTTCCTCTATGCCTAAGTTGCTCATCAATGTCTTTATGGACCTTGTTTTGTGCACTGGTGGGCAGTCATATTGGAACAGGAAGGGGCCATCCCCAAACTGGGACATCATCCCCATGTTGAGGGCATGTGGCCTGGTACGGTTTAGGGGGGGCGCTCTCACATCCCCCCTCTTTTCTGCGGCCGGCCAGGTTCCATTCTTGGATAAGGTGTCTGGTGTGGATTTTTGGGGGAACTGCACGCCATTTAAAAAAAAATTGGGGTGGAGTTCCCCTTAAGGGTCTGGAATGGATGTTTGGGGGGAACCCCACGTAATTTGTTTTTTAAATTGACAGCGGGGTTCCCCTTAATATCCATACCAGACCTGAAGGGCATGGTAATTGAATTTGGGGGGACCCCACACTTTTTTTTTATGAATGAATTCTCTCTGAATTGCCGGGAGCCGACAATTAATTATAGCCGCGAGTCAGTTTTAAATTACTTATTTTCCTTTAGAAATGACACTTTGTGCAGAGACAGTTCTAAGTACGGGAAACATGCGCTATTTCACAGGCTTACTTTACACCCCCCAGGTATGAAATTTAAAGGAATATTTCACTTTTATTGTTTCACTTTAAGCATTATTAAATTCACTGCTCCCAGGGGTTTTTAAAATGTGTTTTTGCTTTGATACATGTCCCCTGGGGCAGGACCCAGGTCCCCAAACACTTTTTAGGACAATAACTTGCATATAAGCCTTTAAAATTAGCACTTTAGATTTCTCCCATAGACTTTAACAGGGTGTTCCGTGGCTTTTCGAATTTGTCGCGAACACCCCAAATTGTTCATTGTTCGCCGAACAGGCGAACAGGCAATGTTTGAGTCGAACATGAGTTAGACTCAAATTCTAAGCTCAGATAGTTAAAGAACTAAAAATATTGGATTGGGCAAGTGACATTATAAGAAAGAGAGGGCAGCAGTCACAGCCTCCACTCAATACTAATACATTTAACAGGCTTGAGTAGAGAGGTGTTCTTTTAAGTGATATATTGTGAGGAGCTGACCCTTTGGCGAGTATCTGTCATTTAGTCATAAGTTATAGGGTTAGGGGGAGGTTGCAATTGAACCCAATGCGACCTCTCCTACTGTACATTTCATTTTTTTTACAAACCAATTGAAATGCAAAAACTACATTAGCATAGCTAATTTTGGACTCTTTAAGGTATTGTGGACAGACTTTTTCTTGCTGGTCAGTGAATTACATCTCAGCTGCCAAGACAATAACTATGAGTACAGTGATAATGAACAGTGCATTCATCTGCAAAAGAAAATCCATTCAGCCTGCACTGATGATAATATCAATTCTGAGCACATCTATAAATGGGTTTTAGATAAATATATGCTGGCTTACTAGCTCGGTTGCAAAATTGTGATGAACCTAATGATCTGTGACAACATGTATGCAGTCTGGTTTGCTATGAATAAGGATGTTTAAAAGGAAAGAAGCAGATTGTCTAATAAGCAATACGAATTTTGATTTTCTGGAAATGTATTGGTCGTGTTGTAAGACGTCAACGCTTCACTAACTAGAAACTGTAGCAGCACCCCTCATACTGATCTATTATTTGCTCATATCATGCTGAACTTACATCTTAAGTGTACCATCTATTCCCACAAACCTAGAAGAGAAACCATTATGAATCCATATAGCTTTAGTAGCGTGAATGTGTCTTTTTACGAGACACATACTATACGCACTAGTGCTTTATAATAGGTTTACATTACTGTTTCTGCTGTTGTTATTTATTTTAAGAAAAATATGAAAAAAAGCTTTTTGGTACGCTACTAAGAGGCATTTACTGAGCTCACAGACCTATTGTGATAAAAGCAAGACTTCTCATACCAAAGCACAAGGTAAGTCAATGCCTGAGTAAATACTGATGTTGGGCATAAAGCCTCGTACACACTTCAGTTTTTTTTTACGTGCAACCCCGTGTACGAAAAAAAAGACCTGTCATCTCTGGTCAGATTTGCTGTACTAACCGTGCAAGGTTAGTTCAGTGATCTCCCCGCTGAGCTGTTGTGTTCTGAAAGGGGGACAGCCCTCCTACCATAACATTCTCATTGGTTGAAAGCACTGATCGGGAGTCGGTTTTCCAGCATGCATGTCCGACAGATTGACATACACATGGGCAGAATGTAGGACTTTTTTTGAACCAGCAAATGTCTCCTGACATTTTGCAAGTGTGTAAGGGGCTTTAGCTTATTGGGTGATTGTTAGTAGCTCACTCATGGTACTAAAATCAGTTGCACTTAAAACAGCTGTAAAGGTATATATATATATATATATATATATATTTATTTTTTTAATAATAAACAAGTTATACCCACCTGCCTTGTTCAATGGTATTACACATAGTAGCCCCCCTTCGCTTTTATTACACAAAGTGGTCCCCATCGGTGCCCTCTGCTCCTCCTCTTCTCTGAGTGCCCTCATAGCAAGCCACTTATTCAAGCCACTCATTTGGGTGCACTCCAGAGCCAGACTGTGTGCATCCATAGACACACACAATGTGGATCAGCCCTTCCCCTTCTCAGTCTTTACAAGATTTAATTGACAATGGCTCCTGCTGCTGTCTCTGTACCTGGGGCAGAGAGACAGATAAGACTAGCGCTGCTGCTGATGAGTACAGAGCTGTGTTAAAAAAGGAGCCAAATAAGTATTTAAAGGGTGGGGGTAAGGGCAGCTTAGAATGCATTAAGGTAAAAAACCTCATGCGTTTAGAACCACTTAACAATTATTCTGGCAAAAGTGGGAAGGGCTTAATGGATAGATCCAGAGCCTACAGAATGGTGGATAGGTAGGAGTGTGTGTACGTACCTCCAGTGAAACTGATATTGCCCCGGGCTCTCACTTATTCACCATTCCAGTAACACTAGCAATGTTACCATAGTTACACAGTTAGTCAGGTTGAAAAAAGACACAAGTCCATCCAGTTCAACCATAAAAAAAAATAAACAAACAAAATAAAACACAGTACATCCCACCCAACTCCATACCCACAGTTGATCCAGAGGAAGGCAAAAAACCCCAGCAGAGCATGATCCAATTTGCTACCGGAGGGGACAAAATTCCTTCCTGATCCCCCGAGAGGAAATCGGATTTACCCCGGATCAACTTTACCTACAAAACTTAGTACTCAGTTATATTATGTGCATTTAGGAAAGAATCCAGGCCCTTCTTAAAGCAATCTACTGAGCTGGCCAGAACCACCTCTGGAGGGAGTCTGTTCCACATTTTCACAGCTCTTACTGTGAAGAAACCTTTCCGTATTTGGAGGTGAAATCTCTTTTCCTCCAGACGTAAAGAGTGCCCCCTTGTCCTCAGTGTTGACCTCAAAGTGAATAACTCAACACCAAGTTCACTATATGGACCTCTTATATATTTGTACATTTTGATCATATCCCCCCTTATTCTCCTCTTCTCAAGAGTGAATACATTCAGTTCTTCTAATCTTTCTTCATAGCTGAGCTCCTCCATGCCTCTTATCAGTTTGGTTGCCCTTCTCTGCACTTTTTCCAGTTCTCCGATATCCTTTTTGAGAACTGGTGCCCAAAACTGGACTGCATATTCCAGATGAGGTCTTACTAATCATTTGTACAGGGGCAACATGACATCTCTATCTCTGGAGTCCATACCTCTCTTAATACAAGAAAGGACTTTGCTCGCTTTGGAAACCGCAGCTTGGCATTGCATGCCATTATTGAGCTTATGATCAACTAAAACCCCCAGATCCTTCTCCACTACAGATCCCCCCAGTTGAACTCCCCCTAGCATGTATGATGCATGCATATTCTTAGCCCCCAAGTGCATAACTTTACATTTATCAACATTAATCCTCATCTGCCACATAGTCGCCCAATTAGACAGAGCATTGAGGTTGGCTTGTAAATTGGAGACATTCTGCAAGGACGTTATTTCACTGCATAGCTTGGTGTCATCTGCAAAGACAGAAATGTTACTTTGGATCTCAGACCCAATATCATTTATAAATAAATTGAAAAGTAAGGGACCCAACACTGAACATTGGGGTACACCGCTGATAACCTTGGACCATTCAGAGTATGAATCATAACCACAACTCTCTGAATCCTGTCTTTCAGCCAGTTTTCTATCCATTTACAAACTGATATATCTAATCCTGTAGACCTTACCTTACACATGAGCCGTGTGTGGGGAACTGTATCGAACGTTTTTGCAAAATCCAAGTATACCACGTCCACTGCCACGCCTCTGTCCAGGGTTTTACTTACCTCTTCATAAAAGGAAATCAGGTTTGTCTGACAACTTCTGTCTTTCATGAATGCATGCTGTCTGCTGCGTAAATAGTTTGTTTCCAGCAATAACTCATCCATGTGGTCTTTTATTAAACATTCCAGTATCTTCCCAACAATAGAAGTTAATCTAACAGGTCTATAGTTACTTGGTAAAGACTTTGTTCCCTTTTTAAATATAGGCACCACATTGGCTCTACGCCAATCCAGTGGTACTATTCCTGTCATTAATGAGTCCCTAAATATTAGATACAGTGGCTTTGAAATTTCAGAGCTCAATTCTTTTAGGATCCGTGGGTGGATGCCATCTGGTCCAGGTGCTTTATCCACCTTTATTCTGTCTAAATATTTCTGGACCATATCACTTTTGAGCCATTGTGGATTTGGGGCTGTGTCACTCCCACCCCCATTATGGACATGAGCTCCCCCATACTCCATTGTATACACAGAGCTGAAGAAAGCATTTAATAAATTTGCCTTCTCTATGTCCTCAGTCACCCACTCTAGATTATTTTGTAAAGGGCCTACATGCTCAGACTTGATCGTTTTACTATTAATATATTTAAATAATTTTTTGGGTTTGTCCTACTATCTTTTGCAATCTGTCGTTCATTTTGAATTTTTGCATCATTGATTTCCTTTTTACATATTCTATTATATTCTTTGTAACATTTAAACGACACTAGTGTTCCTTCATTTTTATATTTTTTAAAAGCTATTTTCTTATTGTTTATAACTTTTTTAACTTTGACCGTGAGCCACATAGGTTTTATCTTTAGCCTTTTAAACTTATTGCCCATGGGAATATACTTTGCAGTGGGGTTCCAAAGAGTCTTTTTGAAGAATTTTCATTTCTGTTCTGTGTTCATCTGTGCCAATATTCCCTCCCAGTCCAAGCCCTGGAGAGCAGTCCTCATGCTTTGAAAATTTGCTCTCTTGAAATTAAGTGTTTTTATCTTTCCTCTATGTATTTCTTGCTTATAGTTAATATTAAATGAAATCATGTTATGATCACTGCTACCCAGGTGTTCCTTTATCTGAACATTAGTAATAAGCTCTGCATGGTTTGAGATTACCAAGTCCAACAGAGCATTATTCCTAGTTGGGGCCTCAATAAACTGGACCATAAAATTGTCCTGCAATAGGTTTTTAAATTTTTGTCCTTTAACTGTCCCAGAAATTCCATTATTCCAGTCAATTTCTGGGTAGTTAAAATCCCCCATTATTATCACCGTCCCAGCCCTTGCAGCCCTTTCCATCTGTGCAAGGAGCCGAGTCTCCACCTCCTCATTAACATTGGGTGGTCTATAACAAACTCCATTGATTAACTTTGAACTACGCACATCTGTATGCAGTTCCACCCATAATGCTTCAACTTCATCACACTCTCCATCAACCAGGTCCTCTTTCACGCTTGCTTTGAGGTCACTTCTCACATAGAGACAGACGCCTCCACCTTTCCTTTTTACCCTGTCTTTCCGAAAGAGAGCATAGCCAGGAATATTAATAGCCCAGTCATGTGAGGATTGAAGCCAAGTTTCAGCAATACCGATTACATCATAGCTCTCCTCATGCACCACAGCTTCCAACTCACCTGTTTTGCTTGGAAGGCTTCTGGCATTGGTGAACAAACACTTAAATGTATTGTTACATTTTTCGCTGGTGTTTTTCATATAATTTTTAGTAGTGCAAATGGCACTATAATTTCCAATGGCTGTTTGCAACATGGGAACTTTCTTGTCACCTGCCATAACCCCACCTGCATCTATCCCCATTCCACTCTCCATTAATGTCTGACCCCTAACTGACCTGTGTGTCCAATGTAATTATAGTTCACCCTCCCCCCTCAAGTCTAGTTTAAATACTCCTCCAGCATTCCCCTAAACCTCTCCCCCAGCACAGCAGACCCCCTTCCATTCAAGTGCAAAAAGTCATCCCAGTGCTCTAGAAACCCAAATCCCTCCTTCCTACACCAGGTCTTTAGCCATGCATTCAGCTCTCTAATCTCCCCCTGCCTTTCCTGTGTTGTGCATGGCACAGGCAATATTTCAGAGAATATCACCTTGGAGGTCCTTCCCTTCATCTTGCAGCCTAGTTCTTTAACCCCTTAAGGACCGCCTTCCGCACATTTACGTCGGCAGAATGGCACGGCTGGGCAC
Source organism: Rana kukunoris (assembly GCA_029574335.1). Lineage (NCBI taxonomy): Eukaryota > Metazoa > Chordata > Amphibia > Anura > Ranidae > Rana > Rana kukunoris. Next base: position 82,038,136 of record CM056051.1, read on the forward strand.
ATCAACGTGTATATACGTTGATTTTTGTACCCAGCCGTGGGTCGCGGGCGCGCGCCCGCAGCGCGCGCCCGCGACCCGGTCCGAAGCTCCGGGACCGGGACCGCAGGATTCGCAGACCCGATCACCGCTGGAGTGCGGCGATCGGTCCCCGGAGCTGAAGAATGGGGAGAGCCGTGTGTACACACGGCTTCCCCGTGCTTCACTGTGGGCGCAGCAACGTTCACGTCATCCCTGTTATAGCGGGACATGATCGATGACGTCACACCTACAGCTACACCCCCCTACAGTTGTAAAAACACACATAGGTCACACATCCCCTACAGCGCCCCCTTGTGGTTAACTCCCAAACTGCAACTGTCATTTTCACAGTAAACAATGCAATTTAAATGCATTTTTTGCTGTGAAAATGACAATTGTCCCAAAAATGTGTCAAAATTGTCCGAAGTGTCCGCCATAATGTTGCAGTCACAAAAAAAATCGCTGATCGCCGCTATTAGTAGTAAAAAAATGTTTTTTAATGAAAATGCAATAAAACTATCTCTTATTTTGTAAACGCTATAAATTTTGCAAAAACCAACCGATAAACGCTTTTTGCGATTTTTTTTACCAAAAATAGGTAGAAGAATACGTATCGGCCTAAACTGAGGAAAAAAATAAAATTATATATATTTTGGGGGATATTTATTATAGCAAAAAGTAAAAAATATTGCATTTTTTTCAAAATTGTCGCTTTATTTTTGTTTATAGCGCAAAAAATAAAAACCGCAGAGGTGATCAAATACCACCAAAAGAAAGCTCTATTTGTGGGGAAAAAAGGACGCCAATTTTGTTTGGGAGCCACGTCGCACGACCGCGCAATTGTCAGTTAAAACGACGCAGTGCCGAATCGCAAAAAAGGGCCTGGTCCTTCGGCAGCATTTTGGTCCGGGTCTTAAGTGGTTAAATTGATTCTTAAGGAGCGTCCACCTTCCATGTATACTGTCATTGGTTCCAACATGGACCATGACAGCTGGGTCATGCCCAGCCCCTCCCAGTAATTTATCCACCCGGTCCACCACATGCCGAACCCTGGCACCAGGGAGACAGCAAACCATTCGGTTGAGGCGATCCTGGCGACAAATTATTCTATCAGTCCTTCTGATTATAGAATCCCCTGTTACCACCAACTGTCTAGGCCTACCTGCACTCCCCTCACCACTTCTACTAGATGGGTTGCTCTCCCAGCTGTTAGGGGTAGCAGTAACATCTAGTTCTGCCACCTCTGTGTTAGCCACCTCCACATCTTCACCCAACTTGGCAAATTTGTTTTGATGCACAAATACAGGATTGGCCTTCCTTGTCTGCAAGCCCCTTCCACTCCCTCTAACTACATTAACCCATCTTCCTATCTGATAATCATGACTTGCCCCTCCACCCTCGACATTAACCCTACTGACTACCTGCTCAGCAAGCAGAGGACCCCTTTCAAGGTTGTCCTTTCTGCCCAGTGTTGCAACTTGCTCCTCCAGATCTCTAATGCGAGCTTCCAGAAGGGCAACCTGCTCACATCTGTCACAGCGGTATCCATCCTGGAGCTGTTGCACCAATTTTGCATACATGTGACACACTGTGCACTGAGCAAAACCTTCAACCCTGCTAGCACACATTTCCCAGTTACAATATAATTACTTGTATGAAGTTTAAGATGTTACTTACAGTTTAGAAGACTCCTGTCTTAACTCCTGTTTTCAACTCCTGTTTTTTAACTCTTCCCACTTCTGTTTAAAAAATCACATGTAAGCCAGCACCATCAAATGGGAGCCAGCTCATTATGGGAGCTTGACAGAGACTTTATACTCACCTGTTCACAATAAAACACTCCCCTTGATTAGCAGAGAAAAAAAATAACCTGTTCACCTGATCACAATTAAACACTCCCCTTAGCAGAGAGAAATAAAAACCTGTTTAAAAAGTGTCAGAGAAAAGAGAGAAACAAATGACACTTGCAAGCAGAAACAGTTAAAAGCAAACTCCTGTTTTTTAACTCTTCCCACTTAAAAATCACACTTCTGTTTAAAAAATCACATGTAAGCCAGCACCATCAAAGTGGGAGCCAGCTACCAGTGTGATCAAAGTGCACTGTCAATGTTATTGGAATGGTGTGTAGGTGGCAGCCAGGTGCACCATTCCAGTGATACTGACAATGCACCTGGCTGAAACCTACCTACCCCCATCATGTAAGTTGACTTATTTTCTTGAGTTCCTTGCTGCCCGGATCCTCCACACTTGTTCTCTAAATCCACCTGCGGAGCCCTTACCTTGCTTCTGTCATTGTGCCGCTCTCCCTGTTTGTTCTCCCACAGCTGTTTCCATCCTCCACTGGACTCCTGATTATCACTCCTTCCCTCCCTCCTCTCCTCCAGGCATCCAGCAGAGTGCGCTCTTTTCCCCTTTTGTCAACTGGTTAAAAATCCCAGGATTACGTGGTCAATTACAGAATGCTCCCAGGTGTGGTGATTATGTGTAATCGATCACTACTATATGCTTCTTATGTGACTTATGCCAGAGGGAGGCATTTGTGCAATCTATTTGCAATTGATTGTTATGTTTAGAAATTGATCACATGGGCGCTGAACACAAAAGTGTTTTTTCTAGTAAAATATTGCCTGTCTGTGATATATGTTCCTGCCAGACCGCAAGAGGATTAATAGGAGAAAAAGTCTATAGCCAGTTGCATCCTGAACACTGCATCAAACGTCTGGCAGAACCACTTGCCAAGTTCTACATTAAGGCTAGGTTCACACTGCGGTTATCTGATTTTGATTTGACTTTCAGTGCGATTATGTAGTGCTACTTGGATGCAACTTGGATAGTGCTGAGTTGCAATGATGTGAACAGGCATTATTGAAAACAATGTGATTTCCATTCTCATGCACTTCTGTGTGACTCAAGCCACATCTGAAATAGCACCAGTGGTCACAAAGCCTTAAAATAGAAGTATACTCTGAGGTTTATTTATAGATGTTAGCACACAAATTTCACACAATTTCTAGCTAAGATTCACACATTTCCCCAAGAACATTCTATAACAAATGGTGACTCTTGAGCAAAATTGCATGAATCTTGGATGACAACATCATTAAATAGATCCCTCGGTTCGGTAAATCACGGTGTATATCAGGGGTCTCCAAACTGCGGCCCTTTGATAGCTTTTATCAGGCCCTTGGGGCACTATTTCTCCCTCTGATATGAGGCACTATTCCTCCCACTGACACCAACAATGGGGCACTATTTCTTCCACCGATAACAATGACGGGATACTATTCCTCCTTCTAATAGGGGCAATACTCCTCTTTAACCACCAACCCTGAGTCCATATTTATTCTCACTGATTCCAGGCCCATGAAATTTCTTCCCCAATGCTGGCCACAGTCTCTGGCCCTCCCAAAGTCTGAAAGACAATAAACTGGCCCTTTGTTTGAAAAGTTTGGAGACCCCTGGTGTATATCATAAACAATTGCCTTCATGCTTTCTTTGCATCTCAGGGCTGCTAAATTATTTGTAGCCACTTCCTGTCTGCATCCACTTGCTCTATCAGTGAAATTGTTCAGAGTTGGAATCCTGATGGTGACAAAAGAGAATTACCCCATCACAGGAAGGGGCTGAATTAGGACCTTTATTGCAAGAGAAGCTGTAGGATTAAAACAAATTCATTATTTTTTGATGGTAAAGAGTGAGACCAGCTAATATTTTCTTATATTTTTTGGGAAATCCCTTAGGCCGCGTACACACGATCGAACATGTCCGCTGAAACTGGTCTGCGGACCAGTTTCCGCGGACATGTCTGATCGTGTGTACGGCCTAGCGGACAGGTTTCCATCGGACAAAAGTTTCTAAGCATGCTTAGAAACTTGTCCGCTGGAAACCTGTCCGTCGGACATGTCCGCTGGTTAGTACGCCTAACCAGCGGACCGAAATCCCCCGCATGCGTCGAATTGATTCGACGCATGCGTGGAAGCATCTTACTTCCTTGTTTGCGCAACGTCGCGGCGTCAACGTCACCGCCACATCACCGCGTTGTCTGTCCGCAGGGATTTTGGTTTGATCGTGTGTACACACATCAGACCAAAATATCCCAGGAGACATGTCCGATGAAAACGGTCCGCGGACCGTTTTCATCTGACATGTCTACTCGTGTGTACGCGGCCTTAGAGATATGCTTTCCATAGAAAAATCTTGTTATTTTCCTGGGTCTGCCCAGCTATTATAATTAGGGGGTGTTTACTTTCCTTAGGTTTTTGATAAAGAACAGTGCAGGGTGAAATAAAAACAGGGATTATGGCATAGAGCAATGTGTCTCAACTCCAGTCCTCAAAGTGCCCAAACAGGTCATGTTTTCAGGATTTTCCTCAGATGAAACAGCTTGGTCATTACTAAGGCTGGATTCACACCAATGTAGTTTTAGTGCTTTTTGCATTTTACAGATTTGCACTACAGTCCATTTTACATGGTTTCCTATGGAACACAATCTGTAGTGCAAATCTGCAGAATGCAAAAAGCACCAAAAAGTGTGAATCCAGACTTAGCCCAGGTTCACACTGGGTACAATTTAGTTCGATTTGAGATGCGATTTCACATGTGAAATCGCATCTCAAATCGGCGGCAATTGCCGGCAATGACACCGTCCTAATCGGTGCGACGCCGCATCGGCGCTGCACTGATTTCAAAAAGTAGTTCCTGTACTACTTTTTGCGATTTCAGGACGCGATTTACATTGACATCTGTGCAGAAACCTGCACAGATATCTCCTAAATCGCGCCAAAATCGGGACTGCCAGAGGGAGTGAAATTGCGCGAGTTCAGCTGAAATCGCGCGATTTCACTCCCGCAGCCCAGTGTGAACCAGGGCTTAGGCAGTGAAACTAATCAAATCACCTGTTCAAAATAATAGAAAACTGGAAAACATGACCTGTTGGGGCGTCTCGAGGACTGGAGTTGAGAAACACTGCCATAGAGTCTTAAGCCTTGCACACACGATCAGATTTTCCACAGACAAAGCGTCAGACTTGTGTCCTGGGGGGATGGGCCGGGAACTTGTTTTGCAATACAAATGGCACACAATTGCTGGCCAACAAACACGAACGTAGTGACATACTACATGCTTTTCTAGCTCTTTAGCGCCACCCTTTCTGATAATGTTGTGTTTGGTGAGCATTGCTTCAAAGTATGCATGTTTGTACTTTGGACTTGTGTCTGATGGACTTGTTTTCACACACTCGGAAACTCCGACAACAGACCGCTGTCCGTGGAAAATTTAGAAAGGCCTCCCATCCAACATTTGTCCATAGAAAATATGACAATTGTCTGATTTTCGGACAACAGGCTGTCATCACACAATTCCTGTTGGAAAGTCTGATCGTGTGTACAAGTCTTTAGAACAGTATAAGAAGCCATCAGGTGACTCAACAATACACTGATTTCAGCTAAGACAGCTATCAACGAGGTTACTTCTTTTGCTAATAACAGCTTAATTTTTTACATCTAGTTGAGCTCTAAAATGTTTAAGCGTGAAAAGCAATTTAAAACAAAAAAAAAGTAACTTTTTATACACAAGGCAAAATACAATGTGATATGGCAGGTTAAAAAACAAAAACAAAAAAAAGCACATAATTGTTTCCTGTTTATGCTACTATGCATGTGCCTGCTAAAATATTATTTCATAAAGACTTCACTGCCAGCTGCCTGTTATTTCATTGCAAATAGGAAAAAAAATAGTAAACAGCAAATACTATCAGCAATATTTTCATTCTGTATTCATTGCAGGATATGAAAATGTGGGCTGTAAATGTGCAGAAAAGAGGGCTTATACAAACATTGAACCATGGTTATGCCGCGTACACACGATAATTTTTCGGGTTGTAAAAAAACAAAGTTTTTTTTAAATGTTCGTGTGTGGGCTTCAGAGCTTTTTTCGGGCTCTGAAAAACAGGCAATTTTTTTTCGAACATGCTCTATTTTTTCACAACGTTTTAAACAATTTGGATTGTAAAAAATGGTCGTGTGTGGGCTTTAACGACGTGAAAAACCTGCAGATGCTCAGAAGCAAGTTATGAGACGGCAGCGCTCATTCTGGCAAAACTACTGCTCGTAATGGAGTAAGCACATTCATCACGAAGTAACAGACAGGAAAGCGCAAATCGTCTTTTACTAACACAAAATCAGCTAAAGCAGCACAAAGGGTGGCGTCATCCGAATGGAACTTCCCTTTATTGTGAAGTCGTACGTGTTGTACGTCACCGTGCTTTGCTAGAGCATTTTTTTTAACGATCGTGTGTAGGCAAGGCCGTTTAATGATGAAGTTGAAAAAAACTTTGTTTTTTCTAGAGCCTGAAAAATGATTGTGTGTATGCGGCATTAGGTTATGTAAGCTAATGTTAGCATTGCATACCTTTCGACTGCGAACCCCCCCCAAAAAGGTGACATTTAGAGAAGAAGATAAAAGGCATGGTCCAACCCACCTACTTCATGACAAGGCCCAAAGTTACCAATCAACCGACCCAAATATGAGCACATGGCTATTATAGGGGTGTGTACAAACATATGCAAATACTGTACTGACCTTTGGGATGCCGGTATTGTCAAAGCAAAGCTGGAAACTTTGACAACATCTTGAGAAGTCATTTATGTTTTGCCACCTTTGGGGTTTGTATTGCAACTCTAATGGACAATTCAAAGCTGTGCATTGGAAAATCTGATAAAAGCTTTTTCAGAAAAGCATATTGCATTTTTATTGTGCTTTCAATGCATTGCTCCAAATATCAACAAAACACAATGCATTTTATATGTGTTTTACATGCATTTGCATGTGTTTTCATCCTCAGGCTCCCAGGAAAAATGTGATTAAAAAAAAGCATGAACGTGTGTTGCAATTTTGAGTCACGACCTTTGATTATAATGGAAAGTGCAATTTTAAGAAAACATGCAGCAAGATGCAGCAAGCAGGACTTTTCGAGAGCGCAGCACGCAGCACAGTAACACAGAGCACAGATGTAAACACTTTCATGTATTTGAATGGGGACCATTTTTCATGCACTTTTCACACAGTGTGCAGTGTGCTAAAATTGCACAGGTATAAATGGGCCCCAACAGTTCATGGTATTTTCTCTCTGAATCAGTTTATTTTTGGTCCAATAATTTGTATTACAATTTTTAAAACATCATACAGAAGTGTATGCTCAAATATTTGGCCGAAAAATTTGTAAAACAAGGATGCATTATCCAATGATCAATAACCCTGACCAATTAAACATTAACAAAATATAATAATAAAAAAATGATAGCATGATTGGGTAGACTTTGCTGTCCCCCGGCATTATTTGCCTGATTGTTTCTGGAGGTTGCATTAAGCCGCGTACACACGATCGGTTCAAACCAATGAAAACGGACTGAAGTTTGTTTTCATCGGTCCAAACCAATCGTGTGTAGGCCCCATCGGTCCGTTATCCTTTCGGTCCAAAAACAGATGGCTTGCTTTAAAAATGAACCGATGGACGGCTAACCGATAGGTCAAAACCGATCGTTAGTACGCACGAGCATCGGTGAAAAATCCACGCATGCTCATAATCAAGTCGACGTTGTGTTTTACGTCACCGCATTCTGACACGATCGGTTCAGGTGTGTAGGCACCATCAGTCCATCAGTCAGCTTCATCAGTGAACCGATGAAAACGGTCCGTCGGACCGCTTTAATCGGATGGACCGATCGTGTGTACAGGGCTTAACATGTTCTCTAGATCTGTATAATCTACACACACACACCTACATAAATATACACTATATTGCCAAAAGTCTTAGTCTGTAGGGTTCCATTTTGAGTTGGCCCACCCTTTCAGCTATAACAGCTTCAACTCTTCTGTGAAGACTGTCCACAAGGTTTAGGAGTGTGTCTATGGGAATGTTTGACCATTCTTCCAGAATCACCTTTGTAAGGTCAGGCAGTGATATGGACAAGAAGGTCTGATTTGCAGTCTCCACTAATTCATCCCAAAGGTGTTCTGTTGTGCATGCAAGTCAAGTTCCTCCACCCCAAACTCACTCATCCATGTCTTTATGGACCTCGCTTTGTGCACTGGTGCCCAGTCATATTGTAACAGGAAGGGGCTATCCCCAAAACTGTTCTCACAAAGTTGGGAGCATGAAATTGTCCAAAATGTCTTGGTATGTTGATGCCTTCACTGGAACTAAGGGGCCAAGCCCAACCCCTGAAAAACAACCCACACCATAATCCCCCCTCCACCAAATGATTTGGACCAGTGCATAAAGCAAGGTCCATAAAGACATGGATGAGCGAGTTTGGGGTGGAGGAACTTGACTGGCCTGCACCTCAACCGAAGCCTTCTCGCCCAACAGCAGTGCCTGACCTCACAAATGCACTTATGGAAGAATGGTTAAACATTCCCATAGACACACTCCTAAACTTTGTGGACAGCCTTCCCAGAAGAGTTAGAGCTGCAAAGGGTGGGCCAACTCAATACAGTACACTGTATGTTTAATATTGTATGTTTAGAAAAGTGTGAAAGTCCTCTTTGACATATATAAGTTTAATCAAATTACATTTATAATTTCTTTATTTACAATAATATATTTACAAAAAATACATTATTATTTAACAAGCAAAATACAATATTATTGTGTATTCACAATAATTAATATTTTTTTGTTAGGAAAGCCTCACATCATCACCAGTTTTCAGCAATGAAAACATTTTCTTTTAATCTGATGGCTCGTTAAACTAAAGGGGTAAACAAGGCATGTTCTGTTGCATTGGCTCCTACCTTTAGTGGCGTCTGGTTGTAAAATGTTATGGCGGTGAATTGGCAGATAATGAATAAATGCAGGACTGCAGTTAATTATCATTTGGAAATGTATTAACACAGGTTTGTTATTCTAGATTTCATTGTTATCTTGTGCAAGCTGTCCATGTTCTTTGTATATATGTCTAGTAAGAGTTTGAGCTAACAGAACAGCAAACTCATTTAGTGGTAAGAGGATTATTAGCATGATATCATGAATGAATTAATACCCGTTTGAAAGAAAACATGCCATAATTCCTCAATAAATTTGTTTTTCAATTTCTGCAAAAATGGATTGTAATTGTATGACATTGTATACCAAAGGCAGCATGTATTTGAATTTGGAAACAAGTGGGGTCACTGTGTGTAGAGAATGACAGTGCAGTTGACATCCATGCAATTCTGGATGGTTTGCCTGCATAATTTCAACGCCAATGTTACTTGCAAAGCCAGAGCCTGAGGGAAGACTATTGAGACCAAAAGTTTATTAAGCTGAACTTACACTGACCACTTAACCCCTTAAGGACCGCCGCATGTACATTTACGTCGGCAGAATGGCACGGACAGGCACATCAACGTACCTGTACGTGGCTGCCTTGACGTGGGCCGGGGGTCCGATCGGGACCCCCCCGTTACAAGCGACGGTCCCGGTGGCTGTAGGAGCGATCCATGCTGAGGGGGCGGCTATTCGTTGTTGTCCGCTCCCTCTGGATCGCTCCCAGCCAATGCGCGCGCTCCCCCTGCAGTGCACTTCCTCCTCCTGTGTAAGCACAGGAAGAGGGAAGTGATATGATCTCTGCTCTCTGCGGTTTTTTTTAACCGCCGATGAGGAGAGATCACATCACATAGTAAGATTGCACAACACTACACTGACACCAGTACACGCAGGCACATTAACCCCTTGTGATCAACCCCCCCCCCCCCACCCCCCTGTCACAGTGTCACTGAATGCAGTGTACTGATCACTGCATTTAGTGTCAGTGTGACAGTTAGTGTGACATGCAGTTAGTGTTAGGTTCAGGGTAGCCCCGTACGCCCCCTAATAAGGTTTTAACCCCTTGATCAACGCCCTAGTTAACCCTTTCACTCCCTATTGCCAGTGTCACTAAGCGATCATTTTTATGATCGCTGTATTAGTGTCGCTGTTCCCGCTAGGTAGCTACTTTTTTTTATTGCGATTTTTTTTTACTAAAGACATGTGGCTAAATAAATTGTGGCCCAAATGTTTGACTAAAATTTAGTTTATTTGATTTTTCTTATAACAAAAAGTAAAAAATATTGTATTTTTTTTCAAAAATGTCGCTCTATTTTTGTATATAGAGCAAAAAATAAAAATCGCAGAGGCGATCAAATACCACCAAAAGAAAGCTCTATTTGTGGGATGAAAAGGACGCAAATTTTGTTTGGGAGCCACGTCGCACGACCGCGCAATTGTCTGTTAAAGCGACGCAGTGCCGAATTGTAAAAACCCCTTGGGTCATTTACCAGCATATTGGCCCGGTCCTTAAGTGGTTAAAGATCTGCCAAGCTGCTCCCTCAGTCCTATTGCTGCTTTAGGTGTTGGCTCACATGGCTTGTCCCATGCAACAAATGTAAAAAGTGAAGATAAAGCTGTATACTGTGGAAGTCACATAGTACTTTATTCAATGTAGCTTATTTCCAAAATCCAGTCCTTCTGGTGCATTGCACCCTAATTGGGCTTAGTCATATAGGTCTACGATAAAGCCTAGTTGGGGTGAAAAACATCAGAGAGGTGTGAACTAGGTGGGCTATTTTTTTTTGGAAACAAGCTACATTGGTTAAAATACTATAGTGTGACTTCAACAGTGTACAGTTTTACCTTCACTTTTTACTGTCTTTGCTTTCTTGACACTATTGTTATGACTGTATTTATCGGCGTATAACACACACTGAGTGCAAACAATGTGTGCGTGTTATATGCCAAATATTTGTTTACCAACGAGGCAGGGGGGATTAGGAGGCCCCTGGGTGCCACACATTGGGGGGGGGGGGGTTGTGACAGGCCAGCTGTCCCGTCTCTCCTGGCCCTGGACAGCTCTGCCAGCGTACTCTAAAATGAAGATCACTACCAGTCCCTTTTTATAGATCCCTCCTACATTGTGTCAGTGTCATTGAAAAACCATGCCTGTCAATACCTTGTTAGCCCTGTTATTTCCGGCCCCTCTCCTCCTCCCACTCCTCCGATTGTAGCTTTAGATTGGAGGAGGAGAGCAGTAACATGACCGGCTATGAAACATCAGAGGAAAGCAGTCATGTGACCGCCCATAAAAGAATGGAGCTAATAAGGTATTTAGAGGCATCGGTTTACAATTACACTGACACGAAGGAGGGATCTATAAAAGGGGGCTGGGAGTTCATTTATTTTTGTTAACCTTTAGAGTACACTGGCAGGGCTGCCCCAGGAGACTGAGGATCTCCTGGGAGGGTAGTGGGCAGTGCAATGTAAAGGGGGCTGTAAAATGAAAAGGGCTGCATACTATTCAGGGGGGCTGTGTAATGTAAAGGGGGCTGTGCAGTGTAAAGGGGGACTGTATAAATAAAGGGGCTGTGTGCTGTGCAGGGGGAGGGGGCTGTATAATATAAAGAGGGCTGTGCAATGTAAAGAGGAGCTGTATAATAAAAGGGGATGTGTAATGTAAAGGGGTCTGTGTAATGTAGAGGTGGGCTGTGTAATGTGCAGGGGTCTGTGTAATGTGCAGGGGATCTGTATAATGAAAAGGGGTCTGTGGAATGTGCATTAATATTATGGTATTTACCTTATAAGTGGTATAAATATTAATATAAACTGTTCTTAGCTATCCTTATTTTGCTTCAAAGTTCTTTACTTAAAAATTATATTTTTTTCCTGAAACTTCCCTCTTAAAAATAAGGGCCTAGATTCACAAAGCGATTACGCCTGTGTAAATGTTGTTAGACAGGAGTAATTTCGATTTACGAGCGTTTTTACGCTAGTCGAAATCCTCAAACCATGAAAAGACACCTGCGTGCTAAATTTCGACTTTATTACGTGTTAGTACGCCTTCAGATCTACGCTGCCTGAAAATTGCGGCCACTGGGCGGACTTCCTGTTGTTTTTCACCTTCATGGTATGCTAATGAGCTTTTGCCTGGAATCCACAAAATTTCGCTCTTCAAACGCAATCTCTTACGGCACCTTTAGTCATCTTTTTTTTCCGTTTCACTATACCAGCTTTTTGCTGGTCTAATATTAGACAGCCCATGTTAAGTATGGCCGTCGTTCCCGCGTCGAATTTCAACGTTTTTCGATTTCTTTTATTATTTTTAACGTAAGTCGTCCGGGAATAGGAATGTTCGTAAACGCCGCTACTCAAACAACGAATGACGTCACGACGTGATTTCGCGCAATGCACGGCGGGAAATTCCTGAACAGAGCATGCGCAGTTCGATCGTCGCGGGGACGCGCTTAATTTAAATGCTTCACGCCCCCTACTCACGTATTTCGATTGCGCGGCGGAAAAAAAATACGATACAATAGCGTACGCGCAAAAAAACTACCTGAATTCGGCGTAGAGTCTGGTGATAGACGGCAGCGTAGCGTATTTCGATTACGCAGCGGAAGATTACATCTATGTGAATCTGCCCCAAGGTGCGTGTTATATGCCAGTATGTGTTATAAGCCAATAAATACGGTAATTTAATTTTATAATTATTACGGAATATACTGTTGTTTTGTTGTATACTAGCTAAGGAAGGGGGTGCAACACTACAAAATTAATGGAAAAACAAGCCTAGACAAAAAAGCAGCTGCAGAATGATTACTGAATTTATATCAACTGACTTGTCTTACATGGTTTGAAGAATAAGAATCTGTGAGTCTAAGTTCTCCTTAAATAAGGATCCAGGTGGTGCGCATGCGCATCGGCAGTGGCTCGCTTCCACTGTAATCACACACAGCTGGAGCTAAGCAGATGGTACCACGGACTCAATGTCAACCAGCACCCACCTATCATCGAGCAGAGAGGCAGAATGGCGGCCTGCCTATGTAAACAAGACAGGTCGCTGTTCTGACAGGACGGAAGAGGTAAAATTTGAATAAATCACATCTGTTCTTCTAGTAAAAGGCAATTCACACACTGTAGTAAAACGCTGGCTAGGCACACAGTTTACCCTTTGATCGCCCGTGATGTTAAGCCCTTCCCAGCCAGTGTCATTAGTACAGTGACAGTGAATAATTTTAGCACTGATCACTGTACTAGTGTCACTGGTCCCCAAAAAGTGTCAAAAGTGTTAGTGCCGGAATGTCCAAGGCAATATCGAAGTCCTGCTATAAGTCGCTGATTGCCGGCATTACTAGTAAAAAATAAAAAATTCAATAGTTTGTAGATGCTATTTGGGATATTTTTTTTTACCAAAAATATGTATGCAGAATACATATTGGCTTAAATTTATGAAGATTTTTTTTTTCAATGTTTTTATTGGATTGGTTTTATAGCAGAAAGAAAAATATATATATATTTTTTAAATTGTCAGTCTTTTTTTGTTTTGTTTATAGTGCAAAAAAATAAAAAAAGTGATCAAATGCCGCAAAAAGTAAACTCGTTGTTGATGGGGTCAAGGGCCTCATCCCCATAACCCTGGGCGGTGGTTGCGGGGGCCAGTGGGCAGGGGGCTCCTTAACAACCTGCACTGTGCGCTCGACGTGTGCTGTGGGCTCGACGGACGTTGTTCAGGGCTGAACCCAAACAGTTCGTCCAATCTCTACAGAGATATATAAAATGTGCTTTTTTGTTTTGTCCAGACATGATTTCTAATAAATATATATAGGTTTGCAAAACTATTTATTGCATTAAAACTATTATCAACATTTGCCACGGGCTATGCAGGCAGTGCTGAAACCTGTACATCAATCCTCATACCAGTGAAGCTCACAGCTTTCCACAGCTAAAGACACATATTCTAAGGCTAAATCAAATGAAATTAAAGCGATGTATGGCCAGCTTTAGTTTTTGTTAGCACATTTTCTGACTACTTTTTTTTTACCTCTGCTTGCTGTCCTTTTAGTTTGTAGATCCAGTACAATCTGTGTCACTTATAATTCTTATACATTTGGTAGTATAGACTCCTCACCAAGATAGAAACTAATGCTGCACATGTTATTTGACCACTTTCTGGGTAAATTACCTTTATTCATCTTTTTTTTATTATTCTTCTGAGGTCGATCTGTCTTAGATCTGTTTTAGATTAATACTTTGAGTCTTATGGGTTTTCACACTGTAAAACTGATGTTTTAAAGTATTTTCTAAGTGACTGATATATATTTCACAGAGCCAGGTCTATAATCAAAATGGTTTGCCGAACAAGAGTTGCTATGGTAAAAATAAGGTTATAAGATAAGACACTTGACAATATAGTGTGTGTTAAGTTGAGTTTTACACATTGTACTCCTATAGAAAAGGTGTGGTTGTATATCTATTACTGTCTAGGTTTATACAATGGCAAAAACTTTTGTACACTGGTGGAAGAATTTTACAGTTTGAACATTAATTATAACCATCATTAGTGCTATCGTTTTATCAAAATGTTCTGTATTAAGATAGTTACATCATTACATAGTAGGTGGGGTTGAAAAAAGACTCATTCCATCAAGTCGAACCTATGTGTGTGTTTATAGGTCCGTATTACATTGTATATTCCTGTAAGTTGTGGTCGCTCGGATGCTCTAATAGTTTTCTTTAAACAATTGATGCTCCCTGCTGAAACCACTGCCTGTGAAAGGGAATTCCACATCCTTGCTGCTCTTAGGCCCCGTACACACGAGCAAATACATCTGATCAAATCGGTCGGACAGACCGATTTGAACAGATCTGTCTGCTGGGATGTATTGGTTTGATAGTGTACACACGATCAAACCAAAATCCCCGCCGGCAGATAGCGCGCTGACGTGTCGGTGACGTGGCGGTGACGTTGACACCGCCACGTCACCGCACCAGGAAGTAAAACACTTGCGTGCATGCGTCAAATCCATTTGACGCATGTGCGAGCAGATATGTCTGCTGGTTAGCGTACTAACCAGCAGACATATCGGTCCGACGGGTTCCCAGCCGACAGATTTAAAAGCATGCTTTGAAATCTGTCGGCTGGCCAAATCCATCTGTTTGCCCGTACACACGATCTAATCCGTCTGCTGAAACGGTCTGGCAGACCGTTTCCAGCAGACAGATTTGATCGTGTCTGCGCAGCCTTACAGTAAAGAACGCTCTATGCACTTTAAGGTTAAACCTATTTTCTTCAAATTTTAATGAGTGGCCACGTGTCTTATTAAACTCCCTTCCGCAAAAAGTTTTATCCATATTGTGGGGTCATCACTATGGTATTTGTACATAGAAATCATATCCCCTCTCAAGCGTCTCTTCTCCAGAGAGAATAAGTTCAGTGCTCTTTACCTTTCTTCATAACTAAGATCCTCCAGACCCTTTATTAGCTTTGTTGCCCTTCTCTGGACTCTATCAAGTTCCAGTACATCAGTAGATATAATAGTAGTGTTGATTTTGTTCAAATACATACCATTTCTAAATCTAAAAGCCATGCCATTCCTTTTCTAAAGGCTACTTTCAAACTGAGGCGTTGCGCCGCCTGCAGTTAACCCCTGCTAGCAGCCGAAAAGGGTTCAAATCGGCCGAAAAGTGGCGCTGCAGCAGTGCTTTGCCGACGGTACTGCCTATTGATTTCATTGGATAGGGACACTTTAGGAGCGCTGTATACACTGCTCCTATACTGCTCCTACAGCGCCTCAAAGATGCGGCTGGCAGGACATTTTTGAGCATTCCGCCAGAGCACCGCGGAGTGAGAGGAGCGGCTCTTTCAGGGTACTTTGCATGCGCTATTTTTAGCTCTATAGCACCTGCAAAGTGCCTCAGTGTGAAAGTAGCCTTAAAGGTAGAATTAAACAGAATAATTAATCTGTATATTCGTTTATTTATTTAGCATGGCTAATTGGTATATTCAAATCCATTCTATGCAATATAGCCAACTGCCGAATCTAACTGCAGTCAGGTCAGCAAAGCAAAGTCAGGAGTAGGAATTTCCTGACAGAACTATTGCCAGTCTTGGTTTGGCAATAAATCACACTGTGCATAGAAATCCAAACTGCCAGATATATTCACTAGCTCATTAGCTGAGGATGAGAGTCAAAGTGAAGGTCATTTGCCTGAGTGGCATGCTGTCCTTATTTGAGCCAGTTGCAATATTGGATTTTAACAAGTAAAAAAAACTGCTCTCCTGTTGTTGTGTCTATATTGAATCTCTTTGCAAATAAATGGATTTATGAAAATCCCATGGAGAAGCAAAGAGGTTGAAATAAATATATATTTTTTAATTTCAGCTTCTCATTTTACAATTCCTGCTGCTTGCTAGTCATGATCCTGGTCTGACATTCACTAAAGCCATTACAGAAGGTGTGGTACTTTCTACAGTTCTGTGGGTCATTTATTTTCTTCAGTACTTTTTATTGAAAAAGTTATTAATTACAAGAAAAACATTTTGAAATATGCATTCATACAATATATTCTGTTAATACGGTTACAAGATAGAGTTTTCAGGTCTCATAAGTAAAAGCACACATATCAGTAGAAATAGAAGAACAAGTAACTTGTATACGGGCCTACAGGTGTATATTGAAAAATAAATGAAGGATAGGGCCCTATATTGAAGTATGAAGGTGTTGCATGTTTGCTGATTTATTTATTTTATCAGATTGTATTTATTAAAGAGAAAAAAAAATTATCCGCTTTCCAACCGGCTCATACTGATATACGTCGGCAGAATGACACTCCAGTGCACACTGACGTACCTGTACGCTAGCAGGAAATCGGGTCCCGTGGACTTAATGTCAGCCGGCGGCCCGCCATCTCGGCAAGGAGAGGCAGAATGAGGAAATGTAAACAAAAGTGTCATGACAGGGATCTTCTGTTCCCTGTCATCGGGAACAGTGATCTTTGTCATGTCAGTGGTAGCCCATCCTCCCTACAGTTAGAACACACAGTGAGGGAACACACTTAACCCCTTGATCGCCCCCTAGTGTTTAAACCCCTTCCCTGCCGGTGACATTTATACAGTAATCAGTGTATATTTTTAGCACTGATCGCTGTATAAATGTCAACGGTCCCAAAATAGTGTCAAAAGTGTCCGTTCTGTCCGCCGCAATGTCGCGATAAAAATCACAGATCACCGCCATTTCTAATAAAAAATAATAATAAAAATGCAATTTTTATCCCCTATTTTGTAGATGTTATAACTTGTGTTCAAACCAATTAATATACACTTATTATGATTTTTTTTTTTTACCAAAAATATGTAGAAGAATACATATCAGCCTAAAGAAATTTGATTTTTTTATACATTTTTTTTTTATTACAGCAAAATGTAAACACTATTGCTTTTTTTTTTTTATTGTCACACTTTTTTTGTTTATAGCGCAAAAAATAAAAACCGCAGAGGTGATCAAATACCACAAAAAGAAAGCTCTGTGCCGTATCGCAAAAAATGCTCTGGTCATAAATTTGCAACAGAAATGATGTATAGAAAATGCATACAAATGCATACAAGTGACTAGTGATACTTACCTAATTAACCTTTATGTTTACAACATCAATAAAATCTGACATCATCAGTGGCCAGCTTTTTCTTCTTAATTCTCTAAGCTGGCTCATACGTGGCATCCACATCTCCAGTACATAAAAAAGGATGTACTTTCCCGTAAATTTGGGGAACCTTGGGACACATTTTTTTTTTTTTTAATATGAGATCTTGCAAATGAACTATGAGGGCTCCCTGAAAGTATATGCTGATGTAGCTTTCCCGAGAGGCAGCTGGGAGCTCAGGGCTAAGTGCCTTCTGAAAGGCAAAAGTGAAAATAAACAAATTTACACGATTGTGCATAAATTATGCTAATTTACAGTGCAAGTGTAATGTTTTTCCTGCTTTACAATGTAGTTTTAATGTTTGGAGGGGAAAGAGTTGCTTTAAGTTTTGCCAAATAATCCAAAGGCAAAGCAAGCTCATAGAATACAAGTGGTAATGACAGACTTTGACCATTTTCAAATGTCTGATCATCTGATTAGCTTTTCTAAATGTAAAGTTTTTATCTCATGGCATTTAAAGAGGAAGTAATCCCTGATGGGTTTTACTTCCTCTTTATTTCCCTGCAAAGGTAAAGCATAATGGGCTACTATGCATCCCTGAAACCGAAGCCTGCAATGTCACCACTGTCCCCTGTTACAGGAAGCGTCAATTATTCACCCCTCTTCCTTCTGGGGCCGCAAACTCTGGCTCTGGAATGACTGTCCGGAGTCGCGTGATGTCACTCCTGCACCTCTCTATTGTAAATATCTCCTAAACCGTGGAGGTTTAAGAAATATTTCCTGCACCTACAGGTAAGCCTTAATCTAGGTACCACAGTGGTGCAGAAAGCACTGATTGTAACTAGTGTAGTGAAAGCAGACCTACACGGGTTGGAGATCAAGAAGCATCAGGCCAGTCTTTTTTGGGAGTGTGTCTTATGATAAGAAGTGAATATTGCCACTGTGATTCACACCATTTTTCTGTAAGGTATGTGTTTGTTAAGACATTAGCAGAGTTCCCAATATACTCTATCTGCTTTCCTGCCCTTTGTTGCATTAAAGCGGAGGTCCACACACAAAGTGAACCTCCGCTTTTTTGAACCCTCCCCCCCCCTCCGGTGTCACATTTGGCACCTTTCAGGGGGGGGTACAGATACCTGTATAATACAGGTATTTGCACCCACTTCTGGGAGTCACGTTCCTTTGCATTATCCCCCACAGTCTTCTGGGAAACACACTGGTCCCAGGAGACAGCAGGGACCAGTGAGGGCGAGGCACGTGTCTCGGGCATGTGCAGTAGGGAACCAGGCAGTGAAGCCGTAACGCTTCACTTCCTGATTCTCTCACCGAGGATAGCGGCTGGGGAAGCCAAGAGACATGCGTTTGCTCGGCCTCGTCTGCCGACATCGCAGGCGCGCTGGACAGGTAAGTGTCCTTTTATTAAAAGTCAGCAGCTGCAGTATTTGTAGCTGCTGGCTTTTAAAAACAAAATTTGGGTGTACCTTCACTTTAAGTCAGCAACGTATAGGTACTCTTTCATATATAAACCTCACCAGCAGGGAACAATGGTGGAAAATCATCATATACAGTGTGACAGAGGGGAAAAAGACAATTGACAGTTTGCACTACAAAATGCAAACCAATCTGGGGGTGTCATTAACTTTGTATTGACTCTCCCAGCGGTTCGCTTAGGGCAGCGAGAACTGCCTGCGAGTAGAATGCACGTACTGGATTGGCAGGGTCGCAGGGTTCTCGCATCGCAACTGTGTGAACCGAGCCTTACAAACAGTTGATGTGACTGCCCAACTCAGAGAGTTTATTAGTTATGTTTTTACATGCTCTCAGAATTTTACTGTACTAGACCCTGGTAATTAGAAATGACATTAATTTTATATTGGACGCAGTGTCCAGTAGCAACCATACTCCTTCAGGGCCATGGCCTAAAATAAAATGTTTTAACCACTTCAGATCCGCCCCATCGTCATTTTTTTAAAGATGGATATCTCGGTAACGGCATCAGCTGCTGCCACATCCGAGATATCCATCTCTTCATGGGGCGGATCTGTACATGATAATGGCGGTCTCCGCAGCGGATTCGCCGCGAGATCGCTGTTATCGGTGGCGGGAGAGGGTGCCCCCCCTCCCGCCGCTCTCCCGCGCCCTCCGCCGCTTACCGTTGCCGTCGGTAGCGGCGGAGGCGATCGGGTCTGCTCGTCGTCTGTCCGGGGATGCGACTGAGGGAAAAATGTCCCTCAGCCGTCCACATACCTCTGCTGGGCGGAAGTGACGTCAAAACGTCAGTCCCGCACAGCGTCTTAAAGAGACATATTTTTTGTTTACTTTTTTTCTTTTTTTTTTTTTTCTTTTGCATTTAGGTCTAAATATGAGATCTGAGGTCTTTTTGACCCCAGATCTCATATTTAAGAGGACCTGTCATGCTTTTTTCTATTACAAGGGATGTTTACATTCCTTGTAATAGGAATAAAAGTGATCAATTTTTTTTATTTTATTTCAGTGTAAAAAACGTAAAAATAAATTAAAACAAACAAATAAGAAAACAAAAATTTTTTTTTTTTAAAACGCCCCGTCCCGACGAGCTCGCGCGCAGAAGCGAACGCATATGCGAGTATCGCCCTCATATGAAAACGGTGTTCAAACCGCACAAATGAGGTATCGCCGCGAACGTTAGAGCGAGAGCAATAATTCTAGCCCTAGACCTCCTCTGTATCTCAAAAAATGGAACCTGTAGAATTTTTTAAACATCGCCTATCGAGATTTTTAAGGGTAAAAGTTTGACGCCATGCCACGAGCGGGCGCAATTTTTAAGCGTGACATGTTGGGTATCATTTTACTTGGCGTAACATTATCTTTCACAATATATAAAAAAATTGGGCCAAATTTATTGTTGTCTTATTTTTTAATTCAAGAAAGTGAATTTTTTCCAAAAAAAGTGCGCTTGTAAGACCGCTGCGCAAATACGGTGTGAGAAAAAGTATTGCAATGACTGCCATTTTATTCTCTAGGGTGTTAGAAAAAATATATATATATATTGGCCCAGATTCACGTACATCGGCGCATTATCGGTCCGGCGTAGCGCACCGCCATTACGTTAGACTTGCGCCATCTAGCCACGTAATCCCCCGATTCACGTAGCTTTTGCGCAGGAAATTGCGCAAGCGTAAGATTTTTTCCAGAGGCGTAAGGAGGAGTAATACAAATTGGGAGGGACGTGGGCGTGTTACATTGAAATGAGCCGTGACCCCATGCAAATGAAGGGCCGGCCGGCTCGCGCATGCGCGCTTGAAGGAGACCATGGTCAGCTCCGATGTGCGCATGCTCACAACTCGGGAGCGGCGCAATCAGTGAAATTGGAAATGGACTAGGGCAACTTTATGAACTACGCAGACAGCATAAGTAGACACACACAAATGCACTTCCTTTGCAAAAATACATCCCTTTGTATCCCTCCCTCTACAGCAAGGTGCTTTTGTTTGTTTGTGACGTGTCTTTGAGATATTTGAGGACTGTTTTGCAGAGTGATTTTTGTCTTTTATGTGTTTTCTTTGTTGTTATTTTGTTTAAATTATATTTTTGCTGGGCATTTTTTATTTTTGCTCGTCATTTATTTAATTTTTTTGGTTCTGTTTGTGTATGATTTTGGAATGTGGGGGTGATATTCCTGCGGGAAAAGGGGTGTCACCCTCATTTGTGGTGGAGAAGTGATCCCCAGGTCTGTGTGAATGGTGTATAAATGTACAGTGACATAATTGGAGCCGTGGCATGGCGTTGCAGCTCACAAGTCCTGCATGGTGGACTGGTGCCAATCCAATGTGATGAGGATGTGGGGTGTGTGTGCTAGGGACCACAGTGGTGTGCATGCATGCATTCTCATTGTGCCATGATTAATGTGTGTGTTTAACGTGCAAAGATGCATAATGTGAGCTGGCATGAGATGGGGTCATGAGATGGGGTACCAGTGCATATGCAGAGTCACCTTGAAGGGAAAAGACAGGAGGATGTTAGTCATGCATGTGCCACTTGTGAGGTGTGCATCACGGGAGGGGATAGTCATGCCTGACTCCCATGTCACTCACCAACCAGCCAGCTGTCCCCATACATGTTCTGTTCGAAATCTGTGGGGATGGGGCTCTGATTGTATATGTAGCTGTCATGGGTGTCATGGGTGGTGCCATGTGTTGGGCTGCTGATGTCCTCCTGCAGGGTTGTGGTTAATTCCAGGATGGCATGAGGGGTGAATCTGAAGATGCGAGACACCTCAGAATCACTCATGCCAAAGATGTCTATGCGTGTGTGATATATCAAGTGAAGAGTGAGGGGCTTGTATCAGATAAGAATATTGTATTAGATTAATTTAAATTGTAAATTTTATATAAGCAAATAAAAAAAAAAAAAACATCTCCCGTGCCCTCCTTAGTGCCATCCTCCGTGCCCTCCTCCTTCTTTGTTCATCTAAAGTCAGTAGTATAGCTATGCGCGACGATGCCCCTGGCATGTTGGCATACAGATTGTTGGGCAACACGTGTGACTGCTGAACTCCTCACTAACAGTGTTGCTTTATCTGACAAGTAGACTTTTTTTCAAAATTTAGACCAGCTTTTAGGTGCTCTAACTTTAGACAGGACATTTTGCTGTTGCGCACATCGCGTAGCCTGCGCAGCAACTGCGTTTTTTTGTGGATCCCCGCAACTCCCTCATTAGCATATTTGACTAGCAAATCAATGGTGTGTCTAGCGCATTTTTGCGCGGACGGATGCGTCTGTCTAACGAAATTACGCCGGACAAAAAAAAGTAGATTTCTGGCGTAATTCGTTTTCTGAATCGCGCGCATCTAAACGCACGCGCACATTTAGACTTACGCACGCGCAACACCAGTTGCGTAGGCGTAATCGCTCTGTGAATCTGGGCCATAATGTTTGCGGGTTTTAAGTAATTTTCTAGCAAAAAAAACTGTTTTAGTCTCGTAAACACCGAATCTGAAAAACAGGCTCGAGTCTCAAGTGGTTAATAATACTGAATTCTATTAAAACAATTTGCCTTTTTTTTTTTTTTTGGGTACTATTTGTGATAAAAATTGTGTCTGAAATAGACCACCAGTTTAGTTTGGCCATTTGTTTCAAAACACTATCCATAGAATTGTTTGCTTTTATTGTATCCATGCATTTAAAAGAAAAGCCTTTCTGACATACTTCCACCAAGCTGCCCTGTATCATAAGCTATTAGGTTTGATATATACTACATTTAGACATAAAATTGCTATGTGGTTGCAATATATACAGAGAAGGAGCGAAGGAGAGAGGATGAAAAGTGTTGTTTTACTGTCTTGCCCTTAAAAAGACCAATGTGTATCTATTTATATATTTTACTTTATTCCTGTAACAAGCTAAATATATATTTAAATGTAATACATTGTAATTAAACCATTATAAACAGTGTACTCAAAGTCTATATAAACAAGAAAATCATTGCCTTACTGTATTAATCTAAAAACACAACCAATGCATTTTTTTATATGTTACTTTATTGCTGTAAAGTGGATTGAGTGTTTTGTGCATTAATACCAACTGAGAACAGTACCTGTATTTAATATTTTATAATATATTATTATATATCATAATACATTATACTATTTGCATCCATTTTTAGTAGTCTATTTTGGTTGAAGGGAGGAAGGAAGGCGTGTTTAGATTGTGGCTCTGTTCTAGGTCCTGTTCTTCATTTCTGGGGTATGGGGCTTTACAGAGTGTGGGTTGTGGTACATGTTGACCCCTGTTCAGGATTTTTTTTTCTTTGTTACACATCGTATATTGAAACCATATTTTATACTTTCGGCTATCTATATGACTAGCAAAGACTTTTACAGTTTCCCCCAAGTTATGGTCAATTCCAGTTTTACATTCTGAACTTTGTTTACCCTTCTTTTGTAAAAACAAAAGTTAAGTCATTGATAGTGCCTTGTTCATCCTAAATAGTTACCATTATACAGTATTCAAAATTCAAACTTTATTAAATTTAAACATATTTATCACATTTATCACATTCACACTTTCTGCATTTTGAAATGGCATCCACAAACTAAACGTTGCTGGAAGTTGAGGCTGTACTATTTTTTCCCAAGTATCTGAAGTCTAGAATACTTAAGGCTGCGTACACACGATCGAACATGTCCGCTGAAACTGGTCTGCCGACCAGTTTCAGCGGACATATCCGATCGTGTGTACGACCTAGTGAACAGGTTTTTCCAGCGGACAGCATGCTTTTGAAATGTATCCGCTGGAAACCTGTCCTTCGGACATGTCCGCTGGTTAGTACACCTAACCAGCGGACATAAATCTCCCGCATGCGTCAAATGGATTTGATGCATGCGTGGAAGTATTATACTTCCTGGAGTGGTGTCGTGGCGGCGTCAACGTCACCGTCACGTCACCGCGTCCTCAGTCCGAGGGGATTTTCGTCCGATGGTGTGTACACACCATCTGACCAAAATCCGAGGAGACATGTCCGCTGGAAACAGTCCGTCAGACATGTTTCAGCGGACATGTCTCCCCGTGTGTACGCGGCCTAATACAGGAATGGAGTACAGGTTCTGAGGTAGTATAATTTTACAACTTACTTAAATATTGCAATACTATATACCTTTAGTTAAAACAAGTACGGTTATATTTTAAAACTCATTAGAAATATAAAACATGCACAAGAAAGAAAGTGCAAATTATATCTCTGATATTAACAATGCCTTTAAAGGAAACCCTCACATGCACTCTTTTCACTGTTCAAAGTTTCTGAAAATTCATCCAGTAGCTAATTTTGTACAAAAAAAGTAGACAATTATGCTTGTATGTGAAAAGCCACTACCAATGTAAATAAAGTGCTTTTGTGAGGGAGACAAGGGGGTTATTTATGAAAGGCAAATCCACTATGCACTACTAGTGCAAAGTGCACTTGAAATTGCATTGAAAGTGTATTAGGAAGTGCAGTCGTTGTAAATCTGAGGGAAAGTTCTGAAATGAGGGGACGCTCTGCTGATTTTATCATCCAATCATGTGCAAGCTAAAATGCTGTTTTTTATTTTTGCATGTCCCCCTCGGGTCTACAGCGACTGCACTTCCAAGTGCACTTTCCACTTGTAGTTTGCACTTGTAGTGCAAAGTGGATTTGCCTTTAGTAAATAACCCCCAAGATACATTACTTATCATAAAAACAAAGGAGGTTTTATTCAGGCTTTTTTTTCCTGCCGGATACAGCAGAAACAGGTGTTGGGGATTGTCCAAATTAAGGTACTATGATTAGTTGTTATACCTGTTTAGTTACTGCACACAAATGGTATGTTGCCACAATGACTAGAAAATCTGCATGGTTTAAAAAAAAAAAAAAAACTTTCCTAAATAAGAAATAATCACATAAGGCAAGTTGCTCTCTCTTGGTGTGATCTACTTTGTCTACAAAAATGGTGTCAGTTCTTTTCTCTGTGCTCTGTAGTCCTCCCTTGCTTCTGTCTTCAAGTATGACAAACTAGGGGAGATTTACTAAAACTGGCGTAAACATAGAATCTGCTTCAGATGTTCATAGTAACCAATCAGCTTCTGGGTTTTAGCCCACATTCGCATTGGGCCATATTGGCATGCGATTTGACATGACAAATTGCATGGCAGATCGGAGGCTATTGACTTTGCGGCACCGCACCGATTCCCAAAAGTAGTTCTTGTGCTACTTTTGGCAGCTTCGGGGGCAATTGTAATAGACACCTGTGCAGGAACTCGCACAGATGTCTGTCAAATTGCCCCTGAAACCAGACTGCATTCCCAATTTGAAATTGTGTGAGTTCAGCTGAACTCGCATGATTTCTAACCCAAACCAGTGGGATCCTGGGCTCATTGTCAAACATGCTAAAAAAAGCTGATTGGTTACTATGCACAACTGCACCAGATTCTGGGTGTACAATTTTTTGTAAATCTCCCCCACTTTGTAAACTTTGTTAAAAAGTTGTAATTTTGAAGGGCAGATGCTATCTGGTGAACTGAAGTTTGGGTCTGGTGTTCGCAAACAGACATAAGAATAAGCAATCATTGTTTCACTAATCAATGTATAGAAAAAATGATTAGCGCATAATTCGTTCAACACTGAGAATCTAAATAATAAATAATAAATAAATAGTGATCTGTGCAAAAAAGTGCAAATGCATAAAAATTGCTGTCCCAGCGCATGAATAATACAACACCAAAAAGTCTGTATGGTGAATCACAATCTATGCAAAAAAACTGCAAATGCATGAAATAAAATGTCCCATCCGTGGTGGTGTAGCAGATCCTATGATATGGATGACTTTTCTTCAGGAAATGTGCTCACATTGCGCTAACCTTTATAAGGCAAAAATATAGCCTTTCAATGTGTGTTGCTCTGGCTCCCCAGTAGGTGTCACTCCGTCCTTTTAGTAAGATGGTGTAGTGATTTAGTACAGATCCTGTGTTCCAAGGTTGGACGAGGGGGGGGGTTTTCCAGTGTCAATTCAGGTGAAAACAAAAGAGTACAAACGAGTTCCGCGTTTAACTTTCGGTTTCCGAGTTCAGGTCTTACATGTTATGCTGCGTCACGCAGCTTCATCAGAGATATCTGATGAAGCTGTGTGACGCAGCGTAACATGTAAGACCTGAACCCGGAAACCGGAAGTTAAACGCGGAACTCGTTTGTACTCTTTTGTTTTCACCTGAATTGACACTGGAAAACCCCCCCCCTCGTCCAACCTTGGAACACAGGATCTGTACTAAATTACTACACCATCTTACTGAAAGGACGGAGTGACACCTACTGGGGAACCAGAGCAACACACATTGAAAGGCTATATTTTTGCCTTATAAAGGTAAGCGCAATGTGAGCACATTTCCTGAAGAAAAGTCATCCATATCATAGGATCTGCTACACCACCACGGATGGGACATTTTATTTCATGCATTTGCATTTTTTTTGCATAGATTGTGATTCACCATACAGACTTTTTGGTGTTGTATTATTCATCCGCTGGGACAGCAATTTTTATGCATTTGCACTTTTTTGCACAGATCACTATTTATTTATTATTTATTATTTAGATTTTCAGTGTTGAACGAATAATGCGCTAATCATTTTTTCTATTCACTGTTGTTATACTTATTAATATTTATCACAATTCAGATTGAGCAGCATTGTCATTCAATTTCACTTTATTTATTTGGTGGCGCAAGAGCCTCATACATTCAATCAATGTATAACAACTAGTTTAGTGTCTCCAAATGTCGCTAGATCATTTTTTTATCAACATGCTTAAAACAGAGAAACCCTTGAAATAATTTTCATTTCCTGGGGAACCTCTGTAAAATGTATTACATCTCTAGTTAATGGCACATGCGTGTGGTCAGTAGGTTGTAAATATAATAATACCTAAAACTAATATACTGCATCCGGCATATCTGACACCCTGATCGTTTTTTTTTTTTTAACAATCCTCTACTCTATAAGAATTTTTTTTTCAGAAGCAGTAACTGTGAAAATTGTAGTGTCGCGTACGCACGACTGGTTTCCTCGACAGAATCTATCAAGAAACTTGGTGGGAGAGCTTTTTTGCCGAGGAAAACGGTCGTGTGTATGCTTTTCACCGAGAAAACTGTCGAGGAACTCGACGAGGAAAAAAGAGAGTAAGTTCTCTTTTTCCTTGACGGGAGTTGTCGTGTTCCTCGTTGGGCTGGTTTTCCAACGAGAAACACATTGGTGTGTATGCTTAGAAACACGCGCACCTTCGGTAAAAGTAGTATTTGTAATGGAGATAGCACATTTGTCACGCTGTAATTGACTGAAAAGTGCAAATCGTCTCTTACCAAACTTTTACCTAACACGCAGTAACATGAGATTAGCAAAAGCAGCCCCAAGGGTTGTGCCAGTGGAATCGATCTTCCCCTGCCGTTGTATGTGTTAAAGTCACCGCGTTTGAGAACGAGGAGATTTGGTCTTTAACGTGTGTAAGCAAAGCAAGCTTATCAAGTTTCTCGACAAGCCTAACAAGGAACTCGTCGAGGAAAACGATGTGTCTTTTCTGACGAGTTCCTCAGTCGTGTGTACGAGGCCTAACATTGGTGGTTAGTAGAAAAGTTTACTACCTTAAATTACCGGTAGTAGCTGCTGTTGTGGTCCCATACATTGATTGTGGCCAGTGCAAAAAAGGATTCCCTATATAAATAGTCAGTGGGAGAAGGACACTCTTACATTGTTGACCAGTAGAAAAGCTGCCCCCCACTGCCATTTACACACAGCTAAACAGATTGATAACAGTGTTTACTGGGAGTTAGAAACAAGGAACCCCTAGCAATACATGGAGAAACCCCAAAGTTCTAGGGAACCTTGGTTGCGAAACAGAGTATTGACTTTCTTTTCTGTTTTTATAGTCCCTGTGTATCCTGCTTATTTGTGCTATGAGTAGATTCCTTTGTAGCATTTTTCCCCCTTTTTGCTCTTAGAATCATTGTAATTCTTGTCACTCTTCATGTCTGTGTCTAAGCTGAAGTTGAACTAGCTAACCTTGTCATTTTACCTTCTCCAGTGCAATGCTGCATTATAGGATTAACAACCCAGGGACAGTTATCATAACAGTAATAATAGCACATCTTAGCTGTGTGAACAAATTTAATTAGCCATACATATGATCCTATGCTTTTGCTGCCACCAGCAGAACTGGCTAGGAGCCAAGTATTCAATGTTCTCCTGTGGATATGAGTGTGACCTCACACAAACAGAGTAACCAGCTGGGCGACTGTCCAGTACATTGTAACTAAAAGAGAAGAATCTACAGGGTACCTAATAATAAATGCATTTATATCCTCAAGCACAGTGGTTCACTGTGAATGTTTAATCACTTGGAAATAATATTCTGCATATAACCAGTTCCTGTCAGTAGAAAATGTAAAACCCCTTGTGAGTTTTTTTTTTCTTTCTAATTTCTCTATCCCTATTGGGGAGGTTCACCCTCTTTATTTATATTTTGTGAGCATTGTCACCAGGACAGAAAGTGATGGCATATTCAAAATGTTTGCAGTTGCCGCTAGAGTAGGAATAAAAGGAAAATCCTCAAATAGGGACACTTGTTCTAGTAAAAGTTTAAGGGCCCTTTCACATGGGCAGAGTCTGGCAGCAGATCATCCTGTTCAGCCGGGAATCCACTGATCCCCACTAAGCAGGTGGATAACAGGTCTGTGTCCGCTTCGCTTATGCAGAGTGGACATGAACACAGTCCGCTTTCCTCTAAGGGGCGGTTTGATGTAAACGGACTGTCTGTCCATATACATTCTGTCATCTGACCTGATGCCCCATCCATCTGTTTTTAGTGGATCTGATTGGATGTTGGCTGCATAGAGGGCATTGGATGGTCCGATCGGGTCTGCCCAAAAAAATGACAGGTGGACCCGATTGGTCCACCCATGTGAAATGGGCCCAATTCTAAGGGTATATTTCTAATTCGATTTCAGAGATTTTTTCTCACTTCCTGTAGTGTCTCTAGGTCAGAAAGTGAAATTTAAAGTGATTGTAAACAATCACCTTGTAAAAAAACAAACAAAAAAAAAACATTCAGTTTATAACTAAAATGGAAGGAAAGGCATTTCTTTATAAATATGAAAAAAAACATTCTAAATACCTTTTTTTAATATTTGATAACATAATCTTTGTTCTAAGCTGTATAAGAGCTAGGGGGAGGAGGAGCAACAGCACACTGAACTCTCCAAAGAATGCAGGGGGTGGCAGAGGGTGGCGTATCAGGACAAGTCTGATTATTGGAGAAGAGTACAAAGAGTTCCCATCATAGCTTAAGAACTGACCACGCTGTGCTCTCTTGTTTAGTGTGGTCAGTTTCTAATAGTAAAGCAGAGGGACTGGCAGGAACACCAGGGATTTAACAAGAAATAATCAATAGAAATATAACAGGATACTTTTCCATACAGGAACATGGTAAAGCAGGCACATATCAGAAATATGAACTGCTGGGCTAAGAAACACTTTAATCTCACCGATTGAATGTCCAATACAGACAAGTGAGCTTATTTATTGATTTATGATTTATTTATTATTATTTACCGTATTTATCGGCGTATAACACACACTTTTTTCCCCTTAAAATCAGGGGGAAATCATGTGCGCGTGTTATAAGCCGGTCCCTGCTGTCTGAGGGAAGAAGAGCGAGCTCGCTGAATTACATAGAGCCGTGATCTCCTTCCTGTGTATCCGGCGCTCCGTCACGCACAGCCACACCTCCTGACCCTGCATTGGAGTACTGTACTGTCTATCATATGAGCAGGGGCAGGAGGTGTGGCTGTGAGTGATGGAGTGTCAGGTACACAGGAAGGAGATCGTGGCTCTATGTAATTCAGTGGCACTCTCGCTTCCCCTCTTCCCTCAGAGACAACAGAGATGATCTAACATTGAAAGGTAAAAACTGCAGGTTGGCACTGAACAGGAAGAACATTTTGATACATTTATAGCCTGCAGATGGGCACTAATAAAACTGCATTGAAGATCAATGCTGCAGATGGGCACAGATCAGGCTGCATTGATGCTCATATACCATTATGTTGCTTCTAAGTGGTTTATTTAAAAAAAAAACATTTTTTCCTGAAACTTCCCTCTTAAATTGGGATGCGTGTTATACGCCGCCACGTGTTTTACACCGTTAAATACAGTACTTTAAAGACTTTTTCACACTAGTTGCTTTCTCCAGCTTTTTTTTTTAAAGACATGCGTCGTAAAATCAACGTTTTAAAATGACCCTAGTTGACATCACTGCATTCAGTTCCAGGGCTTTCAAAAAAAGTACAACAGCATTAATTTTTGTTCACCAGAATGTGTGTTAACATCAGTGTTGCTCATCTTACTTTAAAAAAGTAATTAGTTACAGTTACAAATTACTTCTCCGAAAAAGTAATTGCGTTAGTGACTCAGTTACTACATTGAAAAAGTAATTAGTTACTCAGTAAAGTAACTGAATTTTTTTTTAATATTCTACAATGCTTTGTTGAGAAGCAGATGACGGCAAGCGCCGTCCCACCATGTATGTGCAGCTAATAGGACTTAAAACCCTTATCCATCTGCTACATATTACATCCAAATTATAAGCTGGATTAAAATGTATGTTTATAATATACATTCCCTTGACGTTTACAGAGTCTGTAATTTAAAATCTTATATTAGGCTTTATTAGAATTTTCTATAGTTTATTGTTTATTATTTTATTTATCTTATATAAGCTTTATTGGATGCAAGGGATCTGGAATGGGGATGTCAGATTTTTCTTTGTTGTCTGATGAAGAGATGAAATCACTGACCAAAAATAACCTGCTGATCATTGGTCTGTATAGGTGTCCTGCACTTACCATGTTGACCACTAGATGTCGTTGTGTACACTGTGTTGTATAGGGAACGTTTGTTCTGTGGAACATTTTGTTCCGGCCATGTGTTCCCCGGATCATTGATGAGGCTGCGCACACAGTGTGTGTGATCGATGTGAGTTGTTCCCCGGTGATAGGTCAGTGTGAGGCGGATGGTGCTCATTGTATCCAGGGCTCCTTGCGATTGGGAGTTTTAAGACCGCTGTGACAGGCCATCACAGCAGTCACATGATTCTAAAGTGGAGTTCCACCCATATTTATGTTAACAGCGCCGGCAGAAGCAATTACACTGCTGCCATCTAGTGGCGGTAGATGTAATTGCGATAATGCCGCCCAAGTAATGGGAACTGCGTTACCGTGAGGGGAAGAGTAATCAGGTAGATTACTTGTTACCCTCAAAAGGGGCTGTGTTAGGTAACTGTGTTTATTGTAACTCTGTTACTTAAAACACTGGTTAACATACTGGAACACGCATACAGTAAATGCACAAAAGCCCCTATAAATAAAGTGAAAAAAAAGAAAAAAAACACACACACTGGAACAAGTTATGAATGCACTGAAAATAAATATAAAATGCTTGTTAAAGTGCATGTGGAAACACAATACTAGGATTGTGTTGTGAACTAGCTTTAAGTATAACAGTCGTTTTGTATTTACTTTTACAATGTATTTTTGACCACAAAAAATTGTATATTTAACAATGTGTTGTACAATATGAGTTGTAATATTCAATATTATTCTTTATATTTCTTATATTAAATTACAGACAGATTCCAAACTAGCTATGAAAAATAGCCAATATTTAATTTATGCTAATCTCATAAGCAACTGTGAATAAAATTAGAAAATAGGTTCTGCTAGTCTTGACTGAACGGTGTCAGCACCCCATGGGTGGACAGCTCCTCATTCATACATATTTAATACATTTCTAAGACTAAATACTCATGAACAGCATAGATTTATAGGTGCTTTGCAGGATGCCAGTCACTCACTGTACCCTGTAAGATTGGAAAGGAATGTGACAATAAATAGGGCAGTGGGTGAGAAGTGGCTTATTTTCATGGCATCACTGAGATGTTCTTTTTGGAATTCCACAGATGTTAGCTGCTCATAACCGGCTCACTCCAGCTGCTCCTATTCATTCAATAGGGTAAGCATTTATAAAGCTCATCACTATTGTTTCTTAGTTTTTTTGGAGCTTTTGTGAATATTTAGTTGGCATTTACCATGCTTTCTAAATGTTAGAAAAACTGATTTTAAGCAAATATATTTAACATTACTTTCCTTTAATTACAATACATTCACATGTGCAGTTCAGGGTTGCTGCACATTTCTGTGCACTGCTTTTCGCCATATTAAATAACCTCAGGTTACTCACTTTACTTCAATAGATATCTAAATTCTTACAAAAGTAACTGTTGGTAGATACAGTGAGAATTGTGGACCTTGCACTAAAATAGCAACATCTAGAGAGATGGCTTCTCCCCTTGCTAAAATACTGCACTAAACAAGGGGAACGTCACCATTTTTGGGGTTGCTCAAATCTCATGAAAGGATTCTCCTGTACTTTTCTGAAGCACCATCTCACAGGATTTGGGTTACTTAGCATTTTCTGGAAACTCGTTGAACAGATCTTAATGTCTTCTCTGTCATATAGAAGGTAATGCTTGAATCAGAAAAGGGCTGGCGACGCAGATGCTCTTGAATAAAAGTCCTTAATTTAGTTACATGGGTACAGGCTACACTGTATCTGTGTACCCATGTAACTAAATAAAGGACTTTTATTCAAGAGGATCTGAGTCGCCAGCCCTTTTCTGATTCAAGCATTGCATTTTGGGGCCTGAACGTCCTGGCTAGAGCACCGGTCCACAGTTCACAGATAACCATATTGGCAGTGGAGCTGGGGTATCATTTTGCTTCTCAAGGAAACAAAAGTATATCAAACAAATATATCAAACAAATCCACCCCCCCCCCCCCACACACACACACACACTTTTTTCTTTGCTATTTAGTGCAGCATTTTTAGCAAGGAGGAGAAGACACTCACTAAAAAAACAGACCTTGCATGGATTGCAAGGTCCCTTTTCGTTTAACCGGTTTCCGTCCGCCTCACGCAGATATACTGCGGCAGAATGGCTTTCCTGGGCGAAATCCCCTATATATACGCGTTTGCCCAGGAGAGGCACCAGAGGCCGCGTGAGTGACGGCGAAGGCACGCGCACAGCTGGGACCCCGAGGCATGTGGCTGGTGGGCGCGATCACCAGAACAAGTGTCCCCATTGGAAGATTTTCCCTCTATTACTTTTTTGGGGACAACCCAAAATGTAGGATATTCTTTTACTTTCACATTCAATGATAATGGTAAACAGAACAAATAAAGAAACTCCCTAATGAGGACAAAGACTGCAATAAAAATTTACAGGTGTTCTAATCCATCTCTAAAAAAAAGTTTTTCATTTAGTTATACTTTAATACAGAGGCAATTTCATGCACGTTGTGTGCAAAAGATAAGAATGATGTTCCCCAGTCTGTGCTATTCACAAAGCCTTGGCAAAACGTTCTTAATTTATTGCTAACTGTCAACTGCTTACACCACACCATTCTCTTTAGCCATGCATCATTCACACAGCCTTTACCTGCTGCTCTGGGCTGTCCTATTACTTGCTACAATGTTATGAATTGTCTTTTATTTGTTTCATTTTTATACGTGAGTTTATGTCAAATTGCATGTATTACTGACGGTTCCTTATTTTACTGTTTAATCTGATGGAGAGTCAAAGCGTATTACGGCTACTGGGACTTTAATATTTATTCATATCTGTGTGGACAGATGCCTATCTTTTTCCATTATTAAATGTATAGTATTAGATAGGAAATGCAAATGAAACAATATATTCTTTGTGGGTTTATGGGAAACCTATTTAATCATGGCTGAGATAAGTCATGTTGTGTTTGAGTTTGGACTTTACGTTTATTGTAAATTTGCACGTTTAATAAACTCTATTCAATGTAATAAAGTGGTTTTGAGTTATGGACAGCTTGATAGTCTGACGTTCTGTTGGTTAGAATGAGAGCCAGATTTTGTGATGTGAATTCATAAGTACATGCAGTAGGATCATAACTATATTCTTATTTTTAGAGAGAGATGAAAGAATAACCCCTATCAAGCTTTTAAGTTATTTTATTATTTTATTTAAGTGTTTCAAAAGTATGCTTTAGATTAAAATTCTGCACTGATGTAATTACGCACCATGTTAATGCATATAATTATCTACAGGTGAACAAGAGAGACTGTTTAAAACTTCCCTGCAATTTGGCGGCTGTAGACAGAACCCCAGTCAATCCAATGACTAATCTAACTGTCAGGAAAGGTTTCACCTGTTGGTGGTGCCGTCGGTCTTTGAGATCGCAGTACCAGTGGCCACCAGTGGGTGTTTTTCAACACACAGGATCTGTAGTGAAGGGATTTACCTGCTGGTGGCACTGTTGAATACTTTGGCTGTAGTAGCAGTATCCACAAGCAGGTGTTTTCCTGCAGTGTGGAGCAGACAGCACCTCCTGCGTTCAGGTGTCACTTGAGGCTAATTACAGGCAGTCATATAAATACCGGCTGATGATTGGTCTCATCGCCTTGGTATCGTCCTTGTGCCCTCATTTGTACCTGCTGCCTGAAGACCTGAACCTGTTCCTGAACCTGTTACCTGTGTACCCGATCCTGTCTCCCTGTCCTGATACCTATCCTGTCCCACCTGTTACCTTGCATCCCTGCCCTGCAGGGCCATCCTTAAGGCAGCGTAAAAGGGGCAACTTCCCTGGCCCTGTCATTGTTGTGGGGCCCAAAGAAGCTGCCTCATACTTGCCAACTATCCTGGTTTGAATTCCCTTGTCCCTTGAAGTTTTAGTCCTGTGCTATGTCCCAGTATCTCAGTGTGATGTGCTGTTACTAATGCTGCCCAGCTCTGTCCTATTGTTGTGTATGGATGACTTACCCGCAGATCCTGTGTTTACATGTAAATAACCAGGATTCATATGTAAATATTGGCAGCATTCATATGTAAATTGTGGCAGTCAGAGGCATTGATATGTAAATAAAGGCTGCACTAATATGTAAATCATGACCCCCTGAGGTCATATCCACATCACCTATACTGAATGCTGCCCACTGTGGGGGGGGGGGGGGTAAAGGGGCATGCTTGAAAGTCCTGCTTGCAACTGTGGTCATTAAACTTAGCATCCGCCTGTTGTGCAAAGGTAAGCAAATTGGTGGGAGGGGGGGTTAGCGTGGGTGTGCAGAGGTATGCAGAGAAGGAATTACAGTTTGGGGTGCACAGGTAGGAATGGAGGGGATGTATAGAGGTAAGGAAGGTGAGTGCAAAGATGAGCAGAGGAGGCAGGTAGAGTTAATGGGGGGAGGTTGGAGTGGAGAGGATGGGGGAAGTTTTGGCGTACAGAGGTTAGCAGGGGTTTTAGGATGCAAAGGTGTACTGACAGGGTGGATAAAGATGTAAGTCACATGTAGGGCAGTCCATTCATTTCAATGGGCTGCTCTATGCGCTAGAAATGCGGAAGAAAGTCACAAACCCTTTTTCAAAATCACACAGTGCCAAAGCACATATTAACAATTGATGGCACTGCTGTGTATCTGCTAAAGGGCAGCACGTTTCTGTGGGGGTCTGGAAAGCGATGTTGCATGTGTTCCCTACACACACAAATGTGTAGTCTAAATGTCTCAGTTACATTGGTGGTCAGTGCAAATCTTCTCATTACATTGGAGCTTGGTGTACAATCATTTCATTCACAGTAGTGAATGTTCCCCTTACATTGGTGGTCAGTGTAAATCCCTCCTTACATTGGTAGTTTCTGTGAATGCTTCTATTACCTTAGTGGTCAGAGAAAACCCCTATTAAATTGGTGGCCAGTATTGAAACTCGTTTTTATATTAGTAGTCGGTAAAAAAAAATTGCATTGCCATTGATCACACCCTCCCCTCCCCCCAGCACTGCCACTGATCCCAGGAGTTCTAGGATCCCTAGAAGTTTTCTGTCTATTGGTGGGTGTGCTCACCTCCCCAGTCCATGGTGTACAGGCAGTGAGGCGAAGATGTGCTGAAATCTCTAGCAACCAATCAGTGAGCAGTATTACTGTACAGTAATCTCTAGCAACCAATCAAAAAGCAGAAATCATGTGCTGTGACATCTAGCAACCAGTCAGTAAGCGTAATGATATGCTGTAACCTCTGGCAACCAATTGCAATCGCTGCCTGATCTGATACAGTAAACAGATTTTGAGTCTAGCTGCTGTTTATCGTATGTCTCAGAGCAGGTGGAGAGCGAAATTTCATGGTGGGGGAGCCCGGAGAAAGTTTTTGCCTAGCATCCAATAAATATTAAAGACGGCCCTGCTGCCTTGCAGTCTGATACATCATCCTCTCCCTGTCCTGTTGTTCCTTACCCCATGTGCTGATCTCCCGTTGATGACCCTGGCCTGGCTAAACTTTTGTGATTCCGGAACTGCCCTTTGTCATCTGCTGATCTTCTGTCTATGACCAGGCCTGGCTAACGCGTATGATTTTGGTATTTCCCTTTTGGCTGTATATAATTATTTGTTGTTTGTGGGTTTCTGTTGGTTGGTTGAGCACTATTTGTATTTTGGGGTATTTACTTATTTACCACTTATCTGTAATAAACTTTATATTATTCATCGTACATGCGTTTTGGTTTCCTCTTTGCAATCCACAGAGTCCGGTCACACCTGGTTTACTGTATGACACTAACTAGTTAATTTATTTCCACTAATCAGTTGTATTCATATTAGCACAGCTTTAGCAATAAAAAAAAAAAACACCTGATTCAGTACGACTCTGTTAACCATTTACAGTAGTTGAAGTTGGAAAGTTAGAGTTGGAAAGTCTTGTGGTTTTCACCTTAACGCATTCTATGCATTAGAATGAAAAATCTTCTGTTGTGCAGCTGCCCCCCAGAGCCCCCCTTTTCTTACCTGAACCCGATCTTTCCAGTGACGGGAATGAGCCCAGCAGCTCCAGCCGCTGTCTCAGGTCCTCATTGGATAGATTGATATCAGCAGAAGCCATTGGCTCCCACTACTGTCAACCAAATCCAGTGACACGGGGGCAGAGTCTTGCTGTCTGTGTTAATGGACGCAGCAGCAGAACTTGGGAGCGTACCCGCAAGAGTGCCCTTTCTGTTGGGGCACTCGATGCAGAGGAGGAGCCAGGAGCGCCGCTGGGGGGACCCCAGAAAAGACTATCAGGGTTGCTCTGTGCAAAACCCTTGCACAGAGCAGGGAAGTATAACATGTTTGTTATTAAAAAAAAAAACTTTACAATCACTTTAAGTTAGATGACAGAACCAATTACTTAATTATTTAACATTTTTTTTGCAAGTTTTTTTTTTGCAGGTTTCTGAATTTATGAATGCCTATGCACAGTCAGGTTGTAAATCTTGAAAAATGAGTACATAACCAGTGGTGACTGACATGTAAATATTCTTCATCCATCCTTCTATCATATCAATAAATTATATAGAAATAAGCAAATAGCAGCATAATATTGCCTATGTAAATAGGATGGTGGCCTCAGCTGTCCAATTTACAGGAAGAAATCAGTGTGGC
Source organism: Rana kukunoris (assembly GCA_029574335.1). NCBI lineage: Eukaryota > Metazoa > Chordata > Amphibia > Anura > Ranidae > Rana > Rana kukunoris. Next base: position 82,075,613 of record CM056051.1, read on the forward strand.
ATTTGACAAATTAGTTGTCAGCCACAGAAAAGAATGGATAGATTGCTCAGTTCGCTTGAAATGCAATTACGATCTTCAGGTCTCATAGCACTGCATCTGACTGTGTTGCGTTCTCTCCTTTATATTCAGATCATGGCAGCCCAGCTTCTTAGGTTGTCATTTGCTGTTTAACTGCTCCAAATATGTGGCATGTGTTCAGTGGAGAAAGGCTAATATGTATTTTTGCCTATGAACATGTCACAGTAAACAGTTTTTAACCATTATCAAAGTATATCTAAAGCATTTTATTTATTGTGGGTAGAGTAGGGCGTGGTTAAAACCCCGGTGGAGGTATTTTGATGTTGTCTGTATTCCCTTAGGGACATTTTACTTCACTTCATGTCCTGTATGCACAACAGGAAGTGAGAGGAGATCTCTTCAAAGCAAGGAGCAATCTCTAATTTCAAATTTGTATGATGTGGAAACACATGCAAAATAATTACCACAGTCCAAAAAAAAATTATTCATTTCTAAAGGCTCTACAATATGCCTTGTTAACCACTTGTTTACTGGGCACTTAAACCCCCCTCCTGCCCAGACCAATTTTCAAATTTCAGCGCTCCTACTCTTTAAATGACAATAGCGCGATCATACAACACTATACCCAAATGAACTTGTTATATTTTTTTTTTCCCCACAAATAGCACTTTCTTTTGGTGGTATTTGATCACCTCTGCTGTTTTTATTCTTTGTTAAAAAAATAAATAAATTAAAAGACTGAATAAAAAAAAAATACATTACCGTCGTATATTTTAGTATACAATTTTGCAAGCAGGTAATTTTTCTCCTTCATTGATGTACGCTGATGAGGCTGCATTGATGGGCACGAATAGGCTGCACTGATGGACACTGATGGGCTGCACTGAGGGGCACTAATAAGGTGGCACTGGTGGGTACTGATAGGCGGCACTAGTGGGCACTGAGAGGTGACACTGAGAGGTGGCACTGATGGGTGGCACTGAAGGACATTGATAGGTGGCACTGGTGGGCACTGATAATTGGCACTAATAGGTGGCACTAATTGGTGGCACTGATAGCTGCCAGTTATGAGCACTAATGGGTGGCAATCATGGGCACTGATGAGTGGCAATGATGGACACTGATCAGCACTGGTAGGTGACACTGATAGACAGCACTGCTAGGTGGCATTGATTGGCACCACTGGTGGGTATTGATATGTGCACTCATGGGCATTGGTCGGTGGCACTGTTTTGAACTGGTGAGCACTGTGGGCACTGGCAGGTGGCACTGACAGGGGGCACTGATGAGGCAGATGTGCCTCTTTCACTCGGCACCAATGTCTTGTTTCACTTTAAACATTATTAAATTCATGCTGCTGAAAAAACTTTACTTTTAAAAAAAGTTTTATTGCATTGATACATGTCCACTGGGCCAGGACCTGGGCCCCCAATCACTTTTTTATGGAAATATCTTGCATATGATCCTTTAAAATGAGCAATTTGGATTTTTTATGTTCCTGCCCCATAGAGTTTAAAGATGTTCGCATGTTCGCGCACATTTTTTGCCTGAATACATTTTCTGCTGCAAACCGAACCGGGGGCTGTTTGGCTCATCCCTAGACATGACCCTTGAGGTTCCATACGTCTGTTGGAACCTACTATACATGTGCATTGGGGTGCCAAGTGTGTATGCATATGTATGAAATTTAGGAATACATTTGGTGTATCCCACAAAGCCTGACTGCTTAATTTCTATTCTAAAGTAGAAAAAAATCCTCTAGCTCTAATCAGGTGCTTCAAAAAAAAAACACCCTTGCCGCTGTTATTCAGGTCGGTTGCATGAATAGGGGTTGGCCACAGCGGCCGGGGATAGATTCATACTATGCATGAATCTATTCATTAACCGTATAGGGAGTGGCATAGAAAGAGGGGACAGTGCCCGTGCACCCTTTATGGATGGGCTGCCCCTAGTGCTTTATATCTAAAAACATTTTTAACTAAACTTAAGCTTTAAGCATACTGTATATCCTTAAACATGTTGTTGTGCATATACAAAGCATTATGATTTTCTTTACCTAATTTGATGTTTAATTCATAATGTGAATATTACTGTCGTTTCAGAAGAAAGGAAACAACAAATTAGTTTGCAATGTGTAGGCCGAATCTCTAAATGTTCCCACAGCTCTCAAACACGTCATTGGCCTTTTATTTAATATTTTTTTGTCTGGAAATCCAAATCATGCAGAAATCACACATTATCTGTCATATACATTATTTTGTTAGTGGAGTTTGATTTTAATTGTCTGCCTTTCATGCTCGTGGAAATGTTTCTTTCAAACATGAGCGATAACCTTTAGATAATTAGTCACTAAATTGTCAGGTTCCAGAAGCTGCCAACCTCTTCAGTGATTTAGTGGAAACATCCTTTTCTCTTGCATTCACAGCGAAAGTCTTCCGTAATTATTTATGATTACAAATAAATGCTGGCAGAGTGACACTTCATGCGGAGATAGGTCGTTTTGCCAGTGCAGTGTAATTAAACCATTGCAATTCCTTCATTGTACGATTATATTAATAGAAGTACAGCTGCTGTGTTCTGAACAATGGCATAAATACCTAAATCAATGGCGGAGAGAATGGATTATGTACACCTTGGTTGGACATGCATGGAATACCCAAAACAAAAGTGTAACACCTGAAACAGAAATGATCAGTGGAGACCAATACATTGGATGGATGAAGTGGTTTGGAAATTATTGGTGGCTGTGATCACATTGTAGGCTTTTACTTGGCTGACTGCCATTGCGATGTGTGGTAGTATTTCCCTTCGGTCATTTTATCAGTTGAAGCAACTGGACTAATTTAATATACACTTCTGCCCAGTGGTTTACCATTTAAAGTGAAAATTCACCAAGCGAGGACTTGGGGAATCTTTTGCCTTTGATTTTTTTATTTAAGCTGCCATCATTTCATTGATCCAGAGATTTAAAGGAAACACATCATGACAGAAATATGGGCTACCACTGCTTAACACGTTTTGAAAAAAATAGAGACCTGGTTGTCATTTTTATCTTCCTCCTTTTAATCCTCCTTCAAAACTTTCTAAACAAATTACCTAGATTGGAATTTTTTACTTTCCTTGCTGCATGCATGCTATGGGTCAATGAATGATAAAGTCCTTTAAAGTTTTAATTGACTATTTCACCTTGACAACTCCCAAGCTTCACAAAGCATTGAAAAGTATTAGGAAAAATATTCAATCAACAGATAGGATAAAGGAGCGGTCCAGAGGATCACAAATGTGCTAGAGATTTTGGGCCAGATTCAGGTACACTTAAATTTGCGCAGCGTAATCTAAATACTCTACGCTGCCGTATTTTACCAGGCTCTACATCGAATTCTGGTAGATTTTTTTACCGTACGCTACGGCGGCGTAGTCTATTTCTCGCCGCGTAATCGAAATACGCGATTAGGGAGCGTGAAACATTTAAATTAGGCGCGTCCCCGCGGCGATCGAACTGCACATGCTCCGTTCAGAAATTTCCCGCCGTGCATTGCGCGAAATCACGTCGTTACGTCATTCGTTGTTTGAGTAGCGTCGTTTACAGACATTCCTATTCCCGGACGACTTACGTAAAAAATAATAAAAGACGTCGGAAAACGTTGAAATTCGACACGGGAACGACGGCCATACTTAACATGGGCTGTCTAATATTAGACCAGCAAAAAGCTGGTATAGTGTTACGCAAAAAAAAGATGACTAAAGATGCCGTAAGAGATTGCGATTGAAGATCGTAATTTCGGGGATCGCCGGCAAAAGCTCATTAGCATACCCCAACGCGGAAAACGACGGGAAGTCCACCCAGTGGCCGCAATTTTATTGCAGCGTAGATCCGAAGGCGTACGAACACGTAATCCAGTCGAATTGAAGCCCGCAGCCGTCTATTCATGGTTTGAGATTTCCGACTAGCTAAAAAACGCGCGTAATTTGAAAGTACTCCAGTCTAACACGAGTTAGACAGGAGTTACGGCTCTCTGAATCTGGCCCTTTGTTTTTATTTGCTCCCTCCCACAGAGCTGATTGTTGTTTGACTGGAAAGCCTTCTGTCCTGGGGGTGACTTGAAGTTGCCTTGTACTGTCCTGGAGGCAACTTGAAGTTGCCTTGTAAGTAGTGCCTGATGATTCATCCTCAAGTCATGTTCAAGTTGCCTCCCAAAGTCATGCTGGAAGTCGTGTTGCCTCTGTGTGAATGGGCTCTAAGTCTTACATCATTGGATAGGCAGCACAATATATTTCATGTTGACATTGCTTGCTGTAAACAACACAGAGATTGTAAGTAAACCTCTCAGTGTAAAGATCAAAGTAAATCGAAGAATTAATATAGTACCATCATCCTAAATATCATTTTGGATAGGGAACGGGATTTGTTGGGACCCCAGAGGCCCAACCTAAAACCTAATACCTGACAAATATGTGGGGGCAGGGGGACTATACCGGTACTGAATGTAGAGAGTAAAGAAATATAAGGTGATAGAAGTACGAAAGTAAACAACACAGAGATACAGTTATGCTGAGTACACACGATCGGAAACTCCGATTAGAAAATCATGGATTTTATTCCAACGGAATTTTGGCTCAAACTAGTGTTGCATAAACACAGTCACACAAAATTCTGACCGTCAAGAACGCAGGGACGTAGAACACTACAACGAGCCGAGAAAAATGAGGTTCAGTGATTCCGAGAATGCGTCAAATTGATTCTGAGCATGCATGTTTTTTTGTTTTTCTGTCAGAATTGCATACAGACGATCAGAATTTCCAACAAGAACTTTTCCTGTCTGAAAATTTAAAAAAACAGCTCTCAAATTTTTGCTGTCGGAGCTTCCGACAGAAAAAGTCAGATGGGGCCTACACACTGTCGGAATTTCCAACCAAAAGCTCACATCAAACTTTTCTTGTTGGAAATTCCGATCGTGTGTACGCAGCATAAGTCATTTTTCTCACTGTTGTGTTTGGTGTGCAGTTTAGTTAATTACCTTTTTTACATACATATCAAGTCTTTTCACCTGGCCTTGCAGTATACTTCCAAGCATACACAATTGCCTAAGTTTCAGGTTTACAAAGTTGTATTCTTTCCTGCTAACCCATTACAAAAGTGTTATGGTTGAAAAAGCATTGTAGCATACAGTACATTTGAGACAAGCCAGGCTGGGTTCACACTATTGTGAATTGGATGTGAGTTTCCCCGCATCCAATTTGCACAACAGGAGAGTATAACCGGCTCTCAATTGAGTCATTTCACACCTGGGGGCCGGCCAGGGAGCACACAGCAGAAGAGTTCTGTGTGCCTTTAGCAATGATACAGGTTCAAATTCAGCCAAAAATTCAGACCTAATTCAGAGCTGAAATGGTGAATGGGGACGCATCGAACCCCCGGCTGTGCCCCGCGGCCCCAGCCTCAAGGAATTGCTCTAGTCATTGAAAAAAGTAGAAATGCCAACTCAATATACAGTTGAGATTGTTGTGAAAACAACAAAAGGAATATTTACTGTCTTAGAGGGAACATCTAGAACTTGGCCCATTATAATATCTTCATTATATAAATGTAATTTTTTTTTTGTAACAGAGGTTGCTCTTATTTTTAGGTGGCTAAAACTTGATTTTGGAACACTGTGTAAAACAGGCATGGACTCAGAAGGGTCCACGTTCACACAAATATAAAACAAAATGTGAGCTTAATGTAAAATTGTCAGTAACTGAGCGCAGCTCCAGTGCCCTGGCCTAATCCATCCCTCTATTACCCTCTGCATTTATGGGCCCAATATTATTAATACCATATTTTTGAAAAAAAAAAAAAACTGAGCTAGTCTTACGCTACTGATTAATTTACAAAGTTTCTAATGAAACATAAAGTTTATTTGCTTGGCTTAGAAGTCAAAATTAACTACCAGCGGTTCGTAGCAAGCTGCCAAATATAACATTAACCGTGTATATATTTTTTAAAGAAGGCCATAAAAAAATTTCCTTTAAGAAAGTATGCCATGTTGATTTATTTTATTGAGCATCATTAGCAGAATTCAAAGCAAACAGTTTAATACATACAGTAAGTGGAAATCTATGTTTTTTTGCTTTACCTGTCAAAGGGTTTTTAATTGGTCAGCCATTTCTGTGACATACTTTTGCTGATCAGAAAGGTTCCTCTGTAACCTCCTGGCTTATCTTTAGTGTTTCTAAGGTCTGTTTTGCCAGCTCCTGATCACTGAAGAGAGGTGATGATTCCCTGTCCAGTGAGGAGGCTGATGGAAGAAAGGTGACATATGTAACTGAGTTACTTAATTAGGAACTGTATGTGTCCGCTGTTCAGCTCTACAGGATTTGCTGTACAGGATTACCAACACTTTGACATGTTAAAAACATTAACATGAGTTTTAACTGTGAACATAGATGTTTTGATGTTTTTTTTTTTGTTACTAAATTCTCAGTTTACAGTAAGCCTGTATAGCATTACACCGGCACATCCCAAAAATTCAGTTTCATTCAATGTCCATGCACATCAACTGACCACACCAACCCATGCCCGTTTTATTATTTAAAGTGTTACTAAACCCTGTAATATGAAAATAGTTTATCCCCCCCCCCACAGTGGCCACAGCTTATAAATCTTATTTTTACATTAAAATACTGCCACTATATACCGTATTTATCGGCATACAACACACACTTTTTTCCCCTTAAAATCAGGGGAAAATCGTGTGTGCGTGTTATACGCCGATCACTGCTGTCTGAGGAAAGAGGAGCGTGATCCCAACACTTCGTCAAGCACAGCCACACCTCCTGGCCCCACATTGGACCACTGTACTGTCTATCATATGAGCAGGGCCAGGAGGCGTGGCTGTGAGTGACAGAGCGCCGAGTACACAGGAAGGAGATCGCGGCTCTATGTAATTCAGTGGCGCTCGCTCCCCCTCTTCCCTCCGGGGGAGGAGAAGGGATGATACTGCAGATGGGCACTGAACAGGCAGGGCATTTTAGTAAATTTATAGGCTGCAGATGGGCACTAATCAGGCTGCATTGAGGAGCAATGTTGCAGATGGGCACAGATCAGGCTGCACTGAAGCTGCAGATGGACACAGATCTGGCTGCATTGAGACTGCAGATGGGCACAGATCAGGCTGCATTGATGCTAAGATACCATTATTTTGCTTCAAAGTGGTTTATTAAAAAAAAAAAAAAAATTCTGATACTTCCCTCTTAAATTGGGGTGCGTGTTATACGCCGGTGTGTGTTATACACGTGTTATACGCCAATAAATACGGTACCTTTTTAAACGATCTGTATACCACAGTAACGTGATAAACTGCACAGTTTCTTCAGAGCTGAGAGTTCAGGTAGGAGGAGATTTCCACTACAGCCTGTATACACGCCCACATGTGTGATGTCAATATCATGTGACCTGGCTAGCTCTAAAAGTTAATGTTCTCTCCAGCATAAAAGACACAACTGAGCATGTACAGGTCGGCTACCCTGCCTGTGTTAGCTGGCCTTCCCCAGATAGACAATGCAGGAGGGGGAGGATCTATGCATACAGGATAAAACATCCTTTTTACACAATGCAGTGGATTAACCCCTTAAGTTCCACAGTGAGTATAACAAGCATGCTATACTGCATATACAGACTGATTTCACTGTTGTGGGTTTAGTAACCTTTGACTTTCATATACCAATTACATGCAATGTTTTTTGTGCATTTTATTGGGTATTCTTTGTAAAGTGAAATTTCACCACATTTATTAAGCTTTGAGGAAAAATCTCTTGCAAATTCAGCTTCCTTTGCAAAGCGAACAGCCTATGCACCATTAGTAAATCAACCCCAAAGATATTAAAATGCTGGATGCCTTGCTCCAGACACTGCATCAGTTCTAAAAGGTGGATTGCCAACTTTCCAGACTTAAGACGTTTTTGGTACACAGTGAGACCTCTAGTAATGCTCAGATGGATCTCAAAATCATAAAGTTATTACAGTTTCAGCAAAGGTAGTCAGGGGTAACACTGCACAGTAGTATAATAACAGATGGATTGCTCAAAATGTTCTAGTGCACATCCAAGCTCTTCATATCTAGAAAGGACACGGGTTGCCTAAGTTGTTTTAAAGTAGCTTGATTCTTCTTTTTTCTGTATACAATATTGCAGATTAAAAGAACAAGTGTGACTAAAGCATTATGCTGCCCAATATTAATATCTTTGTTTTACTGCACTCCAACAGATTGCCAAATTCGTTTAGTATTCTGATACTTTAGTAGGAAGTTTCCACTTAAGATATTTGTGTAGATCAAGTTGCAAACAATGTGGTACACACTTTGAAACTTTTTTGGTTAATTGATGATTTTTTGTTTTTAACAACTTGACCCCCAGACCTATTCTGACACTTCTCAGTGCCTTGAAAAATTATTCATACCCCTTGACATTTTCCACATTTTGTCATGTTACAACCAAAAACATAAATGTATTTTATTTGGATTTTATGTGATAGACCAACACAAAGTGGCACATATTTAGAAGTGGAAGAAAAATTATAAATGTTTTTCAAAATGATTTACAAATAAATATGTGAAAAGTGTGGCGTGCATTTGTATTTAGCCCTCTTAAGTCCATATTTTGAACCACATTTCACTGCAAATCCAGCTGCAAGTCTTTTTTGGGATGTCTCTGCCAGTTTTGCACAACTAGAAAGTAGAATTGTTGCCCATTCTTCTTTGCAAAATAGATCAAGCTCTGTCATGCTGGAGATGATGGGGAGTGTCTGTGAACAGCAACTTTCGAGTCTTGCCACAGGTTCTCAATTGAATTTAGGTCCGGACTTTGACAGGGCCATTCTAACACATGAATATGCTTTGATCTAAACCAGTGGTTCTCAACCTTCTAGCACCGTGACCCCTTAAAAAAATTTCCCAAGTTGTGGGGACCCCTAACGGTAAAATTATTTGTGTGACAAGACAAGTAATTTGCGCCCCTAACCCACAGACATATAGCGCTCCCTGAGTCCCTTCCACTCGTACGGTGTTAAAACCCTTTATGGTACATTTTAGGATGTACCATTCTTTCTCTTTGTTCTCCTTTCTTTCACTTGTATCTCTCTCTATCCTAATCTCTTCCCCACACCCCCATCCCACTCTCTAGCCCTCTTTCTTTTTATTTCTCTTATTCTTTCTCTCCCTTTTTTTGGTTCCTCCCCCTTTTCCTCTCCCTTCCATGTATCCTCTATTTTTATTCTTTCACTTACTCCTTGGTGGGAGGCCACAGGAACATACCAGCTGGGCAGCCACAGGCTCCAAGGACAGCCCTGCTGGGGGGCTGCAAAAGGCTGGGAGAGGGTGTGGGCTTCAGGAACAGCCCAGGATTCGGTGACCCCTGGCAAATCATTATTTGACCCCCGAGGGGGTCCCGACCCCAGGTTGAGAACCACAGATCTAAACCATTCCACTGTAGCTCTGGCTGTATGTTTAGGCTTGTGATTCTGCTGAAAGGTAAAACCTCCACCCTAGTCTAAATTTTTTTGCAGTCTTCTTGTAAGATTGTCCTGTATTTGGCTCCATCCATCTTCCCATCAACTCTGACCAGCTTCTCTGACCCTGCTAAAGAAAAGCACCCCCACAACATTATGCTACAAACACCATGTTTTATGGTGGGGGTGGTGTGTTCAGGGTGATGTGTAGTGTTAGTTTTCCCCCACACATAGAGTTTTGCTTTTAGGCCAAAATGTTTAATTTTGGTCTCATGTGACCAGAGCACCTTCTTCCACGTGTTTGCTGTGTCCCCCACATGGCTTCGCGCAAACTGCAAATGGGATTTCTTTTAACAATGGCTTTCTTCTTACCACTCTTCCATAAAGGCCATATTTGTGGAGTGCATGACTAAAAGTTATCCTGTGGACAGATTCTCCCACCTGTGCTGTGGATCTCTGCAGATCCTCCAGAGTTACCAATGGCCTCTTGGCTGCTTCTCTGATTAATGATCTCCTTGTCCACCTGTCAGTTTAGGTGGCCCACCATGTCATGGTAAGTTTGCAGTTGTGCCATACTCTTTCCATTTTTGGATACTGGATTGAACAGTGCTCTGTGAGATGTTAAAAGCGTAGGTTATTTTTTTCTAACCCAACCCTGCTTTAAACTTCTTCACAACGTTATTTGTGACCTGTCTGGTGTGTCCCTTGGCCTTCATGATGCTGTTTGTTCACTAAGGTTCTCTAATAAACCTCCGAGGGCTTCAATGAACAGCTATATTTATACTGAGATTAAATTACACACAGGTGGACTCAAGTCTCACCCCACCTTTAAAGAGTTGAGTTCTATATAATGTGCCCTTATTGTGAAGGAAACTGTAAAACATTGAGATGCATTTTAGTGTTGACAAATTAGAGGTTAGGAAGGCCCACACTTTCCCTGGCAAGAGGACAGCTGTCTATACGTAAATAGACTTTGTGCAGGCAAGTTGTACTTGGCTTGTAGTGTTTGGAAAGGGAGGAGATTATCAGCTACAAGCACAGTGGGCAATGGTTTGTGTTTTGAGAGAGGACCAGTGGTTTTGTAGTAATATATGTCTAGTGCCTTTTTAATGATGTTAGAGACAAAAAAAAATCCATGCCCTGAGGGTTGCTGTAATTGTTGGATGGCTTATCTTGGGGGTGATATGGCATACCCCACTTCCTAGGAGTAATGTGATTAGATCTCCTTTAGGTATAAAGGCCTGTTCTATATGTCTCTATTTTTTACCCATTGTGGGGGTAAACCAGTGGCCAGTTTGGTCGAGTATTACCGCTATATAGTAGTCTTTCACATCTGGGGGCCCCATGTCACCTGCCTATTTAAGTATGATAGTAACAGAGTAAGGACATGTTGGCCTTTTGTTTGACCAGATAAAGAATTGCAACATTTGTTGTAGGGAGGTAAAAAGGTGTCTGGAATCTCTATCAGTAGTATAGAAGTTTCAGAAGTGTAAACATTTTAAATGCCGCCACTGTACCTGAGGTGTGTTGCTTGTTGCTGAAGATCTTGCCTACAAGTGTGTAGAAAAGGAGAGTAATTGCATGGGAATAATGCATTTGATGGGGTAGTCAAGGAGATGACCAGATATGGCAGTGACAAAGACACACACTGATATGGATTTGTGGATTGGATAATAGGGTAAGGATAATATCACCTGCAAATAAAGATAATTTTGTGGTTCTGATCTGCTACTTGTATGCCTGGAATATATGGCTGACAATATGTTTCCTTGAGGGTGTGAATCCTGTCAAATGCCTTTTAAGTGTCTAGCGCTACAAACATTGTTGGGATTTTTTTCGATTCAGTGTAGTAAAGAAGGTTAATAATATTGCATGTGGCGTGTGGTGCCTGTCTGCCCAGGGTGAAGCCTACTTGGTCTGGACAATATATATATTTTAAGCAGAGGCCCTAGAGAATAAAATGCTGGGTATTTTAATATTTTATGTAACATAATATTTGAGCAGCAGTTTTTTAAACACTACTTTTTTGGGAAAAATACACTTAAGTGAATCTTAATGCATAAAAACACAATATCATACCAAATTGTTTGATAAATTATGAAAGATGATGTTACATCAAGGAAACAGATACTTATACATTTTTTTGATCCGCTTTATTGCTATCAGAAGAGATATACAACATCCCTTGTGATAGTATGGGCAGTGATAGGTACTCTTTACTGAGACATCTGGGGTCTATTAGACCAGATCTCTCATCTGCCCTCCAAAGCATCTGATCAAACAAAGATCTATTTGATCAAAATCTTGTTTAAGCCAGCAACAGCTTGTTAACATGATATGGAAGTGACGAAATTCTTTGTGGCGTCTGGTTTTTGACATCACCAAGTGGGAGGAACAAAATCAGTTCCACTAACAGTGTCTCAGGAACAATATGCAGCAGGTTGCATCTTTACCATGCACCCCGATCACAAAGGAAAGCCTGGTAAAGGCGGAGGTGGTGGAAGGGAACCCCTTTCTGCAGCCTGTAAAAGTAATCTAGCAGCTTCTTAGTCTCTAGGATTACCGGTAGCTTTACATTGAAAGGAAACCAGTGGATTCTTAGCTGTTTTAGATTTTGTTTTCGATGTTGGGATTACTTTTACACTGAAGGAAATCTTTAGCCCTACAAAAATTATATAAATTGGGGAAGTGATAAGCGCTAACACTAAAGTGAGGGGTATGCACAGGGAAAAAGCAGATGCCCTGAATAAATGTGTAGTGTTGATGGCTACAATGTAACACAGTAACTACAATGTAACATGCTGAACATGAAACAACAATAATAACACACCAAGTGAAAAAAGTGCAAGTGCAGAAAAATTGTGAAATAAAAATTAAGTATAAAAAATATATATATAAAGAAGTGAGTGCTTCAATCAATAAAAGAAAGGAACAGTCCGAAATAATGTTCATAGACTCTTCAGCTGGTGATGGACAGATGAGTGGCAGAATAGTGAGAGGGTGATCCACTACCAGTCTCCTAGAACTCTCACAGTATCCCAGTGGGGAAAATGCAGATTACTCAAATCTGTGTATCTTCTGGACTGAGCCTCATCTCTTTCCAATGTAATCACTATCTGCCTTGTTGCAGATCAGTGCCCTCAGTACTGCAAAGGGAGGAATGTAGAAATGCTCATTTGTCACGGGGAAAGAAAACAAAGAGGAATGCCCCAATAGTGAAGTACTGTACATCAATATAAAATATTTATTAAAACCATAAAGGTGGACTCTTACATATAGTAAAAAACCAAGCGCATAAAACAGGATAGAAATCGGCGTGCAGACACCGTCTTACTTCTACCAAGGACCTCCGGTGCTTGATGGACGCTCGTGTACTAAAACAAACTCTACGGCGTTACGTCCCGAAGCACGTGACTTATTCAGGAGCCCTGAAAGTACGAAAAAAAAACAAAAACATGTGGTTTAGTAATTATGCATATGAGCGTATCATTTATTTTTTATTTTTTGGTGGGGGAGTGGATCTTGGGTGGAAGTTCCCACACTTTTTTCCCCAGGACTTGACCCCTGATGTGCCTAAAGATAAAGATTCAATAGTTTCTGCTTCACCTGAATTTTGGGCTGTTCTCACAGGCAAAGCTCTGAAACATCAGGTATGTAGCCTGCTCAGTCTGTCCAAATCCCACACACAACAATCAGCTGGGCCATCACTATGATTAGCTACTTCACTAACCAACAAGAATGTACAGAAGGCAAGATGAGGTGAGCAAGCTTAAATGCTAAAGCATGGCCTGTGCATATGACTGAGGATTCAGCGGTTATTGAAAGCTGTGGCAGGTATGTGTAGGCATCTCTGCGTTTTCTGTATTTTATACCTGCTTTTTTCCTTTTTAATGTGACAAAACAGAGACTAAAAAGCAAAGACAAGAGAGCTGATTTACTGAATGACTTGAGACTCTTCACACAGCAGCCTGTGCTAATATTCATTTTAATTATCCAATCATGTAAAAAGCAAATGTCTGTTCACTTTGAATACCAAATTATGTGCACATGAAATAAGTAAACAGAGACTTGCTTTTGACATGATTGGATAATTTAAGTGAATATTTACACAAGGTACAGGTATTATCCTTTAGTAAATCGGCCTTAACCACTTGCCACCGGTTAACAGTACATTAACTGCTAGTGGGCAGTACAGCCAGGCACAGCAATGTACAGGTTAGACATGTACAATTTGTTTCAGTCCGAATACAATTTCGGACACATTTTTGCCAGCACCGCCCCCCTTCTGACATCATGGACCGGTGCATGCTGAGTTCCTGATGTCAGAAGGAATGGTGCAAACAGGTGATGTACACAGGTGGCCCTGCCCATTCCCTATAAAAGAACTGTCAAACGGAGGAGCCCGCAGTAGGCAAGATCGATTTTTTTTTCCGGTTCGGTGGGTGGTGTGATTGACGATGGATCTACATTGAGGGACACTGGCTTTTATTTTAAAAAAAAAGGATTAATCAAAACAGTTTCTGTGTTTTTAATATCTTTTTGCACTTTTTTGGTGAATGGGTAGGGGTACGATGTACCCGATACCCATTCACATAGGGGAGACAGAATCTAGGGTCCCCTTGTTAAAGAGGGCTTCAAGATTCTGATAAGCAGATCCTGACAACCACAGCCCAGGGTTGTCGGGAAGAGGCCCTTGTCCTGCCCCACCCCCAATGTTGAGGGTTTTCCTGATCTGCCTGGCTGCATGCTCAGAAAAGGGCCTGGTATGGACTGGGGGGGGGGGCGCTACACCATTTTTAAAACATTTTTCTGTTGTATGGCAATGCCAGCATTCTTGTATTTACATTCATCTGTCAGTGGAGAAGTCCACTGACAGATGAAGACTCATGGTTGGCAAATATGTGGGCGGTAGGCTTTCCGGCCCACTGACAGCTATTTCTTCACACAGAATTCCAATCGATCAATCATTTTTCACCTGATCCGAATTCTAATCGTTCTGAAAGGTTGGAATTTGTTAGAAAATAATAAATGAAACAACGTTTAACAAAAACAAAACTAAATTTAACCAAAACGAAATGAAACAAACTTGTTCTCTTATTTCATTGTCGAGTTCCACGTCAGTTTTCTCGATGAAAAGCATACACATGACCGTTTTCCTCGGCAAAAAAGCTCTGCCACCAAGTTTCTTGATGGATTCTGTTGAGGAAAACGGTCGTGTGTACGAGGCCTCAGAGTTGATTTCAGGGAGAAAAGACCGCCAGATCCTATGAGTAAAAGCAGCACACATCCACTTGCTAGGCATACAGTCAACCCTTGATTGCCCTTCTGACCACCCCTGTCATCCATTGGTGTCATTGGTGCAGTGTACAGTATTATCACTGATCACTGTATTAGTGTCAGCGACATCAGTGTCAGTTAGTCAATTAGTGTCCCTCCCATCCAGTGTTTGTGCCAAATTGTCCACCACACTATTACAGTCACAAAGTTCTCAGTTTAAGTCGTTGACCACCACCATTACTACTATAGTGCCTATAGATGCTTAAATTCCAGTATATATACTATAGTTTTAGTTTAACTTTCACACAAACAAATTCATATACACTGTGCAGTTGACAGGATAACAATGTAGCAGAGCAATTGGGAGACAGGGACAGAGCGTTTTTACTTCATAACAGTAAGTGCCTGAATAAGGATCTTTATGGTAGATTACCACATGTTTTTTAATGAAGGCTGTAGATTTAAAACAGTTAAAGACTGCTAATAGATGTATATTAAGCTTGACATACACATGTTAAGCTCAGCATACACAGTATGAATTTTGTCCTGAAATTCACTCAGTGGGTAGCCCAATCAGATGCAGCCACTGTTCGGGTATTTTGACAGACGGCGGATGCAGCTATCAAAATGCAGTGAGCACAGAGAGTAATTCATCCACCCACAATGTATAGCACCAATGCAGGAACGTGTTGCTGGCTGAATGAAATATAAAATGATTAGTGTGCGGCCAGCATAAAAATCATATGAACTCCTGGCGCTGATTGACATGATCAATCTGCTTAAAATTAGGGCCTTTTTAGCTAATTTTTATAGCACAGTTTGGTAGCACCTCCCTAACCCTTAGAGTTGGAGCAGTTGCTGTGCTCTGACCTCCCTAAAAAAACACTCTCTGGATTTCATGAAGCGCCATTTACAGGCAGGCCCAAGCCCCTTAAGAGTTGTCAGGAGCAGTGGACCAAAATGTGTGAGCTAACCCCTTTTGCAACCTGGTGTCAGCCAGTGACCACCTAATTATATTTAAAATATTACATAGAATTTATTATGTGGCAGCCAAGTTGGCTCACATCTATGCTTCTAGCTCGGTGGATTTCTGGTACTGTCAATTTTTGCCAGCAGATTTTGAAGACTTATTGTTCATTCATCCAGGACATTTTTGCCAGGAGGTGGTCTGGGCCCTGGTCAAACTCTTGGCTTTTCAGATCCCACAGACCATTTCAGTTTGTCTCCTTGGGCTGGTTGCAGAGTTGGTGCCTTTGCGAGCATAGAGGACCTGTCTCACAATAACTGTTTTCTATGTCCGTAAAGCGACATTGCTTCATTGGAAAAGAGCAGAGGCCTCTTCGTTAACATTTTAAAAAGCGCTGATCAACAAGATGCTGCCTCCATATTAAGCCTCCTAAAAAAAAAAATTATAATAATAATTGTTTGTTTTATGTTTTATACATGTTATGGGAATATGAGAGGTGCTTGCAGCTGGCAGTGGAATTTTTATGTATTTCGTTAGAAATATTAGCTGGCCAGTAGTAGAGCACGGTGCGACTCGCGCATGTGCAGTGCATGTCCGGTCATGGAGTTGTAAGCTGTCACGGCCGGGTGCCCACAGTTACTATGACAGTGCCGAGGAGAGGAGCGAACCTCCGGGCAGTAGCATCGCTCGACCGTGGGACAGGTAAGTGTCGGTTTATTAAAAGTCAGCAACTATGCTTTTTGTAGCTGCTGACTTTTAATAAATGAAAAAAACGGGTGGAACTCCTCTTTGCAAATAACATTTTGCCAAAACCATCATAGTATTCACTTGAACACATTCAAAAGTACAAAACCTACCATTCTTCTACAAGAGACAGACAAAGGTTTATAAGTGACATGGGCGTAGCATAAGGGGTTGCAGGGGTCACAATCGCATCCCCACCCCTAGGGGCCCCTGAAGCCCCTGTCATATTATCATATCCTCAACAAAGTCCTGCTCCGATCTGCCCTAGGGCCCCACAG
This sequence comes from Rana kukunoris, assembly GCA_029574335.1. Taxonomy (NCBI): domain Eukaryota; kingdom Metazoa; phylum Chordata; class Amphibia; order Anura; family Ranidae; genus Rana; species Rana kukunoris. The sequence goes on from CM056051.1 coordinate 82,092,381, forward strand.
CTAGGCTCCATTACTGGGCTTTAACTTTGCCTTTCACAGTCCAAACCCCTCTGTTCTCATTGGCTGGGGAGAAGCTGTGAGACATTTCCTGAATGGAGAGGAGCACAGGGTGAGAACAGCCCAGGATGGGGAAGTGTCTGTGCTGTGCGCATGGAATGGTAACCAAGCTCAGTGAGTTAAGAGGAGGCCGTCCTGTAGCCACGATGGGACCGATGTCCCTGGTGAGGTAAGACACTGCTCAGAGTCTCCTAGTAATTAGCTAGGATTCTCTGTACCCCCCACCCAGGGATGTATGTTTATCCCACTTCCCTGACAACTGTGGAAAAGACACAAACCGCCGGGAGGTGACCTTCCCCCAACACTTACCAACACTGACAAAGAATCTTTCAGAAATTGCTAAAACAAATCCCTTACCACCTCCTTTAGGGGCTGCAGGCTCCAGATTTTGTGTCACATGGCTTTGCCCCCCCCCCAGATCTAAGTTGCACCCCCCCCACAAAGCCCCCTGACCACCCCCTCCACCCTGGATGCTATGCCCGGCTGATGAGCTCCTTTCCCATTACATCACTCTTTACTGCTCCTCCTCCACAGTGCTGAAATCACATTCCTTTACAACACAGACAGTTAGCCACAATCTGTACAAGGTGTATCTGCCTACTGCAACTACACTGTTGTTCTGACCAGAGAATTTGACAGGTCAAACAGCAACATAAAACCCAGATACACCCTGTGAAGGCTGCCAGACTGTGTGTAAAGAAATGTGATTTCAGCCATGTGTAGTGTGGAGGGGGGGGGCTGTATGCAGTGCTGGGATGGGAAAGGGGCTCTGCCAAGTGACCTGCCAGGGGTCCCTGTCCTCTGATTCTCCAGTGGTGATCCCTGTCCTCTGATATAAGGAGAAACTCTGGGAACTCAAAACTCTTAAGTCACTGTGAGTATCTTGGTGTGCGGTGGGTCTATCTGCATGCACAGTGAAAGTGGTGGGAGGTAGTGGGGGCGGGGGGCAGGTCAACTTTTGTATCGGGCCCACAAGCTTCAAGCTACACCTCTGAGTTAAGTGAAGCTTAAATTCAATAAGAAAAGAGGCAATATGCAGAATATCTCTTTTCCACACTGTGCTGTGTCAGTCCCAGGTGCATGTCAACTCTTTCAGTTAAAAGTAAATGTAATGATGTTGGAATGACATATTCTACGAACATTATCCTTTACTTAGTGTAAAATGCCAGTGTGAGTAACAAAGCATATAATAGGTTCAGTTCACAAAAGCATTGTCATGCATTAGTATTCTTTTTTTTATTACTTAAATGTGGTAATTCAATTCATTAAATGCTTTACTGCACAAATCGGATGAATGCTTACTTAATATTTTTTTAGGAGTTTTCTTTTGTACAGATGTATTCACATAGTTAAATCAATTTTTAAAAATATCACTAGATTTAGGCTGACAATAACCTAAAAAAAACTTTTTTAAGGAGAGCAGGAAAAATTAAACATTTTAGTTGGTAATAAAGTAATGCTTTTTGATATAAAAGAAAAAAATATGTTGCTCCCGGTTGGCCCATGCTTGCTGCAGCCAGGGCATCATTCCGCTTGTTTGCTGATAGTCACTAAAACTGGATGACTACACTCCAGCTACTTCCAAACTCCCTCTTTATTGATTCAAAAAAAGCACTACACAAGAAATCAAAAGAGAAAACTGACACGTTTCATTATAGAGGGAACATTTCTTGAGATAAATCAATTTGTAAGGTAAAATAATAATTCACAAAAAATAGCATTCAACAGTTAAAATAGTTTGCTGAGTTTAGTAGTATTTCCCCTACATTAGATGATCATAGTGTCACAATAGCATTGGCTATTAACCGCTTGCCGCCCGCCGGGCCATCAAATGACGACTGGGCGGTGCGGCTCTTGTTCTGGCCGGTCCTCATATGACTTTCTCTGCTTCCCGTCCCGCCGCGTCACTTGGGATCTGATGCGCGTGTCCGGTGGCCGCGATGTCCGCCGGGCACCCGTGATTGCCCGGTAACAGAGCAAGATTGTGGATCTGTGTGTGTAAACACAGAGATCCACGTCATGTCCGGTGAGAGGAGACCGCTGGTGTGTTCCCAGTACAGAGGAACACGGACCGGTCTCCTCCCCTTGTGAGTCCCCTCCCCCTACAGTTAGAATCACTACCTAGGTAACATATTTAACCCCTTGATCACTCCCTAGTGTTAACCCCTTCCCGTCACATTTATACAGTAATCAGTGAATTTTTATAGCACTGATTGCTGTATAAATGTGAATGGTCCCAAAATAGTGTCAAAAGTGTCCAATATGTCCGCCGCAATATCGCAGTCACGATAAAAATTGCAGATCACCGCCATTACTAGTAAAAAAATAATAATAATAAAAATGCCATAAATCCATCCCTTATTTTGTAGACTCTATGGCCCAGATTCAGAGAGCCATTACGCCTGTCTAACTGGTGTTAGACTGGAGTAATTTCCAATTACGCGCGTTTTCTAGCTAGTTGAAAACCTCAAACCATGAATAGACGGCTGCGGGCTTCAATTCGACTGGATTACGTGTTCATACGCCTTCGGATCTACGCTGCAATAAAATTGCGGCCACTGGGTGGACTTCCCGTCGTTTTCCACGTCTGGGTATGCAAATGAGCTTTTGCCGGCGATCCCCGAAATTACGATCTTCATTCGCAATCTCTTACGGCACCTTTAGTCATCTTTTTTTTGCGTAACACTATACCAGCTTTTTGCTGCTCTAATATTAGACAGCCCATGTTAAGTATGGCCGTCGTTCCCACGTCGAATTTCTACGTTTTCCGACATCTTTAATTTTTTTTGACGTAAGTCGTCCGGGAATAGGAATGTTCGTAAACGACACTACTCAAACAACGAATGACGTAACGACGTGATTTCGCGCAATGCACGGCGGGAAATTTCTGAACGGAGCATGCGCAGTTCGATCGCCGCGGGGACGCGCTTAATTTAAATGCTTCACGCCCCCTAATCTCGTATTTTGATTACGCGGCGAGAAATAGACTACGCCGCCGTAGCGTACGGGCAAAAATCTACCAGAATTCGGTGTAGAGCCTGGTAAAATACGGCAGCGTAGAGTATTTCAATTACGCAGCGCAATATTAAGTGTATGTGAATCTGGCCCTATAACTTTTTCGTACACCAATCAATATACGCTTATTGCAATTTTTTTTAACCAAAAATGTGTAGAAGAATACATATCGGCCTAAACAAAGTAAAAAATATTTTGTTTTTTTCAAACTTGCCGCTGTTCTTTTGTTTATAGCGCAAGAAATAAAAAAATGCAGAGGCAATCAAATACCACCAAAAGAAAGCTCTATTTGTGGGGAATATTGTGACAGCGCTGAAAGCTGAAAAATGGCCTGAGCAGGAAAGAGGGTTTAAGTGCCCTGTATTGAGGTGGTTAAACCTTTGATCACTTTAACTAATCAAAGCTCATTTTTATTCTATTGTTACAAATGTAAAAGTCCGCCTTGAGTCAGTCGAAAGTCCGATCTAAGGTCTGTCGGACTTGGAGATGGAGGCTACACACGGCCGGACTTTCCGAGAACTTTGTTTCCCGGAAAGTCCAGCCATGTGAATGAGGCATAACTTTCACTACAGAAATAATTTCTACGTGATATGTTATATATTTTTTTATATTAACTTAGTTTAAAAAATTAAAAAAGCATGCTGGATAGTGTACTCAGCATAACAGTAAAGAATTATGTCCTATATACTGTGTCTCATATAAACTCATACCTGTGACTTTCTATAGCACATGACTCAATAACAACTGCTACAGAGATTCTCTAGAGCACATGTCTCAATAATAGCTGCTACAGAGAATAACTGAAGATGATGATAAAACAGGGGCCTCAGTGTAGAATTATTCTTTCTGCTCCTCGTGAATGCATAAATGTCAGATTCCCTGACACCAATGTCATAATACCTTCATGATGGTGCTTAGAGCACCTCTGACTTATAGGGGCTCGGAAAGTTTACTCATCTGATTAAGCCTAAGCTGATCCATCATGACAGCAAGAGAAAATTATAGTACATACTTAAAACCCATAAACTATATGGCAAAGTGAAATAAAATGAAAAGCCGATAATAATATGCAAAAATCTCTATTCACATCACCTGTGTGAATGCCCCAAAATTCCATTGCTGGAATGATATTGCCAAGATTAGACCCAGGAGTGACATGTCAGTGTGGTGATCTTTAGATCATGTCAAGCAGCAGTTAATTGCATATGGAACTTCTGGTACGTTGCTCTGACATATTCTGGAAACTGAAATGGCACTGACAGGTCTATAGCAATATGCCCGAGAATTAGGAATAAATTATCCAAGTTAAAAGTAGAGCATTGAGGAGAAAACAGTTTGGTTGAAAATTCATGTTTTTTTACTGCGTTATGTTCTTGACTGTTTTGCACTAATCTTTATACCAAACAAAATTGATGTGCTTTTTTCCCACAAATAGACCATTCTTTTGGTGGTATTTGATCACCTGTTCGTTTTTGTTTTTTTTTGCGCTATAAACAAAAATAGAGCGACAATTTTGGAAAAAAAACACAGTGGGCCAGATTCAGTAAGAAGTTACGCGGCTTATCTCTAGATAAGCCGCGTAACTTCTTAGATGCGCCTGCGTATCTTTTTTTCTGTATTCAGAAAACAAGATACGCCGGGATTGAGGTAAGATATGAGCGGCCGTCGTATCTTAACTGCATTTTTAAGATGGCCGCTAGGGGCGTTCCCGCTGATTTACACCTAGAATATATAAATTAGCGAGATACACCTATTCACGAACGTACGCCCGGCCGACGCAATGAATTTACGCCGTTTAGTAAGGCATTTTCCAGCATAAAGATAAACCACCAAAAAGATGGAGCATCCTATGTTAAGTATGGATGTCGGGACCGTGTCAAATTTTTCAGATTTCACGTCGTTTGCGTAACTCGTCCGTGAATGGGGATCTACGGCAATTACGTTCACGTCGAAAACAATGCTCCGTAGCGTCATAATTTGGAGCATGCGCACTGGGATACGTCCACGGTCGGCGCATGCGCAGTTAAAAACCCCCCGTAAAAAATGTGGGGTCACAACACATTACCATAAAACACGCCCACCTCATTCACATTTGAATTACCCGGGCTTACGCCGGCCCATTTACGCTACGCCGCCGTAACTTAGCTTGGTGAATACAGCATTTGCCTCGCTAATTTACGGCGGCGTATCGTATCAGAGCTACATTACGCCCGCGTAATTTTAAACCGGGCTACCTGAATCTGGCCCAATATTTTTTTAGTTTTTGATGTCCCATTTAAAAAAAAAATATATTTTTTTTTCAGTTTAGTCCGATACGTATTCTTTTACATATTTTTGGTTAAAAAAAAATCACAATAAGCGTATAGTGATTGGTTTGCGCGAACGTTATAATTACAAATTAGGGGTTAGAATGATTACTTTTTCTTTTATTTTTTTTATTTTTTTACTAGTAATGGCGGCGATCTTCAAATTTTTGTCATGACTGCGATATTACGGCGGACACATCGGACACTTTTGACACATTTTTGGGACCATTCATATTTATACAGCGAACAGTGCTTTAAAAATGCACTGGTTACTGTATAAATGTGACTGGAAGGGAAGGGGTTAACACTAGGGGGCATCAAGGGGTATAATATTTACCCTGGAAGTGATTCTTACTCTGGGGGAGGGGGACTGACTTATGTACAAGGGACACACCATTGGTCTCCACTCCCTGACAGGACGTGGAGCTCTGTGTTTACACACAGAGCTCCACGTCCCTGGCTCTGTGACTGCCGATCGCGGGAGCCTGGCAGACATCGCGGCCGCCATCCACGCGCATCGGCACCTGTGCGACGCGGCGAGCAGTGAAGCGCGGCCGGAGGCCGTATATAGACGGCCTCCCGGCAGATCAGAGCCACCTTGTGGACGTATATAGTCGGCTGCAAAGTGGGAAGTGGTTAAACAGATTTTTAAAATGTTTTTTATCATGTATTTAAATTATTTCCGTATAAAAAAATTGTAATACTGAGTGCAGACAAAACACTGGTTTTGCAGGGTACTCTGGGGTTTCTAAAAAGAAAGAGCCCAGAGCTCCATTGACTGTTTTGATTTTTTTGGAAAAAAGTCAGTTATATCTATATTTTGGAGTATACAGATATATTTTAACAACAACTTAAAATAGACGTTGTACAGTAAGTACAATGCAAGGTCTGCATCTGGTGTTCAGACCCCCTCCTGCTCTAAAACCTTATGTTAATTGTTCCTAAATATGCCCTTTGACCACTTGATCTCTGGGAGATTTACCCCTCTTCATGACCTGGCCATTTTTTACGATACGGCACTTCGGTACTTTAACTGACAATTGTACCCAAAATAATGTCATTTTTTTCTCCCACAAATAGCGTTTTCTTTTGGTGGTATTTGATAATTGCTGCATTTTAGATTTATTTTTGCGCTATAAACAGACCGACAATTTTGAAAATAAATAAATATATGTTTTACTTTCTGCTATAAAACAAATTCAATAAATATATTATAAAAATCAAATTTCTTCATAAATTTAGGCCAATATGTATTCTGCTACATGTCTTGGTAAAATATATTCCCAATAAGGGCATTTGGTGATTGGTTTACAAGAACGTTATAGTGTCTACAATCTATGAGATATATTTATGGAATTTTTTTTTATACTAGTAGTGGTGGCAATCGGCAACTTAAAGACTGTGATATTACGGTGGACAAATCGGACACCAACTGACACCTTTGACACTTTGCGGGAACCAGTAACACTAATACAGTGATCAGTGCTAAAAATATGCATTGTCACTATACAAATGACACTGGCTGGGAAGGGGTTAAACATCTAGGGTGATCAAAAAGCAAATAATATGGGTATGAACCCTAATCAAACATTCAGCAGCACAGTAAACAATAGAGATGTATAAAAAAAATATATAAATGTTTAATAGAAAAAGAAAACCACATATATAACATAGGATACAAGGACAATACAAGAATTAAAAATCATACATATGAGTACATATAAATGATGAGAACCTGAATGCATCAACATGTTTTGCCTTGAGGGCTTATTCAGGACGCAAAGTCAGGAAAACAGTAATTGTAGAGGCAAGAAAGGAATCTCACTCTTACAAATTAGTTTCTTGGTTAGCATGTGGCCAAACCAGACATCCAACAGAGGAGAAAATGAGCACGCAAAGAAGGTGCAATGCTGGGCAAAGCAAAAATGGGGAGATCAACTGTGATTTCCAAATAGCCGGTGTATATGACTACAAAAGTCAAAAATTGAGAAAATGGATATAAGAAGAATGTCTTCCTTTTCAGTCGACAAGCCCAAATATTAAACGCCAAAGTGATAATTCAAAATGTCAATAGGCTGGGATCCATGGCTCAAGAGAGATATACAATACAGATCCCAAGTAGTGACTATCATTACACTTGGACAGGTTCAAGGTAATCCCCAAGGGAGAGAACAAGGAGAGGGCTCTACACGATGATGATCTAGGGTGATCAAAGTGTAAACTGTGTGCCCAGCCAGTGTTTTTGTGTACAGAGTGGGCTGCTTTACAGAAACACAGAATAAATCCCCCCCCCATCAGAACTGAGATATGCCTTGTCTACATGGGCGTATCTCAGTTCTTTGTACTTTACTGACAATCGCTGGGTTTCCTGGAAGACATCGAGTCCCCAGTACCCGCAGATCGGCTTCTGCAGTGAATTATGACAGCAGAATCAGTCCACTGGAGTTGCGTGCATGTCCCCTGTAGGTGAAAGGGCAGAATCACGTATCTATACATGAACCTGTGCAGCGCTGCCACCCTGTAGCAGTAAAAGTGCTATAGGGCGGTCAGCAGGTGGTTTATAAACATCTAATGTTAGTGGCTTCAAAATGTTCCAGATTCTAGCTAGAAGGAATGGGACATCATCATCATCTAGGTGCAAGGGCAGAAGAGATTTGTAGAGAGGGAGGGGGCCCTGACAGTATAAGCATTTTACTGCAAGGTCTGCTTTAATACAATAGTGAACCTTTGTGGGGATACCAGGAAAAACATACCAAGGATCCTCCTGCCCACTGAACCTCTTCCAAAATCTCCAGAAATGGTTCTAGCTCAGTTGTCAGCAGCTAAATATCATATGCTCTTAGGAGGAGAAACTAAGCTGTCTTTGATTTTAAAAATCCATTTTAAAGCAGATGGGATCGTGCCGATCTACCGCTGTATAGCGACGGCGGCTGGTTGGCAAGTGGTTTTCCAATGCCTTATTATTACTGTTAATAAATATGCCAGTTGGTCCCAGGCATTTTAATAAATGCATGTTTTCACTAATAAAATACTGCAAGACTTCATAAAATAACTCATGCGGTATTTTAGTAGCGTTTTTTTTGTGAATCACAATTTTTTTTTTTTTAAATGTGGAGCTGTATTTTACCACATTTCTTAAGGGTAAACACAATAAGCCAGATTCACAGAGTCCAGTCTGGTGTTAGACTGGAGTAATTTCAAATTACGCGCGTTTTTTAGCTAGTCGAAAAACTCAAACCATGAATAGACGGCTGCAGGCTTCTATTCGACTGGATTACGTGTTCGTACGCCTTCGGATCTACGCTGCAATAAAATTGCAGCCACTGGGTGGACTTCCCGTCATTTTCTGCGTCGGGGTATGCAAATGAGCTTTAGCCGGCGATCCCCGAAATTACGATCTTCATTCGCAATCTCTTACGGCACCTTTAGTCATCTTTTTTTTGCGCAGGGAAATTTCTGAACGGAGCATGCGCAGTTCGATCGCCGCGGGGACGCGCTTAATTTAAATGCTTCACGCCCCCTAATCGCGTATTTCGATTACGCGGCGAGAAATAGACTACGCCGCCGTAGCGTACGGGCAAAAATCTACCAGAATTCGATGTAGAGCCTGGTAAAATACGGCAGCGTAGAGTATTTCGATTACGCAGCGCAATATTAAGTGTATCTGAATCTGGCCCAATGCTTTGCGAATGTGATAAAAAAAAAATGTAATTTTTTAAAATTGGGATGAAAAGTGGTAACTTAAAAAAAAAATACTAAATACTTTGGGCTGTCGATTTTCATATATATATATATATATATATATATATATATGTATATATGTATGTATATACCATAGTTTGTGTATTCTATAACTTTCCTACAGACTAGCTAATATATACTGAATTAGTTATTTTCACCAAAGAAATGTAGCAGAATGCATTTTGGGGTAAAATTATGAAGAAAGATTATTTATTTGCAAAAGTTTTCAGAAACTAAGAACAACTTTTTTTTTTCAAAATGTTCAGCCTTTTTTTGTATGTTTAGCAAAAAAAAAAATAAGAAGCCAGTGGTGATTAAATACCACAAAAATGAAACTCTATTTGTGTTAAAAATTATAAAAATGTCATATGGAAGTGTTGTATGACCACGCAATTGTCATCCAAAGTGTGACAGCGCTGAAAGCTGAAAATTGGCCTGGGCAGGAAGGGGGTGAAAGTGCTCAGTATTCAGCTGAAAAAAAAATGCGTACTTAACCACTTGCTTACTGGGCACATATAACTTCAGCTTCCGTCACTGCGTCACTTTAACTGACAATTTTGCGGTTGTGCGACCTGGCTCCCAAACAAAATTGATGTCCTTTTTTCCCCACAAATAGAGCTTTCTTCTGCGGTTTTTATTTTTTGCGCTATTAAACAAAAAAAAGAGCAACAATTTTGAAAACAAAAATATATATATTTTTTACTTGTTGCTATAATAAATAGCCCATTTTTTTTTTTTTTTTATTCTCAGTCTAGGCCGATACGTATTCTGCATATTTTTGGTAAACAAATAAATAAATCGCAATAAGCAACTGGTTTGCACAAAAGTTATAGCGCCTACAAAATAGGGGACAGAATTATTTTGTATTTTTTTTTACTACTAATGGCGGCGATCTGCGTTTTTATTGGGAATGCAACATTTTTGGCACCATTCACATTTATACTGCAATCAGTGCTATAAATATGCACTAATTACTGTTTAAATGTGACGGGCATCGAAGGGGTTAACACTAGGGGGATGGCTTAAATGTGTACCCTGCATAGTGTTCTAACTGTGGGGGGAGGGGGTGACTGGGGGAGGTGACCGATCTGTGTCCCTATGTACAAGGGACACAGATCGGTCTCCTCTCTCCCTTACAGGACGTGGATCTGTGTGTTTACACACACAGATCCACATCCTTGTCTCTGTAACCGCCGATCGCAGGCGCCTGGCAGACATAGCGGCCGCCAGGCACGCGCATAGGCATCTTAGCAATGCGGCAGGCATGCGCGCTGCCGGCGGCGCTCGCACGCCCCCAGTGGCCCGGAGGAGCGGAGGCCGTAGAAAGAGATTTAGAACCACCCTGCGGCCGTATATAGTCGTACGGCCGTCAGGAAGTGGTTAAAGCTGTGTAAACTGTTGGCGCTATATAATTTCTGCATAATAATAATCATAAAGTTACCAAATGTATTCTATCTTTTTTTTTCCAAACCTGAACTTTAAAAGCAACTTTTGAAATCTGACCGACTTTCATGCGCACCAGAGAAATGTTTCCTTTCTCCTCTTCTCATAATTCACCTAAAGGACTACAGATTTTTTCTATTATCAACTTAGTTCCTTTCAGGTGCCCAGAGTCATTCCTTGCATGCCAGCTATTGAGAGTCACTTACTTTGAACGAGCGACATTAAAAAATTGAAAGGCCGCATACTTACAGGGACATTATTTAAAGAGTGCTAAAGTTCTAGCAGCTGGCTTCATTCAATATAATAGCATTTTCTAGCATGTGTTTTAGAATGTTTTGCAAAGGAAAGAAGACCGTTATTTGTTGGAGATACAAATAAACCTGCTTACAAAAGATTTTCCAAATCTTTTGTTTAGCTTTTCCGTTTAGCTTATATAAAAGGGAAAGCCAAGGATTTTAGAAATCGTAATTCTTTAATGTAAGTGGCGCAACTAAATCCCTGTTCCATTGTGAGTGTGACTGAAAAGTTAGACAATGAGAAAATTGATTGATGGAGTAAAAGCATCATCTATGTGTTACTTTTATTCTTTAATTAACTGCATTTCCACTTAAATATATGTAAACCCTTGTTCTCGCATTAAACTACTTCAGGGCTTATGTGACAGATGTTTTTATTATATTTTTCCAATGGTCATTTAAGCTCATGTCAGGATCACAGCTTTCATGGACTGAAGATATTCAAAAATGGTTGTTTTCTCTTTTTATAAAAAATGCTGTAAGTGGATTATTCTGAGAGAGTGAAACATATTTTTAAAGCACAGTTCCACCATAAAAATGAACTTTCTATTAACAGCTTGCCTTTAATGTAAAAAAAAATTAAATTAAAAATATATATATTTACTCACTTCTATCTGGCTGTTACTAGGCAGGTTTCGCAACCTGCCTAATTCCTGGTCCTATGTGATTCAACTTCCTGTCCTAAATCCCCATTGCCTCCTGGGAAATGATGACACTCATTTCCCAGCAGTCTCTGGGCATTACTGTGCCTAAAAATCGCCCAGCATGCACCTCTCCCTGAAAACCAGGAAGAAAAAGTAACTGGGCTTCACATGCCCACACATATGATGGATACGGCCATAACATGAGCTGGAGGATATAAGGCAAGTGCTTGCAATGATTTCTGGAACGATTAGGGAGCTATTAATATGTTTTAAGGACTATTTAATGTGCTTAATTTTTGCTTGCAAAAAAAAAAAAAATGATGCCCGGAACCCCGCTTTAACCACTTGCTGCCCGCCCTATGGCAAAACGATGGCGGCAAAGTGGTTTCAATATGCTGAGTGGACGTCATATGACGTCCTCAGGATATTGAGCCGCTGCGTGCCCCCGGGGGCACGCATCGCGGCGATCGTTGTTGTGGGGTGTCAGTCTGACACCCCGCAACACCGATCTAAGTAAAAAGTCTCAACAAGAGCAGCCGTGAGACCCCTCACTCTGTCAGACGCGAGTAGAGGAGAGCCGATCGGCTGCTCCTCTGACAGGGGGGGTTTGTGCTGATCAATTATCAGCGCAGCCCCCCCGAGGATGCCCACACTAGACCACCAGGGATGCTACCTAACCACCAGGGATGCCACTAGACCACCAGGGATGCAAACAACCAGGTATGCCACCCTAAACCACCAGGGATGCCATCAGTGCCCACAATGGATGCCAATCAGTGCCCACAATGGATGCCAATCATTGTCCACAATGGGCACCACTGATTGGCAGGCATTGTTTGGCACTGATTGGCATCCATCAGTACAAAATATTACAGTACATCCGTGCCGCCATCAGAGCCCATCTGTGTCGCCCATCTGTGCCCATCTGTGTCGCACATCGGTGCCGCCTATCTGTGCCATCCGTGCTGCCCATCCATGCCACCCATCCGTGCCGCCCATCTGTGCCCATTCATGCCGCCCATCTGTGCACATATGTGCCACCCATCTGTGCCCATCTGTGCCGCCCTATCTGTGCCCATACGTGCCACCTCACCTGTGCCCATATGTGCTGCCTCACCTGTGCCCATCTGTGCCGCCCCATCTGTGCCCATCTGTGCCACCCCATCTGTGCCCATCCGTGCCGCCCCATCTGTGCCCAACCGTGAAGGATAAAACGTACTTATTTACAAAGTTTTACAAACCGAAACAAAAAAAACATTTGTTTTTCCAAATGTTTGGTCTTTTTTTTTTTGCAGAAAATAAAAATCCCAGAGGTGATCAAATACCACCAAAAGAAAGCTCTGTTTGTGAGAACAAAATGATAAAAATGTAGTTTGGGTACAGTGTAGCATGACCGTGCAATTGTCATTCAAAGTGCAACAGCGCTGAAAGCTGAAAATTGGTCTGGGCAGGAAGGTGTATAAGTGCCCTGTATGGAAGTGGTTAAAGTTAAACATAAGGCACACGGCTGAAATAGATATAGGACTTGTATGTATGTAAACCCAGTTATGAAATTACTAAAAAGTGGGGTGGACTAGTGTCTAGTGGGGAAAAATACTTTTTTTTCTGCTGCCGTTCAGTACCCCCATCATTTCAATGGACAGTGAAAGAAGAAGTGTCACATTGAGGGGCCCATCTGCTTTCTCCTCCTATCAGCATGCTACCTATGCTGTAGCACAGTAAATTGGTTCCTTCTGCTGCTTTTTCTTACACCAATCTAAGCTCTGCTGTACAGAGACTGCAAGAGGTTGATATAAAATCAAATTTAGATCAAACTAAACTGCTTACATTTTAAAAATACATTTAATGGGGTGGTAAACTGCCTGTGATGCAGCAGCCCCCCCTCCTATTACTTACCTGAATTCGATCCTTCTAGGGACGGGAAAGAGAACACTAGCTCCAGCCGGTGTCTCGGGTCCTGATTGGATCAATATAAAAATGTAGCGCTGGTGGCTAAGAAGTAAATATAGTCACTGAGTGAAAAATATAAACAAGAAACCAAAAAATGAATGTGCTAATAAGTCCACATATAAAAAGAACAGAAGGAAAGACAGTATGGGCCGGATTCACGTAGAGCGGCGCATCTTTGTGTGGGCGTAGCGTATCTACTTTACGCTACGCCGGCGTAACGTTGAGAGGCAAGCATGCTATTCACAAAGAATATGCGCTCAACGTTGCGCTGGCATAGCGTATAGTTGTCGGCGTAAGCTGACGTAAGTCAAAGTAGGTAGAAGTGGGCGTGATTTATTATAATGAAGCGTGACCCCATGCAAATGAAGGGTCGAACGAACATCGCAGGTGCCATCCCTTGGACGCTTCCCAGTACGCATGCGCAGAATCACGTCGGGACAAACACCTAAGATACGACGAATCACTGAACGTAACCTACGCACAGCCCTATTCACGTAGTACTATGTAAATGACGTAAAATACGGCGGCTGTTCCAACGTCCATACCTTTGCATGGGCTGCGCCATCTTTAGGTGGAATAACTTTACACCGGACTACGCCTTACGTAAACAGCGTATATTACAGCGACAGGCGCAAGTACGTTCGTGAATCGGCGTATCTCGGTCATTTACATATTCGACGCGTAAATCAATGGAAGCGCCCCTTGCGGGCAGCGTAATTATGCGCCCACGATATGCCAGCGTAGGCAAGTTACGTTGGGCGGAGGAAGACTATTTTTTTCTATGTATCTAGCGTCGGGAATTGGCGTAAAGATACAATGGCGCACATTTGGACTTACGTCGGTGTATCTGGAGATACATTGGCGTTAGTCTTTCGTGAATCCGGCCCTATATGTCCATCAATATGGCATGTAGGTAAACTGTGAAGAAAATAAACGTGTAGCCACATAGATCATCATGGAAAGAATTTCTTCCAACTGAATGAAATAGATGGAATATGCTTACCAGCACCAGTGGATCTACCTGTCAGCGACAGCAGATCATGTAGGCATGGTAAATCCAATCGACTCGGCTTTTCTGATGACTCAGAGTAGTTAGGACCACAGACTTGGCCATTAGGATCCGACAGTCCTTGGCTAAAGACCCTGGATGGATGATGTCCTGGATAGGAGGAACAAACCGAAACTCACAGTGTATCCACCCTGTTTCCAACGAGTGTTGGGATGATTGGGAATGAGAGGAACCCCCGAAAGGGCTACTGAGGCACGATGGGACAACTCCAAAAAACTGACTCCAACAAACATGCAAGGAGAAAGAAAAAAAGGAAACGGTGCTCCAATAGTGCAGGTCAAAAAATATTTGAAAGGTTTTATTGTAATAAAATCAACAAAAAAATACATTAATAGTGATCACAAATTAACTATAAAATGGCAATATGGGGAGTGGCGTACCAAGCCTGATCCTGATTGGATCGATTGATAGCAGCACAGCCATTGGCTCCCGCTGCTGTCAATCAAATCCAATGATGCGGGAGCTGGGGGGGCAGGGCCAAGTCCTGCTGTCTGTGTCAATGGAGGCAGCAGCAGGACACGGGAGAGCGCCTGCACAAGTGCCCCGAGGGAGAGTTGCTCTCCAACAGGGCACTTGAGAAAAGGAGGAGCCAGGAGCACCGCTGAGGGACCTCATAAGAGGAGGATCGGGATAACTCTGTGCAAAACCAACTGCACAAAGGAGGCAAGTATAACATGTTTGTTTTTTTCAAACACGAATCATTACTTATCCTTTAATCATGTATCAATGAATACAAAGTTGCATTATTCTGTATCTTTTATATGTGACTGTAACTTTAAAGTATATGTAAACCCTCATCTTGTAAAACAACATTTTTGATGATGATCTGCTGCTATGTGCTCAAATTTTTCTGATTTTCTTGACACACTCACATGAAGCTTTCTGTATATAAAGCTGGAAGCTTTGACACTTAGGGGTTTATTTACTAAATGCTGTAACACTGCAAGGGAAGTTACCCCAGATCTCAGTAAAATTTCACTTTGCTATACATACCCATTTATTTGCAAGGACAATAAAAACATGCCTTGGTGCTAGCACATGATTAGATGATAGAAGTCAGCAGAGCTTCACCACATTAAAGCCCTGTACACACGATTGGTCCATCCGATGAGAAGGGTCTGATGGACCGTTTTAATCGGTTAACCAATGAAGCTGACTGATGGTCAGTCGTGCCTACACATCATCGGTTAAAAAAACGATTGTGTCAGAACACGGTGACGTAAAACACAACGACGTGCTGAAAAAAATGAAGTTGAATGCGTCCAAGCATGCGTCGACTTGATTCTGAGCATGCATGGATTTTTAGCCAATGGACGTGCCTACAAACGATCAGTTTTGACCTATCGGTTAGGAATCCATCAGTTCAATTTAAAGCAAGTTGGCTTTTTTTTAAACCGATGGTTAGCTACTTCAGACCCGCGCTATTGACAAAATACGTCAGCAGCGCGGACCTGAGGCGCCAACTAGACGTCTTTGGACGTGATTTGAAGTGCAAACACTGTCCCGCCGCATCGATGAGGATCCGATGCATGTACCTGGCGGCCGCGATGTCTGTCGGGTACATGCGATCGGCGGGAACACGAGCAGATGACAGCAGGGACGTGGAGCTCTGTGTGTAAACACAGAGCTCCACATGCTGTCAGAGGAGAGGAGACCGATCTGTGTCCCTTGTACATAGGCATACAGCATCGGTCACCTCCCCCGTCACCCCCCTCCCCCCACACAGTTAGAACACACCCAGGATACACATTTATCGCCGCCATTACTAGTAAAAAAAAATAATAATAAAAAAAAATCATAATTCTGTTCCCCATTTTGTAGGCGCTATAACTTTTGCGATTTTTATTTTTTTTTTACAAAAATACGTCGAAAAATACGTATAGGCCTTAACTGAGAGAAAAAAATTGTTTTTTTTTTTAAAAAATGGGATATTTATTATAGCAACAAGTAAAAAATATATATATATATATTTTTAATTGTCGCTTTTTTTTGTTTATAGTGCAAAAAATTAAAATCGCAGAGGTGATCAAATAGGACGTCAATTTTGTTTGGGAGCCACGTCGCACGACCGCGCAAATGTCAGTTAAAGCGACGCAGTGCCGGAAGCTGAAATTTCGCCTGGGCACGAAGGGGGTTTATGTGCCCAGTAAGCAAGTGGTTAAATAACCGATGGCGCCCACACACTATTGGTTTTGACTGATAAAAACGGTCCATCAGACCATTCTCATCGGTTTGACCGATCGTGTGTACGCGGCCTAACTGATCTAGGGAAAATTCCCTTGCAACATGCAACTTTCCTTGCAAAGTGAATATTTTATTTGCCTTTAGTAAATCACTCATTTAGACTCGGAGTGGAGCTTTTCTCGTAACTTTATGTGCAAAGGAACTACTGTAATAACATAAGCAAAAACATATGCATCATGCAGACAGCAACAACAATTTTGCAATCTTACAATGTCTCCATTTCTATTTTGGAATTCCAATTCAGAACTCATATATGACATTAGTGACTATAGTTGTAAGTATGAATGGACACTTAAAGGCTTATTCAATAAAAAAGACAAAGAACACCAAGGAAATGCATAAATCAATAAACAACAAGAACTAGATAGATTTCAGATGTTGGCAATGAACTTACAGCTGAACTTCAGGCAAAAAATATTTATCTAAAGGGTAATTCAGCTTTCGTGAAAAATAAAAAAATCTGCAAATAAAAAAATAATCTAGTATATACAATTGTGACGCCAGTCATATTGTAATTGAATGTTATTAAAAAAACACTTTCCTTTTCAATCTGCCGCTCTGTAATTTTTTGTAAAACGCAATGCTAAATGGCCACCTGGAGGTGTCGTGTACACAGAATGTTTACAGAACGCCCCCCAGAAACATAATTTCCTGCTTGTGTGATTGGCTCACTGATTTCCCCAGATGTCTACACTAAGATACAAGTCAGAAATCAGGCATCCCCTGCAACAAAAATTAAATTTTTGGTGAGGTACTCCCAGCAGGAAATTACCTTTAAGGCTGCGTACACGCGATCGGTTAAACCGATGAGAATGGTCTGATGGACCGTTTTCATCGGTCAAAACTGATCGTGTGTTGGCGCCATCGGTTATTTAACCACTTCATTACTGGGCACTTAAACCCCCTTTGTGCCCAGACCAATTTTCAGCTTTCAGCCCTGACGCATTTTGAATGACAATTGCGCGGTCATACAACACTGTACCCAAATTATATTTTTATTTTTTTTTTTCCCACAAATAGAGCTTTCTTTTGGTGATATTTGATCATCTCTGTAATTTTTATTTTTGCGCTATAAACAAAAAAAAGACAGAACATTTTGAAAAAAAAAAACAATATTTTTTTACTTTTTGTTATAATAATATCCCAATTTTTTTTTAATAAATATTTTTTTCCTCGGTTTAGGTCGATACGTATTCTTCTACATATTTTTGTTAAAAAAATCACAATAAGCGTATATTGATTGGTTTGCGCAAAAGTTATATCGCCTACAAAATAGGGGATAGATTTATGATTTATTTTTTATTTTTTTCTAGTAATGGCGGCGATCTGTGGGTTTTTCTGTCAGGCCTGCGATATTGCGATGGACATATCGGACACTTTTGACACAATTTTGGGACCATTCACATTTATACAGCGATCAGTGCTATAAAAATGCACTAGTTACTATATAAATGTGACTGGCAGGGAAGGGGTTAACACCAGGGGGTGAGGAAGGGGTTAAATGTATTCCCTGGGTTTGTTCTGACTGTGTGGGGGGGGGGACTGACTGGGGGAGGTGACCGATGCTGTGTCCCTATGTACAAGGGACACAGATCGGTCTCCTCTCTCCCTGACAGGACGTGGAGCTCTGTGTTTACACACAGAGCTCCACGTCCCTGCTGTCACCGCTGATTATGGGTACCTGGCAGACATCGCTTGGAAGCATTGTACTTCAATTTTTTTTAGCACGTTGTTGTGTTTTACGTCACCGCGTTCTGACACAATCGGTTTTTTAACTGATGGTGTGTGGGCGCGACGGACTATCAGTCAGCTTCATCGGTTAACCGATGAAAATGGTCCATCAGACCATTCTCATTGGATGGACTGATCACGTGTTTGCAGCATAAAGGGATGCTGAACCAGCCAATTTTCCTCATTAGGGCCATGCAGATGCCCACTTTCCACATGGGCACAGACAAACACACAGGGATTTCTTCAGAATTACAAAAGGTACGACAAAGGTACAGTACAACAAAATTTGTTAAAATCCTTGCAATGTACAGTACATAGATGTACATAGATCACCCAGAAGTGAATGTTTTTTTCTCAACAAAAGTGGAGTTACTCTTTAAGTTTATGCCTCAATAACAGCAGATATAAATGTTCACCTTCAAAATAACAGAAAAAAAACATGGCTTATTTTGAAAATGTGTTGTGACCAAATCTATAACTGATGGTGCAGGCAAAACAAGTATATATGAGCTAGTTTAATGAAAAACTCTGATCAAGAAAAATTGACTTCTCAGATGAGAGCTGTATGTATCATTATACCAATCACATTCAATCATTTGTTCTACAATTGTAATTTTCTAGTACAGATCTCAATCAGATTGTCTTATATGCAAAAACAGAGACAGACACTTTGATAAGCAAACCACAGTGTACCTTATATATGGCAATGAGTAATAACTGTGTTCTATCAACACTACCACCATTAATGACTAATATATATTAATGCCTAATATATAGTCAAAGAGATTGCAAGTACAATTCATATTAAATAAAGCTATTTCTATATGCCACTGGGAGTTCCAGAATCCTAAAAAAACCTTGTAAACCACACACAATGTTTGCTTTGACTTGGAGGTCTGCCATGCGCTCACTTCCCAGTGATGTCACAATTCAGTGAGGGTGTCTCTGTGATGGTGCCATGTGAAGTGCATTGAATGACCAGCTCTCCGGTAGTAGTAATTAATCACTGCTACTGGAGTGCTGGTCATTCCTTGCATTAAAGTTAGTGGTGTCACTGCAAGCTGTGCACCCGCTGAGGTGAAAGGTATGTGTGCTGGCATTGGTTGCAGTACCATGTAAGGGACTTCCTGGTGATTCAGAGTACAGTATGAGAGGGTTATGCCAGAGAACCTTGTGATAGAAAGACCACTCTATGACAGTGCCCTATGAGAAAAATTGTCCTACGAGAGACATTGGCCTGTCCCGTGAGACTACTTTTTGAAAGCATATACCATAGGAAACTGCCTTGTGAAAGAGACTATCTTGTAAGATTACCCAGTGAAATAGAGACAGTGGTACCAAGTTGGTTGGAAATGCTTTCCTGGTGAGAGGAAATCCATCCTGAGAGAGGATCTTGGGGACAAAGCCTGATACCGCGTACACACAATCAGAATTTCCGATGAAAAAAGTCAGATGGACTTTTTTCATCAGAAATTCTGATCGTGTGTGGGCCCTATCAGACTTTTTTTTACGTTGGTGTTTAGAAATAGAACATGTTTTATTTTTTTCCGATGGAAAAAAAAAACAATAGGAAATTCCTATCGTTTGTGTGCAACTCCGACATAGAAAAAACCCACGCATGCTCAGAATCAAGTCGACGCATATTTGGAAGCATTGAAATTCCTTTTTCTTGGCTCGTCCTAGTGTTTTATGTCACCACGTTTTGGACGGTTGGAATTTGGTCTGACAGTGTGTATGCAAGACAGCTTGAATGTAAATCCGACAAAAAAAATCCATCTGATTTTAGGCCATCGTGTGTACGGGGCATGACTCTTGAGTTGATGGGAGAATAAGAAAAAATGCTAGTTGGAAGTTCCACTAGGGGGGTGTTTTTTTCCACTGTGCGTATTGGATTTGTGAAGCACAGGAGTCATTCTCTGGAGTAGAGCAAGTAGGGTCTGGTATGCCATGGGAAGTAATGACATATAGAGCATAGAGACTAATCTAATGAGGTTAAGTGAGCTCTATATGATAAAAATGCATGTTCCAATTCTTTTTTAGAGCATATCAGACAGACACAAGTGGTCTAGTGATTTTTAAGCATTGTAGAACACAGTCTAGCTAGTTTTGGGGTTCTGGACATGCCTCCTACTAAGGAAGCCCTTTACCAATTCACTTCCAGACATCCATATGGAATAGTGGTATAACTGAACAATTTATCAGCAGTTATTTGCATGTATTTATGAGAAAGTTTCATCTAAATACACAATACTTTTTTTTATTAGAACTGTACATGGTGAATGCTTCGTAGCTGTGTGTATAGATAGAAGAATTGACTTGCTGACATTTCTCCTTTATTCTTAGGTACTCTTGTCTGGACTGATTGGTGTTGTTGCTTGGAAACGGCCCCTCTCACTTGTGGTAAGTAGAAAATGTATTATGTCAGACACATGTCTGTCTGCTTTCTTAGACCACTAATCTGTAGAAATGTAAAACATTACTGAACCAATAATTGTCATAATATGTACATTTGAAACAAACCACTGAATGTCAGTTATGCAATTTACATAAAAGTGAAATGTTTGAAGCCCAGGATTATTCATTCTACTTGACCCTAAACTAGACATACAAAGGAGGTCTAGATGTAGACCCAAACATGCTGGCCCTAATTAAACTCAGTGGGCCAGATTCAGAGAAGTTTCTGTGGGCGTAGCATATGCTCTTTACGCTACGCCTCCGCAACTGTTATGGGCAAGTGCCTTATTCAGAAAGCACTTGCTCCATAAGTTGTGGCAGCGTAGCGTAAAGTGTCCGGAGTAAGGGCGCCTAATTCAAATTAGTAATGTGGGGGCGTGATTCATGTAAATGAATCATGACGTAAATTTTTCTGGACGTTTTTTCTGGACGGCGCATCCGTGAAATCACGTCGCAAGTTGTCAATATAAACGACGTGAACGTAAATTACGTCCAGCCCCATTCCCGAACGATGTACGCAAACTACGTAAACGACGTACAATTCGACGCTGTCCCGACGTCCATACTTAACATTGGCTGCGCCTCATATAGCAGGGTTAACTTTACGCCGGACTAACACTTACGCAAACAACGTAAACTACAACGCCCGGCCGCAAGTACGTTCGTGAATTGGCGTATCTCCAGAAATGTACATATTCGACGCGTAAATCGACAGAAGCGCCACCTAGCGGCCATCGTAAATATGCAACTAAAATATGACAGTGTAACAGACTTACCCCGCTTGTATCTTAGCAGAATTCCGGCGTATCTTGTTTTCTGAATACAGAAAAAAGATGCGCCGGCTCAGAATAGACTGAAGCTGGCCCATTATCTTCACAACAAAAAATCAACAAAATGATAAGTCTACCAAATAAGAGAAGTTATGAATAGTGTTGAGCGGAATACGCCATATTCGATTTCGCGATATTGCGCGAATATATAGAAGAATATTCGCGAATATTCGCTAATAACGAATATTCGTGATATTTTATCCCAAAAAATTTTTGCAAAATTTCGCTAATGCAAAATTTTGCTAATGCGAAAATGATTGCAAATTCTCATAAACGGAGATCATTTCCTGTAGTACTAAACTAATATGCACTAAACACTAACTCTACACTAACTCTACTTAAAAGAAAGAAATAAGGGGGCAAAAGAAGGGCGGAGAAGATAATCGGCAATATTCCTATTGCGAGATTATCTTCTCCGCCCTTCTTTTGCACAGAGCCAATAGAATAACTCGAATATTCGGCAAAAGGAATTGCGCAATTTCCTTTTGCCGATATTCGGTTATTCTGTTGGCTTATGCAAAAGAAGGGCGGAGAAGAAAATCCGCAATATTCCTTTTGCCGAATATTCGGTTATTCTGATTGGCTCTGATGCAAAAGAAGGGCCGAGTAGCTGATGCGATTCTTTTATGTTGCCGACAATTGCAATGCGAATTTTCGGCAACATAAAAGAGTCGCATCAGCTACTCGGCCCAGGGTCTCTCTCTATATACCAGCAATGCTTTCAGACGTCGATGGAGATCACTGGATGTGATCTGTTTTAAAAATAAATTTGAAAAAATACGAATATTCGCCATAGCGAATATTCGCCGCAATATTCGAGTTATTCGCGAATACTCGAATATGCAATATTCGTAGCGAATATTCGCAATGCGAATATTCGTGAGCAACACTAGTTATGAATACAGTATGTAACAGATAAATCCTCTGTACACCCATAGTTGTAGTTGTATGAGAAATGCAATGGCAATAGATGTACACTGTTTGTTGTTATAGGATGTTTTACACCCTATTAAAGCACCTGCATAGGCTGCTTGGTTCCTTTTTAATAGTTATAACTGTGAGCCAGAGATATGGCTGGAGAGACTCCAGCACGTGATGCAGATGAAAATTATTGTCAATGAAATTTTCATGCTCGAGGCATTTAAGGTGTAACTCCAAGCTCATGGAAAATGGAGTCTTTTCTCTAAACCAGGGTATACATGTACATTTTTTTTCTTCAACCAGTAGGTAGAACATACCACTGCATCAATGCAAACGATGTTGAATGCAGGGATCCGTGTCTTTGTTTTCTGACAATTTTCCCGGTGAGAATATAATAATCAGAGGTTACAGCCATTGGCTGAAAGTGCTGATCAAATGCTGGTTTTCCAATAAGACCGTTTGTCAGAAGCAGGTCATTAGCCCGACTTCTATTGAACAGTCAGTGGTACATGGTTCTCCTGAACCAACAAGCTTATAGTACGTGTGTACCGGGTTTTATACATATGTAGAAATTTTTAAAGTATTCTTCGGCCAACTGAGTGTGCAGCGAAGTCACAGCATAATAAATCAGTGACAAAGGTGCATCTACTGTGTAGGTTTTCAAGAAGCTGTCCATTGTTCATGACTCCTATCAAATTATTCATACATCTCTATAGTACTTAGTATTATAGTACTAATACTTTTTTTCCGGAAACAAGTGGATAACTTAATAATGAGATTGTCATATTACCCTTTCATTTCCTGTTGAATAAAAAAAAAGTTTCTACTCTCCAAACTTTTTTCTGTGAAATGTATCATTTTTATATACCTGTAAATGACCTGTACCTTTACATGTAATTGAATTTGCCAATACAATATTAAAGCCAGTACAGTATGTACTTGAAGTTACAGAACATTGTATTCTCTGCAAGAGACTTTTCTAAATAAAATCCTCTTTTGGAATTAGAAAATAAACTAAACTAAGTTACGGCGGCGTAGTATAAATGTGTTTGCATAAGCCCACGCAATTCAAATGTGGAAGAAGGGGGCGTGATTTATGTAAAATCATCGTGACCCCACGTAAATGAAGTTTTTTTTTGAACGGCACGTAGTTCTGACGTGATTTTCACGTCGGAACTACGTGCCGTTCAAAAAAAACGTCATTTACGTGGGGTCATGATGATTTTACATAAATCACGTCCCCATCTTCCACATTTGAATTGCGTGGGCTTACGCCGACACATTTATACTACACTGCCATAACTTACAGCGCAAGTTGTTTCTGAATAAGGAACCTGGCGCTGTAAGTTACGGCGGTGTAGTGTATCTGAGATACGCTACGCCCACCTAAAGATAGGCATTTGTATATGAATCTGGCCCAGTGTGTTAGACTACTATTCAGAATAAGCAGAGTGGCATTGCAACAACAAGCATAATGTTACCACAGAATTGCAGTATGAACGAGAGTCTAAATCTGTATTTGTAACAATAATTAGTTCATTTTCGAATTCTAAAACCACATCGGAACTACTCGTGAACGTAACTTACGCCCAGCCCCATTCCCGAACGATTTACGCAAACGACGGAAACGACGGAAAATTCGACGCTGTCCCGACATCCATACTTAACATTGCCTGCGCCTTATATATCAGGGGTAACTTTACGCCGGAAAAAGCCTTACGCAAATTTACAAATTTACATTACGCTAGTTTACATATTCGACGTGTAAATCGACGGAAGCGCTACCTAGCGGCCAGCGTAAATATGCAACTAAGATACGACGGTGTAAGAGACTTACGCCGCTCGTATCTTAGCTATATTCCGGCGTATCTTGTTTTCTGAATACAGAAAAAAGATACGCCGCCGCATCTTAGAAGTTACGCGGCGTATCTCGAGATACACCGACTTATCTTGTTTCTGAATCTGGCCCACTGTCTTTACACACTTGCATTGCAGCACAGGATAATATGCATGCCATTGCCATGCTTTGCCATAAAGACTTAATGCATGTTCCTTTTTTGGTGCGTTCGGTAACCAATTTAAAGGAATGCTGCTTTAGAGCTGTTAAGGCCTAAGCACTAATGCAGCATGACAGTGTGACCCCAACTTTAAACCTCCCACTTCATGTTTCAGAAACTAACCTATATACCTTTTCAGACTATATGGTTGGTAGGCATTTCATTAACCTGTAGAGACAGTGAGGCTGACCTACTAAAAAAGTTGGGAATATTCACCTTAATTATCCAGTCATGTGAAAAACAAATTCCTGTTTAATTTTTTTCATCTGCACATTATTTTTATAATTGAAGTGAATATTCACATAATTATCCAATAATTATCCAATAATTATCCATTTGCGTGGGATTTTCAACTCCATTAGTAAATCAGCCCAACTATAACCTTTTATAATGAGCACCTACTACAGATAAGAGATGGCGTTAGATGAGTTAACCCAGTTCACAAAAAGGATATTGGGGAACTGAAGAAAGTGCAGATGAGAGGCATGGAGGAGCTCAGCTATGAACTGAATTTTGTCTCTCTTGAGAAGAGACGATTAAGGTGGGGATATAATCAACATGTATAAATGCATAGGTGGTCCAAATAGTACATTTGGTGTAGACTTATTGGGCCAGATTCAGGTACATCTGCGCATTATTGGACCGGCGTAGCGCACCGCCTTTACGCTAGACTTGCGCAATATAGCCGCGCAATCACCCTATTCTCGTCGGTTTTACGCGGAAAATTGCGCATGCGTAACGTTATTTCAGAGGCGTAAGGCGGAGTAATACAAATTGGGAAGGACGTGGGCGTGTTACATTGAAATGAGCCGTGACCCCATGCAAAAGGGCCGGCCGGCTCGCGCATGCGCGCTTGAAGCAGACCATGTCAGCACCTCTGTGCGCATGCTCACAACTCGGGAACGACGCAATCAGTGAAATTGGAAGTGGACCAGGGCAACTTAGTGAACTACGCAGACAGCATAAATAGACAGAGACAAACGCACTTCCTTTGCAAAAGTACATCCCTTTGTATCCCTCCCTATACAGCAAGGTGCTTTTGTTCTGTTGTTTATTAGCGTTTGCTTGTTTGTTTGTGACGTGTCTTTGAGAGTGATTTTTGTCTTTTATGTGTTTTCTTTGTTGTTATTTTGTTTAAATTATATTTTTGATGGCCATTTTTTATTTTTGCTGGTCAATTTTTTTTTTGTTTTTGTTCTGTTTGTGTATGATTTGGGAATGTGGGGGTGAAATTCCTGCGGGAAAAGGGGTGTCACCCTCAATTTTGGTGGAGAAGGGTTCCCCAGGACCAGAGAGAAGTGATCCCCAGGTCCGTGTAAATGGTGTATGAATGTACAGTGACATAATTGGAGCATTGGCGTGGCGTTGCTGCTCACAAGTCCTGCATGGTGGACTGGTGCCAATCCAATGTGATGAGGATGTGGGGTGTGTGTGCTAGGTACCACAGTGGTGTGCATGCATGCATTCTCATTGTGCCATGATTAAAGTGTGTGTTTAATGTGCAAAGATGCATAATGTGAGCTGGCATGAGATGGGGTCATGAGATGGAGTCCCAGTGCATATGCAGAGTCACCTTGAAGGGAAAAGACAGGAGGATGTTAGTAGTGCATGTGCCCCTTGTGATGTGTGCATCATGGGGGGGCCAGTCATGCCTGCCACCCATGTCACTCACCAACCAGCCAGCTGTCCCCATACATGTTCTGTTCGCAATCTGTGGGGATGGGGCTCTGATTGTATATGTAGCTGTCATGGGTGTCATGGGTAGTGTCATGTGTTGGGCTGGTGATTTCCTCCTGCAGGGTTGTGGGTAATTCCATGATGGCATGAGGGGTGAATCTGAAGATGCGAGACACCTCAGAATCACCCATGCCATAGATGTCTAGGCGTGTGTGATATATCCTCTCCCGTGAAGAGTGAAGAGTGAAGATTGAGGGGCTTGTATCAGCTAAGAATATTGTATTAGATTAGATTAAATTGAAAAGTTTTTATATAAGCCAAAAAAAAATAAAAATAAAATCCTGTGCCCTCCTCAGTGCCCTCCTCAGTGCCCTCCTCCTTCTTTGCTCATCTAAAGTCAGTAGTATAGCTATGAGCATGGATGCCACTGGCATGTTGGCATACAGTTTGTTGGGCAACATGTGTGACTGCTCAGCTCCTCACTAACAGTGTTGCTTTATCTGACATGTAGACGAATTTTGTAATTTTAGACCAGCTTTTATATGGTCTAATTTTAGACAGGACATTTTGCTGTTGCGCACACTGCGTAGCCTACGCTGCACCAACGTTCTTTTGTGGATCCCCGTAACTCCCTCATTAGCATATTTGAATAGCAAATCAATGGTGTGCCTAGCGCAGTTTTGCACGGACGGATACGCCTGTCTAACGAAATTACGCTGGACAAAAAAAAGTAGATTTCTTGTGTATCTCGTTTTGGGGATGCCGTGCATCGAAACGCACGCGCACAATTAGACTTACGCCGCGCATCTCCTGTTACGCCGGCGTAATCGCGCTCTGAATCTGGCCCATTCACTTTAACCTCCCTGGCGGTGTGATTATTTCAGATTTTAGGTGCTGAAAGCTGTACCATTATTTTGCATGGAAATTTGGCGTTTTACATTGTGGGCCTGTAGTTCTTAGGAATAACTCAATCTGTCCGAACAAGATTCTAGTAGACATCTCGGGTATGAAAAAGTTTGAAAAACAAAATCATAAATTATAATATAATAAATAATTATAAATAATTATAACAAATAATAATATAATTATAATAACAATGATTCAACAATGTAATCAACTCAAAATCACTGAAATTTGCTCAGTTGCAGAATTGTTGCTGTCATTACTTTTATTTTTTTATGACGAATTTCCCCACAAATCGCTATCGCTCAATTCTGCAAGTGATTATAAATTATTATCGCTGTTTTTTAGCTGGTTTAAAACCACTTTTGACATAAAGGGACACTTTTGGTTGCTATGGACAATCTACAGTTTGAAGGCAGAAAGAACAGTTTTTATTATATAAAAGTGCATGCAGGACACAGGGCAGACCACTAGGACAAAGGGGGTGTGTATTTTTTACATACAGTACTGTAATCTGTAAGATTACAGTATACATTATGTATAGTGTTTATTTACTTTTTTGAATTTGCCACCGTTCTCCGCCCCAGTGCATCATAACGCTGCAGGGAGCTCGGCTGCACATAGGGACACTGTGAATCGAGCGAGGAGACAGCTCGATCACACAGCGGAGAGGCATCGCAGGATCCAGGGACAAGGTAAGTAAACCATGCCTGTGGCTGCTGCGAGGCGATCCCAAGTCAGGCTCGGGGATACCGCTTTTGGTAATGAAATACCACCCCGAGCCAGACTCGGGAATACCGCCAGGGGGGTTAAGGTCATTACACAGGACAAGGGAGCACTCTTTACGTCTAAAGAAAAAAAGGCTTAACGGAAATGCTTTTTCACGGTAAGAGCTGTGAAAATGAGGAATAGAACTAGTTCCAGGCCAGCTCAGTAGATTGTTTTAAAAAAGAGCAGTATACATTCTTAAAGCCACAAAATATAACTGGATGCTAACATTATAGGTAATAACTCAAGGGGTAGTTGATCCAGGGAATATCCGATTGCCTCCTGGATGATCAGAAAGGATTTTTTTCTCACACTGGAGCTAATTGGATCATGCTTTATTGGGTTTATTTGCCTTCCTTTATGTATATGGAGGCTTTCTATTTGCCTTTTTTTTTTTTTTTTTACCTTTAACGATCGTATAGGGTTGATTTAATAAAGGTTGATGGGGTTTATTTAATAAAACTGGAAAAGTGAAAAATCTGTTGAAGCTGTGCGTGGTAGCCAATCAGCTTTTTCAATTAAACTTTGACAAAAATAATGGTAGCTGACTGGTTTTTGGTAGAGCTGCACCAGATTTCACACTCTCCAGTTTTCATAAGTCAACCCCTATGCTTTGTATATAATAGGTCTGGTAGTAATTGCAGAGTTAGTATTGAGAATTATTTGGTCAATGCCTGTTCTATCTTATTACTTTTTGAAAACATCATGTTGATTAAATAAAATACTCAGAAAGTACCCAGATTGCAATTTGCTTTTTGTGTGACACGTGTGACTATGTCTCTCTCATTCATTGGAGGACATGTCTCTACTTTAGATTATTACGTATTGGAAGGTGCTCTCCATTGAATGCAGAGAAAGGAGTTTTATGATTGCGTGAAAATCCTATTTTCTGTTTTATCCAGAACCTCCCAGTAGGTTATGATCTAAAGCAGAGCTATACCCCCCAATGAATGCAAAGAAGAGGATTTTATGGTGAGTACAAAAAAATCCAATTTTTGCGCTTCATCTTTCGAAGTGGTCCTTTCACTGCTCCCCCTTCAACTAGGCTTTATACAGCAGGAGACAAATAAAAGCATTTGTATTCTGTACGCATTTATTGAATCAGGCCGTTCTTATCTCTTTCATTTTGTCTGCAATTGTAATAATACACATAATGTGCTATTCTGACTGGGCTATACCTTCAATAAATATAATATACCTATTTCTTCAGTGCAGCGCCTTCCACTTGTCTTTTATAACAGCAAAAGATCAAAATAGCCAGTGAAATAAAATGCTTTAGAAATTACAGTACTTTGATTTTTCATTATGCTTACTATGATTGCCAACTGTATTATCTGAGAGGACAAAAAAGAACCCAATGCGACTGAACAACAATTCTTTAAAAAGACTTTACTGCCTTTAAGTTTTATATCACATTGCCCGTGTATAACTACATTAGAAAATTTAAAGTTTAGGTAATTCTGTGAGCCAGGAATTGTGTGATAATAATTAAAGTATAAGTATACTTATGTTATGACTGTGACTGGCCGGAGTCGCGTGATGTTGCGTGACGTCACTCCTACTCATGTGTGTGGGAGCCGCCTTTAATGGCGTGCCCTTTCAAACTCCGGTGCATGCGCAGCAGAAATCG
Source organism: Rana kukunoris (assembly GCA_029574335.1). NCBI lineage: Eukaryota > Metazoa > Chordata > Amphibia > Anura > Ranidae > Rana > Rana kukunoris. The sequence goes on from CM056051.1 coordinate 82,122,117, forward strand.
CCCTACGGTGATTTGCAAATATCTCCTAAACCATGCAGGTCTGGGAAATATTTCAAGCACCTACAGGTAAGCCTTAATCCAGGCCTACCTGTAGGTTAAAGTGGTTGTAAAGGGTTTACAACCACTTTAATGTCATCAGATAATATGGATGTAGGTCCTTTTATTCTACCTGATTATTGTTGGATGGTTAATATTTGCAGAAGCACACCTTTCTCAGCTTTTCTCATGACATTATAATCGGGATGTCCTGATCACTTGTCATGTACCAGGGTTTTTAAAAAAGTTTCTGCACTTTTATATATATATATAACATAGTTAAATTAAATCAAGGAAACTTTTTGAAGAACCTTCATACTATGTCATTCAGAATTCCAAGGAAACTATTTTGTCATTGAGGTAGCAAAAACTGTTAGCAGGATACCAACACGCTGGCCAAACGCCAACACACAACCCCATAGATTCTAAGCAAGGTATGTAATGTAAGATAGAAAATCAAAAAGTTTAACCACTTTAGCCCCGGGCCTGTTTTTCAGATTCGGTGTTTACGAGACTAAAACATTTATTTTTGCTATAAAATTACTTAAAACCCCCAAACATTATATATATATTTTTTTCTAACACTCTAGAGAATAAAATGGCAGTCATTGCAATACTTTTTGTTACACCGTATTTGCGCAGCGGTCTTACAAGCGCACTTTTTTTGGAAAAAATTCACTTTTTTAAATTAAAAAATAAGACAACAATAAATTTGGCCCAATTTTTTTACATATTGTGAAAGATAATGTTACGCCGAGTAAAATGATACCCAACATGTCACGCTTAAAAATTGCGCCCGCTCGTGGCAATGGCGTCAAACTTTTACCCTTAAAAATCTCGATAGGCGATGTTTAAAAAATTCTACAGGTTGCATTTTTTGAGATACAGAGGAGGACTAGGGCTAGAATTATTGCTCTCGCTCTAACGATCGCGACGATACCTCACTTGTGTGGTTTGAACACCGTTTTCATATGCGAGCGCTACTCGCGTATGCGTTCGCTTCTGCGCGCGAGCTCGTCGTGAAGGGGCGATTAAAAAAATCTTTTTTTTTGTTTTCGTATTTATTTGTATTTATTTTACCAATTTTTAACACTAAAATAAAAAAAATTATCACTTTTATTCCATTTACAAGGAATGTAAACATCCCTTGTAATAGAAAAAAGCATGACAGGTCCTCTTAAATATGAGATCTGGGGTCAAAAAGACCTCAGATCTCATATTTAGGCTAAAATGCAAAAAAAATATCAAAAATTTAAAATGTCATTTTTCAAATGACATTTAAAAAAAATGTCTCTTTAAGACGCTGTTTGGAACTGACGTTTGACGTCACTTCTGCCCAGCAGAGCTACGGGGATGGACAAGGGAAATTTTTTCCCTCACTCGCATCCCCGCTGAACAGACGAGCGCACCCGATCGCCTCCGCCACTACCGACGGCTCCGGTAAGCGGCGGAGGGCGCGGGAGCGCAGCGGGAGGGGGGGGGGGGGCGCTCGCCTGCCACCGATAACGGCGATCTCGCGGCGATTCCGCCGCGGAGACCGCCATTATCGTTTATCCGACCGCCCACAGAAGAGATGGATATCTTGGTTGTGGCAGCAGCTGCTGCCGTTACCGAGATATCCATCTTCAAAGTGCCGACGTATACCTGCGGTGGGCGGCCGGGAAGTGGTTAAGAAGAGGGGAGGGAGAGCGGCGCCAGGTGAACAATAGTGTATCAAGGTTTAATAAGTAAAGTATATATTAAAACACAGTTACAGGTTCAACTTACAGGATGGCCATAGATGTCTGTTAGTGCCCAGGAGGGCTGGCCAAAGGATGCCACATGGGATCGTGGAGTTTTCCTAGCTGCAGTGGCGGCTCTGTAGAGACAGGAGAGAGGAAACCATGGGCTGGAGGGAACCAAATGACACCTGTCAAACATTGAGAGGAACGGACCAATTGGAATGCATATCAAAGGCTAGTTACACCATCCTGTGAGTTGAAGCTGTCACTGTGTTTTAATATATACTTGTTACACTATTGGTCGCCTGGCACCTCTCTCCCTCCCCTCGTCTGTTTCAGTGTGGGTTCCCGACCCCAGTGCAGACTGCGTGTTTCCACTAGAGACCACAGACATTTCTTATTGATTTTTGATATTTTTATTCTTATTGTCACCCAGACATTTTATTCATCACCTATTGGACATGTTACACTAGGGCAGTGCTGTGAATTTGTTTTTGATTTGAGTCAAAAAGTTTAAAAATATCTTATGGGTAATACATTTAATAGCTAGTGTAGCACTACCCCCGAAGGAGCTGCTAGTTTAGATTTGGGCCTGCCGTGACCTTACTGTTCACCATGCTTGTCCTAGGGGTCCTTCTTGAAGAGTTACAAAGGTCCACACCAACACTTAGTTTCTTTTTCTTCAAGGGTTTTATTAAACAAGTTTTGTTAGAGGGATAGAGAGTTAGGGAAGATTCAGGTACCTTGCTTGTGGATCACGGATATGATCTTGGATCCAGAGGACAAACTGTCTCCACACTGGATTCAGCGACCACCGGATAGGCCTCTCTCACTGACCTAGCAGCTTGTGCGAAGCTCGTTCAAAAGTCTCTGACACAGACTTAATGCATGCCGTTGAGTCGTTACACGGTCCTCTGCCACAGGACCATGCAACCTTACAAGCACTTTGCAAAGTTCCAAAGAAATTACACAGCTCACGATGCCAGGATCTTTCAGCCAAACTGGCCACACTGTGAGATAAATTGGCCAGGATGCATTCTCTAATTGAATCCATCGGCTTCTTTCTGCAGAGAAGACAGCACAGTTCCATCCCTGGACCAGTAGGCCCCAGAAACTTCTGGGCCTACTCTCAGTAACGAAGCCTCAGGCCAGCCGGCCCAGAGACCAAAAACTGCTAATACATCCCTGAGGCCAGGAGAGCCATCAGGTCAGGATCGGAAGACCCCACCAGGACGGTGTCTGCCCCTTAAGTACCCCTCCCCTGAATACACAGTGGCGGGGACCACACCACTGAGCTGCTTCTGGGCAAGAGGCACCCAATACACCCAGCCCATTGTAGTTCCAACATTGACCCCCTGGTGACAGCGACACCCACAGTGTCATGGTGACACTCTTTTGTTTATTTTATGTAAGTATATTAGTTTTATTAGATTTCATTTAAGTCTCATTTCTTCATTTATATTTATTTTTATCATTATTTGATTTAATTTGACTTTTTAAAATAATGTGTGTGGCACATTCATTTATTCGGCCCGCTCCTACAGGTGATTATCATCGCCGTCTAATTATTGACTGATTACACACAATTAGCCATGGCCAATCACAGGCAGGGGTGGATCGTACAATGTTTTTAAATGGATGTATATATTTGAAATGTATTTCATTTAGTTTTTAGCTATGACTAAGGACTGAACTCTAGTGCGAAAGGCATCAGCTATACACCCCACTGCTTGCTGTGTTTTGTAGTGCTTTTTTCCTTTTAACATTAATGGCTACCTTTTCAAGGTTTTTTTGGTGTGCGGCTGTCCATTTTCCTTCTTCAAATTTGTGACACCCACAGTCAGGTGGAAGAGGAGCAACGTAGCCGAGCTGGAACAGAGACCCATAATTTGGCATAAAATTCTGAGCTAAACTACAGCTCAGATAACTAAATGTACAAATAGCGCCCACTCAACAGGAGCAGGGCGCTACACTAGCTATGGTGAAAATTATAGGAAGTGGATATATTATATGAGACAATATGGGGCCACCTTATTCCATAATGTTATAAACTGTACAGTAAACATGCTTACACTGTTAACAGCATGGTACATCATACTGGGTTCAAAAAGGTGTGAAGACCTTACATGTTAGATCTTCTCCAATACAATGGATGATACAAAATATATTAAGGAGTGTATTTACTAAAGGCAAATCAACTGTTCACTTTGCAAGGACATTTTCAATTTGAAGGGATTTTTTATAGAGTTTCCCAGGGTGAATGTGGTGAAAATTCATTTTGTAAAAATGCCTAATCATATGCAAGAAAAGTAAAAAGAAAACAGTCTTTTTGCTTGTGAATGATTGAATCATAGCATTCATCAGAGTTAAACCTCTTTCACAAAGCTAAGAAAACATTTCCTTGCAAAGTGAAACAATTGTGCACCATTATACCCATATTTTGAGCGTAGGTGAAAATCCAAAACCCCATCCCATTCTGTGAATAAATTAACTGCAAGTCCCACCTTGGCAGATGGGCTTGTAGTTCTCAATGGAACACAAGTGCAGTGATTCCCACACTTGGGGCCGCTGTTAGAAAAAATGGGGCCCTGTACAGCCTACCTGGCAGGGCCCCCTGTCCCTGCCACCGACCCCACCCACTCTTTGTTGAGCAGACATGGTGGGTGGTGACAGTGGGAATAAAAGCATTGCTGTTCTGGAATATGTAATATCCCCTCCGCTGCCTCTTAAGCATTAGGGTTCTTTCAAACAAAGATTCTCCACTCAGCATGGGATCCGTGAGCACATTCCCTACTGAATTGGGGCACATGTCAGTGTTTTGCGATCTGTACCCATTCAGTTTGTGTCCACATACACCACACATCGGACAGGGGTGCACTTGTGGTGGCTCTATGGGTAGCCGGATGTAAACTGACTCATGTTCATTTACAACAGGCTACTCTGTCAAAAAAGAGAAACTACACTAGGTAGTGACAAAGCAGACTTTTTCAGGCAATCACAGGGACATAGGGATTTAGAAAAATATAAATTTAATTACAAAAAGTATCATACAATAAAATCCATAGAACAAAAATATATAAACACAATATACATTCATAAGCAATATTTTCTTTCGTCTAGCCTATGCGTTTCGCCTAGCGGCTTCTTCAGGACGAGTTTGAGAGAGAGTTTTGACAATAGAGTATTGCTAATTTCATAAATCTGAAATGAAATATGAAGAGTTGTAATGTACAGAAGACGTTAACAAAAGTTAAAACACTGAGAGTCAATATGCAATAAGGAATCCCTGAGAATACCAGATAAGTTGCCAACCATCCAAGTGCACGAAGGATACACTGGTCACAGATGTATAGATAGTATATAGCTTGTAAAGAAGCTCAATGCAGCTGTAACAGGGAGAAAAGATAGAAAGAAAAAATATAAGTAATAAAGGAAAGTATCGTATGCACTCACATTTAATTGCAAGCCTATAGATCAAAAAGGTTTAAATGTATAACATAAAGCATACCCCAATAGGAAGAGGAGATTTCTTATAGTTGGCAATCGACCGTAGTCTATCAAAAATGAATAAATACGAATAGATTCTATAGAGGATAGAAAGGAGTAAATAAATGAATCCATACATATATATTTCAGGTAAATGGGCACTTTTTCAAGCTTCCACAAGCCTCTGTGCCAGCTACTATGTATAGATTCATTTATTCACTCCTTTCTATCCTCTATAGAATCTATTCGTATTTATTCATTTTTTGATAGACTACGGTCGATTGCCAACTATAAGAAATCTCCTCTTCCCATTGGGGTAGGCTTTATGTTATACATTTAAACCTTTTTTGATCTATAGGCTTGCAATTAAATGTAAGTGCATACGATACTTTCCTTTATTACTTATATTTTTTCTTTCTATCTTTTCTCCCTGTTACAGCTGCATTGAGCTTCTTAACAAGCTATATACTATCTATACATCTGTGACCAGTGTGTCCTTCGTGCACTTGGATGGTTGGCAACTTATCTGGTATTCTCAGGGATTCCTTATTGCATATTGACTCTCAGTGTTTTAACTTTTGTTAATGTCTTCTGTACGTTACAACTCTTCATATTTCATTTCAGATTTATGAAATTAGCAATACTCTATTGTCAAAACTCTCTCTCAAATTCGTCCTGAAGAAGCCGCTAGGCGAAATGCGTAGGCAAGACGAAAGAAAATATTGCTTATGAATGTATATTGTGTATATTGTGTTTATATATTTTTTTTCTATGGATTTTATTGTATGATACTTTTTGTAATTAAATTGATATTTTTCTAAATCCCTATGTCCCTGTGATTGCCTGAAAAAGTCTGCTTTGTCACTACCTAGTGTAGTTTCTCTTTTTTGATTCAATATTTCGGATGTTGGCTAAATGTGAGTGCTTTTTCTTTCCCCCCTCCCTATTTTTTGAGGCTACCTCTGTCATTTTTAGGTCTAGAAAAATTGAAAAGGATGCAGTCCTTTTCTTGGACTCCTGTAGACTTACATGAAGCGTTCATTCAGACCCACATTAGGTGGACCTAATTGGAAAACTTGGGTGAAAGATTCTTAAAGGGGAGTCCCTGGGGGCAGTAAAAACCTGGCTCAGGCACCGCCTCCATGATGATCACAGCACAGTAGCTGCTCTATGGCTCTGTCACAGTGTCACGTGGCTGTTGGGTGCTGAATTTGTTATGGTTGTTCTGTGTTACAGTCTGTAACACACAGTACAATTAACAAAGTCAGCACCTGCTGTGCTGTGATCATCATTATGATGATGATGATGATCATAATGATGATGATCATAAGACACTGTCCTTGGGGAGTCTGGGGGCTGTACATTACCTTCCAGAGTAGTCAGCGTCACTGTGTGTGTAGTGTGTACTGTCCCCGCCAACAGATTAGGCACATTGATCCCTCTCACCCAGTGTTGCCAACCTACCAAATTGAAAATTACTGGCGCAACATCCAAAATGTAGTCAAAGTTTTTAGTGGCATTTTCAAAAGTTACAAAATTACAGTTTAAAGTGTAGATTTCAGTATTTAGGGTACAAACAAGTACAATATGCAATTATCAACGTGATTTAGGGTAGATGTTAAGGGAAAAAAAATATTTATCATTTTCAATATAGTGAATAAGTAGCTCAGGAACAGGAGGGAAATAAATTAGACACACACATAAAACTGTCTCTCACAGTAACACTGACAGTAGCATGACATGTCCTCCTGAGTCCCAGGAATAGTTTCTCTCCACGCCAGTTGGTGCCTCCAGTCCACTCCAGTCCAAACAGCACTGAACAGTCCTGCTCCTGTGTTACACACACAGGGCTCTGGCCACTTTGCTCAGCTCCCTTTCCTCATGACATCACACAGCACGCTCAGGCACCGTCTCCACCAGACCCGCCCTCCTGCCAGGCACTTGAATAGTCTCGGCCGGCTTCGGACTAAAACTGTGCATGTGCAGTTCGAGCACAGCGTCAAGGCCAAATTGTTTGCTGGCAATCTTTTTCTGTTGCTGTCATTTACTGGCAGGAGAAAAAGTGCCAGTTTTTTTACTGGCTGTCAGTAAAAAATACTGATGATTGGCAACCCTGCAGTCAGCTGTATGCTTGCCTCAATCTCTCCCTCATTCCGAAGTGGGGTTCACCGCTCCAGGGAAATCCCAAGTGCACTCGTAGATCAGTCCAGGTATATTCGGGTGCTGGCAATGCACTAGGCAATGGAAATAACAAAGAACAGATGGACGGCCGCACACCGGAAAACTCTTGAGTTGTCTTTATTGAAAAAGCATAAGCAGGCACCACAGATACACAGCAAGAATAAAAAAACAGCCGACGCGCTTCACACTTGGTTAGTGCTTATTCATGGCCTACTAGTAGGCCATGAATAAACACTAATCAATTGTGAAACGCGTCGGCTGTTTTTTTATTCTTGCTGTGTATCTGTGGTGCCTGCTTATGCTTTTTCAATAAAGACAACTCAAGAGTTTTCCAGTGTGCGGCCGTCCATCCGTTCTTTGTTATTTCCTCTCCCTCATTCCGCTGCTCTTACTGAGGAATCGGTGCACACAACAATTACTAAGCAGTGGGTGGCCGCGGTTAGAACTATTACAAGTTCAGATCAATATGAAGCAAGAGCTAATCTGCCTGTGCCCTAATCTGCCCATCTGCCAAGGTGGGACTTGCAGTTCATTTATTACCTCCTGGCCCCCCTATTAACCAGATAGGGCCAAGGAAATTAATTATACCCTAATAAGCAAGTAGAAGTGCGGGTGTAGTTTAGCAAAATTATTTTATTTATTTAAGCAGAAATTAACTATAATGTTGCCGGGTCCCCCTGTGAAGCTGATTAGGCCTGGGCCCTGTACAACAGTGCTCTGACCGCACTGATAGTCCATTCAGTTTGCTAACTGTGAAGCCCCATACACACTATCAGTTTTCCTGCAGGTTTTTCTCTTCAGATTTACCAAAAACATCTAATGTGAGGTCAAACCTTATGAATTTCTATTTGTATGAAATCAGGCAGGCCCTTGCACTACATTGTTTTGATAAACCTGAAGAGAAAAACCTGCAGGAAAACTATAGTGTGTATGGGGGTTAAGTCCTTTTCATGGTACAGACAGAACTAAAGGTAGAACCTGGCATTGCACCTGGGATCCATTGGTTGCAGACATAGAGCTGGTGGAAGAGTCTGAAGGAACCTTGCATTGCACCTATGATCCACTGATCGCAGCTGCAATGCTTTGCAGGCTCCTTTGCAAAAAAAAAAAAAATAATAAAAATAACTGCACTTTTTTTTTGCTGAAATTATATGTGCATTTATTATTATTAGGATTATTTTAAAAGGTGGCCTTAATGTGTGACAATATACGTTATTATAGCACAATGCTGATTGCCATCCTTGAAGCGTGTGTTATTATCTCTATGTTTTTCCTGTGTTTTCAGAGTTATATGGTTGTCTGACTATTGTCACTCAGTTTACTGACCCTTGATATATGATAAATTGTTTTCTGGATCTTTGTTTCTTACAGGCAAAGCAGTTGTCAAATAAAATAAAAACAAAGTTGTGCAATCTATTTCTTGTCTTACTATGAGACATTCACCTTCAATTCAAAATGACTAATAATACCTTATGGCTGTTTTTCAGTAAGCAACCCTTCAAAACCAAAGTATCTGAAGCCCAAAGAGTGGAATTATGGACATAAATAAGTCTGCATGTTGAATAGTATATTCTTCTACCTAAAGTAGAGATGCCGTAAACCCTGAATTGCATTATGTTTGCTAAAACAATATGGGGTTGATTTACTAAAGTCAAATAGCTGTTTGGCAATTGCGCCCAAGATTAGTAAATGAGCAGAAGCTCTGCTGACTTCTGTCATCCAATCATGTGCAAGAAAAAATGCAGTTTTTCCTTTCTATTTTCCTTGCTCGTGATTGGGTATTCTTTGCAAAGTGAAGCTTTATCTAATTTACTAATTCTTGGAGCAACTATGCACAGTCTATGTGCCTTTATTAAATCAACCCCTATATGTATATGTAATTCTCCAGTAACACTTTTTAACCTAATGGCTTTCCAGATGTTTTACCCCAGTGCGTTGCACAAAGTTAAAAACAGAATATAGAGACTAAGGGGGTTATTTACTAAATCTGAAGAGTGCAAAATCTGGTGCAGCTCTCCACTGAAACCAATCAGCTTCCAGGTTTATTGCCAAAGCTAGAAGCTGATTGGCTACCATGCTCAGCTGCACCAGATTCTGAGTTCACTAGGTTTAGTAAATCTCCCCCTAAGTTTTGTATTCTTAAAGGGGTTGTAAAGGTTCATGTTTTTTCACCTTAATGCATCCTATGCATTAAAGTAAAAAAACATCTGATGATTACCTGCCCCCAGCCCCCCCCCCTTGTTTTACTTAGCCTGCATCGTGAACATGCTCGATCTTTGTCCAACCTTCTTGGCTGGTCAATGGCTGCACTGCTATAGATTGATAGCAGCGCAGCCATTGACTGTCAATCAAATCCAATGACGCAGGCGCTGGGGGGGCGGGACCGAGTCATACACTTGGCGACTTTGGATGCCGAGTGTATGACACAGGAGCGTGCCCGCAAGGTGACCCCCTCGGGACAGAGCTACCCATATGGGGTTAGCTATTGCAGGGAGGAGCTGAGAGAGCCAATCTGTGCAAAACAAGCTGCACAGTGGAGTTATTTTTAAATAATACAATTTGAACCTTTAGTATCACTTTAATCTTTCTTTATTTTTTTTTTAAATTATATTAATACTGGACACTTTTGAAGACAGCAACCAGTAGCAATATAGACCCCCTTTAGGCATTTGTGCCCAAAACATTCTCAGTGATCTGTGTACATTGCAAGGGTTTGTTTCAAATTCTTATGTTTTGTTATTCTGAAGAAATAGCTGTTTGTCTGTGTCCATGTGCTCAGTAAAGCTATATGGCAGTGGTTTTATAATTGTCAATCATCTGCTGTACCTGCAGGGCTCCAATGAGTAAAATTGCAGGGTCTGCAACCCTTTAGAAGTGATTTCTCACAAAAAAATACCTTTTTGTTGCAGGAGATGCTCAAGATCTTATTTGTATCTTACTGCAGACTTTTAGGAAAATCCATAAGCCAATCACATAAGCAGGAAATTACATTTCAGGGGGCATTCTGTGCACCATCTGTGTACAGAATTGCTCCAGGTAGCCAGTTTACAGAAAATTACCTAACTTTAATAACATTCAATTACAATATAACTTGTGTCACAATTGTCTACGCAATATTATTTTTTTAATTGTAACTTTTTTTTTCACGAACATGGAGTTAACCTTTAACCACTTGCCAACTGCCACCTGTAGATTTACGCCGGCAGAATTGCACGGCTGCGCAAAGGGACGTACATGTACATGGAATACTGGGATAATACTGCGTTCATGTACGATCCTTTGAATTAGCCGCCATACGGGCGTGCCCCTGCCGCAAGCTCCGTGACCGTGCACGCGGGACCTGCAGACTCGATGTCCACCAGTGTCCTGCGATCATGTCAAGGAACTGCAGAATGGGGAGATGTCTATGTAAATAAGGCATTTTCCAGTTCTGCCTAATGACAGGACACTGAACTACTGCTCCCTGTCGTGTCACTTGTAACCCAGCCCCCTCCCCACAGTTAGAATCACTCCCTAGGACACACTTAACCCCTTCCTCGCCCCCTAGTGGTTAACCCCTTCACTGCCAGTGTCATTTACACAGTAACCAGTGCATTTTTATAGCACTGATCGCTTTATAAATGACAATGGTCCCAAAATAGCATCAAAAGCGTCCGATGTGTCCGCCATAATGTCGCAGTCACTGTAAAAAGCGCAGATCGCTGCCATTATTAGTAAAGAATAATAATAATAAAAATGCCTTAAAACTATCCCCTATTTTGTAGATGCTATAACTTTTGCACAAACCAATCAATATATGCTTATTGTGATTTTTTTTTACCAAAAATTTGTAGAAGAATACGTATCTGCCTAAAATGAGGATTTTTTTTTTTTTTTTAATATATATATTTGTTTGGGATATTAATTATAGCAAAAAGTAAAAAATATTGCATTTTTTTTCAAAAATGTTGTTGATGAAAATGCAGTTTTTAGCCCTTTATACAGTAATGACTGGCCTAAAAGGAAAAAAAATGCTATTTCCAAGATCACGTCACCAGCTGCAAATACACTCTGCATTCAGGTGGGCCGGGGATTTATTAAATGCTGCTTGTTGCTGAAGTTTACTTGACCAGAGATTAATTTCAGACTGAGCTATTTTGGTCAAACTGTGAACTGTATCTGTGTATAGAATGGAGAGGACCATATGCCAGATGTGCCATTAGACATAATCTTCTAAAATTGTGCCAGTCTTTTTGGTATGATAATACATTTTTCTTTAGAGTTGGTTCTCTTGAGGTTGGAGCTGTGACAAAGCTTGTAGGGACCAAATCTTCTACTGAATAATTGCAAACAAGCATAATAAAATGTAATGGGCACAGTTTATATTCAATCTGAAATGTTGCTAATACTATGATAGATTATAATGGAAAATGATGAAGGGTTTGTCCACAATGCTTCTCTCTGTATAACCAATGGAAAAAATGTAGAACATAAAATCCATTATTATGAAGTATCCAGCAACATTCTTTTGAAATTTCCATTGTTTAATTTGAATTTTAAAAACAAATGCTTAAAAACAATGGTTCTAAGCATGTGTATCTACATTTCATTCCAGGCAACTGTAGTACAATACATGCAGCTTGAACCTACCTTGATCAGGCAGACATTGAGTAATGTTCCTCTGTGCTACCATGGCTACACTCCCCGCTTCATCTTCAGAAAATCTTGCTCTGCCTTTTGTCTCTCCTGATGCAGACAGTGCAAACCTTTATCTGTTCCCTCTGTGGAATCAGCTTAGTTGATGACAAATTTGCTTGATTTAAGAAGCCTATTTTTTAAGTCTGTACAATGCAAAGCAAAGTACAGAACAGTGACGCTAATGCACAAAGAACAGGAATATAATATTTCTTAAAGAGACTTTAGTTAGGTAGCTGTTTTAATGGTGTTCAAAATCTAGGCTAGGCAATGTAAATGTTGTACTGCGAAATTCATTACTCAAATTACATCATCTAAGAACTATTAGTAGAGCTAATTCTTAGCTGGGTTCAATTTTAATTAAGGGATTTAAAAAAACGCATGAAGAAAGCACTGATTACGAGTATCACAATCAGGAGGTTATAGTAAGAGGCTGGCATGTGGTACCCACATTAAGAAAATGTAGATGAAGAGATCTCCAAATGTAGAGGTTTTTCAAATCCTGCTCCGATGTACCCTCGACAGGAAATGTTTCCAGGATTATAGATGGTTTATAGATGGTTTAGAACAGAGCTTTTTTTCTCAAAAAATAGGTGCAGGAACTCAACCATGACCCCGTTCAGATTTCACAAACAATAGAAGGGTCTTAAAGGGGCATTAAATACCAGGATTGCATTACATACAGAGTACAGAGTTCAGGGGGGTTACACACAGAGTGCAGAGCTGTCACTTGTAAACACTGAACCCAGACTTCTGTGTTTACAAGTGATTATGGTGAGCAGGCACCAAAGGGTCTGAGCCAGAGGTGGTGGAACCGAGTTGCCCCAAGTTCCCCCTGGAAAAAAAGCCCTGGTTTAGAACACATATTAGGTTTTTTGTTGCTTACCACCATCATTACAAGTTTAAGTGAAAGAAAATCCCAAATGTTGGGTTGTCCTCAGAAAAGTAATACAAAAAAAAAAAAAAAAAAAAAAGAAAAGTAATACAAGGTAAATCTAATGGGGACACTAGTTCTGGTGACCTGGGGGCCCCCAAGGGATTTCCCTAATTTGCATGGATTTCTTGTCACTTCCTGTTTTGGCTATGGGACAGGAAGTGAATGTAAATCTCCCCAATGGGACACAGCTCGTAAAAAACTGTCAGGGTTTATAACCCTCCCTTACTCTAACCAAAATAATAAGATATAGGTGTTGGCTGTAGTTTGCCTTTAAGCACTTAACATCTATTTAACAGATAATTGCGCGGTTGTGCGACGAGGTTCCCAAACAAAATTGGCGTCCTTTTTTCCCACAAATAGAGCTGTCTTTTGGTAGTATTTGATTACCTCTATGGTTTTTATTTTTTGCGCTATAAACAAAAATAGAGCGACAATTTTGAAAAAAAAATGCATTATCTTTTACTTTTTGCTATAATAAATATCCCCCAAAAATATATAAAAAAAAGTTTTTCCTCAGTTTAGGCCGATACGTATCCTCCTACCTATTTTTGGTAAAAAAAATTGCAATAAGCGTTTATCGTTTGCGCAAAATTATAGCGTTTACAAAATGGGATAGTTTTATTGCATTTTTATTATTTTTTTTTACTAGTAATGGTGGCGATCAGTGTTTTTTTTCGAGACTACGACATAATGGCGGACACTTCGGACAATTTTGACAAATTTTTGGGACCATTGTCATTTTCACAGCAAAAAATGCATTTAAAATGCATTGTTTATTGTGAAAATTACAGTGCAGTTTGGGAGTTAACCACAAGGGGGTGCTGAAGGGGTCATGTGTGACCTAATATGTAGTGTTGAGCGGAATACGCCATATTCGATTTCGCGATATTTCACGAATATATAGAAGAATATTCGTGAAATATTCGTTAATATCGAATATTCGTGATATTTTATAAAAAAAAAATTTGCGAAATTTTGCTAATGCGAAATTGATTTAGAAATTCTCGTCAACACGCGAAAATGGAGATCATTTCCTGGATTACTAAACTAATATGCACTAAACACTAACTCTACTTACACAAACGTATATGACTAAACTAAAGCTAATTTTTATTTTTTTTATACACAAAACATAGAAGGGCAGAGAAAGTATTCGTGAATATTCGTAATACGAATATTCGCATTGCGAATATTCGGCAACATAAAAGGATCGCCTCAGCTACTCGGCCCAGGGTCTCTAATCATACCAGCAATGCTTTTAGACATCGATGAAGATCACTAGGATGTGATCTGTTTTAAAAATAAATTTGAAAAAATATTCGAATACTCGAATATGCAATATTCGTTACGAATATTCGCAATGCGAATATTCGTGAGCAACACTACTAATATGTGTTTACAACTGTAGGGGTGTGTGGCTGTAGGTGTGACATCATCGATTGTGTATCCCTATAAAAGGGATCACACGATCAATGACGCTGCCACAGTGAAGCCATGTTTGCACACGACTCTCCCCGTTCTTCAGCTCCAGGGACCGATCGCGGGACTCCAGCGGCGATCGGGTCCGCGAGTCCCGCGGTCCCAGAGCTTCGAAACCAGGTCACGGGAGAGCGCCGCGGATGCGCGCCCACGACCCACAGCTGGGTACTAGAACAGCTCGTACCTGTACGTGCATGTGCCCAGCCATGCTATTCTGCCGACGTAAATGTGCAGGAGGCGTTTCTTAAGTGGTTAAAGTAGGGATACAAGGTAATTAATTATACAGGCATTGTAATAATACAAAGCATAAAAGCAAAATAGTGTAATGTGGGTCTGCTTATAAGCAAAGCTTACAATAGGGACCTGGCAACAGTAAAAAGGCATGTAAAATGGGTAGGATCAGGATTACATAAAAGGATGGCTACATTAGTAATGTATGAACAATTCATAGCTGAGTCTGAGAATGAGCCTGGAATGTAGCTGGTACATATTTAAAAGCAGTTAACGCTTTTAGGGAAGACAGAAAGAGCAGATGTCAATAAGATCCTATTGAATAAGTACGTGAATTAGAAAAATAAGTAGATAGGAAAACAGTTGGAAATGCCATCATTAGCTAAGTGGAGTGGATAGGATAAAAGATGAAATGGGAAGATGCATATTGCAGATGATATTGTGAACTGACAAAGATAACGTGTTATTAGCAAATATGAAAGTCTTCCCTACACAGGTGTGCTTTCAAAAATAATGTAAAGCATTAAAGTAGATGTATATCCTGCAGTTTTCAAAAGTGCAGGATATAGTATTGATGTATGCTACTAGCATAGTGTATGTATTCACCACAAAAAAAATAATATTACCTTTAATTTAGGATTTTTGGGCAGTCATATGACTGCATATTCTCTCCCACAATCTGCAGCGGCTGGGATTGAGGCCTAAACTGTGAGGCGGTGTACACACGACCGAGGTTCTCGCTGGAAACCAGCGAGAACCTCGCTGGAAGCTGCATTCCAGCGAGGACCTCGGCCGTGTGTACACAGAGCGCTCGCCCCGCCCGTCGGGAATCCCGTCGAGCGAAAAGAGAGCACGCTCTCTTTTTGCTCGACGGCCCGCCTGGATGAATGGCTGGTTGCCATTCCCGACGGGCGGGTCGCCGATTTCAACGGCCGGCAGAGAACCTCGACGGGCGGAACGATGTGTTCTGCCTGTCGAGGTTCTCTGCCGTGTGTACGCGGCCGCTCTCTTTTTGCTCGACGGCCCGCCTGGATGAATGGCTGGTTGCCATTCCCGACGGGCGGGTCACCGATTTCGACGGCCGGCAGAGAACCTCGACGGGCGGAACGATGTGTTCTGCCCGTCGAGGTTCTCTGCCGTGTGGTTGACGTTCATCTGGTTGACACCCCTTGACATGTCTATTTGATTAGAGCAGGGTATACTGGCAGAAAAAAATACATCCAGATTTAACATTTTTTTCATTATATACTACTGTACTTGTGCCACTCAACTGAAAAATGTTGACTGGCACTGCTGAGCTGTTGTTAACCAAACACTGCTAGGCTGTCCAGGGGGTCATGGATATTGGCTAATAAAGGCAAAACTATAGGGCATGTTGTGTATTGACATGACTGCCTTTAGTTTCCCAGCAGGAGCAAACACAGGAGATTGACCATGCCCCCAATGAAATAGAAGTTGGCAGTTAGCATTGTTACCCTACCCACAAAACAGGACACACAGCCAAAAGCTGACATCAACAGGTAATTATAAGAACAAGTCTGCAACTAGCATTATAACTCTTTGGCTCTGCTGTTTAATTTGACTTACACTTTAAATATTAATGGGATATCTTTGATGTAAAGTGCTTTTGTGGAAACAAAGATAACAATTTGGAAATTACAGATAGGTAGGAGCAGTAATATCAAGTAACTTGTACATAAAGACTAGAAGTTTCATTTGAATCCCTAAAGAAATAGAGAATGTGTGTAGAAAAGAAATTAAAAAAGAAGAGAGGCCTTAGTGAAATACTTGGTGGGGAAGAGAGGTATGGAAATCACTGAATTGTGCCAGTTTATGTCCTGGAAGACCTATTAGCAAGGACTTACAATAGACCTGCTGAAAAATGGTTGATGTATAAATAATATTTTAGTTGTTGTTTCGTTAGTAAGGGCAGATGCAACAGATGGTTATCATCTGAAAAAAGAAAGATTTTGATAGTAGAAATTATGGAGTTGAATTTAAAGTGGCCCCTAGAAAGAGCTTATTTTGATAGAATGATAATTACATTGATTACTGTAAAAGAGAGTTCAGGCATAGGACAGTGAATGGAGGGTGTAATTAATTTATTGTTGCAAAAGTTACAATTCAGGTAGGAGTCTGTTTAAATGAAGAAAATAAACTAAAACTAAAAGCTTAAACCATTGTTTCTCATAGAGTAAAAGTTCCCTTACAGAAATGTCCCAAAAATGACAACGTGCAAGATCGAGACAAGGGGTCTTAAAGGGGGTTGTAAAGGTTCGTCTTTTATTTTCTAAAAAGGTTCCTTTAAGCTAGTGCATTGTTGGTTCACTTACCTTTTCCTCCAATTTCCCTTCTAAAATGTGTTTTTCTTTGTCTGAATTTCTCACTTCCTGTTCCTCAAAGTAAGCTGTTCTGGCTGACTAATCACCATTCGGATGATGGTGGCAAGTTAACCGAGGAAAAACAAGAAGTGAGAAATTCAGACATAGGAAAAAAAACATTTAGACGGGAAATTTAAGGAAAAGGTAAGTGAACAAACAATGCACTAGCTTAACCACTTGACCACTGGGCACGTAAACCCCCTTCCTAACCAGACCAATTTTCAGCTTTCGGTGCTCTCACAATTTGAATGACAATTACTCAGTCATACAACATTCTACCCATTTGAAATTTTTGTCCTTTTTTTCACACAAATAGAGCTTTCTTTTGGTGGTATTTGATCACCTCTGGGTTTTTTATTTTTTGCGCTATAAAAGAAAAACGACTGAAAATTCTGTAAAAAAAATAAAAAAAAATTGTTTCTGTCATATTAGCAGGTTATTTCTCACACACAGCATATGCATACCACATATTACACCCCAAAACACATTCTGCTATTCCTCCCGAGTATGGCGATACCCCATGTGTGGGACTTTTACACAGCGTGGCCACATACAGAGGCCCAACATGCAGGGAGCGCCACCAGGCGTTCTGGAACACCCAGACCAATTCTGACATTCCTCTCCTACATGGAAAAATCATCATTTATTTGCTAGAAAATTACATAGAACCCCAAAACATTATATATGCTTTTTTAGCAAAGACCCTAGAGAATACAATGGCGGCCGTTACAACTTTTTATCTCGCACGGTATTTTCGCAGAAATTTATTGAACGCGTGTTTTTTAAAAAACTGTTTTGTGCTTAAAACAAAACAGTAAATTTAGCCCATTTTTCTTTTCATAATGTGAAAGATGAAGTTACGCCGAGTAAATAGATACCCAACATGTCACACTTCAAAATTGCGCACACTCGTGGAATGGCGCCAAACTTCGCTACTTAAAAAACCCATAGGCGGTATTGCAGAGTATTGGGGTATTGCAAAGTATCATGCAGGGTATTGGGGTATTGCCGAGTACTGGGGTATTGCCGAGTACTGGGGTATTGCCGAGTATTGGGGTATTGCCGAGTACTGGGGTATTGCCGAGTACTGGGGTATTGCCGAGTACTGGGGTATTGCCGAGTACTGGGGTATTGCCGAGTATTGGGGTATTGCCGAGTACTGGGGTATTGCCGAGTATTGGGGTATTGCCGAGTACTGGGGTATTGCCGAGTACTGGGGTATTGCCGAGTATTGGGGTATTGTTGAGTACTGGAGTATTGGGGTATTGCCGAGTATTGGGGTATTGCCGAGTACTGGGGTATTGCCGAGTATTGGGGTATTGCCGAGTATTGGGGTATTGTTGAGTACTGGAGTATTGGGGTATTGTTGAGTACTGGGGTATTGTTGAGTACTGGGGTATTGTTGGTACTGGGGTATTGTTGGGTACTGGGGTATTGTTGGGTACTGGGGGGATTGCTGGGTACTGGGGGGATTGCTGGGTACTGGGGGGATTGCTGAGTACTGGGGGGTTGCTGGGTACTGGGGGGGTTGCTGGGTACTGGGGGGATTGCAGAGCTGGGAAGTTTTGAGGGATGGCTGGATCTGTGACTGCATTTGTCACAGATCCAGCCACAGCTCAGCTGCTGACACCCCGCTCCCCCCCTCTCCTCGCACACTGTACAGAGAGGAGAGGGAGGAGAGGGAGGAACCGGCGTCATCAAATGACGCCGGTTTGTTTACAAGTGATCACGTGGTAAACGGCCGCGATCAGCGGCAATTTACCGTGATCCGTGATGCGCCGGGTCTTCTAGACCCGGCGAGCACGGACACTTTCGCGAGCGCGTCCCAGGGGACGCGCAATCGCGAAAGTGAAGGACGACGTCCCAGGACGTCGTCCCAAGATAACCCCGCCGCGCCGTAGCAGTAAAATGCTTATGGCGCGGTGGGAAAGGGGTTAAAGCCTATTTAGAAAATAAAAAAACAAACCTTTACAACCCCTTTAACCACTTGTTAACCGCCCACCGTCATATGACGGCGGGCGGGTAACTCCATTGTCCTGACTGCACGTCATATGACGTGCAGTCATAGAAAGCTGCTAGGAGGGCACTCGTCGCATCACTGACAACCCTGTGCGTGTGCCCGGCGGCCGCGATGGCCGCCGGGCACACGCGATTGCCGAGTAACTGAGCTGGGACGTGCAGCTCTGTGTGTAAACACAGAGCTCCACGTCCCTGTTAGGGAGAGAGGAGACCCCCCCTCCCCCCACAGTTAGAACACAAACTAGAAGAAACATTTAACCCCTTCCCCGCCCCCTAGTGGTTAACCCCTTCCCTGCCAGTTACATTATTACAGTTATCAATGCATATTTATAGCATTGTTCACTGTATAAATGTAAATGGTCCCAAAAATGTGTCAAAAGTGTCTGATGTGTCCGATGTGTCCGCTATAATGTCCCAGTCCCAAAAAAAAATCGCAGATCGCCGCCATTCCTAGTAAAAAAATAAAATAAAAAAAAAATCATAATTATGTCCCGTATTTTGTAGGCAATATAACTTTTGCGCAAACCAGTCACTATACGGTTATTGCGATTTTATTTTTTAATTTTTTTTACCAAAAATATGTAGAAGAATACGTATCGGCCTAAACTGAGATAAAAAATTTTTTTTTTTAAATGGGATATTTATTATAGCAAAAAGCAAAAAATATTGTGTCTTTTTTCAAAATTGTCGCTCTTTTTTTGTTTATAGCGCAAAAAATAAAAACCGCACGGGCGATTAAATACCACCAAAAGAAAGCTCTATTTGTGGGAAAAAAAAGGACGTCAATTTTGTTGGGGAGCCACGTCGCACGACGGCGCAATTGTCAGTTAAAGCGACGCAGTGCCGGAAGCTAACATTTTGTCTGGGCAGGAAGGGGGTGTAGGTGCACAGTAGGCAAGTGGTTAAGGAAGGGGTCTAGTATGGGTCCAAAAGTATTTAATTTGTATAACAAAACGCTCTTGTTTTTCTAAACACTAATGTGCAGGTGATGTCTTTCTACCTGCCTTCAAAAGTATTCTCATGCCAAATAAAATGTTGCCAATTCTCAATACATTTTATTTTTCCAAAATTTTGAAAAATGTTAGTATATATACAAAAATAAAGTAGAACTATAGCTAACAATTTTTTTTCATTTTGAATAGAGTAAGGGGCGGTTATAACCTCTATCATTTTTGTTTTGCCATCTGTATACCATTGAGGAGATTTGCCCTCCCTTCCTGTCCCATATACAAAACAGGAGTAGAGAGGAAATCCCTACAAATTGGGGCCTCCTAGTTCCCCATTAGAAGATTTCCCCTCTATTACTTTCCTGGGAACAACCCAAAATTTGTGATTTTCTTTTATGCCCTATACACACAATTGGACATCTGATATTTGTCAGATATCCGATAAGGCTGACTTTCATCAGTCTTGCCTACACACCATCAGTCAAAAATCCAATCGTGCCCAACGCGGTGACGTAAAACACTACGACGTGCTGAAAAAAATTAAGTTCAATGCTTCCGAGCATGCGTCGACTTGATTCTGAGCATGTGTGGATTTTTGACCGATGGATTTCCCCACAGACGATTGTTTTTTTCTATCGTTTTTTTATCCATAGGAAACATTTAAAACAGGTTCAATTTTTTTCACCGATGGGAAAAAAAACGATGGGGCCCGGACACGATCGGTTCGTTCAATGAAAACGGTCCATCGGTCGTTTTCATCAGACAAACCGATTGTGTGTACAGGGCTTAAGTTTCACTGTTAATGGTAAACAGGTCAAATAGAAAGAATGAATCTCCCTAATGGGGGAAAAGACAGCAATTAAAAACTAATAGATGTTCTAAATCCATCTCCACTTTGTCTAAAACTAAAAAAAAAAAGTTTTGCCTTTATTTTTACTTTAACTAAAATGTTTGCTGTGGGACAAACTAATTATAAAGAAGAAGCCTTTATCTAGACAGGGTAATTTAATAATCAACTTTAGTGTCACTTTAAGTATTCTTTCAATGCATGAGCATTGGAAAATGACTGCATCGAGTCAGGAGGAAGACAATTAAGCTAGATGTATAGGTTCCCTGAGGTGTGTTTGCACAGGTTATCTGTGTCTCATCCTTTTAAATTGTGTCTCTCATAGAGAGATTTGTTGGTAAATAGGAAAGCTAAATCATGTAAAACAAATAGTCTCACTTCTTAAAGCAATCTGTGCACATCTAGCCTGTGACATGAGTTGAGAAGACATGAAATAGAAAAACACTACTTTGGCAGATAGGTGTGAAAGAATAAGACTTTTCAAGTGCATCCATTGTATTTACATCCTGCTGTCCTACCACCTCTAAATGACAGATCCCTGGACAGTTGCTGTTTGTAAATAAACCAGCTTGGGATCCTGGGTGACCTAACTATATTTTAAGAGGAACTCCATGCCTATTTGTCACTATTAACCACTTAAGGACCGCCTACTGCACATTTACGTCGGCAGAATGGCACGGCTGGGCACATCAACGTATATATACGTTGATTTTAGTACCCAGCCGTGGGTCGCGGGCACTTATGCGTTTAAAGAGGAGGTAATGTAGCGCTTAGGAGGGTTTTTTCCGTATTTTTTGACGACCCGGTCCGGTGAAGCACCGATCCCCTTCTCGTTTGTTTACCGGGTAGTGCAGTAGGGTGCGCGGGGTCATTCGCGGACCCGATCGCCGATTAATGTTGGATTAGTTTGAGGGGTGTCGAGGGCCATGGAGTGCGGCGATCCATCCCTGGAGCGTAATATTACGAAGAACGGGGAGTTCCAGCCGTGTGTACACACGGCTTCCCCGTGCTTCTCTGTGATAAAATACCACCAAAAGCCGCAGCATCGATCGCGTCATCCCTGTAATATGGTCTGGGGCTGAGGGGGACGCGATCGATGACGTCACCCACCTACAAACAAACCAGCCACACCCCCCTACAGTTGTAAACAAACACACTAGGTCTCACATGCCCTACAGCGCCACCTGTGGTTAACTCCCAAACTGCAGCTGTCATTTCCACAGTAAACAATGCAATTTAAATGCATTTTTTGCTGTGAAAATGACAATTGTCCCAAAAATGTGTCAAAATTGTCCGAAGTGTCCGCCATATTGTCGCAGTCAGGAAAAAAATCGCTGATCGCCGCTATTAGTAGTAAAAAAAAAATAATTAATAAAAATGCAATAAAACTATCCCTTATTTTGTAAACGCTATAAATTTTGCGAAAACCGACCGATAAACGCTTATTGCGATTTTTTTTACCAAAAATACGTAGAAGAATACGTATCGGCCTAAACTGAGGAAAAAAAATGTTTTTTTATATATTTTTGGGGGATATTTATTATATCAAAAAGTAAAAAATATTGCATTTTTTTTTAAATTGTCGCTCTATTTGTGTTAATAGCGCAAAAAATAAAAACCGCAGAGGTGATCAAATACCACCAAAAGAAAGCTCTATTTGTGGGAAAAAAAGGACGCCAATTTTGTTTGGGAGCCACGTCGCACGATCGCGCAATTGTCAGTTAAAACGAAGCAGTGCCGAATCGCAAAAAGGGGCAAGGTCCTTTACCTACATTTTGGTCCGGGTCTTAAGTGGTTAAAGAATGAAATTGCACTGTGCTGTAACTATGTGCAGCTTTAGGGCATCCCCAAGCATGTTATTTAATGGTTTTGTGTATTTTAAATTTTGCACATATTAAAAGACTCTCATTTTTTTCACAGCAACTCCCCCAAGGGCATAGTATCTAGCTACCAATGATCTTTTGAAAAAATGTTTGCAAACTAGTTTTACAGAATGCCATCAAAAATTCACATCTCATAAACCTCTCACAGGCTTGCAGAACCTGCATCGAACCAAACTTTACCTAGTTTACTCCTCCCTAAAGATCAACAGTAGGTGTACTGTCCAGTGTAACAATGTTCAGTAAAATATTCAAGAAATTGGAAATGTGAAGCTGTTGTTTTAGAGGGCTAATGAGCAAATGCAATGGATAAAAGATAATTAAAACTGGTTAGCAATACAAATGGTCTGTGGAAAGCACATCTTCACAAAATAAATGCAACTAGCAAATATTAGCTATGAGTTACAAAAGAAATAAAAAATCACCCAGCTGGTGATATAAATTATGTGTATGTAAGGGATATACCGGTAATCTACACGACAGGATTGCATATGGATGTGAGCAAAACAATCTATAGAAATTAAATTTACCTTCACATACAAGCTTGAAGCAAAGCTAAAATACATATTGTATTATTTATGTAAATAACAATTGAACACAATGGTTTTACACAGAGCAGCACTGATCCTCCTCCTCTGGGGTCCCCCCCCCTGTGAACTACTGGCCCTCCCCTATGGGGTGTGCCCACATAGCAGAGCTGGGCTATGTGGGGGGCTGGGGGGGGGAGCTAAACAACACTTTACAATAAAGTACCTCTTCTTGCCATTATTAGGATGGGGTAGAGTCAATTGCACCACCACACCGCTGGGACGAATGTATTTTCTATTGGAGTGAACAGAAAGATCAACTAATTACTTAATGGGCCATCAAAGACCTGTCAGGCTCTCTAATATCCATCTGTACTATCAAAAAGGGTTCTATGCATTCACTTTGTGAAAGTAAAGCCTCGTACCCACCGGGAGAGCTTTTGGCCAGGAAAACTGGCCGTGTATATGCTTCCTCGCAGTTTTCCTGCTCTCTTTTTTCTCGCAGGGATTCCCGCGGTTTTAAACCTGGCAGTTTTCTTATGGGGAAACACTGCAAAGAAGTACACAAATGGCCGGTATTCCCGGCCAAAGCTCTCCCCGCAGTATTCCCGAGGGGAAACCCAGCTGTGTGTACACGGGGAAACTTACCGAGCAGGTTCTTGGGTTTCCCGTCGGGATTCCCAGCAGACTTTATACCACTAGGAATCCTGGTTATGTGTACAGGGCTTCAGAGAGACAGGTTGTTAAAAGAGCTAAAATAAAAAAAAGCAATAGAATATAATACAAAATTAGAATAGAAAGAAGATACAGTATACACATAAAGCACCTGCAAGCATATAGTGTATAGGAATACAGAGTATACATTTTACTCTATCCGTGTGCACTTTACAGGTTTAAGAATATTTCTAGGAGCATCATTATAATAATACTAAATATGTGAACTAGTAACAGTTTTAGTCTAACGCAGGTATTTGTAATTTTGTATAGTTTCTTTTTCATTGTTGCAAAAAAAAAAAAAAAATATTATTAGATGCATTTGTTACTTATTAACTCAATACAGTTTTAAGTTTTATTTTAAATAGGTATTTTATATAAAATACTTTGTCAGTGTGTGCTGATAGTGCTATTGTAGTAAACATATTGGGGGGCATTTTGCTAAAACATTTGCGGCCATTTTCAGGCTTATGGCAGTATTAGATCTTGTGCCAAATTAATTAAAACTGTGCGACAGCTTTCTTGCACTTTCTGACGTGTGTGACGAATTCAGTTAGTTCTTATTTGCGACAATTTTACTTTTTTATTGTCACTATAGCTGCGACAAATTAATTAAGAAATACCGCCTTATCAGTGATAAGGAAGCCAGCGGTAAATAAGACCTCTTCCATTTCAGAGTAAATTGTGTCACACATATAAGTTCTAGCTATTTATCTCATGGGAGACATTTCTATTGAGTATCTAATGTTTTTTAGAACACAAGGTTCTTAGGCAACTAAGTCTATATAATATGATTATTCAGTGCAAAATTGAAAACAAAAATGTGATTATGCCATCTTAGGAGAAAAATAAAATCAGCTGGCCCCTGGAAAAAAGGTGTTAAATATTTTTGATGGTCAATGCAGTTGGTCAGCATGAATGACGAAGTATGGAAAATACAAACCATAGTCTTAACTGACTGTTTTACAATAGTCATTTGGAATATAATTTAGTCCTTTTGCTATTGAATTGCAAATACATTCACTAGCTAAAGACCTACATGTCAGCTTCCTGATTATCCCTTCAGTGTTGTCACTGATGTCTTGTGACCTTACAACCCCATGGGAGAGGGTACTGCCAGCATACTAATAAGCCAAATTGCTGTAGGCCTTCAACAATAAATCAAAATGTTATTAAACATACTGTGAACTGTCTTTTTATCATTATCAGAATAGATGTTTAAATTGACAAATCTGGGTGGTGCTGACTAGTGAGTTCTCAATTACTGTATACATGGATCAGCAGTATGGAGAACCATCCCCTTTGTTGGAACATGTGGTTTAAGATGATACTGACTGAGACATTTTAAAATACATTCAGAATGTACTGTCAGTCATGTTACATTGGTGAAAAATCTGTAAAATGTTTGAATTTATTTTATTGTAAAATGTATTACGTTTGCTATAGGTGGATATTTCAACTGGTTTAAAAAAAATTAAACAATGCCTGGCTACCTGAATCGTCAATGGCTGCTTGCCCCAGTATGGGTTCATTCTTTTTCTTACAGGCACAGGATTTATTTAAATGCGTAATGAAAAGAAATTTAAAATAGTAAATTAAGCTAATAGTAATTAAAGTATGCTCACTTCATGCCAAGCAATATAGTGATAGTATATAGTAAATTAAGCGAATAGCAATTGAAATTCTTGCTGTTCAATATGACTTTTTTTTTATTTGCTGTGAGCTGAATTTCAGTGGCATAGTAATAGGAATAGCATAGGTAGTACTATCTACCCTTGATAATGTTTTTTTGAACGAAAATAGCCGGGACTCGGGAGGAGCTACAGCAGTGCCTTTATCACACCCGTTGGGTTATCTGCATTTACTTGATTGTTTTACATTCAATTTTACTCCTACCTTCTTGTAAGTCATTTTAACCTTCATTAAAAAGCATATATTTTTATAATCACTACACTATGAGTTCCTCCAGTGTCTCTCCCTTTTGCTTCTTTTCTTTTCTGATGGACTTTACTGAATTATTAATTAATGTTTTTAACACATTCTTATTTACAGTTTTTGATATATATGAATTTCTTACTTGATTGAATTTATGCACTTTATTTTAATAGCTCCAGATAAGCTCCAGAGTGCCCTTATTGTGAATAAGGGCACTCTGAGGCCTCGTACACACGAGGCAATTCATTTGTTCAAATCGGTCGGACCGACCGATTTGAACAAATCTGTCTCTTTGGATTTTGGTTTGCTCGCGTGTACACACGAGCAAACCAAAATCCCCGCCAGCAGACGGCGCGCTGACGTGCCGGTGACGTGGCGGTGACGTTGACGCCGCCACGTCACCGCACCAGGAAGTAAAACACTTCCGCGCATGCGCCGAATCCATTTGGCGCCGGTGCGAGACGACATGTCTGCTGGTAAGTGTACTAACCAGCAGACATGTCGGGCGGATGGGTTCCCACCTGATAGATTTCAAAGCATGCTTTGAAATCTGTCGGGTGGCCAAATCCGTCGGCTCGCCCGTACACACGATCAAATCTGTCTGCTGGGACGGTCTAGCAGACCGTTTCCAGCAGACAGATTTGATCGTGTGTACGCGGCCTGAGTAACAGGACTGCACAGAATGTAGGGTCCTCTAAGTGCATAAAAAAAAACTTTTAATATCCCAAAGGGATTAAAAACACTTACAAAATAGATGATGAAAGGAGAACATCATGTGTGAAGTAGGGAAGGTGATCCGGCATCAGGATGGTCCCAGTATGTATTATAAAATCCCAAGAGATATCACTGTTCAGCAGCAGAAAGTCCCAGAGGAGCCAGCAGGTGGAGGCCGCAGCTCTAGAGACACTGGTGGAGCTGCCAACCTGTCAGGATCAGCATGGAACACAAATCTCGGAAGTGACATCAGTGGGAGGGGAGCAACAACCAACGTGGAACGCAAACCGGAAGTGATGTCATCAGAATGGAACGCGTTTCAGAACTACTGATTGGTTCCTTCTTCAAGACAAGAGTTATTTGGGGATTGTATAATACATACTGGGACCATCCTGATGACAGATCACCTTCCCTACTTCATACACAAAGTGCGTGCATGCGCTCCTTTCATCATCTATTTTGTAAGTGTTTTTATTCCCTTTGGGATATTAAAAGTTTTTATTTCTGCACTTAGAGGCATCCTTCTTTCTGTTTATTATATTAATAGGGCAACATGTTTTTCATTATTATCAATATGTATAATGTTTATGTGGACATTTTGTGAGTTTAGCTATCACTGAGAATTTTTTTTTTTTTTTTTACTATTTGGTGACACTTTTTGTGCAACTTATTTATTGGTTTGATGTCATAAATGATCACATGTACAGCACAATAACAACTGCAGAAGCAGAGGCCAATATGGCAGCTTCCTTGACTGTAAAGGACAGGAGTGTTTAGCTCCACTTTAAAGCCTTTTCCCCATGTAAATAAAAGTGTCTAGGGGAACAATAAAAGGGGATATACTTACCAGACCAATCCCAGCTGCTTCTGAACCCCTGCGCTCTAGCAGTCTAAGGTCCTGACATTATTAAGACATCATTAAAACATCATCATCAAGACATGAGGATGCCGAGGGACAGTCCACTGCTGAAGCATGGGGTGCACCACCTGCTGGGGGAGCAGAGGTAAGTAAAACTATTTCTCCTCTCCTCTGAACAAAATGTGGGGATAACCCTCGCACCGTGGGCACAGCCCCACTGCAAGGGATACATTTGATTTGGCTTTAACTGCAGTCATTTTTAATGAAATTATGAGATTTCATGAAGTTACCTTTTTATATTGAAACTAAAAAAGCTAAAGAAAAAAAAAACCACATACACACGCACAGCTCCAAGAAGCTTTTTGTTTAGTAACTCAGTTATCTGTTTTATATTGTTCTAATTTGTATTGTCCTATGATCATATAACAGTTTATCATCTTTTTCTGAAAAAAATGTACTTTTTTGTTTATCAGCTGTTTACATCCAAATTGGCCTCTCAGCAATTGATGTCTTTATCTACAGGCTTCTTTTATGTAATGGCAAATATTGTCTTGCTCATCGTGGGCCAGATTCACATACACTTAATATTGCGCTGCGTAATCGAAATTCTCTACGTTGCCGTATTTTACCAGGCTCTACACCGAATTCTGGTAGATTTTTGCCCGTACGCTACGGCGGCGTAGTCTATTTCTCGCCGCGTAATCAAAATACGCGATTAGGGGGCGTGAAGCATTTAAATTAAGCGCGTCCCCGCGGCGATCGAACTGCGCATGCTCCGTACAGAAATTTCCCACCGTGCATTGCGCAAAATCACGTCGTTACGTCATTCGTTGTTTGAGTAGCGTCATTTACGAACATTCCTATTCCCGGAAGACTTACGTTAAAAATAATAAAAAACGTCGGAAAACGTAGAAATTAGACGCGGGAAAGACAGCCATACTTAACATGGGCTGTCTAATATTAGACCAGCAAAAAGCTGGTATAGTGAAACGCTAAAAAAAGATGACTAAAGATGCCGTAAGAGAAAGCTCATTAGCATACCCCGACACGGAAAACAACGGGAAGTCCACCCAGTGGCCGCAATTTTATTGCAGCGTAGATCCGAAGGCGTACGAACACGTAATCCAGTCGAATTTAAGCCCGCAGCCGTCTATTCATGGTTTGAGGTTTTCGACTAGCTAAAAAACGCGCGTATTTTGAAATTACTCCTGTCTAACACTAGTTAGACAGGAGTAAGGGTTCTGTGAATCTGGCCCCATGTCTTTAATACCCTTAAGGCAAGGTCGATACTACGAGACCTTACCTTATTAGTACTTGTATAATGTTCCTTAAAGTAGAAGTACAGCTCCTTCTGCACTCCTGTGACCCATCTTTAGCAGACAGTAGCCTTCTGTCGGCTGACGCCACAGTGCCGGTCCAGAGTTGGGCAAGATCGCAACAATGAAGTTGGGATCTACTCACATGCTTGGACCGGCACCCTGGCTCGGCCTTTTAGCAAGCCACTGAGAGCCTGAGCTGGCCGCTCCCACCCCTTCTACAGCCCAGCATTCCAGTAAACAAGAGGAGGCAGAGCAGAGAGCTAATTACTGACAGTCACCAGCTCTCTGCTTAGGGAGCCTGAGTCAGGGGGGACAGATGCAGCATCAGAACGATGATGCATCCACCTAGATAAGTATATAATATATAATACAATAAAAAAAGTCCATACATCTCTTTTAATGCAGTTTGTCAGTCAGATGTGCAAAAATTTAGTCAGCAGCTACAAAAACTGTAGCTGTTGCTTTAAATAAACAGATACTCACCTGCCCAAGGATCCAGCGCCATCCTTATCTGAGCCGGTTTCGTCACCGGTCTTCAGTCCTCGATGCCTGCATGTAAGCAGCTGTCTGTGACTCTGTTGGCTAACCACTGCGCATGTGCGAGCCACACTGTGCCTTGTGAATGGTCCCGCGACCTTCTGGGAGGTGTTGGACAGGGGGGAATCATAATCAGTTACCTGCCCCCCCCCCCCAAAAAAAAAATCTGGCAGAGGAGGGGGAGGAGGAGGAATAGCGGAACTTTACCCAAAAGGGGAAATTCTGCTTTAAGTATTTTGATGCTACAAATGGCAGATTAGGGGCTTTTCAGCGATGACTATGTGCTGCAGTGACATAATCAACAGAGTGAGATACCTCTCTTTGGAAAAATGTCACATCAGTCTATCTGATTTTTTTGTTTGAAGCACCTGATGTTCAGTTTCATCTAAGAACTGAGTAATTTACAATTTTAACTTCAGCAATCATGTTGTTTGTTGATAGCTGGCCAAAAAACAGAAGCTGATTGACACTGGGCGACCAGCACGGCCATGGCACTGCAGTAATTTACACATCTTAGGAAGTAGCAAAAA
Organism: Rana kukunoris; assembly: GCA_029574335.1. Lineage (NCBI taxonomy): Eukaryota > Metazoa > Chordata > Amphibia > Anura > Ranidae > Rana > Rana kukunoris. The sequence goes on from CM056051.1 coordinate 82,152,071, forward strand.
AACACTCAGCACGGATGCACACAGCTTTATTACATATCTGCCTTGTAATTATGTTCTTTTCCTACTGAAGGGAAAGCGTTACAGGCTAACATTACCAAACACAATACCAGAATGAAGACTGCTGAAATGGAGATAACAGCAGTACGATCTGCTCTCTTGCATACACTATAAAGTCCTCAGTAGATTATATTTATATATATATATATCAGCAGTTTATTTAACTTTCTTTTTTTTTCTTCTTCTTCTTACTAACAGAAAGTGTTACATATCAAGGATACGGCTGGATCTACTTTTCTTCTTTTTATAGATGTAATTATTTAAAGAACATTCAACTTATAACTTGGTTGGTTTGTTATTACAGTTTTATTTGCGTCTGAGAGTCCAATATTTAAGATTTATGATACAATCTCATGTTGTTTAGCTCTTTTTATTGTACTATAGTCTCATTGTGTACTCAGATATTCAGTTTGGGGAATTAATTACATCAAGCAGAGGAAAAACCATGAACTTGTGTTCCTGCACAATGAATGATGCTCTGTATTTTCATCTACATTTATTGTTCCTTTTTTGCCAATTGCAATATTCATAATAACTCATAATAACGCTGACCCCTTTTTGAAGATGTATATGAATGAAAATAAAAACAATCAAATCACTTTACTCAATGAAGGAGGGGGGGGGGGGTTGGGTCCACTTTGGGAACTTTTTTCACTGCAGCTCAGCCCGAAGCCTGAAGTTATTAACCCCCCTGCACACCAAAAGTTCAGGCACAGGAAAAGGGTGACACACTCCTGCAGTGAAGATTTCCCCAGGATCCTGCTGCCTGTATAAAATGCAACATGCAACATCCCACATTAATGTTCAGTAGTGTCATTAAAAAACTGTAGTGGTTGGAGGGGTCAGTTTTTGCTATTCATGTCTCTATTGGAAAGATTGACACTCATTTCCTTTTGACGTGACTAAATAGGAAATTAGGGAAATCATGCCAATGTGGACTAAAATTGAAATGGTTCCAAAGGATTACGTTTTTTTACCTTCATGCATTCTAAGCATATATGTAGAAAACCTTCTATGTGCAGAAGCCCCCCAGTCCCCTCCTAATATATACCCGAGCCCCATAGTGATCCAGCGATGTGAATAAGGGCCTTGGCTCTCCAGGGACTTTCAATCCTCATTGGAGTTAATCACAGCCAGTATGCCAATGAGGAGAGAGGGCCGAGCCATGGCTCTGTGTGCGAATGGACACACAGAGCAGGATCTCAGAAGCTAGCCTGCTTGGGTGCGCCCACAGCAAGCTGCTTGCTTCTGGGGCATTTAACAGGAGGGAGGGGCCAGGAGCATCAGCGGGGAACTTAGGAAGAGAAGGATCCGGACTGCTCTGTACAAAACCGCTGCACAGAGCAGATAAGTATGGCGTGTTTGTTATTTGTTTTTATGTTTTTTAAACCAAGCCTGTAATATCACTAAAACCGGAAGTTTTCATTTTTAACTTGGCATATTTCCATATTCCTTTACACACTCCGGTCCAAAGACATGTTGGTAGGTTAACTGGCTTCTGTCTAAACTGGCCCTAGTATATGCATGTATAATAAAAAAAAATATCCCAACACACTTTCTGCTTGCAATGTAGTGAATCATAAAGGATGTCCTTTGTCCAAACAACATTTTTGAGATTTTTCACACCAGTTGCAGTGTGGTAAAATGTGTGAAATCACACACTTTCTGTACCACACAAAAATGCATTGCCTTTTTAATTTAAAGTTGCGCACGGGTGCCATTCATTCGTAATAACATCCCCAGGTGTATGTTTGTTTGCGCCCACTTAAATCCGCATAAAATCGCAGTACCATGTATTTTGGTGGGGCCAAATTTAAAAATGATGCCAGCACCTTGTTTGGGTGTTTCACAAGCATAGAGCAGCCTAATAAAAAACACCCAAAAACGTGATCAGCTCAGACACATCTCCTTGTGTGAATGAGCCCTCATAGTGGTGTGCCCTGCAGTTGTGCATAATTGTAAAGGTTGCTTTGACAACAAAAAGGTTGAAAAACACTGATCTACAACATTCTTTCATTCTGGAAAAAATAGAAAAATTGACTCTACACATCCATTGTCTTCTTTTTATAGACAACTACGGTACCTGTCGCTGACTTCTCACACTCGCTGGAATAGGAGAAGTGACGAGATGAATCATGAGGGGGAACTCCACACCAAATTTTAAATAAAAAACGGCATGGGTTGTCGGGGCCCCCCACCATAGGTGAATGAGTAGAGGTACATCGTACCCCTACCCATTCACCTGGAGGCAATGTGTCAATAAAATAAACACACAACACAGAGTTTTAAAATAATTTATTAGTCAGCTCCAGGGGTCTTCTGCGCTCCGGGGGGTCTTCTTCCATCTACTCCACTCTCCGCTGTTATCTCGGCACTCCCTGGTTCTTCTCCCGCTCACTCTCCGGTGCCTTCTTCGGGGCTGGCTGCCGTTATCTTCTTTGTAGCTCTCTTACTAGTGGCGGACAGCCGGTCTTCTTTGCCATCTTCTGCCTTCTTCTTTCCTCCCACTGTAATGCCGGGTGCATAGCTCGCACCGATTTATATAGGCCTCTTATGGCGTCACAGTCCCATCATGCTCCGGGACCCAATCGGTGCGAGCTACGCACCCGGCATTCTAGCGGGAGGTAGCGTTGAGTCAACATAAGAAGAAAAGAAGGCGGCAAAGCCCCGAAGAAGGCAACGGAGAGCCTTTGAGAAAAATCTCAAATCTTGGGCTGTCCTTTGGACAGTAACAAAGGGGAAATCTTCCAATGGGGACTAATCCTGGTGACTCTGGAGACAACCAGAGATTCCCTTACATTGGAGGGATTTCTACTCACATCCTGTTTTCGCTATTGGACAGGAAGTGAAGTGGAATCTTTCCAATGGGACACAGATTTCAACCAAAAAACTGACAGGGGTTTAACCCTGCCCCTGTACTTACTTTATCCAAAATGAAAAAAAAAAGGTTTTTCCCTTAAAGTGTTACTAAACCCAGTACCCTGCATTCAATATGCATTCAATATATCAGGTCTCCCACAGTGCACAGAACATGGAAATGCTAATATTTTTGTAAATATAAACTGCTAAATACATTTTCTCATCAGCAGTATATATCAGTCTTGTGACTTCTATGAGTAGACACTTGTTAAAGCTTGTAGGAGGAGATTTCATTCTGCGCTCACTGTCTTGTCAGGATTCAAGACCCCTGAACCTCTATCTGGCTGATTGGCCCTGTGCTGATCATATGCACCCTCCCAAGACAAAAAAACACTCTCTAGAAATACACACCAAACTGAGCATGTGCAGGTTATCCCCTGGCTCTGTATTATCAGGAAATCTATTGAGGGCAGTGGAAGGAGGAGAGTAACAGAGAAGACAGGATCAAACAGCCTTTTTGCAAAATGCAGAGGAGTAACCCCTTAGGTTCCACAGTGAGTATAACAAACATGCTTTTCTGCATATACAGACTGATTTTACTGTTGTGAGTTTAGTAACACTTTAATTTTCCTTTAACCACTTCCCGCCCAGTCAATAGGAGATTGACGGCCCGGAAGTGGTTATGAAATCGTGACTGGACGTTGTCCAACGTCCTGCAGGATTTCATGCCGCGCGCGCCTGTGTATGACACCCTGCACCTCGGATCTCGGTAACGAGTCTCCGGCGGAGGCTCGCTACCACGTGATCAGTCGTGTCCAATCACGGCTGATCACGATGTAAACAGGAAGAGCCGTAGATGGGCCCAATCCTGATCGGCGGCTCTCCTGACAGGGGGGGTTTCGCACTGACTGTTTATCAGCGCAGCCCCCCCTCGGATGCCCACACTAAACCACCAGGGAATGCCCACACTGGCAGGGCAAAAAAAAACTAAAAAAAAAAAAATCAGGATAAAAAAAAATACATCCCAAGTAAAAAAAAAAAAAGAAAGATGCCAGTCAGTGCCCACATATGGGCACTGACTGGCAACAGATACATCAGTGCCACCCCTTAAAGTCCATCAGTGCCACCCCACAGTGTCCTTTAGTGCCACCCCACAGTGTCCTTTAGTGCCACCCCTCAGTGCCAATCCATGCCCAGTGCCAACCTATCAGTGCCCCTCTGTGCCACCCATAAGTACCCATCAGTGCCACCCATAAGTGCCACCCATGAGTGCAAATTTTGTGCCACCTATGAGTGCCCAGTGCCACCTATGAGTGCCCATCAGTGCCACCTATGAGTGCCCATCAGTGCCGCCTATGAGTGCCCATCAGTGCCGCATGCCAGACCCGCCTATCAGTGCCCATCAGTGCCACCTCATCAGTGCCCATCAGTGCCGCTATATAAGTGCCCGTAATTGAAAGAGAAAACATACTTATTTACAAAAAAGTTAACAGAATTTTTTTTTTTTTTTTTCAAAATTGTCACTCTATTTTTGTTTATAGTGCAAAAAATAAAAACAGCAGAGGTGATCAAATACCACCAAAAGAAAGCTCTATTTGTGGGGAAAAAAGGACGCCAATTTTGTTTGGGTACAGTGTAGCATGACCGCGCAATTGTCATTCAGTGCGACAGTGCTGAAAGCTGAAAATTGGCTTGGGCGGGAAGGTGCGTAAGTGCCCGGTATGGAAGTGCTTAAATACTAAATACATTTAAATGTATTCCAGTATAGAATCACATATTTAGAAATAACATGAATAACGTTACAAATAAAGAAATTCAACCATTAGTGATGCCTTTAATTGACCTGATAATTGCTGGGGCTAAATACTGTTTGACTAATTTGCAGGTCATAGGACTGATTCTGAAAGAAGCTTTCTGCTTAATACAGTCTGGCATAGTTTTTGCTGGCACACTGTATTTCCACCATAAAGATACTTGTATTGACAGTTAAGATAGCTAATTAAAATAAAATAGCAGACATACTGTTCTGAGCCAAATAAGCCAATTTATCTTGCTGTTTAAAAATTAGAAACACTACTTAAAACATAATAGAATAGCCATTCTAAAAAATTAGATCTGCTGTTATCAGCCGGACAGTTCTATTCAGCTAATTCTTTGGAGGAACTATGCAATCACTATTATTGCTTAAATAATTTTCTCTATTGCACATCTATTCTCTGTACACATTCATTCTCACTACCTATACATATCCCAGAGCTAAAAAGAAAAATGTCTTTGTTGAAGTCATGGTTGCAATTAATAGAAAATGTTTTCTTTTAAAAAAATTTAAAACAAGTAATTATATTTGACCATATATTTAAAAATAATTAATCATACTCAGGCTTATGCAGTCCTAAAGAAGTAATAAAACCTAAAAACATTTTTTATATATTTTATAGTTTACCAATCTTTACATGTGCTTGCTGTATTTTTTTTTTTTAAGACCTTTTTTTCACTATATTTTCACGCTGGTGATCTGGTATGTTATTTTTCAATTTCCTTTAACAGACAAAGCTGCACAGAAAAAGTGGCAGTTAGAGTGTTGAGACAAACTATTTATAGAGGAGATCTAGCTGTTTAAATTGTGTTCTTAAAAGTCAGCAGCTACAAACAATGTAGCTGCTGACTTTTAATAAGCACACTTACCTGTTCAGGGTGCCCGTGATGTCGGCCGCTTGAGGCCGATCCGTCCCTCGGATCGGGTGATGGCACCGCCATCCTCACTAAGGGTAACAGGCAGTGAAGCCTTGCGGCCAGAGTCTGACTGACTCTGCATGCAGGGATAAGGTATGGGATCACCGAGGTATGCAATGGCACAGTGAGGTATGCAGTGGCACAGTGAGGTATGCAATGGCACAGTGAGGTATGCAATGGCACAGTTAGGTATGTGATGGGACAGTGAGGCATGCAATTGCACAGTGAGGCATGCAATGGCACAGTGAGGCATGTAATGGCATAGTAAGATTCCTGTCAGCGGTTGTTCCTGTCAGTGGTTGTTCCGGCTACCCCTTAGCTTCCAGACAGACTAGTAGGGAGGGGGTCGTCTTATACGGTGAGTATATCCCAAAACCAAAGTTTTAGCTGGAAAATTAGGGGGTCGCCTTATACGCCGGCAAATACGATACCAGTCAACCAACATTCAAATTCTTCTATAGCCTATGGGCGGAGCATTTGACCGTAAATGTCTGCTCGTGGCGATCGTATGTTTTTAGCTGCTTCGTCAAATCTTCATGTCTTTATCATGTCGAATCTTTTCTCTCTATGTCGAATAATCTCAGTCTAAGGCCTCGTACACACGAGGCAATCTATTTGTTCAAATCGGTCGGACCGACCGATTTGAACAAATCTGTCTGATAGGATTTTGGTTTGCTCGCGTGTACACACGAGCAAACCAAAATCCCCGCCAGCAGACGGCGCGCTGACGTGTCGGTGATGTTGACGCCACCACGTCACCGCACCAGGAAGTAAAACACTTCCGCGCATGCACCGAATCCATTCGGCGGCGGTGCGGGACGACATGTCTGCTGGTAAGTGTACTAACCAGCAGACATGTCGGGCGGACGGATTCCCACCCGATAGATTTCAAAGCATGCTTTGAAATCTGTCGGGTGGCCAAATCCGTCGGCTTGGCCGTACACACGATCGAATCTGTCTGCTGTGACGGTCTAGCAGACCGTTTCCAGCAGACAGATTTGATCGTGTGTACGAGGCCTAATAGAGTTAGGTTAGGCATATTTAATCGCAGATTAGATAAACACAGATCACTATTGTCAGCGTCATGCCGAATCTTCTACCTACATCGAACTGTTTCTGCAACAAAACGACAAAATTTTAATGTTGAATCTTTCGGATTTCGGACTCGAAATGCACATTCGTTATCGTTTGTTAAAACAAACGCGAAAATCCCCAGAATTCGGCCGAAAATGCATTCGGACGAAAACGAATGCACATGTCTATTGGTTTGTGCAAAAGTTATAGCGGTGATCAGCGACTTATAGCGGGGCTGCGATATTGCGGTGGGCAAATCGGACACCTAAACAGACACGTTTGACACTTTCTGGGGACAGGTGACAATAAAAAATATGAACTATCACTGTACTAATGACACTGGCAGAATAAAGGGTTAACATCAGGGGCGATCAAAAGATAAAATGTGTTCCTAGGGAGTACTGTCTAACTGTGGGGGATGTACTGTACTGTGTACTGTGGGAAGGCAGAGATCTGTGTTCCTGCTTAGCAGAAACACACAATCACTACCTTCCCTTCTCACAGAATGGCGATCTGCCTTGTTTTCATCAGCAGACCACTGTTTTGCTTCTCTAACTAAGGATCGGCGGGGCACAGCGGACACTGAGTCCAACCTTGGGGACCCACTGTGTCCAAACACAGTGGGAGCAGGTCGCAGGAGGCGTGCATGCGCCCCAGAGTCAGGAGTATCAGATCACATGATCTGGCACAGAGCGGCGCCTTGCCGCAGTATATGTACATAGGGAGGTCCGCAAGCAGTTAAAATATATTAAGTATATTGCAGTGTAAGATTGGTAAGAGCAGTAAAGTATTTATAAGGGTGCTGATATTGCTTTTTATGAAGGGGAATGAGAAGGTACCAACATTATTTAACAACCTGCCCACACACTAACACGCATGCACATCCTTCATTAAACATTTCCTACTATTTCTTTCACAGAACTGGCGTTGCTCACCCATCAAAGTTACTTCTCTGCTTATTGTTCAATTCAGTTTTATGTCTTTTGACTGAAACATCCCAATTCGTGTCACATCCAGATGTGTGTGGATTGATTTGGTCATCTTTACTTAATCACATTTTTATTTTCCACTATCTTGCATGGTTATTATTGGTAAAAATTAAGAGGCATGAGCATATGGGATGCATAATTACTAATTTAATGTGCATTGATTCACATTGATTAAACCAGCTCAACCCTGAGTGAGCCCCTATGGCTCTTCACAGCATACTGAGGCAAAAAAAAAGAAGAAGTACATTCACTACTTAATTGACCTCATGATATGGTAATAGAGGTTAAGTTTTAGCATATGCATTAGAATACTGAGATTAATTTGCAAAGCAGCTGAAGGTCAGCCTGCATTGTTCTGTGCCCAGACAGCAATGACACTTCTGAGATACCTTTCATCTGTTGTCTCAGTTTAACAAATGTCATTTTCTCTATCTTTGAATCTATATATAGCCAAGCAGCCATAGAAATGATCTAAAACCCTCCAAAAAAATTGTCATCTATTTACTTTTCTCTTTATGCAGTTAAAGCTGAACTTGAGTGTTACATTCGATCTCCCACAGTTGTACAGGCTCCTCTGTGAACTGAAATTGTTTATTCTGATTAAAGTGGAGTTCCACCCTGTGACAGAACCCACTGTCACTGTGTGTTTTGGAAGGGACTGTGGGCTGGCCTCTTAACCACAGATTATGGCCCAAAAGAAACTGGAGACCTGGGGACAAGCTGACATTCAGATAATGTAATGTAATGCTACATCCCTTCTCCCCCACCCCCCCCCCTTTTTTCTGTATCTAATTGTGTTTGTAAATGGCACATAGACAATGGTCCGGACTGGAGACATCTCTCCACAGGGGATGTGTATTAAGAGGCTGCCTGCTTACCATAATCCCTTTATGTTTATCTGTAGTCTGTTTCAATGTACAAGTGTTCAGTTCCCATTGGTTGTTCCTTGTCCCCTACCCCCTCCCCTCTATGACAAAGCTAAGGGGAGTGTTCCTAACTGTGTGTAAAAGTGTATGTCTTGTATTTAATAAACAGTTTATGCTCTGCATGTTTAACCCTCAACACTTGTGTGGATTGCCTCACGATTAGGGGGTTAAGGGCTGGTTATGGCGAATCTTCAGGCTGCAGGTGCATTTGGAGGACAGGAGACACAGGTCTGGAGGATGTGCCCACCTGGGGTATATGAGATCCGTCACACACCCAAAAGTGAAACTTCCGCTCATCTGATTCCTCCCCCTCTCTGTGCCACAATTGTCATCTTTCGAGGGGGGCAGGATACCTATCACACCTATCTATCACACTTCCGGGAGCCTCGGCTATGGAGATTGACGTCGCGGCTGGGGCTCTTTTCTCCTCCTCCCACTGTCGCCGGGCCAGTAGGAGAGAGGAGCAGGCCTTGCACATGCACAGTAGGGTTCCAGGCATGAAGCCAAAAAGGCTACACTGCTGAATACCCTTACCTACAATGGAGGCGGCAGCACCCGACAGCTGATGGAAACATCAGCTGCAGTGCCAACATCGCTGAAATCCAGAACAGGTAAGTGTCCTATTATTAAAAGCCAGCTGTGTAGCTGCTGTTTTTTTTTTTTTTTCTTTTTGGGTGGACCTCCGCTTTAACTAGCCCTTTCCTCTACAGCCTACCCATTTCATTTATTGTATTTCAGTTCTTTTAATCATGGAAGCTCATCATTACATGTGAGTGTTATTCAGGGCAGTCCGCATAGAAATGCAGCCTGCATAGAAATTCCCATAGAAATGCCCACTCCAGACTGATATCCCCCTAAAAGTCAAAAGTCCTCCCCGCTTGCCCCTACCTTTAGCTATAATTTACCTGCATAGCATAAAGGAGTACAGGGACTGAATGATGACATCATTGGGTCTAAAATTAGGGATGTAATTAAAACAGAAAGGCGTTATTTAAACTGTTGATGAACAGCGTAAGGAGGTACTAGGGAAGGCAAAATATAAGCTTATTAGACTTCAGATTTAATGGATTGTCAGGCTCTTTAGATTGCTTTACCCTGGGAAATAAATGTAATGCTCGGAAGACTCTTTTATCTGATATTGCCTGCATCACCTGGCTTTGTATTACTTGTCTCACTTTTGCACTTGACCAAGTTCTGCTTCAAAGTTTGTAAGTTAGATAACTTTTACTATACGAATGATCTCTTTATCTATGCAATTGTCTAGTAAATGCCTTCTCTAGAAATATAAATGTCACAAGGTTAAAGCCATCTATATGATGGAATGTCTGTAAAGACATATTCTTTAAAAAGACTATCTTTTGTATAATGCCACATTGATAGAGGAATTTGTTTTCAATACACTGTAGACTTTTACAGCATGGGTGGTATATGTGTGGATAATGTACAAAAGTGAATTTTCCAACTTCATAATCTCAAGGCAATCTTTTTAAACTTTATAACCCGATATCCACACAAGCAAATAGAGCATCCTGCCCCCCCCCCCCCCAACAGATATTACATACTGTATGTACAATCTACTCGATTCTGAGAAGGAACTGTATACAATGGACCTTCTTTTTATTATTGTATCATGCAGCTTATAAATATGAAGAGAGAGCACTCCTATGGCCACATCTGTTTTGAAAATTGATAAGAGAGAGAAAGGGGAAAAAAACTGCCCCAAGGTCAGACTTTAAAGACACTTCTGGACGAGAGGTAAAAATATAAAAATGGGGAGCTGTGGTGGCTCAACGTGATTGGCACTGCGCTGACAAGCCATTCACCTCTGCAGCCAAGGGTTCAGATCCCGGTCTCGGCTACATGTGAATTGAGTTTGGTGGTCTCAGCCCGGCTCCCGGTGGGTGTGCTATGCAAGGTACGCCTGTGCTTAGTACACCCCCCCCCCCCACAAAAACCAGCACACTTGCACGCACACGAAATTGGTTTAACACGCACGCACTTTGGCCATGCGGTCTCCTAAAAAAGAGAGGCCAAGGACCTGAGGGGCTGGCCGAGCGGGCTAGACCCCCTCACTTCCTCATAGGGGGAGTCCCTCTGCCCCGTTGGGGTCCTGTTGGCCCCGTCGGGCTCCCAAGCGGAGCAGGTAGGGCGGGAAGAGTGGGAGTCCCACCCTCACACCCGCCAATACACTTTAAAAAAAAAAAATATATATATAAAAATATATTTTATATTGATAACAATTCATAAGGAAATAGAACAAAAAGAAGGAAGGAGTTCAAAATACATATCATATAATGGACAAGAGTACAGGGTGCAACAAATTAAAATCTGCCCCACATGAACAACGGTGAGCCCCTGTGAGTCAACGTGTTTCGCTGTTCACTGACACTTCCAGGGGTTGTTGGAAAAAATGGGTCTCATCACTATCTTGTCAGCAGAGTTCATCAAGGAGTCCACTAAGCATCAAGTGACACTACATATAGTGTTCAAATACATGTGACCAGGGGTAAGTAGCCAAAAGCATCAGTCCAAGTATATACTAGTGCTATAGCATTCCTCCAAAGTAAATAAGGAGAAGATAAAAAACATGCCAGAAAACACACAAAAAAAGGGGAAGGCTAACACCCCACCATAGTAGTGGTGTTCATAATATATGTATCTATTTATTGGCTCAGCAGAACCATATTTTCATAAGCAATAAATAACCTGACCTGCAATTGGTAGGTATTTATGGAGAATGACTAACTCCTTAAAGCCATCATAGCTGAAGTTGTGTCCAGTTTGTCCCCTTACACACATAGAGCATGTCCCCACGCCTTATGAATTATCAATAAAAAATATATTTTTTAGGGCTGTGCAAATTAACTTTTAATTCATCGATTAATCTTTAATTTTTCTGATAGATCAAAATCTTTTTAATTGATTAAAATTCTTTTGATTTGTACTCATCTCTCCGCCGGCTTCTGGGCCTATAGGGAGTTCTGTAGGAGATCCGGTAACATAACGGACACCGGCGGGGCTTACTGTGTCTATCTGAAGGGCTCCTTTGCTGTGCCTTCATATCTGCATGCCAGGGGGACCTTACTATCTGCCACACGCAAGGGCTGTTACACTTCCCTCTATCAACCTAGGATTCTACAGCCATCCACTGGGATATGTGATAGTTCCCTTCATGGGACATCTACATCCCGACGGACTGATGTTAACCTCTCCTCATCTGGATTCAGCAGTAGTATCGTTGTACACATTTTTATACCAGTATCATACTTGGCTACATGTTTTTATGAATGTTTTTGGTACCGTTTGGTATTACTCGCACCATTTTTACAGTTTATGTAGCTACATCGATTTTATCTCCAGTGCAATATTTATTTTGTTACCTACTTGAAGACTATAAAAGTTTTAATGCTATTCCCCATTGAGCGTTGCCTTTGTGTTTTTTTGTATCCTGCTATCCATTATTCCAGTTGTTAGTAGCTGCACTGGGAATCTGTATGTGCGTTGTAATTAATCGAAATTAGTCGATTAATCGATTAAAAAAAAAAACGATTAATCGAACACAAAAATTTTGATCAGTAACAGCCCTAATATTTTTATACTTTAACTCTCGTCCATAAGTGCCTTTAAATTCCGACCTTGGTACAGTTTCGGACCTGTTTTCTCTCTCTCTTATCATACTGCTTACAAACATAATGAGTAACATGACAATACAAAAGTCTTGAAGCACACTTTCAAGCTAGCCAGCGAAAAAAAAAAAAAAAGAAAATAAATTTGGTTGCTTACTATAAACTATTTAAAAAGGAAAACAAAATTCACTATAGACCTGTGAATATGTTAAAGCACAATACATGGTACATGGTATGCATGAAATAAATAAACAAAAGTGCAGGGATTAAAAGTTAATACAACACCTATGTATATCAAGTGATGTATATAATATAAATGACACCATAACCATATACCACAATTGAACATGTCAGTACATTTTAAGCAATAAATTGCATGCATAAAATAAATGAATAGAAGGTATAGCACTTATGATTAGTACAGCCAGGGCTACTATCAGGAATTATGGGGCCCCTTACACAGCTTCAGGCATGGGCCTCCTGCCGCCTCAAATTGAGAAGCGGGGGTATGCTGCGAATTGAGAAGTGGGGGGCGTTAATTGCGAAGCAGGGGGGTGCCATGAATTGGGAGGGGTTCCCTGGGGACCTCTGCGCCCCTTACAAAAAAATTAATAAAAGAAAATATATATTAAAAAAATATAAAAAAAGGGGGTTGCCATCTGGGGCCCTGGGGACCTCTGAGCCCTTTAATAAAAACAAAAAAATATATATACAGTATATATTTACTTTATTTTTTATTTTTTATAAAAAAAAGGGGGGTTGCTATCTGGGGCCCTGGGGACCTCCGGGCCCCTTACAGGTGTACTGTCTGTACCCAGATGCGATTCAGTTTGCATGTGTTGCACTATATATGTTTTTCACTCACTCACTCAACAATTAAACTTATCCGTTCACAAGGTTTGTGATCAATAAAAGGTCACAAAAATAAACTGTCCCAAAAATATTGTGCTGGTTTTTTAATTTATCCCAGTAGTCTGAAGATCATTCCATGATAAGATCACCACAATGTAAAAATGTGCAAAATCTGGTGCATCTCTCTGCATGGTAGCCAATCAGCTTCTAACTTGTTCAATTAAGCTTTGAGAAAAAATCCTGGAAACTCATTGGTTTCTGTGCCGAGCTGCACCAGATTTCTCACTTTCCAGTTTTTGTAAATCAACCCCCTGGTATTTAAAAAGTTATTTTATCCAGGATTTGAGGGCTGCAGTGATTGTGGATCAGATATAGATACACCGAAATTCATCCTGTTCATCGGGAACCAATCAAATTTCAATCCATCCATGAGCAGATTGGTTTTACTGAAGTCGATCTATCAATCGACTTCAGTACAACCAGCCTGTTAGTTTGTCCCCCGCAATTACTGCTAGCTGCTATAGCTGCCAGCAGTGATCATTTAGACCTCCCACTGTCTTCTGACAGTGGGATAGTGCAGGGGCAGGGGCAAGAGGGGGGGGGGGTTCCTTCATCAACACTGACTGTTATTGGAGGAATCAAGTGATTTTCTTACCTTCAGCCCCAGGTTGAAAGGAAGAACATTTCATAATTTCTGGCTAGGGTGTAAGCTAAAATCTGGCATACTGTATATAATTAGCTTTTCTTCTAATCTAGACAATAGAGATGGGTGAACTGTTAGCTGAGCCTCGGTTCGGTGTTCCCCCAAAGCCCACATTTTCAGAGTGGTTGGCAGGATGCTCACCCATCGAACGCACAGTGAATAGCTGTCTGTTGTTAAGGAATGCAGTTGTTAAGAAATGGACAGGGAAGCCATCCGCCGCGTCCTTAACAACAGATGAGTCATCAGTAGGGATGAGCTGGATGTTCGGAATGAACATAGGTTTGACTCGAACATCGGGTGCTCGCCCGTTTGTCGAAAAACAAACATTATGAGACGTTTGCGGCAAATTTGAGAGCCACGGAACGCCCCATAATGCACTGCAAGATCGCAGTGCATGGCTGTATGACTCATCAGTTGTCAACAGGCTTCCCCTTCTTGCTTGTGATTGAGTATTTTTTGCAAAGTATATTTTTACCACATGTACTAAGTAAAGGGAAATGTCCAGTGCAAAGTGAACAGCTTTCTTGCTTATAGTAAATCCTCCCAAAAAGGTCTGGTGGTTCCGGTGGAAATAAAATGTTATATTACACAGATCAGTCTTATAAAGTAATGCAGGACAAAGACTAAAGCAGGAATGATGACTTCTGGTTTGTTTTGTAATTGTGACTACACTTAGTACGTTGTTCTTCACCTTAGTGGAAATTGCCTATTACTGTAGTCAAAGGTTGACATATTACTGTAATATTTTTTCTGAAAACAAAACAGCACCACTAACCCTTCCCCAGCTATACAAATCCCTGTTAGGCCTTACAGTATGTACACTGTTACAAATGGCCGCATATTGTACAATATCACCATATTTCCCCTGACTATAGAGCACACCTCTATAGAAAGGCGTTTTATGAGGGTAACTCCCACCATGTTTTATGCATTGCAAAGTTCCACATGCAAATAGTCTTTTAACTTAAAACTTAATTTCATTGGCTTTCTCAACCTATGGCAAAAATACCCCATAATTCAATTTTACTTTCATATTTCTGTTCCAAACTGTAAATCAAACAATAATAAGGCATACATGTATAGGTTAGAAAGATTTATTTAAAAAAATATGTAATCACGCTGATTTATGGTTCAGAGCTCACCTATACTTGAAGTAAAGACTTTTCCTAGCCCAGAAGTGGAATAAGGGAAGGGCTAGATGTAGACAGATTCAATCATATTTTAGCAGGGCTAAATGCGGTCATCTTATGATGATATTCGCAAACATAGCCAGTAAACATCCATCATTTTTGACAGTATTGGATTCTGCAAACATAACACCACAGTGCCTTACTTTATGAAAGGACCTGACAGTCATTGTCAATCAGCAGACTGCAGTGAGAAGATCAGTGTCCAGAGGGCACGTGGGTTAAAGTAGACCTGTTGTTTAATTTAACACTTCATATGATTCAATAGGGAAAATCTCAACATGACCAAATTGCATTATTATTTTCAGCAAGATAACTCTTTCTTACCACAAATTGAAAAAAAAAACTTGAAAAAATAAAAATAGTAAATGAATGATCTAATAAAGTGTCTGTGCTAATGAAAAAATGATGTTCAATCAATCTTCTAATATCCAAAAAGTGCAACAGTGCTGTGCAAAGTGCCTCCAAGTACTGTACTTAAAGAGGAATTTCAGTCTGCTCACATAATTTGTAATACAAACATCTTTGCCATTCTGAAGCTTCCCTCTAGCCACTTTGCATAGTATTTTATATATACTGTGATTCTGTAATTGTCAAATATGCTGCAGAAATCTTCCTCCACTGAGTCTGGCTGCTTCCATTTTAACTGTGGGCAGCTGAAGCTGCTCCCTGTTCACTTCCCGGATTTACACAGACACACACATAGGCACACCTCTAGCTCTGCAGCCATGCAGCTCTCATTGGTCCTTTTATAACTCATCCCCCCTCCCTTCCTGGAAAACTCCAATAGAGGCTGGGCTAATGACCAGACAAGAAACAGGAAGTGGGCTGTATATAGTGTTTACTGGCAGAAAAATAGTTTTACTATCCAAAGTTTAAACAACAGGGGCAGAAGATTTAATAGATGGAAAGTTGAAAAAATGAATGAAGGTCCGCTTTGAGGATTTGTCCGTTCATCACCAGTGATACTCCAACACCACACAAGAGAACTCACCGACTTTCCATTACTTTCCATGTCAACCTAAGAAGGTAAGTCATTTAGCGCTTGTGTTTATATAGGGGTTTCCATCATCCATATTCACTTGAGCCAGCCACCTCTCATTCCCTCACATTGGCATATCAACAGATATGTTTTGGAAGAGAAACAAGGAAAGCAGCTATAGTGTAAAGCCCTTAAAGGAGTTGTAAAGGTTTGTTTTTTATTTTCTAAATAGGTCCTTTAAGCTAGTGTATTGGTGGTTCACTTACCTTTTCCTTCAATTTCCCTTCTAATTTTTTTTCTTTGTTTTCTTTGTCTGAATTTCTCACTTCCTGTTCCTCCTCAGTAAGCTGTTCTGGCTAACTAACCCCCCATGGATGATGGGGGCAAGCTTACTGAGGAGAAACAGGAAGTGAGAAATTCAGACAAAGAAAAAAAAAACATTTAGAAGCGAAATCGAAGAGAACCAACAATGCACTAGCTTAAAGGAACCTATTTAGAAAATAAAAACAAACCTTTACAACCCCTTTAATATTTATTTAAAATACAAAAATCCATTACAAAAATTCTCACTCACATCGTACAGTACTATGCCTTGCACAAAGGTGTAAATTGCTTTATACTTGCATAGGGTATCTGCTCCACATACAGCCTGTGTGATCGGCTCCCCTCTTGTCACTTCCGGGTGTACCGTACGGGATGATGTCACTTACTTCTCCGCCCAATATGCTTCATTGGCAGTGCCTGTGCAGTAAACTAAGAGAAAGGTGTTGGGTAATTTACAACAGGAAAGGTTGAACAGGGTGGGTAAGTCTACTTTTTTTAAAAATGCCTTGACCCTTTAAATAAAAGTAAGGGGCAGGCATTGTAATCTAACAACTTTGGCATTTCCCTAAGGCCCTGTACACACGATCAGACATGTCTGATGAGACTTGTCTGACGGACCGTTTTCATCAGACAACTCTGAACTTGTCTGATGTGCGTACACACCATCGGACCAAAATCCGATCAGACCAGAACGCGGTGACTTAGAACACAACAACGTGATGAAATAACGAAGTTCAATGCTTCCAAGCATGCGTCGACTTGATTCTGAGCATGCGCAGGTTTTTGGTCCGATGCTTTTGTGTACTAACCATCGAACCTATCTGACGGACAGGTTTCCATCGGACAGGTTTTAAAGCATGTTTTAAAACTTTGGTCTGACGGACAACGGTCTGATGGGCCGTACACGCGATCGAACTGGTCTTATGAAACTGGTCTGCAGACCAGTTTCATCAGACATGTCTGATCGTGTGTACAGGGCCAAAGAGGTTGGCATGTTGGAGAACATTTGTGGGCTTGTTTGAGCTCCTACATGGAAATGTTTTTGTCAACCTGATTTACCAAACAGGAATATGTTCCGTAGCTACCTCGGGCACAACCAACACTTAACCCAACCTACTGCACCAATGCATAACTGTATTGGGTAGGATGGCCTTGCTAAGCTCTGGTCTTCTATGCTTTTAGGTTTTACAAGCAAATACTTATTTTTAGCCCCAGTGTAACAATACAAGTAGGATTAATACATATAAGACTAACTAGACTAACTAAACTTGCTGTGTAAATGCTGTATAGAGTATTATATCAAGGCATAATAAAAACATTTCATTGCAAACACACAATGTTTTCTTTAAAACTACATCCATGATCTACAACTTCTTTGTACTGGACTGCTGATAAAGAATGCTTTAAGAAAATGTCTTCTGACAACAACAATGGCTATGAAAAACATACGAGACAACACATAGTTGCTGTATATCAGAAATAGTTTAGACATCTCTTTGAAACCTTGTCTGCTTAAATATGCTTTAAGTGCTGCCCTTGGAGTTTGTCCTAGAATAACTTGTACATTCCTGCCACATTGACACGAAAAAATTGGATCCAGAAAAAAAAAGCGTCGCTTCCCCCTGTACTTTTCTGCCTACAAATAAATGCTATCTAAATAAATTAGTACTCTGTAAAGCAGGATTTTCTAGTCTGCTAAAATAATATTCCTCAAAGTAACTGCTAAGCTGTCAATGTGCACCACTAAATGAATAAAATGATAGGATATTGAAAAAGTGGAAGCACTTCCTAAATGTTATAGTTGTCAAAGCCTTTGATTAACTACAGAAAACTCCATTTAAATCCATTACGCCATTAACATGGCTATTTTAATGATCAAGGTGTTTTCTGCTTAATTTCCTTTAGTGCTAAGGTATTTTTTATAATGTCATTACGTTAAAAAGATCATGAAATAGTAAAAATGCTCATGGGAAATAAAAAGAAGTACTATGTAATAGTAATGTCTGTAAATAAGCAAAATTCACTTATTTTACATATTACAGTTTTACCCACCCCGTCCCACAAAATTTGACATTGCACTTTCACCTGTGTAGAGAAGAATCCTTGCCCCAGCCCTGCAACCCAACGCAGGGCCTGCATTCCACTTTTAAGGGAGGCTAAATTTGTATTTTTACAGTGATATTTGTTTTATGGGTACAAGAATGCTTTTTTTTTAACCATGCCCCTTTAAGCCCCTCCCACTGTTAAAACAATTTGGTCACACCCACTAGGGAAGAAAGAG
Source organism: Rana kukunoris (assembly GCA_029574335.1). Classification (NCBI taxonomy): domain Eukaryota; kingdom Metazoa; phylum Chordata; class Amphibia; order Anura; family Ranidae; genus Rana; species Rana kukunoris. The sequence continues at coordinate 82,170,664 of CM056051.1, forward strand.
GACCACTGAGGTCATGAGAGCAGACTTAATGCGTGTATCATTTTTTTTTTTCAAATAAAAGGTGTGGGAAGTGCTTTGGGGTGGGTGGTTGCCATATTATTCAGCATTAATATTAGAATCACTTTTACTTACCCTAATAAAAATCACTTTACACTGGGGACCATTATAGCTAAACGTATTGATGTCAGGAAATCTGAATGGGTCCCCCAACAGTCTCCTGGGGCAAGCATATTTACTACGAGACTCAGTGCCCTCTTCATCCACTGATGCTGTGCTTAACATGTAAAGGAGGCTTCATCTGGATTGATCAATATATAATCAATGTGCAAGAATGTGGCTACTTTGTATACAATAGACCTGTGCAGACTGGAATATTTTGTTTCGTTTTTTCGTTTTTGTTTGGAAAATAAATGTATTTAGTTACTCCCGAAAATCGTTTTGATTAATTTCGTTTTTCGTTGGGGAATAGGTTTCGTCCGAAAATCCAATAATACTTGGTTTCTGTCGAATGGTCAAAAGAATATTCGACGGAACGTCGAATCTTTTTGGTTTATGATGAATGGTCAAAAGAATATTCGACCGAACGTCGAATCTTTACGTCGAATCGTACATTTCCGTTCGAATATTTCACCTACAAGAATTCTAATGTTGTATGACTAGTAATAATATTGAATCTATTCTCTATAATGTCTAATCTATTTTCTCATAAATCAAAATCTATTCTCTGTAATGTCGAATCTATTATTTCTATAGTGTCAAATCTTTTCTCTATAATGTTGAATCTTTTCTCTATGATGTCGAATCTTTTCCCTATAATGTTGAATCTCTCTATATCGAATTTTTACTGCAACGAAAATGAAAATAAAGCATTTTTTATGTCGGATCTTTAGGTTTTCGTTTTTTGCACTTCCGTTATCGTTTTAACAAAAAACAGATTTTCGGACGAAAATGCATTCTAACGAAAACTAATGCACATGTCTAGTATAAAATAGAAGCTAAAAATAAGGTGCATGACCTTACATGACTCTTATGCCCGGTACACACGACCGTTTTTCGGGTTGTAAAAAATTAAGTTTTTTTTAATGTCATTAAAAACGATCGTGTGTGGGCTCCAGAGCATTTTTCACTATGTAAAAAATGGGCATTAAAAATTTAGAACAAGCTCTAATTTTTCACAACGTTTTTAACGTTGTAAAAAATGGTCGTGTGTGGGCTTTAATGACGTGAAAAAAACGTGCATGCTCAGAAGCAAGTTATAAGACGGGAGCGCTCATTCTGGTAAAACTACCGTTCGTAATGGAGTAAGCACATTCAACATGCTGTAACAGACTGAAAAGCACGAATCGTCTTTTAGTAACATGAAATCAGCAAAAGCAGCCCCAAAGGTGGCGCCATCCGAATGGAACTTCCCCTTTATAGTGTTGTTGTACGTTTTGTACGTCACCGCGCTTTGCTAGAGCATTTTTTTTTTCACGATCGCATGTAGGCAAACACGTTTTAACGATCGGGTTAAAAAAAACGTTGTTTTTTCTAGACAATTAAAAATGTCATTTTTACAACCCAAAAAATGGTCATGTGTACACGCCATTAGACAAATTAAAAACATTAAAGGGGAGTTCCACCCACAATTTCACTTTTTAAATATAAACATCCCTGTAATACACAAGCTTAATGTATTCTAGTAAAGTTAGTCTGTAAACTAAGGTCCGTTTTGTTAGGTTGTTACAGCATTTAGATACTTTATAATCTAGAAATAGACTGTGGCCATCTTAAGTGTGGGCATCATGAAGCCAGACCGTATGACTTCCTGCATTTCAGCTTTTCATATCTCGCACATGCTCAGTGCTGCACAAGCAATGTAATAGGTTATAGTCAGGTTTGCAAGGACTACTGGGAAACATGATGCCTATCCCAGAAACCCTTGCAAATAGCCTTGTGACTTAATAGCCTAGACTAATAAGGAGGAGGAAGTAATGAAGGACTACAAAATAAAGTTATTTACAAGCAACAAAATAAATACAAATTGTCCATTCTGAACACTATGAGATTAGGGCATGCAGCACAGACAAACATAAAAAAATGGGTGGAACTCCACTTTAATATGTATGTTCTATCACAGTTCAAATTACTAAGTAAACTTTTTTGGTTCTATTAAGGAAAACCTGCACTGAGAGGGGTTATATGGCTGTTTTTGGCTTTAATTTTTTTTCTAATTAAATAGCCCAGGGCAAGCAAGTCAGAAATTTTGATTTGAATACTTCCTCTGGGTAACAGATTAAAATACTGAAGCAATTAAGCCAGCATGATAACCAGGCAAATATAAAATGAACCGTAAAGCTGGGTACATACAGATTGAATTTGATTTGTATGTGGCCCTCCCTGTCCGATAAAAGCCGATCATTATATTGGCTTCTATTCAACAGGGCTACTGGAAAACCTGTATTCAATCAGGTGTTGCAGCCAATGGCTACAGTGCTGATCATTGTATTCTGAGTAAAGGAGTCCCCGCTGTCCAAATACATTTTCCTGGCAGGGAGATTCCTGCATCCACAGCTTGTGTGGATTAAGGAATCTATTAGTTTTGTTTATTTTATTTTTTATTTAGCCCATTGGTGTGTACTGAGCTTAATGAAGACCTTCTGTTTTGATGCATCTGGAATGTATTGTTCACATTTATAGAAGATCGGTCATTAGAATTTTTATTCAAAATTTCTGCCTATCAGACAAAGTACAACTAGTAATTTGTTTCATGTTTCTAACCCTAGAAAGCACTTTGAAGGAGACGGCTCATTTGTAGCTGCAGCTTCTCTTGGATGTGGACACTTGACCGAGACAAGCAACTGTAGGAGGAATGCAGAGGCTGATATATCCCCCCTCCCTCTGCATTCCTCTTGCCATTGCTTTTCTTGGAAAAGTGCTCACACCTGAGACAAACTGCAGCAATGAATCAACTGTCTCCTTTAACACTGTTGTTGGATCAGCTGTGGCGTTGGAGGGGCACAGATCAGTACTCATAAAGTGCAAATAGTGCAGCGCTAATAGGAAAAGTTCATAAATGGTGAGCATGCAAAATTTCAAATACAGTGAAGATGTGCATTTAAGAGAATGGACTCCGTGACAAAATGTGTAACCTCCACCATAGACACTCATAGCAGCTTACCTCAATGACATAGGCTTTCCCGTAACGGGTATAAATCCACACGCACAGTTTTAGAGGACCTCCTGGTGTTAATCACTCAATACAGATGGACTTGTTCACACAGGGCTATCCCATAATAACAGCTGTAGTCATATGGTAGGTGTGATGGTCAGGAATCCAAAAACTGTTGGCTATATAGTACACATTCCCTCTACTGTCCTTTGCTATTGTTAGAAAGCACTTAGAAACATGGGATAAAAAGCTACATGCATTTTGTCCCTTAGGGGGTAGAACTATAAAATACAAATTCTAATGATAAATCTTCTCAAAACTGAAAGTTTGGTTGGGTTCTAAGTGATATCAGTATGTACTTCAGAAGTTGTATAGCCCCCATTAGAGAGAATCTATTTTTCTATGTTCAGATACTGGAGCCTACACTCCTTATCATACCACATTTGTTAGGGAATTGGTATATGTGCACTACAACAGACCTGCATGTATCCATGTGTACCATCAATAATGATGTAACAATATGTGAATTTTTTAGATCACATGTTAAGGGTAGATTATTTATCACTATGTGCACTTTTATACATGAGCATTGACATTGCAATATACTGTATTTTCCACACCATAATACGCACTTTTCCCCCACAGAAATATGGGGGAAAATATCTCTGCCCCCACTGCTGCTGGCCCTGCCCCCCGCTGGCACCGCCCCACACTAGCGCTGTCACCCGCCACCGCTGGCACCACCCCCCCCACTAACGACAATGTTGCCCACCATCACCACCGGAAGAGAGGCAGGAGAGACGGACAACCATAACCCCCCCCCCCGTGGGCACCAGGCGAACTCCTGACTGGACATGACACTGCCTGAGATGGAAGACAGAGCATTTGGCCACTCAGGCTGCTCTGTCTTTTGTCAGGCAGATGAGATAACATGAGGTCAGTCTGCATTTATGGCAACGGTAACTCTGCATTTATGGCAATGGTCACTCTGAATTTATGGCAATGGTCACTCTGCGTGTCACTTTGCATTTATGGAAATGGTCAGTCTGCATTTAGGCAATGGTCAGTCTGCATTTATGGCACTGGTCAGGCTGCATTTCATGGGCACTGTAAAATATTTTAGTACACCATTTGGTTCAGAATATTTTTTTCTTGTTTTCCTCCTCTAAAACCTAGGTGTGTCTTATGGTCAGGTGCATCTTATGGAGCGAAAAATACGGTAATTCAGTCTCTAAAAAAATAAGCGTGAGTGAGTGTGCCAATGATTAAACATTCCCACTCTTGGTCTCTGTAAAGGTACTGAAGTACAAGCATTTGGCTGACATTTCTGACATGGACATTTGATGATGTGTTTGATGTTGTGCGATGGAATTATTGATTGGTGTTATATCCCTTTTTACTTCTTGCTTGTTTACTTTAGAACTACTGGTGTCATTTTTATATTACCATTTTCTACTAAGCAAATGTGACGCTAATAGACTGTAGATTACTGAAGATGCAGGAATTTATTTGAAATATCTCAGTGTGCCATATAGAAGATTAATCTATGTTGTATGACAAAAATGATAAGAATTATTTTGTGATTTTAATTTACCTATAATCAAAAGGTAGTTTAATATTCTATAATTCTCTATAGTTTTATTTATTTTTGGTTTTTCAGAGGCAATCAGTAGGTTTCTGCTTATGTACAGGAACATGAAAAGTAATATTTAACCTTGAGATTGATTTCAAATTCGCAGCAGCACCCAGCAATAAAGTTGATTACATTGTTGCATTTAGTCTGTGTGGTAAACTGCCAGCATACTAATAAAAATGTGATAAATAATTGGACGGCAAGTAATATATGTAACTGTCTGGTATAAGGAAAGCATAAAACATAAAATGTGCGTAGTATGGTAGAGTAGAAATGGTGTGTAGTAAAACTGATAATAATCAATTACATATGCAGTGCTAGAAATGTGAGAACAAGTCTACAAATCTGCACTGTGTTTGAAAAGGAATAATGAGGAAGCATGGAAAAATAATGGCTGAAAAAGACAAAGTGGTCTATTGAGTCTGCCCTTTTTATTTATTTGTTTATTTTTCCTTTTTGTCAGAGTATACATTTATTTTGTCCTAATCATGTGTGAATCCACTTACTGTTGACTGACCTACTAACTCTGCTGAAAGTCTATTGTAAACATTATTATTATTATACAGGATTTATATAGCGTCAACAGTTTGCGCATCATTTTACATCATGAGGGCAGACAGTACAGTTACAACACACAATTCAATACAGGAGGAAACAGAGGGCTCTGCTCATTAGAGCTTACAATCAAATTACAACGAGGGAGGGTCAACTAGTCGTAAAATAATACTTTCTAAGGTTAGTTTTGAACTTTATTCCTCCTAGTTTTAGGTCATGTCCCCATTATTCCCAATCCTCATATTTAAAATATTGCCTCACACTCTTCGAGTTAAAGGTTACATTATCATGTCTCCCCTTGTCATTATTTCCTCAAGATTGTACTTATGAGATTTCCAAAGTCAGTCCTGATATGTTTTCTCTCTCAGGCCTCGTACACACGACTGAGGAACTCGTCGGAAAAGACACATCGTTTTCCTCGACGAGTTCCTTGCCAGGCTTGTTGAGAAACTTGACAAGCTGTCTTTGCGTACACACAGTCAAGACCAAATCTCCTTGTTCTCAAACGCGGTGACTTCAACACATATGACAGCAGGGGAAGTTTGGTTCCACTGGCACAACCCTTGGGGCTTCTTTTGCTAATCTCATGTTACTGCGTGTTAGGTAAAACTTTGGTAAGAGACATTTTCACTTTTCAGTCTGTTACAGCGTGACAAATGTGCTATTTCCATTACAAACGCTACTTTTACAGAAGGTGCGCAGGTTTCTAAGCATACACACCAACATGATTCTCATCGAAAACCAGCCCGACGAGGAACACGACGAAGAAATTGAGACTCCCGCCGACGAAAAAGAGAACTTGCTCTCTTTTTTCCTCGACAGTTTACTCGATAAAAAGCATACACACGGCCATTTTCCTCTGCAAAAAAGCTCTCCCACCAAGTTTCTTGATGGATTCTGTCGAGTTTCTTGGTCGTGTGTACGAGGCCTTAGATCTTTACCACTTTGTTGCCCATCTCTGGACCCATTCCTATCTCAAAGAGATTCCACTTTCAAGGGTGATCAGACTAGTAAAGCCAATTTTTGATTGCATGCTAGAGGTTCATTTTACGCATAGGCTCCTTTTACAATATAATTATTAAAATACCAATGCATTCATTTTGGAGGACTGTAGTCAGAACATTAACTGACCTTATTTGGTATAGCTGCATGGATAACTGCATAAAAAGTAGTGCGTTACAGTTTGGATGGTACTCAATATTTTGCAAAGAAAGCAGTAAACTTTTAAACATCAGCTAAAATCAATGCCATAATCAAACATCTGAATATATACAATAAATATGTATATAGACCACGCTGCCAAAAATGTGAATCAACATTACTAAACTGTTTACTAAACTGTTTGCCACATGAAAAATTGCACATAATGAATAAATAACTACACTAGAAAATACAACTAATGTCCAATGTATCAAAAAGTCCCATTTAAATAATAGTTGCTTAACCACTAAAGTACCAGGCACTTTTATGACATTTGTTGTTTACAAGTAAAAATCTTACTTAGAACCCCCAAACATTGTACATTTTCTTAAGCAGAGACCCTAGATGCTAAAATGGCAGTCATTTCAATCTTTTATGTGACATTATTTTTACACAGCGGTCTTTAAAAAGCATTTAAAAATTAAAAAGAAAAACTAAACAGTAAAGTTAGCCCAATTGTTTTCTATAATGTAACAGATGATGATACCTAACATGTCATGCTTTAAAATTGTATACGCTTGTTGAATGGCGACAAACTACGGTACTTAAAAATCTGCATAGGCGACGCTTTAAACATTTTTACAGGTTACCTGTTTAGAGTCTCAGAGGAGGTCACATTTACATATGTGGTCATAACTTACGTATTTGTGTTCGCTTTTGCATGCAAGCTTGAAGGGAGGGGGTGCTTTAAAGCGGAGTTCCACCCAAAATTGGAACTTCCGCTAATCCCACTCCTCAACCCCTTACATGCCACATTTGGCATGTAATTTTTTTGGGGGGGGGAGTGGGGGCTTCAGGAGGAGTGGGACTTCCTGTTAAGCTTAATCGCCTACAGCAGCCCCTCCCTGTAGACGATCGCATGGGACACATGACAGGTCCCATGCGATCGCCTGTCCAATCAGCGGCGGGCCGCACCGCTCGCGCATGCACAGTGCCCAGTGCCCACAGATGCGATGAGGACGCCGGCCGGCGAGGGGGGGGAGAGGAGCGGAGCCCCGGTCGGCGCGTCGCTGGAACGCTGGATTAGGTAAGTGATTGTTTATTAAAAGCCAGCAGCTACACTTTTTGTAGCTGCTGACTTTTAATAAACACAAATATTGGCTGGAACACCCCTTTAACTTTTTTTTTTTTACTTATTTATTTTACTTTTTATGTTTACACTGTCCCTTTAAAAAAATAGTTTTGATCACTTTTTTTCCTATTACAAAGAATGTAAACATCATTTGTAATAGAAACAAGCATGGTCATCTTTATTGAGACATCTGGGGTCAAAAATACCTCAGATCTCTAATTTACCTTTAAAAGCAAAACAAAATTTAATAAAAAGACATTTTGCCTTTAAGAGGGAAAAAAAATTCCTTTAAGACTGGGAGGCGGAAGTGACGCCAGACGCCGCTCTGGTCCTCCAAGGGCATAGAGCAGAGTGGGGGCTATCTTGCCTTTGTTTGGCTTCCTGCCTGACGTTAAGCCTCCCAGGATGGTTTCCCAGGTTACTGACGGGTCCAGTAAGTCTGGTAAACACTGTTAGCGGCAGGAGGGCCCTTTAAAAGTGATCTTGCAGCAGACCCGCTTTTATCTGAAAGCTGGCTGTCTGCTGTAAATAATGATACCAGGGTTATGGCAGCTAGCTGCTGCCATAACCCTTGTAATTAACATCAAACTAAAGACGTACATTTACAGTTAGGTGATCAGCAAGGGGTAAGTAGGTGAACAGGTCCTGCTGAAATTAGTACGAGATAAACATGTGACCACTTTCAAGTGCTCCAGGTGACCCCACATGGATGTACACTCACCACAACAGATGGACTTTCAAAAAAAGCACAGTGAGACCTTTCTAGTATCAAATAGATAGGTCTCACTGAGCTTTTTTTGACTGGACCCACTGGGGTAGTTTCACATAGATCAGCGGATCTTTTGATTCGCGTGATCTATCTTTTTTACGATCCGCCTGCACCAGTTTTTGAGGCAAGTGCTGTATTCAGAAAGCACTTGCCTCGTAAGTTGCCCTGGCGGATCGTAAATCCCCCGGCGGAATGCAAATTCCGCGGCTAGGGGGAGTTTACTATTTAAATCACGCGCGTCCCCGCGCTGATCGTACTGCGCATGTGCCGCCGGCTAAATTTTCCAGCGTGCATTGCCTCAAATGACGTCGCAAGGACGTCATTGTTCTCGACGTTAACGCTATTAACGTATGGCCGTATTCCCGAACGACTTACGTAAACGACGTAAAAAATTCAAAATTCAACGCGGGAACGACGGCCATACTTAACATAGGATACGCCGCACTTACCCCGCATATAGCAAGGGTAACTATCTGCCGGAAAAAGCCGAACGCAAACGACGTAAAAAAAATCGGCGGTTCTCCTCATTTGCATATTCATCTCGTATAATAACAGAAGCGCCACCTAGCGGACGGCGGGAGATTGCAGCCTAAGATCCGACAGTGTAACTCACTTACACCAGTCGGCTCTAAGGGAGATCTATGCGGAACCTGATTCGAGGAATCAGCCGCATAGATCCGAGCGTCGGATCTCACAGATACGACGGTGTAACAGTAGATACACCATTGTATCTCTATGTGAATCTACCCCCCTGTGTGTCTTTTCACCAGCTAGACCATTTAAATGTACCAGGATGTGATCCCATACAATGCCATGCACCCCCACTCAAAAAACAATATCAGCAAAAATGATTAATTGCACAAAGCAACAGACTTTATTAAAACCATGTAAAACCTTACAATTACATTGGATGTGTGCCTATGGACCAGCACTAAGTACGCACAGCACTTTTTGTTAAGTTGGCCGCCGCCCCAAGACTGGAAGCCAACTTGCACTCTAGGGATGGGACGTGACGTATCAGCTAGGGAACATCGCCTCAAATACAGTTGTTTTGTCGATGATTAGATGTCTTTCATTATTATTTATAAACATCTGAATATGTCCCTGACTGGTATATAAAGAAAATGAAGGTACATTAAGTAAAGTTATTTGTGTCCTTTTAATCACGGTCGACATCATTTATTATACTAGCTCATTAAATGTATTTCCTCTGGAACAATAATTGAGCTAATGCAAGAGCTTGTACATAATTGATAGGCTTATTAAATTATTTGCGTTATGTTTTGACTTTTTTTTTTAAAGCAAATCTGTCATATAAAACTGAAATTCAAAGCTAAAGTTCCACCTTGTGCTATATCAACCCCCACTGCCACTGGGATCCCTGTCACCACTCAAAATCGAATTTATTTATTTACTGTGGAAATTGTAACTCAACCACGCCTTTTCACAATGCAGAACCTGGGAGATAACTGGTCAAATGTCAAACCCTTCTCTGTCACTTAGGGGGTAAAGGTTGAGTTTCTGATAATACTGGGTATTGTTGGTAGTTGCTAATGATTTTGAAGGGTGGCAGTATGGATGACAGTGTATCTGGACTAAGAGTGAATTTAAGCACCAAAGATTACTTAGCACAAGTCATGTCAGCTTTAATTTTGGGTTTCAGTAAAAAAAATATATATATATACTCACCTAGGTGGATGCAGCATTGGTCGGATGCTGCATCTGTCCCCCATTGGCTCTAAGGCCACGTACACACGACCAAATAAATCTGCTCAAATCGGTCGGACAGACCGATTTGATCAGATTTGTCTGCTGGCTGTTTTGGTTTGATTGCTGTACACACGATCAAACCAAAATCCCCGCCGGCAGACAGCGCGGTGACGTGGCGGTGACGTTGATGCCGCCACGTCACCGCACCAGGAAGTAAAACACTTCCGCGCATGTGCGGGCAGATACGTCTGCTGGTTAGCATACTAACCAGCAGACATATTGGTCCGACGGGTTCCCAGCAGACAGATTTTAAAGCAGGCTTTGAAATCTGTCTGCTGGACAAATCCATCTGCTCGCCCGTACACACGATTGAATCTGTCTGCTGAGACGGTCTGTCAGACCGTTTCCAGCAGATAGATTTGATCGTGTGTACGTGGCCTAAGCTTGAGAACTGAGCAATCAAACACCTCTGATTTCTTAGTTCTTGGTCTTCAGACTGCAGAGAGTTGCTTACTGTAAGTTACTGTCTCTCTGCTTTGCCCCTCCAGCACCCCTCACTGGAGCACTAGGCTGTGGAGGAGCTGGGAGTGGCTGACTCAGTCTCACAGCAGCTCGCTAAGAGGCTGAGCCAGCTGCTGGTCCAGGCATCTGGGTGGATCATGACCATATGGTTAGGATCTTTTCAGAGCCTGCACCAGCTCAGTAAAGTCTCAGTAAAGTCAGCTGACAGTGGGATGACATCACAGGAAAACGGGTCACAGAGTGCAGAACAAAATGTACAAAAAATGTACAAAAACACTTTGACTATACCTTACCTTTAAATGACAAATAGGCAACCAGTATGCAATGCTTTTAAATAGAAACAATTTTTACAGATATCTGGCCTGTATACCCTGTACATTGCAGCATAATATTCATATCATCTGGAGATATTGCATGGTAATGCATTGAGACAAATTTACTAAAGGTTTTGAGAGGGTACACACATAAAATGTGTGAAGATTCACCTCCATTGTTGCATACACTATATAGTCAAAAGTATTGCGACACCTGCCTTTACACACATGAACTTTAATAGCATCCCAGTCTTAGTCCGTAGGGTTCAATATTGAGCTGTCTCACCCTTTGCAGCTATAAAAGCTTCATCTCTTATGGGAAGGCTGTCCACAAGGTTTAGGAGTATGTCGATGGGAATGTTTGACCATTCTTCAGAAGCAAATTTGCGAGGTCAGGCACTGATGTTGGGCGAGAAGGCCTGGCTCGCTAGTCTCCGCTCTAATTCACCCTAAAGGTGTTCTATTGGGTTGGTGTTCAGTCATGTTGGAACAGAATTGGCCCATCCCCAAACTGTTTCAACAAACTTGGGAACATGAAATTGTCTAAAATTTCTTGGTATGCTAACCGCCTTAAGAGTTCTCTTCACTGGAACTGAGAGGCCAACCCCAACCACTGAAAAACAACCCCACACCATAATCCACACTTCACCAAATGATTTGGACCAGTAAACAAAGCAAGGTCCATAAAGACATGGATGAGTGAATTTGGGGTGGAGGAACTTGACTGGCCTGCAGAGAGTAGTAACCTTAATCTGATAGAACACCTTTGGGATGAATAGGAGTGGAGACTGTGAGTTAGGCCTTCTAGTCCAACATCAGTGCCTAACCTCACGAATGTGCTTCTGGAAGAATAGTCAAACATTCCTCCTAAACCTTGTGGATTGCCTTCCCATAGGAGTTGAAGTTGTTATAGCTGCAAAGGGTGGGCCAACTCAATATTAAACCCTACGGACTAAGACTGGGATGCCATTAAAGTTCATGTGCGTGTAAAGGCAGATGTCCCAATATTTTTGACAATGTAGTGTATATACCAAGAGTAATGTTCTCAACAATAACTGGAGCCAGGTATAACAGAGCACAGCACAATATACAGCATGTATGACAGGTACAACTTTATGTGCATTGGATATAAATGAGGCAATGTATATTGTGATATGGGGAATTCGGCTCAGTGGTAAAAGCATTTTTGAGTGAGAACCATGCCAGTTCATACTTTGTTTTTAGACTTGCCTGCCCACTTTTGTTTAAATAAAAACGAAATGTTCCCAAAACTTGTCCACGTAGAGGTTACACCCTCACTCACCTAGTTGTCCTGGTATTCTCAGTCTCACAGACTTTCTTTTTCTTATAGGCGTGTAGCCTCTTTAACTCTCTTGGCCTGATAGAGAAGGAGTCTCTTCACCATGTAGTGCTGTCTTTTAAGTAGAGCACCACTGTCTATAGAAAGGATCACACACATGTCTACAAACAAGAGAACATCTCCCTCCTGGCTGGAGCCCTTAGCTATACCCATAACATGCTTCTTACGAGTGTACACACTTGTAGACTCCAACAACCTGCAGGTCTCCATTAAGACTTAGACACAGGATTGGAGGCTTCATTCCACCTAAGACACTTCAAAGTCTTCAAACTCCAGACCTTGATCGGGGATACCAAAACCCAAAGAAAGCTGTTTTCTCCACTCACAATTAACACATCTGAGCCCTGCATCTGAGCCCTGCATTCTGCATTAGTGCAAACTTTGTGCAATTTCTATATGTCAATGGAGTTCAACCTATTATTATGCCAGCCCAGTTTAATGGGGCAGAATATAATGCTGGCTAACACAGAGGGGCTTTGTCCCATTGATTCCCATTTGTAATTGTATTTGAAATCTGTTTATTTTTTACCTTGTATGTCTGCCTCAAATGGGGGTGTGAGATTGTGGCTGTGGTCAGTAGCATGTCCCCAGTTTTCATTTCGAAGGTCTGGTAACCAGATGGAATATCTTTCCTAGAATTGAATGGCTTTGTTTGCACTACATCAAATAATATTCTGCAAGACTGAAGTAAGCATAAACATAGTATTCCTAAGCACTTTATGCTTTTCAAAGGCAGAAGACCAAAGTCAGTGGTCTTGAGTAGTTATAGAAAGATACGTATGTCAGCTCAAGAACACTTTGTCTTGGATGTCCAGATACTGTTAGACAGCTGAAGTATAGAAACATTACAAGGTTGACAATGCCATGACTCGGTTTATCTGAAATGCTGAAAATGTCAGCCAGCAGTTTCTTGTCTATCTTGAAGCTAATTCATAATCCAAGGAAATAACCTTAAAATCCTTCAGCTACTATATGAAAATATGCCCATTTTCTTACTAGGGTTATATGAAGAATGAAAAGTAAAATAATATGATCAAGTTCAGATGGGTTGTCATGGAAAATACAGTTTGAAAAATATGTAAAAGTAGACTGAGGAGAGAAACAGATAAAACAAGCTAACAATTAAAGGTTAGGAAAAAAAACAGGAAAAACACTTTAGTTTCTAAGCTGGACAGTTTTTATTCTAGAGATTTGCTTCAATCAGTCAGGGCTAGTGACTTTTTCTAGCATGTGAAGCCCCGCAGATGTGATATCAATAAAAATACATAGCCTAGGTAGGGAACATTAAGCATGCTCCATGAAAAATGTAAAAAAACTAAACAAACCAATATCATCTTTACTTCACCTAGCATGTTTTTAAAAGCTAGCAGCTTAAACAGTACTGTCCATGGATAGGTGATTAGCAGGAGTCATGTGACAGTAATGCCACGTAAACACGCAATCGAAATTACCAACAATTTAACAAATGTTCGATTTGAGTTTGTTGTTGGAAAATCTGACCGTGTGTATGCTCAATCAGACATTTTCTGTCGAAAAAAAAATGTTTTGTACGTCACCGTGTTCTTGACGTTCGGAATTTCTGGCAAAATGTGTTCGACCGTGTGCATGCAAGACAAGTTTGAGCCAACATCCTTTGGAAAAAAATTGTCGGAATGTCTGATCATCTGTACGCGGCATAAGGAGAAGGGCATTCATTTAAAGGCTCCTCATGTAACAATGTCATTACCTAGAAGTAGTTTGTTATTTGAGAAGACGTTTTTAGCTGCAGTGGTATGTCTAGTGGGTGACACCATTGCATTACCACACAAATTGCGATAGGCCCAGGTGGAGGGATTTATAACCTTTGTCATATTGTAGGGTTTTTTAGTGGCTAACTGTAAGCACAGTAGATCAGAAAATAGGTTCAAGTCAGTGCACAAGCCCTTATGCCGTGTACACACAACCGTTTTTCGGGATGTAAAAAAATTACATTTTTAATGGTCTAGAAAAAACAATGTTTTTTCAACCCAATTGTTAAACCGGCCTTGCCTACACATGATCGTAAAAAAAAAAATGCTGTAGCAAAGCGCAGTGATGTACAACACGTGCAACGGCACTATAAAGGGGAAGTTCCATTCGGATGGCACCACCCTTGGGGCTGCTTTTTCTGATTTCGTGTTAGTAAAAGACGATTTGCGCTTTTCAGTCTGTTACAGCGTGATGAATGTGCTATCTCCATTACGAACGTTAGTTTTACCAGAACAAACGCTCCCGTCTCAAAACTTGCTTCTGAGCATGCACGTTTTTTTTCACGCCGATAAAGCCCACCATTTTTTACAACGTGAAAAACTATGTGAAAATTTTGAGCATGTTCTAAATTTTTAATGCACATTTTTTACGTTGTAAAAGCCCACACACAATCATTTTTAATGACATTAAAAAAAAAACGTCATTTTTTTACAACCCGAAAAAATGGTTGTGTGTACGTGGCATTAGAATTATTCTGTTGAAAATGTGACATTACATTGTGAACTATATTTTCTTATAGTTACTTGTTTGCAGAACCTCCTTATCGCATTATCTTAACGTGACATTTCTACAAAAATATAATGCTAATGTCAAAGTAATTTATTCAGGTTCATTTTTTAGTTTAATTATGACTTGTATGGATGCCTATGGTTTAGAACTGTCAAATACCCCTAAACTTTAGTGAAGATGTTATTAAGGTTTAGTATAGATTACTGCAGATGATGGGATTGCTGTTTTATGTGTGTGGAAGTGTTTCGTGCCCTAAAATTTATGCTCGCATTTATCATCCATTCAGGAATCTACCCCATGAGTTTACACAGTTAAAAAAAATCAGCTAATAAACGCAAAGCTTAGAGGGTTACCATCTGTTCTTGCCATTCTGTGCAAAGCATTTTGTTTTTAGAATTACCAGGAAAACCTCTCTTGCATCCAAGCAATGAATGCTGCTAATGTTTGTAAAAGTCTTGTGGTATTCATAGTGGATAATTAAAAGTCACCAAAAGAAAATGCCATCTTCTGAGAAAAAAAGTCAAAACGAAGCATTAAAATTCTTGACTAGTCTGGGTGCCATTGTGTCTATAGTTTAAAAGATAAGTTCACCTTTAAAGTGTAATTCTGGGATACAATTAAACTAACTAATCGTAAAACTGCCAGCAACGCCCTTTATAACACCTATATTAACTTCTCCGTAGAAGGTATCTAGAAATTATTTTCAGGCCAATCCAGTCTGGTCACATGATTTCCCCTGTGTCAGCCAGCACCAACTACAGGGGAAAGGAGAGAACTTTGACATTGGCTGGAATAACTGAGTGGTGATGTCCTCCATAGGCTTACTGTGGGCCTTCCGTTGGATCGAAGTGGCCTGAAAATAGGTAAGTGTGCAGATGTTACTTCCACAGAGTAGTTAATATAGACATTATAATGAGTTGGGAGCAGTTTTAAGATTAGTTCGTTGAATAACAGAGTTCCAGTTTGAGGGAAAAATATTAAATCTACATATTTTTCCAAAACAACCTGACCCAATGCTCCAGCTACTGTTTAACATCTCTTGCTATTATTGACCTAAAAATCTATGCCAAAATGTTAGTTGATTGGCTACAGCCTTTCATCCTTTCAGTCATCAACTAGGACCAGGTGGATTTTGTACCAATGCGAGAGGCAAGGGACAACATTATCCCTGATTTTCTATTGCTAAAAGTGACAGATTATTTTATATCTTCCCTCCCTGGATGCTCAGAAGGCTCTTGGTTGCCTTCATTGGGTGTTCTTACAGACAACCCAAGAACAAATTAGTTTGCCAGTATAATTTTTACATAAAATGATGGCACTCAACTCCTGTCACATCACAAAGTTTAGGGTGAATGTCCTTCTATCTGACACTGCTCAGATTTCCAGTGGAACGTGCCAGGGTTGTCCCCTCTCCACACTGTTGTATATCATAGCTATGGAGAAACTTGGCAAATGCATTGAGGGCCAACGACTCTATATTAGGCATTGACAAGCTGAGCCTGTTTGCAGATTACCTTCAACCTTTAGTAATTGGAACACTGTGGCTGATTCAATAAGTTCAAATGCATTAAAATTCAGTGCCTCAATGTCTTGTTACCCTCTAGCAACCAGGTGTTTCCTAACTGCCACTTATACTGCCACCTATGATATCCTGTCTGTGATTATGCGATTAGAAAACATGATATTGGCTTTTACCCAGGCCCCATGACCCTGATCAGGGATGAACCACCACAGCAGCTTTTTTCAATGGCAGACCTCAAACCCCTTAACCATCCAACAGGCAATTGGCCATAAATGACTGAAAATGGAAATAGTGGCCCCCTCCTACAGTGGCTATTCTAGTTTTAATGTTAACATTTTTATGACAAACACAAAAAAGAAATCTGACTCCATTTGAGGATCTATGCCTATTTGGCACAGAGTGTTCTCCATTTCTAAACTATATGGCATCCTCCTATCGAGCACTTCCTCACTCTTACCTTTTATGTCCAAGACTAGGAGAAGACTAGCTCATTTAGAAGCCTGGGATAAAGGTTTTCTCTTTAAAATAACCATAGGGTCGCAGGCACAAGAGAAGAATAACAAAATACTTACCAGGTGGTATCATAGTCAGATTATGCTTCACAACATTATACTGTCGATTTCAGACCAATGTTGAAGATGTGGAGAGCCAGATGGCACACATTTCCATGTTCTAGTATCAGACTATTTTGGAAATCAATATTTCAGCTAAGCCATCAAAAGACAGGTAGAACATGGCTGGAGGTAGCCCTCTTGTCTATGATCTTGGGGTCCATTAAAAATAATAAAAAGGGCGTGTTTTAATTTCTTATCCTGGCAGGTTATGCCTTCATCCCCAGGCACTGGATGTCTTTCAAAGTACCTACAATTAGGAAATGGGTAACTAAACGAAATAATAGTATGAGGATGGAGGAGCTACTTGCTGATTCCAATGTAAGCTTCACCAAATTCTGAGATTCTCATTGATAGATTTTTCTAACTCACCCAAACTCTTAGGCCGCGTACACACGACCAAATAAATCCGTTCAAATCGGTCTGACAGACCGATTTGATCGGATTTGTCTTCTGGGCTCTTTTGGTTTGATCGCTGTACACACGATCAAACCAAAATCCCCACCGGCAGACAGCGCGGTGACGTGGCGTTGACATTGAAGGAAAAACCCGTCTATCCGCCTGTACACACGATCGAATTTGTCTGCTGAAACTGTCCGTCGGACCGTTTCCAGCAGATAGATTCGATCGTGTGTACGCGGCCTTACCCTTTCTAGTTAAACAAACACTCTAAAACCATATTTTTTTAAGCTGTAGGACACATCCCCACTCCCCTTTCACCTTTCCTCACTTCTTTTTTGCCGCCTCTCCTCCCCTTCTTCCTCTTTCTCCCTCAATCTAAATAAAACAGGGTTTTATCTTGACGATTTACACCAGACCTCTATAGGTGCAGCATTACTGGGGAGATATTGCATAATGAGAGCCTGAGCTGGTACCTAGCCTGGCCCCTCTTCATTGAACCCATTTCAAATTATGCACAGATGTAGAACAAATGGTTGCTGGAGCCTATCACCTGTAGGATCTTTATTGTATATTTGCTCATCTCCCTCAGTTTTCAAACATGTGATGTTTTATATTACCTATGGAAGATTGTTACCTACTCTTATTCTGATGTGAATATAGAAGTTGTTTGTATACTTGTGCACATGTGCCACACATTTATTAAAAATGTTATTCTTAAAAAAAAAAAAAGACAACACTTAATTCTAAGTAGACATAATAAAGTAACTTAAACTTTGTACTTAAAGAAAATACACTATTGTTACCCTTTAAATGCATCCACTTTTCCCTTGACAGCTTCTGGCACTCACTTACAGCTAAACCATTAAAATAAATGCAGATGTTTAATTTTACCTCAGGGATTAAAACATGTCTTACTCAAAGACAGCCAATCCTTTATTCACTTTATATATTAACCCTTTAACCTTTCTAGCTTTTAACATCCCCTCATACAGTAGGCACCACACAATGAATTATTACTGCTTTACAGAAATGGAGCACTTCCTCTGGGATCGTTATGTTGTGCAGCAATTATTAAAAAGATAATGAAAGAAAGTGATATTTGCATGGACACTGTAAAAAAGATTCCACGTATAAATACAGCTCAGGGAGTGGATAATGTCCTTGCTATTTATATCTGTACTGTAGCTGTATCTGGAGTTTGCTTAGTGCACTCATTTTACAGCAATTTCCACAGAGTTATCAGACTTTTATGTACTCGGCTTCTGAAGAACTAGGTAAATGCCACATAATGGTAAGTCATATTTCTGGATTGCTCAGGATGTGGAATGTCTGAGCCGCTTGCCCTTTCCAGTGCGTCTATGATTATTCTATTCCTGTGGGGAATTACAATTCAGACCTGCTTATATACTTCTTCTATACATGTATTTTTCATACTTGACTTTACTAGAATTCGAGACAGAAAAGCTTATTTGGGGAGCAGTTAAATAATACAAGATGAATGGAGACCTACTGTATATTTAAAAAAAATAAAAAAAAAATCTGTACCGATCGGTATGCTATGTAAATTATGTCATTTTGTTGTGAACCCTTCTATAATAGTGCAATTAAAATAGGTATTCTATGAAACTGGTGGTATGCAGTTATGTTTTAAAGCACAGAATCTCATTCCAAGGGCATTTTCTGCTGGTTGCTCTAAGTTCTTATTATTCCCTGTATCAATGGGTGTAACAGGAAGCATTTCTGCACTCTTTCCTTCAGTCTCCGATATATGCAGATACAGAGAAGGTGGTATAGTGGAGAGTTCAATGGAAGTTGGTTGGAATAATACTTAAAGTAGAATTCTAGATAAATGCCCACCCTCCTAACACCCACTGTATACTAACATGTGTCAAAAAAGATGCATATACTTACCTATTTTCAGGCCGCTCAGATACGTGATCTGGCTTCCTTGTGTCAGCCAGGCATGGCTGCATGGAAGAGGAGGGACCACTAACAACAGCCGCACCATGGGAGTTTATGGGTGATGTAATTGCTCCCAGCTTTCACAGCCGTTGTCGGGTGCTTTCTCCATTCCCTGCAACCACCACTTGCTAACATAGGGAATCAAGTGACTGGATAAGATTGGGCTGAAATTGGTAAGTATTTACATCTTTTTACACATGTTAGTTAGTATAACTTTTAGAAATGGGGGGTATTTGTAACTTTGTAACACTAGTTAGGATTTAGCTGGAATTCTACTTTAAGTACATTTTTAAGTGCTGAATACGTTTTTATAAGCCATTTAAAAAAATCTATATTGTATTTACAGCAGTAGTATTGAATATCTTTAATGAGTTTAAAGTGTTTAAAGTTTAATTGTTATTTTTTTTAAATAATAAACTTGTCATACTTACCTCATCTGTGTAATATTTTTATGCAGAGCAGCCCAATCCTCTTTTTCTGGAGTCCCCTACCGATGCTCATGGATCCTCCTCTTTTCTGAGTGCCCCCTTATGAGGGTATTTGTGCGGGCTTGATCCCAAGCTGCACTTTGTGCATCTATTAGAGGCTCTTTCCCACCCCAAAAGTCTGTCAGAACCTAAAAATTCATAGTCCCAAATGAGGACATATCAATCCCGAGAGCACTGTAAATCATTCCTCTTCAACCCCTTACTCTGCATGGATGGGAAACCATGAATACTCAAACTACATACAAGTCGCCATTTTAAAGTGATTATAACCCAAAAAAATGGGAAATGTATCTACCAGGGGACTCAAAGTGGTTTATCTGTTGGGTGTTTGGGTAGATAATGAAAAAATCTATTTTGGGCATGCTTAGTAGAACACTATATTAGAGCATTTTAGACTGGAGTCAATTAACCTACCAGCATGTCTTTAGAGAAGGATACCAAAGTACCTAGAGGAAACCCACACAAGCAGAGGGAAAATATAAAAATTCAGTACAAACACCCAGATTAATATATAACAATATATACTGTATATATGGATATATATTGAGCAGGGCTCTGATTTGTTTTTTAATGACTATACAGTATATGCTGCTAAAATTGTGTGGGTTAAAAATGATGTGAATATTATATGGTGAATAAATAATTAGCAATGATTTAATCACCTCTGGAGAATTTCTTGAAGATAGTGAGCTGGAGGTATATTTATACAAGTCTTATTTGCAATGTTCATAGACCAAATAATAATATTCCCCTTGGATATTCACTTACTTAGCTGAAACAAGTTACTTATTTAGGTTTTGAAGAATGTCATTACTACCAAATCCTCTTTATATATTGAGCAAAGGCTTTATAAGAAGCCACTGCACAAACACGTCCAGAAAAAGCCTACATTATAATAATGTCAAATGAAGCAGGTTTATATTCTTCTTTATAAATTCTGAAATAAAACATATACTCCAGATTTTATGTTTGGATTATTCACAAAGTATTGTTTAGCAGCCTGGAATATATGTTCTGTTACATCAACAATAAAAAAAGAGTGATGAAGCTTTGCTTTTATTGTTTTAACACTAAAAATACTTTGGTGTTTTCAAGATTTACACAACTTTCATTTATAATTCACACATTTCCCCGGTTGGATTCAAATGTAAACATTTAAATCTTAGGGGAAATTTATGTGAAAACATTTCAATAGATTGGGAAATGGTTTAAACCACAGACAGGATTTGTTGTGTGTCCTAATAAAGCATAATCAAACCCAAGAATAAAAATGCCTGTGGGCACTCAAACCACAACTCAACTGGCAGAAGGGAACAAAACTGGAATTAAGAAACAAGCCACCAGGGTCAATCAAACCACCATATCAAAATCCATAAGCACCAAAGTCTAAAGAGTAACGCCCAAAGGAATCTGAACCTAATAAACAATTTCAAGAAAACCAGAACCTATAGGGTAAAGCCCATTTTTGACAATAGGTTTAACAGCCTGGCAAGACATCTCAGAATATGAAGCATGCTTTCAGGAATTTCCAAGTACCCCTTAACACAGGCTAGACATTTAATACGATCTACAGGACTCCCACATGGTTGGCTTTTGACATCCAGTATATTATCTGTTCATTCAAACACCCCCTTTAAGAAGGTAACATTTAATCTGATGTTACCAGGTTGCCCCAACTGTGATCACAGGATTAAAGGTCCATTCAGCAGGTTAGTGATGCTTGCAGGTTTGCAGGATTAAATTGAAGTTTTTAGGATTAAATTATTTCATTTTACAGTAACCTTTTTCAAATAGACTCAACAACCCATCACATGAGCAAAAAATATTTATAATAATAAAAGACCTAAAAATAGCAAAAACGTAAACCAGAAACTGCATTCATAGCTAAGCATATTTATTAGTACTTTCTAAAAAAACTATTGTAAAACAAATCTTAATAAAACCCCAGTCCACTGGTCTACTGCAAAAATGTATTAACAAAATGACCCCCAATGAGCATGTATGCACATGAAATCAACACTGATAATTCTAAAGATGAAGTGTACAAAAATATCTATCATAAGACTGCGATATATTCATACATGTGATCTGTGTGGTCCAATAGATATAAAAAAAACATGTGCCAGTATATGGATATGGCTGCTTGGTTCTTACATTTATATATATTTTTTCCCATGGTATTTGCAGACCGTTTTTGACAAACTGGATGGTGAATGTTCTGCGCTATGAGGCGTAAGCACTAAAAAGGGCATTGGTGCAGAGTTGAAGTAGATGTCACTGGATCTTTAGCAGAGCACTCTGCAAAGAATGATGAACTTTCCTGGTGGGTGTACCTGGTTGTGACCCACAGGCAGACTTGTACAGAAGACAGATAAGCAGGGACAGAACCATAGTATTGTACATGGTACAAGAGGAGAAAGTCGACAGACAATTTCAGAAACGGGGACAGGTAAGTGATCTAGGTGGGCAGCAACAGTTGTAGTCAAAATACAGGCTTAAGTTGGCAACCAGAGGAACAGAAATTCTGAATGCAGAAACTAACACTTATCCCCATCTGACTTTTTTACGTCAATGTTTAGAAATAGAACATGTTTTATTTTTTTTCTGATGAAAAAAAAAATGATAGGAAATTCCTATCGTCTGTGTGCAACTCTGACGGAGAAAAAACCTACGCATGCTCAAAATCAAATCGACGCATGCTTGGAAGCATTGATCTTCATTTTTCTTGGCTCGTCGTAGTGTTTTACGTCGCCGCGTTTTGGACCGTCAGAATTTGGCCTAAGGCGTCGTACACACGATCAAATCTGTCTGCTGGAAACGGTCTGCTAGACCGTTTCAGCAGACAGATTCGATCGTGTATACGGGCAAACAGACGGATTTGGCCACCCGACAGATTGGAAAGCATGCTTACCAATCTGTCGGCTGGGAACCCGTCCGCCCGACATGTCTGCTGGTTAGTACACTAACCAGCAGACATGTCTTCTCGCACACGCGCCGAATGGTTTCGACGCATGCGCAGAAGTGTTTTACTTCCTGGTGCGGTGACATGGCGGCGTCAACGTCACCGCCACGTCACCGCCACGTCAGCGCGCTGTCTGCTGGCGGGGATTCTGGTTTGCTCGTGTGTACACGCGAGCAAACCAAAATGCCAGCAGACAGATTTGTTCAAATCGGTCGGACAGACCGTTTTGAACAAATATATTTAATCATGTGTACGAGGCCTTACAGTGTGTATGCAAGACAGCTTGAACGGAATTCAGACGAAAAATTCCATCGGATTTTAGGCCATCAGAAATTTTGATTGTGTGTACGAGGCATAAGACTTAAGCCTTAGGATATAAAATAAACCATTTGGTAAGGCAACTAGTGTTGGCCTGAGCACAGTTAAATAGTAAGGTTGATTAACAGGCTGGGTATGAAATGGCCGTGTAGCTGCTCCATTAATCAGCAGGTAACATCTGATGATGCCTATACCTCCCAGTCCTGTGCAACAACAAGGTAGGAGAGACCATGTGGTGGTAGAATAACAAGTAACCGATTAGCTGTCCTGCTGATCTGTGATAGTAAACATGCCTTTTCATCCCTTAACCTTGTAAAATATCACTTCGGTGTTTTTGCTCTGACTTATTTTCAGGCTCGACTCATTTCAGTCCAAATTTAAGGTTGGCCTTAGTGAAGAGGGGATACAAGTTTTGAAAGGGTTAAGATTGGGCTTGGGAGTTACAATACAGGTCCAGGTGGGTCTTTGAAGAGTCCATCATGATGGGGTAGAGATACTATAGTAGTCAGTGGTTATCAGATGGAGAAAGAACTTCCCACCAACCCAACTTGTTGTTTGTTTTTGTTTTTTGAATGATTACTATGTCAGTTGTAGCTTTATAGTAGTTGTGGTCTTTGGAGGCGGTAAAAAAATCTGTGCTAGTCTAATGGTTGGAAGCCCATCTATGGTATGACGTCCTTGGGTGCATTCGAGTTAACAATGGGTGAACTGAGAATTTGAGACATGGAGGTCTCTGTGGCTAGTAGGGATATAATCCCAGAGCCAGTTTTGATTTTTGGCATGTATATTAAGTGGTTTGGTTTGGAATGGCACATCAGGTAATTTATTAGTATTTAACAGTGTTGTAAGTAACAGAGTTAAAATAAACACAGTTACCTAACGCAGCCCCTTTTGAGGGTAACGAGTAATCGACCTGATTACTCTTCTTCTCACGGTAACGCAGTTCCCATTACTTCGACGGCGTTACCGCAATTACATCTACCGCCACTAGATGGCAGCAGAGTAATTGCTTCTACCGGAGCTGTGAATATGAATATGGGTGGAACTCCGCTTTAGAATCATGTGACCGCTGTCATGGCCTGTCACAGCGGTCTTAAAACTCCCACTCGCAAGGAGCCCTGGGTACAATGAGCCCCATCCGCCTCACACTGACCTATCACCGGGGAACAACTCACATCGATCACACACACTGTGTGCGCAACCTGATCAATGATCCGGGGAACACATGGCCGGAACAAAATGTTCCACAGAACAAACGTTCCCTATACAACACAGTGTACACAGCGACATCTAGTGGTCAACATGGTAAGTGCAGGACACCTATACAGACCAATGATCAGCAGGTTATTTTTGGTCAGTGATTTCATCTCTTCATCAGAAAACAAAGAAAAATCTGACATCCCCATTCCAGATCCCTTGCATCCAATAAAGCTTATATAAGATAAATAAAATATTAAACAATAAACTATAGAAAATTCTTATAAAGCCTAATATAAGATTTTAAATTACAGACTCTGTAAACGTCAAGGGAATCTATATTATAAATATACATTTTAATCCAGCTTATAATTTGGATGTAATATATAGCAGATGGATAAGGGTTTTAAGTAGGGTTGTCCCGATACCGATACCAGTATCGATATCGGGACCAATACCGAGTATTAGCGGGAGTACTTGTACTCCCGCAAATACCCCCGATGCCTAAATAGAATACTCCCCCCCGCCGCCGCCGCATCGAAGGCCACCGCATGGGTTAAACAGCGTTCGGGAACATCACAGCTTTCATTTGAATAGCTGTAGTGCTCCCGCTGCGCATAGACACCCCCCTTGCTCGGGATTGGATGGGTGATTGTGATCTGTCCAATCCCGAGCAAGGGGGAGTGTCTATACGGGTGGGAAAAACAGCTATTCAAATGAATGCTGTGATGTTCTCCGTGAGGCGGCTTTCGGCGGCTAGGTATGGGGGACATGGCTGGAGGGACATGGCTAGAGGGACATGGCTGGAGGGACATGGCTGGAGGGACATGGCTAGAGGGACATGGCTGGAGGGACATGGCTGGAGGGACATGGCTGGATGGACATGGCTGGAGGGATATGGCTGCATATGTGGGGGACATGACTAGAGGGACATGGCTGCATATGTGGGAGACATGGCTGCATTTGTGGGGGACATGGCTGCATTTGTGGGGGACATGGCTGCAATATATGGGGGACATGGCTGCATATGTGGGGGACATGGCTGCATTTAGGGACACATTTAAAAAAAGTATTGGTATTCGGTATCGGCGACTACTTGAAAAAAAGTATCAGTACTTGTACTCGGTCCTAAAAAAGTGGTATCGGGACAACCCTACTATATACAAATCTGTGAACACCTTCCAGGATCTTATTCTGCAAAAATAGCAGTCAGAGGATAAATATACCAATAGCATCCAGAGCAAACCCATGGAACATAGGAAAATCTTATTTATCATGAATGCACACTTATTTAAGAGATTTCAAAATAAATCTTATTGCTATATACCGTATATACTTGAGTATAAGCCAACCTGAATATAAGCCGAGGCACCTAATTTTACCACAAAAAAATGGGAAAACGTATTGACTTGAGTATAAGCCTAGGGTGTCCATCTGCATGCCTCGATGTGCCCCACTTTGCCTCACAGTGTCCATGTGCATGCCCCACTGTGTCCATGCCTCACTGTGTCCATGCCCCACTGTGCCCATGCGCCACTGTGTCCATGCCTCACTGTGCCCATACCTCACTGTGTCCATGCCTCACTGTGTCCATGCCTCAATGTGTCCATTCCTCACTGTGTCCATGCCTCAATGTGTCTATGACTAGACTTACGTTTAACATGGTAGTCTATGGAAGGAGTGCTCGGCTTTGAAAAATCTGTGATCCCCAGCTGTGGGTCCCACAGACAACAAACTTTGCACACTTATAGAGGAAGAGTGTGCAAAGCTTGGGGTCCAGAGGACCTCCGACTGGCCCGGGTCCCAAAAATCACCGGAGAAATTACCGTTTTAACATGGGAGTCTATGGAAGGGGTGCCCGGCTTTGAAAAATCAGTGCTTGCCGGCCATAGGTCCCCCAGACAACAAACTTTCACACTTGTAGAGGAAGAGCGGGGCTACATGTGTGCCAAGTTTGGGGTCCAGTACAGCCGTACCGAGTCCCCAAAGTCCAGGAGAACAGGCGCAAAAAGGTGACTCGAGTATAAGCTGAGGGGGGTATTTTCAGCTCAAAAAAATGTGCTGAAAAACTTGGCTTACACTCGAGTATATATGGTATTTATATAAGCTAATTTTTAAAAGATAACTGTATTTTTAGTATGATTGCCCTTTCAAACACCCCTGTACCCCAAGCATCCACTCAACCTCTACATTTACATGTTCACGCTCCTCTTAAATATTTACTATATGGCACACTGGCAGCTGCACATCCTTCTCATGAAAAGTCTCTGAGATGCTTACACTGATAGAATTCCTCTTATTTTAAATGGAAATTTTCAATGGTCGACAGTCTTTCCAAACAAATAAATGTGAATTCTTGTTCATGTAACCCAATTGAGTTTACAAGTAATTTTTAAGAGGGGGTGATCCGTTTTTTAACTTAGCGAACCTGTTTTTGTTGGTGACATGTTGGCTGACATGTTGGCGTTATATCATTTACTTGGATGTTACAAGTTGCATAATTCAGCTGGATAAAACAAAAACTGGGTCTGCCTTCATTTCAGGCTGCAAAGCAACCAAATGTGATTATGTTCTATACTCACTGTATATATGTGTTTTTTTATTTTTTATTTATTTATTTTAATATTTGAACCACTTCCGCCCATGGACGTCATATGACGTCCTGGACTTTCAGTGGGGATATCTGAAAGATGCCTGCTGCTACAGGCATCTTTCAGATATCCATCTCTTTAGCCGGCGCTTCTGTGCACCATAAGAATTATCATAGTGGCAGTTCCACCGCTTGATCTTTCTCATAGGCAACGGGAGGGGACCCGGAAAAACGATCTGCCGGATGGGAGGCATAGAGATGACTGGTGACCAGATGGTCACCAGTCATCTCTATGATTGTCGGTTGCCCAGGTGCGATGTTATGACATCACGCCCGGGTACCGTAATGTAAACAAAGCCTTAATCACGGCTGAAAGCATGAGATCCGTGATTTTTTTTTCACAATCTCATGCTTTCTAGCCTGGTAGGAGAGATGTGGTGTCTTATTGACCCCGCATCTCTCCATAAAGAGTACCTGTCACACACCATTCCTATTACAAGGGATGTTTACATATGTAGAAATAAAAGTGTAAAAAAATAAAATAAATTATGTAAAATAAAAAATTAAATAATAAAAAACGCTCAGAAGCGAACACGCATGTAAGTCTCGCCCACATATGTAAACGCTGTTCAAACCACACCAGACATCCCCTGTAACTCTAAATTAGTAACCTGTAAAAAATAAATAAGCGACACCTATGGAGATTTTTAAGTACTGAAGTTTGGTGCCATTCCATAAGTGTGCGCAATTTTAAAGCCTGACATGTTAGGTATCTATTAACTCGGCATAACTTCATCTTTCACATTATAAAACAAATTGGGCTAACTTTACTGTTTGTTTTTTTTTAATTCATGAAACCAAAAAAAAATTTGTGCAAATACCGTGCGAGATAAAAAGTTGCAATGACCGCCATTTTATTGGAGAAGAGAATCACCGCTCCAGATGAGTCTTATGAACAATCAGGAACCTTTGGGATACCAGGGTGCTGGCGATGTACGTAGCAATAGCAGAAGATAGAAAGAAGAATGGACGGCCGCACTCCAGGGGAACTTGCAGAAAGTTGTCTTTTATTGATAAAACTGGAACATGCTAAATCAATACAGCCACAGAACAGAACAGCTGACGCGTTTCGCACTATGCTAGTGCTTAGTCATCGGCTGTTCTGTTCTGTGGCTGTATTGATTTTGCATGTTCCAGTTTTATCAATAAAAGACAACTTTCTGCAAGTTCCCCTGGAGTGTTGCCATCCATTCTTCTTTCTATCTTCTGCTATTGCTACCGCCATTTTATTCCCTAGGGTGTCTGCTAAAAAAACATATATAGTGTTTGGGGGTTCTGAGTAATTTTCTACCAAAAAAATGATAATTTTTGCATGTAGGAGAGGAGTGCCAAGATAGGCCTGGTATGAAAGTGGTTAACATTTAAACTGCGCTGATTGATATATTTTATTTGTTAATTTACTTATTAGCATCAGTAATGGAACTTTCACCCATGCAAGGGACTATAAAAGCTGCAAACGCTAAAATCTTGTTTCTCTTTATAGAAAAGAAAATTGTGTTATTGTTTCATTGAGATGTTTATGTCTCATCTCCCCCTCATTATGGATGTACTGGGATCATCTGCTTTCTATTACTCGTCTCCTTTGCCAGCTTCACAAGATGTTTAAAAGTAGAAGCCTTTCTATCTCTAAGATGTAACATTTCCTTTAAGGCAGTGCTGCGTTGGTAAGTATTTACAAAAATATGGGACTCTAAAGGAGACAAGACAAAGATTTCAGGCTCACCCACGCACATTATGGAAGTCTTAGAAAAGCAGACAACAAAGGTCATAAACCAAGCGTTTGCATATTTTGCTTCTTTGCTAGTTGTCAGAGGCAAGTGGAGTGCTGAGTGCGAATGGCAAACAATGATCCATCATGAGTGCTTGACAAGAAGCAGTAACACAACACTGCTTCTTCCAGCAACACTTGCACTTAGTTAATGCCATTTATTTTCAGTAGTTATGTGAGACATTGAAGCTTTAGAGCTGAGAATTTTTGTTTCTGTGTTGTTGTTTTCGCGGCAGTTCTTGTGTAGTGCAATGTAAAATAGAACACTCATTTTCCGCATGAAAGGTAAAGCTTTGCTCAGCAAATGTGTGAGCATGTATCAAGCATACATTTTTCTTTTTTGCAATATTAGAGATTGTGCCGGCTTTGAACATCTGCCACAGAAAAAGGGCCAATTTATAAAGATTGACTAAAGTCATTTTGCTATGAAATCTTGTCTGGTTTCTTGCAGTTCATAAATGTGTGACATGAGAAGTGGCAATGTTCAACTGAAGTATACAAACGAAAAAAGAATAAGAAAAGAACATTTTACCCCTCTCTCCTTGCTTGAATGGTGAATGTTTTTTTTTTCATTCTCAACGCACTTCAGAAGAGCAAATAAGAGATCATTGACCCTATGAAGACTGTACTACATGCTCACAATGGGAGTTAGTAAACTGCAGAATGAGCATCTATAATGGAGACATAGGAATTAACATTAACCACTTAAGACCCGGACCTTTAGGCAGCTAAAGAACCCGGCCAGGTTTTGCGATTCGGCACTGTGTCGCTTTAACTGACAATTGCGCGGTCGTGCAACGTGGCTCCCAAACAAAATTGGCGTCCTTTTTTTCCCACAAACAGAGCTTTCTTTTAGTGGTATTTGATCACCTCTGCGGTTTTTATTTTTTGCGCTATAAACAAAAATAGAGCAAAAATTTTGAAAAAAAATCAATGTTTTTTACTTTTTGCTATAATAAATATCCCCCAAAATAATATAAAAAAACTTTTTTGTCTCAGTTTAGGCTGATACGTATTCTTCTACCTATTTTTGGTAAAAATTTGCAATAATCGTTTATCGGTTGGTTTGCGCAAAATGTATAGCGTTTACAAAATAGGGGATAGTTTTATTGCATTTTTATTATTATTTTTTTTACTACTAATGGCGGCGATCAGCGATATTTTTTTTGTGACTGTGACATTATGGCGGACACTTCGGACAATTTTGACACATTTTTGGGACCATTGTCATTTTCACAGCAAAAAATGCATTTAAAATGCATTGTTTATTGTGAAAATAACAATTGCAGTTTGGGAGTTAACCACAGGGGGCGCTGAAGGGGTCATGTGTGACCTCATTTGTGTTACTAACTGTAAGGGGGTGTGGCTGTAGGTGTGACGTCATTGATTGTGATTCCCTATGTAAGAGAACACACAATCAATGCGGGTGCCACAGTGAAGAACGTTCTTCAGCTTCGGGGACCGATCGCCGTACTCCAGCGCCGATCGGGTCTGTGAGTCCCGCGGTTCCAGTCCCGGAGCCAGCCGTTCCATTCTGCCAACGTATATCGGCGTGAAGGGGTCCTTAAGTGGTTAAAGGGGTAGTAAACTTTTGTGTTTTTTCACCTTAATGCATCCTATGATCCTATGAATTATAAGTGCTATAAAAAAAAATACTTTTGAACACTGGCAAGTGAATAATTTACAGAAAATCTTTGTTTGCCTCAGATTGGTTGGGATAAAATAAGAGTTCTGTCCCATATAGTAGATGTAAGGCAATATTTGCAGTGTGAAATGTTTCTGCTGTGTACCTAAAAGTCTGCATTGCATTCAAAATATTGTACGTACAGACACACGCTTTGATGAAAACTATTTGTGCAATAAGCCTCCGTTCACACCGGTACGACTTGTCGTGTGATTTTACAGTTCCAAATCGCATGACAAGTCAAACCTTTTTTCGGCAATGGAACTGTTCAAATGGGCACCACTTAGCAGTTCCATACCGTTTTGAAAAAGGTTTCTATGCTTTTTTTTGCAATTTCAGGTGTGACTTGCCTAGACATCTGTGCATAAAGTCACACAGATTTCAGGCAAGTCGCATGCAAAATCACACTAACCTGTGGCTTTGAAAGCATGCTACTACAAGTGAAGTAGCATGATTGAGCAGCCAATTCTTCCAGGGCTGAAGTAGTTAAAGGGTCACTAAAGGAAAAACATTGTTTTGCTGAAATTACTGTTTACAGGGTATAAAGACATAAAAGTTAACTGATTCCTTTTAAAAATGATTAAAAATAGATAAAAATCAATCATATAATGTGCCTACAGTTTTAGTTTCACTTTTAAACTGGTTTCATGTTTCTGTGAAGTAAAGAGACACACAGAACAAAAACAAACAAATACAGGGCAATGTTTGTTTTTAAAATGAATCTGGTCCTGAGGAGTTTTAGACACATAGGGCTAGGTTCAGGTAGGAGATACGACGGTGTATCTCCAGATACGCCGTCGTATCTCTGCCTCTGAGCCCTCCTATCTATGCACCTGATTCATACAATCAGATACGCATAGATTTCTATTAGATCCGACTGGCGTAAGTCTCTTACGCCATCGTATCTAACTTGCATATTTACGCTGGCCGCTAGGTGGCTATCCCATGTAAAATATGCAAATGAGTGTAATACGCCGTAATACGCCGATTCCCGAACGTACGGCCTGCGGATTTGTTTTACGTCGTTTGCATTAGCATAGGTCCGGCGTAATGTTACCCCTGCTGTATGAGGCGCAGCCAATGTTAAGTATGGACGGCGTGTCGGGGTAATTTTTCCTGTCGTTTACGTCGTTTGCATAAAACGCTCGCGAATAGGGCTGTGCGTAAGTGACGTTCACGTAATTCTCATTGACTATTTCCGACGTGATTTGGAGCATGCACACTGGGCTATGTTCAGGCCTGGCGCATGCGCAGTTCGTTCGGCGTGGGGACGTGCTTCATTTAAATGATACACGCCCCCTACCAGCCGAATTTGAATTAGGTTGGGACATTTACGCTACGCCGCCGCAACTTTACAGGCAAGTGCTTTGTGAATACAGCACTTGCCCGTAAAAGTTGCGGAGGCGTAGCGTAAATGGGATACGCTACGTCAGCATACTTTTACGGCCATCTACCTGAATCTAGCCCATAGTAATCACACCTCTTTGATCATGGACCACAGTGAAAAGCTAGCATGAGTTGTTTCATAAGGAGCCAGACAAGCAGGAAGTGTGGAGATCAGAGAAGTATTACAGCTACTTCAAAGCAAAAACGAACAATGAGGACATGAAACCAGGACTGCAGTAAGGTAAAGGAAGCTATTTAGCTAAAAAAATAAATCCTTTAGTGATCCTTTAAATACTAAAGAAAGACACTCAAATGTTGTATAATCAACATAATCCAACGTTATGCTCTAGTTACAGTATATACTCTTCATTAATATATGGAAAGGCTCCTGCGCTACCGAGGGGGATGGGTTGGGAGGAAAGTTGGGCTGGGAGGTGGGCTGGGGATACTGCAGCAGACCCCTAACACTCTGTCCTGGGCAGAGAGAAATAGCATGTAGAAAGGAAGGGGGTGGTGTCTGCGCTGTAATAGTGAGGGAGGGGGGGGGGGAAGGTATGTGGATGTGGGTGGGAATCAGGCAGGTGACTGGATGGGTGGATGTGATAGGTAAAAGTGAGCTTAGGACAACATAATAACCAACATTATAAAATAGGCAATGTGAATTGATGTACACAATAAGGGTGATTACCAATATATACAAAAAAAGTGTGACAAAAAAAAAAAAAAAAGTGACAAAAAAAACACTAGCCAGTGCAATGTGAGACCAATGGAGAAACCCTATAATAAAGGCGCAGTACTAAATCCAAACAAACTGTAAGACCAGAGAAAATTCCATGGGGAAATGCCTCTGGATCCACAAAATTATTAAGTGATGACTGAATAAATGAATAAAGTCTATAGTGAAAAAAACAAAAATGTCCAGGAAAGTCCAGAGTGGGATAGTGGTGCCAGGAAAGGGTGATAGCAGAAAACACCTCAGGTGGTCCCCAGCTCCTCAGCTCAAGGCTATTGCACGGATAGCCTAAAACAACACCTCCCAGTGGAGGACAATGATCCCTCAGCAGGGCAAGCAGCAGAAGCACTCCTCAGCAGTAAATAAAGCAGATATAAAGCGGGTGAGTGACAGTACAAGGAACGTCTGTGTGGGCAGCTTGTGTCACTCATACATCCACTCACTGGAGGGTGATGGATGATGGGCCTATCTCCCACGAACAGCGAGTTCGTTCTTGGTCCAGAACTGGTATCAGGTACCCTCTTCTAGGATTGGCCAGATAGTCACTCAAAGCAATGGAACTCTCAGGTGGCATGCATGATGAAAGAGAAACAGACCATAGCGCAATCCCGCAAGATAAAACACATTTATTCAAAAAAATGACACTCACATTTAAAATGATCCAATGGGGCATGAAACAAGCGGATGTCAGGTAGAACAGGCGTATGGACTCTGTGGCTCCTCGATCCCTACGCGTCTCGTCACACCACGTGACTTCCTAAGGACTTCCTAAGGAATAAATGTGTTTTATCTTGCGGGATTGCGCTATGGTCTGTTTCTCTTTCATCATGCATGCCACCTGAGAGTTCCATTGCTTTGAGTATCTGGTATTATGAGTATTATCTTGAGTATCTGGCCAATCCTAGAAGAGGGTACCTGATACCAGTTCCGGACCAAGAACGAACTCGCTGTTCGTGGGAGATAGGCCCATCATCCATCACCCTCCGGTGAGTGGATGTATGAGTGACACAAGCTGCCCACACAGACGTTCTTTGTACTGTCACTCACCCGCTTTATATCTGCTTTATTTACTGCTGAGGAGTGCTTCTGCTGCTTGCCCTGCTGAGGGATCATTGTCCTCCACCGGGAGGTGTTGTTTTAGGCCTTGTACACACGGCTGAATATATCCGCTGTGAACGGTCCCCGGACCGTTTACAGCGTATATTTACGCCGGGGTGTTTTGATCCGATGGCTGTACACACCATCGGATCAAATTCCCCGCCGGCGGACAGCGTGGTGACGCGGCGGTGACGTTGACGCCGCCACGTCACCGCACCAGGAAGTAAACACTTCCGCGCGCATGCGTCGGATCCATTCACAGGATACGACGCATGTGCGGCAAGATATGTCCGCTGGTTTGCCGTACTAACCAGCGGACATATCTGACGGCCAGCTATCCGGCGGAATTATTTCAAAGCATGCTTTGAAATTTTTCCGCCGGATGAATCCGGCAAAAAGCGTCCGTTTGCCCCTACAGACGAGGGGATTTTTCGGCTGAAATGGTCCGTCGGACCATGTTCAGCGGAAATATCCCCTCGTGTGTACAAGGCCCCAGGCTATCCGTGCAATAGCCTTGAGGTGAGGATCTGGGGACCACCTGAGGTGTTTTCTGCTATCACCTTTTCCTGGCACCACTATCCCACTCTGGACTTTCCTGGACATTTTTGTTTTTTTCACTAGAGATTTTATTCATTTATTCAGTCATCACTTAATAATTTTGTGGATCCAGAGGCATTTCCCCATGGAATTTTCTCTGGTCTTACAGTTTGTTTGGATTTAGTACTGCGCCTTTATTATAGGGTTTCTCCATTGGTCTCACATTGCACTGGCTAGTGTTTTTTTTGTCACGTTTTTTTTTTGTCACACTTTTTTTGTATATATTGGTAATCACCCTTATTGTGTACATCAATTCACATTGCCTATTTTATAATGTTGGTTATTATGTTGTCCTAAGCTCACTTTTACCTATCACATCCACCCATCCAGTCACCTGCCTGATTCCCACCCACATCCACATACCTTCCCCCCCCCCTCCCTCACTATTACAGCGCAGACACCACCCCCTTCCTTTCTATATACTGTTCATTGCTTACACCAGATTGTAATGCATCTGGATAATGATAGAATAATAGGAAAAGCTGGTCTAGCAGCAGTCATATGGGATTTGATTTTGTAGCATCACAACTAACATCAAAGGGAACATTGGGCTAAATAAAAAATGATCAGTTGCTGCTTTCTTAGGTCAGATTTTGTGTTTGGATGTACTATATACAAAATAACACTGCTTTTGTAAACTTAGATTAAACTCTGGCCTTTAATACCTCATTTAAACTCTGGAAAATGTACCCCCCTCATGACCAGGCCACTTTTTGTGATACTGCACTGCAATACTTTAACTGACAATTGCGCGGTCCTGCGACGCTGTACTCAAATTACATTTATGCATTATTTTTCCCACAAATTGAGCTTTCTTTTGGTGGAATTTGATCAACACTGGGTTGTTTATTTTTTGCGCTATAAATGGAAAAATAATACACAATTTTGAAAAATAAACTATATTTCTTACTTTCTGTTATAAAACATATCCAATAAATATCCATACATTTAGGCTAATGTGTATTCTGCTACATGTTTTTGTTTTAAAAAAAAAGTACAAAACCCTTCCCGCCAAGCATACACATATATGTGGCCTCGGCTTTAGTGGGTTATACCGGGTTGATGAATGCAGCTGCATTTTAGCGTGAGCAGTCAGCTTTCCAGAGATAACAACTGATGCAGCTTAAAGCTGCTTGGTTGTTATCCCAGAGGAGCGGGAGGGGACATGGGTTCGCTCCAGTCTTCTCTCTGTAAACACAAAAGCGACATCACAACGCCACTTCCGGTTTACTCGGCTGCCAACGGCGTTGTTTTTAAAAAAAATACAGTATTCAGAAGTGCAAAGGAGGGATTTGGGGTCTTTTAGACCCCCTATCTCTCCATAAAGAGTATCTGTCACCACCTATTTCTGTCAGAAGGGATGGTTACATTTTTAAAGCGCCCCCGTCCCCGCAAGCTTGAGCAGCAAACGCATACGGAAGTCAGGTCCTCATATGTAAATGGTGTTCAAATCACTCATGTGAGGTTATCGCCGCGATCATCGGAGCGAGAGCAATAGCCCTAGACCTCCTCTGTAATGCCGCATACACACGATCAGTCCACCCGATGAGAACGGTCTGATGATGGTTAGTCGCGCATATACACTATCAGTTAAAAAAACGATCATGTCAAAACGAGGTGACGTAAAACACAACGACGTGCTGAAAAAAATGAAGTTCAATGCTTCCAAGCATGCGTCGACTTGATTCTGAGCATGCGTGGATTTTTAAGCAAGTTGGCTTTTTTTAACCAATGGTTAAATAACCGATGGCGCCCACACACGATCAGTTTTGACTGATGAAAACGGTCCATCAGACCATTCTTATCGGTTTAACCGATCGTGTGTACGCGCCCTAACTCTAACCTGGTAACCATTTTTTTTTTAACGTGTAGCCTATGGAGATTTTTAGGTACCGTAGTTTGTCGCCATTCCACCAGTGTGCGCAATTTTAAAGTGTGACATGTTTGGTATCAATTTACTTGGCGTTACATCATCTTTCACATTATACAAAAAAATTGGGCTAACTTTACTGTTTAGTTTTTTTAAAAAGTTATGAAATTGTATTTTTCCCCATAAAGTTGCGTTAAAAAGACCACTGCACAAATTCCATGTGACATAAAATATTGCAACAATTGCTATTTTGTTCTCTAGATTCTCTGCTAAAAAATATATATGATGTTTGGGTTCTAAGTAATTGTCTAGCAAAAAATATGAATTTTAACCTGTAAACACCAATGTCAGAAATAGGCTTAGGCATGAAAGGGTTAAGCGTACATTGATTGGTTCACACAAACGTTGTAGGGTCTACAAACTTTGGGCTATATACTGGAATTTTTATTTACTTTTATTTTTTATACTACTAATGGTAGCGATCATCAACTTATAGCGGGATTGTGATATTGCAGCGGTCAGTAGGACACTAACTGACACTTTTCGGGTACCAGTGACACTAATACAATGATCAGTGCTAACAATATGCACTGTCACTGTAGTAATGACACTGGCTGAGAAGGGGTTAAACATCTAGGGCGATAAAAGGGTTAAATGTGTGCCTAGCCAGCGTTTGTATTTACTATGTGTGCTGCTTTTACTAGGGGAAGATATAAATTAGAGTCTCTATTTTTCAGGAACACAGAATCCATCCCTTCCCCCCTGTCAGAACGAAACTCTGCCTTTTTTACAAGAGCTCCATTCTGAGTCTAATGCCGCTTATACACGATAGTTTTTCGGCATGTAAAAAAATGTTTAGTTTTTCAGCATGTCCTAAAAATAAAAGTTTTTCCAACTTCATCATTAAAAACGATGTTGCCCACACACCATCGTTTTTGGAAAATGATGAACAAAGCGCGGTGACGTACAACACGTACAATGGCACTCTAAGGCCGCGTACACACGATCAAATCTGTCTGCTGGAAACGGTCTGCTAGACCATCCCAGCAGACAGATTCGATCGTGTGTACGGGCGAGCAGACGGATTTGGCCAGCCGACAGATTTGAAAGCATGCTTACCAATCTGTCGGCTGGGAACCCATCCGCCCGAAATGTCTGCTGGTTATTACGCTAACCAGCAGACATGTCTTCTCGCACACGCGCCGAATGATTTCGACGCATGCGTGGAAGTGTTTTACTTCCTGGTCAACGTCACCGCCACGTCACCGACACGTCAGCGCGCCGTCTGCTGGCGGGGATTTTGGTTTGCTCGTGTGTACACGCGAGCAAACCAAAATCCAAACAGACAGATTTGTTCAAATCGGTCGGTCCGACCGATTTGAACAAATGAATTGCCTCGTGTGTACGAGGCCTAAGGCCTCGTACACACGACCGAGGAACGTGTCGGAAAAGACACATCGTTTTCCTTGTCGAGTTCCTTGTTAGGCTTGTCGAGGAACTCGACAAGCTTGCTTTGCCTACACACGTTAAAGACCAAATCTCCTCGTTCTCAAACGCGGTGACTTCAACCCATACAACAGCAGGGGCAGTTCGATTCCACTGGCACAACCCTTGGGGCTGCTTTTGCTAATTTCATGTTACGGCGTGTTAGGTAAAAGTTTGGTAAGAGACATTTTCACTTTTCAGTCTGTTACAGCGTGACAAATGTGCTATCTCCATTACAAACGCTACTTTTACCGAAAGTGCGCTGGTTTCTAAGCCTACACACGCTCAAGTTTTTCATCGAAAAGCAGCCCGATGAGGAACATGATGAGCCAATTTAGACTCCCGTTGAGGAAAAAGAGAACTTGCTCTCTTTTTTGCTCGTCGAGATCCTCGACAGTTTCCTCGATGAAAAACGTGCACACGACCGGTTTCCTCGGCAAAAAAATTCTCATACCAAATTTCTTGATGGATTTTGTCGAGGAAACCGGTCATGTGTACGAGGCCTAAATTGGAAGTTCTATTCGCCTTTGGGCTGCTTTAAGCCGATTCCTTGTTAGTAAAAGACGATTCTTTATTACAGCGTGATGAATGTGCTTACTCCATTCTGAACGGTAGTTTTACCAGAACGAGCGCTCCCGACCCGTCATAATTTGCTTCTGAGCATGCGCGTGTTTAAAATGTTGTTTTAGCCCACACACGATCATTTTTTACAACCTGTAAAATGAAATTTTTTAAAACGATGTGAAAAAATGCAGCATGTTCAATTTTAATTTTTTTTGTCTTTTTTCAGAAGATGAAAAACCATGTGAAGCCCACACACGATCATTTTAAATGACGTTTTTAAAAACATTTTTTTTATGTGTATGCAGCATAAGCCCGACAATCGTCATGTGTCGGCGGACATCGAGTGCTTGGCACCCGCAGATCGGCTTCTGCTGTGAATAATCAGAAGTGGCATACAGGTAGAAGTGCAGGATCAGGGAATATATGTGATTCGGCTCACAGCTGCCACCCTGTAGCAGTAAAACTGCTATACAGCAGTCAGAAAGTGGTTGATAAATCAAAAGAATGCACTCACATAATAATAAAAAAAAATTATCAGAGCTTTACAATTGTCAGTTAACCACTTAAG
The DNA here is from genome assembly GCA_029574335.1 of Rana kukunoris. Lineage (NCBI taxonomy): Eukaryota > Metazoa > Chordata > Amphibia > Anura > Ranidae > Rana > Rana kukunoris. The sequence goes on from CM056051.1 coordinate 82,209,332, forward strand.
GACCGGACCAATATGCTGCCAAATGACCCAAGGGGTTTTTGCGATCCGGCACTGCGTCGCTTTAACAGACAATTGCGCGGTCGTGCGACGTGGCTCCCAAACAAAATTTGTGTCCTTTTCTTCCCACAAATAGAGCTTTCTTTTGGTGGTATTTGATCACCTCTGCAATTTTTATTTTTTGTGCTATATACAAAAATAAAGCAACATTTTTGAAAAAAAAAACAATATTTTTTACTTTTTGTTATAAGAAAAATCAATAAACTAAATTTTAGTCAAACATTTAGGCCAAAATTTATTAAGCCACATGTCTTTAGTAAAAAAAAATCGCAATAAAAAAAATTAGCTACCTAGCGGGAACAGCGACACTAATGCAGCGATCAGAAAAATGATCGCTTAGTGATGCTGGCAATAGGGAGTGAAAGGGTTAACTAGGGCGGTGGTCAAGGGGTTAAAACTTTATTAGGGGGGGTACGGGGGCTACCCAGGACCTAACACTAACTGCCTGTCACACTGCCTGTCACACTGACACTAAATACAGAATCATACATGTAATGATTACTGCATTCAGTGACACTGTGACAGGGGGAGGGGGGGCGATCGGGGGGGGGGGTAAATGTGCCTATATGTAGTGTGTGTCAGTGTAGTGTTAGTGCAGACTTACTTGCTTACTTACTCCTCAGCGGTGGTTGAAAAAAACACAGAGGGAGAGATCACAGGAGGAGGAAGTGACAGGGCGGGGGGGCGCGCGCATTGGCTGAGAGCGATCCGGAGGGGGAGGACAAAAACGAATAGCCGCCCCCTCATCCCGCATCGCTCGTACAGCCGCGCGGACCGCCGCATGTACCGGGGGGGGGGGGGTCCCGATCGGACCCCCAACCCACCTCAAGGCACCAACGTATATATATACGTTGATGTGCCTGTCGGTGCCATTCTGCCGGCGTAAATGTACATGCGGCGGTCCTTAAGTGGTTAAAGTAATGCAGTAAACCATAGGTCAAGTAGTTAAAAAGCTGAACCTTTAATTCCACTTTAAGGAGTGGATGTATATGGAATATATTTGGAGTATATAGATATCGTAGTGTCACTTTAAAATGTTGTATTGTGTTAACTATGAGCAGTATTTGTTTTGCATTACTATTATTGGGTAAGTCTAATTGTGTCTACAACTTCTTTTGTGGCCAGACATCAGTATGACTGTTTGACATATTAAATCTGAGGATTATAGTAAAACATTCACATTTAATCAAACAGTGAACATCTGTAAGCCTGCTGCTTTGTTTAGCCAGTGTTCTCTTAAGATAATGTTCATGTATGAAGAAAATTAACGCTGACTTGTTTTTTCCACTGAAAATGATGAAGGTATTTTGTGTTCCTTGCCATTGCTCATCCTATATTATTATGTTTAATCCCCTGCAGAATATGTCCTTGTTTTGTTTTCTTTTTACATGCAAAATATTGGAACCACAAATGGTCCTGGCTATTACATGACATTCAAACTTGCAAAAAATGAACATACAGTACAAAAATAGGAATTTTAATCTCAAGCATAGATCCTAAAAAAATATAAAAGTCGTGTCTTCTTCAACAGGCATCAAGTTTTCTAGCAAAAATACTACGTAGGAGGATTGATCGGCTCAGCTAGCACAGTCAATCAATTCCCTTAAGGCATGTAATATTTCAGACATCAGAGCAGTCATAAGACCTCCTTCAGACACATAATTGGGCTTTTCCAAAAGGCATCAAAAAGAGCAGTAATGAGGGGCAAAGTGCAGTAGCCCATGGCAATAAGCGGTTTACTAAAGTCAGATCAGTTAAATGATGATTATTGATTGGTTGCTAAGGGCAATGTGTTCTGCACATATTTGTTGCTCATAAGGTGTTCATACCTGGGCCAATTACCTGCAAAAATAAATTGAGTTTTAGACCACATACACACATATAGTGCAAGAGCCTGTCCGATTGCCTACAAATTGAAACTCTTAAGCCCTGTACACACGGCCCAGAATCTCGTCAGGGAAAAAACTTTATTTTTCCTGATGAGATTCTTGGCAAGGATCTCTTGCCGGCCGAGTGTAAGACACTCCATTTAAAAGAACCACCATTCTTTTGAATGGCACGCACGCAGTGACGTCATCGACTATGACAAGCATGCGCTCGTCACATTTGATACCGTCGCCACCATCTTGCTGCACCCTACCTCTGCCTTGGAAGCTACCGCACATGCGTCAAAGTCATTTCGAGCATGCGCGGGTTTCCATGGAGAGGTAAGTATACACACGCTCGGGTTTCTCCTGCCGAGAATCTCATGACGAGAAAATAGAGAACATGTTCTCTATTTTTCTCATCTAGATTCTGGGCAGTTTTCTTGACGAGAAACCTGAAAGCCTTGTACACACGCTCGGTATACTCGGCAGCAGTTTTCTTGCTGGTTCTTGCCGAGAAAACCGAATGTGTGTACGAGGCTTAAAGGTTTGACCTCATATTATATGGTTTTGGTAAATCTGAAAACAAAAATCTGTAGACAATCTAATAGTGTGTATGGGGCCTTACACCTTCTCTTTCTATGTTTTGTCATTAAGGCCTCATTCACACTTGAGTCCGTTCAGGTCCGTCTGTCAGTTTTGACGGCGGACCTGAACGGGCACTCCATGCATCTCTATGGAGCGTCGGATGTCAGCGGAGATATGTCCGCTGACATCTGACCTGATCTGATTAAAACAAACGTATGGGGGATACGTCCCCATCTGTCAATGCGGATCGGATCGGGTAAGATCTGATGAAAACGAACATGCTGTCCGTTTTCATCAGATCGCTCCATAGGAGACAGCGGCGCTGCACAAGCTCCTCCCCGCTCAGTGAGCAGAGAGGAGCTTGTCATCCGTCGGCTCAGCGGAGATCTGCTGACTGATCTCCTGCTGAGCTGGCGAACACAGGCGGACTCCATCAGAACGGACTGCGACGGAGTCCGCCATGTGTGAATGTAGCCTAATGGGCAACCGCCAACCTTCAATAGATATGCAGATATCTACTAAACTGATGGTGAGGCGCTTACCATCATACAAAAGCCACAGAAGCCCATCTATGCATGTCTTGCATGATTTCATGGGTATTTGGCACCTGCCTTGACTATCTTTAACCACTTTAGCCCCGGAAGAATTTACCCCCTTCCTTACCAGAGCATTTTTTACAATTCGGCACTGCGTCACTTTAACTGACAATTGCGCAGTCGTGCGTCGTGGCTCCCAACCGTCCTTTTTTTCTCACAAATAAAGCTTTCTTTTGGTGGTATTTGATCACCTCTGCAGTTTTTATTTTTTGCGCTATAAACAAAAATAGAGCGACAATTTTGAAAAAAAACAATATTTCTTACTTTTTGCTATAATAAATATCCCCAAAAAATCGATACAATTTTTTTTCCTCAGTTTAGGCCGATACGTATTCTTCTGCATATTTTTGGTAAAAAAATCGCAATAAGCGTTTATTGATTGGTTTGTGCAAAAATTATAGCGTCTACAAAATAGGGGATCGTTTTCTTTTTTTTACTAGTAATGGCGGCGATCTGTGATTTTAATTGTGACATTGCGACGGACATATTGGACACTTTTGACACATTTTTGGGACCATTCACATTTATACAGAGATTAGTGCTATAAAACTGCACTGATTATTGTATAAATGTGACTGGAAGGGAAGGGGTTAACACTAGGGGGCACTGAAGGGTTAAATATGTTCTCTAGTGTGTGATTCTAACCATAGGGGGAGGAGACTCACAAGGGGAAGAGACCGATGTGTGTTCCTCTGTACTGGGAACACAGCATCGGTCTTCTCACCGCTGACATGACATGGATCTGTGTGCTTACGCTCCTAAAAAAAATGGTGCAGGGTTCCCCTTAATATCCACACCAGACCTGAAGGGCCTGATATGGAATTTGGGGGGGACCCCCACGCTTTTTTTTTATTTTTGGTTCGGGGTTCCCCTTAATATTTATACCAGACCCAAACGGCCTGGTAATGGACTAAGGGGGAACCCATGCTGTTTTTTTCAATTACTTATTTGTATTGCCGGGACCAGACAATTCATTATAGCTGCGATCAGTTTTAAGTGACTTTTTGTCCTTTAGAAATTTAATTTTGTGCAGAGACTTTTCTAAGCACAGGAAACATGCGTTACTTTACATGCATACTTTAGACACCACCCAGGTACAGAATATTTCATTTTTATTGTTTCACTTTAAGCATTAATAAAATCACTCTGCTACTGAAAAAAACGGTTGTTTTTAAAACTTTTTTTTCATTGATACATGTCCCTTGGGGCAAGACCCAGGTTCCCAAACACTTTTTAGGACAATAACTTGCATATTAACCTTTGAAATTAGCACTTTTGATTTCTCCCATAGACTTTTAAAAGGTGTTTCGCAGCTTTTCAAATTTGCCGCGAACACCCCAAATTGTTCGCTGTTCAGCGAACGGGCGAACAGGCGATGGTCGAGTCTAACTCATGTTCGACTTGAACAGATAGCCCATCCCTAGTCATGAGATAAGTACTGTGTGAGTTTTTTTAATGCTAATACTCTTGCAGTATTTAACTCTTGATAATATGACCCCTATATTCCCTAAATGCATTTTATACCTTTATTTTACTACTTGTGTGCTAATATAAGGCAAGTTTGAGTTCATCAGCGAGTCAAGTAAATTGGAAACATTGTTGTCTTCTGGGACAAAGATAAATAAATGGTAATTACATCTACGGTACATACAAGTAAACAATACTTCTACATTTCTGACACACCACTGTCCATATGGCAAAACCATTTAAATTAATATGTAATAAAAGTAATAAAAAACATCTGGCTAAAATATTTAGAAAACTTTTTTTCAGGCTTAATGACACACAGAAAGCTAAACAATAATATTTTTTTTTTTGGTGTGTGTTTATTTCATATGTTCTGTGTGTATTTTAGATGATTAATCGTAATAGGTAGAACAATGTGCCATTCAGTTTTATATGAAAACAATATGACTAACTATACCTCCTAAAACACTGAACAGTTGTTTGCAATTAACTAATATATAGGATTCCTTGCATCATATATATACTGTTTATGTATGTATATGTATGTATGTATATATATATATATATATATATATATATATATATATATATATATATATATATATACAGTGCTCAGCATAAATGAATACACCTCTTTTGAAAAGTAAGATTTTAATCAATATCTCAAAGAAAACCAGAGGAGCAATTTCTAAAATTTTGACAAAACTGAGTTTTATACACATTTGTTTAGCTCATTACGTGAAAGTAAGGTTAATAATATAACTTAGATTACAAAATCTTCACTTTTACTAAAAATTGGTTGATGCAAATTTGAATACACCCCTTAACAAAAACTACTACATCTAGTATTTTGTATGACCTCCATGATTTGTAAGGACTGCACCAAGTTTTTGAGGCATGGAATGAACAAGTTGGCAACATCTATCTTTTTCCATTATTCAAGAGCGACCTCTTTTAGAGCCTGGATGGTGGATGGAGAGTGATGCTCAACTTGTCGCTTCAGAATTCCCTCCGGGTGTGCGATTGGGTTCAGATCAAGAGACATACTTGGCCACTGAATCACTTTCACCATGTTTTTCTTCAGAAATGCAACTGTGGCCTTAGATGTGTGTTTTGGATCATTGTCATGTATGAAAAGCGCACAACGCCCAATGGCATGGAGCGATGGTAGCATCTTCTCTTTGAATATAGAGCAGTACATCTGTGAATTCATGATACCATCAATTAAATGCAGCTCCCCAACAGCAGCAGCACTCATGCAGCCCCACGGAAGGACACCACCATGTTTCACTGTAGAAACCATGCATTTGTACTTCCTTTGTGGATTACACCCATGCATGCCATTCCTCTGCAGTGTATGCCGTATTGTGTCACTTGAGACAATCACCCCAGAATCTCTTCATTGTCATATAAATTACAATGGGTATGCTCTCATGCAGTAGAATAGGAACTAGGCTGTATAAAAGTGAATTTATATTTACAGTATCTCACAAAACTGAGTACATCCCTCACATTTTTGAAAATATTTTATTATATCTTTTCATGTGACAACACTGACGAAATTACACTTTACTACAATGTAAAGTAAGGAGTGTACAGCTTGTATAACAGTGCAAACTTGCTGTCCCCTCACTGTACAGGACAGATATCAGACAGCGTGTATGGAATTCTGTGGGTGAGTGGTTTGATGATGTCAACATTATGGATCGAGTGGCTTATGGTATGGGTAGGCCTATGCTGTGGCCAATAAACACAGGTGCATTTTATTGATGGCATTTTGAAAGCATAGAGATACTGTGACGAGGCCCATTGTTATGCCATTTATCTACACAGATTTGTGAACAATATTTGAGAGAAATAGGCCTTTTTTGTACATAGAAAAAAGTTATAGATCATTAAGTTCAGCTCATGATAAATAAAGGAAATCACAAAAGTGTTACGTTTATAATTTTGCTCAGTGTATATTGATCGACTACATATACAATATGCTCTCCTGGAGGCTGCTTTTGTACAAAACCATTAAGGTGGGGGATCTTGATGATGGGAGCACACATTCAGGGGTAGGATCTATAGATGACACAGCTAATGATGGCATGCAGGTGAAAAGGAAAGGAGGTGCAGGTCCCATGGAAGAAAGAGTTTGCCAGCGCACTCTGTGATAGGGGTGGCAAGCACAGAAAAAGTGAATTGGGTTAGGAATTTATCAACATTTAGCTTTAGTTTTGTCAGCAATCTGTGTTTACAACAATATATTCAGCCTCTGTAGCATAGAGGCAGTCCTAGTACACCTCCATGCATTGATTCATCCACGATGTGAGATCTGCTTGACATCCCATGGAGAAAGGTTACAGTAACACAAAGCAGTAGAGACTGGAACTTAAAGCAGGTTTACCAGTTGTTACAAAAGTACATATTCTGTTCCAATAGACCTGTCGGCACAGAGAGGACATGTATGGGAAATTCAGAAATTGTTCTAGTCTAAAGCATCGTACACATTACAAGAAAATTAGGTGAACATTTTCGTCTGAGGAACTTTCATTCGATTTTTGTATAGTGTGTATACAACTTTCGACAATTCTGACTATTCCTACAAAAATTCCTAAAGGCACAAACTCTTGTACAGCAACAGAATGAACAATTTTCGTTTAATGTGAACAATTTTCATACTATTTTCGTACAAGAAATATCTGAAAAGAAAGACTGCGCACGATCATAGACAGTAAACAACAACAAAAAATCCTTTGTCGTATGAGAATTTTCGTGCAAATTTTCCTTCATTTCAGATTTTCTGTGAAACAACAAGAAAAATCAGATAAATATAAATGTACCCCAATTGAGACAAAGAAAGGGTCTGCTTAGAAGGTGAGAGGGCTCTGCTGGGAATACTTTGTATCAGAGGATTTGCATGTGCTATGTGTTGGGGTGAACATTCAACATTTGAGTGCACAGTAAAGAGGGCATAATTACATAGTTACATACAGTGCCTGCCGCCGAGAATGTGTTTTCAGCACGCCAGCATCGCGCTGAATCTCGGCGACAGGCTGCCGACATCTCGCACTCGCTGGAATAGTAAAAGTACATTCCAGCGAGCGCGTCATAGAAGCGACGGGGATCCGACGCGGATTCCCGCCAATTCTACACGTGGGCGGAGTTTGTTATGAATCCTGAACGAGAAATCCCCGCCGGATTTTTAAAGAAAAATCCGGCATGGGTTCCCCCCTCAGGAGCATAACGGGCCCTTAGGTCGGTTATGGGTTGTAAGGAGACCCCCCTACGCCGAAAAAACGGCGTGGGGGTCCCCCCACAATCCATAACAGACCCGTATCCAAAGCACGCCGGCCGGCCGGTCAGGAAGGGAGTGGGGGCAAGCGAGCGCCCCCCCCCCCTCCTGAGCCGTACCGGGCAGCATGCCCTCAACATGGGGGGGTCAGGTGCTCTGGGGTAGGGGGCGCACTGCGGCCCCCCACCCCAGAGCACCCTGTCCCCATGTTGATGAGGACAGGGCCCCTTCCCGACAACCCTGGCCGTTGGTTGTCGGGGTATGCGGGCGGGAGGCTTATCGGAATCTGGAAGCCCCCTTTAATAAGGGGGCCCCCAGATACCGGCCCCCCACCCTAAGTGAATGAGTATGGGGTACATTGTACCCCTACCCATTCACCTGCAAATACAAAGTGTAAACACAAATAAAACACACAGGGTATTGAAATATTTTATTAGTTGGCCGCCGGGGGGGGTGTGTATGATCGCTTTTATAAAAGCGCCCCCCTCCGGCGGGCTTCTGTGGGGGGGTGGGTGCCGCCGTCTGGTTCTTTTCCGCTGCCGGGGGGGGCGCTTTGATAAAAGCGCCCACCACCCGGCGGGCTTCTTTCGACGTCTTCGGCGGCGGGGGGGGTCTTCTCCCACTCTCCGGGGTCTTCTCCCACTCTCCGGGGTCTTCTCCCGCTCTCCGGGGGTCTTCTCCCACTCTCCGGGGGTCTTCTCCGCTCTCCGGGGGTCTTCTTCTTCTTCAGGACTCGCCGCCGCTATCTTCGTGTGTTAGCTCAATTACTAGCGGCGGCGGTCCCCTCTTCTGCGACGTCGGCGTCTTCTTCTTCTTCTTCTTCTGCTGCTGTCCAGATGTTGACGCGACGCTTCCTCCCGCTGTTATGCCCGGCGCGCGGCTCGCAGCGAAATATATAGGCCTGTCTTGTGACGTCGCAGTCCCATCATGCTCCGGTAGGTAGCACGTGGTACCTACCGGAGCATGATGGGACTGCGACGTCACAAGACAGGCCTATATATTTTGCTGCGAGCCGCGCGCCAGGCATAACAGCGGGAGGAAGCGTCGCGTCAACATCTGGACAGCAGCAGAAGAAGAAGAAGAAGAAGAAGACGCCAACGTCGCAGAAGAGGGGACCGCCGCCGCTAGTAATTGAGCTAACACACGAAGATAGCGGCGGCGAGTCCTGAAGAAGAAGAAGACCCCCGGAGAGCGGAGAAGACCCCCGGAGAGTGGGAGAAGACCCCCGGAGAGCGGGAGAAGACCCCGGAGAGTGGGAGAAGACCCCGGAGAGTGGGAGAAGACCCCCCCCGCCGCCGAAGACGTCGAAAGAAGCCCGCCGGGTGGTGGGCGCTTTTATCAAAGCGCCCCCCCCGGCGGCGGAAAAGAACCAGACGGCGGCACCCACCCCCCCACAGAAGCCCGCCGGAGGGGGGCGCTTTTATAAAAGCGATCATACACACCCCCCCCCGGCGGCCAACTAATAAAATATTTCAATACCCTGTGTGTTTTATTTGTGTTTACACTTTGTATTTGCAGGTGAATGGGTAGGGGTACAATGTACCCCATACTCATTCACTTAGGGTGGGGGGCCGGTATCTGGGGGCCCCCTTATTAAAGGGGGCTTCCAGATTCCGATAAGCCTCCCGCCCGCATACCCCGACAACCAACGGCCAGGGTTGTCGGGAAGGGGCCCTGTCCTCATCAACATGGGGACAGGGTGCTCTGGGGTGGGGGGCCGCAGTGCGCCCCCTACCCCAGAGCACCTGACCCCCCCATGTTGAGGGCATGCTGCCCGGTATGGCTCAGGAGGGGGGGGGGCGCTCGCTCGCCCCCACTCCCTTCCTGACCGGCCGGCCGGCGTGCTTTGGATACGGGTCTGTTATGGATTGTGGGGGGACCCCCACGCCGTTTTTTCGGCGTAGGGGGGTCTCCTTACAACCCATAACCGACCTAAGGGCCCGTTATGCTCCTGAGGGGGGAACCCATGCCGGATTTTTCTTTAAAAATCCGGCGGGGATTTCTCGTTCAGGATTCATAACAAACTCCGCCCACGTGTAGAATTGGCGGGAATCCGCGTCGGATCCCCGTCGCTTCTATGACGTCTTTGTCTCCATCGCGGCAAGCCAGCTCGGCGCTGGCTCCCGCGATGGGGCTCGTAGGTGGTCAATCTCGCCGAGAAAGGGAGCGAGATTGACACAATATCCCAGTCACCTACTGTAATTATTCTGGTTGAAAAAAGTCCATCTAGTTCAATGAACAGAGAAAGAAAAAAAGGGCATCAGTAACTTTTCGATTTGCCTCTAGAAAAAGCAGTGACACCAAAAAGGTGGCACAGTTTGGAACCCTGACTTAAAAAATATTCAAATAGGGATAATTGATCTGGGAGGGGTTTGAATTTGATTTTTATTGCTGGAAAGTGCTGAGTGAACAAAAAAAACAAGCAAATCGGAAATTTGTGAAGAAATTCCCAAGGGCTGTTAGGGATACAATTAACAAAGTCAACGTGGGTTGGATGGTAGTGTCAGGTTTCATATCAGGCTAGGAGCAGACAACAATTCAGGTGTGCTAATATGCTTATAGTTCAATAACAAGAGCACATACCATGAGCAGGTCTTGTGAAGCAGGTCAGCGCTGGGACTTGTAGTTCACCACGGATGCAGGGTTGAGACGAGCGGGACAGCTGGCACTTGTAGTTCACTGCTGAAGTAGGTGTTGTGATGAGCAGGAAGGCTGGAACTTGTAGTTCACCGCAGGTGTGGATGTTGGTGGTGTTGCTGGTGCTAGTAGTGCACCGCTGCAATGGGTGTTGCTTACAGGAGTCAGGCAAAGCGTGGTCTAGGCAAGCCGGTTCATACACGGATGGATCAGAGTTCGAAAGGTACCAAATCAGAAGCAACAAGCAGGGTCAAACAAGCCGGGTCATACACAAAGTTTACAGATTAACAGGTCAGGCTGGATCACACAAGGCAAGCAGAGTAACTCTATCACGAGCACTGATTGGGTGAAGTCACAGGTGTTTTAAAGGAGAGCTGGCCAATCAGTGTTTCCCAGCCAAGGCTGTGTCAGGTGAGTGCGCTGGGTCCTAGAGGGGTCCAGTACTGACAGTACCCCCCCTTCTCGAGGGGTTGCTCCTGCACCCCCAGGCTTACTTGGATATCGAAGATGGAACTTCTTCTTAAGGCGATCAGCATGGAGATCGCGAGCTGGGATCCAGGATCAATCCTCTGGGCCAAAACCTTTCCAATGAACTAGATATTGTAAGGAATTGCGTACACGTCTGGAGTCAAGAATATATGCCACTTCATATTCCTGGCTATCCGACACATCTACAGGTTCTGGTTCATTTACTTGGAGACTAGAATGAACAGGTTTCAACAAAGAAACATGGAAGACATTAGGAATGCGCATGGACGGGGGGAGTTTTAATCTATAGGACACAGAATTAACAATCTCTGAAATCTCATAGGGCCCGATGAATTTTGGGCCAAGTTTTTTGGATGGAACATGCAGGGACAGATTCCTGGATGATAGCCACACTTTGTCACCAACTTTATATCCAGGGGCCTTTGAGCGCCTCTTATCAGCCGTTTTCTTAAATGCCTGCACCGAGCGAGAAATAGCACGATTGACGTCAGACCAGATTTTGGAGAAGTTTTCAATCGTGGTGTTGGCATCTGGAACATCAGAGGGTGGAAGATCAAAGGAGCACACACGAGGATGCAACCCGTAAACACAGAAGAAGGGAGAGGTCCCTGTAGAAGAGCTGGCACAATTATTAAAGGCAAACTCTGCCCATGGAAGGCTGTCGACCCACTCCACCTCATCATTGGCCATCAGACAACGTACCATCTTCTCTAGAGTCTGATTAGTTCTTTCTTTTTGGCCATTTGTCTCGGGATGATAGGCTGAAGAATATGATAACTTAATCCCTAGCTGAGAACAAAGGGCCTTCCAAAACTGGGCTATAAACTGAGAGCCACGGTCTGAGACAATGTTAATTGGTGCCCCATGGAGCCTGAAAACATGTTTAATGAATAAAGATGCCAGTTCTCTAGCAGATGGCAGTTTTGGAAGTGGAACAAAGTGGGCCATCTTACTGAACCTGTCTACCACCACCCAGATCGTGGAACATCCATGGGACGGAGGCAAGTCAGTGATAAAGTCCATAGATAAATGGGTCCAGGGACAAGTAGGTATTGGTAGAGGATGTAGGAGACCGGAGGGCTTAGAGGTACTGCCCTTGCTTCTGGCACAAACCTCACAAGCCTGGACAAAGGCAAGCACATCCTGCCTAATCGATGGCCACCAGAGGTTGCGAGAGATAATCTCATAAGTTTGTCTAAACCCCGGATGCGCTGCAGGCTTTGATGCATGTACCTGCTGCAAAACCTGCAAACGAAGAGCCAAGGGCACAAAAAGCATACCAGGGGGAGTGGAAGGGGGGGCTTCAGCCTGTGCAGGTAACAAGGCCTCAGAGATGTCAGTCTGGGTGAAAGTCAAAATCCTGTCCTCAGAGATAATGGATTGTGGAGGAAGCGGAGGTGGGGATTCTGATAAAAAACTGCGAGACAAGGCGTCAGCCTTAACATTTTTGGGCCCTGGTAAATAAGAAATTGTAAAGTCAAATCTGGAGAAGAATAATGACCACCTGGCCTGACGTGAGTTCAGTCTTTTAGCAGAACGGATGTATTCAAGGTTTTTGTGGTCAGTCAGAACTATGAATGGATAGCGAGCTCCCTCCAGCCAATGTCTCCATTCCTCCAAAGCTAGCTTTATGGCTAACAGTTCTCTGTTGCCTATATCATAGTTGCGCTCTGCTGGGGAATATTTACGGGACAGGAAGGCGCAGGGGTGGATGGCAGCAGTTACAGGGTCCTTTTGTGACAGAAGCGCCCCCACCCCTACTTCGGATGCATCTACCTCCACAATAAAAGGCAGCTCAGGAACAGGATGGCGTAAAATTGGTGCAGAGGTAAAGGCTTTCTTCAACTGAGTGAAGGCTGTCTGGGCTTCAGTAGTCCATTTGAACTTAGACTGAGACTTCCTGGTGAGAGAGGTGATGGGATGTGCAATGGTGGCAAAATTCTTAATGAATTTCCGATAGAAATGTGCAAAGCCCAGGAAGCGCTGAACTGCTTTCAGGTCTGAAGGTGATGCCCAGTCTAGAATGGCCTGAATCTTGGCTGGATCCATGGTTAGGCCTGTGTCAGAGATTAGGTAGCCCAGGAAAGGTACTTGTTTGACATGAAATAAAAAAAATTCAGGCTTAACAAAAAGGGAATGAGCCTTTAATCGGGCCAACACTGAGCGGACGTGCCCCTGATGCGTTTCAAGATTGGGAGAATATATCAAAATATCATCCAAGTACACAAGCATAAAGCGACCCAACAGATCACGGAAAATGTCATTCATAAAGTTTTGGAAGACAGCTGGTGCATTCCTGAGACCGAAAGGCATGACAAGACATTCGTAGTGGCCATCCTTGGTGTTAAAGGCTGTCTTCCACTCATCTCCTTCACGGATGCGCACTAGATTATAGGCTTCCCTTAGGTCTAGTTTGGAGAAGATCTTTGCTCCCTGGATTTGGGAGAACAACTCTGTGATGAGAGGGAGAGGGTACTGATTGGGAATGGTTATTTTATTTAGACCTCTGTAGTCAACACAAAGTCTTAGACCCCCGTCCTTCTTTGGAACAAAGAAGCAACCTGCGCCTGCAGGAGAAGTAGAGGGACGGATGAAACTTTTAGCTAGGTTTTCCTGAATGTATTCTTGCAAAGCAAGGTTCTCTGGTTCGGACAATGGAAAGACTCTCCCTCGCGGAGGTGTAGTGTCAGGCAAAAGGTCAATGGGACAGTCATAACTGCGATGAGGAGGTAAGGTGTCAGCACTCCCTTTAGAAAACACATCCTGAAAGTCCTTATAACAAAGCGGAATCTGTTCCATTCCCACTTGACAAGTAGCAAGTCGAACAGGGTGCTGGATGCAACTTCCTTTACACTGATTGGACCAAGCCAGAATATTTCCTGTTTGCCAGTCAATTACAGGATTGTGCTTCTGAAGCCAAGGAAGGCCTAGAATCAAAGGAGTGGATGGAGAGTCAATGGCAAGACATGAAATCTTCTCCCAGTGCAGGGCCCCCAATTGTAACTGGAAGGGATTGGTGGACTGAAGCACAAGGTCTTGTGAGAGAGGCCGGTTATCCACAGAAATTAGGCGGACTGGGCAATCTAGCGTATGAGTTTCCAGGGACAAGGAGGTAATCAGAGTCTTATCAATAAAATTCTCAGCAGCTCCAGAATCTACCAAGGCCAACAGTTCATGAGTCCCTGTCCCAAAGTGAATAACACTGGGTAGAAGTATACGATTGTCCCCCTGGGGAGATGAAAGCAGACCTAAGGTGACCTCCCCATAATCACCTAGGTCCTGGAGTTTCCCGGACGTGTAGGGCACGAACGGAGCATGTGACCCCTGAGGCCACAATACAGGCAAAGTCCCATATTACGCCGGCGTGTGTGTTCCTGGGCAGATAGCCGGGTGGAGCCTAACTGCATAGGTTCTTCCACTGAACTGGCACTGGAGGTGGGATGGTCAGGTGGTAAGGGAGGTATGCAGTTTGCCACAGCCATATTTTTTTCTCGCCCCCTCTCTCGCTGACGGCGATCAATTCTAATGGCTAGACACATAGCTTCCTTCAGTGAGGCTGGATAGGAGAAGTTGACCAGAGCATCCTTAATTGCATCTGAAAGACCTATTCTGAACTGGCTGCGGAGAGCTGCATCATTCCAGCCAGATTCTGGGGCCCACCTGCGAAACTCTGAGCAGTACATTTCAGCTGTGGTAGTTCCTTGCTTTAAGTTACGCAGGGTTGATTCTGCAGTAGCCACACGATCTGGATCATCGTACAGCAACCCAAGGGCTTCAAAGAAGGCATCTACAGTTAGCAGGGCTGGATGGTTTGGTTCAATGTTAAAGGCCCAAGCCTGGGGGTCACCCTGTAGCAGAGAGATAATGATCTGAACTCTTTGAGTTTCAGAGCCAGAAGAGGATGGCCTTAATTTGAAATATAATTTGCAGCTGTTTTTAAAGTTGCAGAATCCCTTACGGTCGCCAGAAAAGCGGTCAGGCAAAGGAATTTCCGGTTCAGATAAAGTTTTTGTAACAGTTGTAGTAGGAGATTGCACCTTGGTGAGCTCTGTGGCCATTTGCTGAACTTGATGGGATAAACGGCAAAGTTCTTGTGCAAACATCTGAGCCTGCTCAGAATCCATGATGGGTTTTCCCTTTTTATGTATGGCTCGTGATAATGTCAGGTTTCATATCAGGCTAGGAGCAGACAACAGTTCAGGTGTGCTAATATGCTTATAGTTCAATAACAAGAGCACATAAAAATCTTGGAAAAGGAACTATTGCCATGGACAGACCACCATGCAATTAAATTCATTATTTCCGATTTCCCTCCCTTAACAAAAACATCAAAACCAGTGACAACACACTGGACTAGATGTCAGAAGAAGCTCCATTCGGAACTCTTCAAAACCACGTTAAGGAATAAAATAAAAACAATTCAGCCGAACCAAACGGCTGTAGAAACACTGGATGCCATAAACACAGCCCTATTACAGTCAGCTGACTTAATAGCGCCGAAACATAAAACCTGCATCCGAAAAAATACCTCCAGCTGGTTCAACAACCAATTGGCGTTATTAAAACAAGAGCGTAGAAGGGCGGAAGCCGCCTGGAAGAGAAGCTCTTCAGAGGCGAACCTCTCCATCTACAAGGCATCAACCAGGAAATACCACAAAGAAATTTTCAAAGCCAAGAAAAATTATTTTTCCGAGGCTATCAACAGCGCCCTAAATCGCCCCCGCGAGCTCTTCAGATTGGTCAATCAGACAATGAATCCAAGATGTCTAGAAGCCCCCAACTCTGACACCCAAGAATTTTGCGATGAATTGTCGGATTACTTCATTAATAAAATTGAGGCAATCCGGGAAAGCATTCAGCAGAACCAAACCCCCCCCAATCCCTCCCGTAATCTTTCACACAGCACCATCAATATTTCGCCACAATCAGGTAAGTTCACCCTGGAACCCATTACTATACAGGCCACAAAGATTATCATTGATTCTTTGCGTAACGGCACAGCGCCAAATGATATCATCCCCACTAAACTGCTGAAGGAATGCGCCGACATCCTGGCACCTCCGATCACGCAGCTTATAAATCAATCCTTCAAGGAAGGCATAGTGCCCTCCCAGTTAAAAGAGGGCATAATTCAACCCATTCTGAAAAAACATACCCTTGACCCCAAAGACCCAACTCACCGCCGTCCCATAACAGGCCTAAATGTCCTCTCAAAGGTAATGGAGAAAGTAGTGGTACAACAGCTGCAACAGCATCTAGATACCCACAACCTACTAGATCCATACCAATCTGGCTTCCGTCCTGGACACGGGACGGAAACAGCATTGCTCAAAATATGGGACGACGCCCTCGAGGCCGCAGACGAAGGCGAATCCTGTCTCCTGGTCCTGTTGGACCTAAGCGCAGCCTTCGATACTGTAGACCATAAGCTATTACTGACTCGACTAGTCGAAGTAGCCAGAGTCGCAGAAAGCGACTTATCTTGGTTCTCCTCTTTTTTGGAAAACCGATCGCAAACTGTGAAGTTGGGATCTTTCACTTCCGAGAAACGCACAGTATCGTGCGGAGTCCCCCAAGGATCGCCTCTGTCGCCGGTGTTATTCAACATCTATCTTCGTCCCCTTTTTGAAATAATTAGCAGCCAAAAACTGCTTTATCACTCATATGCAGACGATACGCAACTGTATTTCCGCATATGCAATAAAAAGGATCATCACCTCAATCTAGAGACATGCCTCTCTTTGATAGAGAACTGGATGACAAAGAGTTACCTAAAACTCAACGGAGCAAAAACAGAACTTCTACTGTTTCACGCCAAGCGCACGAATCACCCGGGGACAACTTGGATACCCCCGCCCATTTTGGGCAAAATCATCACCCCTAGCACCAAAGTCAAAAGTCTTGGGGTCATCTTTGACTCCTACATGACAATGGATGCACAAATAGGGTCTGTAGTCAGCGGATCTCACCATCTGCTACGCCTACTACGCAGACTTACTCCTTTCATCCCCAAAGAAGACGTACCAGTCGTGGTGGGAGCAATTGTGAATTCAAGATTAGACTATGCAAATGCTCTTTACCTCGGACTCCCCAAGTACCAAATCGCTCGTCTTCAAGTCGTGCAAAATACGGCCGCTAGACTTGTGACTGGAAAAAAACCATGGGAATCAATCTCACCTTCTCTGAGATCCCTTCACTGGTTGCCAGTAAAAGACAGAATTGTTTTTAAAACTCTCTGCCTAACGCATAGATGTATTCATGGGAATGCCCCCCATTATCTATGTGAAAAAATAAAAGCTCACAATCCCAATCGCGTTCTGCGATCCACCAATCAAAATCTGCTCCAGATTCCGAAAGCCAACTTTAAGTCCAAAGGAGAAAGAAGATTCGCGTTCCAAGGTCCCAGACTATGGAACGCTTTACCGACCAGTATTCGGTTGGAGGAGAACCACCTCGCATTCAGGAGAAAGATCAAGACTCATCTCTTTTGATTTCAAAAGAGAAAGGAACAACAAGCGCCCAGAGGCGATTAAATTCGCATGTGTTGCGCTATACAAGTTTTTCATTCATTCATTCATTCATACCATGAGCAGGTCTTGTGAAGCAGGTCAGCGCTGGGACTTGTAGTTCACCACGGATGCAGGATTGAGACGAGCGGGACAGCTGGCACTTGTAGTTCACTGCTGAAGTAGGTGTTGTGATGAGCAGGAAGGCTGGAACTTGTAGTTCACCGCAGGTGTGAATGTTGGTGGTGTTGCTGGTGCTAGTAGTGCACCGCTGCAATGGGTTTTGCTTACAGGAGTCAGGCAAAGCGTGGTCTAGGCAAGCCGGTTCATACACGGATGGATCAGAGTTCGAAAGGTACCAAATCGGAAGCAACAAGCAGGGTCAAACAAGCCGGGTCATACACAAAGTTTACAGATTAACAGGTCAGGCTGGATCACACAAGGCAAGCAGAGTAACTCTATCACGAGCACTGATTGGGTGAAGTCACAGGTGTTTTAAAGGAGAGCTGGCCAATCAGTGTTTCCCAGCCAAGGCTGTGTCAGGTGAGTGCGCTGGGTCCTAGAGGGGTCCAGTACTGATAGGTAGGCCCTTTAAAAAAATCTATCCATAGAGGGTTTGGTAGTATCACCACTTGGAGTGGTTTCAAAAAGAGAAAAAGGTAAATGTCAGTTAATACGTCACTGAACCCCATTCTTTTTGACACACATTCACAAAGAACTGGGATAACCACTTTTTTAGTGATCAGAGACAGGCTTGTGGAGGAAATTAAGGCAGCCAAGAGATTAGGTGCACCAGGGCCTTTATACAGGGAGATATTGATGTGAGAATGGGACAATCATGATGATTGTGGGAGTTCTTTGGTTATAAGAACATTGAGCTATTATGTTGCTTTAAGTTCTAAGAGAACAGTAATGATTTTGGCCCACTCTTTTGTATATTGTCTGTACCACAGAGGCCAAGATGAAAATTTAAAGCACCTATTTGGAAATAGAGCAAGAAGTTGTGCAATTCCACTGGCACAACAGAAAGAGTCTGAGATAGGAACAAATGAGTAAGCTAATGGATGAGGCTGCTGAGGTGGGCTTCCTGTCCATGATAATTTGTTCATGCTGGCAGTAATGGGATTTTGAGCAGGAAATTACTGGAACTGATATTTAACATAAAGACAGATATTTTCAGGGCCTTTGCGAAATGGTCAGCCGTGAAAATATTGAAGTCTAGGATCATAAAGCATAGGCCTTAGAACATAGGGGAGCAGAATCTATTACAGCAGTTGAGAGGCCCAGAAAGAATGGGAACAAGACAATTGGTGACTTTGTTCAAGGACTGGGAAGGTTTTTAAATAGGAGAGAGCTTGGACCTTTTTGATGTGGGCCTGGTGATCTTCAACAATGCGTATAGGATTAATTAAAGCAATAGTGGACATGCTGTGGGGATGAAATAAAAAAGGGAGATGATTAGGGGAGAAAGGGGTACGGAGCTCTTTGTTTGCTGTGGTGAATTGGGGCACCTTGCTAGGCAGATTTAGTACAAATTAATGACTACACGTTGGAACATGCTCTGACCATGCAGTAAAGTAATAGTACTGCAGATGGAAAAAGGGAAGTCTGAGGCAGGCAAGTCAAGCATTTTGGGGGCGTGTTTTGACATATCCCCAAGCACAATCTCTGAATGGGGGAGGGAATCCTGTTACTTAATATACTCTCTCCCAATCAAAAATTGTGTTACAGTCAATGTAAACAATGAAGGAACTTTTGAAAATAGAGAAGGAGGGAGGACAGCACAGGTCCTCACTGCACCTTTTTCACAGCAGTTTTGCATGGAGACAGAAGCTATTATTCCTTGCAGAGTTAAAAGTTCACAGACCATAAGTGAACAAGGATTCCCTGCATAGAATATTTATAAAGATCCAGCCCCCTACATGACATGGAACATACTTCACCACTGGTAAGTAATGTGATTAAAGCTGTACAGAAAGACAAAATGTAGCTAAACTTCAGGCCTAAAGCTATGAATATGAATCTGTAGCGCTACCCCATTCAGGAGCCGCTGGTTAGATCTGGGATCGGCGTAAGTTAAGTTACCTTTGATGTGTCTAGGGAAATTGATGGTAGCAACTGTGAGAGCAGTAACGGAATGTCCAGACCAACGGTTGACGTTTTCTAAGTGCTTTATTTTCAGACAGGATAGGTTGGTGAAAAGATTAACTTTGCAGAGTCAGGCTATGAATAACGAGCAGAAGCAGTCCTGCTTCTAGAGTATATTCTTTTCTTCCATCACCACTCCAGCCGGAGTGGGTGCAGTGCACCTGGACAGACCTCTCCCACAGGCCTGGCAGCCAGAGTGTCACTGAGAATACTGCAAAGGAACAAGTCTCTGCCCCAGATTTGGCTCTAGTAAATTATTAAAGGCCTCTGCCACAGGTCCTATACTTGAGAGCAATAGAGCGTATCCTTTCAGTCAATTTCTCTTGAAGCGTAGGGACCCAGTAAGTTACTGGGGCCCCTCAGCAACTCAGTTGCTCTGAGCCATGAGGGCCCAGAGTAAGGAACTCCACGTAGCACGGGCCCCCCGGCCAGGTAGGCCATAGTGAAGGGGCCAGTGATGTGCGCAAACCCTGAAGGTGGGTGCTGCACTTGGAACCAGGAACCCGCGAAGAACTCCGAAAAATGGCGTCTGCCACAGATATACCCTCCCCCAGCATGCCCCGTGAGGGAAACGCTCCTCCAATTGGCTGTTGGGGAAAAGTGGCTCTGCCTGAACCGCTTTTGTGCCACCTGCCGCCCAGAGATGGAACTGCATCCCTGGAGCGCAGAACGACCCACAGGATAATTCAGGGCTGACAACAGCCTAATTTAACATAATTCAACCTGGGTGAGAGCAAATAAGTCTCCCACCCCACTAAATTTGCAAATAGTGTCCCTTCTGAAACTAAGGGGGTGCTACAAATCCATGCTGACTGTTGTAATCACCCTTCCCAATGTAACACAAACAGTTTGGTCTGTTATAGAAAGTGGAAAAACAATCTCTACTGGCAAGATCAAAAGGTGATAAAACTACATTACGGGGGGCTCAGACAAGCAAATGCTGCTGTGTTAATGTTATTGATAGATTCATCATATTGTCATAGTTTTACCTAAAGCATTACAACAGGCTACATGGGCCACTAGTGCTTTGAATGCTACCAGCAGTCAAGGATTCAGTGAGCTTTTTTCTGTTACTGGTTTCTGAGGCTTATAGCTGGCCTTACTATGCAAAAGAGAGATTTACTAATCACCGTTCCTCTGCTAATGACAGTAATTAGTGCTTCTTCACAGTTTATGAAGAAAACTCAGGATTTAGTAAACTCTTGGAGACTCATTACTGAATCCTGACTCATAGACTGAATTTTCCTGGATCTTTGTCTGTGGAGGTGTGGACTTTCTAGAACAAGATAAAGACAAATGGCAGTAATTATTTAGAATGATATTCTTGAGTATATTAGAATTGCTAAATTGTAAAGTTTAACATGGTATTAAACAACTTAGTGAGTCCCTACCATAATCTATAATATAATGTACACTGTCTATGTCTTCTTCAAATGCAATTACTATGCTGTCAGGCCTTTTTCTATTTTGAACCAGTGTTTTCTAGACTGGAAACTCATTTTCCAAAGAGGGTATAATCAGAAAAAAGACTTATATACAGGTTCCTAAGCAGAAAATATGAATGTTCTGTTACATTTTTACGTTGCTTTTTTTGCCAGCCACAAGGTGACATTCTGAGAGCTGAGAAGATTGTGTTGCTCAATCATGCCAAGGAGAAGTTTTATTTCCACATTAATACTGAGATACCTGAGCCCTTTATTCAATCCATCATCATTTTTCAAAACCAAGATTGCGAAGATACCATAAAGCTGATGTATCTAAATGAACTAGACCTTGCTGTACTCATTCAATGGCTAACGATATAAAAACATTATTTTCCATTTACAATCGCTATTTAAGGAACATATAAAAAGTAAAGGCATAGTGTCACCTACTATATCATTCAGCAATGGCTAACATTTGGTGTGAAGGGTGAATAAAAACTGCACAGGCACTTGTAAGATATTACAGGGTTAGATTTTTGTTCATCTAGATGAAATATATAAAACACTTAAGTGGCTAATTTGTCTTCACATTTCCCTTTTAAAATGTGCATAGCTAAAGGTTGGAATGACCATTTTCTGATCTATCTTAGCCAAAATGGATATCTATTACAGTATTGTGTTGGGTCTGTTCTTCATCAATCCACCTTTGAAATCCCTAATGGGACTGATTCTCCTTTTCTGTGCTTCTCAGATTTTGGCAGAGAAGCAAGGGGAATCCCACATGAAGAATTGTTTTAAGAATAGAGGAAAAACCACAAAGGACTTTTCTAGAGATTTCATCTCACGTTAGAGACAGTAACACCATATTTGTTATAAAACCTAATATGGTGAAAAATGTAGCTATTACATCATTTAACATATTATGCAAGACAGTTATAATTGTAAAGTCTCCACAAATCCAGGCATATTTTATGTGGCTTTTATAAATATGAAACTTAGAAATGCCTATTTCTGGTAATGCATTTATCTGCACTCTAATATGAGTATAATGGACAATGGATGAAGAGCGATAGATAAAGAACAGGAGCTGGAATGTTTGCGAATCAAAAACGTCTGCTTAACTATAAAGTATGGGATGCAACCTTGGTCATAGACAAAACAGGTCATTTTTCCAACCATAAAAAAAGTTTATTTTTTTTTCCTAAAAATCATGCATGCTGAAAATCCTATGAATATGCATATATTTGTGAAGATGTGAGACTACTTTTACCTCCATTGTTTAACTAAATATCATATTATTAAAGACGTTCTTTGACAAAGATCCAAAGACTGTCATCCAATATGCTGAAAGTGAAGATGCAATGGTGTATTGAAACACAGCTCATTACAATTCATGGCAATGCATCGCAATATGCTCTCACACATAAAGTTGAATTAATATAATTTTAAAAGCGTTTTTAAAACAAAAACATTTGAAAAATCAATGCACACCAGCACATGCAGGTTATGTGCACAATAACATATGGCTACCGGTATGAAAGTTCCTTTAGTACTGTAAGTTGGTATACTGCAGTGCACCAACACACATAACATACATTACCGCTATGTTTGTAGTGCACATGTTTATGCTATGTGCATTTAATGTGTTTGTATGTGTGTGTGTATATGGGGGGGGGGGTGTTAGGCCTCATTTACATGGATGCAAAGGGCCATACAAAGTCAGGAAGGATTGTATTTTTGCACCCAAGGAATTACAAGTGTTTGCATACAGCCATGAGCAATACCTTGGACAAATCAGTGCAGGTTGACTGACTCCTCCTTTGTACACATCTGAGTTGTTACATACAAATAAGGATGTATGAGCAGCCCAGTTTGCATCCAGAACTTTTCATTCAAGGAGCAAATATTTTATTTGTTGAACGGGGGGGGGGCCTTCAGTGAATTACCAGGTCTCTAATTTAGGGCACAGAGCCACAGCTGCACTCATTGGGGGTTATTTAAAATAAACTGAAAGCGCAAGATCTGGTGCAACTCTGCAAATGCATAGAAACCAATCAGCTTCCAGCTTTTATTGCCAAAGCCTAATTGAACAAACTGAAGTGAGAAGCTGATTAGATACCATGCACAGCTCCGCCAGATTCTGAGTGCACCAGTTTTAGTTTTAGTAAATCTCCCCCAGTGAAAAAACAGGAAGAGGCTTCTTGTTCATTCACAAACTGAAGACACGGTGGGCCAGATTCTCATATATTTTCGGCGGCGTAGCGTAAGCCATTTACACTACGCCGCCGCTGCGTACTAGAGCAGGTGCTTTATTCTCAAAGCACTTGCTCCGTAGTTTTCGCCGGCGTCTCGTAAATCGGCAAGCGTAAACCCGCGCAATTCAAATGGGGCGGCTTGTATTTAAATTAAGCGTGCCCCCGCGTCGAACGAACTGCGCATGCGCCGGCCGGGGAAAAAGCCCATGCGCATGCTCCAGCTCACGTCGGGAAGCGTCGTTGAAACCGACGTCAAAACGACGTGAGCGTCATTTACGCAAGTCCATATTCGCGAACGAGTTAGTAAAACGACGTAAGCGACGGAAAAAGCAGACGCTGACCCGACGCCATACTTAACATGGCGTCCGACGGCACCCGACGGCGGGGTGGCGTAAAAGCGTTCGGGAATCGCCGTACTAGCCTCATTTGCATATGCAAATGAAAAAACAACGTGAAGGCCACCTAGTGGCCGGAGTTGTCATTACACCTACGATCCGAAAGTGTAATGCTTTTATACTTGTCGGATGTAGAAGCGTATCTATGCAAAAGTGATGCTAAGCATCACTCGCATAGATACGAGGACCAAAAAAAGGCGATACGACGGGGTATCTGAGATACTCCGTCGTAACGCCTCTGAGAATCTGGCCCAGAGGCTGATTTACTAAAGAGTTTGAGAATTTTCATACAATAATTGTGTGAATATCCACTTCAGTTAACCAATTGTGTAAAAATCTAATTTCTGTTTACTTATTTCATCTGCACATGATTGGATAATTAAAGACAATTTGGCTTAAGATTACCAACTCCTTTAGTAAATAAGCCCTAAAGTAAACACTCTTTACTATTCTTCAGTTATGAATGAACACAGCGGTGATATGTACTAAACTTTCACTGTGTTCATTCAGGAAAGGAAAATAAAGGATTGGTAAACATGATAGACAATGCGGTGATTAACTAAAACGGGAGCGTCATAAATCTGGTGCAGATCTGCATACCAATCAGCTTCCATTTTTTTTTAATTGAACAAGCAGAAGTTAGAAGCTGATTGGCTACCATGCACAGCTGCACCAGATTTAGCTCTCTTAAGTTTTAGTAAATCAACCCATATATATCTATGCTCCAGTCCTATGTAGAACCTGATATGTGGTAAAATATGAATTAATTACATTGCAGCAACAATTTTCCATTTTGTAGTCACTGGGGGCATTTTGCATCTATATATATGCTGAATGCAGAGCCATTGAATGCCACTTTAGTATAACCCTTCATATTAAGTCCTTAAGGGTAAACAGTCAAAGCTTTTTAAGATCTTCATAACACATAATTACCAATTAACTTGATCCTAATTATTGCTTTAACAGCTTGATTGAGTATTTAGTGTCTTTTTGCTAGCCTGGTCTCTCGGTTTTCAGCAATGACTCAAGCTTGAGCCTCAAGCCTGCTGGTTACAACCTGTTATACGCATATTATTCCTTGCTGTTCATTTAATAACTTAATTTTACAGATTACTATGCCCAGGAAGGAAAAACCCAATGGACCTTAAACTAATTGAAATCCAAACTTGGGAATTGAATAATCATTTTCCATGACAAATGTATTCATATTTATATGTATATATGTGTACATTTTAATTAGTTTCAGGTTGAGTGGCTTCCTATTCTTAGGAAATAGCAAATGACATTCACAGGTATGCAAAAATATTGATATATTTTTTTAGGTAAAGCTTTCAAACAACACACAATAATTCCCTATAATGTTTACATACAATATCTAAATCTGAAGAAAACATACAATATAACCATATATACCAGGACCGAGGTGAATAACTCAATGGCATCTATTAAAACAATTGCATAAATCTTGAAAACTATTGTGCGTTATAAACACGTTGCAAAGTAAATATTTAACCTTTTTCTATAAATGAAAAATTAGTACATTAAAAAGACATTCTTCATAATTTAAATCAATATTGTAGTTACTACATTAATTTAATTCTAGTAGTATATACAGACAAAGAGAAACACTTGTGTAACCTATATTTTTTTTTTCTGTAATAGTAAATATAAAATTAACCACTATTTGCAGATAAAAATGAGAGAGCAATGTATACCGTATTTATTGGCGTATAACACGCACAGGCGTATAACACGCACCCTAACTTTAAGAGGGAAGTTTCAAGAAAAATACTTTCCACAGCCCCCTGCGTATAACACGCAGGCACAGTTTACCCTCTATTTTCAGGGTAAAAAAGTGTTATACGCCTATAAATACAGTAGTTATAATTGAAAGTGCAAAGCATGATGTTTAAGAATAGACTAAAGGAGAAACAATATACCATATATACTCGAGTATAAGCCGAGTTTTTCAGCATTTTTTTTGTGCTGAAAATGCCCCCCTCAGCTTATACTCGAGTCACCTTTTTGCTCCTGATCTCCTGAACTTTGGGGACCCGGTACTAGCCGGCTGTAACTTGGTACACATATAGCCCCACTCTTCCCCACTCTTCCCAACTCTTCCTCTACATGTGTGCAAAGTTTGTTGTTCGGGGGACCTACGGCTGGGAAGCACCTCTACTATAGACTCCTATGTTAAACGGTAATTTCTCCAGTGAATTTGGGGACCCGGTACCAGCCGGTCGTAGGTCCCCTGGACCCGGGAACTTGCCACACATGTAGCCCCATTTCTCTTCTACAAGTGTGAAAAGTTTGTTTTTTGGGGAACCTATGGCTGGGGGGCACCGATTTTTCAAATTCGGGCACCCCTTCCTTAGACTCCCTTGTTAAATGGCAGTCTAGTCATGGACACAGTGAGGCATGGGCATAGTGAGGCATGGGCACAGTAAGGCATGGGCACAGTGAGGCATGGATCCAGTGAGGCATGCACATGGACACCCTAGGCTTATACTCGAGTCAGTACGTTTTCCAATTTTTTTGTGGTAAAATTAGGTGCCTTGGCTTATATTCGGGTCGGCCTATAGTCAAGTACATACGATAAGTAGTTATCATTTGCACAAAATAGCAGTATAAGCAAAGCTTAAATTCATGTACATTTTATACCAATTTTAAATCTAAAAAATAAGTAATCTTGCTTACAGACTGGATAAACCAAATTATAAAGATTAAAATACTGTATTTGCTGGTGTACAAGACTACCTTTTAAACTTAAAAAAAACTGGCCAAAAAGCAGGGGTCATCTTATACACCGGGTCAGCTCCTCGGATGCCTGCTGGATGTGCGGTAATACTGTATGTAGCTTTGGCTACATACAGTATATACCGCTTAGCCAATCCCAGTGAGCGATGTATTCAAATGAATACAGAGCCTGCTCGGATTGGGGTAACAACCTCTGCCAATCCGAGTGCCTACATACAGTAGCCTGCCCAGATTGGCTTTGAGATTCAGAGAGGCGTGGGCTGATGATGTTACAGCCTCTGCCAATCCAAGCTCCAGTTCCAGCAAGAATGAAGAAGAATATGGCTCCAGAAGAAAGAAATATGAAGCATCGGAATAGGGGTCGTCTTATACGATGAGTACAGGCAAAAAATCTTTAAAAAAAAAGTAAAATTAGGGGGTCGTCTTATACACCTGGTTGCCTTATACGCCGGCAAATACGGTATGTATTAAATACTTTTTAAGAATATTTGCATCAATTTAAAAAATGTGTACAACTAGTTCTTAACCGTCCATTTGTAGGATAATGAACGATTATTAGATCTACTGTTCTGATCAGACATATTAAAACAACATTTTCACTACAGGAGAGACGCATGATCCAGGTTAACTCCCCGTGCCTGTGAGATCCTATTGTCATTAGTGCAGATCAGACACAAAATGCACAGAGCCCATCAAGAGTTTAACCTCCCTAGTGGTATTCTCGAGTGTGGTTCGGGGTTAAATTTCAGTACCATTAGCAGGAACCCCCGAGCCACACTCAGGATTGCATTGCAGAATCCAGGTGCAGGTTACTTACCTTGTCCCCAGGATCCTGCGATCCACCTCCCGCTGTGTCCGTGGGCTTTGTCCTCCGCCTAATGCCTACGTGTGCCAAGCTCCATTCCTTGCAAGCGCTGTGACACAGGGGGGTGAAGCCCGGGTGCAAATTCAAAAAGTACAAAATGTATAACACATACAGTACACAGTAATCTTACAGATTGCATTACTGTATAAAATCATTTCACCTCCCCTTTGTCCCGAATGCTATGTCCAGTGCCCTGCCTCCACTTTTGTATTTTATATACTGTTCTTTCTGCTTGGAAACTTGAGCTTGCAAATGGCAACCAAAAAGTGTCCCTTTACATCAAAAGTGGTATTAGACCAGCTAAAAAACAGAGATAGTAAATTAGAGCACTTGCAGAAATGAGCGATAGTGAATCGTGGGGAAATGTATTTTATTATTATTATATTATTATTTTTTATAATTATTTATAGTTATTTATTATATTATAATTTATGATTTTGTGATTCAAACTTTATCATACCCGGGATGTCTACTAGACTCTTGTTTGGACAGATTTAAGTGTTTTATTACTAGGAATTACAGGACTACAATTTAAAACGCCAAATTTATATGCAAAATAATTGTACTGCTTTGAGACGCAAAAATCTGACATAATCATACCGCCAGGGTGGCTACACTCTGCTGGTGTTTACATTTGAGAGCTTTCTTCTTTTTTTCACAAAAGTGATCAGTGTCTTTGTCTTGAACCTGCGTTGATCAATGCAGATCAAAGCAGCTCTATGTGGTGTAAATGAGCTCTAGGAGAAGAAAATGAGATTCACCAACTACAGAACTTCTGTGAGTATGACCCTCCTAGAGAATATATTTTGGACCAAATTATGCAGAAATACTACTTTGATTTTTTTTTCCTTTAGCAGAAAATAATGATTTTTTATTTTTTTTGTATAGTAAGGTCTCATGCACACTGTACTGATGTATGAGCATCAGACATTTCTGGCTGAAAAAAATGCAAGGTTGGGCTGTATATCACTTGCCCATATTTGTGAGTATGCACACACAAGCATAAACATTCTTCTAGCTTTCTTTTAACGAAGGATGTGTGTCATATGCATGTATTTGTGCGTATTTGCACATGTACAGCCATAAAACTGACAGGCAACTCAGATTTCTGTATTTTGTTTGATGATCTACACTCACTGACGACTGTATAAGGTAATCCTTTTTAATTGCTTGGTAACACAAATTGACAATCAGCAAATCACATGGCAGCAGCTCAATGCATTTAGGCATCTACAATGGATATAACAAGTCTACAAACCCCTGTTAAAATGTTAGGTTTCTGGGATGTAAATAAATGAGACAAACTTTTTCCAACTTTAATGTGACCTATAAACTATACAACTCAGTTAACCACTTAAGGACCCCTTCACGCCGATATATGTCGTCAGAATGGCACGGCTGGGCACATCCACGTACCTGTACTTGGCCCTTCAAGCCCAGCCGTGGGGTCACGCACGGGAACCGCGGGCACGTGCACGTGACCCGGTCCGGAGCTCCGTGACCGGGACTCGCAAACCCGATCGCTGCTGGAGTCCAGCGGCGATCGGTTCCCGGAGTTGAAGAACGGGGAGAGCTGTGTGTAAACACGGCTTCCCCGTTCTTCACTGTGGCGCCCGCATTGATTGTGTGTTCCCTTACATCACAATCAATGACGTCACACCTACAGCCACACCCCCCTACAGTTAGTAACACAAATGAGGTCACACTTAACCCATTCAGAGCCCCCTTGTGGTTAACTCCCAAACTGCACTGTCATTTTCACAATAAACAATGCATTTTAAATGCATTTTTTGCTGTGAAAATTACAATGGTCCCAAAAATTGTGCGAAGTGTCCGCCAAAATGTCGCAGTCACAAAAAAAATCGCTGATCGCCACCATTAGTAGTAAAAAAAAAAAAAATGCAACAAAATTGGCGTCCTTTTTTTTCCACAAATAGAGCTTTCTTTTAGTGGTATTTGATCACCTCTGCGGTTTTTATTTTTTTGCGCTATAAACAAAAAAAAAACAATATTTTTTACTTTTTGCTATAATAAATATCCCCCAAAAATATATAAAAAAAACATTTTTTTTCCTCAGTTTATTCTTCTACATATTTTTGGTTGGTTTGCGCAAAATTTATAGCGTTTACAAAATAGGGGATAGTTTTATGTCATTTTTATTAAAAAAACATTTTTTTACTAGTAATGGCGGCGATCAGAGTTTTTTTTTTTTGTGACTGCGAAATGGCGGATACATCGGACAATTTTGACACATTTTTGGGACCATTGTCATTTTCACAGCAACAAGTGCTATAAAAATGCATTGATTACTGTGAAATCAATTGCAGTTTAGGAGTTAACCACTAGGGGGGGGGCTGTAGGGGTTATATATGACCTCATATGTGTTTCTAATTGTAGGGGGGCGGGGCTGGACTTGTGACATCACTGATCGTCTTTCCCTATATCAGGGAACAGACGATCAATGACACTGACACTGTGAAGAACAGGAAGGTGTGTTTACACACACCTTTCCCCGTTCTTCAGCTCCTGTGACCGATCGCGGGACACCAGCGGCAAACGGGTCTGCAGGGTGCCACGGTCACGGAGCTTCGGACGGGTCACGGGCGTGCGACCCACGGCTGGGCACTTAAAGGGGACGTACCGGTATGTGCTTGTGACTAGCCTTGCCATTCTGCCGACGTATATGTGCAGGAGGCGGTCCTTAAGTGGTTAAACGAATACTTTGTTGAAGCACCTTTTGATTGTGTTTACAGCACTCAGTCTTTTTGGGTATGTGTCTATCAGCATGGCACATCTTGACTTGGCAATATTTGCCCACTTCGTTTTGAAAAAACACTCCATATCTGTCAGATTGCGAGGGCATCTCCTGTGCACAGCCCTCTTCAGACCACCCCACAGATTTTCAATCGGATTCAGGTCTGGGCTCTGGCTGGACCATTCCAAAACTTTAATATTCTTCTGGTGAAGCCATTCCTTTGTTTATTTGGATGTATGTTTTAGGTCGTTGGCATGCTGAAAGATGAAGTTCCTCTTTATGTTCAGCTTTCTAGCAGAAGCCTGAAGGTTTTGTGCCAATATTTTGTAACTGTTCATAATTTCCACTACCTTGACTAAGGCCCCTGTTCCAGCTGAAGAAAAACAGCCCCAAAGAATGATGCTGCCACCACCATGCTTCACGGTGAGGGTGGCGTTCTTTTGGTGATGTGCAGTGTTGTTTTTGCGCCAAACATATCTTTTGGCCAAAAAGTTCAACCTTGGTTTCGTCAGACCAGAACACATTTTCCCACATGCTTTTGGGATGTGTTTTGCACAATTTAGCTGGGATTGGATGTTTTTCTTTGTAAGCAGAAGTACCCCATAGCCCAGACATATGAAGAATACGGGAGATTGTTGTCACATGTACCACACAGCCAGTACTTGTCATATATTCCTGCACCTTCTTTAATGTTGCTGTAGGACTCTTGTCAGCCTCCCTGGCCAGTTTTCTTTTCGTCTTTTCATAAATTTTGGAGGGATTTCCAGTTCTTGGTAATATCACTGTTGTGCCATATTTTCTCCACTTGATGATGACTGTCTTCCATTGTTCCATGGTATATCTAAAAGCCTTGGAAATTATTTTGTACCCTTCTCCTGACTAATACCATTTAACAATGAGATCCCTCTGATGGTTTGGAAGCTCTCTGCGGACCATGGCTTTTGCTGTAGGATCCGACTAAGAAAATGTGTGTAAGGACCTACTAGAACAGCTCAACTTTATTAGGGATTGATCAGAGGCACTTTAAATGATGTCAGTGTGTACTGACTCCAATTAACATCAGTTTGAATGTGATTGCTTAATTCTGAACACAGCTACATCCACAGTTATAAGAGGGTGTGCACTTATGCAACCACATTATTGCTGTCGCAGAAGCCACAAAAATGAGCCTATAAAAGAAATGTATGCAGACAAATTGAACTGATTGAGAATTCATGAATAGACCTATCTGCATTAAAACATATGTACAGCCAATGTGTGAAGTCTACATTTATTGTGCCCCGAAAATACATTTTAATGATATTTTAAGCCTTGGTGCAATATTATCTCTTTGTATATGATCAACAGCTATCACAATGCCTTTCAGAGATTATCATCAGAAAGCGCTGCTTCTTCAAAGCTGTACAAAGGCTAATAGCACATGACATCACTGATTTAAAAATATGCCTGTGTGCATAACCGTTACACCACACATATTACATTTCCAGACTTAGGGCCAGATTCTCGTAGAATTGCCTATCTTTAGGCGGGCGCAGCGTATCTCAGATACACTACGCCGATGTAACTCAGAGAGGCAAATACATTATTCATAAAGCACTTGCACCTAACTTTGCGCCCGCGTAACTTAATTCCTTCGGCGTAAGCCGGTGCAACTGCAAGTGGGTGTGTCGTTATGCAAATGAATGGTCTAGTGATTTACGCCCGGTGTATCTTGAACGGAGCATGCTCAGTACGTTCGTTCCCTTGTGAGCATGCTCACAACTATGCCGGGCCAACTTACAGAAATACGCCTGTCCAACTTACGCCCAGCCGATGCAAAAGTACATCCAGTTTTATTACCCCCCCCCCCAGGGAAGGTACTTTTGCTGTGAGATGGCTGCTCCCGTTCCCCACAGGCAGAGGAGGAAAAAAAACGTTAACACCCAGGAGATGTCAGCCCTCATAACAGCAATGGAGACTTATGACCAGGGCCGCCATCAGGGGGGGTACAGGCAGTACACCTGTAAGGGGCCCGGGGGTCCCCAGGGGCCCGTATGGGAACCCCCCTTTTTTTATTTTATTTTTATAAAAAAATATATTTTTTTAATATATTTTTATTTATATTTTTTGATGGACAAGAAGGCCTGGCTTGCAGTCTCTGCTATAATTCATTTCTAAGGTGTTCTATCGAGTTGAGGTCAGGACTCTGTTCAGGTCAGTCAAGTTCCTTCACCCCAAACTTGCTCATCCGTGTCTTTATGGACCTTGCTTTGTGCACTGGTGAGCAGTCATGTTGGAACAGGAAGGGGCCGCCCCTAAACTGTTTCTACAAAGTTGGGAGCATGAAATTGTCCAAAATGTCTTGGTATGCTGACGCCTTAAGTGTTCCCTTCACTGGAACTAAGGGGCCAAACCCAACCCCAGAAAAACAACCACAGACCATAACCCCCCTTTTATCAAATGATTTGGATCAGTCCACAAAGCAAGGACCATAAAGACATAAATGAGTGAGTTTGGGGTGGAGGAACTGGACTGGCCTGCACAGAGTCCTGACCTCAACCCGATAGAACCTTTGGAATGAATTAGAGCGGAGACTGTGAGCCGGGCCTTCTTGTCCAACATCAGTTCCAGACCTCACAAATACACTTCTGGAAGAATGGTCAAACATTCCCATGGACACACCCCTAAACCTTGTGGACGGCCTTCCCAGAAGAGTTGAAGCTTTTATAGCTGCAAAGGGTGAGCCAACCCAATATTGAACCCTACAGGCTAAAGGATCGCACACACAATTAAATATTCCGATGGACGTGTTTTGTCGTATAATCAAACCGTCTGTACGCTCCATCGGACAAAAGAGCAGAAAAACCACGTAGTTTCGTGAATGTTGGCTGAAAAAGTTCTGCTGTCTGTATGCAGAACAAAATATATATATATATAATTATTATTATCATTATTATTATTAAAGGGCCCAGAGGTCCCGGATGGAAAGCCCCCTTTATTTGGTAATTTATTTTTATATAAAAAAAAGGGGGGTTCCCATCTGGGGCCCTGGTGGCCTCCGGACCCCTAAAAAAATAAAAATATAAAAAAGTTTTTTTTATTTTTTTAAGGGGGTTCCCATCCGGGCCCTTGGGGACCCCCGGGTCCCTTACAGGTGTACTGCCTGTACCCCCCTGATGGAGGCCCTGGTAGCGGGAGACCCATTAGTAGTGCTAGGACCACGTGTTGTCCTGTAACGGTGCTGCTGAAGCTCCTCTCCAGCTGACTTAAGCAAGTCTGGAGCAAAGTTACACCTGCTTTTATGAGGGGTAACTTTAGGCCGGCAAAACAGCTTAGGCACACCGTGCGTAGCCTGCGCCGAACAGGCCTATGTTCGGGAATCGGCGTTTCTCCCTCATTTGCATATTTGCATAGGAAATCAATGGGTTTGCCAGATGCGTCCGGCATAAATATGCACCTAGGATGTGCAGGCGTAGGCAAGTTACACCGGTCGGGAGTAGCCTATTTTGGTGCGTATCTAGTTCTGTGGGTACGGTGCATAAATACTCCGGCGCAAATTTACACTTACGCCGCGCATCTCCATATACCCCGGCGTAACTTCTTTGAGAATCTGGCCCATGGTGTATAAGCAACAAAGCACTGGAAAAGATAGAATGGCAGGTAATAAAGATAAAAACTCAAATTCAGGATTCCAGTTCAAATGCATCATCTGAGCCTAGTCACCTACAGACATACAGTATAATTTTTAAATGACTTAAAATGTATGTAGACCCAAGAACAAAAATATGATATATTATGTGGATTACCAGGGCAGATGTGGGGGCTGCATTAGTCCCCATTTTTTCAAGCTTTCCTTCTTTTATTCTGGCCTAATGATCCTGCCAGAAGATTGGGGTATTGCTGATGCTGTATATAAGCCAAGCAATAATGTTCTAGTAAAACAACTCAATTATACTTGCAAAATGTGTCATGTCAGAATATAGTGAAGCTGTCCGTGAGAATTGTGCTGTTGCACAGCACCACAAGCAACTTACC
Source organism: Rana kukunoris (assembly GCA_029574335.1). Lineage (NCBI taxonomy): Eukaryota > Metazoa > Chordata > Amphibia > Anura > Ranidae > Rana > Rana kukunoris. Next base: position 82,243,430 of record CM056051.1, read on the forward strand.
TGCTTGCTGACCACCACACGCAGATATACGTCTGCACCGTGGCACGGACAGGCAAAAGGACGTAGACATACGTCCCCTTTAAGAAGCAGCATTGTGGACGCGTGAGCGAGAGTTCTGTGACTCCGACCGCGGGTCCCACAAACTTGATTTCAGCGGGCATTCCCGCGATTGTGTCACAGTGAGGAAGAACGGGGAATGCTGATGTAAACAAGGCATTTCCCCAGTCTTCCTAGTGACAGGACAATGATCACAGCTTCCTGTAATTGGAAGCTATGATCACTGTCTTGTCAAAAGTGTTTAGCTATTAACACTAGACTGCCTCCCCTGTGCATCTATCACTCTCAATTTCAGGGCAGCGTGTGCTCAAGAACCAGCTCCTTTGGGGAAAGTTCAGCCCCCCCCCCATGGAGGTGACAGATGAAACCTGAGGTGGGTTCCAATATGAGCTATTAAGAGGAAAAGAGGAGATGCTCCTCTAAGTGCAGATGTTAAGATGAATTTATTAAATCAATTAGTTGGCAACTCACATTTGTCTAGTATAAAGAAGGCACAGCAGAAAGGTATCACAGGGCAGCTGTCAGCAGTGATCACCATCGTGAATGCCATCTCAAGCCAATACATCTTTCGATTTCAGGAAGTCGACCAAGAGCTGGAAAGGATCCCGGAACAAAGGCTAAAGCCCCATAGGCCTCGTACACACGACCAAGGAACTCTTCGGAAAAGACACATCGTTTTCCTCGACGAGTTCCTTGTTAGGCTTGTCGAGAAACTTGACAAGCTGTCTTTGCGTACACACAGTCAAGACCAAATCTCCTTGTTCTCTCAACCCATACAATAGCAGGGGAAGTTCAAATACACTGGCACAACCCATGGGGCTGCTTTTGCTAATCTCATGTTACTGCTCGTTAGGTAAAAGTTTGGTAAGAGACATTTCACTTTTCAGTCTGTTACAGCGTGACAAATGTGCTATTTCCATTACAAATGCTACTTTTACCGAAGGTGCGCGGGTTTCTAAGTATACACACCAACGTGTTTCTCGTCGAAAACCAGCCTGACGAGGAACACAACGAGAAAATTGAGACTCCTGTCGAGGAAAAATAGAACTTGCTCTCTTTTTTCCTCGTCGAGTTCCTTGACAGTTTTCTCGATTAAAAGCATACAGCGTGTATGTGGCTTAAGGCGCTCGTGGACAGCAGTGTGTGGCTTGATGATGTCACTGCAACGCGTTTCCAAACATGTGCGCCGACAAAGTCACATAAAAAGTTATATTAATCAATGTCCACCTTGGCTATGAAAATGGGCAAAACTGATTTTCAATATTTACCCCCATAGACTTTAATGGGGTTTGGAATGAAGTTTGCAATTTTCAGACATTACCATGGTTCCAGCTGAGAATAATAATTACAATACTCAAAGGCCCGTCCGTAAGTTGACTTGTTGCCTGTACATTTTTATACAGTGATCAACATCAATACACACAGATCACTGTGTGCCATAATATACTGGATGATGTTGTATATATGGTTTCTGTGTTAAAGCGGGATTCCATTTTAAGTCAGCAGCTACAAACACTGTAGCTGCTGACTTTTAATAAGGAAACGTACCTGTCCTACTCGCCCGCGATGTCGGCCCCCCCGAGGCCGATCCCTCGATTCTGTCAGCTCCCGGTGCCGCCATCCTCCCGAAGGGAAACAGGCAGTGAAGCCTTGTGGCTTCACTGCCCATTTCCTATTGCGCATGCGCGAGTCTCGCAGTGTTTTCTGAATGGGCGGCTGCTCTCTGGGATACACACAGTTCCAAGAACGCACCCCATTCCCCCAGAAGACACCGCGAGTAGGACGAGGAAGAAGACCTGCTGAGGACTACAAAGAGGCAGATTAGGAACATCCGCATAGCAAGTGCCTTTTCTGGTGAGTAAATTTTTTTTTCAATTTTTTTTTCAGAATTTTTGTGTATTTTTTTTATTTTTGGCCTGGAACTCCACTTTAATGAAAAATTCACCAGCATTATATGCAGTGTTGTAGTTATTATACATGGTGTTATAAAGTACTAGAATTTACATCTCCTCTCATGCCATGGAAATAAAGCTATACATTACTAAACCATTCACTATTTGCAACAATATGGCACACATCATGCTAATGCAGAACATTATAATTATTCTTATAGACTACATTAACAAATGAGCCTAAATTCTGCTAACCCACCTGTTATCATACCTTTGGGAATTTCTCTTGTTGCCTGTTCACATAATACCTTCTAAACACAACAAATACCCTGCATCATTCTGTAAAAAAAGAATCAAGGAAAAATCGGGCTCTGAGCATTGGGTCAGGAAGCCAATAAACATCTGCTAATAAAATGAAGTTGATGCTCTGCTGACATGCAGAACAGATCTCCCGAGGCTTATTGTCAATAAAACCGTGTTTAATTTAAGTATTAAAAAGCTTTATTGCTTTAACCATTAGGTAAAGAAATTGTCATTCTATCAATCATCTGTCTTAAGCTAGTCAATTACTATGCTTCACCAGCAAACCAAAAGATACTATTAATGAAAGAAACACATCTGCTGCACTGCTGTTGGTATGGTCAATACGGGGATGTTCATCTTTATTTCATTATGTTCTTGTTACTGTTCCTAATGTCACAATAGCTTTTCAATGCTCTCCAATCCCCTTGATATGATGCCTGGACTTTTTGATAAATCTGGTTATATACTGTATATGTCTTATCCAGCGGTTTATTGCATTGCTTTGAAGCAAAGCCACTGTTGTTTTGCAGCATTATGCCAACAACAAATGTAGTGTGACAGACTCACCTGGAACAGAGGCTTTTGGAGGGGACTGAATGCTAGCCTCTTGCCTTGCGATTATGGGCCCTGGCATTTGGGGGAACGGTGCTCTTTGTGAGCTGTATGCCTGGGGACCTCTGAAGTGGTGTTACTTTGGATTCAGGTCCATGTCCCCCTAAGACACTGGGAACCCTGTATATGCCATATTAGAAAGAGTGTCTTCTTCATAATGTTGGGACACATACTGTTAGAATATGCTGATGTCCACTCCAGCCACCTGTCTGTCTGTTATAATGTTAATGAGTCTAGGATAACTTCTAATGCCTTGTACACATGATAGGAATTTCTGATGGACTAAAATCTGATGGAATCTTTCGGCAGAATTTCAATCAAGCTGTCTTCCATCAGTCTTGCATATACACTGTCAGACAAAATTCCGACCGCACAAAACGCATTGACGTAAAACACTACGACGAGCCGAGAAAAGTGAAGTTCAATGCTTCCGAGCATGCGTCGACTTGATTCTGAGCATGCATAGGAATTTTCTTCGACGGAGTTCCACACAGACAATTGGAATTTCCTATAGGATTTTATTCCATCAGATAGGTTTAAAGCATGTTCTATTTTTTACTCTCATGGAAAAAAAATCATATGGGCCCTCACACTATAGGAATTTCTGATAAAAAATTCCATCAGACTGTTTTCATCAGAAATTCCTATTGTGTGTACAAGGCATACGAGTCTTTCATCCATTGTTGTCTGTGCTGATTGATCCTGCAATTGTATGAAGAAGTTATGTGTTGATATGTATGATAATGTGTATTGTAGTTAGGGAGTCACAACGGCTGCTTTATGGGATTAGTTAATTAGCTCATGTTAATTTATGTTTCTGTGTATTGCTAGAGTAATATGAGCAGGATGAAGGAACCTCCTCTTTTACTGTGTATAAGACTTGTATTGTATTCTGGTTCTAATAAACAGTCTATGTTCAGGAGACAAACAAGTATTGTCTCGTTGTATGTTTGTGAGCAGTTGGAATATCTGATATCTAGGTTCAGACAGGTATATGATGAAAGCACTCAAGTGGAATGTTGGATGTTTCGTTACATTGGTGGCAAGCAGTGGGACGCTTCCTGCAGTCTGGGACATCCAACCTCCACCTGGATCCAAGGTCCGGATAGCAGGAGAGGAGAGGTACAGTAATGTACCTAGTATATCTAGAAAAGGGTTTAACACATTTTAACACCTACCCCAACAAACAAAATGGTGTGCCGATTGGTATTTGAGGCCAAATTGTGCTACCAGAGGGAGGGACTTACAGAGACATGGTTCATTAAAACCTTAATCTACTCACTGTATACACAGCACCAGGGCTGACCCTTTGGTGCCTGCTCACCACAATAACTTGTAAACACAGAAGTTGGGGTTCTGTGTTTACATGTAATAGCTCTGCACTCTGTGTGTAACCCCCCTGAACTCTACAACCTGTATGTAATGCAATCCTGGTATTTAATGGCCCATTAAGACCCTCCTACGTTCTTGGAATTTGACTGACCTCACCTACTATTTGATGTGATTTGGAGGGTGTGTGTAGGGGAGGGGTTTTGGGGGGTTTAGTTGAGTTTCAGCACCTATTTGAGAAAAAAAGCCCTGCACAGCCCACATATGCTACAGTCATTTTACCTACAAAATATATTTCCAATACTGTGCCACATACAAGAGTCTGACAGACACTTAAAAACCTCAGCACAATGATAAAAAAAAATGAAACTTTTCTGCACACAGCCTGCCTTCAGGTGATTATAATGTTCACATAGTCCAGTGGTCAGGAGTAAATTATATTAAGCCCAATGTACAGATTGCAGTGGTCAGAAGTATGAAATGTACAACATAGTCAGGTTGATTTAATAAAACTAGAAAGTTCAGAATCTGGTGCAGCTGTGCATCATATGCTTATATGTTCAGCTTGTTCAATTAAACTTTGAACAAAAAACAAACTGGAAGCTGACTGGTTTCTATGAAGAGCTGCACTAGATTTAGCACCAGTTTTAGTAAAGCAACTTCAGTGTCTATATTGCTGTACTGCAGTGTGTAATGCAGAGAATGTAGAGATGAGTGCATATCACAGAGAATGCAGGAGTCAGAAGCATGTAACAGAGAGCGCAGGGGTCAGGAGTGTACAACAAAGAGAGTGCAGGGGTCAGGAGTGTACAACAAAGTGTGCAGGGTCAGAAGTGTACAACAAAGAGAGTGTAAAGGTCAAGAGTATACAACAAAGAGAGTGCAGGAGTCAGGAGTGCATATCAATGATAGGGCAGGGGCAAGTGTGCATAACACAGAAAGTGTAAGAGTCAGGAGTGCGTATTGCAAAGAGTGCACAGGTCAGGAGTGTGTATGACAGAGAGTTCAGGGTAAAGAGTGTGTATTACAGAAGGTACAGGGTTCGGGAATATGAAATGCAGAGAAGGTAGGGAACAAGACTGTTTAATGCAGAGAGTGTAGGAATCAGGAGTGGATAATGTAGAGAGTGAAAGGTACAGAAAAAGATTACCTACTCCTTCCAGTATAAATCCCCCCAAACCCATATTCTCGGCAATAAATATTAGGTACCATCTGCTGGCCAGATGCAGTATTTTCTGTTATTTTTATAAATAGTCCCCAAAGTTAGGGTCATTGTTGGGGGTAAAGTTGTACTTCACAGATACAACTTTTTTTCCCCACACATTACAGAAACTTTTTTTTTCCATTTTTATGTAGCTACCAATAAGCTACCAATAAAGTGAAAACATTGGCTTCACATCCTCTTTCTTCTGCAGCTATAAATAATATTTTAAGGAACTACATTATGTTATTTTCATTACCATACAAATGCAATGTGCACAATGTTTGCCTCAGTGAAGAAGGTCCAGTAAATAAAATAATAACATCTATACGAAGACTTTGCAGCATATTCTAGCTAAGCAGAAAATCTTTCCTTTGAAATATGCACTGTTTTACTTTGCCATTTCCTTTTTTAATGAGGTTTTTACTGAAAGCTAAACTGCAGATAAAAATACATGAACAGCCTGGTTTGTTCAATTCCCTGCTGTGGTTGTGTACTACAAACACAGGGACTGCATACATGTGGACATTTGTATACATTTGTATATAAACTATATTGTCAAAAGTATTGGGACACCTGCATTTACATGGAGCATCCCAGTCTTAGTCCATAGAGTTCAATATTGGTTTGGCCCACCCTTTGCAGCTATAACAGCATCCCCTCTCCTGCAAAGACTGTCCACAAGGTTTAGGAGTGTGTCTACAGGAATGTTTGACCTCGCAGTCTCCGCTGTCAATTATCCCAAAGGTCTATTGAACTGAGGTCAGGACTCTGTGCAGGCTAGTCAAGTTCCTCCACCCCAAACTCGCTCATCCATGTCTTTATGGACCTTGCTTTGTGCACTGGTGCGTATCATGTTGGAGCAGGAAGGGACCATCCCCAAACTGTTCACACAAAGATGGGAACATGGAATTGTCCAAAATGTAAAGGTGAAGTGCACCAGTGCGATGGTGAAGTAAAGCCAACTGAGATTTTGGACTGTGCTCCCTATGGTAAGTCTGGCAAATCTCTGCTCAATGACTGCTGGCGGCGATCTCCAGTAAAATGGAGGCTCACAATGTGTTTAATAGAGCCCAAAATGGGCGCTTACAAGCAGCATGAAAAAAGGGGCAGGGATATAAAAACTGTAAATACGGACGAAATACACATCATTTCCGGGTCACATGCAATGTTCCTGACGCGTTGCATCACCTCACGTGCGCGGGGCCTCGCACATGCACAGTAGGGCTCCCGGTGTGAAGCCGAAAGGCTACACTGCCGGGTTCCCTTACCCGCAATGGCGGAGGCAGCAGTGCCAACCTCTAGGGACTCCAGGACAGGTAAGTGTCCATTTATTAAAAGCTGCTTGCTTTTATTTTTTCTTTTGGTCACCACACCGCTTTAACTGACAATGTAATTTCAGAAAAATAATCTTATTTACAATAACACCTTGAAAGGTACAAAATACTGCCAGGTACAGATGACACAAGATAGAAAAAAAAGTATCAAAATGATACAATTGCTCCCTAAAGGTTTCTTTGATAGCTATTGTTAATAAAACTGTTCAAATCATAAAAGTATGTGGTAGTTTTGAAAGTTTTTAACAAGTCTAACCTTAAGCCATATACACTTGGACAGATTGTCAGGAGACATTTGCTTATTAAAAAACAGCCGACATCTTGCCCGTGTGTATGTTGGTCTGTCAAACGTGCATGCTGGAAAACCAACATCTGAACAATGGAGAAAAAAAAACGGTAGTGTGCACCTGGATTTACTCTAAATGAACCAAGTTTTTTTGTTTCTTATGTAATGCTTAGGGATCATGTCTGAATTAAAAACAAAAAAACAGACATCTTATACAGCTTTTTAAAGTGTTTAGACGGGTTTCCAAGTTCTGTGATATATACATTGAATGGTGGATTTTATTAAAATACTTGTCACATTCATATGTAGCAGCTTTATGATACTATTTTATTTGTTACATAACTTTCACTGTTTGCAATATTTTCCCACTTTTTTACTTATATATACATTGAACAATGTTCACGTATATTCAATATCGGGCAAACATAAATCATGTATATACATGTATCAGTGAAATAAATTTTAATATGACTAAAGTAATTATTTAATAAATGTATAGCCAACTAAAATGTTGTACATTGGTAGACAACAGTATTCCAGTTGGGCAATTCTTACGAATAAAACGAAACTGCTCTAACCCCAATGATTACAGGCGCGAAAGCCAAGAGCTCTATACACGATTCCGAGAGCGAGGCTATTCGCATGCCCAAATTAAGAAAGCGCGGAAAAGAGCAGCGATTAGGGATCGCGTTGATTTACTAACTAAGAAAAGATCAGTTGAAAAACTCCCCTTAAATCCCAACGAGCCTATTAGAATTATCACCTCATTTGGCTCACAATGGGATTCTGTTCGAACTGTCCTGGAAAAGCATTGGGGCATCTTAACTAATGCCCCGGCTTTAGCTAAGATAGTAAGTACAACGCCCAAAATGGTGGCACGTCGGGCAAGAAATATGGGGGATATCTTGATTAAATCTGAATTCATCAAGGAACCTAACACCACATGGCTTTCCAGTTACCCACGATCCCTGGGCATGTTTCCATGTGGCAGATGTCAAATCTGTCCCTATGTAGATCGAACTGCTACATTCAATGACGCCTATGGACAGGGTTCTTTTGAAATCAGAAATCTGATCATTTGTTCCACCACACGAGTGATCTATATGATTACTTGCCCCTGTCCCAAGATTTACATAGGCAAAACAAAACGCCCCCTCAAAGTACGCATTGGTGAGCATTTAAGAGAAATCAATGAGAAAGAAAAAAATCCAGAAAAACCTCTTGCGAAACACTTCGCAGAATTTCATGATCGAGATTCTAAAGGAATGACGGTCAAGGGAATATATGCCCTCAATCTACCAAGTCGGCGGGGCGATTTTGATCGGATTTTATTACAGAAAGAAAAATCCTGGGTATACCGTCTCAAATCACTCATGCCTATTGGTTTAAACACTGAACTCAATCTACAGGTATTTTTGAATCCTTAGATACAACCCAGTGATTAATGAACTATATCAATTTTCCACTTACTGATAATGTACTTCATTACCTTCCCTGGTAATAACATCTGTGTGAGTTGTCCTCTGTCCTCTTCTCTTTGCACTTTTCCTTCATCCACTTTACACCCTCTTCTTTGAATATATAGTTCTAAATTATCTGTTTTTATTTTACTATCTTGAACATGCTCCTGAATTTCTTAAACAATACAGGTAGATTTAATCCGCTTTTTCCCTTCCCCTTTCCTCCCCCTCCAATATGAACGCCATAGAATCTCAGTCACAAATGATCATTGAACCTATTGTTCACACATAGAAATTATGTGAGCACTCTTTGATAATGTCAAAATGAGAGATTAAACAACCCAATGAAACACCACCATGTCTGTTACAGCATGTTTTATTCCACACGCTTTTTGAATGACTGATCACTTCGTTACATGGTGTTAAGCAACAACTGATCCCGGTCAACAAAAGACGTCTGTCAGCTGATGTGAAGTCACGTCCAGGAAGAAGCTACGCCATTGGTTACGGCGAAACGCGTCGACGTCACCATCCGACGCTAGTCACGTGACGCTACGATCGTGTGTGCACACGAAGGACGGAGACGCTGTACCCGATTCAGCGTGCACGGCAGGACTACAGAGCCGTCCATCCTGAACTCAGAAGGATACCCTACCCTACAATGATGGGACCTTCACCAAGGGTGAACAACAACATCAGTTACATCCATCCGTAACTTTGATGTCACCTAAAGGAATTACTGCCGTCCATAGGAAACGGGTCTGTACCACTTTACCATTGTACAGCACAGCAAATGGTATGATATACAACTCAGCTTCGGTGGAACACCAGTGACACATGGTAATGTACAGAATATTCATTGTGCATAATTCTGCGCTCCAATCTTGATTGAATCTACACAAGTATTGAATGTCACTGAAGTGTTTATAATAAACCAGCAGCATGTTGCAACAATACATTGTTTGAACCAAGTTTCTAACATACCTACTGCTAGGCAATGATAACCCAATCCATATAAGGGACAAATCAATGAAGATTACTTATGCACAGCGGAATAGAAATCATATTCTCCAACTGCCTCTTTAAAAATTGATGATACCCATTGGACTGATCTTATCAACAGGAATTCTTCTTTTTTCTTTCCAGCGTTTTTTCAATCATCAACAAATGAACTATATGAATTTTACCACGTTACCCCCAATTATGACCACTATTAAGTTATTGATTTAATTATAGGTGTAATCCCATATTAGTTTAGGACCAAAAATTACGCTGCAGCAGGAATTCCATTATTGCCTCCTTTCCTTCTCTTCTTCTGTGCACACAGGGTTCTATCAACACACACAGCACTATTTTTGGCACACTATGGTTGGACATCAGGTGTTACATTGTTTTCCCCTGATTATATTTTTGTCCATATAACCAAGTACCATTATATTTATTATTTTTTCTCTTGATTTGACTTCAAAGTAAAATCCTTTCATTTGAGAAATATAGTGCTGAGACGGTGATGCCTGAACCCTTATAGTCCGGACTAGTGTTGTGATTTTATGTTGTCCATTGTGTGTCTTGTTAGTAATATATGTTCATGGTGGGTTTTATTCCCATATAATTTAATTGGTCTTTTTAAAGGCTAAAATACTTTTTGTAGCGATACACTTTGATACTCCAATAAACTTTTTTGTACCGAAGTAGCTTATCCAGACCATTAATTTGTTGCCAATAGTAACCCCTTTCTTTCTTGATCTCTCCTGAGATCGTTATCCCCTTTTCCCCCTTCCCCCCTTTCCCCCTCCCTTTTTCCTACTCTTTACCCTCCTCCCCCTCCCCCACCCCTCAACCTTTATATTGATACTTATGAGTATAAGGTTACGGCAACCTAATCATCACTTTGATGACTGCTCTGTGGTAGACGTTAATACTTCAACTTCTACTAGTGGTATAACTTGCGCATTGTTCCTTTGTTCCCCCTACCCCCCCTTTTTTACTAAATGTAATCATTTGTGATCACTACGTTCACTTCCAGCAAGTTCCACTACAAAAAGCAAATAACAACCCAGATACAACTATATAGTTACTCTCAACCTTGACATTCACTGAGGCATGGCATTTGTATTAGGTGAGGATATAGATCTAGAAATCCAAACTGCTTTTAATAGTGATACCCCACAAACATTTAATCAGGACGAGGAAATCAAAAACAAATTCAAGGAGCATAGAAAATTACTTATTAGACATCTGAACAGAAAATGGGACATCACATCCCTCGAAACCTACATATCCCATAGAATTATTCCTAGGGGACTGCGAGATAAAACTATCCCAGCTGAACACCTCCACACTGATAGCTTTCTCCCAAAGTGGAAGGAGCTCTGTGTGAATCATGGTATAGCGGTAATGGGATTAATCGTTGAGGAGGAGAAAAAACAATTGATCTCCATACAAAAAGAGATCCAAATTAGTGCAGAAGGACTTGATGAATTAAAAGAACAAGAGGAGTTTACTAAACAAAATGACCAATTAAAGAAGGATATTGAAAAAGTCCAACTTAATTTAAAAATAACTAAACAGGGCAAGTTTAAACGTGATACCTTGGATTTTGAGAAAGGTGAGATCTTAGATCTCACAATACGTCGGGGCCGTAACAGATCAGCTGTCCGAGTCGGACGATCCCAATCAAGGATTCGCCGCAACAACAACAAAAAAACACAAAGTGATACCGAGGAGGATTCAACTAAAACAGTAATTTTTTTAGACCAGCAGGGGGAACCCGTAGACAACGATCAGGTCAACCCCCCAAAACCAAAGTCCAGTGTCAAACAACCGAGGTCTCTCAAAACCACTCAGGAACGTACTTACACAAGAAGTCAAAAACGGTAATAAGCCATACTGAGTCACAGCCACTACCAGGCATGAGCGACCTTAAGGTTATTAATCTGTCCGATTTCATTCTGACCCCTGATCACCTAGAACTCCTACAAAAGGGCATGAGCTTCTCCCCAGTGACGAATATGGACGAATTCACTGTCTTTAAGGATGTGACACTATTTCTACGTAAGGTATTTTATAGGTCACTATATTCAAATAGTGAGCCGGCTAACATTAACCAAGAACCAATAGGAAGTGAGGATCAAGCAGCACTTGACATCCTGAATTCCTTACTGGCGGAGAACAACTCACCAGAAGATAAGCCCTTAACCTTAATTAGACGCGCCAATCTCAATATTAGATCGCTCAAAAGGCTTAAGATGTTTCTCGACATGGTCCAGAGTGATTTGGAAAAAATAGACTGGACCAAGAAAATCACTGATAATCTAACGGCCAGTCAAAGGAGTGCTTTGAGCGATCTAAAAAATGATAAAAGCATTGTAATAAAGAACAGTGATAAAGGTGGTAATGTCGTGTTACTCACTCAAAATCAATATGAATGTGAGTCCAAACGACTACTAAATGATACATCCACGTATGAGAAATTGGACCATAATCCCTTGCCAGTATTGGCTCAGGAATTAAATGGCAAATTGAAACTAGCAAAAGAAGAGGGCCTCTTAACTGTCAAGGAATTCAACTACCTTTCTGTACAGGAATATAATGTTCCGACTTTTTACATCATCCCCAAAGTCCACAAAAATTTAACACAACCTCCAGGCAGACCGATTGTGTCTGCCTGTCAGGGACCTATGGAACGCATTGGGAAATATTTAGATCTAATGCTCAAGGAGATGGTGATTGACTTAAAATCTTTCGTGCAAGACACACAACATGTCTTGGCCAAGCTCGGCGAACTTGATGCCAGTCAACAACCGGATGGGATACTGCTAGTAGGCATCGATGTCGAATCATTATATACATCGATACCCCACCAAACTGGCATCAAGGCCGTCGAAACTTTTCTCGACAATACTTATCCCACCTCTGGACCACAAAATGAGTTTATTGTTGACTTATTGGAATTTGCTCTTAAAAATAACTGCTTCCAATTCATGAACAAGTACTATCGCCAAATTAGAGGCACCTCCATGGGCGCCGCATGGGCTCCGGCCTATGCGTGTCTCCACTTGGGACATTGGGAAGAAGAGGAGGTCTATGGGTCGCAGATGTATCGCCGCCACGTATTGAACGATGCTAGAGATAGCATCCCAGACTGGCCATATGAGTGAGTGAGTGAAAAACTTGTACAGCGCTACATTTGCGAACAGAATCGCATCAAAGCCCTAGGCATCCATTTTCATTCTGTTTATCCTTCAAAATAGTTGGGTCTTGAGTTTTTTTCCGAAGGCCTGGTGGTCAATTTCCATTCGGATATTAGTCAGTAATGCGTTCCACAGTCGAGGCCCTTGGACTGCAAATCTTTGCTCTCCTTTGGTCTTGTAGGGGGCTTTTGGGATTTGCAGTAGTTTTTGGTCAATAGATCGCAGGACATGATTGGGGTTTTGGTATTTTATTTTCTTAACTAAATATTGGGGGGCATTTTTGTGTACACATTTGTTCGTCAGGCAGAGGCAGAGAGCTTTAAATGTGACTTGGTCCTTCACGGCCAGCCAATTGAGGGCTCTCAGGGAGGGAGCGATTGATTCCCAGTTTTTTTTTTTCCTGTCACCAGTCGTGCCGCCGTGTTCTGGATACCTTGGAGCCAGACAATCTGGTATTTTGGGAGTCCAAGGTAGAGGGAATTTGCATAATCTAGTCTGGAATTAATAATTGTCCCTACCACTACTGCTGTGTCCTCTTACGGGATGAAGGGAACCAGTCTTCATAGTAGCCGTAGAAGATGGTGAGATCCGCTAACTACTGATCCTATTTGTTTCCATTGTCATGTCGGAGTAAAAAATGACTCAGAGGCTTTTGACTTTGGTGCTGGGGGTGATGGTTTGTCCCAAGATTGGTGGTGGTGACCAGGTAATTCTGGCCAGTCTCTTTTGATTTGCATGGAGTATGAGTTCGGTTTTTGTACCATTGAATTTCAGGTGACTTTCTGTCATCCAGTTTTCTATCTGAGTGAGGCATTGTTCTAATCCGGGATATTGGTCCTTTTTGTTGTCGATTCGAAAATAAAGTTGCGTGTCGTCTGCATTAGGCGGCGTACACACGAGGGGATATGTCCGCTGAAAACGGTCCGATGGACCGTTTCAGCAGACATCTCCGCTCGTGTGTATGAGCTGCGGACAGATTTCTCAAGCATGCTTTGAAATGCTTTGAATCTATCCGGTGGGATCTGTCCGCCCGACATTCAGTGTGTGCCGAGAATGGATTCGGGAAGTAAGTTTTTACGGTGCGGTGACGTGGCGGTGACGTGGTGGTGACGCGGCGGCGTCAACGTCACCGATGGAAATGGTCCGATACAATCGATCAAACTCCGATAAGAAATGGTCCGCGACCGTATCGGAACCGAACTAAGCTGAAACTCAAGCAAAAGACAATCATTCCGGTAACTGCTTAGTTCCTAAGTTCCTCCGGAGTAAATATGTGGGGAAGAAACCTTGTGATTAAAAATTGCTTTTTGTTTTCTGAAGATTCACACAAGATTTACTTTTGAAGAGCTAGGCCTGAAAGTAAAGTGGATGCTAGACAGGCTATGATTTATTTTGTATATTTTTCATTTATTTATTTGGAAATTCTACTTATGCTCTTGCTGGAAATGCAATAAAAGAGGTTATTTACTTGTATGTAGACTCTTGCTCCCTATCCAAAAAAAAAAATGATTTTAAGTTGTTCCCCATTAGCTTTTACCATTTGCATTACTGTGGACTTACTGAATTGTAGTTAACCTGTGTACAAGTGAACTGATGAAAATAAATAATGTAAGGGTGAAGATTTTAAAATGCCTAACCTTTTATAGGTTTTTGAAATGAACAAAGTGTACTTGTTCAAAGCAGAGCATAAAAACATGGGTTTATGTCAGAACTTATGAATTTAATATTATATCTCTAAACCACAAACTTCCCAGGAGAATGAATTGTGTTTAATTGTTACCAATATAAATGAAGAACATTGGGCAGGTAACAGGTTTATTGCCGGATTCGATATCAGAGGCCGTAATTGTGCTGGTGCCCAAACCTGGCAAGGACCCTGAGGAGTGTGGCTCCTACAGGCCTATCTCCCTGATTAATGCGGATGCGAAACTCCTCGCAAAAATCTTAGCTAATAGGCTAGTGGCAGTGATTGAGTCGCTGGTTCAGGTGGACCAGACAGGATTTATGCCGGGGAAGGGCACCGACATTAACATCCGTCGGTTGTTCCTGAACCTGTCTGCGTCTCATAGCAATGGGGGGACTAGAGTGGTGGCCTCTCTCGATGCTGAGAAGGCCTTCGACTCCGTGGAGTGGGGGTACTTGTGGGAGGTGTTGAGGAGGTTTGGGGTGGGACCTAAATTTCTACAGTGGCTCGCAATGTTGTATAAATCTCCCAGGGCTAGGATTCGAGTGAATGACTCTCTTTCGGACTATTTTCTCCTCCGGAGGGGGACCCGTCAGGGGTGCCCCTTGTCACCCAGCTTGTTCGCCCTGGCCTTAGAACCCTTGGCGGTGTTGGTCCGGGAATCGGACCGTATAGTTGGTCTCAGGGTTGGCCCTCTGGAGGAGAAGATATCTTTATATGCAGATGACACTCTCCTTTACCTCCATGACCCTGGTGATTCCTTGGCGGCTGCCTTGGAGATCTTTGACGAATTCGGTAAGTATTCTGGGATTCGTATTAACTGGTCCAAGTCAGCCCTGTTCCCGATTGATGTTAGGGCTAGGGAGGTGGTCCCGTTGACAGCGCTTCAGTGGGTGGAGGAGTTTACGCATTTAGGAATTAGGGTCTCCCGCGACCTTCGGTCCTTCGACAGGCTCAACTTGAGACCGGTGACTGATCGACTCAGGGAACACTGTTCTCGCTGGCGGAACCTCCCGTTGAACCTTCTAGGTAGAATCAACGTCTTGAAAATGATCTATTTGCCTAAACTTAATTATATTTTCAGAAACTGTCCTGTGTGGATTCCCACTTCCTTCTTTCGGAATTTGGATGGCTACATTGGATCCTTTCTGTGGCGGGCTCCCCACCTCGGTTGGCGAGATCCACCCTTCAGCTACCTGTTAGCTTGGGGGGGCTGGCTCTCCCCAATCTGCTGGTCTACTACTGGGCGGCCGTACTGGTTACGGCACAATGGTGGTTTGAGCAGTCCAGGGCTAATGCGGCTGTGTGACTCGAGGCGGCGATTGTAGGGTCCCTTACTGAACTGAGTAATCTGCTCTATAGAGGACCCTCTCCATACCCCGCGCTGCCTGGCCCGACGAGAACTACGCTTCGGGTGTGGGGCGTGGCCAGGCGTCGCTTTTTGTCACCGGGTCACTGGTCCCCCTTTGCCCTGTTGTGGGGGAATCCTGCGCTCGCCCACTTTCGCTCCTTGCCGGACCCACAGGGTGCTACGAGACATTGTGGAGGGGGGATCTTTGCTGTCCTTTCAGGATTTGTCGGGCCGCTTTGGCTTGCCGCCCTGGATGTTCTTCCGGTACCTCCAGCTGCGGCATGCCTTCAGGGCTCAGATCCCCATCCCGCCTGTGCTTCGTGCGGACGCTGTGGTGGACCTCCTGGCTCAAAGCACTTTGTCAAAGATCTTATCCTCCTTGTACCTGACACTCCTTACCAAAGACTCCCCTAAGATGGACTCCCTTTGGAGGAAGTGGGTGGGAGATGTTCCGTCCTTGGACAGGGAGACCTGGGATGATTGCTTTGAGGATAGTTATAAATTGGTGATCTCGTCTAGGGATAAGTTAATACAAACTAAGTTCTTGCACAGGGTATACTTTACACCTCAGAGACTGCATGGGATATATCCGCAACGTTCCCCGAGCTGCCCTAGATGTTATACCTCCGAGGGTACATATATTCATGTTCTGGTCCTGCCCCAGGCTGACGGACTTTTGGTCCGCAGTTTTTGAAACTGTTAATGTCCGCCTCCATCTTAGTCTTCCGGTTTCCCCAGAGCTGGCTCTGCTGGGGGTGCAGGATGATGAGCAGAGGCCTAGGTTCACCAAGCTGTTACTGTCGCTACTGTTTTTTTACGCCAAGAAGGCTATTCTGGTCAAATGGACATCTAGGAATCCCCCCACTTTGGGAATGTGGATGGATGCGGTCAACGCTACCCTTCCTTTATATAAAATGACGTACCTAAACAGGGGCTGTCCTTTGAAGTTTGAACGGGTGTGGGGGCCATGGATTGATCGTCTATGATAGAATTGACCCCATGTCTTGTGCTGTTGCTGGGCTCCCCGGCCTCGCCCTGCCCCCTCCCTTTCCCTCTCCCCCCCTGCCCCCTCTCTGCTCCCCTTCCTCCCCTTCTCCTCCCCCTTCCCCTCTTTCCCCCCCTCTCCCTTCTCCCCTCTCCTCCTTTTTCTCTCACTGGGAAGTATGTCCTGTAGATGAGTTGTTTCCACCCTGCTGTGACATGTTCTAGATGGATCTTAATTCGACCAGTAATGTCTCTCATATGTATTTTATCTGTCCTACCATGCATGCACTGTATTTGGATGTCTTGTATAATTCTTTCATTTTTTCTTTTTGACTCAATAAAGTCCAACCTTGTTGTTAAAAAAGGTAACAGGTTTATAAATAAATCTTAGGCCAGAGCACCCAAAAGAATATGTTAACAGGTCAATAGGTCAGGTTGTGGGCTTTCTAATAAAGCAGCAAGTCAGACAGAAGTGTGGGCTTTCTAATCTCTTATGTCGGTATAATAACTTGCTAAGCAAGAACTAGCAGATGTGATTAAATCATAATTGGAAACTGAGAGAAAATATTTTGCCTGAAGCATTGTTCTTTAATTATAGCAGGCTGACGATAACCTTAGGTGAAATAAAACCTTGTTATGTCTGGTGCTGCAGAGTTAGACATATAATGTTGTCAATTTTTAGTGCAATCATTTTACTCTTCTTTTTTACAAAAATTTAGAATCTCAATTTAACATATTGTGGAAAGCAGGAAGGCTTTTAAGTTGTCCATTGCCCCCCACTGGGGAGTCCAACCCTGTGCCTTTCTCTGTGTTTAATGTTGCTAAATCAAACCTCTCCATAAAAAAACTAGCTCTCCATCTCTCCAAAAATTACACCAGTTCCTACTTTTTCGAAGGAAATCCACTCTTTTTTACAATGTCTGTATATGTACAGTTGTCAACTAAAGTGTAAAGAGATGTTCCCCTAAG
This sequence comes from Rana kukunoris, assembly GCA_029574335.1. Lineage (NCBI taxonomy): Eukaryota > Metazoa > Chordata > Amphibia > Anura > Ranidae > Rana > Rana kukunoris. The sequence continues at coordinate 82,261,087 of CM056051.1, forward strand.
CCACAGGTGTCAAACACAAGGCCCGTGGGCCAAATCTGGCCCTCCAGGCCATTTCATGTGTCCCTCACACCTCTCCTCTGGTCTTACTCCAGACTTTCTGCTTTCAAGCAATGCACCCAGCTTCTTCCCAGCAGCAGCATAAGGTAAGGGGGTGCACTGAGATGTAAGGGAGAGAGTGGTGGACTCAAATTCTGATGGTGGGGTGGCTCTTGACAACTAATGTAAAGGACAAGGGATGCGCTGGACATCTAATCTTACAAATACAACTGTCCCTTTTGAGGGCAATTGTAATGCTGATGTGGCTCACGATGAACTTGAGTTTGACACCCCTGCCCTAAGCCAACTTCTTCCTGTGTTGTCTCCCAACCACCCCCCTCCCATATGTTAACCTCCACCTTATTGTATTATACAGTATACCTTTGTAGCTGAAGGTTTGCTCTATCTTCTGCACAGAATTTGTATTTCCCTCTGTTTTAGGGTTGTTCAGTGGTAAATGTGGCATTCACAAAAACAATAAAATTGTTTTTATTGTTTTAACCACTCGCCGACCAGCCGCAGATTATATACTGTGGCAGGTCAGCTCTATTGTGCAAAATGACATACCTGTATGTAATTTTGTGCAATAGATAGCAGGGGCTATTCGTTGGCCAGAGGGAGAGCCAATTAGCGGGTCCCGCATACGTGATCTCTGCCGGCCATCCGCGATCACTTTACAGAGAGGCAGAACAATGATATGCCTATGTAAACAAGGCAGATCCCGGTTCTGACCGGAAAGAACACAGTGATTTTCTGTTCCTGCTAAGCAGGAACACAGAGCTCTGTGTTCATCCAGTAAGTCCATCCCCCACACAGTTAGCAAGCACCCCCTAGGAACACACTTAACCCTTTGATTTCCCCTGGTGTTAGCCCCTTCCCTGCCAGTGTCAGTAGTACAGTAAGAGTGCATATATTTAGCAATGTTCGCTGTAATAATGTCACTGGTTCCCAAAAAAGTGTTAACCCCTTCCCTGCCAGTGTCAGTAGTACAGTGAGAGTGCATATATTTAGCAATGTCCACCACAATGTCACAGTCCCACTAAAAATCACGGATCGCTGCCATTACTAGTAAAAACAAAAATGCCATAAAAATATCCCATTGTTTGTAGACGCTATAACTTTTGTGCAAGACAATCAATATATACGCTTATTGAGATTTTTTTTACCAAAAATATGTAGTAGAATACATATTGGCCTATATTGATGAAGAAATTAGATGTTTTCCATATTTTTATTGGATATGTGTTATAGCAGAAAGTAAAAAAAAATATTGTTTTTTTTTTTCAAAATTGTCTGTCTTTTTTTGTTTATAGCGCAAAAAAATAAAAACTGCAGAGGTGATCAAATACCACCTAAAGAAAGCTCAATTTGTGGGGAAAAAAGGACATCAAATTTATTTTGGTACACCGTCGCACAACCGCGCAATTGTCAGTTAAAATAACGCAGTTCCGTATTGCAAAAAAATGGCCTTGTCATTAACCCTCCTTGCAGTATTTCCGAGTGTGGCTCGGGGTTCAATTTCAGTTCCATTAACGGTAACCCAGAGCCACATTGGGATTGCATTGCAGAATACTGGTACATATGGGTCAATTTATTTTATTACTATTATATTATTATTATTTTCAATTATTTATAGTTATTTATTATATTATAATTCATGATTTTGTGTTTCAAACTTTATCCTATATGTGATGTCTCCTTTGTTTGGACAGATTCAAAAATCTGACATAATCATACCACCAGGGAGGTTAAGGGGGTAAAACCTTCCAGGGCTGAAGTAATTGATAAAGCTCAATAACATTTTTTCTAATCTACTGATACAAAATTTAATAGAATGCATTAAGGAGAAAATCCTTAAGGATGTAAAACCACTTTAAGGCTTTCATAATGTTACAGTAGTTTGATCTCATGCCCCCTCTTGTTACACATTAAGTAAAGTCTCAAACCACCAACCTCAGAACATATAAATATTTGTAGATGACCCCAAATCTAAAAACTAAGCTGCATTTGAAGAGGAAGGTGCGTGCAGGAGACATAAAGATCCCCAAGAGGATTGTGCTAACCAAATAAAGTCCCTGTGTGTGAGAAATACTGTTAGGACCCTTTATGACCAGTGCCCAGTCTCTTCGATGGAAGTAGAATCCCGGTAAACTGGTGCATTGTATGTGGGATACCTGGGCTTTGGTGAGGGACATTGCAGAGAGAAGACCAAGATTCCCCCATGGTATCTGAAGCAGTGTAACAGTGACTACACAAAATAATCCACCTAGTGAAGAGTCTTTAGAGAAACAAAGAGCTTGCAAGTGGCTTGTTTGAAAATTCCTGAGCATCAACGTTATATGTACTTTGCTTTGTTACAATTTTATACTGAAGAAGATGTAATGTATGTTTGAAGCAATCCAAATAAATTTACTCACACATATGCACTTAGCTTTAGTACCTAAAGTGAACTGAAAATGAGCTAACAGCTACTTTAAAAGTTGCATCAATGTCATCATCTCACACCAACACCACCCTTTTGCATGAAGGTAAGATAAACATTTTGTGTAATAGAGCCACCTGCAAAGATATCCTCAGCCTTCCCTATGGACGGATTTCCCCCAACAGACCTAATTATTTGGTAATGTGTATGTAAAATGCTAGTACAATAATTGCTATAGGTTTAGGTATGAACAGTGGGATCATTTTTGCACCACTTCCTAGGTTCCAACCAGAGCAAATGTATATGTGGTTCTTGATTGGTTTCTTCTGGCTGCCACCTTTGACTACCAGAAGCTGAAAATATGCCAGTTGCTCAGTTGATATCTGTCTTGAAAGGTCTTCACGCGTTTACTGTGAACAAGGGTTGTAGGAATGATGGTTTCTCAAATCCTCTTATACAGTATATAAACACTGTTTCTTCTAAAGAGTGTTAAATATACTGCAAATGTTGTATGAAAGACTAAAATAAAAATATATTATGGAATAATTTATAAACTTTTTTATATTGCCACAATTGTTTTAGCCTTGCCTTTGTGGTTAATATATAGAGGGGTGGTAGACATGTCAATTCTCAAACAATGTGTGTTAAGCTTCTAAATTGATAAGCGTAATGCAATCATAATGATACAAAGCAAATCCACTTTCCCTGATGACTCTATTGAAATGCTGGATATGTTTCATAATGTGCTCTCAAAGCATAATAATTTAAATAGAAGCCTGCTGATCTAGCTCATTACTTTTTGCATAGTAATCTTTTGGATTTGGAATAAAAACATTTGTTCTACATTAAAATAATAGTATTTTTTATGTGATTTCATCTATACAATCAAAATCTGTCCTCATTAATCTGCAATGAGAAGTGAAAAATACAGCAAGAACAAAAAAAAAGTTAAAAGATTTCGTATTTTAAACATAACCTTAATTGAAGTAGTTTTATCCTGGTTTGGAGCATGATCCTTACACGGCTACAAGGGAATTAATATGCTGACACAAAAAATCATGCTGGTCCTCTGTGAACCAAAGAAGAAATTTCCTGGGAAGTCTACAGTATATTGCTCATAGCTTTTAACAAAATCCTGATCAATTCTTTATTGCAGTATAGGAGAATGAAAAAGGGGTTAGTCAAAGACATTTCTTCCCCCAGACAGGGAAATGTACTCGGCCATTATTTAGGGCAGGACAGAAAATTGAAAGCAGGCATTGATTCACTGCTATAATGCACATCATTGCCACTATTTTATTAATTATTTTGTTAATATATATATATACAAATCTTTTTCCAAGCATTGCAGCAGTTTATGTCAAGGCCGTTTATTATAGAATCGTGCAAATCTTTGTTAAAAGAATGTAGAATGCATTTCTTGTATCACTTTCATGGGAACTTTCCAAAAAATGTAGGATCATTTTGGTCCAAATGCACTATTTGTGTCTCATTCTTAGATGTAGGTTAGCAGAAAAGTTACAACCAACTGGCCTCTGCCCCCTCCTATAACTTGCCTTCACAGCAAGAAGCAAATCGAAGGGAAACAAATACAAAACAAAACCAAAGGAAATTCCCAGCTCAACTTGTCAGCCAGTCTTCAACCAACCAATTGATCATGTCTAACAAATTACCAGAAAAGAGTGTGTCACCAGGCCTAGAAGCACATCTCAGCGCCAAAGTGCTATGTTTTCTCCAACGAAAAAATATATATATATATACAATACTAATAATATTATTTAACAGTAGAGCAATGTAAAAATAAAAAATAAAAACAACCAATATCACTCCTTATATAAGGAAATAGGTGGAAAATAGCAGCTGTCAGCCTAAGCTCGTAGACAAAGCACAAAATAAAATATCATACTAGAACAAAAAAAGTCCAAATGATAGACAGCGCTGATTGTAATTGGTTAAATGTCCAACATCATAAAGCATTCATAAGATGACGGTGTGATGGAAAATAAAGCAGTGATGAGTGCTTCTCAAGAGAGATTTCCAGGGGTCCTACACCTCGTCCCAGTTTTTTCACCACACGTGAGGCACACTCCCCTTCGGGGTACAAACTCACCAGAGGACCAATAGTAATAGGCCTTATGCAAAAATCTTTCACCATGGCATCCGTCAACACAGCTGGGGTCAGCAAGGGTTAATACTCCATCTCAATACCGGGCTTATTCTGGCAATTCTCTCCTGCATGTACAAATCATCATTCTTTTGCTAGAAAATTATGCAGAACTCCCAAACATTATAAATGTTTTTTTTTTAGCAGACACCAAGAGCATTACATCAGCCTGGGAACCACAGGGGTCTTAGTTAGCACACATTTACAAATACATGCATACGCTGCAGAGCCTCCATTGGGGACACCATTATTATTTGCAGTCCTTGTAAATGTAAAAGTACCTCCATAGTAGAAGCACATGCATTCTAATGGTTAGATAGAGGCCAGGTAAGCCTGGAGGGAGCCCACCTCTTCTTAAAAACACTGGACACCCAGCACATAGCACAATGGCAGCAAAGGTGTAAATTGTGTCCTCTTATCATAAATTTACAAGAGTTGGGACTTCAGATAATAATGGGGTGCCTTGGAGTGGCTCTGAAGTTTACCCATGTATTTGCAAATGTGTGCTAACTAAACACCTGTTTTTAATGCAAACCGTGAGAGTCGATTGACACTGGGGTAATCTGGGATCCAACTTGCCCCAAGTTGCCGCGAGTCGTGCGGTTCAGAAAATGAATGGAAGTGAATGGGAGCTATCTTAATGTACACTACTGAAGTTGCTCCGTCTTCAGAAAAGGTTCCTGTACTACTTCAATCCGACTTCTAGGCAACTTGTAGGCAACTTGTACCCATTGATTTCAATGGAAGTCGCCTCAGAAGTCGGATCACTGAAGCAACAATACAGGAAGATAACATACATTTCTCAGGTAAACCCCTCCCTCCCACAGAGCTGATTGTTGTTTGATTGGCCACTGGAAAGCCTCCTGTCCTGAAGGTGACTTGAAGTTGCCTTGCACTGTCCTGGAGGCAACCTGAAGTTGGCTTGTAAGTTGCCTGCTGATTCATACTCAAGTCGTGTTTAAAGCGGAGTTCCACCCAGGAAAACAACATTTGCCTATTTTGTTTAAAAAAATGAAATAAAAAAAAACCTGAAAAAAAAAAATACTCACCCGAAATACCTGTTGCTATGCGGAAGTCCGTAATCTGCCTCTTCCACACCGCGGTGTGTTTTCTTCTTGTCCTTCTCCTTGTGAATGGGGCGCACTGCTTTCTGGGAACTGTGTGTGTTCTCAGAGAGCAGCGCGCCCATTCACAAGCCAGCGTGAGACTCACGCAGGCGCAGTAGGAAATGGGCAGTGAAGCCGTAAGGCTTCACTGCCTGTTTCCCATAGTGTGAATGGCGGCGCGGGACCCGGAGCGATCGTGGGACCGGCATCGGGGGGGGGGCCATCAGCGCGGGCACCTAGGACAGGTAAGTGTCCTTATTCAAAGTCAGCAGCTACACTGTTAGTAGCTGCCGACTTTGAAAAAAAAAATGCGGGTGGAGCTCCGCTTTAAGTTGCCTCCCGTGCTGGAAGTGCTGGAAGTCGTGTTGCCCCTGTGTAAATGGGCTCTTAGGTTAATTTAGTTAGTTGCAGACTGGCTGATGAGTTGAGCAGGGAGCTTTCATCAGTTTTGTTTAGCAGAAAAGTTCTTTAAAACTGTTAGCTGTATGAATACTGTCATGTCAAGAGCTTACATGTGAAACATAGGTATCAGTGTTTTATTTTAAACCAAACTTGCTAATTCATATTGTGAGACCTTAACGAAAAGTAAACCCAACCTAATTTACTCATAGTAAGTAGTAAAGTAACTTGAATCTGGAGGTGTGCTGTGGAATGTTAAAGTGTAAGGCAAGGAATTTCAAAACTCATATTTATAACTCATATTTATAAATGTGGGAAAACCTCTCTGTGAGGAGGCTTTCATGGAAACTGTTGTTTTTACAACTTTATGTTCCAGAACAGTGAAATTACTGCAACATGGCTGCTTCCGCTGGAACCTCCTTACAATTGTGACAAATTCACTTTAAACCAAATAAATACCTAATAGAACTTAATTTTTTGTATATTTAATATGTAATACAATTTGAAGCTGTCTGCTGCAGCTTGCTAAATTTTTTCTCATGGGATAGAAATAATAGAAATAATGTGTTTTGCCAATTTTTTTTTTATTTTTTTTTAATGTTGTACTGAACACATATGGCAACTAGGTAGATTAAAGTGGAACAAAACCCTAAGTTTAACTACTCTTAAAATGTTCTCTCTCCCTTCACCTCTTGCCTGTCTTGACTAACTTGTTTTAAAAATATGCATGTTCTTACCTATTTGTAGTCTGCTGTAGTCCAGTCAAGTGATCCTGCAGCTCTGACCCAGGGAGCTCTCAACAATGGCTAGGAATTCAGGGAGTCGCCCATAGCTTCCCATTGGAGGGACATTTTTAAGAATAGTCAGACTTTTGACCCTTTCACATCAGCAGACCGTATGTCAGTTTTTTCATCCATTTGTTCACGGATGAAAAAGGGACATACATGTATCACTATGGGATAGCGGGTGTCAGTGGATGAACATCCACTGACACCCGATCTCATCGGTCCCTGCTATGTTCCATTTCTGCAGACGGAGGAGAATCCTATTTTTCCATCTGTCTGCAGAGCAGATCAAATGAACACGGACAGACGGTCTGTGTTCATCCGATCCTCCCATAGAGGAGAGCGGAGATCTGACAGAGCAGTCCCTGCACAGTGTGCAGAGACCGCCCTGTCATCTGCTGACTCAGCGGGGATTAACGGAGTGATCCCCGCTAAGCTAGCGGATATATAAGGAACTGGTCATCACAGGATCCGCCCATGTGAAAGGGCCCTTAGACTTTTCCTCCACTTTCGGGAAAAATGCACAGAAGCAGAAATGAATAGCACCAGTGCGGCGCTTAAGATAAATAATAAAAAAAAAAGTTGTTGAAAATGTTGTGAATCGCCAACCATACGTGTTTGTGAGAATGGAAGAGATTGCTAATTTAATTTATTTATTTGATCTCTTGGCCTAATTAATTAAGTCTAGTTTCACATCTAGGCCGCGTACACACGATCGAACATGTCCGCTGAAACTGGTCCGCAGACCAGTTTCAGCAGACATATCCGATCGTGTGAACGGCCTAGCGCACAGGTTTCCAGCGGACACAAGTTTTAAAACATGCTTTAAAACTTGTCTGGAAACCTGTCCATCAGACATGTCCGCTGGTTAGTACGCCTAACCAGCGGACCGAAATCCCCCGCATGTGTCAAATGGATTTGACGCATGCGTGGAAGCATTTTACTTCCTGGTTTACGGACGTTGTGGCGTCAACATCACCGCGCTGCCTGTCTGCGGGGATTTTGGTTTGATCGTGTGTACACACATCAGACCAAAATCTCCCAGGAGACATGTCCGATGAAAACAGTCCGTCGGACCGTTTTCATCAGATATGTCTCCTCGTGTGTATGCGGCCTATGTGGCTGCTTTTTTTATGCATTTTTGCTTGCAGTTCAACTTTTTTTTGCTGAAAACTAAATGTAAAAAAAAAAAAAGTTACCCCAAAAAAACACAAAGCAAAACAGCATGGGGTGCCCCCCCAGGTCCACACCATGCCCTTTTGATCTAGTATGGATTCGGAGGGGACTCCCCAATGCCATTTTTTTAAATGCAGTGAGGTCCCCCAAAATCCATGCCAGACCCTTATATGAGCATGCATCCCGGCAGGTCAGAAATGGAGGGAGCTAGCGAGTGCCCCCCTCCTGAAACATAAGAGGGCGCATGCCTGCAACATGGGTGGTGGGGACAAGGCCCTCTTCCCGACAACCCTGGGCTGAGGTTGTTGGGGTCTGCAGGCGGGGGACTTATCGGAATCTCTTTAACAAGGAGGCCCCTAGATCCCACTCTCCCATGTGAATGGGTATCGGGTACATCGTACCCCTACCCATTCACCTCAAAAAATCCCTTATTAAAAAAGAAGCCCCAAGCTATCTTCTCCCGGTGCCATCTTCTTCCAGTGCCTCCTTCTCCCAGAGCCGTTGTCTTCCCAGTGCCATCTTATTCTTGGGTTGTCTTCTCCAGGTGCCGTCTTCTCTAGGTGCCACCTACTCCCCGAGCCTTCTTCTCCCGGTGCCATCTACTTCTTGTGTTGTCTTCTCACAGTGCCATCTTCTCTCTGTGTTGTAATTTTTATTGTGCTGTTTTCTCCTGGTGTTCTCTTCTTCCAGAGCTATCTTCTTGTGCTGTCTTCTCCCGGAGCTGTCTTTTTCCTTGCTGCGGGTTACGCGCTAAAAACAAAAAAAAGCCGCTCTTCTCCTAAGACTGTCTTTCTCTGTTGTGTTGTTGCCCGCTGTCTGGCACCTATTAAATGGCCATGGGGGTGGCCTTTCGATGATGTCTCCCGGTGAGCCCGCCCTTTGTGATGACACATGACATAACGAGGGGTGGGCTTTCCAGTTGATGTCATAGGAGAGCAGAGTTTGGGAGTAAATTTGATTAATGCTCTGAGATACACTTTAAGGGTCATTTTGAGGGGTAGCAAAATATTTAAGGTAAAGGTAACAGCTGTAAGGCAGAGATGTGAATGTTTCTGGTCTTCACAAATATCTGTAATCCAGCCCTTTTAAATGTTTATTGTGTGAGCATTTGTATTTCCTGTCCCTTTTTTACAGACTGGTAGGTTAATTGACTATTGTGTAAATTTGCATTACTGTGTGTAATTGTGACAAGAACATTAGATTGTAATAGCTTCTTTTAAAGGGTAAGAGAATTTGTTAGAGCAAAATAAATAAATTATTCTGGTCATAGATCATTAAAGAAGAACTCAACTACATAGTATTTGTATTTAGACTGTATGGAGGTTCAGATCAGATGTAATGCTTTTGATAAACTAGTCTAGCCAGCCAAGTACATTTCAGGGATTTGTTGCCCAATTTTATTCGGGAATAATGTTCTTTACATCAGGATTCTCACACAGGGGATTTAGCATCATATATTATTTAAAGCAACAACTGCCTCCTGGCTATGCAGTTGCCAATTTCCGGCCATACTGCCTCTCACACATCAGTCCACATACTCTCTCCCAGGTATTGGCATTGGCATGGTATTGGCATACTCCAAGTGTGTATGCATACTGCTCCCTTGTCCAACATCAGTCTCTTGTGGAGGGAGGAGCTCTGAACTCTAGTCAGCCCTTTTACTAAAGGACTATGCAAACTTGAACAATCAGAACGCTGATTGACAGCAAAACATAGACTCTGGGTGGGAAGCTGTATCCTATCATATACTACACCAAACTTCTGGTCTCCAGAACCCATACCAGTATTTTTCCATCTTGGAGAAAATTACAAAGCAAGTTTTCTCCCTATAAGTCTATCATCCCAGCGTCCCTCCTCCTTTATGGGTGGAAACCAAAGGTGATCCTGGTGCTTCTCACCTTGACATTTATGCTTAGTTCTGGTGCAGGTTAAACTGTGCTCCAAGTGCCTTTCTTTGTCATGACATGGCACATCTCCTTCCACAACTGACATTAAGGCCGCGTACACACGAGGGGATATGTCCGCTGAAAACGGTCCGATGGACCGTTTCAGCAGACATCTCCGCTCGTGTGTATGGGCTAGCGGACAGATTTCTCCACCCGACAGATTTCAAAGCATGCTTTGAAATCTATCGGGTGGAATCTGTCCGCCCGACATGTCTGCTGGTTAGTACACTTACCAGCAGACATGTCGGGTCCCACCGCCGCCGCGCCGCTGCCGAATGGATTCGGCGCATGCGCGGAAGTGTTTTACTTCCTGGTGCGGTGACGTGGCGGTGACGCGGCGGCGTCAACGTCACCGCCGCGTCACCGCGCCGTCCGGCGGCGGGGAATTTGATCCGATGGTGTGTACACGCCATCGGATCAAACTCCCGATCGGACATATCCGATGGAAATGGTCCGCGGACCGTTTTCATCGGATATATCCGATCGTGTGTACGGCGCCTAACATGTATGCTCAAAAGATACATACATGAGTATGATTATGCAACTATTGTTGTAAAGATCTTCCAGCGGCCATTTCATGTTAATGAGTAGCTTGAAGTATACTTTTCAGTGTGTCACTGTTTTTAATGTAATGCTATGATTAAAATGCTGTCATCCAGAACTTTGTTACATACTTTTAAGCATCCGTAGGACTTAACCAGGAGCCTTGAACTTTAAGATGATCTAACATAGAAATGTCAACACTTCCAAATGATAGGAACCTTCTTATTCCCAAGAAAGGGACAATTTAGAGCCTTTTTGCATTCTAGGAGGTCTTTCACAGTAAAGATCAATATGTTAGTTTCTAGGGCTAGAAGCCCAGCATGAGAGACTTTGACATCACTAGGTGCCTAGAAGTTTAGTCATCATAGTCACACTTTAGCAATTGACATTTTGGCAGGTGTGCTTTAAGCTGTGCTGGCAGGTAAAAAAGGTCACACATTTTTATATCATGGGAAGAAAGGAGAAAATATAAAAAGCATAATTTGGCTACAATAATGACGTTAACAGCTACTCATTCTGAAACAATATGTGTTTTTCAACCAGTGTTCTTTTTGTGGTTTCCATTTACCAGAGTAGCTTACTAAAAAATATAATATTTTCACTTTCAAATACTAAAGTTTCCATAGAAGGACATTGACAGAGGATGTCTGCTCTTTATCATTACCACTCTGATAGGTTCATAAAGATATAAACTATTTGTTTCTGTTCATCAATCATGCAATTAGATTTTAATATACTTAAACTGACTGGAAGACAGACAATTGGTCTGCACATGTAATGATAGATTTACTTGTTGTTTTTCATATATAATTCAGAAGCCATCAGATAAAGAATGGTTCTGCAAGTCCCATTTATTGCTCAGAAAATCATTAGTTTAATCTGGGAATTTGGAAAATGTTTACATACTGTTTTAATTTTAACTGGATAATATCCAGTGTGTTGGAGTTGATAAGACTACTTAGCAGACAAGAAAATCCATCAAGTCTGGGCGTCTCTAGATTCTGCAGTAAATCTAAAATACAGTTTACTAATATTTCTATAGTATCTCAGAACTTGGAATTATATGTTTCTTTTTTACTGTAGCTAGATAGAAAAAAAAATGAAAACTACAATAATTGCCATGCAATAGTGGTAAAGCATATCTAAGTTATTTGTGCACTGACACTTATCAGGACTTGGGCAGATGTTTACAAGTACCATATTTATCAGCGTATACCGCGCACTTTTTTGCCCTTAAAATAAGGGGAAAATCGCGGGTGCGCGATATATGCCGATACTCGCTTCCCGCGCTCAGTTTGAAGTGAGCCGCCGACATATACCGAGTGCAGTACACTCGGGTACAGTCGGCTAGGCTCGGCTTCGCTCGTGCTCTTGCATAAACGTCACAGAGCGTGAGCGAACCTGAGCCTGGCCGAATGTACCGTACTCGGTATATGTCGGCGGAGGCGTTCAAACTGAGCTCGGGAAGCGGGGATTCGACACGAGACAGGGCTGGAGAAGCCGGAAGGACACCACCGAGGCCGCAGACGGATGCCGGACCGGACTATGGACGCTGAGCAAGACACCAAAACTGTAAGTAATAAAATGTTATCATTTGCAGGAATTTCGGGGCGCGCGCTATACGCGGGAGCGCACAATACCCCGATAAATACGGTATAACATGTTAAAGAGCAAAAATAGCAGTTCACCGCTCATTGGTTTGACTTCTGTAAACTTAAATCCAATTGGTTTCTATAAATGTCTGAATTTTACAGGACCTTCCATCATAAATCACGGTATGCTTCACCACCTGGAAGCCTGGACCCCTTCCCTACAATTCGGCTTCCCAAATTAGACAGCTTATTACTAATAGTGGGATATACATGGATGCTGGGATTAGACACTCCCACCCACTAATACTAACCTTCCTCACACACTTCTGCCTCCTTGTTTGTTTGTCGGAGCTCTATGTCTATTTCCCAAGTAAGCTTTGTGTTGGTTTCTGTCAGAGCCATCACAGAGCTAGTGATTCTCTCCCTTCCACGTGGGCATTGGATCCTTGGAGGAAGCGGAAAAGGCCAAATGCTGAGCTATGGAGCACACATGCATGCTCATCTCCTGGCCTCCCACAAAGCAGTTGGTGCTGAGTGATAAAGGGCAAATAGGCTCTTATTTTCACCAAAGTGAAGCCATTTTTTAACCCAAATTTTGTTTTGTACAACATATATGAGTTGTTTTTCATTTTGAACGCGTGCGTGACTGGGACACAAGCTAAGTTGTGCAGACCATTTCAAAAGTAGTTGAATAGTTATTTTAAAAACCGTTGAATAAGTAATTTGAAAACAGTTGAACGGGTACTGTATTTCTAGAACAGAAAACAGAACTAGAATTCGAAAAAACATCAAGAAGGAATGTGTGTGGCTATTAGGGATGAGCCGATAGTTCGGTCAGAACCTAGGTTCTGGCCAAACTCTTGGCTGTTAGAGCATTTAGATGGATGCCCACACTTTTGCCTGTCCAGTCCCTGTTTGGCAGGAGCTGATCATCAATTTCTACTGCTTCTACTGCTTTCTACTACAATTTCTACTGCTTGCATGCGAATCATCACTAAGAATTGCTGACATCACCAGGAATCCCTGTCACATAAGCAAAGGTGTGGGAATAGCAGGAACATCACTGTCCAAATATGACCAGTGGTCATATTTGGGCCATGATGCCACCACTATCCCTGTCCTCAATTGGGTGTCATTATTTCTAGGTAAAACATTTTTTTTATTTTGTGAACGTTTATGAACCCCATACTCATTCATGTGGTGGGAGTAACTAGGGGCCCCCTTATTAATAAACTTATAAACCCCCTGACCACAGACCCCCCACAACCATCAACTAGGGTTATGGGGAAGACGCACTTGACCTCATCAACATAGGGACAAGGTTCTTTGCCAGGTGGATCCCCTTGGAAAGCCCCCCATCTATATTGAGGGCATGTGGCTTGGTTGGTTTGGCATGTGGTAGCTGCATGCTCAGATAAAGGGTCTGATATCAATTTATTGAAGGTCCACATTGAAATTCATTCCAGACTTCTTATTTGTTCTTGTTGTAGGATGTGCTACAGCAAAAGTGACATTTATAAATAGAAAAAAAATATTGTTTCAATTACCCACAAATTACATTTCATTGCTACCTCCTTTTAAAGAAAACAGCACACAGACCCCTACAAAGGTGCCCCAAAATAAACAGTTGACCCATAGAGGGGTCAGTGTGCTGTTTTTTTTCTTCTTTTAAAGAAGATGACAATGAAATTGAATTTTTTGTCAATTTTGTAGAGTAACAAAAAAAAAATGAATGTTACAGATTAGCTTTTTAAAATAAAAACTAACTGACGTACTTGCAGTGTTCTAATGAGGAAATTTGCCTGGTCTGCATCCCCTTAGAGGTAATTACCCTTTGAGAGTATCTCACCAAAATTACATTTCTGTTGCAAAGGATCCCTAAAATCTGACTTCTATCTCATTTGCAGCCTTCACTTAATTACAATATGGCGTGTGTAGCAATTGTGTATGCTATATTTTTGGTGGAGTTACCCTTTAAACACTTTTTCATTTAAAAATGTCAGTGCTGCTGCAGCACTTTCTGTGCATTGCAGAGATGCACCCCGATCACAGGCAAGATTAGGGTATTACCCCAGATATGTTATTAAAGGAATTGGGCATCTTTATTGTTTCAATTTAGGTGCAATTTACTGCTCCTGGGCAATTTTTTTTTTTTTTGTTTGCATTGGTACATGTTTGCAGGGCAGTACTCAACCACCCATGCTATTTTTTGACACCCCTTGCCTATTAACCCAGAAAGATAGCATTTTTGAATTTGACAGAGTTGGTTCTTATCGATTTAAATAGGATTTGGGTTAAGGATCCAAACTTCTTTGAAGTTTGCTTAACAATGCTTGAATCAAGCTAATCATTAATGGTTATATTAGAAATCACACTTTGATGCTTAGCTAATGTCCTATGTATTGTGCTATTTAAACCATGACACTCTCACTAACTATGTACTCTAACTACATATGTATGTAATGCAAAATGAAATTGCAGCATTGATGTCCTACATCAACTAATGTTGTCTTGAGGAAATCCAGACAGTAAACTGTAAGCTGCTACATTAATGTAGGACATGCCTATCAGTATGCAAAAACTGACTTGTAGAAGAGGTTGCAGTTGCATAAGATCTTTTGGGTGGGTGGGTGGGGAAGGGGCGCTGCCTCTCGAGTAGACTAATGCCCCGTACACACGATCGGAAATTCGAACAGCAAAAGTCTGATGTGAGGTTTGAACGGAAATTCTGACTGTGTGTATGCTCCATCAGACTTTTGCTGTCGGAATCTCCGTCAACCAAAATTTGAGAGCTAATTCTCAAATTTTCAGCCGGAAAAAAATCTTTATTGGAAAATCTGATCGTCTGTAGCAATTCCGAAGCACAAGTTCAAAAGTTCAGAGATCTTTTGTGTGACTGTGTGTAGCAATACATGTGTGCTCTGTTTTCAGCTTAAAATAACTTTCAAATAATTTTTGCTTTCCTCTCATAATTTCATACATATCAATACAGAAAAAATAGCACAAGGGATATACACATACACACGTCTCCACATGTAGTGACAGTTATAAGCCAAAAGAGTACAATGTGGTATGAATGCTCTTACTTCTGACTGATGAAGAAGACACATCATTACTCTTTGAAATGTATTTTAGTATATATTAACTAAAGAATATCACAGCCTTTTCACTTTTTTTAGTTATTGTTACTTATTTTTTTCCAGTTTGATTGTGAATTATAATAATTCAGACATCACCACCGTAATTCTTGTTTCTTACAGCTAATGAGTGGTTAGTAAAATATTCCAAATTCATGCCTAGCTTTCTTATTTAATAAGGCTAACATAAAAAGCAGATAAAACCTACAGCTAAGATGTATAAAAAATCCATTTCCCTACTCCCCTACTTTCTCACTTAGGGAATACTATCAGAAACATGAAAACTGACAGCACATTTGTACTTCTTGTACAACACAGACCTCATGCAACTGAACTAACAGAGTACTTCTGCACAGAACATCATCTTTTCGTTCTGCTTAGCCCTATCCACTATCTTCTGGGACCACACCAGTCATAATAAGTACTGCTGGGAGCTGCCAACAAACCCACCTAGCAGTTGCTTCTTGTATTAGTTATGCATTCCAGGAAGAGTGCTGCCTTGCATTGGGTAGTACTTTCCTGAGCAGCAATAATCTTTGGAATGAGATGTTTTCAGTTAATTATTTAGAAATGCCAGGCCCCATATTAAAGTGATTAGTGAAAAGCCTACAGGGGTCCCTGTTATACACACTTGATGGTGGTCTCAACTTTACACATTAACACTGGTTTTAGCGTGGCCTTTTTAGAAAAGCTGTTATGTGCAAGCTTTGTTCCTGACAATATCCACACTGAGCACAATTTGCAAAGGAAATAAACATTTTAAACCATAACTTTGAAGAGAAATAATTTAAAATACATGTTAATATAAATTTAGTATGTCCAACCTATGTGTGTGATTATATGTCAGTATTAAATGTTATATGCCTGTATGTTGTGGTAGTTCAGGTGCTTATTTAATCTTTTTTTAACTATCGATACCCCTGAGACCACCGCCTGTAGAAGGAAATTCCGCATCCTTGCCACTGTTACAGTAAATAACCCTCTACGTAGTTTAAGGTAAACCTTGTTTTTTCTAATTATAATGAGTTGTCACACGTCTTGTTAAACTGCCTATAGTGAGAAAGTGTTCTCCCTATTGTGGGGTCACCAGTACGGTATTTGTAAATTAGTTTGAACACGCGAATACCGTGGGGACATGTATCAATGCAATGATGTTTTTTCGGGAGCAGTGATTTTTTTAATGCTTAAAGTGAAACAATAAAAGTGAAATATTCCTTTACATTTCGTACCTGGGGGTGTCTATAGTATGCCTGTAATGTGGCGCATTTTCCCATGTTTAGAACAGTCCCTGCACAAAATGACATTTCTAAAGGAAAAAAAGTAATTTAAAACTACTCAAGGCTATAATGAATTGTTGTGTCCCGGCAATACAGATAAAAGTATTTGAAAAAAAAAACAGCATGGGTACCCCCCCAGTCCATTACCAGGATTATTAAAATCACTGCTCCCAAAAACCTCCTGAAAGGGGTCAAAACACGTTATGCGCTTGCTAATAAAAAGTTGAAAGTGCCGTCTAAAGCCCTATACACACGATAGGTTTGTCTGATGAAAACAGACAGATGGGCCATGTGGGCCCCATCGGTTTATTTTCCATCTGTAAAAAATAAATAAAACATGTTTTAAAATTTTCCTATGGATATAAAACCGAAATAAAAAAAAGGATCGTCTGTGTGGAAATCCATCAGTCAAAAATTCACGCATGCTCAGAATCAAGTCGACACATGCTCATAAGCATCGTAGTGTTTTACATCACTGTGTAGAATTTATGACTGATGGTGTGTTGGCAAGACTGATGAAAGTTAGCTTCATTGGATATCTGACAAAAAAATGCATTGGATTAGATTCCATCAGATATCCGATCGTGTGTACAGGGCATAAGTTTACTTAATTTCATGCACAGTACATTTGTCTCAAACTGAAAAGTCAACTCCTTATTTTTTGTAAGATAGGATGAAGTTCTGTGCCTAATCTGGAAAGCCATTATCCCCTATACTATGTGTGCATTTGAGACTTTCAAAATGGACATAGGAGCATAAAAATTGAGAATTAGGTGGATCAAAAGAAATATGTTGGATTGGACACACTATTATGTCATGGAGTCCTCCCTTCAGTATTTGTGTAAAGAGCAGGATACATAAGATGTTTCCATTGATGATTTCCCCAATGTATCTAATATTTTTACAATAATGCTTTTGAGTAATGGACTATGGGCTTTAGAGTGATAGAGTTTATGGACCCCAAATGTTACTGGCTAAAATCTATGACTGTTGTTCTGAAAACGAATGGACTGACAATGATTATTTTGTCTTATTCCTGTAAAACATCATGATTTTTTTTTTCTGCAGTAATGCCCCATTCACAAATAAGTATTTGGTAGGGTAAAGTTCAAAGCTCCAAAACTCTCAAAATTGTGATTGTTCACGAATGAGTGTTCAGATGCCTATAGCTAAAAGCCTGACTCTCCAAAAACGACACAAGCTACTCTTGAGGCACATTTGAGCATTTTGTAGCCTTGTAAGAACTAGTTTCCTTCCCCTAGCACTTTCATTAGTTAAAATAAAAATGCCTGAAGCTTGAATACACATGTAAATTGTTTCAAATCTGCTTGTAAACTGCTCATTAATGAAGGGAAAATGCAAATAAAAACACCTGCAATGCCTGAAAAATGGTCAAACCCGTGTTAAAAGAAGACTACTATACCTAAAATCAAAAATGGTTATGATACAACTCAGAATATAGACAATAGATTTACAAAAAAAAAGGAAATAAAGAAAATTAAATAAAAAGAGTTCTAAAGATTAAGGGCCAGATTCACGTACATTGGCGCATTTTTTGACTGGCGTAGTGCACCTCCTTGACTTTAGACTGCCGCAATGTAGCGGCGCAATCACCGTAGTCTCGTTTGATTTGCGCAGAAATTAGCGCCGGTGCAACGAAATTTCAGAGGCGTAAGGCGGAGTAATTCAAATTGGGAAGGACGTGGGCGTGTTACATTGAAATGAGCTGTGACCCCATGCAAATGAAGGGCCGGCCGGCTCGCGCATGTGCACATAAAGCAGACCATGGTCAGCACCTCTGTGCGCATGCTCACAATTCGGGAATGGCACAATCAGTGAAATTGGAAGTGGCCCCGGGCAACTTTGTGAACTACGAAGACAGCATAAATAGACAGACACAAACGCACTTCCTTTGCAAAAGTACATCCCTTTGTATCCCTTCCTATACAGCAAGGTGCTTTTGTTCTGTTGTTTATTCGCGTTTGTTTGTTTGTGACGTGTCTTTGAGATATTTGGGGACTGTTTTGCAGAGTGATTTTTGTCTTTTATGTGTTTTCTTTCTTGTTATTTTGTTTAAATTAGATTTTTGCTGGGCATTTTTTATTTTTGCTGGTCAATTTTTTATTTTTTTTGGTTCTGTTTGTGAATGATTTTGGAATGTGGGGGTGACATTCCTGACAGAAAAGGGGTGTCACCCTCATTTGTGGTTTAGAAGTGATCCCCAGGTCCGTGTGAATGGTGTATGAATGTACAGTGACATAATTGGAGCCGTGGCATGGCGTTGCTGCTCACAAGTCCTGCATGGTGGGCTTGTGCCAATCCAATGTGATGAGGATGTGATGTGTCTGTGCATGCATGCATTCTCATTGTGCCATGATTAATGTGTGTGTTTAACGTGCAAAGATGCCTAATGTGAGCTGGCTCCTGGCTGCTCTTCCCTCAGATGATGGGGTATCCTCGGTTAGGGGGGGATTGTCTGGTTCAGGGGTCAGGTCATGTCGTATGTCAATCTCCAGGCCCTTTCTCTCTGCGAAGTTGTGCAGCATGCCACATGCACCAATGATCTGGCATACAACGTTTGGCAAATACAACAGGGTACCATGGGGGGTTCCATATAGGAGTCATGAGATGGGGTCCCAGTGCATATGCAGAGTCACCCTGAAGGGATAAGACAGGAGGATGTTAGTAGTGCATGTGCCCCTTGTGATTTCAGCATCATGGGGGGGGACAGTCATGCCTGCCACCCATGTCACTCACCAACAAGCCAGCTGTCCCCATACATGTTCTGTTCGAAATCTGTGGGGATGGGGCTAGGATTGTATATGTAGCTGTCATGGGTGTCATTGGTGGTGTCATGTGTTGGGCTGGTGATGTCCTCCTGCAGGGTTGGCATGAGGGATGAATCTGAAGATGCGAGACACCTCAGAATCACTCATGCCAAAGATGACTATGCATGTGTGATATATCAAGTGAAGAGTGAGGGGCTTGTATCAGATTAGATTATTATATCCATCAAGGTTTTAAAGGGCTATTGAAAGATAGTGAGACCGTGTTTGTAATTTGTATGTATGTTATGTATTGATGTATATATGTATGTATATTTTTTGTAAAAATGTTTATAAAAGCAAGGGAAATTTTTTTTTGGAAAAAAAAATCCTCTCCCGTGCCCTCCTCCATGCCCTCCTCCGTGCCCTCCTCCTTCTTTGCTAATCTAAAGTCAGTAGTATAGCTATGAGCATGGATGCCACTGGCATGTTGGCATACAGTTTGTTGGGCAGCAAGTGTGACTGCTCAGCTCCTCACTAACAGTGTTGCTTTAGCTGACATGTAGACGGATTGTCTAATTTTATACCACCCTTTATATGGTCTAATTTTAGACAGGACGTGCAGCTGTTGCGCACAGCACGTAGCCTGCGCTGCAACAACGTTCTTTTGTGGATCCCTGTAACTCCCTCATTAGCATATTTGAATAGCAAATCAATGGTGTGTCTAGTGCAGTTTTGCGCCTGTCTATCGAAATTACGCCGGGCAAAAAAAAGTAGATTTCTTGCGTATCTCGTTTTGGGGATGTGGCGCATCGAAACGCATGCGCAAATTTAGACTTACGCCGCGCATCTCCTGTAACGCCGGCGTAATCGCTCAGTGAATCTGGCCCTAAATATACAGAATTACATTTGTAAGGCAGTAAAGATCAAAGAGCTTTAAACAGTAGGAGATAGAATCAGAATTAATCTTTGAGTGATTTGACAGAAAAGAAATCTGATTTGTTACCTTTGTGTGTCTTCTTTTAGCTCTTTATATTGCTCTGTTTTATAGAGTAAGCTTGGTAGTGTTTAGCGTATATGTTTTTTGGTTACTATTAAAGGAGATCTATAGTCATAACATAAACTTACATTTTTTTAACATCAACATTGTAATAGCAATACAGCAATCATTAATTTTTTTTTATAGTCCATTATATGCTTACTGTACTTGAAGAAATCCCTTTCATGTTGTGAGTGCTGCCTTCAACTTTTTCCAACTCCAACTCTTTTTGCAGCTTCTCCTCTGCTGTTTATTGTCACTTTCTAAGGACTAAATATCCCATGGTACTTTGTCTGCAAGCAGCGATTCCTGTACTGAATCCTGAAACCCCTCCTCTTAGCTACTCTGTAGTTCAGAAGGCCAGCTATGTGGAATGTGTGACACAGCAGTGTCTACTCACAGGGAATATTGACTACATGTTACAGAATGCATTAAAATAATAATGTAGCTCGTACAGAATCCCTTTACACAAATAACTATCCTCCCCTATACCGAAAACTTCCAGCCGACATGAATAACCGGGCCAAATATGATCTTTCCTGGCTGGGCAGAATTAACTCTATAAAGATGACTTTGCTTCCTAGAATTTTATATCTATTCCGCTCCCTTCCCATTCCCATCAGAAAAGACCACGTGCAGACTTTACAAAGCAAAATACTCAAATTCATTTGGGGCAAGTCAGGTTACAGAATCCCCCAAAACACTCTATATAACCATAGAAAAAGAGAAGGACTAGGATTACCGCATCTATATAAGTACTTCGTAGCTGCCAGACTGGCTCAACTATCCGTAGTTTACTCCAAACTGGATAAACCAGACTGGGTCCACATAGAGGGGCAAGCTGTCCCCCAGTTCTCCCTAGAATACTTACTCTGGTGCCCCCAAAAGAGAAGACCACCCATTTTGTCCCCCTCCCTTTCTCAATCTTACACCCTTTGGGACAGAATTCGTCACCTTCCAGCCCTGGTTTCGAAGGGGCAACCTCTAGCCAGTGTATTCCAAAATCCGGATTTCCCACCTGGAATGGACAGGAAGGCCTTCAGTTGGTGGTTGGATAGGGGTCTGTACCGCATAGGACACTTCTTCACAACCAAAAGCCCTCTTACCCTAGACCACTGTGTGACTAAATTGGACCTCCCTGACATTGAAAAATTCAGATTCAAACAAATATCACAATTCCTACACACTTTATGGACGGATAGGCCTCTACCTCCCAAATTCACAGATTATGAGCTCTGGTGCGGGCAGACCATGGGACAAAGGGGAGGAATATCTGTCATCTACTCTTCACTCACCCGCCCGACTGAGAAGTCTTCTTATATGATGGCATGGGAGGCAGACCTCCAACTAGAATGGGACTTGACTTCCGGTTCCGGCGCCGTATGGAATAGCTGAAGCCCCTCTCAGCTCCCGCTTCACGTCCGAAAAACGGCATAAAAAAACAGCCCAGCACGCACCCGCGGTCGGTAGCACCCTCGAGAACCCCCCCTCACGCCGATGGACCGCTTTGTAGAAAAAACGGGCTCGCGATCGCAAACGGCCATCGCGGCCCAGCCGCAAATTGAGGCCCCGGCTTCGGCCTTGTCGGATCTCCCGGCGGACGCCCTGGACATGGAGGTGAGCGCCTGCAATGCACCTCTGCCCACACATTCAGCCTCAGAGGTCCCTCCTCATGCCTCCCCCTCCTCACATAGTGCCTCTCCTTCCCTACACCACCCTGATGGGAGCACAGAACGTATTGCTCAGGCTGTGGCCGCGCTGCTCTCCCCTATGATAGCAGCTTCTGTGGAGAAGGCAGTCACTGCTGGAATGAAACAGCTGAAACAGCAGCTGAGTGAACACGCCACCAGACTCAATGAGGCTGAACATCGCCTATCTAACGTGGAAGAGGAACTGTATCAGGCTCAGGCCACGGAGGAAGCCCAGGATAAAACCAATCAGTATATACTCCAGAAGCTGGACGATTTAGAGAACAGATCCAGAAGGAGCAACCTGCGTTTTGTGGGAGTCCCTGAATCGCTACAGTCCTCTGCGATCGGAGATCTCTGCTCCAAACGCATACCTGAAGCCTTGGGCCTTCCTGGCCCCTGCACGGTTGAGCGAGCCCACCGGGTGGGAACCGTCTCCTCGGAACGTAAATCCCCCCGTCCCATTATCGCGAAGTACCTGAACTACTCGGATAAGGCCACCATCCTGCAAAATTTCAGACAATCCAGATCCCTCCAAATTGATGGGGCCAAGATCCTGATCTTTGCGGATTACTCCGTTGAAGTGTCCAAGAAGAGGAAAGCCTTCCAGCCTATATGCTCGGAGCTCCACCAGCGACAAATCAAATTCACTCTTGCGTTTCCTGCGATTCTGCGACTTAGAGCCCCCAATGGTGACCAGCTTGCCTTTCAGGACCCGTCCGAAGCGGAAGTTTTCCTGCGCTCTCTCCGTGGAAACTCTCATTCCGACTCTCCCGCCAAGGCTGCTTCCATTCATCGCCCTCTGGATCAGAGGAGCCCGAGGAAGGATTCTCCCAAACGCTTCAAGCATTCTGGCTCTGACCGTCGTTATGCCCCCTGCTGACCAAGTAAGAACTGGTCTCATTACGTTCCAACAGGGACACATGTTATGTTGCTTTATGTTATAGTACCATGGCTGAGCCGGCTTACACCGGTCTATACTGTTCTCCTTAGCTTTATTTGACCCACCAATGGTAATCCTAATTTTAAGTGTATTGTTATGTCTCCTGTCACATTTTTTTAACTCCTCCGTTTCTACTCACATCTTTGCTTTTGGTCCTGCCACTTCAGAGCTCCCCCCCCCCATCTATGCCCTGGCCCTGTTGACTTTGATAGCACTAGACGCACGGGCACACCTGTACCATGGCACTCGGACTGTCCATGGGAGCTGTTTCTTCAGAGAGTTTCCATGCAGGGAAAAAAGTGAAGTTCTCTCCTTCTTTTGCATTTTGCTTTTTCCTCGCATCCACCCTCCCTATCTCCTCCCCACCCCAATCGCACCAGTTAGTTACTAACCTCCGCACGTCAGGTGCTTTGGCGACACCGTCACATTTCCACCAGGCTAACTCTCCCCTCTCTCCTCGGACAGTATTTCTTGCTGGACTCACACCTACTTCATTTATAACACCGGCCCACACCCTCTTTACGTACCTACCCCCATGAAAGTAATCTCCTGGAATGTGAAAGGGCTTAGGTCCCCCGCTAAGAGACTCAAAATCCTCCGACACCTACATAGACTGAAAACTGACATTGCCCTCCTCCAGGAAACCCACCTCAAATCCTCTGATCTCCAACGCATGAAAAAACTCTGGGTGGGCACTGTCCTGGGCTCAGACGCATCCAGTCGCAGAGCAGGGGTTCTTATATTGATCCACAAAAACCTCCCCTGCGAGATTATTCAGGTTGAATCAGATGATCAGGGTCGTTTCCTTTCAGCACATGTTCGCCTAGCGAACAAGGAACTAGTGATATCCAATATCTATGCCCCTAACAGCCCTGGTAGGCCCTTCTTCAGCGACCTCTCCACCTGGCTCTTGCGCCATCCACTCACCCCACACATAATAGGGGGGGATTTCAACACTACACTCCACCCATTCGAGGACAGATCCACCCCTAAGCGACGCCTAAAATCACCAAAGACCACAGACCCGTCGATCCTTGCATCCACTATTGACTCCCTGCACCTCAAAGACGTTTGGCGACTCTTACACCCGGCAGACAGAGACTTCACATTCTACTCCATCCCACACAATGTGTTCACCAGAATCGACTACATCTTCTGCACTGACAATCTAGTTTCGAAAATCTCTGACGCCGACATCCACGACATAGCCATTTCAGACCATGCCCCCGTCTCGGTCTCTATTGATGACCCTGATCTCCACCTAAACCCCAGAATATGGCGCTTCCCTTCCTACCTCCACGACAATGCTGATTTTCAGCGCTTCTTGGAAAAGGCTTGGACAGAATATTCTACAGACAACTCACCCCACATTGATCATCCTAGTCTCTTCTGGGAAGCCAGAAAGGCCTTCCTCAGAGGCCAGATCATTTCTTATGCTGCCTCATTCAAGAAACAGACCTTAGCCAAATTTAAGGCCGCAAGCGTCAGGCTCCGTCTGGCACAACGCGCTTTATACAATTCTGACTCCCCCTCACACAGAACCGAATGGCACACGGCAAAAACTGCCTTTGATTCATTAGCTGACACCATTGAACGAATTAAACGGGCCCACTTAGATGCCACACTCCACAAATTTGGGAATAAAGCGGGCAAGCTGCTAGCGCGTCTCTGCAAAGGCCCGTTCCGTCCTACACACATAACTTCCCTTAGGGACACCTCAGGCACCATCCACACTGCTCCAAAGGAAATAAATAAAGTCATGCTACAATACTACTCCTCATTGTATGCACCGGATCCCATAGACAAGAAAGCTGCACAAGCTTTCCTCGATAGCATCTCCATCCCCACGATCACTCCTTCCCAGCTCGAGTCTCTCAACGCTCCTATTTCCCCACTCGAGATTTCCGACACCATCCGAAACCTAGCTCCCTCTAAAGCCCCAGGCCCCGATGGTTTCACAGGGATTTTCTTCAAAACTTTCCACACTATCGCAGAACCTTCCCTCCTCAGAGTTTACAATGCTATATGGTCGGGCGGCCCTTACTTGCCAACAGGGAATCAAGCCATTATTAAATTACTCTCTAAGAAGGGCAAAGACCCCCAGGAACCGGGTTCATACCGTCCCATATCTCTCTTGAATTTAGACGTCAAAATTTTATCCAAAATCATTGCCTCCAGACTAGCCACCATTATCCCCTCTCTAATCCACCCTGCCCAATCCGGTTTCGTGAAAGGGAGAACGGCCACTTTAAACATTCGTAAGGTGATGTTAGTCCTTGAACATGCCAAGCGCAACCCAGGAGGTGACCATGCCATCATCACCCTGGACGCAGAAAAAGCATTCGATAATGTCAGCTTCGAATGGCTCCAGCTAGTCCTATCCAAAATGCAGATCACGGGCTCATTCAACCATCTTGTAAACGCCATGTACACCTCCCCCGCGGCCAGACTGGTAGCAGCTGGCCTCCTGTCTGAAGAATTCCGCCTCCACAAGGGCACGAGGCAAGGCTGTCCCCTATCCCCACTCCTTTTTAACTTGGCTTTAGAACCCTTGTCCCGGTACCTAACGCAGAAGGCCCCACTGCACGGTATCAGTGTTGGAAACCAGGAATTACGCTCTTCCCTCTTCGCAGACGATGTCCTTATATTCACATCTGACCCCTCCTCTGACATGTCCACCATTAAAGCGGTCTTCGATGATTTTCGGCTCTGCTCGGGTCTCCGCATAAATTACGGGAAAAGTGAAATTCTTCCCATAGGCTCTGACTCCAATCCACCCTGGGTCCACCATTCACCCTTCACAGTGGCTAAATCACACATAACTTACTTAGGCATCAAGCTAGGGAAACTACCCTCCTCTATATATCACCTTAACTTTCCCCCTCTAATCAAAACGATATCTCAAGAGCTGGATGGCTGGATGGATCTGCCTCTTTCGCTCCTGGGGAGATGCCATCTAGTGAAAATGGTCAGCTTTGCTCGCTTACTCTACCCGCTTCAGACGGTCCCGTTGCTTCTACAGCACAAGGACGTACAATCACTAACCAAGGCCATCTCAAATTTCATCTGGCGGAACAAGCGACCACGCATAGCCTTTGCAAAACTGCATCTCCCCAGACGCGAAGGGGGCATAAATCTACCAAATGTTAGAATGTATAACCTAGCATGCTTACTCCGGATAGGCTTGGACTGGATTGCACAGTCATCCCGCTGCTCAAACTACGCCCTGGAAAGTCTCATGGTTCACCCCTATTCGTTGGTGGCCCTTCTACACTGCAAATGGAAAGCTGTCCCTTTACCCTTCCAGCACAACCTCCTGTTGAAAGATACTGCTATAGCCTGGAGGGAAATAAGGAAAACCTTGAAACTTTCCCCTTTTATGTCCAGATACCTCACAATCCAAGGGAACCCTCTTTTCCCACCTGGGATGGATTACAAATCTTTTCATGTTTGGGAACAGAAAGGCCTCACGAAATTCTCCACCCTCTGCAACCTGGACACGGGGCGTCCCCTTAGGTTCTCGACGATCGCAGAATCCTACTCTCTTCCCCTATCTCATGCTCTCCATTTTAACCAGTGCGTCAGCTTCATTCGGGATTCTTGCAGGGAAGACCGCAAGAGATTCCAAGGTTCTTTCCCGGATTTACTCCTCCAAGCCGGTTCTTACGCTATCTCCGACATTTATAAACCCCTTCTTCAAAAATCCATCCCCTCGATCAAATCCTCTTCAGCAGCAAATTGGAGCAAAGACTTTCCAGTCCCTGACATAGTGGACAAACTCCTACTGGGTTACAACAAGATTCATCAGCTCATCCCTAATGAAGCGTGGAGGGAAACCCAACTAAAGATCATCCATCGCGCCTACATACCCTTCATCTCGGACAAGAACGGCTCGAGCGCTGCCGATTGTCCCCTCTGCCATCAACCACGACCATCTCTCTCCCATCGTTTCTGGTTGTGCTCGTACATCTCCTTTTTCTGGGACCAAGTCATCTCCTATATCTTCAAAATTACCCTATTGGTACTGCCGAAAGACCCCTTGCTCCTCATCTTTGGGTACTGGGATGATCAACTACTGCCATGGTCTCCTGACAACCGCCCACCTTATAAAGACTGGGTCCTGATATGTCTCTTAACTGCCAGAAGAGCCATCCTGAAGAACTGGATCTCGCCCTGCCTCCCATCTATATTGCAAATTGAGCAGGAGCTTCTTAGTTTGTTATACAAGGACAAAATCAACACAGATCTCAAACAAGAAGCCTCCAAAACGCGCTTCTACTCCCGATGGTACGCTTTTATGCGTTCGACACTGTCCACAAAAGACCTGGATGACTTTGCAAACAGCTCTTTCTCCTATTATCTCTAACTCCTTTAACCTTGCCGAGAATGCTCAGCGTATGCATTACATTTTGGTGCGCCCCCCCCCCTCCCATTGTTTCCCCACCCCCCCCCTTATTTTTTATGTTTTATTTTATATTATATTTTATATTTTTTATTTTATATATTATATTTTATTTTGGTTGTAATGTATTTCACCTTGTAGCTCTGCTAGATCCTTTGACTGTGATCCGTCCAGCCATCCTGTTACTGATTGCCGGGTCACCTGTTGTATTAACTCAATCTCAGTTTATGCACACTGCCCACATCTGTCTGGCTACGTGCTGAGAACCGTCATTATATTTCCATGCAGTTGTACCACACTGTTTATAAGAAAATGTACTATACTTGCTATCGAATCTTGTACTGTATTATTCTCTTTTCTCTCAATAAAGTCTTTTGAAAAAAAAAAAAAAAAAAAAAAGAATGGGACTTGGAGACCTGGCGGGCAGCATGTTCTGATTCTTTTCAGGGCATCTTAAATACTTCCCTGATGGAAGCAAACTAAAAGGTCCTTATGAGGTGGTATATGACTCCCGCCAGGCTTGCGGCCATCTACCCATCATCAGATCCCAGCTGCTTTAGAGGTTGTCAACTCCTGGGCTCGATGGTGCATGTCTGGTGGGAATGTCCCAGAATCAGACCAATCTGGAAGAGGATTTTTAACCTCATTTGTACAGTAACTGGTTGCTCGGTCCCCAGGACGGCTTCTGTAGCTCTCCTAAATGCTCGGATTCCGGGTATATCCAAGCCCAATCAGAAGCTGATCCGATTTATGCTCCTCGGGGCTAAAATTACCATCGCAAGGGCTTGGAGACAACCCAGGGTTTCCATTGCAGAAATAAACCGCAAGATTTTGTGGATCATGGTGCAGGAAAAGCTGGCCAGCATTCTTTCAAACACGAAACAGAAATTTGAAGCTGTGTGGGGACCATGGGCGTCCCACTGTGGTATACCTTTGGTGACTGGGGTACACCCCGCGCAACCTGCATCCTTCAGCACAGGTTAGGCTCATACTTCCCTTCCTTTCCCTTTTTCTTACCCCCACTTTTCTCTCTCGTTTTTCTTACTTCTATTCTTTTAAGATAGTTGTATGACTAGAGGGTAATGTTCTTTGTTCTTCGTCCGTTTTTTCATATGGGCAATTTGGTAATACTATAGGCCTATCTTATTTCGTGAGTATGAGCTAGAGGTTCAATGAAGCCAAATTCGAACCCACTAATTTTCTTTCAAATACTTTTATAGGAGGAGGCGGATTGGGAGGCGCCTGGCTGGGACATAGAATGATCCCATTAGGGGTGTCCGGGACAGGCAGGATTCCCCCGAGCGCAAGATCACCATATTCACTTCTTTTCCCGCCCTTTCCTCTGTTATCAAGCTCGTTGGATTCCTTTAATCAGCTCACAGTTGGGCAATTTGAAATCAATTGAGTCATTGTTACTGTCATTATGCCCGGTTTGTTGAATGTTATGATGTTGTAATTTCAGCCTTTGGTCATACTATATCTGTATCCTTTATTTGAAAAAATAAAAATCTATTGAAAGAAAAAAAATAATAATGTAGGATTCTTCAAAAATAATGTTTTCAAAATTCAAGATCATTCAAATTAATAGGAGTAAGCTAGAAATTATTGAAATACAATGTGGAAACCATAGATAGGCTTTAAATAAAGTGATTGTAATGTCTCTAGTTTTTAATTCTAAAAAATAACAAACATGTTATACTCATGTCAGAGAGACTGCATCTAATCTTGTAAGTGCAATACTTTTATTAAATGCTCTATAGATTGCAGTCTACACTATGTGGTTTGTTTATGTGTCTTTTGAGATGCCATTGAAAGACTGATCATTTGAAGCAAATACAGGAGCCAGAATCAGAAGTCTTGTAGGGAGACTTTTTAAACACCCTGGGCCTTTTCTGACCGCTTCATCCGTGGTCACACTAATGCCGCGTACACACGGTCGTTTTTTGCGATGAAAAAAACCGTTGTTTTTTAAAACGTCATTTAAATTGATCGTGTGTGGGCAAAACGTCGTTTTTTGTCTTAAAAAAAACGACCAAAAAAAAATTCCAACATGCTTGAATTTTTCAAAATGTCGTTTTTTGTTTCACAAAAAGTCACCGTGTGTAGCAAAAACGTCGCTTAAAACGACGTTTTTCAACCCGCGCATGCCCAGAAGCTAGTTATGAAGCGAGCTTCAATGGAAAAATGTGGTGAACGTAACCTCGTTTTTTGTGAAAAAAATTATGGTGTGTATGCAACATCGTCTTTGAAAGTGACGTTTCAAAAACGTAGTTTTTTACTGCACAAAAAACGTCGTTTTTTTTCATCGCAAAAAACGACCGTGTGTTTACGCGGCATTACTGGTAAGGAGATTACCATACCATAACACATGTATGTATAAGTGGTGGAAGTTATACACATACGCATTGTCGGCTGGTGTTTGGTGGCCATACTGACATAAAAGTTAAGAAGATTTCCAACCCATCCATTGATTGAATTGTTCACATTTGGGACTTTATCTATGGAAATTATTTTTCACAGAATTATTCATTTTTTTCATTTTTTTTGTATTGTATTTAACATTTTTTTTCTTCATCTATATGTTCATTTATGCACTTAATTTGCTCACATATATCTTCCAGTTCACTCCCTTGGGAGAGGGAAATTACTTGTTATCTACAAACCTGGGTGGCAACATTCAGATTACTAAATATTGGTTTTGCGCCGTACCTTATTTTTTAACATGTTATACTTAGCTGCTCGGTTGCAGTGGATTTGCACAGAGTAGTCTTGATCCTCCTCTTCTCGGGTCCCTCTTCAGTTCTCCTGGCCCCTCCCTCCTGTTATTTAAAAAAAAAAACATTTGGTTTACAATCACTTTAATGAGCATATAACCCTTAAAGGACCCTACTGCAAAGGCAGTTTTTTTGTAATTTCTGTTGGGCTGTAAAGAAATTTTGTATTTTTCACCAAACCCATTTATTCTTCTTCACTAAGCTTTTCAGGTTGCTTCTACATATATGGTTTGGAAATAAATACATGATGCTTAATGAAACCAAAGGCCCAGATTCATAAAGCAATTACGCCTGTCTAACTGGTGTTAGACAGGAGTAATTTCAAATTTCGCGCGCCGTATCACTAGTTTGAATCCTCAAACCATGATACGGCGGCTTCGATCCGAGAGGCTTACGTCTTCGTAAACCTTCGGATCTACGCTGTGATATATTTGCGGCCGCTGGGAGGAGTTCGCGTCGTTTTGATGCGTCGGGATATGCAAATGTGTTTTTACGGCGATCCACAAAGATACGAGCGGTCTTCGCAATCGCTTACGTCTGTTTTTTTTTTACGTACTGTTAGACCAGCTTTTTGCTGGTCTAACGGTGCGTAACCCATGTTAAGTATGGCCGTCGTTCCCGCGTCAATTTTAATTATTTTTTTTTTTTTTTTACGTAACTCGTTCGGGAATAGAAATGTCCGTAAACGACGCTACTCAAACAACGAATGACGTAACAACGTGATTTCGCGCAATGCACGGCGGGAAATTTGCGAACGGAGCATGCGCAGTTCGATCGCCGCGGGCACGCGCCTATTTTAAATCCTTCACGCCCCCTACTCGTCTATATGGATTGCGACGGGAGAAATACACTACGCCGCCGTCGTTTACTGGACAAAATCTACCTGGATTCCACGTAGAGCCAGGTAAGAAACGGCGGCGTAGTGTATTTCTGATACGCTACGAGAATCCAATTCTCTCTGAATCTGGGCCAAAGTCTTTCCCACCCCCCTTTTTATATTCTTTTGGTATGTTTTTTTTTTTTAATTGTAGTAATTGTTTTTATTATTTATTTAGTTACTAGTAGACACAAGTCCATCAAGTCCAACCTATGTGTGTGATTTTATATCAGTATTTCATTGTATATTCCTGTATGTTGTGGTCGTTCAGGTGTTTATCTAATAGTTTTTTGAAATTGTCAATTCTCCTTGCAGAAATCACTGGCTGTGGGAGGGAATTCCATATCCTTACCGCTCTAATGCCCCGTACACACATACAGGTTTCCCAGGGCGGACTTTTTACTGATGGGAAACCCGAGGGGAAAGCCGAGAACCAGCTCGGCAGCTTTTTCCCCCTACACATGGCTTGTTTTCCTGGCAGGAAAACTGCCATAAGAGCTTAGTCCCTGCCTTTTTTTTCTAAATTTTCGGTCTTTTTGCGTTTATATCGGAAAAAAAAATCGCAGAGACAATCAAATACCATCATAAGAAAGCTCTATTTGTGGGAAGAAAAGGAAGCAAATTTTCTTTGGGAGCCACATCGCACGACCGCGCAATTGTCTGTTAAAACAACGCAGTGCCGAATTGTAAAAGCGCTTTTGGGCATTTAGCAGCATATTGGTCTGGAGCTTCAGTGGTTAAGGACCCTCCAATGCTAACCATCTGGTCCCGATGACTTATTAATGTTAAGTTTTTCAAGTCAATTTCTAATTCTGTCCTCTGTTAGCCATGAGGGTGCTTCCTATGACGTGTCATGAGGATAAACATTACAGTTTAGTTACTGAAGCCCCTCGATTCCCTCGTGAAGACTAAGGCAGCGTACAC
Organism: Rana kukunoris; assembly: GCA_029574335.1. Taxonomy (NCBI): domain Eukaryota; kingdom Metazoa; phylum Chordata; class Amphibia; order Anura; family Ranidae; genus Rana; species Rana kukunoris. The sequence continues at coordinate 82,293,082 of CM056051.1, forward strand.
ATGATCAGTCCAAACCGATGAAACCGGACTATAGTTCATTTTCATCGGTTCACAGACTGGTGGTCTGATGTGCGTACACACCATCAGTTCAAAAAATGATCGTGTAAGAACGCGGGGACGTAAAACACAACGACATGCTGAAAAAACAAAGTTCAATGCTTCCAAGCATGCATCGACTTGATTATGAGCATGCGAGGGTTTTTGAACCGATGGTTAGTACGCAAAAGCATCGGTTCAAAAACCCTTGCATGCTCAGGTGTCCATCAGTCCGATTTTAAAGCAAGTTTTAAAACCTTGGACTGAAGGACAAAAGACTGATGGGCCATACACACGGTCGGTTTGGACCGATGAAACTGAACTTCAGTCCGTTTTCATCCATTTGGACCAATCGTGTGTACGCGGCCTCAGGGGAAGAATAAATGTAATACCTTTGCCATCTCTCCATCCTTAGTAACCATATTCCCTTCATCATTCTTTATGGGGCCAATATCATCTGACCTCCCTTTCTTACTATTTATGTACTTAAAGAATATCTTGGGATTTTTTTTTACTCTCCACCGCTATGTGCCTTGCGTGCTCTATCTTAGCCACTCTGATTGCACCCTTACATTTCTTGTTAAATTTATTGTAAAGTTGGAATGATGATTCCTCAGCCTTGTATTTTTTGAAGGCCTCCTCCTTTGCTTTTTTATGCATTTTTACGTTGAAGTTAAGTCACCCAGGACTTTTTTTAGCTCTTTAAAATGTATTTCCTATTGGGATGCACTGGTTAATGCCCTTATTTATTATGCATTTAAAGCATACCCATTTCTCCTCTGTGTTCTTTGTTCCTAAGATTTTATCCAAATTAGTATCTTCTAGCAAAGCTCATAGTTTAGGGAAGTTTACTCTATTAAAATTCAGTGTCTTTATATTCCCTTTATGTTTCCAGCATGGTTATATCCTCTTAGTCCTCCACAAATTTAGCAGAAATTTGTGCTTAAAGTATAACTATAGGCAACACTTTTTCTTAATTTTCGATAGAGTAAAGGTTATAGCCCCTGTTAATTTTTTATTTTTGCCATTAATTTCTCTTTATTTCCTGCCCCATAGCCAAACAGGAAGTGAGAGGAAATCTCTTCAGATTAAGGTAATCCCCCCCAAGGCCCTTAGAACTAGTGTATCCACTGGAAAATTTCAGGGCAAGTCTTAAACAGGAAGGGAAGATGAAGACACGTGACTGTGTCGTAACACGTAGGGAGTGGACGGACGTACACCTGGAGTGACGTAAGCAGGCGATGAAGATGTCGCTGTTTGTTTACATTGCTGCACACTGTTTTTATTATTGTAAGCACAGGTTTTTCTTAATAAACTTTCCCCCTGAGTTTACTACTACACCATTGGAGGCTTCTTTGTTCTCTCTTTTTCCTTCCCCTGGAACGGAGTGCCCATTAGGGATTCACCCCAGAGGTGCGCATCAGCACCATAGAGGAGTGACAGGTCTGAGAGGCTGGAGAAGCACCTTGGAAGTGAGGCAGGAGGGAAGGCTCTGTGGCTGCAAGGAGGTGGACCTTACTAAAGTAACCTTGATGCTGTATACTCCTTTTATTGAGGTGAGAGTTCTGGCAGCCTTTTGAGGGATATCACCATCTGCCCTATAGGTTCACATCTCTACCTGCTTAGAGGACACTCAGCTCCATCTTTATCTCCGCTTGGCAGCTGATTATTGGACACTCACCACTTATTTTGGGTTTTTCACCTTTGTTTATACTCACACATTTAATCACTTATGTTTTATTGACTGTTGATCTTTGTCACTGATTATTACTGCCGCACTATTCTCTACTGGTTAGCGTGAGTTTTTTGCGCAATACCCCACTTTATAAAAAAATTTCACTTGTGTATTGTAAACACTATTAGGTTTTGCTGCATTCACATTTTTGTTTGGTTGATTTCATTATTTTACTCCTAGAGACAAGGGCCTCATCCGAACAACCCTGGCCAGTGGTTGTGGGGGTCTGCAGGCAGGGGGATAGTCCCGCCAGATCCCAATTCCCCTCTATGTGAATTAGAATGGCCACTTTAGACCATGATTTTTCATGTCAGATAGTATTATTATTCTTAGTTCAAAAGTTTTCCTTTCCTGAGTAGTTTTTGAAAATTCATTTAATACTGCAGGTGCAGCTGTATGATACAGAGACATTGAGGGTCCATTTTTTGTGCATGGCACTTTTTCATAGATTGATTTACCTGCACAGTTTGCAGCATTTTTTGTTGCACGGTATTTGTTTTTGTAAAGTCATAGTCGGAATGACGTTTTCTGTTGATTAGTTTGTGTCTGAGGCTGGGTGGCTGCCTGAAAACCACCATTGAGGGTGATAGAAATATTTATTTTAAAATTTCACCTTCTGTTATGCTGAGCTATATATCCTTTATTATCTTTCTAATCCCTTCTAATGTAGGATTGTATGTTGTTTACTAGAGGTATACGGTTATTTTATTTTTTTCTCTTTGTATTGGAGGAGATGCCCTATTTGGGTTTGCAGGCCATATTTATGCTGGTATTGATGGTTTTGTCCTTGTAGCTTTTCTTATGGAAGGAGTCTGCTAGTGTTCTATGGGGTTTATTTCTGTCTTCTGGGTCTGAACATATACAGATGTGTCTGATGTCCTGGCTGTGTATATTGGCCAATTTAGTGTGTTGGGGGTGGTATCTGGAAATGTGGAGATAATAACATCTGTCAGTAGGTTTCCTGTACCTTGGTGTCTAGGAAATTTACATGTGTATGAATAGTCCATTTTTAGCTTGATGGGTGAAACATGTTCATCGTTGAGTAGAATTCTTTTAGATTTTCCTCTTCTTCTGTCTCTATCAATGTCTCTATAATGAAAGTACCTTTCTATGTATTTTATAGATATTGGTACATGGAAAGTTACCAATATCAAATGAATGAATAGGTGATACAACAGCTATACTGTATAAAGCATGGTTATTTATTTCTACCTGCATTGGCATGTCATACCAAGTTTTATTTTACAGCTTAGTATACTTCTTGACGGTTTTCCCATGAAACCTCTCTACATTTTTAGTACACCTACCTCTCTAGCTCCTTTAATCCACAATTTATAAAATGTTGACTTATTTTTTGCTTGATAGGATTGTTAGATGTGCAAGCATTCCAATCCACAGTAATTGATTGAGACTAAGCAGAAATGTGCACTTTTAAATACAGTATACTGTTAAGGCTTGATGGATCTGAAATAAGATACAACCTAACGAAACTGATTTCCTATAGTCTGACAGCAATTCAGATAAGGGAGTCAATTAAAAAACATGGAAAATATAATAAAGCAAAGTCAATTGCCACTATTCTGATTACAAAACAAATGTATTGTTATTGTGGATGTCAATACAACAAAGTAAGTGCAAGGTAATTACTGGAAGTTCTTGTATTAAAGTGATATTACCATTTGAAGACTGGCCCATAGTACGAATATGTAATTTATTTGATAGTGAATATCGGGTTATGGCAGAGAACTTGTCATCCTTATCTCTATTACAAGGAATGTTAACATTCCTTGTAATAGAATTAAAAGTAAAAAAAAAAAAAATGAAAGTGCCCCATTCCTCTGTGCTTGCATGCAAAAGTGAATGCATACTTAAGTTGTGCAAGCTTATGTAAATGGCATTCAAACCCCACATGTGAGGTATTGTTGCGAACGTTAGATTAAGAGCAATAATTCTAGTACAAGACCTCCACTGTAGCTCCAAACAGGTAACCTGCAAACAATTTTGAAATGTTGCCTATGGAGATTTTTAGGTACTATAGTTTGTCACCATTCCACGAGCATGCCCAATTTTAATTTTCTCTAGGGTCGCTGCTAAAATATATATATATATATATATATATATATATATATATATATATACATAATGTAGGGCTGTGGAAGGGCTGTGGAAATTAAAGATTAATTCCACGATTAATCATACATTTTTTTGATCGATCAAAATTCTTTTGATCGATACTAGTGGTGCAACAGATCATAAATGATCCGTGATCTGAACGGGTCATCATATGCAGATCGGCACACCACACCTGGTTTCTCGGCCATAGGAAAGGCCGTGGCTTTGAGCAGCGGCAACCTTGGTCCACCCGGCGGCGGCCTAGGTGAGCCTAGAGCGGCATGCTGACGTCATCACCCGGCCTTAACTGCGCGTGTTTGGTCAGCTTCTCTCTGTCTGATGTCTGTGGATATTACAGTGGGAGAGATTGTGAATATTACAGTGGGGGAGATGTCTGTGGATATTACAGTGGGGGAGATGTCTGTGGATATTACAGTGGGGGAGATGTCTGTGGATATTACAGTGGGGGCCGATGTCTGAGGATATTACAGTGGGGGGAGGTGTCTGTGGATATTACAGTGGGGAGATGTCTGTGGATATTACAGTGGGGGAGATTGCGGATATTACAGTGGGGGAGATGTCTGTGGATATTACAGTGGGTATATGTCTGTGGATATTACAGTGGGGGAGATGTCTGTGGATATTACAGTGGGGGAGATGTCTGTGGATATTACAGTGGGGGCCGATGTCTGAGGATATTACAGTGGGGGGAGGTGTCTGTGGATATTACAGTGGGGAGATGTCTGTGGATATTACAGTGGGGGAGATTGCGGATATTACAGTGGGGGAGATGTCTGTGGATATTACAGTGGGGATATGTCTGTGGATATTACAGTGGAGGAGATCTCCTATCGAGATTTTTAAGGGTAAAAGTTTGATGCCATGCCACAAGCGGGCGCAGTTTTAACCCCTTCCATGCAGGGCATTTTCACCCTATTCCTGCCCAGACCAATTTTTAGTTTTCAGCGCTGTTGCACTTTGAATGACAATTGCGCGGTCAGGCAACACTGTACCCAAATTAAATCATTATGTTTTTTCCCCACACAAATAGAGCTTTCGTTTGGTGGTATTTGATCATCTCTGCGGTTTTTATTTTTTGCGCTATAAACAAAAGAAGAGCGACAATTTAAAAAAAAACACAATATTTTTTCCTTTTTATTTAATACATCTCACAATATTTTTTTTAAAAAAAACTTTTTTTCCCCTCAGTTTAGACCGATACGTATTCTACGTATTTTTGGTAAAAAAAAACACGCAATAATCGTATATTGATTGGTTTGCGCAAAAGTTATAGCGTCTACAAAATAGGTGATATATTTATGGCATTTTTATTTTATTTTTTTTACTAGTAATGGCGGGGATCTGCGTTTTTTTTTTTTTTGTGACCGTGACGTTGCGGCGGACATATCGGACACTTTTGACACATTTTTGGGACCGTTCACATTTACACAACGATTAGTGCTATAAAACTGCACTGATTACTGTGTAAATGTGACTGGCAGGGAAGGGGTTAACACTAGGGGGCGCTGAAGGGGTTAAAATGTGTCCTAAAGTATGTTCTAACTGTAGGGGGAGGGGGACTCACAGGGGGAGAAGATCGATGTGTGTTCCTCTGTACTGGGAACACACATCAGTCTACTCACCGCTGACAGGAGGTGGATCTGTGTGTTTACACACACAGATCCACACTCCTGACGTGTTTGCCGGAAATCGCGGGTGCCCGGCGGCAATCACAGCCGTCGGGCACGCGCGCGCGCGCCCTGGAACGCCGTGAAGACTGGACGTTGTGCAACGTCCAGTCTCATCGGCGAGGGGATCGCCATGACGCGATTCCCCTATGGGCTGGTAAGGAAGGGGTTAAAGTGTGACATGTTAGGTATCATTTTACTTGGCGTAACATTATCTTTCACAATATGTAAAAAAATTGGGCCAAATTTATTGCTGTCTTATTTTTTAATTAAATAAAGTGATTTTTTTCCAAAAAAAAGTGCGCTTGTAAGACTGCTGCGCAAATACGGTGTGACAAAAAGTATTGCAATGACTGCCATTTTATTCTCTTGGGTGTTAGAAAAAAAAAATATATATATATATATATATATATATATATATATATATATGTATATATATAAAGTTTGGGGGTTTTAAGTAATTTTATAGCAAAAAAAAATGTTTTACCCTCGGGGCTCTGATTAACAGGCTCGGGGCTTAAGTGGTTAATCGATTAATCGAACACGGAAATTTTAATCAGTAACAGCCCTAATAAAATGTTGTAAGTACACTTCTACCAAAAAACACTGATTTTAAACAAAAAGTTCGAGAAAGGGCCTATCCATTCTATTTATCTATAAAGTTCACGTCACTTTATTAAATTTACCAGTTCAGGCAAAATCACATACATGTACGTCATTTTGTTGGCTTTCAAATTTTGACAACTGATGCAGCTAAGCAACTGCTCAGGCTGCCTTATGACACTCCGTCTGGTTCTCCCGTCCCACCAGGAGACCTGAGCGACCAGCTGGCACTTCTGGTTTACTCTGCAGCCAACAATTAAAAAAAAAAAAAAGGTATTGGCGTTTTACCTACTTTGCAGTGCAGAGGAGGGGTTTGAGGTCTTTTAGACGCCAGATCCCTCCATAAGAAGTACCTGTCTCTGCCTATTACTGTCACAAGGGATGTTTACATTTCTTGTGACAGCAATAAAAGTGAACTTTTTTTTTTTAAAGGAACAGTGTTGAGAAAAAAAAAAGACCACCAAAGAAAAACTCATACCTAAACTCATTCGCGCCTGCAAATGTAAACAGTGTTTAAATCACACATGTGAGGTATCACTACGATCGTTAAAGCAAGAGCAATAATTTTAACTCTTTGTAACTCTAAACTGGTAACCGTTAAACATTTTTAGAGGGTCGCCTATGGAGATTTTGAAGTACTGTACCGTAGTTTGTCGTCATTCTACAAGTGTGCGTAACATAACATGTTAGGTATCTATTTACTTGGAGTAATATCTTTCACAATATACAAAAAAAATTGGGCTAATAATAACGTTTATTTTTTTTTTATTTAGTTAAGTGTATTTTTTTTTTTAAATTGCGTTTGAAAGACCACTGCGCAAATACAGTGTGACATAAAATATTGCAATGACTGCCATGTTATTCTTTAGGGTATTTGCTAAAAAATTATATATAAAGTCATTTTCTAGCAAAAAATACTGGCCCAGATTCATAGAGCAATTACGCCTGTCTAACTGGTGTTAGACAGGAGTAATTTCAAATTTTGCGCGCCGTATCACTAGTTTGAATCCTCAAACCATGATACGGCGGCTTCGGGCTTCGATCCGAGAGGCTTACGTCTTCGTAAGCCTTCGGATCTACGCTGCGATATTTTTGCGGCCGCTGGGAGGAGTTTGCGTCGTTTTGATGCGTCGGGATATGCAAATGAGTTTTTACGGCGATCCACGAAGATACGAGCGGTCTTCGCAATCGCTTACGTCTATTTTTTTTTACGTACTGTTAGACCAGCTTTTTGCTGGTCTAACGGTGCGTAGCCCATGTTAAGTATGGCCTTCGTTCCCGCGTCAATTTTTTTTTTTTTTTTTTACGTAAGTCGTTCGGGAATAGAAATGTCCGTAAACGACGCTACTCAAACAACGAATGACGTAACAATGTGATTTCGCGCAATGCACGGCGGGAAATTTGCGAATGGAGCATGCGCAGTTCGATCGCCGCGGGAACGCGCCTATTTTAAATGCTTCACGCCCCCTACTCGCGTAGATGGATTGCGACGGGAGAAATACACTACGCCGCCGTCGTTTACTGGACAAAATCTACCTGGATTCCACGTAGAGCCAGGTAAAAAACGGCGGCGTAGTGTATTTCTGATACGCTACGATAATCTAATTCTCTCTGAATCTGGGCCACTGATTTTAACTTGTAAACAATATGTGTCAGACATAGGCTTGGTCTTGAAGTGGTAAATGAAAAAATAAAAAAAATCTGAGTACCTTATTTAATCATTGCTGCTCAATAGTCACATGAGGGTTCCCAGGTCTTTTCTTTCCTCAAGGAAAGATCTTAAGCCTTGTACACACCATCAGTCCATCCGATGAGAGCGGTCTGAAGGACCATTGTCATAGGTTAACCGATGAAGCTAACTGAGGGTATGATGTGCCTACACACCATCAGTTCAAAAACCGATCGTATCAGAACGCGGTGACGTAAAACACAAAAAAATGAAGTTCAATGCTTCCAAGCATGCGTCGACTTGATTCTGAGCATGCGTGGATTTTTAACCGATGGTCGTGCCTACTAACGATCAGTTTTGACCTATCAGTTAGGAAGCCATAGGTTAATTTTAAAGCAAGGTGACTTTTTTTAACCTAAGGTTAAATAATCGATGGGGCCCACACACGATCGGTTTTGACCGATGAAAACGGTCCTTCAGACCGTTGTCCTCTGGCTAACCTATCGTGTGTATGAGGCTTAAGAGTACATCAACTCTACACAATCTCAGGCTGCAGCTGGGACACAGACAGGAAGGGAGGGACAGACAATGTTTTTTTGCAATCTATAAAAAACACATTCTGCACTACAAGTGCACTTGAAAGTGCAGTCACTGTAAGTCGCTGCAGATCTGAGGGGAAGCTCTGAAATAAATGGAAGCTCTGCAGATTTTATTATCCAATCATGTACAAGCAAAAATTTGTTTTGTTTTTTTCCTTGCATGTCTCCCTCGGATCTACAGAGACTGCACTTTCAAGTGCACTTGTAGTGCAAAGTGGATTTGCTTTTAGTAAATAACCCCCAATGTATTATAGCATGTATTGACAGTTTATAATGATTTGCGTTAAATTACACTTTAAATATATGTATCAATAAGAAATAGAAGTGGGGAAGCTGAATATATGTACAAGGCTTCAATTCATGCTGGTTGTGGGCTTTGATGTGTATAGCCTAGTTTCTATATGAGGCATGACAAGGATGCTTTCCAAGTACTAAATATGGTGCTAGTACAAGGCAGTGTGTTTGTTCCTAGAAAAATGTATGCTATTATATGATAGCTATGGACAAAGGCAATGGCTTCTTAGCTTACATACTGTATATTCCTCTGAATATAACTGCATTTAGTAAGCGTTACATATATGAATCCTTAAGTTAGTCTGGCCACAGCTTCAGAGGTTGCTCAGCAACATAAAAAAATGACTTTGAGGTTAGACAACGTAATTCCATTAACACAGTTGAAGCTACAGCATCATAGTTTGTAGGGAACGTGTATTACAAGTGACTGCAGTTGGAGAATAAATCAAAGGCACAAATGCATCACAAGCACATCAAGGCTAGTTATTCAAAGGAAGCATTTTAATAGGAAAGACTCTTCATTTTCTTCGTTGTTCAATTTATGCCAAGATTTAAAAGCAACACAGTCAATGAAATTATGTCGCTCATTAAAATATTTTAGCTACTGATCTTTTTAAGGGCCTATTTGTAAAGGTTAAAAAATAATCACAGAACTATAGTTGTCTAACAAAATACAAAACATGTTATGTTACATTATTAAAACTTGAATCGTCACTTTCTTTTTCAAGATTTTTATTCAGATTCTTTCAAATAAAGAATGTAAAAAATAATACAATTCATTAAATAGTACAGCAAGGGTACAATATCTAATAGTTAATACAAATAAATTGTAAACTTTTTTTTTTTTTTAATTGAGAGTCAATTACATAAAAAAAAATGCAAGATAAATAATATACTGTAACATGAAAATCTAATTGATGCACTGTATATAAGATATATACGTTTTCAAACTCTGTTAAAGAAAAGTAGCCTTAAATGTACTAATACATCTAATACGTTTTTTTATAAACAAATGAGGATGAGTTTGTTACCCTAAGATTGTAGGTGAATATTACAATAGGTCCAATCTTATGAGACCTTATGAGGCCAAAATAAAAAAAGCAAACATTGTAGTGTTACAGTGGTAAGAGTCATATCTGCAGCATCTTTTTGATGCTAGACGTGAGAAAATATTATTATAACAATTTTCTGCTGAGTTATCCTGTAGGTAAGCATGCTAAATGGGCAAGCCCAAATTTCCCGTTTCCACTTTTGGAAGATTCCAAGGTGATTCCAGGACAGGAGAAAGATATACTCCTACCAGTGACTTCTGTGTTTTCCTTACTGTTTAGACCAGCTTGGTACAGTTCCTACAAGATATCTTTATGAAAAAATTATGTCAGATGCCTAAACACACTAAAGAACCAGAGAATCACTGTAGTAGCTACATTTACTACAGTGATACTTGCTGTCTTTTGGATCCCACTCTGAGTTGCTGATCTGCTTCATAGTAACCACAGAGAATACTCACTAATTAGTAAAGTAAATGAGTAAAAAAATACTCATAATTGTGAAGTGCAAGGAAAATGATAAATGGTTTTCAAAATGTTTTACAAATAAATATTTGAAAAGTGTGGCATACATTTGTATTCAGCCCCCTTTACTCTGATACCTCTAACTAAAATCTAGTGGAACCAATTTTCTTCAGAAGTCACCTTATTAGTAAATATCGTCCACCTGTGTGTTATGTAATCTCAGTATAAATACAGCTGTTCTGTGAAGCAAATAGTCATACACTCCAAGAAGAAAGCCATTGTTGAAAAAAAGCCATAAGAAGTCCAATTTGCAGTTTGCAAGAAGCCATGCAGGGGACACAGAAAACATGTTAAAGAAGTTGCTCTGGTCAGATCAGTCCAAAATCGAACTTTTAGGTCTAAAAGCATCACTGCACATGACCCTGAACACACCATCCCCACAGTGAAACATGGCGGTGGCAGAACCATGTTGTGGGGATGCTGTTCTTCAGCAGGCACAGGGAAGCTGGTCAGAGTTGATGGGAAGATGGATGGAGCCAAATACAGGGTGATCTTAGAAGAAAACCTGTTAAGAATCAACTGCCGCTGAGGAGAGAAGACATCACAAAACATATAGATGGAGGGACAGGCCTGAATATTCATGGAGCTTCCACCAATTCATGGGAAGGCAGACCTAGAAGGTGGAGAAGAAACCCATAGATATTCTGAAACCTGGCAGTCTGGGAGCAGAGTCCAGGATCCAGCTGTCTGGAGGTGACCCATGTGCTTGGGACTCGGAGCATAGGAAAGAGAGAGAACAGAAGCTCCAGGACAGCTTCAATTTCAGCTAGGCTTAGCTGCAAACTTCTAGTCAAGCCATAAGAAGCCTGTTCTGGATCCTAGGAGCTACTTAAAGGAGTTGTAAAAGAAAAAAAAAATGTTTTGGCTAAAATTAATGTCTGCAAGGTAGACAGACATAATAGTGTAATGATTCTGTTAAAAAATGAGTAAATACCTATTAAATTCCTTCATCTATATAAAAAATGATATAGGGGGAGGTTCACCTTCCAGCAGGACAACAACCCTAAACATACAGCCAGAGCTACAATGGAATGGATTAGATCAAAGCATATTCATGTATTAGAATGGCCCAGTCAAAGCCCAGACCTAAATCCAACTGAAAATCTGTGCAAAAGTCTTGAAAATTGCTGTTCACAGACACTCTTCATCCAATCTGACAGAACTTGAGCTATTTTGCAAAGAAGAATGGGCACAAATGTCACTGTCTAGATATGCAAAGCTGGTAGAGACATCCCCAAAAAGACTTACAGCTGTAATTGCAGAAAAAGGTGGTTGTACAAAGTATTGACTCAGTGGGGCTGAATACAAATAGACCACACTTTTCAGATATATATTTGTAAAAAAATGTAAAAATAATTTTTGTTCTACTTCACAATTATGTGGCACTTTGTGTTGGTCTATTACATAACATACCAATAAAATACATTTACATTTTTGGGTGTAACATGACAAAATGTGGAACATTTCATGGGGTATAAATACTTTTTTCGAGGCACTGTATATATACTGCATATATACCATAGTTTTTGGACTCTATAACTTTCCTACAATCTAAGTAATATACGCTGATTTGGGTTATTTTCACCAAGATATGTAGCATTATACATTTAGGCATCAATTTATGAAGAAAGATTATTTATTTGCATCATTTTATAACATAAATTAAGATTTATTTTTTTCAAAGTTCTCGGCCTTCTATGTTTATTTAGCAAAAATTCAAATTAAGAATGTAAAAAATAAATAAAAAAGCTTTTGATTTCCTTCATACCACAAACTTTCAGAAATTATCATTTAATCTTACAGTCAAGCAAACCTGTATTTTATATTTCGAAAGACTCTTTAGGGCTGAGAGTGCAAAATCTGGTGCATCTGTGCATAGAAACCATTCAGCTTCATAGGTTTTATTGTCAAAGCTTAATAAAACAATCTGAGGTTAGAAGCTGATTGGCTACCATGCACAGCTCCACCAGATTTTGCACTCTCCAATTTAAGTGAATCAATCCTTTTGTCTGTAATTATACCCTATTGCATGGGTCTAAAAATTATGATATGTCATAATCATGATGAAAAATAACAGTATGCCCTTGTCAATCTCAGTGTTTGCCCCAATGAAAGGTTCAATCCCTGAAAATGTTGCCAATTTGTGTATGATCTACTGAACTTTAATACATGTATACTCTGTGCTGCAAAACCTGGTGCTGTGGACTCCTACATGGCTGAGCCTTTGGGTGAGGCTCTGCTTGTAGGCACTGAACAAACGGCGGATCTGGGGGGGGGGGGCAACAGGGCAATTGCCCCCCCCCGAGGCAATCATGTCACATTGGCTTTAAAAACTGCTTTGCGGTGCCTGCAGCCAGGCCCGGACTGGCCATAGGGCAAACCTAGCAAATGCCTGTGGGCCGCGGGCTGGCTTCAACCCGCGAACGGCCCGCGGGCCGATTGCGGTCCGCAAACGGCCCTCGGCGGCCAGCGGGCCGTATGTCACGTCTCCCCAGGGGTGTACACCACCAACACAGCGCCAGATAGAGAGAGATCAGCTGGGGTATCATAGCCAGCTCTGACACTTCTCCCCTCCCCTTGCTGCCCCCACGGCCAGTTAGAGGAGAGGAGCTGCTTCTACTCCTCCCCCTCCTCTCTTCTTCTCCTCCCGTGTCTGCCCCGCCCACTCTCCCGACGGACACTGTTCTGCTGCCTGGGCGGGAAGATTCAAGCCCAGCAATCAGAAAGGAAAGATGGAGTCTGATATCCATCCATCCAGTCAGTCCCTCCTGCCTCTGAGTGAGTACTGAGAGTACTGTACACTGATGTATGGGGTTCCCTTCATTCCCTTCTCTCTCGCTCTCTCTTCACCTTTCTTTCTTTCTCTCTCTGTCTTTTTTTTCGTTTGCACCCCCCCCCCACCAGCTGCCACTGTAGATAGATAGATAATAATCTATCTAGCTATCTATCTACAGTGGCGGCTGGTGCTCAACATTTTTGGTGGGCGCAAATGAAAAAAAAAACAATTGCAGCCTCACTGTGCCCATCAAATGCAGCCACTGGGCCCATCAATTGTTACCACTGTGCAATGCCATCAAACGCAGCCACTGTGCCATCAAACGCAGCCACTGTGCCATCAATTGTCACCACTGTGCCATGCCATCAAACACAGCCACTGTGCCATCAATTGTCACCTCTGTGCCATGCCATCAAACACAGCCACTGTGCCATGCCATCAAACACAACCACTGTGCCATCAATTGTCACCTCTGTGCCATGCCATCAAACACAGCCACTGTGCCATCAATTGTCACCACTGTACCATGCCATCAAACGCAGCCACTGTGCCATCAATTGTCACCACTGTGCCATGCCATCAAACACAGCCACTGTGCCATGCCATCAAACACATCCACTGTGTCATCAAGTGTCACCACTGTGCCATGCCATCAAAAGCAGCCACTGTGCCCTTCAATTGTCGCCACTGTGCCAATTGATGCCCCTGTGCCCTTTAATTGTTGCCACTGTGCCCATCGTCGCCACTGTGCCCATCGTCGCCACTGTGCCCATCGTCGCCACTGTGCCCATCGTAGCCACTGTGCCCATCGTCGCCACTGTGCCCATTGTCGCGGCTGAGCCAGAGGGGGCGGCACTCCGGCGCCCTCTATAGACGCACCGCCACTGTCTATCTATATCTATCTATCTATCTATCTATCTATCTATCTATCTATCTATCTATCTATCTATCTATCTATCTATTTATCTTTATCTATCTTCCTTCCTTCTCTTCTTTCTTTCTATCTTTATCTATCTTTCTTTCTTTATCTATCTTCCTTCCTTCCTTTATTTCTATCTATCTATCTATCTATCTATCTATCTATCTATCTATCTATCTATCTATCTATCTTCCCTTCTTTCTTTATCTATATTTCTTTCTTTATCTATCTTCCTTCCTTCCCTTCTTGCTTTCTATCTTTAACTATCTTTCTTGTTTATCTATCTATCTTTCTTGTTAATCTATCTATCTTTCTTGTTTATCTATCCATCTTTCTTGTCTATCTATCTATCTATCTATCTATCTATCTATCTATCTATCTATCTATCTTCCTTCCTTCCCTTCTTTCTTTTTATCTTTATCTATCTTTCTCCCCCCCCCCCCGGGCTGCTCAGTCTAAAATGCCCAGGCCTATTGTTTGTCCCAGTCCGGGCCTGCCTGCAGCTGCCGCTGCCGAGTCTGTCACTCTCTCTCTCTCTCATCACCAGGGCCGGTAGGCTGCCTATCCTGAGGCTGCTTTGAGCTGTAGCTGACTGCAGCGCTCCCCTCTCTCCTGCGTGTATAACATTGGCCATCTCTGGCTGTGTGTGAGAGCTGGATCTGTGTTCGGCTGTGCTGCCTGTGCTAGACCTGCTCGTGTGATAGTAGATGGAGATGGAACACTGATTGAATCAGTGTTTTGTCTATCACACAAGCCCGTCTAGGGGGACTTTGCTAGAGCACACTGCCCTGCCGAACACAGACCTACAGCTCCTGCTTGTTCCATGACACACGTCGGGGAAAAACCTGCTGTGTGTGATCGAGGTAATGCCATGGTGAGTGCCATGCACAGTGTGGCTGCATTAATAGACAAAAGTGGGGCTGCATTAATAGACAAAAGTGGGGCTGCATTAATAGACACAAGTGGGGCTGCATTTATATACAAAAGTGGGGCTGCATTTATATACAAAAGTGGGGGTGCATTTATATACAAAAGTGGGACTGGATTCATAGACAAAAGTGGGACTGGATTCATAGACAAAAGTGGGACTGGATTCATAGACAAAAAAGGGACTGGATTCATAGACAAAAGTGGGACTGGATTTATATACAAAGGTGGGACTGCATTCATATACAAAGGTGGGACTGCATTCATATACAAAGGTGGGGCTGCATTGATATACAAAAGTGGGACTGCATTAATATACAAAAGTGGGACTGAATTTTTATACAAAGGTGGGGCTGCGTTCATATGCACAGTGAGGCTGCAATGATGGGCACTGATGAGGCTGCATTGATCTCTTGTACCATGTCTTCAGTCTCTAAACATCCCTTGTACCATGCCTGCAGTCTATGACCATCCCTTGTACCATGCCTGCAGTCTCTGACCATCCCTTGTACCATGCCTGCAGTCTCTGACCATCTCCTGTACCATGTCTACAGTCTGTGACCATCCGTTGTACCACGTCTGCAGTCTCTGACCATCTCTTGTACCATGTCTGCAGTCTCTGACCATCTCTTGTACCATGTCTGCAGTCTCTGACCATCTCTTGCACCATGTCTGAATTCTCTGACCATCTATTGTACCATGTCTGCATTCTCTGACCATCTCTTGTACTATATCTGCAGTCTCTGACCATCTCTTGTACCATGTCTGCATTCTCTGACCATCTCTTGTACCATGTCTGCATTCTCTGACCTTCTCTTGTACTATGTCTGCAGTCTCTGACCATCTCTTGTACCGTGTCTGCATTCTCTGACCATCTCTTGTACCATGTCTGCATTCTCTGACCTTCTCTTGTACTATGTCTGCAGTCTCTGACCATCTCTTGTACCATGTCTGCAGTCCCTGACAATCGTCTAGAAACTATGGGATAGATTTATGGCATTTATATTTAAATAATTTTTACTAGTAATGGCAATCATTGATTTTTTAGCGGTACTGCAACATTGCAGCGGACACATCGGACACCTAATTGAGTTCTGTAAGCAACACCTTATTTTCTGGCAGTGCCCCTCCCGAGACTAGACTCTGGATCCGCCCTTGCACTGAACTGCAAGTCACAGGTGCTCTTCACTCCGTGTAATATATATATATATATATATATATATATATATATATATACTCATAGACTCCTGAATGTTGGATGCACATGCAGAAGTGGCATGCAAACGTGCACCCAGCATTCAGGGGAAGACAGAAGTCCACCTCCTCCAGGCCTTCTCCACCGCCTGCCCTTCACCGCATTGCTAGAGTCAAAAGATTATATGCAGCTCTGATCCAATGCATATTGCGGATGGCAGTGGCTAAAGTGATTTGAGGCTACTACTTTCTGGTGAGTATAAACCCCAGAGGGGAGTGTTCTGGTGAAAAGTGCACATATATCAATCAACACTAGGAATACCACCTGTGTCTTTTCTGGACTTTTCTTATCACAATCTGTCATTCCAATGTGTTTGTCTTTGTTCACATATGCGTATTAACAAATGTGAGTCATAATAATTAGTGACAGGAGCACTGCTTTGGTAAATACCTGGTACTGGTGAAGTACTTTTGAACCCGTTTACCTTTGAAAGTGTTTTATATTAAGCGGCTGCTGATAAATACTTTGGCCCAGATTCATAAAGCAATTACGCCTGTCTAACTGGTGTTAGACAGGAGTAATTTCAAATTTCGCGCGCCGTATCACTAGTTTGAATCCTCAAACCATGATACGGCGGCTTTGGGCTTCGATCCGAGAGGCTTAAGTCTTCGTAAGCCTTCGGATCTACGCTGCGATATTTTTGCGGCCGCTGGGAGGAGTTTGCGTCGTTTTGATGCGTCGGGAAATGCAAATGTGTTTTTACGGCGATCCACGAAGATACGAGCGGTCTTCGCAATCGCTTACGTCTGTTTTTTTTTACGTACTGTTAGACCAGCTTTTTGCTGGTCTAACGGTGCGTAGCCCATGTTAAGTATGGCCGTCGTTCCCGCGTCAAATAAAATTTTTTTTTTTTTACGTAACTCATTCGGGAATAGAAATGTCCGTAAACGGAGCATGCGCAGTTCGATCGCCGCGGGAACGCGCCTATTTTAAAGCATTCACGCCCTCTACTCGCGTAGATGGATTGCGACGGGAGAAATACACTACGCCGCCGTCGTTTACTGGACAAACTCTACCTGGATTCCACGTAGAGCCAGGTAAAAAACGGCGGCGTAGTGTATTTCTGATACGCTACGAGAATCTAATTCTCTATGAATCTGGGCCTTTGTATTTAGGATTTTAACCATCTCAGCCCCGAACCATTTGACTGACAAATTACCACTTTTTGCGATTCGGCACTGCGTCGCTTTAACTGATAATTGCGTGGTTGTGCAACGTAGCTCCCAAACAAAATTGACATATTTTTTTCCCACAAATAGAGATTTCTTTTGGTGGTATTTGATCACCTCTGCGGTTTTTATTTTTTTAGCTATAAACAAAAATAGAGCGAACATTTAAGAAAATAAAGCAATATTTTGCTACAAAAAAAAATAAAATTAAAAAAAAAAAAAAGCAAATTTATTCCTCAGTTTAGGCCGATACATATTCTTCTACTTATTTTTGGTAAACAAAAAATGCAATAAGCGTTTATTGATTGGTTTGCGCAAAAGTTCTAGCGTCTACAAAATAGGGGATCATTTTATGGCAAAAAAAAAATTGTGACTGCGACATTATGGTGGACACATCGGTCACTTTTAACACCATTTTGGGACCATTGTCATGTATACAGCGATCAGTGCTTTAAAAATGCACTGATTACTGTGTAAATGGGACTGGCAATGAAGGGGTTAACCACTAGGGGGTGGGAAGGGGCAAGGGGGTTCTAGGGATTGATTCTAACTGTTAGGGGGCGTGACACATCACTGATCGCTGCTTCAGATGAGAGGAAGCAGACGATCAGTGACATGTCACCAGGCAGAACAGGGAGATGCCTTGTTTACAAAGGCATCCCCCCATTATTCCTTTCCGTGACCCGATCCCGGGACACCGGCGGACATCGAATCATCGGCATGCGCACACACGTGCCCTCTAGGGGGCTGGATTCAAAGCATTGTATATATACGTTACTTTGCCTGCCTGTGCCATTCTGCCGACGTATATCTGCATTAGGCAGTTGGCAAGAGATTAAATAATTTTGTTCTAATCAGTTTTGTATGTTGTGGAGGTTTTGAGCACCATAACGCTGAGATATGGGAAGTGGGCATTTGTTTCTCCTTTTTATTCATGTGTTTAAATAATTCTCAACAACTGCCGCTCTGTAAGCCCTAGAGATGGTTGTGCGTGAAAATCCCAGTAGATCAGCAGTTTTTGAAAGACCAGCCCATCTGGCACCAACAACCACGCCACATTGAGAGTCACTTAAATCCCCTTTCTTCTCCATTCCGATGCTTGGTTAGAACTCCAGAAAGTCATCTTCACCATGTCTAGATGTCTAAATGCATTGAGTTGCTGTGATGTGAGTGGCTGATTAGCAATTTGTGTTACCAATCAATTGAACAGGTCTACCTAATAAAGTGGCCTGGAGTGGATATACCGTACAGACCAAAAGTTTGGACACACCTTCTCATTCCAAGAGTTTTCTTTATTTTCATAACTATGAAAATTGTAGAGTGACACTGAAGGCATCAAAACTATGAATTAACACATGTGGAATTATATACATAACAAAAAAGTGTGAAACAACT
Organism: Rana kukunoris; assembly: GCA_029574335.1. Taxonomy (NCBI): domain Eukaryota; kingdom Metazoa; phylum Chordata; class Amphibia; order Anura; family Ranidae; genus Rana; species Rana kukunoris. Next base: position 82,311,833 of record CM056051.1, read on the forward strand.
GAAAATATGTCATATTCTAGGTTCTTCAAAGTAGCCACCTTTTGCAGCAGACACATCTCTAGAACAACTGTTAAGAGGAGACTGTGTGAATCAGGCCTTCATGGTAGAATATCTGCTAGGAAACCACTGCTAAAGAAAGGAAACAAGCAGAAGAGACCTGTTTGGGCTAAAGAACACAAGGAATGGACATTAGACCAGTGGACATCCGTGCTTTGGTCTGATGAGTCCAAATTTGAGATCTTTGGTTCCAACCACCATGTCTTTATGCGACGCAGAAAAGGTGAACGGATGGACTCTACATGCCTGGTTCCCACCGTGAAGCATGGAGGAGGAGGTGTGATGGCGTGGGGGTGCTTTGCTGGTGACACTGTTGGGGATTTATTCAAAATTGAAGGCATACTGAACCAGCATGGCTACCACAGCATCTTGCAGCGGCATGCTATTCCATCCGGTTTGCGTTTAGTTGGACCATCATTTATTTTTCAACAGGACAATGACCGAAACACACCTCCAGGCTGTGTAAGGGCTATTTGACCGTAAAGGAGAGTGATGGGGTGCTGCGCCAGATGACCTGGCCTCCACAGTCACCGGACCTGAACCCAATCGAGCTGAGTGAAGGCAAACGTGCCAACAAGTGCTAATATCTCTGGGAACTCCTCCAAGACTGTTGGAAGACCATTTCAGGTGACAACCTCTTGAAGCTCATCAAGAGAATGCCAAGAGTGTGCAAAGCAGTAATCAAAGCAAAAGGTGGCTACTTTAAAGAACCTAGAATATGACATATTTTCAGTTGTTTCACACTTTTTTGTTATGTATATAATTCCACATGTGTTAATTCATAGTTTTGATGCCTTCAGTGTGAATCTACAATTTTCATAGTCATGAAAATAAAGAAGACTCTTTGAATGAGAAGGTGTGTCCAAACTTTTGGTCTGTACTGTATATACATACATACAGTATATAACCAGAGGGGGTAAGTGAATTAGTTATACTGGCTGCTCTGTAAGTCTAAAGCAATATAAAGCAATTATCCACACACCAAACCATCTGCATTATAACAAAATATAATTGTTTCTGACAAAATAATCTTGCAGTTTTACCTGAAAATAACAAATCTGTCATGGAAGATGTCATGAAAATTGAAGGCAAGTTATGGCAGACAGAATGTTTCAATTTATTTAAATAATTATGATATTATGGCACGTTACTAGTGCTTATGAACAAATATCGGTGGGCAGTTGTAATCAATATCAGTTGTGCATGAAAGGAGGAGGGAGCAATGTCATTAAATTCACAACACTTAATGGGCTCCCATCTCGAATAAGATCTGCTAATTCGTTATATTAAATAAATTAATGTGTTGATGCTTCAAAGTGTCCCACTCGGTGCACTCATGAGTTTTCAGAATTAATTACAGATGTTTAGCTCTTGCATTAAAATGACTCAGTTTATGTAATTACTCCATTAACTTATGATTGAAGGGCTAAACAAATGAATATGCCATATCTGATATTAACAATTCTTCAATTCTGAAGTGCCTCATTCCTCTGAAGACTTTTTGTTGTCTAGTACAGATTTATAAATCAAGTGCAAATGGATTTAACTGTGTATTCTGTACAAGTAATAGAGGGAATGGCTAACATTTTGCCCTTTTTGCTCCTGGAACCCTGTTATTCTATATATGGTAGAGCATGTGATCCTCCCCTTCCTCCCATGGTGCAGGACATTGATTTTCACAGATGATCATAATGGGACAAAGTCATTACTTGAGCTCAATTCAGCAGCTGGCCACACAGATGGGCCTCGCCTATGAGAGAAGTTCTCCCAAGTTGAGAAACCCAAGTAAAATAGTTCAAAGAGAGCACCAAATAATAAAATCCTTAGGTGTCCAAAGTCTTAATTGTTCAACTGGTTATAACACACAGGACAAGGGACAGCTAATGCATTCCAGGGGGCTGTGTAATCTACCTTCATCAGGGCTGGATGAAATGGCAGAACATTAAAATTACTCCAACGCAAACTGATCTGCAAGCAGTGGATATTATAAACAACAGACAGTGCTGGTGTTTACCGTGGAAGTAGCAAGTGCTAGATCAGTCTGCTTATACAGTAAGTATATTTGAGTCCTTTTAACATTTTACCATTTCACCCAGCCCTGATAAAGGGGAAATGTGTGGCTCCTAAAACTATTTGTTTTTTCTTTGTTCTGCTTGTTGCAACCAATTGCAAGCTGCCTTTATTTCTTTATCGTACATCACGGGACACAGAGAAGCATAGTAATTACTATGTGGGTTATAGAGCCTACCTTCAGGTGTGGACACTGGTGTAATCAATTAGACAGGAAGTTCCCTCCCTATATAACCCCTCCCATACTGGGAGTACCTCCGTTTTTTGTTGGTCACGAGAGGAGAGGGTCCGCTCGGCCTTCAAGTTGCCCCTTTTTAGAGCCAGCATCGAGTTCAGTCTCTTCTTTAGGCTCTTTAAAAAGCTCCTCATGCTAACTATTCCTTCCCGGTTCATCCTCTACTGGAAGGCCTTATCTACAAGGATTAGAACATCCGGATAGATTTTTTTCTTCCTCCTAAAAAGTTTTTCGGTTTTATACCCCATGGAGAAACAGTCCACTAAGAAATGGGGTATCCCCACAGTGGACGCAGCCGTGTCCTGCGTAAACAAGACCTTGACCTGTCCGGTGGACAACGTTCAAGTGTTTAAAGACCCGACAGACAAGAGATTAGAGACGCTGTTAAAGACTTCGTTTTTTCTACAGCTGAGAGGGGTAACCCAGTAGCAGCTATTGGTATTTGCCAAACCTTAAAAGACCAGTTAAAAGGGTCTTGAAGGATATCTCGGCTTAACAGGCTCAGGAATTGGCTGACTTTCCTAAAGCACTATGCTTTGCCATAGATGCTATCGAGGACTCTATACAACAGTCCTCCTGTCTCTCTCTCTCTTCAGTTCATATGCACAGATTACTCTGGTTAAAGAACTGGTCGGCTGAAACCCTGTAGAGAAACCCATGGAGAACGTTATTTGTGGAAGATCTGGATGCATACGTTCAGAAAATTTCCAGTGACAAAAGCACACTGCTACCAGTAAAAAGAAAAGGTTTAGGGGTCCTCCCTCCTTTAAAGAATCTTCCTCGTCAACCTATAGAGAATATATGTAACCCACGTTGTGCAATGTCTATATACCCCTGTAAGCTGTACTATTTTATTTTATAACGCTTTATACAACTTGAAATCACCTTTTTGTACCAGCTCTGTATAATATGTTATTAATTTAATAAAAAATTTATGGTTAAAAAAAAAATAAAGAATCTTCCTCTCCTAGCCCTAGTACTTCTGCTACCAGGCAGTTCAGACGGCCTCCCGGGGGGTTAATACAGGTGGGAGGCCGCAGGGCCAGCCTCAGGCTTCCAAAAAGCCTTGGAACCATAAGCCAGGCAAGCCAGCATCTAAGTTGGCATTATGAAGGTTCACCCACACTCAGCAGGGTGGGGGGAAGACTTCAGCTGTTTGCGGAGGCTTGACAAGGGAGGATCCAAGACAATGGGGTTCTCTCTACGGTTCTGAGGGCTACAAGCTGGAGTTGAGTGAATTTCCTCCACCTCGCTTCTGGGCCTCAAGCATCCCGAAAGACCCGGGAAAAGAGGGTCCTTGGCTTCGGCCTTGCATCATCTATTACTGGAAGAACCAGGTTGGGGTTCTATTCAGATCTTTTTCACCGTCCCCAAACCAAACGGAGACGTAAGACCCATTCTGGACCTCAAGGCCTTAAACAATTTCCTAAAGGTCCAGTCTTTTCGGATGGAATCGATCCGGTCGGTGGTTGCCTCCTTACAAGGAGGGGAGTTTCTGGCGTCCATCGATGTAGGACGCATACTTACACATTCCCATCTTCCTCAACCATCAGAAGCTGTTGCGCTTCACGGTAAATCAGCGCCACCTTCAATTCGTGGCCTTACCTTTTGGTCTGGCCACCACACCTTGTGTATTCACGAAAGTGAATCTAGACGATCTGTTGTTGGAAAGCCGGTCAGTTGCTGATCTAAACTCAGCAGTACACAGAACCGTGAAATTCCTAGAGTCCATGGGTTGGGTTCTCAACCGGGACAAATCGGCCTGGGTGCCTGTGCAAAGCCTTGAGTATTTGTGTCTACTCGTAGACACAGACCAAGAAAGATCTGTCTACCCCAGAGAAAGCTTGATGCTTTAAGAGAACTAGTTCAGCTAGTCAAGTCAGGGCCTCGACCCTCCATTCACCTTTGTATGCAGCTACTGGGGAAAATGGTAGCCTCTTTCGAGGTCGTCCCATTCACTCCGTTCCACTCAAAGGGGCTTCAATTCGCCATCCTGTCGGCTTGGAGCAAAAAGGCCAAGGCCAAGACCTCCCTATGTCCCTCTCCTGGACAGTCCGGCAGAGCCTTGCTGGTGGCTGGTTCCCCAGAACTTACTAAGAGGAAAGTCTCTTTTGTTCCCATCGCTTGGCGGGTTGTGACCACAGATGTCAGTCTTCTGGGCTGGGGTGCAGTCCTGGAGGGCCTGTCTCTCCAAGGAAAATGGTCAATCACGAGAGGTCTCTACCTATCGACCTACTAGAGATGCGGGCAGTTCATCTAGTCCTGTCAACGTGGACGGACAGGTTGAAGGGGCTCCCAGTCAGGATTCAGTCCGACAATGCCACGGCATACATAAATCGCCAGGGGGGCACAAGGAGTCGTGCAGCCCAAAAAAGAGGTGGATCAAGTTCTGATCTGGGCGGAAAAGTATGTCCCCTGCATATCTGCGGTTTTCATCCCAGGCATAGACAATTGGCAGGCAGACTACCTAAGCCGCCAACAATTGCTCCCAGGGGAGGGGACTCTTCACACCTTCCAGGGCATTTTTCAGAGGTGGGGAACACCTGATGTGGATCCTTTTGCATCGAGGTGCAATGCAAGGGTGGACAACTTTCTGTCCCGGACAAGGGATCCACTCGCTTGCGGCACGGATGCGCTGGTGTTTCCATGGGACCAATTCTCCCTAATGTATGCGTTTCCTCCACTGCAATTAGTACCCCGCCTCCTTCGCAGGATAAGGTCGGAAAAGAAACCCGTGATTCTGGTCGCTCCGGCGTGGCCCAGAAGGGCCTGGTACACAGAAATTGTAAGGATGTCCGTGGGGAATCCATGGACCCTTTTGATTCGTCCAGACCTACTGTCTCAAGGACCGATATTCCATCCTTCCTTACCGTCTCTAAATGTAACGGTGTGGCTGAGCCCCATATCCTAAAATGAGGGGTCTCTCTAATTCAGTAGTATCTACTTTAATGCCAGAAAGCCAGCATCCAGGCTTATTTATTACAGAGTTTGGAAATCTTATGTGGCCTGGTGCGAAACCAGGGGGTGGCATCCCCGGAGGTCCCCAGTAGCAGAATTCTAGATTTTCTGCAGATGGGGGCAGACTTGAAGTTGGCCCTAAGCACCATTAAGGGCCAGATCTCGGCCTTATCTATTCTGTTTCAAAAGCCACTGGCTACACATTCTCTGGTCAAACCCTTTTTACAAGGTGTATCCTCCAGTCAAGACCCCCTTGTGTCCGTCGGATCTGAATCTGGTCCTGTCTGTCTTGCAGAAGCAACCCTTTGAGCCTTTGGCTCACATTCCGTTGGTCCTTCAGCCCAGGAGGTAGTTTTCTTGATAGCCATAACCTCTGCTAGGAGGGTATCGGAGTTGGCGGCCTTATCGTGTAAGGAACCATACCTTACTCTCCATAAGGACAGAGTGGTCCTATGGCCTCACCCGGTTTTCCTTCCTAAGGTTGTCTCTAGCTTTCATTTAAATCAAGATCTAGTTCTCCCTTCTTTTTTCTCAGAACCTAGTTCTGCAAGGGAGAAGCCATTGCATACCCTAGACGTACTTAGAACAGTTAAGTTCTACCTTAGGGGCTGCTGTTCAGATCCGGAAAACGGATATGTCGTTTATCCTACCAGAATGTCCCAGATGTGGGCAGGCAGCGTTGAGATCCACTATCTCCAAATGGATTCGACAGGTCATTTCTCAAGCCGATGGCTTGAGGGGAGAGGTTCCCCCGTTTAAGGTTAAAGCACATTCCACTAGAGCGGTGGGTACTTCCTGGTCAGTGCATCACCTAGCCACCTTGGCTCAGGTCTGCATGGCCGCGACGTGGTCGCCTGTCCATACTTTCACAAAATTTTACCAATTGGACATAAGGAAGGTGAGGAAAGCGCCTTTGGGCGCAGTGTGCTGCAGGCTGCAGTTTGATTCCTCACGTCTGCGTTGTTGTGTCTCCCTCCCCTCAGTAAGCATTGCTTTGGGACGTCCCACATAGTAATTACTATGCTTCTCTGTGTCCCGTGATGTACGATAAAGAAAATAGGATTTTTTATAACAGCTTACCTGTAAAATCCTTTTCTTGGAGTACATCACGGGACACAGAGCTCCCACCCCTCTTGTTTGGGGATATTGGGACACTTATTGCTTTGCTACAAAAACTGAGGTACTCCCAGTATGGGAGGGGTTATATAGGGAGGGAACTTCCTGTCTAATTGATTACACCAGTGTCCACACCTGAAGGTAGGCTCTATAACCCACATAGTAATTACTATGCTTCTCTCTGTCCCGTGATGTAGTCCAAGAAAAGGATTTTACAGGTAAGCTGTTATAAAAAATCCTATTTTTTCTCAGCAACAATTGGGGAGCCAGTGTGTATGATGAGGACACAGTGTAGTGCACTGGAACAAGATTAGAGATGTTTTGGATACATTCTGGTGTCACTTTGACTAAATATGGTCTTTGGGTGTCGTGGCCCCTTCCCACCATGAGCCTATAGAGATAATCTTGATGAAAGCAAGAATTTTGCCTTGCTGAAAAAAAATGCAATACTATGCACCTGTCAAACAGGTACTGAAAAATTGGTCTTTGACCACCACGTCCACCTTTCCCTGCGGACATATTTGTTGCTGGCCCCCTTACAGGGCCAAGGGAACGTCTAACTCTCCTTCTTGTCCTCCCAGACATTATTGGGAGGGAGGGGGGTGGTGCTTATAAGCAAATGTAAAGGAGAAGTTGAAATCTGTACGTAGATGCACTTTAATCATTATAAAGAGGTGTTTGGTGCCCTTTAATTTGGGTATTCAAACTTCACAGACACACTCCACAGATACAATATAATACACTGCAATTTAATGCGCCAAACATACAGTGACGCACAGAACTATATGGCATTAAACTGGCAGTAACAAACGCAAAACTATATGGTGTTAAACTGGCAGTAATGCATGCAAAACTATATGGTGTTAAACTGCTAGTAACCCACGCAAATCGATATGGCGTTAAACTGTCAGTAACGCACACAGAAGTAAATGGCATTAAACTGGCAGTGATGCAAACAGAAGTAAATGGCGTTAAATTGGAAGTAATGCAATCAAGTAGATGATGTTCAACCGTCACTACACTGACGCTATCTGAACTGTCTTTACTCTAGCTATACACTAATGCCAAGATTACTGACACGGTCTCACTACACTGAAACTATCTGAGCTGTCCCTACTCTAGCTGCACACTATGTAAAGCTGAATGATGGTCCTCCTCACTACACTCACACTATCCCTAGACTGACACTAAACAAATATTCTACACTGACAATTGAAGAAAAATAGCACACTTAGCACACTAACTAGCTAATAGCATTGATTAGAGCCATGTACTACCTCTCTCCACGCCAAAATCACACTGATAATGGCTGTAAATGAAAAATAATACTTTTTACTGTGGGGCGGGAATGAGCCATGATTGGATAAAGTCATGATGACAGTGTCCAATCATGACTCTGACAGTGCCCTGTGCCCTGATTGGCTGAAGTTTTTACTGCTTCATCCAATCAGGGCTTGAAATGCACTGTTCAACACCGCAATGCATTGTGGTCGGTTCGGGGGTGGGGGGAACAAGCGGTCGATCGTCCTGAAAGTTCCTAGAACGACCGAACAGCATGCTCAGGCCAAACCGTTCACCCATCCCTATGTTTGTACAAATTCATTTAAATGTATTTCTGACACTCTTCACATCTACCCAGTTAACCTTGTGGTATCACTGTCTACAGTGACAGACAAATATAGGGACTATGGGAATTCCAGACAAAACTTTTTTTGGGGGGAATTCCTACCTCTGTAACCTTGGTGAAGGAAAGTTTGGCAAGCAAAAAAATTATGTAGAGGCTCCACACAGTCTTGTGAAAAATAAGGGGGACATAGAAATACTTTTATGGCTGTCTGTGTTCCTGTTAGAGAGAATTATTTCTGCCTGTGTCTGTGGTTTAATGATTATAAAGGGGAAATCGCACAGAAATAAAAACAAGACAGAGGTTTTGGCTGGGGTTCATTTTAAAGTAAGCTTCAGTGAAGGTTGGATTTCTCTAGGTTACTAACAGTAGCAGCCGGTCCATTAGGGGTGCAGGGGCACTAGCCCCCTAGTTTGCATTCAGGGATGGATGCATGCAGGGCGCTCGACTTATACACTTGTATGAGTTTTTCGTTTTTTTCAAGCCAAAAGATTTAAGACTGAGGCTCTAGTTGGCTTGAAAAAGGTTCAAACCCACCCACTTATGAAACTAGCGAATTAATATTTGCTATTGTCCTCCGGCTTCTCAGGACAGGAGGTAGATTGGGTTTACTTTTGGGATAAATGCTCTGCATGAATAAATAACAGCTGATCATCTTTTAAACCCTTGCCAGTGTTAAGTGGTTTCTTTAAGCCATGTAAACTGATACATTCTACTGAACAGTTTGTGCTGTGAAAAACAACACACTTACCGGCTTGATTATAAGATAAAATAGATACAAGAAAGCCTAAAAGGGAAACTAATAGAGCAATCACATCTGAGAATTGGTAAACTGAAATATAATAAATATTTGCTTTTGGGTTCAAAGTGTTATTAAACCCAGGACTCGGTATTCCCTATATCTGGTCTCCTATAGTACATAGAACATGGACATGCAATTGTTTTAGTAAATATTAACAGCTAAGTACCTTTTCTCATCAGCAGTTAATAGTAGTCGTGTGACTTCTATCAGTTCCTGGTAAAGCTTGTGGGAGGTATTTTCATTCTACTCTGACTGTCCTATGAGGCTGCAGGACCCCTGACCCTATGTCTGGATAGTGCTGATTGGCCCTGTGCTGATCACATCCATCCTTCCAAGAAAAAAAAACTCTCTAGCAATACACACTGAACTGAGCATGTGCAGAGTGACTCCAATGGCTCTATTATAACAGGAGATGGTTTGGGGACATTGGAAGATGAGGAGGATCAGAGAAGACAGAACTAGACAGACTTTTTATACAATGTGGAGTATTAACCCCATAGGTTCCACAGTGAGTGTAACAAGTATTATTTACTGCATATACAGACTAATTTTACTTTTGTGAGTTTAGTAATACATTAATACTGCTTTCAAATATATAAAGGGATCCTGCAGTCAATGTGTTGGGAATACCTCTCCTGTATTATGCATAGGGAGCACAAGGGGTTTCCAGGTTACCAAAAAGAAAGGGAGTGGGGTAAACTGGTGCTCCATCAGGCAAAAACTCTCAGGCCTCGTACACATGGCCGGACTTTCCGAGGAAAAAGACAGACAGGCTTTTTTTCTTGGAAACTCTGGCCGTGTGTAGTCTCCATCAGCCTTTTTTTGTCAGAAGTCCGACAGACCTTAGATAGAGAACCTGTTCTCTTTCTTTCTGTTGGACGTCCGATGGACTTACGGCAGACTTTTGCCTGGTCAAAAGTCCCATCTTGTGTACAAGGCATTAAGGTTTAATTGGAGAGTCCCTTTACTTTTAAACATTCAGGTTTATTTTAAATTTTGTAGAAATGTATTTTCTAGATGTGGATGTTGATGACTTGTGATGTATCTCTTTTGACAAAAATTTAACACCTTCTAATGTTTTAATATCACTTATAATTATTTTCATGAATGTATTGGCACATAGAACATGGAGAGAGAAAAACCTTACACCGCAGTGTCTCATTTTATCTATTTGACAAACCACAACCTGAAAGACAGTGTGGTATTTTGTTATACGGAGTATTGATTTTTTTTCCCAAAAGCGTTTGTAAACTGTGTTTTGTAGAAGCAAGTTAATCGTTGCTTGGTGTTTTTCTGCACAGATAAGCTCTGTAAGGAACAGAGGAAGTCTGTAAATCACATTTTCATGTTGATAGGACTTCAGCTGTTAGAGATGGACTTAAACCCTGCTAAAGAGTTTTGCTGGTCTTGCTAATACACTTCTTTTCCGGACAGCTACCTTTACCCATTTAAATGTGCTGTATGTAATTTCGATCACTAAGCAGACTGTAGTCCTTCCAAAAATTCATATTCATATTCAATATAATGAATTAATTAATACATATTACTAAAAGTATTGGGATGCCTGCTTTTACACACCCATAAATTTTAATGGCATCTCAATCTTAGTCCTTAGGGTTCAATATTGAGTTGGCCCACCCTTTGCGGCTATAACAACTCCAACTCTTCTGGGAAGGCTGTCCACAAAGTTAATGAGTGTGGGTGGAAGTTCAATTTTTGGGTGGAACTCCGCTTTAAACACAAGAAAATGGAGATCTAGAAATGAAGTTCGGAGGAGACATACACTCCTCACACAATCTTATATCGGAATACTGGAACCCCCTCCCTATAACCAAACACGTTGTGCAAACACTCCAAATGAAATCCGCTCCCTGGGGAGGAAAGCAAAAGATGGTTACTCTTATCATTCCCATAAGCCCCCGTCACCACCTCTCCCCCTTTTTTTTTTCTTCCCCCCTCCCCTTCTTCCCTAACCAGACACTCCTTCGCTTATCAACCCCCCCCCCTTTATACCCCCCCAGTCATTTTCCTTTTCTATCGGGGTTGATATCTTTCGATATCTCCAAGCAACCGAAGACAAAACACCTTGCATACTCCATATAGGAAGATCTGACGACACATAACACCCCCATAAAGTTATCCACCTATCCAGCCAAGGGAGACACCATGTCGAATCAAGCACCAAAACACTGGTACTCCCAGTAGGCTTCCAGAACATAATATCTCTCCCCAAGCCCATGTGCATTGTCGCAACTAAAACACTAAGGGCCAGATTCTGGTAGAATCCGCGTAAGTCATTTACACTATGCCACACAACTTACTAGAGCAAGTGCCGTATTCTCCAAGCACTTTTCCGTAGTTTGCGGCGGCGTAGTGTAAATGGCCCGGTGTATCCCCACGTAATTCAAAGGGGGCGGCTTGTACTTAAATTAAGCGCGCCCCCGCGTCAATCGAACTGCGAATGCGCCGGCTGGGAAAAAAGCCCAGTGCACATGCTCCAGCACACGTCGGAAAACGTTGTTGAAACCGACGTGAAAACGACATGATCATCACTTACGCAATGCCCTATTCGCGAACGACTTAGTAAAACGACGTAACTGACGGAAAAAGACGACACTGACCCGACGCCATACTTAACATGGCATACAACAGAACTTCCTAAGCCTACCCCTCATATAGCAGGGGTAGGTTTACTCTTATGGAAACGACGGAAACAACGACGTGGTGGCGTCAAAACGTTCGGGAATCGGCGTATTAGGCTCATTTGCATAGGCAAATGAGAAATCAATGTAAAGGCCACCTAGCGGCCAGCGAAGTCATTACATCTACGATCCGAGGGTGTAAGTGTTTTACACCTGTCGGATCTTCTCCGTATATATGCGTAAATGATTCTATGAATCAGACGCATAGATACCCGGGGAAAAAAACAGAGAAACAACGGTGTTTCCTGCGATACACCGTTGTATCTGTTTTGAGAATCTGGCCCTAAATAATTTCTGAATTTAATATTGTCTGTTAACCCAAACACTGCTCACTCTAGGTTAAGCTGTGAGACTGGAATCAACACACAAAGGTTAATGCTGGGTAAATTGAGCCAGATTATGACTGTTTGTACATATACCTTTAACCACTGTTGATGTACCATTTAAGTCAAAACAATCTGTACAACGTTACATGTTATTTTGCTGGATTTCATCAATAAAATATTTTGAGAAAAAGAAAAATAGAAAATAAAGATCCCACAGCTTGGTCTATTTAACTGTAGTTACTATGGGCAATTTGGTGTTTGTTATTTCTCTCACTTCAAGTGGAAACAGTTTACTCAGTACGCACTACTTGAACATAGAAAATGTTGCATAGAACTAAATATGTTGATTGTTGATGGCACATTGACAATGATTGCTCGCTACCTGATAAAGAGGTCATTTTAGCCTCCCTAAACTCTTGTGAGTTAGCTGTTTTCTATGAAGCAAGCTAAGGAGAAATGTTAATGAGGCGAATCATTGTATGTTCACAGAAAGGTGCAGCGATCAAGAGCAATCAGTGTTTGGAAGAAAGTAATGGAAACATTATTGTAGAGAAGTCACAGAAAAGTTTTAAATGAAAACCTCTCAAATATTAATTTTTTTAAGGTGTTTTTTCACAGAAGCTTATAGCGTGTCTATATTAATGTTGCCTATATGTGATTTTGAGCATAGTTTATAGAATTTCATGCTTTGTGCAATGAAACAATTCAACATTTGGCATAAATAGGTTTAAAATATGTGACATGACATGAGGAGGGCTGGGTTCACACCTATGCGTATTGGATGCGTCTTTTTCCCACATTCAATTCGCATTACAGAAGATTGTCACCGGCTCTCTATGTAGCCGGTTCACATATCTCTGTTGCGGCTGCAGAGTGACTGTGCGTCTTTGGCTCTGTTTCCGGGACAAATTCAGGCAAAAGATTCAACTCTGATTCATCCCGGTAATGGAGAACAGGGACGCACCAGACCCCTGCTGTGAGCCTCATCAGTCAGAGGTGTGAACCCAGCCGAAAGCAGGCAAAGTATTGTTTCAGATAGTAAAACATGTGATTTGATCTACATACTTTATACCAGGCATGTCCAAAGCCCTGGTTTTTCTTCACGTCGTTGTGTTCTACGTCACCGCGTTCTGGTCCAAGGGGATTTTGGTCCGATGGTGTGTACGCACATCAGACCAACAGACCACTTCAGCGTGGTCCGATGAAAACGGACATGTTTCATCGGACATGTCTGATCGTGTGTATGCGGCCTTAGTGTCTGCCACCCTTCTCTGCCAATTTCTCCACTGATTCCAGTTCCCCAAGGAATACAAATCAGAACACTAACAACATGCAAAGACATTTACAACTTTTCCCCCAGCTACATTACCAATCTTGTCCCAGTATTTCACCCAAACCACCCTCTCTGTTCCTGCTTCCCAGCTCCCTCATCCCCTCCTTCCATGCTTACTTCTCCAGAGCCTCTCCCATCCCCTGCAACGCCTTACTCTGTCTACCTAGGCAATCTCTAGGCAATCCCTGAAAAGTTATTTGTTCATGGAAGCGTATCTTGCCTCTACCTAATAATCTGTACTTAAAATTTTTCAATCAGCTAATCCCTCTCAGGCCCCGTACACACGACCAAGCTTCTTGGCAGAATCCAGCGAGAAGCTCGCTGGGAGACATATTCTGCTAAGCAAATCGGTCGTGTGTACACTTTCGATGAGCGTCCCATCGGGAAGCTCGTCGAGCCAAAATAGAGAGCATGTTCTCTATTTCCTCGTTGTTCAATGAGGAAATTTGGCTTGACTACCTTTTCGACCGCTCATCGGGAACCTCGACGGGCGGAACGATGAGTTTCGCCCGACGAGGTTCTTGGTCGTGTGTACGGGGCCTCAGAGTTATGAAATTTCGAGCCACTAGATCCTCCCTATTAGATTGTAAGCTCTCGAGAACAGGGCCCTTGAACTGTTTTGCAACTGTACTATAACCAGCAAACTATTGGTGCTATATAAAATCTAAATAATAATAATAATAATAATTGTGTTACTGTGATTGGCTGTCATAGTGGTTACATAATCTGGAGCCAGTCCAACTAGCTACTGATCATTATTGGGGACCAAGAGCTGTCTTTATCAGCTTGATCTCTGGGAGTGCTGGGAGTGTGCAGTGAGCATAGTTACATAGTTACATAGTTAGTCAGGTTGAAAAAAGACACAAGTCCATCAAGTTTAACCATAAGAAATAAAATAATAATATCGTACAATCCCCTATACCCAATTCTATACCCACTGTTGATCCAGATGAAGGCAACAACCCCCAGCAGAGCATGATCCAATTTTCTACATCAGGGGAAAAAATTCCTTCCTGATCCCCCATGAGGCAATCGGATATTCCCTGGAACAACGTTACCTATAAATGTTAGTACCCAGTTATATTATGTACATTTAGGAAATAAACCAGGCCTTTCTTAAAGCACTTTACTGAGCTGGCCAGAACCACCTCTGCAGGGAGCATGATTTCAGCACAGAAACATTGGCTGCCCAGTGGTGCATTTGTGCAGCATGTAGGCATTGGAGAATATCCATTTGCTGCTGCACATGTGTGTTAGGCAGTTGTAAAGGGGTTAGATCAGAATAATGTTAGTTCTATGCAGTTAGCTAGACAAGAAAACCATAATCAGAGACTAGGCATTCTTCAACATTCTGAAAATAAATAGTAAAGCCTTCTTAAAATAGTTCCCAATCCCATGCTATAATGGGCGAAATCCATCCACTAATGTTATACTCCTCTTTTCCTAAAGCCTCCTTAACCACTTAAGGACCGCCTCCTGCACATATACGTTGGCAGAATGGCACGGCTGGGCACAAGCACATACACGTACGTCCTCTTTAAGTGCCCAGCCGTGGGTCGCGGGCGTGCACCCGCGACCCGGTACAAAGCTCCATGACCGCGGGACCCGTGGACCTGATTGCCGCTGGAGTCCCACGATTGGATCCCGGAACTGAAGAACGGGAGAGCTGTGTGTAAACACAGCTTCCCCGTTCTTCACTGTGGCGCTGTCATTGATCGTGTGTTCCCTTATATAAGTAACCACAATCATGACGTCATACCTACCGCCACACCCCCCTACAGTTAGAAAAACATATGAGGTCACACTTAACCCCTTCAGCGCCCCCTTGTGGTTAACTCCCAAACTGCAATTGTCATTTTCACAGTAAACAATGCATTTTATGTGTCAAATTTGTCCGAAAATGTGTCAAAATTGTCCGAAGTGTCCGCCATAATGTCGCAGTCACGAAAAAAATCGCTGATCGCCGCCATTAGTAGTAAAAAAATAAATAATAAAAATGCAATAAAACTATCCCCTATTTTGTAAACGCTATAAATTTTGCGCAAACCAACCGATAAACGCTTATTGCCATTTTTTTTACCAAAAATAGGTAGAAGAATACGTATCGGCCTAAACTGAGGAAACATTTTTTTTATATATATTTTTGGGGGATATTTATTATAGCAAAAAGTAAAAAATATTGTTTTTTTTTTGTTTATAGCGCAAAAAATAAAAACCGCAGAGATGATCAAATACCACCAAAAGAAAAGCTCTATTATCTTAAGAGGTTAAGGTTAAGGTTAAGGTTAAGAGGTGTTCCGGCCCCCCAAGAAAAATTAAAGGTTAGCAGCTTCAAATACTGTAGCGACTGACTTTTAATATTAGGACACTTACCTGTCTGATTTTCGGATCAGCTGTCAGGTGCTGCTGCCTCCATTCCTGTTAAGGAAAACTGGCAAAGGAGCCTTTCGGCTTCACGGATGGTTCCCTACTCTGCCTATTGCACAGCAGAGGAAGGAAGAGGGGGGGCTGAACTTCAAAGGAACGGCACTGTCTCTGGAAGCGAGGAAGGGGGACCTGTCAAAAACTGTTTCATTTAGCCATTTGGTCTTATTGAAACAATCAAAAGCTACAACAACAACAAAAAGAAAACTCTCCAATGGAGACATATACATAAACAAAACACATTTTTAGTCGATTATGGAAGGGTTAGAACTTCTGCAATATGACCCTGCCCTGGTGATGCATGCATGGTCCTATACTTTTACAGCTGCACAGGGACAGGAGCAGAGACACAGGGAAAATCTTCCAAATGGGGTCACACCTAAAACCTGACAACATTAGACAACTTTTAGCCCACTATATCCCTAACATCCCTTAGACCCAAACTGTGCTGATGTCATATTTTTCTTATGTCTACACAATGCCATGTAACAGTTGTTACAGCACCCGAATTCCCATGGTCAATTCCAATAAGTAATAGCATAAGTACTAAATTACTCATTGCAGTGCCTAATCCCTCATTAGATGGCCAAGTCCAAAGTTTTCATATGAAGACACATGTGCTGTCACTTTAACTAACCTGAGATTCCCTAACTCTGCATTAAATATTTCTTAAAAAAAGACTGTGGCCCAGATTCAGAAAGCAATTACGCCTGTCTAACTGGTGTTAGACAGGAGTAATTTCAAATTTTGCGCGCCGTATCACTAGTTTGAATCCTCAAACCATGATACGGCGGCTTCGGGCTTCGATCCGAGAGGCTTACGTCTTCGTAAGCCTTCGGATCTACGCTGCGATATATTTGCGGACGCTGGGAGGAGTTTGCGTCGTTTTCATGCGTCGGGATATGCAAATGTGTTTTTACGGCGATCCACGAAGATACGAGTGGTCTTCGCAATCGCTTTCGCTGGTCTAACGGTACGTAGCCAATGTTAAGTATGGCCGTCGTTCACGCGCCGATTTTTTTTTTATTTTTTTTTTTGACGTAACTTGTCCGGGACTAGGATTGTTCGTAAACGACGCTACTCAAACAACGAATGACGTAACGACGTGTTTTCGCGCAATGCACGGCGGGAAATTTGCGAACGGAGCATGCGCAGTTCGATCGCCGCGGGAACGTGCCTATTTTAAATGCTTCACGCCCCCTACTCGCGCAGATGGATTGCGACGGGAGAAATACACTACGCCGCCGTCGTTTACTGGACAAAATCTACCTGGATTCCCTGTAGAGCCAGGTAAAAAACGGCAGCGTAGTGTATTTCTGATACTCTACGAGAATCTAATTCTCTGTGAATCTGGGCCTGTATGTTTAAAATAAAGCATAAAAACACCACTTTAAACATCAGTTATTTAGAAAAGTTATCTTTAGAGCGGCGTCATCTATGGGCGTCATCTATTTAAATTAAGCGTGACCCCATGCAAATGAATGGCCGATTAAACGGCGCATGCTCAGAATCACGTTGCATATACTCCCTAAGATACATTGGCTCAATGCCTACGACGTGAACGTAACCTACAGCATGCCCTATTCACGTAGTACTACGTAAACGACGTACAAGATTTTTGATTTTCAGTGCAAAATATTACACACTCTAGAAAATTTGGGTTATAATCAAATTTCTTGACCAGACACTAGAGTTGATTTACTAAAGTAGTGGGGAATGTTCACTTTGGAAGGAAGTTTTCACTTGCAAGAAACATAAAAAAAAAACCATACACATAACTGGATAATGGAAGACAGCAGAGCTCCACCTATTTTACTAAGCTAAAGGAGATTCGCTAAGTGAAAAGCTTATTTGCCTTTATTAGATCAACTGATTTGTGTCCAAAATAAATATTGGCTTTCCCAAGTGTATCAATTGTTAATAGACATTAGTTACCAACCTTAAATAAGGGTGCATTGAACTCCATTATTATAATTATTATATACATTCAGCTAAAGTTTATCTAAACTAAAAAACGAAAAATTGAATACATTTCAGCTAACCAGCCCTTAGATGAGGTGGCTGCATTAGTTATCTTGATCTTTTTTCCCCTAGTAATCGTGTGAATAACAAAAATTCCTATCCCTGGGTGGTTACACACACTTAACTCCATATATGAAGTGAACCATGGTTGTCATCCATGCTAGACCATAAACATGTCTGCCTGTGTTCCACTCTATTACATGGTGGGTGCTGGGGGCTTTCAGTTCACAGGAAGGAACAAGGGTACTGCTTTTCTGGCAAGATCAACAAGTATTTTCTGTACTCGCTGAAAATGTTCCTATCCTAAGATATAAAAACGAATGCAACTACTTCATCTGAGGACTAGTAAGCTGCAATACGGTATATTACATTTTTGTTATTGGGTTTAGTTATTCTTTAGACTGGTTTTATTCCATACACAATTTTCTGTATTTTCATTATCTTAAATTCAGCTAACTACTTTCAGAAATATGTTTTTTAAAACGCTGTCAGTCTTCTAGCCATGCAACAAAAATATTATTTTGACACCTTAATTTTACCTTCAGCTGGAAAAAAGGATTTGTCACTAATATTACAAGTCTAGCTGTAGCTTTTCAGAAATCTCTAAACAAGAAAACAGACTTCCCTTAAACATCGAGCTACATGGCATATAAATAAAAATTCCAGGCCAGCTGTCTGTCAAGAGGCAATCTGATTCCTGCTCTTAACCCCCCCATGCCCTGGGGCTCTATTGCAGTCGTTTTTTATGGCTATTATTACTCGCCTGTTTCTGCAAGGCATTGTTTGAAACTGTCCCCCTTTGCTTTTTAATATTAATTTCTAAAACAATCTGCTTCTAGACTGTGGTTTTAATTATACTGGTAATTAATTTTTATGAACAATGCAATTGCAATTGAAAAGAAAGCAATGGTTCTCAAAGCCAACCTTGCACTAACTCTACGGTTAACTAATATGGAGAATTGCATCTGGGAGAAATGGTGCCTTCATGCTGCGGTAACTCCCCAATAATTTATGTCTATGGAAAAGATTGAAACAATAGATTGCTGACATTGTTCACTGCTGAAAATAAACGGCCTGCGCCTGTAGAATTTACCGAGGAGAGATAAGTTCATTCATTGTGCAGTTTGAAAGTATGGCATGGTAGTCTTGCCGAAGCATTGTGCTCTCTTTTGTGTAGTTATCACAGAACATGACATTTTTATGTGATTGATTGAAGTGGGGATTGAAAAGCCTGATTGATTGGCAAGAGGGATATTGAGTTTTTCAATGAGCTTGTCACATCCAACAAGTGCACTGGTTTTTATGTGCTGTTCAAAGGGCTCATGATATGAATGTTCTCTGCTTCCAAGAAGTGCACCACTGAGGGCGCTTGTCTCTCTTTGAACACATCTGACAGTAGCTTTACACAAATACGTAATTTATAGCGAAAGCAGCTCACATAAGGGAATTGTGCTAATGCGTATTAATTATGTCTGCTTTCTACCAAACCTCTTTTCTATCACTATTCAATGAAAATACACCTACACACAACACAAAGAGCATTACATCAGCATTGCAATTTTTGTTAAAACATTATCCTAGCTGTTTCAACAGAACTTGGATATGCAAATAAGCTGCTGTCATATGTTCTGCAGGCTGGTAAAGGAGTACTCAAGTCACATTTATTATATTAAGTATTACAAGTTCAAAACTCAAAATGTATTAGTATAGATGAAAGTTTGAGCCCCTCATAACAGCATACAAGTTTGTGTGTGTGTGTGTGTGTGTGTGTGTGTGTGGGAGGGGGGGGGAGATACATCAACTCCCTGCTGATTGCAAAAGAAGAAAAGGTTAAAGAACGCATCCCTGGGCACCCTTAAAGGTGTTTGTAACCCTACATGATGATTCACTGCCAGACCCCTATTTTAAGCTGCCATAATGCACTGTGTAATTGTGCATTATGAATGCTTAAGGAGAGGGGCTGGCAGCACATTTTTTTAAAGTTTAGTATACAGCTTAGCATCACAGGACAGAGTATACAAGTATACAGCCACAGCATCCCAGGACTGAGTATACAAGTATACAACCCAGCATCACAGGACAGAGTATACAAGTATACAGCCCCAGCTTTACAGAACTGAGTACATCCCTTACCAACTTTAGAACTTGAGGCTAGTGTAAGCACGTGGCACGCAATGCCAAAAAGTGGGTGTGGCCAGACTGGGACCGATATTCTCTGTTTACTTCTACCAAATGTGAGTGCATAAACCGTATGCCTATTAAAGTGTCTTTCTATACATCTACTCTAAGGCCTCGTACACACGATCAAATCTGTCCGCTGGAAACGGTCTGCTGGACCGTTTCAGCAGACAGATTCGATCGTGTGTACCACCGAGCCGACGGATTTGGCCACCCGACAGATTTCAAAGCATGCTTTGAAATCTATCGGTTGGGAATCCGTCCGCCCTACATGTCTGCTGGTTAGTACACTTACCAGCAGACATGTCGTCCCGCACCGCCGCCAAATGGATTCGGCACATGCGCGGAAGTGTTTTACTTCCTGGTGCGGTGACGTGGCGGCGTCAACGTCACCGCCACGTCACCGACACGTCAGCGCGCTGTCTGCTGGCGGGGATTTTGGTTTGCTCGTGTGTACACGCGAGCAAACCAAAATCCCAGCAGACAGATTTGTCTAGAGGCAGGGATGGAGTTATGGATAGGCAGGGAGTGGGTTATTGTTTAGGATGGAGAAGCAGGGAGGGGGGTTATTGTTTTGGGTGGAGAGTCAGGGAGGGGATTATTGTTTAGGATGGAGAAGCAGGGAGGGGGTTATTGTTTAGGGTGGAGAGGCAGGGAGGGAGGTGTTTAGGGTGAGGCAGGGAGGGGGGTGTCTAGGGTGGAGATGCAAGGAGGGGGGGTGTTTAGGGTGGAGTTACAGGAATGGGAGGTGTTTAGGGTGGAGATGCAGGGGGAGTGTTTAGGGTGAAGATGCTGTGCGTCCGTGCGCCCCCTATGGAAGGGCTGCCACTGGTTCCCAAACCTTTAACCCAGAGTTTGCCCTTATGGTTCAACTGATGCTCAAACACTTTATAGCTTTGCTAGTGATTGCTTAAAGCTATTTCTGAATTTCTAAGCTTATGTATTTTATTTATATAAGTCATCATTACCTGCAACTAAAACGGCAAACTGTCATATGAATAGATATTTAGGTTGTGATAAATGTTTAGAAAGCATATCAGATTAAATAGGCAGGGTTAAAGCTATTTATTTTATTTTATTTGTAATTCAAATTCTTTACTATTTTTGACAGGTGAGCCACAGTATATTTCCAATACATTAAACCTACTTGTTCGATGTTTATACACACACTGTGCTCTGCTGGAGACCTCATGATTAGTTGGCAGATGCTTTATTGCTTATTGATAATCATTTACTGTTCATGTGTCTTGCAGGCCTTCAACACATTTGGAGACAGCAAGGAAATTGTTTCAGGTTAACTAGTAAAGAAATTGCTTCCTAGATTTTAACAGATGGCAGCTGTTGAGGCACAAGTGTATTAAAGAGTAGATGATGTTCCAAAAGACATATCCAAAAAAATAAAAGGAAACTATGAACCTAGCAAAAAACATTAAAATAGATGAAGTGTAAGAGTGTCATTTTGAATTCAGGCGACTGAAAGTAACATAAAGCTAGGCATACCCGTTTGTGCATAGTTCCTACAGTAGTTAATAATTCAAAGAGAAGCCCCCCCCCCCAAAAAAAAAAAAGTCAGCAACTGCAAATACTCTAGCTGCTGACTTTTAATATTAGGGCACTTACCTGTCCAGAATCCAGTGGTGTCCCACCCGAGCCAATTTTTCAATCTTGATTAAGGGAAACCTGCAGTTTATTACTGCACATGCAAGAAGCGTGCGCGTGCTGCGCTTTGTCAAAGGGACTTTTTTTCTGGCGGCTGTACAAAATACACAATTGGGTTGATGTACTAATCTTTCTTAAAGTGTATGAAGAACCTAAAAACTATGTATGCATGCATATTGGACAGTTATACAGTTAAATGGAAGGAAAAAAAAGTCCCCAGGCCATAATATTGACAAAATTCCAATATTTAAATCAGCACTCTAATCAAATAAATAAAATATGACCAGCATTCACATGTAAAGACATATGCAAGATCAATAGTATGTTGATAGATGATGAGACAGTTCAATTAATAGGTTAATGTTTTTACTTATTTATTGCTAGGCATATACCATCCACCAAAGTCCACACCACGTGAAACACATTTACACTCACCAAAGGGATGTAATTCAAAAGCCTTGAACACTCCAGGTGTTTCCCATTTTTGGTCCAGTTATCTCAAACAGCTAATTCCCCAGGGTGGTTTAGTCATGTAAAAAAAGGCTCCACATAGCGTGATACCGTTTTAAAAGTTTATTCAAGAAGCCCACTTTCTTAAAAAACAAACTTACACAACATAAGTTGTAACAGGCATTTTGTTGAAAAAACAAACTGTGTTTTATCACCTCACCAATCAGTATGGAATGCCGTCTTCCATCCACAGCACCCACTACATTGATAGTATCTGGCTGTTCCTTGCTGGTAGTGACACGCACACTTCCGGTCGCAGTAAGGTCACGAGCTGATGCTTTTCATCATCACGACTTCAACAGCGTCCAGAAGTTATGCATGTGTGTCACTACCAGGAAGGAACAGCCAGATACTATTGTGGCAATTGTAACAAAATGCCTGTTACAATTAATGTTGTGTAAGTTGTGTTTTTTAAGGGGATGGGCGTCTTGAATAAACGTTTAAAATAGTATCACGCTATGTGGAGCCTTTTTTTACATGACTAAACCACCCCAGGCGATGAGCTGTTTGAGATAACCAGATCAAAATGGGAGACACCTGGTGTGTTCAAGGCTTTTAAATTAGGTTAGTGTATATCCCTAGGAGAGTTTTTTTCATGTGGTGTGGATGAATAAAGTAGAACCCTTCACCTATCAATTGAACTGTCTCATCACCTATCAACATACTATTAATTTATCATATGTCTTTACATGTGAATGCTGGTCATATTTCATTTATCTAATTGGAGCGCTGCTTTGAGTATTGGAACTTTGTCTTTGAACTTTGACTTTTTTTTACTTACGTGTATATTTATGTTTTATTTAGGCAGCTGCTTTTATGTACATATACTTACGTCATATATATTATATGGATTATATACATTATATAAATATATATGTTTTCTACATACTGTATTTATTGGCGTATAACACTCACTTTTTTTACCCTGAAAAAGAGGGTAAACTGTGGCTGCGTGTTATACGCAGGTGGCAGTGGTACGTTTTTTCCCTGAAACTTCCCTCTTAAAGTTAGGGTGCGTGTTATACACCTGTGCGTGTTATACGCTGATAAATACGGTATATGTTTTGTGAATTAATTTTTTTCCTGAGCGCTAAGCGGTGCATTATGCTTTTATAGACACTGAGATTTTTTACAGTTAAACGGAAGGTCCTATTGAGTGTATTACCTAAAGGCTTATATGCTGTTCACTTTCCAGGGGAATTTTCCCCAGAGCTTAGTGGTTGTGGTGAAAAGATTTTAAAAATAATACCAAATCCCACCCAAAGAAAATAAAATAAACAGTATTTTTGCTTGCGCATGCTTGGATGGTGGAAGTCAGTGGAGCTTTACCTCATTCACTAATGAAGTAAATGGACATTTTCTAATGGAAAATGTCCTTGCAAAGCGAACAGCCAATTTGCCTTTAGTAAATCAACCTTATTGATAGGTCTTTGGATTGCAAGGTGACCAAAAAGCAGGCTGTTCTAATTGGGGAACTCCATGAGGAAATGCACACATAGGCGTTAGGCTTTACAGACTGCAGGGAATGCGTACAGCCCTTTCATTATGATCAGGCTCTATTCTGTAAACTGTTCGAGTTTCAAGATAAAGAAAAATCTTGTGATTGGGCTTTTGATTAAACGTTCATTGTATTGCAGAAGGCTGAAGAGGCATAGAGTGAGAGCTTCATTTTATACTCAGGCACTGCATTGTAGATAGGATAATGATCAATGTGAGCCAGAGAGCTTTATTAAGCAGCAAACTTATTGTTCTTATAATTATATATGAATGATATCATGTATGAACTAGAGTATGGATGGATAATGGTTTAATTTATGGTAAAGAGCTTGAACATAAACTGGACCTTACTGCTGTTATATGTTATTTATAAGCATTAAAATATATTAAGATAATGTAACAGCTATCTTTAAAATATTTTGATATATATAAAAAAAAAAAAAAAAACTAAAAATGTATATGTGACATTTAGAAAGAAATAGTAACAGTCTCATTGTCATGCTTACTGTATATTGAATATTAGAAGATTGGATCTGTTTAGAAAATAAGATTTGGTATCTGACTGCTTGTTCACAGGTTATGAGTCATATTTTTGCTTGTTGTATTTTCAGCGAGTATACACTAAAAATCAGTAGGCGTTTTTTACTGGGAAGTGGAGCGATCAGAAATGTTAAGGCAAAGTTCACATCTAGAAATAACGGAAATGCGTGTTTCTGCTACTGCACAAAAAATATTCTAACACGCATAATGTATTTGTGGTGCCATTTGCTAATAGCGCCCCGAAACACGGGCAGTTTTTGTGCATTTTGTTGCGAATAGTCTGCGTGACAAAATGCGCAAAAATTTGCACTGCAAAAGAAGATCAGTGCCAAAGTGTAATACATGAGTTTCTTAGGTGCATTTTTAGAACAGAGGGAGGCCCATTCAAATAAAAGGTGCCGCTCCAAAAACACATTATAAAAATACTCATAAAACATCGCTGTCATTCGAACTGGGCCTTATAGTATTAGAAGGTAATTAGAGGGGCTTTGTAACAAAATATATTCAGCTATGTTTTTTTTTCATATTATTCTATATTCAATATATTTCAGTTATAACAAAACATATAAACATTATAATACAATAGCAAGAAAAGGAATAGATCTATATTAAAGTAGAGAGCAAATCTAGCCATCCAACCTCACAATAAAAAAATAAAAAATAAACCAACAACATCTCATATTAAACTCATAAAATTAGGAATATAAAGCCTCAAAATATGCCTAGTAATAAATATTACTGCAATTATTAACCTCTCCATCTGTATTCCCGAGTCGGGCTCGGGGTGAATTTTTCATACCAAAAGCGGTAACCCAGAGCTAGACTCGGGATCGCATTGCAGGATACAGTGGAAGTTACTTACCTTGTCCCTGGATCCTGCAATGCCTCCCCGCTGTGTGTGTGAGCTGTCATCTCGCTCGATTCACACACTGGGGACTGCCAAGTGCCGAGCTCCGTTCCAGAGCGACGCAACACATGGGGGTGGAGTTCGGTGCCAAATTAAAAAAATTAAAAACACAGTATAGATACAGTATACTGTAATCGTACAAATTACAGTATACTTTATCAAATAATTACACATTTTATATTTTTATATTATAAAAACTGTTCTTTCTGCCGGAAAACTGCAGATTGTCCATAGCAACCAAAAAGTGTCCGTTTATGTCAAATATGGTTTTAGAGCAGCTAGAAAACAGTGATAATAAATTAGAATCACTTGCAGAATTGAGCGATATCGATTTGTGGGGAAATTCGTCAAACACTAAAAGTAATGACAACGACAGTTCTGCAAGGGAGCAAATTTCAGTGTTTTTGATTTGAATACATTATTGATTTTTTTTTTTATTATAAATACATTATTATTTGTTATAATTATTTATTATATTATAATTTATGATTTTGTGTTTCAAACTTTATCGTACCCAGAATGTCTACTAAACTCTTGTTTGGACACATTTAAGTGTGCTATTCCTAAAAAATTACAGGCCCACAATATAAAACGCCAAATTTCCATGCAAAATAATGGTACCGCTTTCAGCACCAAAAATCGGAAAGAATCATACCACCAGGGAGGTTAACCTGGATTGCATTTCTTCCATATCACTATTTAAATTCTTCCTTTGTTTATACCTTTCCTTCTCTACTTTAAAATCAAAGAAACCTCTCCCCTAGATGTCATGTGGGAGCAAAAGAGAAAAACTAAAAAAAGAAAAAGAAGAAAAGAAAAAAAGGAACACTATCTTAAGAACTTATCTGCCTCAGACAAATAATATCCCAGGGAAGTGCAGACAAAACGATTGGTGAAGCTTGCTGTTCTACTTGTACCCAGGGTTTGGTCTGCAAGGAAGTACACCATGACAACACCACTCTAGGCAAGTGTAGCACTCGATAGTAAAAAGCTTGAGTTAAATTAACAGGTACCGCTTGTATTAAATATAAAATCTGTGGGAGCAATGTCAACTTAAATGCGTTACACCACCCAAACCATGTAAGGGTAAGTGGTTGCGACAGTTGGAGATGCAATCGCATTTTAGATATAAATGGACAAAAATGTATCTCATATAATGAGGCCGTATCTGGGACTAGTTTAACCACCAGGTATTTAAAAAAAGAATGAACCCATTTAAACTGATAGAGGCCTTGTGGCTTTGCAATACATTCTGTAGGGGAAAGAATACTCATCGCTTCACTTTTAACATCATTTATAGAAAAATTAGAGAGATCCCTCTACTGAGCAAAACATTGAAATAAATGAGGTAGTGAAACCTCTGGGTCAGTAAGAAAAATTAAAGCTTAATCTGTATAGGCAGCAATTTTATGTGCCATACTGTAGACCTGTATTCCACTAATAAAAGAGTCTAATCTAACTTTACAGAGAAAGGGTTCTTGGGGTTAGCACAAAAATAAATGGAGAAAGAGGGCATCCTTGTCTCGTCCCATTGGACATAGAAAAATACTCTGATTGGGTCCCGTTCACCAGCACAGCAGCTGTGGGGCCAGTGTATAATGCCTGATTCCAGGACTGCATTCATGACCCCATGCCAATATGTCTAAGGCCGCGTACACACAATCAGTCCATCCGATGAGAACGGTCTGATAACCCTACTACTACTGACCCTATTTGTGCATTCATTTTCATATAGGTGTCGAAGATAACTCAGAAACTTTTGACTTTGGTGCTAGGGGTGTTGGTTTGACCCAGAATGGGCGGGGGCGTCCATGATGTTGCAGGATGAATCTTTTGGTTGGCCTGAAACAGTAGAAGTTCTGTTTTTGAGCCGTTGAGTTTAAGATAACTCTTTGACATCCAATTTTCTATCAAACAAAGGCATTTCTCTAGTCCGAGATAATGATCCTTTTTGTTGCAAATGCGAAAATATAGTTGTGTGTCATCTGCATAAGAGTGGTACAGTAACTTCTGGTTACTGATGATTTTAAAGAGAGGGCGGAGATAGATATTGAACAGAATAGGCGACAGAAGGGATCCCTGGGGGACTCCGCATGACACTGTACGTTTTTCAGAAGTGAAAGTGCCCAATTTCACTATTTGTGATCGGTTTTCCAAGAAGGAGGAGAACCAAGATAAATCACATTCCGCAACTCCGGCTACTTCAACTAGCCGAGTTAGCAATAGTTTGTGGTCTACCGTATCGAAAGCTGCGTTTCGTCTGCGGCCTCTAGAGCATCATCCCATATTTTGAGAAGTGCTGTTTCTGTCCCGTTACCCGGACGGAAGCCAGACTGGAATGGGTCAAGTATTTTGTGGGTGTTCAAATGACGTTGTAGCTGTTGTACAACTTCTTTCTCCATTACCTTGGAGAAGACATTTAGGCCTGTTATGGGACGGCAATGGTTAGGGTCTTTGGGGTCAAGGGTGTTTTTTTTTTACAATTGGTTTGATTATCGCTTGTTTCAGCAAGGGTGGCACCATGCCCTCCTTAAATGACTGGTTTAAGACCTGCTTGATAGCTGGTGCCAAAATATCGGCACATTCTTTCAGCAGTTTAGTGGGGATGATATCATTAGGCGCTGTTGAATCCTGATGATATTTTTAGTGGCATCGATGGAAATAGGTTTCAGAGTGAAATTAGATGATTGCGGCGGAATTGTGTGGGTATTTGGTTTGTGATTTAGGGGAAGGTGGATGGATGTTCTATTTTGCTGAATACTTTCTCGGATTCTTTCAATTTTATTGATGAAATGATCCGATAATTTGCTGCAATATTCTTGTGAATCAGAATTTGGGGCTTCTAAACAGACGGGGTTCATGATTTTGGTGACCAAATCGAAGAGTTCACGGGGACAATTTAGGGCATTAGTGATAATATTAGAAAAATGTTTTTTTTTGGCAATAAAGATTTCTTTATGGTATTTTTTTTTTATTATCTTCTAACTAGTGTGATTTTCCTCTGAAGCGCTCTTGTTTTAGTAACAGCAGCTGGTCATTAAACCAGCTGGAGTTGTTTTTCCGGATGCACACTGTACGTTTAGGCGCTACTAAGTCGGCTGACTGTAGTAGAGCCTTGTTTATGGCATCAAGTTGATCGGTTTTGACCCATCGGTCAGGCGTCCATCGGCCAAATTTTAAAGCAAGTTCTCTTTTTTTGACCGAAGGATAACTGACCGATGGGGCCCACACACGATCGGTTTGGACCGATGAAACGGTCCTTCAGTTCGTTTTCATCAGTTTTGACCGATCGTGTGTATGCGGCCTAAGGGTAAATCGTAAGAACTGCCAGTCCACCCAATCGAAAGCCTTTTCAGCATCTGTTGATAGGTCGGCCTCTGAATGGGTGAAGTGGATCAGATCTATTGCCCTTACAGTGTTATCCCTGGCCTTTCTCTGAGGGATAAAACCTGCTTGGTCTCCATGAACAGGATGGGGGATATATGGCAATAGCCTTATCGCTAGCATTTTAGAAAATCATTTTAAATCAGCATTTAAGAGTGCTATGGGGCGATAATTCCCACATTGAGTGTGGTCTTTGTCCTGCTTAGGGATGGCCATAATATGAGCCCTCAAGCATCATCTGTTAACTTACAGTTAGCTGAAATAGAATTATAGGTATAGGTGCGCGCCCGGCATAACAGCGGAAGGATGCGTCGCGTCAACATCTGGAGAGCAGAAGAAGAAGAAGAAGAAGACGCCGACGTCGCAGAAGAGTCCTGAAGAAGAAGAAGACCCCCGGAGAGCGGAGAAGACCCCCGGAGAGCGGAGAAGACCCCCGGAGAGCGGGAGAAGACCCCGGAGAGTGGGAGAAGACCCCCGGAGAGCGGGAGAAGACCCCGGAGAGTGGGAGAAGACCCCCCCGCCGCCGAAGACGTCGAAAGAAGCCCGCCGGGTGGTGGGCGCTTTTATCAAAGCGCCCCCCGGCGGCGGAAGAGAACCAGACGGCGGCACCCACCCCCCGCAGAAGCCCGCCGGAGGGGGGCGCTTTTATAAAAGCGATCATACACACCCCCCCCCGGCGGCCAACTAATAAAATATTTCAATACCCTGTGTGGTTTATTTGTGTTTACACTTACCCCATACTCATTCACTTAGGGTGGGGGGCCGGTATCTGGGGGCCCCCTTATTAAAGGGGGCTTCCAGATTCCGATAAGTCTCCCGCCCGCATACCCCGACAACCAACGGCCAGGGTTGTCGGGAAGGGGCCCTGTCCTCATCAACATGGGGACAGGGTGCTCTGGGGTGGGGGGCCGCAGTGCGCTCCCTGCCCCAGAGCACCTAACCCCCCCATGTTGAGGGCATGCTGCCCGGTACGGCTCAGGAGGGGGGGGGGCGCTCGCTCGCCCCCACTCCCTTCCTGACCGGCCGGCCGGCGTGCTTTGGATACGGGTCTGTTATGGATTGTGGGGGACCCCCACGCCGTTTTTTCGGCGTAGGGGGGTCTCCTTACAACTCATAACAGACCTAAGGGCCCGTTATGCTCCTGAGGGGGGAACCCATGCCGGATTTTTTTTTAAATCCGGCGGGGATTTCTCCTTCAGGATTCATAACAAACTCCGCCCACGTGTAGAATTGGCGGGAATCCGCGTCGGATCCCCGTCGCTTCTATGACGGCTTTGTCTCCATCGCGGCAAGCCAGCTCGGCGCTGGCTCCCGCGATGGGGCTCGCAAGTGCTCAATCTCGCCGAGAAGGGGAGCGAGATTGACACAATATCCCAGTCACCTACTGTAGGTTATATATTATTATAATTATAGGTATAAATGACAAATTTATACCTCTATCATTTATAAATGATAAATGTCAATACACATGCTCATTGCATACTGGAGTGCAGGCTTTTCTTTAAACTGATGTCTGGATGGTACCAACACTGGCTGTGACCCAACTTTTGATGTATTCTGTGGATCATTTCTCTCACCTTCCCGAGCAGAGAGCTGCTACCTGTCAGTCAGCAGCTCTTCTACTCTGCTCCTCAATGCTCATTGGAGCACTGAGCTGTGGAGGGGTGGGGAGTGGCTGTCTCAAAAGGCTGAAAGGCTGAGACTGCCATCAGTCCAGGCAGCTGGTGGATCCAGATTTCCTAAGTCGGAATGAAGTCCTGGACTGAACTTAGTGACGTCAGCATAGAGCGGCTCACAGGAGTGCAAAACGAATTGCACACCTGTGATGCTTAGAATTAAAATTAATAGGCGTAGACTAGAAAGAAATATTGAAAACAAAATGTGGAAACACCCCCTTCCCTAAAAGTTTTATTAGTACAATAGAAGCGCATTTTTTTTAGCCTTGATTACTGTAATAATGTCACTGAAAAGAGAAAGTTTGGTCAGTGGGACTTTAAATGAGGCCAATCACCATGCGGAATGAGCATGTAAGGTATATAATATTGCTTAATTGGGATCCAACACAAAATGGGGAGTTGGTTGAGGACTTGCAATGAGAGGTGTATAACAAAGAGTAGTCTTAGCAAGGAACATTTTATTATACCTTGTGATATAATATGTGATATAATATCAAGCATACTGAATGACAAAAATTGCATCCACAAAATCGCATGAACATGTTACAAATTACATATGCATAACAACATCATGATACTTGGCATATCGTGAAGAAAGAACAAGTCCTGCACAACATGAACCACTGAAGGTGCTTGATAGTATGATGAGAATCTAGGAGTAAAACAGTATACAAAACATAAAATCATCTGTATCAACATCATGCATCTATGTATTCCCGACGTGTTTCGTTGGGATATACCAACTCATCAGGGGCGAATGCAATGGTGATCTATAAAGAGACATAACCATATGGTATCATTTTGTAGTAAAATAATATAAATATACATAACAAAATAAATAATCCTATAAATACTCACGTCAACTGTATAGATGTGAGTACAGGACCAGAGCTGTTAAAATTGTCCGGCATGGGAGCTGAGGTAGGGACACATGGACAGACAGGGAGCACTGTGGATTCCCCAATGTGTGAATGCGGAAGACAATGGGCCAACACTTCTGTGGATTAAGATCAATGGTATATAATAAATGTATAATATTATTATGAAGTGTGAAAAAGCCCATGCACCAAGTCAGATGATAGGACTGAGCAAACACCAAGTATGAAGGTGGATGAGAAAAAAGAAGAGGAAAAAAATGAAAAGGGATGATAAAGACACCATAAGGATAAATGTATAAAGTGTTAGAGGTATAGGGTGAAGCGTATAGAAATTTACATTGTTGATGGAGTGGAGTGGAGTAACATGGAGTTACATAGTTACATAGTTAGTCAGGTTGAAAAAAGACACAAGTCCATCCAGTTCAACCATAAAAAAAATTAAACAAACAAAATAAAACACAGTACTATCCCATACACCCAACTCCATACCCAAAGTTGATCAAAAAACCCCAGCAGAGCATGATCCAATTTGCTACAGGAGGGGAAAAATTCCTTCCTGATCCCCCGAGAGGCAATCGGATTTACCCTGGATCAACTTTACCTACAAATCTTAGTACTGAGTTATATTATGTGCATTTAGGAAAGAATCCAGGCCGTTCTTAAAGCAATCTACTGAGCTGTCCAGAACCACCTCTGGAGGGAGTCTGTTCCACATTTTCACAGCTCTTACTGTGAAGAAACCTTTCCGTTTTTGGAGGTGAAATCTCTTTTCCTCTAGACATAAAGAGTGCCCCCTTGTCCTCAGTGTTGACCTTAAAGTTAATAACTCAACACCAAGTTCACTCTATAGACCTCATATATATTTGTACATGTTGATCATATCCCCCTTATTCTCCTCTTCTCAAGAGTGAATAAATTCAGTTCTTCTAATCTTTCCTCATAGCTGATCTCCTCCATGCCTCTTATCAGTTTGCCTGCCCTTCTCTGCACTTTCTCCAGTTCTCCGATATCCTTTTTGAGAACTGGTGCCCAAAACTGGATGGCATATTCCAGATGAGGTCTTACTAATCATTTGTACAGGGGCAAAATGATATCAATCTCTCTGGAGTCCATACCTCTCTTAATACAAGAAAGGACTCTGCTCGCTTTGGAAGCCGCAGCTTGGCATTGCATGCCATTATTGAGCTTATGATCAACTAAAACCCCCAGATCCTTCTCCACTACAGATCCCCCCAGTTGTACTCCCCCTAGCATGTATGATGCATGCATATTCTTAGCGCCTAAGTGCATAACTTTACATTTATCAACATTAAACCTTATCTGACACTTAGGCCTTGTACACAAGATGTAATTTATCCGATGGAAATGGTCCGACGGACCGCTTCCATCGGATATGTCCGCCGGGCTGTTTGATCCGGTGGCTGTACACACCATCGGATCAAATTCCCCGCCGGCAGCACGGTGACGCGGCGGTGACGTTGACACCGCCACGTCATCGCACCAGGAAGTAAAACACTTCCGCGCGCATGCGTCGGATCCATTCACAGGATACGATGCATGTGCGGGCAGATATGTCCGCAGGTTAGGCGTACTAACCAGCGGACATATCCGACGGGCAGCTCTCCGGCGGAAAAATTTCAAAGCATGCTTTGAAACTTTTCCGCCAGAGGAATCCGTACAAAACTGTCCATTTGCCCCTACAGACAAGCGGATTTTTCGGCTGAAATGGTCCGTCGGACCATTTTCAGCGGATAAATTCACTCGTGTGTACAAGGCCTTAGCCGCCCACTTAGACAGAGCATTGAGGTCAGCTTGTAAATTGGAGACATCCTGTAAGGACGTTATTCCACTGCATAGCTTGGTGTCATCTGCAAAGACAGAAATGTTACTTTTGATCTTAGACCCAATATCATTTATAAATATATTAAAAAGTAAGGGTCCCAGCACTGAACTTTGGGGTACACCGCTGATAACCTTGGACCATTCAGAGTAAGAATCATTAACCACAACTCTGAATTCTGTCTTTCAGCCAGTTTTCTATCCATTTACAAACTGATATATCCAATCCTGTAGACCTTACCTTACTCCTCCTGGAGTAAAGGAGCCAAACATAAGTGAGAGCTTGCATATGAAGGTGTTGCCTTCACTGGTTACCAAAAAAAATTCAAAGATGTCAGGTGTCCGATTCGTCCGCCGCAATGTCGCAGTCCCGCTAAAAATCACAGATTACCGCCATTGCCAGTAAAAAATAATAATACAATTGCCATAAATCTTTGCTTTTTTTTCAAAATTTACGTTTTTTTGGGGGGTTTATAGCGCAAAAAATAAAAACAACAGAAATGATCAAATATAACCAAAATAAAGCTCTATTTGTGGGAAAAAATAATGTACATTTTGTTTGGTTACAGCGTTGCAGGACCGTGCAATTGTCAGTTAAAGCGATGCAGTGCCCTATCTCAAAAAATGGCCTGGTCATTTAGGAGGAAAATCTTCTGATCTTTAGGTGGTCACCTTTTTTTTGTATAAATTCTAGCTCCCATATGTACCAATATAGCATTCAAAACATCTTTCCATTTATTCTACACATGCTTACCTCACTGTCTATATGGCTCTTTGCTCCATTATTTCTGCCTTACTTCCTGAACAGACTTTAGGTCATGACACAGGAAGAGAGTGAGGTAAACATGTGTAGAATAATTAGAAATATGTTTTATCTTTGCAAACGCAGTAATGCTATATTGGTATATTGGGGAGCTGGAATTTAGAAATAAAAAGGTGAACTTAGCCTTTAAAATTTGACTATAGGTAAACTGGTAAAAAAGGACTACAATGATTTTTACACTACAAATAAAAGAAAAAGGCTCTGCAGTGCAACCAATATATGTTTTGGCAGAATGATTCCCATTCCTTGCAGCCAAGTGCTGACAACACCAAAAACAAAAATGTAATAAAATATTCTACTGGTTAAAAAGAAATACCAAGTGTTGACTGGCTCTTATACAAAAGTGCCCTGTGGGCACTGTCCATGGCCCTTCTGACTTCCAACATTTAAGGACAATGGTTAGTAATACTTTGGCAGGCTGTATGCAGAACATCCTTTCATTTATTTGGCAAAAACACAATTGTATTGTGTCATGTGCCACTTGCAGGATATGTCCCTGCTTAGTTCCAAATACTAATAAAATATATTTGATTGACCAGATGGCTTTTTTTCTCTGTGGCTTTATTTCTGAGCTTTTAGTGACTGCCAGTTCCAGTTTCAAGAGGGTTTAGGACTAAAGTGAAACAGTAGCCTTTGTAGTGTAGTTGCAGTCTTTGTAAGCTTCTTTGTGAGCAGAATTTAACCCAATATTTTATGTACTGTTACAATATTCCATCTGTTTATTTGTGTGTGTACTGCAGCTGGAATGCACTCACTCTAATATCAATGCCAAAAAAAACTAAAGGCCTGCATTACCAACATCTGGAAATCCAAAAGTATGTGGTAGCAATGAGATGTCCATATGGTCTGTGGCTATTGACTAGCATATAAATAAACCTGTGGGATAATGTAAAGTTTTCTTGAAATGAGCATATGATATATAATATCATTGATCCTTACAACACATATGCTTCTTGTGGAACATTAAAATCAGTGGCATCTATTTCCATCTTCAGAGGTCAAAATTAAGTAATCCTTATTGTAAAATAACATAAAAGCTCTGGTTCAAGGCAAGGAATAAGACAGCCCCCCCCCCCAAAAAAAAAAGCATATTGTAATTTTTGACTTTTAATATTAGGGCATTTACCTGTCCAGGTATCCAGTGGTGTCCTCACCCAAGCAGATTTTCAATCGGCTATTGGGTGCTGGCAGCGCCATCTTGATTAAGGGAAACCACTCTGCGCTTTGTGAATGGGCCGGCTGTGGAGGAAGGAGGGTGGGGAGAACACTCAGTTCGTTGTTGACAGGTACCCACTCCCTCCCCCCCCAAAAGGTGCTAAATGTGGCAGCGGTGGGGGGGGAGGCAGACAAGTGGAGCCTCCCCTTTTGGATGGAGCTTCTCTTTAAGTAAATTGGTGCTAGTGGCACTATATATATATGTATATATATATATATATATATATATATATAGATATATCTATAGATATATCTATACAGTATATATATATCTATATATAGATAGATAGATAGATAGATAGATAGATAGATAGATAGATAGATAGATAGATAGATAGATAGATATATATAGATATATATATATACACATATATAATATATTTGCAGTACGGTAAAGCACACCTGCTTCATAACACAGGTCAATATACAGATACCCTTAGGTTGATTTACTAAGGAAGAATTTTTAAGAAGTTTTTACACAATTAATGGAATATTCATTTCAATCATCCAAAAATGTGAAAAGCAAGTTCCTGTCTACTTATTATGTCTGCACATTATTGGTAGATCAAAGTGAACAGGAATTTGCTTTTCACATTATCGGATAATTCACACAACTTGGGTGAGGATTCTCAACACCTTTATAAATCAGCCTGCACAAAAAAAGTATGTTAATGCACCAAAATAATATATATGGACCTTAAATATAAAATAATTATTTAGCCTTTTTTTAATAATGGGTCATTGTCCACTGGGGTCCATATACACATACTATAACTGTCCATAAATGTCCATGTTTTACCTCTTGTATGTGGGGCAATTCCTGTGAGCCGAATCATGTACAGGTATGTAATTCTGCACTTCCATGTCTGGGGCACGCAACCGTGCTGCTGGTGACCCGCTCCTGCTGGAGCCAATCAGCGGGACCCACCAATCGTTTGAGGCACAGGCAGAACGGCGATCTGCCTATGTAAACCGAAAGTGGTCTTGTGTTTCTGCAAAGCAGGTGCACAGATCTCCATCTTTCCGTAGTAAATGCATATCCCACACAGTAACCAAGCATTCCCTAGGCACACATTTGACCCATTTAATCTCCCCTGATGTTAACCCTTTCCCTGCCTGTTTCATTAGTACAGTTACAGTGCATATTTTTTAGCACTAATCGCTTTATTAGTGCCACTGGTCCCCAAAAAGTGTCAAAGGTGTCAGTAAGGTGTCCAATACAGCAGTCCCGCAAGTCACTGATCGCCACCATTGTTAGTAAAAAAATAAATAAATTGCATAAATATATTCTATCGTTTGTGAACGCTATAAGTTTTGTGCAAATCAATATACAGTTATTGGGATTTTTTTTACCAAAAATATGTAGCAGAATACATATTGGCCTAAATTCACGAAGAATTGTTTTTTTACTTGATAGGTTTCATAGCAGAAAGTAAAAAATATTGTTTTTTTTTTTAATTGTCTGTTTTTTTTTTTGTTTAGGTGATTAAATAGCCCCAAATGAAAGCTCTATGGAAAAAGACATGCATTTTTTTATTTTATTTTTTAGTACAGCATCATACAGCCGCGCTATTCTCAGTTAAAGTAATGTAGTGCCGTATCGCAAAAAATCTCCTGGTCATTATGGGGGTAAACCTTCCAGAGCTGAAGCAGTTAATAAAGGCATGTAATAAGTAATGGTGTAAAGCAGGGGTGCCCAACCTTTTGAAGCACAAGGGCCACTTAAGCGACTTGGTAACTGGTCACGGGCCACAATCAGTGGAGCGGGCGGATGGCAGAGCGGACACAGACACAGCCTGATCAGTTTGGAGGTAGGACACAAGTAGGTTTACATCTGCCACTCCTTAGAGGTGAATGGAGGGTCCAATTGGGTCTAACTGACCATGTGAAAGGGGCCAATGGTTGCTCTTACACTGATGCAATGCAGTTTACCCGCACCGTGGGTGCAATACAGTGTACCTTTGGCTTTTCTGCACTTTGCAATAGGCTTCTATTATATTCTATTCCATCCCAGCGCAGGAGATCGCGGGCCACATCAAAGGGCTCCGCGGGCCACATGTGGGCCCTGGCCCACTGGTTGGGCACCCCTAGTGTAAAGGCATGTAATAAGTAATGGTGCCAAGCAAAGCTTAGTCACCCATAGCATTTATTTATTTCTTAACTTTCATCAATGTAAGAATATTCAGAACAATACATTTGTTATTTAGCTTCAGACAAAAAAAATATTCTTAGGAACTTGAGGAAGGGTTAGAACCTCTATTAGAATTATATTTGCATCTGTCTCAATCAGAGAACATTCCTTGTTTCATCTTCAGAGAAAGTGAATACAATTTTCTGCTTTAGAGACAATAAAGGC
Organism: Rana kukunoris; assembly: GCA_029574335.1. NCBI lineage: Eukaryota > Metazoa > Chordata > Amphibia > Anura > Ranidae > Rana > Rana kukunoris. The sequence goes on from CM056051.1 coordinate 82,348,964, forward strand.
AATAAGAAACATTTTATTACAATGTGAGAAATGGTTATAGCCTCTGTCATGATTTAGTATATGTGTGTGTCTCAGGACATGAAATAAAGATAAATATCTCATAGGGTAATGCAAGCAGTAGAAAATATGGTTTCAATGCTTCCCCACTGTATCTGAAAAAAAAAAATTGGCTGAAGTTTTACATTACCTTTTCAATTTGCTTTTTGCCTTATTAAATGAGTCTGATAAGTCATTCCCTAGTATATTGGTTTCAAAGTATTAGAACAGCTGGTTTTACACTTTTCCTGTACAGAATAAATCAGGTCTACTTTGCAGCTCTACCATTAACTTATCTACAAAAAAAAACTTTTAACAGTACAATTTTGCTTATTGCCAATAAAAAAAATCTTATCACAGTTGTATGGATTAGGCTTTTAACTGTACACATGTACCTGCTAATCCTTAATAGTTTAAGAAATGGGCTTTTAACAGGACTCCTGCGCATTGCATTGATTTACTTACACATTTAAAACATTATTTTTCAATACAACAGTTAAACAACTCCTCCGCTTTCTTAGTGAAGCCCCCTACATATCTGTTCTTTCACATCATAATGAAATACAGCGGTATTCCAGGTTACTGCTGTAGGTGGCTTAACGTAAATTAGACCTCATTTATAACTTTCCTTCGCAAAGACGGCTACACAAATGAAATAGATACATTAGCACGAGGCACCTTTTATAATTCAATTCAGATTGGCAGAGAACTTTGACATTACGTTCTTTTATGATTATGCACAAATGATATGATTTGGAAGCTACAAATAGAATGGCGTAGTGAGTCTTGCATTGGCAGCCTGCCACATGGTTAACGGTTGCCTCCGCTAAAGGCATAAATGAGAAAAATTCTGTAAAAGTAGGAGATCTTTGTTCCTAATATACTGGGAGGAATGCAGTGTTTGCCATAATGGATGGTATAGTTTTAGGACTTTGTAGGGGGAGAGGAGATTCATAAAAGTACTCTGGCATGCAAAGTGCTAAATAATATTTAGTATTTTAATCAGTGTACTGGTTGCTAACAAGCAGTTTACAGTCTACACAAATCATTGCTCCTTGCATTGCATATACAGGGCAGCTTTCCAGTAAAGCAGTACTGCATGTTTAAAAAAATAGGCTATTTGTTGGGTTTAAATATTGAGCTGCACTGTGTATTAGTGTTAAAGTTAATGAGCAAAACAGAGTCACGTTTAGTGATTTTTTTTTAACCACTCGACCTCCAGAAGATTTACCTCCATAGTGACCGTGCCCACAAAAATTGCTTTTCTTTGGTGGTATTTGATTACCACTGCCTTTTTATTTTTTGAGCTATAAACAAAAAAAAGAGACAATTTAAAAAAAAAATGTAACTATTTTTTTTACCTTCTGATATATATATATATATATATATATATATATATATATATATATATATATATATATATATATATATATATATATATATATATATAAAGACATTTTTATTGACTTTAAAGACAAAGTCACAAACAAAAAGAAAAAAAGAAAACACTTTCTTGCCCATCTAAGGATATACACTATACAATTGTCTTGTTCAACTTCTCTTTAGATTTACCAAAACCATATAATATGAGGTCAACCCTAAACCCTTTCAATTTGTTTGCATTCAGGCAGGCCCCTGCACTACATAGTTGAAGGTAAATCTAAAGTAAATTGATTAAGAAAATTGTATAGTGTATGGCCAGCCTTAGTGCACAGAAAAGGGCTGTATACTCAACAAACATTAAACAATAAACAACAACATTCAAATATATATTTTGTGGTTATTGAATATATAATGATAAGGCACTATACAGATAACATGGTTTAAGTTAGGTACATGTGTATAGAAATTAATAAGGTGGCTAGCAGAACTGAAGAAGGATATTGCTAAAGCCCTGTACACACGTTCGGTTTGTCTGATGAAAATGGACCGATGGACCGTTTCCATCAGACAAACCGATCATGTGTGGGCCCCATCGGTTTGTTTTCCATCAGTGAAAAAATAGAACATGTTTTAAAATGTTCCTATAGATAAAAAACTGATGGAACTCCATCGGAGAAAAATCCATGCATGCTCAGAATCAAGTCAACGCATGCTCGGAAGCATTGAACTTCATTTTTCTCAGCATGTCGTAGTGTTTTACGTCACCGTGTTGGACACAGTCGGATTTTTGACTGATGGTGTGTAGGCAAGACTGATGAAAGTCAGCTTTATCGGATATCTGATGAAAAAAATTATTGAATTAGATTCAATCAGATATCCGATCGTGTGTACAGGGCATAACAGGTTGACACTTGGGTAAGAGTCAGAGGGCTAGCTATCCACCTGCCCCAAATTTTATGAAATGTTTTAGGTCTCTTGCGGGTTTCAAATGTGAGTTTATATAGTGGTAGAGAGTCGTTAATACGTTTTAGCCATGTGAAACTTGTTGGGGACTGTGATCCCTTCCATGATAGTAATATGGACTTCTTTGCATAAAAGCATAAGATGCAGAGTACCGTATTTTTCGCTCTATAAGACGCACCTGACCATAAGACGCACCTAGATTTTAGAGGAGGAAAACAAGAAAAAAATATATTTTGAACCAAATGGTGTACTAAAATATTTACCATGAAATGCAGCCTGACCATTGCCATTATTGCAGCCTGACCTGTGCCATCGCATGGGGTAACAGTAAAAAGAATTTAAGTAACCATCAACCAATCAGAAAAAGCAGGAAAAAAAAATATTAATCTCACCCCCAGACTGGTAGGATGTCACAAATCCCGCCAAAACAGCTCAAATAATCCAAATTCACAGGAGGGAATAGTAAAATGACATGCTGTTTAGTGCCTTTATAGAACCGTACCTTTCTATTATCAAAATGGCGTGGTCCCCAATCATCGTGGGGACGGACCAGCTGTCAGGGAGCATCTGTTCTAGATTGGTGCAGGGATTGGAAGCGGTGGGTGGAGATTGTGGCAGCAATCGCAGGCCGCGCTTCCACAATGCAGCGGCAGTATCCAAGGCAACCAGGAACGCTGTAGTGTCGGAGGGCGCTGTGGCGTGAACGACGTGAACGATGTGTGACGGTAGACGTCGTTGCTATGATGCTATGATGCTAGGCTTACAATATCCACCGCCGGCCGCACATGCGCGTTGTGCCGGCGGTAGCCAAGTCACGAGGGACGCTGCTGGGCTGGGCAGTGGCTGGGGGATTGCCAGAGGTGGCGGGGGGCGTTGCCAGAGGCGGCGGGGGGAGGTGCCTCATGTACATTCGGATCATAAGACGCAGGGACATTTTTCACCATATTTTTGGGGGAAAAAAGTGCGTCTTATGGTCCGAAAAATACGGTAGTTTCTTATCTTGAGAGGGGATAGACATGTGATATGAAGTTAGAGGTTTGGCCACATCCTCCAAAACATTCTGCGGAGGGGGACAACCCCATTTTATATAACTTGGCCAGAGTAAGGTGAGAATGATGAAAAATCTTAAGTTGGAAAATGCAGTCTCAAGAGGAAATAACTGAGGATTTATAGGTATCACTAAATTTGAACCAGTTTGCCCCTGTGAGAGGGATGTCCAGGGAGGACCATTTTGTTTGAGCCGCCTGGAATCTAGGGTTACAGACAGTCTGTGTTGAAAGAAACAAAAATCTTGTCATGCAACCCAGGAGGATTCGCTGCAATCTAGAACAGATGTGCATGAACATTATGTACCATCTAGGGCTGGCTGCAAGAGCCTGGAAGAGACAGCCAACCCCCTGATGACGTCCAAGAAAAAGATGGTGGGGTCGAACAGGACCTGTAAGAGGAGAGCGGTGCAGCAGAAGAGGACAATGCTGGATCCCCTACAGCAAACGTGTCAAACACAAGGCCCGCGGGCAGAATCCGGCCCTCCAGGCCATTTCATGTGGCCCTCACTGCAGGAGAGCTCCAGCCCTCCTCTGGTCCTCCTCCAGACCCGTACTTTCTGGTTTCACGCAATGCATACAGCTTCTTTCCAGCAGCAGCATAAGGAAAGGGGGTGCACTGTGATGTAAGGGAGAGTGGGGAACTCAACTTCTGATGGTGGGGTGGCTCTTGACATCTAATGTAAGGGGAGGCGATGCGCTGGACATCTAATCTTACAGATACAACCGTCCCTTTTGAGAACAATCATAATGCTGAAGTGGCCCACAATGAAATGGAATAGGACACACTTGCCCTACAGCATAGAAGAAAGACAAGTGGAAAGAGACACATTTTTTTTTATTTTTGTCGTGGAGGGTCAATTAAACAATATGGGGCAGATTCAGGTAGAAATGCCTGACTTTAGGCATGCCTAGCGTCTGGCTTTTAAACTAGGCCCCCGCAACTTTTTTAGGCAAGTGCTTTATTCTCAAAGCACTTGCCTGTAAAGTTGAGGCGGCGTAGCGTAAAAGACCAGGCCGAATTCAAATTCGGCAGGTAGGGGGCGTGTATTATTTAAATGAAGCGCGTCCCCGCGCCGAAGGAACTGCGCATGCGCAAGCCGTGAATTGATCCCAGTACGCATGCTCCAAATCTCAACGGCAATACGAAGTGTAAACGACGTGAACGCCACTTACGCAAAGCCCTATTCGCGAACATTTTACGTAAACGACATTAACGATGGGAAAAAAAGCGTTGGCACGGTGACCATACTTAACCACTTGAGCCCTGGGCCATTGCGCGCGTGCCCGAGATGCCGATGCACATGCCTGGTGGTCGCGATGTCCGCCAGGTACCCGCAATCGGCAATGACAGAGCAGGGATGTGGAGCTCTTTGTGTAAACACAGAGCTCCACGTCTTGTCAGGGGAGAGAGGAGACCGATCTGTGTCCCTTGTACATAGGGACACAATCGGTCACCTCCCCCAGTCACCCCCCTCCCCCCACAGTTAGAACACAATACAGGTACACATTTAACCCCTTCCTCACCCCTAGTGTTAACCCCTTCAATGCCAGTCACATTTATACAGTAATTAGTGCATATTTATAGCACTGATTGCTGTATAAATGTGAATGGCGCCAAAAATGTGTCAAAAGTGTCCGATTTGTCCGCCATAATGTCGCAGTCCCAATAACAAGTCGCAGATCGCCGCCATTACTAGTAAAAAATAAAATAAAAATTAATAATAATTCTGTCCCATATTTTGTAAGCGCTTATTGATGATTTTTTTTTTTTACCAAAATATGTAGAAAAATACGTATCGACCTAAACTGAGAAAATTGGGCTATTTATTATAGCAACAAGTAAAAAATATTGTTTTTTTTTCTAAATTTTTGCTTTTTTCGTTTATAGCGCAAAAAATAAAAAACGCAGAGGTGATCAAATACCACCAAAAGAAAGCTCTAGTTATGGGGAAAAAAAAGGATATCAATTTTGTTTGGGAGCCACGTCGCATGACCGCGCAATTGTCAGTTAAAGCGATGCAGTGCCGGAAGCTGAAATTTAACCTGGGCAGGAAGGGGGGTATGTGTGCCCAGTAAGCAAGTGGTTAACATTGCCTGCGCCTCATATAGCAGGAATGACATTACGATGGTACTACGCTAACGCAAACAACGTAATAGAATAGCGCGTATAGGCTCATTTACATATTTTAGACAGGAACGCCACCTAGCGGCCAGCTTAAAATATGAAAATAAGATTAGACAGTGTAAGAGACTTACGCATGTCTGATCTAAGGAAAATCTATGCTAAACTGATTTTATGAATCAGTGGCATAGATTGGACGCCTAAAACGCAGAGATAAGATGGCTTATCTGGAGATAAGCCGACTTATCTCCTACCTGAATATATTTTCTTAAAAAAAAATTAAATAAAACAGAAATATTATGCTAGACTAATGTAAAACATTTTCATGTCTCCTCTTTTTGTTTAAGAGGAGACATTTGAAAGAATCCAGCATCAGAACATACAGTATGTGAAACATGGTAACACATGAAAAGGTTTCTATCCCTTAGCATAGTTCCTGAATATTGCTATTAAATCAACCAAAAACAGATGTATTGCTCATTAATACTTCTTATAGCTGAAATGATGTGATTCAGTATCAGCTGGAACACAGGTCACATCTGTAGCTTGATACTGAATAGCAATTTAGCATCACAGTCCATTACTGTAATGTATGTAGGTTTAGGCAGTTCACAGAGACACGTGTAAGCTACAATTTAGTACAAAGGCATGGGAAAGCTCTTAGCAAAGGAAAAGGTTCTAAATCAGATGTTCCATCTTTTTCTGCCATTCCAACAGCATTCTGACATTAGGAAGGCATTTAGGGGACGTAGATGCAAATTCAGACATTTTCCTCCCTTAGAAAGGAATATAAAGTAGCCTCAACAGAACTGGCAGAATAATGTGGTCTAATTTACACTTTTATGCCTAATAAGTAACAAATGAACAAAAATAAAAGGAGTGCATAATGTGTGGCTATACATTTCCTCTGTATATGGAGTACAGTAAAGATTTCATTCTATTAGAGTCCTTTGCTCAAAATATATATGCATGAAACCTCAGAACTTATTTCTACAGTACTTTTTATGTTTCTTTATAGGCCTTTCGTTATGTATTGCAATAAAGTGATGAAAATGAATACTATCATCATATTAGTCATCATGCCTTATAATCTATAAACTCCAAAATGTTTAGTTCACTGGTTGCTATGGCTATAGAACAAATTATGTAGTATCAATATACAGTATATGGCTATTAATTAACAATAAAAATGGATTTACAGTGTAATAGTAAAAACCTGTGTTTTTAATGTGTCTTACTGTATTTTGATTATTAAAGGTATTTATATTGTAATAACAATTTATGCAATGTTTTACATACTGTACATTCACATAAGTCCCTGCCCTCAAGGAGCTTACAACCTACAGTACATATCTAGCATGCATATGTACTGTGCATGCACATGTATGCTAGGACCAGTTTGAACAGGGGCCTACCAGTATGTCTTTAGAGTGTGGGAGAAATCCAGAGTACCCAGGGTAATCCAGTGACCCCTGAGCTGCAAGCTGCAAATGCTAAGTCAACATAGCGCCCATTTAGCATATTTTAGCATTTTGTTACTTTTTTTTGCATGCTATAAACACTGCAAAATGCAAAATAATTAATCAGAACATGTCAAAATGCACTAATGTACAACAAAATCATTAAAAACATGTAAAAATGACATTCTATTTACCGTATATACTCGAGTATAAGCCAAGTTTTTCAGCCCTTTTTGTAGGGCTGAAAATACCCCCTCGGCTTATACTCGAGTCAGTACCTGAATTCTTGCCAGGCATCCATTTTTTTAAAAGTCACAGCTTCCTCCTGGTGTTCCGTTCCGTGATAGGCATTTGACACTGTGTTCAGCCTATCACAGAGGTCCTCTCATCCTCGGACAGTTTCCCAGCAGACACTGTGTTCAGTGTTCCGCCAATCGCGGACGTCCTCTTGTTCGAGGATGAAAGAATGTCTGTAATTGGCGGAACACTAAACACAGTGTCTGCTGGGAAACTGAGTCCAATGAATGAGCGGGCCTCCGTGATAGGCGGAACACAGTGTCAAATGCCTATCATGGAATGGAACACCAAGAGGAAGCAACGACTTTTCAAAAATGGACGCCTCCCAAGATTGCAGGTACTCGGGCACAGAGAGGTATGGCACAGTGAGACTGCAATGGGCACAGTGAGGTATGGCACAGTGAGACTGCAATGGGCATAGTGAGGTATGGCACAGTGAGACTGCAATGGGGACAGTGAGGTATGGCACAGTGAGGTTGCAATAGGCACAATGAGGCGTACAAATGGGCATTGTTGACCCTCTTTTCCGCTTACAGTAGCTGCTGTATTCTCACCCTCGGCTTATAGGTTTTCCCATTTTTTGTGGTAAAATTAGGTCCTCGGCTTATACTCGGGTCGGCTTTTACTCGAGTATATACGGTATAATTAATTAAATCTTAGAACTTAATTTAAAGCTATTTGGTCCTAACTGGTCTTAGGACAACTCAACAACCAAATGTAAAAGCTGTAAGTCTAAATTGGTGCCTACATAATAAAAAATCCAATAAAGACTGTTTTAATGAATACACTTGATAGTGACAGGTATTATGATGTCAGTCAGTATTATCACCAGATATAAGCTCAATATCTACATTGACCAAATGTCTAACTGTTTATGAGTAGACATGTGCATTTGTTTTCGTCTGAATGCATTTTCGTTCGAATTTCAGGTATTTTCATTATAATTTTAACAAATGAAAACAAACACAGAGAATCCAAAATCCGAAAGCTCCGACATACAAAATGCTTTATTTTAGTTTTCGTTGCTACAACAGTTGGACTATATCGGAGATCCGACATGACGCTGACAATAGCAATCTGTGTCTATCGAACCTGTGGTAGAATGTGCCTAACCTTAACTCTATCATTCCAAGATTATTCCACATAGAGAGGAAAGATTTGACATTATAGAGACAGTGTTGGGGTAGACCATTCGACATGAACGACGAAGATTTGAAGAAGCAGCGAAAAACATAGAAACGTTAAATCTGTCATTGAAGGCTTATGGTGTCTGTCGAAAGTTCTAAGAAGTTTCGACAAGCAGCTAAATTGTACGATGCCGCAATCATACATTTCCAGTCAAATGCTCGGCTATAGAAGGATTTGAATGTTGTATAATAATAATTATAATTATTACTAGTGTCATACAACATTAGAATTCTTCTATAGCTTCTAGGCGGAACATTTGACCGGAAATGTATGATTGTGGCGTAGTACAGTTTAGCTGCTCCGTCGATTCTTCTTAGAACATTCGACAGACACCATAAGCCTTCAATGACAGATTCGACCTTAATCACTTAAGGAACGCCTCCTGCACATTTACGTTGGCAGAATGGCACAGCTGGACACATGCTCGTACAGGTACCTCCTCTTTAAGTGCCCAGCCGTGAGTCGCGGGCGCGCGACTGCGGTGCACGCCCACGACCCGGTCCAAAACTCTGTGACCGTGACCGCAGGAGACGCGGACCCGATCACCCCTGAAGTCCCGCGATCGGTCCCCGGAGCTGAAGAACAGGGAGAGCTGTGTGTATACATGGCTTCCCCGTTCCTCACTGTGGCGCTGTCATCGATCGTGTGATCCCTTTTATAGGGAAATACAATCGATGATGTCACACCTACAGCCACACCCCCCTACAGTTAGAAACACAGATGAGGTCATACATAACCCCTTCAGCGCCCCCTTGTGGTTAACTCCCAAACTGCAATTGTCATTTTCACAATAAACAATGCATTTTAAATGCATTGTTTGCTGTGAAAATGATAATGGTCCCAAAAATGTGTCAAAATTGTCCGAAGTGTCCGCAATAATGTCACAGTCATGAAAAAAATCACTGATTCGCCATTAGTAGTAAAAAAAAAATGATTAATAAAAATGCAATAAAACTATCCCCTATTTTGTAAACGCTATAAATTTTGCGCAAACCAACTGATAAATGCTTATTGCGATTGTTTTTTACCAAAAATAGGTAGAAGAATACATTTCGGCCTAAACTGAGGAAAAAAAATATTTTTATATATTTTTGGGGATATTTATTATATTTCAAAATTGTCGCTCTATTTTTGTTTATAGCGCAAAAAATAAAAACCACAGAGGTGATCAAATACCACCAAAAGAAATCTCTATTTGTAGGAAAAAAAGGGCGCAAATTTTGTTTGGGAGCCACGTCGCACGACCGCGCAATTGTCTTTTAAAGCAACGCGGTGCCGAATCGCAAAAACTGTCCGGGTCCTTTAGCTGCCTAAAAGTCCGGGACTTAAGTGGTTAATTCAGATTTTTTTATTTTTTTAAATTAAAAACGAATTTCGGGAGTAACTAAATAAATGTATTTTTCGGATGAAAACAAAATTCCGAAACAAAGTATTTCAGTGTGCACATGTCTATTTATGAGCTTTTTTTTAGTTTTGTTTCATTCTTAAAACATCTGAGTAACATCTGAGTAACCCAGAGGCGATTCAGTTCGCATGTGCCGCGCTATACAAGTTTTCATTCATTCATTCATTCATTCATTCATTCATTCATTCATTCAACTCCACTTGCCCCCCTTCTTGCTTCCTTCCCCCAGTCTTCCCCATTTGCCTTGGAGACCCCTTAGCATTTCATTTTTAATTTTTTCTTATACTTACCTTTTATACATGTCCTTATGCTAGGCACATGAAGCTGAAGGTCCTCTCCAGTGTTGGATGATTCATTAGTGATGCAAAGGTTGATGATAATACCAATCCCAATTTATTTACCATTGTACTGTAAGTGCAGGCACCATGGTGAAGACCCCCTATGTAGGTCCATGACACCCTGCTCTTAGAGGAAGTGCATTTAGTTTTCCTGGTCATCATTTAACCTGGAAAAGGACAGGAGATGAACCTGCAATGTGGGTTGGATTGGTGTCAGTGCTACAGTTAAGGGAGGAATTGCAGCCAGAGCTACTTTTTGTATACACTCTTTTTAAAGAAAGATTTAATTTCAAAATTTGGCTACAAGTAACACCAATATATTACCAAAAAGTATCCATGGCTTTAGGTGTATACGAAGGAGAAAAGGTGGACATAAGACACACATACTGTACATACATACATGTAAACTCTCATCCACGTGTGTTTGTTGCATGCACTCTTTGTGGAATATTATGGAATATTTGTGCCATTTTGCGGTTGTGTTTTGTTATAGTGGTATAGTAGTAATGTTAGATGAAATAATTCAGTTTACGTTAATTTTGGCATTTATGATTTATTTCCAGATAACCTTTTTTATGCTGCTGTCTGCGGTGTGTGTCATGCTCAACTTGGCGGGTTCCATTCTCTCCTGTCAAAATGCTCAACTAGTCAGTTCTCTTGAAGGCTGTCGTCTGGTAAGTGCCTGCAGTGTAACCCATGTTGACCTGAATATTGGATATATTTCTTGCTCTATTAACTTTTGAATCCAGAGAAACTGTTGAAATATAGTACTATTTACCAAGTGTACAGGTTGTGCAGGAATATAACAAAGCTATAGAATACTTTAATATATCATTTTTTAGCAGCAACAAAACATGCCTCACCATACCTCAAATAGGCATTACAGTTTATTTGACATATTTCTATTTGAGTTAATATTCTAGGGTGAATGATTGTGCATATGTTATATACACTCTGAATAATGAAACAGAAAATGGGCTTATTAACATAGAATGTTCACCAAAAACGTATGTGATTCGTGACTGTTGGTTAGACTTTAGCTCATTTTTGTCAAATCAATTAACCCATGTTTTTGTCTACTACATCATTGCTATTTGAGAGTGTGTAGGCTCCATCAGACATTTGCTGTTGGAATTTCTGACAACAACAATTTGAGAGCTGGTTCTCAAATTTTCTGACAACAAAAGTTATTGTTGGAAATTCCGACCGTGTGTACACAATTCAATGCACAAAAAAATTATACGCATGCTCGGGATCAATTTGATGCATGCTCGGAATCACTGAACTTAATTTTTCTCAGCTCGTCGTAATGTTGCACTTAATAAACATTTAAGCATTGAGCCCAGGTTCAAACTGGGTACGTTTTAGTTCACATGTGAAATCGCATCTCAAATCGGCGGCATTTGTCGGCAATTTCCGGCAATGACACTGTCCTAATCGGTACGACACCGCATCTGCGGCGCTGCACCAATTTCAAAAAGTAGTTCCTGTACTACTTTTTGCGATTTCAGGACGCGATTTACATTGACATCTGTGCAGAAACCAGCTGAACTCGCACAATTTCACTCCCGCAGCCCAGTGTGAACCAGGGCTAAAGGTAGGTAGCTTCTTATGCCGCGTACACACGGTCGTTTTTTGGGATGAAATAAAACTTAGTTTTTTAAAACGTCATTTAAATTGATCGTGTGTGGGCAAAACGTCGTTTTTTATCTTAAAAAAAACGACCCAAAAAAAATTCCAACATGCTTGAATTTTTTGTGTCGTTTTTCAAAACGTCGTTTTTTGTTTCACAAAAAGTCACCGTGTGTAGCAAAAACGTCATTTAAAACAACGTTTTTCAACCCGCGCATGCCCAGAAGCTAGTTATGAAGCGAGCTTCAATGGAAAAGAGTGGTGAACGTAACCTCGCTTTTTGTGAAAAAAACGATGGTGTGTATGCAACATCGTCTTTGAAAAGTAACATTTCAAAAACATAGTTTTTTACTTCACAGAAAACTTCGTTTTTTTTCATCACAAAAAATGATCGTGTGTACGCGGCATTAGGGTGATGTATATCAGTTTTAATAATGAAAGTTTTAGGTCCTTGGTGAGTAAGTATTATACTAAGCTACAGTAAGTATTATATAATAGTAGATTGCATGCCATAATAATTCTGACAGCATTGATGGAGTTTCCAAAATATCGAAACTTCAAGAGTATAGGGAGAATAGGCACATTTCTCCCCACCATTTTACATGATAGTGCTCAGAACCTGAGTGGCCTATTGCCAGGCCCAAGCATTGTAATATGGCAGTTGCGAGGGGCAGGCATGGTGACGCACGTCTTAGGCCGCATACACATGATGAGACATGTCGGAGGAAACCTGTCCGACGGACCGTTTTCAACGGACCAGGCTGAAGTTGTCTGTTGGTCTAATGTGCGTACACACCATCGGACAAAAATCCCCTCGGACCAGAACGCGGTGACGTAGAACACAACAAAGTGATGAAAAAACAAAGTTCAAGGCTTTCAAGCATGCGTCAACTTGATTCTGAGCATGCGCGGGATTTTTGTCCGCTGAATTCGTGTACTAATCATCGAACATGTCCGAAGTTTCTAAGCATGTTTAGAAACCTTTGTCCGCTGAAAAACGGTCCGATAGGCCGTACACACAATCGAACATGTCCGCTGAAACTGGTCCGCGAAAATGTACACACGAGTCAGACGCACTTTTTTCATCTGAAATTCCGACCGTGTGTATGAGTTTTCCCATCGGATATTCCGAGGAATTCTGTCGGAGTTTACATAGAGAACATGTTCTCTTTTCCTCCAATGGAATTCCTTAGGAATTCCAATGTCATTTTGGTCAGGCTAAAGCCCAATCATGGGTAGAGGGCATAAGCCTTTGTAGATGCTTAGAAATTCATTGTGATAGGAGTTTTGGGAGGCTCCAGTAGCACCTCCAAAAGGGTTATTCTAAGTACAAAAGTACAATTTAGACTCTTATGGTGGCTTTTTTCAGCAGCAGGTTTAACTTATGACCTTTTTTAGAGATAGACTGTCAGGCGGCGTACACACGACCAAGGTTTTCGCTAGAAACCAGCGAGAACCTCGCTGGGAGCTGCATTCCAGCGAGAAACTCGGCCGTGTGTACGCTCTCGGCGAGCATCCCGTCGGAAATGCCGTCGAGCCGAAATAGAGAGCATGTTCTCTATTTGCTCGACGGCCCGTCGGGATGAATGGCTGGTTGCCATTCCCGACGGGCGGGTCGCCGAATCTGACGGCCGGCAGAGAACCTCGATGGGCGGAACGATGTGTTCTGCCCGTCGAGGTTCTCTGCCGTGTGTACGCCGCCTTAGGGTGAATATAAGTATTTTACAGTCTTAATAATATAGTCTTTACATTGCACCTTTCTTAAGGAATGATTGTTTTATCACACAGACCATTATCATGGCTCTAGATATAAGCAACTGAACACAAATATAATCATTAAAAAAGTAAAACGCAGGCGCCATATAGAGCTGATGCGCAGCACTGCATGTTCGGGTTCTTTCAGAAACTCTGACACTCGTGACGCAACTACGCAATACAGGGGGGCGGGGCCTTATCCCATGAGGGGAACATTTTCTGATAGACATCAATCATCTGGGCAAACTCCCAGATTAAATTGCGGCTCAGCTTGGAAACGCCTACTCCCGCAGGAGAAGTACCCGGAAGCCGTATTGCAAATATAAATTATAAGGTATGTGCAGCAAAAAAAAAAGCCAAATGTACATGTTAGAAGTATAAAGAATTTAGTCTGATATAGATGTTATTTGGGTAAACCTCCGCTTTAAGTTGATGCAACATGCAGAATTTAAATCTTTTGTGCGGTGGTGTTTTAAACGCAACTTTTTGGGGAAAATTTACTTTCATGAAATTTAAAAAAAATAAAAAAGTAAAGTTAGCCCAATTTTTTTGCATAATGTGAAAGATGAAGTTGCGCCGAGTAAATAGATACCAAGCATGTCACGCTTTATAATTGCGCGCACTCGTGGAATGGCGACAAACTACGGTACCTAGAAATCTCCATAGGCGACCCTTTAAACTTTTTTTACGGTTACCAGGTTAGCGTTACAGAGGAGCTCTAGTGCTAGAATTATTACTCTTGCTCTCACGATTGCGGCGATACCTCACATGTGTGATTTGAACACCGGTTTCATATGCAGGGGCGACTTCCGTATGCATTTTCTTTGTTGCGCAAGCTCGCGGGGAGGGGGGCGCTTTAAATTTTATTTAATTTTTTCTTGTCTATTTTATTTATTGTTATAATAATAAATTGTTTTTTTTTTACATTTTGATTACAGTACTTTTATTGCTGTCACAAGGAATGTAAACATCCCTTGTGACAGTAATAGGTGGTGGCAGGTACTCTTTATGGAGGGATCGAGGATCTAAAAGACCCCCGGTCCCTCCTTTACACTTCAAAGTATTCAGATCGCCGAATACTGTGTACTTTTTTAAATCCGGCACCATTGGCAGCCGAGAAGTGACGTCATGGGATATGGAGTTCCAGAGAATGGGAGAGGCTCAAGCAAAGGGCTTGAGATGAGTATGGGAAGAGAAGACAAGGGTACTTAAGAGTAGGAGGTCTTGGGAGGAGCGGAGAGGACGGTTTGGGTAAAATTTGGAGACAAGGTTGGTGCTGAGTGGTTGGTAAGGTAAATGAGTCTGGCATTCACAATATGCTGCAGGGGACCAGGCATTCCACATACCCAAAAACCACTGTAGTAAAGGAGTTGGTATGAATTACTTAAAGTGGAAGTCCACCCTAACACTAAAATAGCTACATCTAAAGACATGATCTAACACTAACCTAGCTAAGCCTGTAAAGAAGAAATCAGTATACATACCTTTTTTGAAGCCGCAGTGAAAGCTCTTCATATGACACAGCTGACCTTGGCTGGGAAATTAATGGGAAGTGACATAACCCATAGAGTTACTATAGAGCTTGCATTGTCGGGTGTGTCCTCTGCACCTGCCTCCAAAGCGAAGCCGCAGCGGACAGCTCAGCATGGAATCGGTTCCAATTGGCTTCATAGAAGGAATGTATACTGATTTCTTCTTTACAGGGCTAGATATGTTAGTTTTAGATTGTGGATGTGTATAGATGTAGCGATTTTAGTGTTAGGCTGGATGTATCCTTTAAATAAGGGGTCCTCCAACTACGGCCCTCCAGTTGTTCAGGAACTACAATTACCATTATGCCTAGTCATTTCAGTGAATGTCAGAGTCTTGCAATGCCTCATGGGATGTGTAGTTTTGCAACAGCTGGAGGGCTGTAGTTTAAATATCCCTGCTTTAAATCTACCAATAGAGTAGCTTTCACATATTCTATTTGAGTAAATGTGATCCATTTCTGACCTATCCTCTTGCCACCGAACTTACGCACATATGCATGCTCGGCTTTCAGGGGTTATATTAGCTTTTCAGTGATAATAACCAATGCGGCTAAAAGCAGCCCGATTGTTATCCTGGAGGGCCGCTTGGTAGTTATCCCAGAGGAGCGGGAGGAGACACCCCCGCCTCCTCCGCTGATCTTACCGGCCCTCCCGTCCCACCGGGAGACCCGATCCACCTGCGGCGCCTAGCGACAGACTGAAACAAAGCCGTAAACGTCTTTGTTCCAATCTCCTAAATGCAAACACGGAAGCAACGTCACAACGTCACTTCCGGTTTACTCGACTGCCAATGGCGCCGGATTTAAAAAAATCTACAGTATTCAGAATCGCCGTTTTCAGCGATCTGAATAATTTGAAGTGCAAAGGAGGGATTTGGGGTCTTTTAGACCCCAATGTCTCCATAAAGAGTACCTGTCACCACCTTCTACTGTCACAAAGCATGTTTAAATTTCTTGTGACAGCAATAAAAGTGATCAAATAAATAAAAGAAATAAGAAAAAAAATTAAAGCGTCCCCGCGAGATTGCGCAGCAAAGAAAAGACATACAGAAGTCGCGTCCGCATATGTAAACAGTGTTGAAATGACACGTAAGGTATTGCCGCGATCATCAGAGCGAGAGCAATGATTCTAGCCATAGACCTCCTTTGTAACTTTAACCTGGTAACCGTAAAAAATAAAGTGTCGCCTATGGAGATTTTTAATTACCATAATTTGTCGCCATTCCACGAGTGCATGCAATTATAAAGTGTGACATGTTTTGGTATCTATTTACTCGGCGTTACATCATCTTTCACATTATACAAAAACATTGGGCTAACTTTTTCATTTTCTTTTAATTAATGAAAGTGTCTTTTTTCCCAAAAAGTTGTATTTAAAACACTGCTGCACAAATACCGTATGACATAAAATGTTGCAACAATTGTCATTTTATTCTCTAGGTTCTGTGCTAAAAATATATATTATATTTTGGGGTTCTAAGTAATTTTCTAGCAAAAAATATGGATTTTAACTTGTAAACACCAAATGTCAGAAATAGGCTTAAAGCGGCCATACACGGTTCGAATTTCGAAATAATTTTCTTTCGTAAATCGTATCAAAGAATTTTCATACGAATTTCACACCGTTAGTGGGCTGCAGCAACAGCCGATTTTCATGCGGCAAACAAATTTGAGAAATCCGACATGTTGGTATTTTTTTGAAAAACTAACGATTTTCTGATCAAAGATGGGAGAATTGTGCGAGAAATGTAATGGAAAAAAAGACGAGCATGTGCAAGAAAAGAATATTCCCGGAGAGAAAACAATATTCCTGGAGAGAAACGAATATTCCCGGAGAGAAACTAATATTCCCGGGAATATGAATATTTTGTCAGCCGAATTTCGAAAAATCATCGGATCACAAAAAAAAATTATCTGATTTTGAAAAGAAAATTTGTTCGAAATTCGACCGTGTATGGCCTGCTTTAGGCATGAAAGGGTTAAAAAACTAATTGGAGTTCTTATTTTCTGTAAGTTAAATATGAAGCAGTGACTAGAAGTGTATAAGTGAATCAGGCATATTTGTCTAGTAGAGTTTTTAAACCTATTTAATCTTTATGGGAGAGCCCTTGTGACTATTTGAAAGAGAAATTACAGGAAGGACTCTTGTAATCCTGCAGACAACAAGTTAACTACAGAAATATAACATGCAGTGCCAGCAGAAATACAATTGCTGGCCCCTTGTGAGTAAAGTCAGGTAAAATTTGTTACATTTCTCAGTGTGCTAGAATAACTGTGTCCAGCAGACAAATGAGGTAAGAGACCCAGAGGCTTCCATGTTTTATATTTAGTAAAGTGTATTGGCCAGGCACCAACTCTTAACACACTTGAAGTCCTTTTAACAGCAGATGAACTTCATTTCTGTACTCATTTCCTCTCCG
Organism: Rana kukunoris; assembly: GCA_029574335.1. NCBI lineage: Eukaryota > Metazoa > Chordata > Amphibia > Anura > Ranidae > Rana > Rana kukunoris. The sequence continues at coordinate 82,366,543 of CM056051.1, forward strand.
AAGCTTAAAATTATTTACAATATACATTTGTGCGGACAAAAATGTTTTATTGCTTATAGCTCCCACAGGATTCTGTCCATCTTAAATATACTGTACTGTTCAATAGTTTAAGGAGTGATTAAAAGTGTGGGATACAGTGTTTTACAGGCAATGCAGTTCTTTACAGATGTAAGCGGTAGGACATGCAGAGGTGAAGGACTTGTGATGAGATCCGTACAGCTACCATGTAGACAGTTTCAATGCAGAACATGCTGTCACAAGTCCAATGCTGGTGTTGGCTCCATTTATTTGGGCATATGTTTTTTTTTTTTTTTTGCATGGATCACAGGTTCTTGCTAGCAGAAGATCCTACATAAGATCCTACATAAGATATGTACCTAAAGTACTAATGAATAAAATAATACAATCTGCAGATCTAGGAGTCCCTGGACACAGCTGTGAACTACTTCTTTTGGTAGGGTGCCAAACGTAGCACACATTTTTGCATGTAGATACAGCTGTGTGTATGGCCTCAATCATTACTATAGTGCTGTGTTTATATTAGGGTGACCACATTTCCAAGCTACCATTCAGGGACACCCTCCCTTCCCAAAAATCAGCTTGTGCTGTAACCAATCACAGGACAGTGATTGGACACAAGAGGCGGGATTTATGATTTATCCAATCACAAGCAGGGGGAAATCCCGGCCAGGACAAGTATTGTCAGTGAGTAAAGTGGTAATGTGGCAGCCTTTTTTGGGGGCATCAGATTGGCCCTAGGGGGAGTGGCTGTGTCATTTTCATTCCGGGACACTGTATTGTCCTGGAATGAATGTGCCCGGGACAGACCTGTAAAATGCGGGACTTTCCTGGGTAATCCGGGACACATGGTCACCCTAGTTTATATGCATACAAAACTATATGCTGTACACATCTAAATGCTTGTTTTTAGATGCCCCGGTGAATGAATGTTTAACCACTTAAGGACCCCCGCACGCACATTTACGGCCACAACATGGCTCGTACAGGCACAAGGGCGTAAATTTACGTCCTCGCCTTCGTGCGGTTCGGGGGTCCCATCGGGGGACCCCCTCCGCGGCGTGCGGCAGTCCCCCTGGCTCTGGGAGCGATTGCCGACGAGCGGGCGGATGTCCGTGTTTTCCGCCCCCCCCGCGATCGCTCCCAGCAAATGGGAGCGCTCCCCCTTCGTGTCAGTTCCTCCTTCTGTGTTTACACAGGAAGGAGGAAATGATGTCACCTCTCATCGCAGCGGTGTTTCCCATCGCTGCTGATGAGAGAAGACATCCACAGTAAGTGTGCACCAACACAACACTGACACACACACACATAGGCACATTAACCCCTTGTGATCGCCCCCCCCACCCCCCTGTCACAGTGTCACTGAATGCAGTGATCTAATCACTGCATTTAGTGTCAGTGTGACAGGCAGTGTAAAAGTCAGTTAGTGTTAGGTCCAGGATAGCCCCCCCACCCCCCCCCCTAATAAAGTTTTAACCCCCTGATCACTGCCCTAGTTAACCCTTTCACTCCCTATTGCCAGCATCACTAAGCGATCATTTTTCTGATCGCTGTATTAGTGTCGCTGTTCCCGCTAGGTAGCTATTTTTTTTATTGCGATTTTTTTTTTTTACTAAAGACATGTGGCTGAATTAATTTTGGCCTAACTGTTTTACTAAAATTTAGTTTATTTGATTTTTTTTATAACAAAAATGAAAAAAATAGTGATTTTTTTCAAAATTGTCGCTCTATTTTAGTTTATAGCGCAAAAAATAAAAATCGCAGAGGCGATCAAATACCACCGAAAGAAAGCTCTATTTGTGGGAAGAAAAGGACGCAAATTTTGTTTGGGAGCCACGTCGCACGACCGCGCAATTGTCTGTTAAAGCGACGCAGTGCCGAATTGTAAAAACACCTTGGGTCATTTAGCAGCGTATGTGTCCGGGTCTTAAGTGCTTAAAATACAATATTCAAAGTCTGAATCTCAACACGTGTAAAGCAAATGGTAGACTGTAATGACCTTTACTGCTGTGGGACATGGTTGACTGCTGTTTTGTTCTGCCATCTGCACCTGTGCTGCAATTCAGTGTGGCACTTTTGCTGCAAGCACATATCATCAAACCTGGCAGCACTGAAAATCTGAAGATGCCACCTCCTGTACACAGGAAAGGTCAGCAACAGATGCTAAATGAGCTGAATGCGGCTTGCATTTGTTTTTTCTCACACGTGAATAACAGTGTCCCTTTGTCTGCAGAAGGTACAGTGCTCCCAGTTTTCAGTGCCTCCAAGTTTAGCTGTTCCACTTACAATCTGACTACTTGTGAAGAAACGTTGGGGTTAATTTACTTAAAGTGATTGTGAAGACATATATATATATATATATATATATATATATATATATATATATATATGCTGGATATCTATACTGATATGGACTGGGTAATGTGTTAGGGATGAAAGGATAGCACATCATTTGATGGCAATTAAAATTATCCACCTACAGAGGGCTGAACTCAAAGACACCCCAAAAATCTAAGTGAAAAATTATGCAGCAAGCTAGTCCATTTTGCTGAAATTTCATTGCAACAACTCAAAATGGTCCTCGGTAGTTTGTATGGCCCACAAGTGCTTGTATGCTAGGGTGACCAGACATCCCCAGTTTCAGGGGACAGTCCCCTGATTGAGGACACTGTCCCCGGAACAAGTCTGTCCCTGGTTTTGTCCCCAGATTGGATTTGAACAAGGAGTGGGGCAATTTCATAGACAGTCAGTGCTCCTACTAGCTTGGGGGGGGGGTGGATTTTTTCCATCATCTGTCCCCCTTTCTGATGATCATGTGGTAATCGGAGCGGAGGAAATATTTCTTCAGTTTCGGTTGCATGCCTATTCCTCACCGCTTGCATGTTCTTCTGCCTTGGCTCAAGTCCCGGCCAGCCGCCTGCCTGCTTATCTCCTTCCCTGGTGGAGTAATCTTCCACCGCTCCCCACCCAGTAGTAGCCAGGGCCTGGAGAGTGAGACTTGACAGGCTGTGAGGCGGCAACAGTCAGAGTCGCTGATTGCCGCCATTACTAGTAAAAAAAATAAAAAAGTCCCCTGATTTAATTTAAAAAATCTGGTCACCTTATTGTATGCATGCCTAAAAACATCAGGGCATGCTCCTAATGAGATGATGGATGGTGTCCTGGGGTAATTCCTCCCAGATCTGGACCAGAGCATCACTGAGCTCCTGAACAGACTGAGGTGCAACATGGCGGCACCAGATGGACTGAAACATAATGTCCCAGAGGTGTTCTTTTGGATTTAGGTCAGATGAGCATGGGGGCCATTCAATAGTATCAATTTCTTCATCCTCCAGGAACTGGCTGCATGCTCTTGCCACATGAGGCTGGGCATTGTCTTGCACCAGGACGAACCCTGGAACCACTGCACCAGCGTAGGGTCTGACAATGGGTCCAAGGATTTCATCCCGATACCTAATGGCAGTCAGGGTGCCATTGTGTAGACTGTAGAGGTCTGTGCGTCCCTCCATGGATATGCCTCCCCAGACCATCACTGACCCACCACCAAACCGATAACGCTGAACGATGTAACAGGCAGCATAAAGTTCTCCGCGGCTTCTGAAGACCCTTTCACGTCTATCACATATGCTCAGGGTGAACCTGCTCTCATCTGTGAAAAGCATGGGGCACCCGTGGCGGACCTGCCAATTCTGGTGTTCAATGGAAAATGCCAATCATGCTCCACAGTGCCAGCAGTGAGCACAGAGCACACTAGAGGACGTCAGGCCCTCAGACCACCCCATGAAGTCTGTTTCTGATTGTTTGTTCAGAGACATGCACACCAGTCATTTTGTAGGGCTCTGGCAGTGCTCATCCTGTTCCTCTTTGCACAAAGGAGTAGATACCGGTCCTGCTGATGGGTTAAGGACCTTCTAAGGTTCTGTCCAGCTCTCCTAGAGTAACTGCCTGTCTCCTTAAATCTCCTCCATGCTCTTGAGACTGCTGGGAGACACGACAAACCTTCTGGCAATGACACGTATTGATGTGCCATCCGGGAGGGGTTGGACTGCCTGTGCAAACTTTATAGGGTTCAAGTATCGCCTCGTGCTACCATTAGTGACACTGACCCTAGCAAAATGCAAAACTAGTGAAAAACAGTCAGTAAAGATGAATAGGGAAAAAAATGTCCAGACACCTCCACCTGAAAAACCATTCCTGTTTTTGTTATAGAGACAGAGACTCTTTAAGTCACACACCATCTACCACTTCTACAGTTATGTGCACAATATGGGGTTCATTTACTAAAACTGGAGAGTACAAAATCTGGGGTAGCTGTGCATGGTAGCCAATCATCTTCTAACTTCAGCGTGTTCAGCTAAGCTTTAGTAAATGACCCCCTATGAGGTTTAGGATAGTTGTTAGGCAATTTCAGTTCAGCATTAAACTGTTTCGCTGTGTTAACTGCATCTGGCTGTCTCCTGCTCCTCTGTGCTCAGAGTGTGATCTGTACATACTCATGTTTTCCTGAATACTGCCCGAATAGGTATAGACATACTTAGGTGTCCAATACACAACTTCCACATTTGAATGCTTCATACACAATAGCGTTTTTTTTTTTGTAAGCTAAAAATAAACGCTGGGAAAATCTCGCTGGTAATAGCTTTTTATGCAGCATTTTAGCAGCGTCGTATGAGTGTTTAAGAGCGTTTTGGAGCATGAGCATATTATTGGCATTTTTGCAGTAAGGCCCCTTTCACATGTACAGATCCTGTGAGGATCCGTAAATGTGTATCCGCTTGCTCAGCGGGGATCGCTCCGTGACACTGTGCAGGGACCTCCTCTCTCCCCTATGGGGGGATCGGATGAACACGGACTGTCTGTCCATGTTCACCCGATACGCTCTGCAGACGGATGGAAAAATACAATTTTCCTTTGTCTGCAGAATCAGAGGATTGTGGACACTGATGAGATCGGGTGTCAGCAGATGTTCATCCGCTGACACCGCTATCTAATAGGGATAAATGTATGTCCCTTTTTCATCCGTACACGGATGGATGAAAAAGCGGACATACGGTTCGCAGGTGTGAAAGGGGCCTTTAAGTAAAAAAAATGTAAAAACCGCTATTAGTAGCGTTTAGAAGCGTTTGGGATTGTTTATCAGCGCTTCTGCTGGAAAAACGCTCCAGGAAACACTACAATTTTTTTTGTGTGGATGGACACATAGGATAACCCTATTTAGCTTCTAGGAACAGATATACATGCTAATAACAGCTTCTAGGAGCTTAAAGGAGCCTTAATATCGCAATTATACAATCACATTCTTCTTTTGGCTTCAGTTTGTACATGCAAATGCAGATTTTACTTTGAGCTGGGCAACATATCAAAAATTAACATGGCAATTTGAAGGCATATAAGAGACTTTTAGACAAAAAAACAACAACTCAGAATTAATATGTAAAACGCTTTTTATCTTAATCATTATTTTTCTTTGAAACAAAATGTAAAATTTCAACATATTATGAAACCTTTCTCTGTCAATGTCCTGTTCCTGAAAGCTTAAGCCAGCAAACTAGGCATCGCACACAGTGCAGTTCCATCCCACACTGAACCCACCGCTTCATCCACATAACAAGCCTGTTACAAGAAGTAGTCAGGTTCGCATTGTTTGAATATTCAGTAATATTCACTGTTACAATTGAATAGTCAACTGATGAATAAATAAGCCTAAAATCAGGAAAATGAGTACATCACAAATTTATCCTGAATATATGTATATTTATCCAGTCTGCTGAAAATGATATACTGCTTGGATTCTTAAGGCCCCTTTCACATTGCAGCGGGAGCCGCACTGGCAGTATAGCGCTGCTAAAAATAGTGGCACTATGCGGCCGGAATTGCCGCGAGTTGCGACCGCTTGCGGTGCGGTATTAACCCCTGCTAGCGGCCGTGAAAGGGTTAATACCGCCCGCAATGTGCCTCTATAGAGGCGCATTGTGGGCGGTATTGCCGCGGTTTCCCATTCTTTTCAAAGGGAAGGAGCGGTGAAGGAGCGGTATACATGCCGCTCCTCTCACCGCTCCAAAGATGCTGCTGACAGGAGATTTTTTTCTTTCCCGCCAGCGCATCGCCTCAGTGTGAAAGCCCTCAGGCAAATGTGCCATGTTGCAGCTTACAGTTCTTAGATGCAGTGGCTTATTTAGCTTTATTTTTTTTAGGCTAAGAACATTTTCAGCAAATACAGAAAATACCCGTTGATCTTGCCACTTCCTGTGATCTGCATTAACTACCTCCAGACCACCCACCGGCGTTTTTTACGTCGCTACTTTAAAGTGGAATACCGTTGTTATGGTAGCAGCTAGTATCCTCTTCAAGAGCGTGTGGCCCGCTTCAAGATAAAAGTAGTCTCTGTGGCGGATTCGCTGCTCTCCAGTGTCCTCCGGTAGCGGCGGAGGCTATCGGATCCTCTTTCTAGCTTGACATGGAGATGAGTGAGGGAAAGATGGCCGTCTCCATATCATTGCAAGGCGGAAGCAACATCAAACGCCTTACCAACCAGCATTCGGTTGGAGGAGAACCACTTAGTCTTTAGGAGAAAGATCAAGACTCATCTCTTTTGATTTCAAAGGAGACATGAACAACAAGCGCCCAGAGGCGATTTACTTCGCATGTGCCGCGCTATATACGTTTTCATTCATTCATTCAAAACGTCACTTCCCCCCAATGCTCTTAAAGGAAAAAAAATGTATATGGCATAACAATTTTTTATGGCATTTTAGTGTAAATATGAGATCTGAGGTCTTTTTGACCCTAGATCTCCTATTTAAGAAATCCTGTCATGCTTTTACATTCATTTACATTCCTTGCAATAGGAATATAAGTGACCCTATTAAAAAAAAAAAAGGAAATCGTGTCAAAATAAAAAGTTCAAAGTAAAATATATAAGATTTTTTTTTAAAGTGTCCCGTACCGACGTGCTCGCGCGCAGAAGCGAACATGTGCATACATGAGCAGCGCCAGGATATGAAAACGGTGTTCAAACCACATATGTGAGATATTGCAGTGATCATTAGAGTGAGAGCAATAATTCTAGCCCTAGACCTCCTCTGTAACTCAGAACATGCAACCTGTAGAATTTTTTAAAGGTCACCTATGGAGATTTTTAAGGGTAAAAGTTTGTCGCCATTCCACGAGCGGGCACAACTTTGAAGCATGACATGTTGGGTATTAATTTACTTGGCGTAACATTATTTTTCACGATATAAAAACATGGGCTACATTTACTGTTGTCTTATTTTTTTTATTTTAAAAAGTGATTTTTTTTTTAAAAAAAAAGGGCGTTTGTAAGACCACTGTGCAAATACGGTGTATTGCAATGACTGACATTTTTTCTTCTAGGGTTTTAGAAAAAATATATATAATGTTTGGGGTTCCAAGTAATTTTCTAGCAACAAAACTTGTTTTTAACTTGTAAACACAGAGTCTGAAAAACAGGCTCAGTCTTAAAGTGGTTAAAGGTCGCCTATGGAGATTTTTAAGGGTAAAAGTTTGTCACCATTCTACGAGCGGGCACAACTATTGAAGCATGACATGTTGGGTATCAATTTACTCCGCGTAACATTATCATTCACCATATAAAAAAGATGGGCTACATTTACTGGTGTCTTATTTTTTAATTCAAAAAAGTAAATTTTTTCCAAAAAAAGCACACTTGTAAGACTGCTGCGCAAATACATTTTTGCTTTTGGGTTTAGATAGCCTTTAACTCAGTGGCGGTGCGTCCATAGAGGGCTCCGGAGCGCTGCCCCCTCTCTTCCGGACTGCCACTGATACAATACATAGATTCATGCATTGCATGAATCTATGTATTGCCGCTGCCACCGACTATTCAGATGGCCGGCCCCCTGGTGAGTGCCAGCCATCTGAATAATGGCAGCTGGTTGGCTGTGGAAATGCCAGCGGCTCTGATAGGCTTTCCAAGGGACGCACGGTGGGTGCGTTCCTTGGATAAGACTGACAGGCGTCTCAGCCTATCAGGCTCACCGGTTCTGGTTACCGTTAACCTGATTGGCTGAAGCGTCATCGAGGGCAGAAGAAGACATCGAGGGACCATAGAAGGAGGATGGCCGACCCCAGAAAGGTAAGTGACGGGCGGGGGGAGGGAGGGCAGCATTTTACAGGGCACAGTGGTGATAATTACTGGGGTACAGTGGCGACAATTGGCACAGTGGTGACAATTGGCACAGTGGCTGCATTTGATGGGCACAGTGGCTGCATTTGATGGGCACAGTAAGGCTGCAATTGTTTTCTTGTTTTTTTGTTTTGTTTTTTGTTTGTTTTCGCCCCCCCCAAAAAAATTTGAGCACCAGCCACCGCTGCTTTAACTCCAAACTCCTGCCTACTACCGTATATCTCCCAGCACTTCCCCAGCTGTAGTTTCTGCTTTATGTTACACTGATTTTTCAAACGTCTTTGGGTTGGTCACATAATGTGCAGAGTCCCCTTTCTCGTTGTATCTTTTTCAGATACACAGAGTGGTCCTCAATGGTGCAGAAAGAAGGGCTGATATGATGATATCAGCACCCCCATTATCGTATATAAGTGCAGTACATCATGGTAACACACCATCAAGTGGGTGCCCAAAATTATTCAACCTGGAAGACATATAGGGGTGGAAAGGAATAAAAAGGATTAAAAGTATTGCAGCCAAAGATTTTTTTTCTTTAAAAAACTACTGGAGAACCCATTTTTTTTCTTTTGTGCTTTAAATTGTGAGATACACAGCATATCATAGAGCTATTAAAAATATGCCGGGGAATCAAAAATCGAAAAACTGATAAGTATACTGGTTTGTTCTTCCATAATAAGATACATTTAATAATAATAATAATAATAATAATAATAATAATAATAATAATAATAAAAATAATAATTACACCTTTTTAGCGTGGACCGTTTTTTTTTTTTTTGAATGGGATTTTCTTAGAATATGTATATATCAATTCACTTACTTTGCTTTTAGGTTAACAGCATTTTACGAACCATAAAAAAAAAAACATAAGCATAAAACTATGAACGCCCAATATAGTATGTTAAAGTAGACCTCTTAGACCCGCCAGTCTGAAACAAAAACAAATGTATTCTAACATATTCTTTCATGCGGCCCTTCAATTTTTCATTATATCTTTGTTTCCACTTAATCAGCTGCGTGCTGTTTTCAATTTCAGCCTTTTCTATTTCACGTCTCTTGGTATTCCCCCTTATTACAGCTGATGAATCCAATTTCATTTAACATTAGTAGTCATTCTATATCATGCATAAAATAGTTCATTTAAATTCACAATATTTAATAATTTCTTGAATGGCAATCTTACTCAAGCCTGGTGTAGGCACCTTTATTAGGACACAGGGATCTGTTTAAGTTACAGCAATTTAAACCAGGTCTTGACCTTAACTTAATCTCTCTGTAAAATATGCATTTCACTGCAACACCCTATTTGCAGCTGTCAGGATTACCAATCATTTGCAATTAGCTTAATAAGAAAAACACCAAACAAAACGGATTCGGCTCGCTGGACATGCACGTCAGGCTCGCCCTGTGCACTTAAACAGCCATCAAACTAACAGCTATTAAATATGGTCTGGTGAAGAATCTAAGCAGCATAATTTCAGGGCAAAATGGACTCTTTCTTTCTCTGTCTCCATCTTTTTTTCGCTATCAAATCTTTCAAATACTGGACATACAATAGAATAATTTAGTTAAACAATTTCCACTTTTCAATTTTCTAATATTTAATTGAGTCAGATCGAAAAAAAATCTTGAATAAACTAATTTCTAACAGTATTTGTGGTTTTTGTTTTGGAAATTCATTCCAAAATTGAATGTTAAAAGCCATGAAATGTTGAAGTACTTTTGAACAATGTTTGTTTGGTTACTGAATGTACTGAGATTTTGTATCAATGTTCATATGCATTTTTGTACAAACGCTTATTAACCGCTTGCCGACCGCCCACTGCAGTTTTACTTGGCTGCGCAAAATCACGTAATATAACGTGATGTTGCTCTGTGGCCACTAGGGGCGCGCGCGTGCCCCCTGTTCGCCCCCGGTGCCGATGCGAGTGCCCGGCGGGGACCCGCGATCGCTTGTGACAGAGCGAGAATCGGGAGCTGTGTGTGTAAACAAACAGCTCCAGATTCTTTCAGGGGGAAAAATTACTGATTGTATGTTCATACAAAATATAAACAGCGATCTGTCATTTCCCCTAGTCAGTCCCACTCCCCCTTCATTTAGAACACACATTAGGGAACATAATTAACCCATTGATTGCCCCCTAGTGTTAACCCCTTCCCTGCCAGTCACATTTACACAGTAATTAATGCATTCTTATAGCACTAGTCGCTGTATAAATGTGAATGGTCTCAAAAATGTGTCAAAAGTGTCCGATATGTCCGCCGCAATATTGCAGTCTAGCTAAAAATTGCAGATTGCCGCCATTACTAGTAAAAAACATATACAACTATTTCCTATTATGTAGAGACTATAACGTTTGCGCAGACCAATCAATAAACGCTTATTGCAATTTTTTTTACCAAAAATATGTAGAAGAATATGTATCGGCCTAAACTGAGGAAAAAAATAATTATATAGCAAAAAGTAAAAAATATAAACTTTTTTCAAAATTGTTGCTCTATTTTTGTTTATAGCGCAAAAAATAAACACCGCAGAGGTGATCAAATACCACCAAAAGAAATCTCTATTTGTGGGGAAAAAATGCCACGTCGCACGACCGCGCAATTTTCAGTTAAAGCGACGCGGTTGCAAAAAGTGGCCTGTTTTTTGGTAGACATGTGCAGACTGGAATATTTTGTTTCGTTTTTTTCGTTTTCGTTTGGAAAATAAATTTATTTAGTTACTCCCGAAAATCGTTTTGATTTATTTATTTTTTCGTTGGGGAATAGCTTTCGTCCGAAAATCCAATAATACTTGGTTTCTGTCGAATGGTCAAAGGAATATTCGACGGAACGTTGAATCTTTTTGGTTGCTGTCGAATGGTCAAAAGAATATTCGACGGAACGTCGAATCTTTACGAATCGTACATTTCCGTTCGAATATTCCGCCTACAAGAATTCTAATGTTGTATGACTAGTAATAATGTCGAATCTATTCTCTATAATGTCGAATCTATTTTCTCATAAATCGAAATCTATTCTCTGTAATGTCGAATCTATTATTTCTATAGTGTCGAATCTTTTCTCTATAATGTCGAATCTTTTCTCTATGATGTTGAATCTTTTCCCTATAATGTCGAATCTCTCTATATCGAATTTTTACCGCAACAAAAACGGAAAAAAAAGCATTTTTTATGTCGGATCTTCCGGTTTTTCGCTTCTTGCACTTTCGTTATCGTTTGTTAAAACGATAACGAAAAAAACAGATTTTCGGACGAAAATGCATTCTAACGAAAACGAATGCACATGTCTAGTTTTTGGCCAGCCAAATGGTCTGGAGCTGAAGTGGTTAAAAACTTTACTAGTGTATGAGCTGCTTAATGCCTAGTACACACGGGCTGAATGTCGGGAGGCACCGGCAGGTTCAATAAGAAACAGCTGAGATTCAGGCCATGTGTATGTTAGCCAGTCCGAAAGAAGCTAGCTTCTGTCGGATGAGCATGCTGGAATAGCAGCAGCTGACCTTCACACAATCAGTTCTCTCAGACAATGGCTGACCGAAGTGTTCTAGCCGGGACCCATTCCCCTGTGTCAGGAAAGGGTTCACCTGCTGGTGGCACTGTGGCTCCCAAGTCTATAGGCTGCACCAGCGGATGTCCCTCAGCAGTCAGAAGCTCACATCATGTCATGCAATCAGGCTTCACTTGATGCTGATTGCAGGAAGTGTATTTAAACCCTGTCCATGCTCTTCATTCCTGCCTTGGTGTTCTGTCTCCATGTGCCCGACATGCGTTCCAGTCTTTCTGTATCCAAACTCTCTCATCTTCCTAGCATCTTTCTACCATCTCTTTTTTGTGTCTCTTTTTTCTCTTTACCCATCTCTCTCTCTCTCTCTCTTTCATATACAGTATTTATATTGTTCATCTATCTCTCTCTCTCTCTCTCTCTCATCTTTCTCTCTTCACTCTCGTTTTAATCTTTCTCTCTTACATTTCTCTCTGATCTCTCTCTTATCTTTTGCTCATCTCTTCCTTTTTTTTATATATCTTCCTTTGTTCCCTCTGATCTCCCTTTGGCTCTCTTTTGGAGCAGTTTTTGTGATTCTTGACTTTAAAATCTCTAAGTGCTTTACTGTTATCTTTCAGTAGAAACGGGATAAAGCTGAAGTTATACCTTTTACTGGCTGAGCAGATTAAAACTGCAAGCTTCAAAGCCTGCTTCAGTTTTATGGTAGACTTCATTCTTGTACTATATGCCATGCCTGACGAAGAAACATGCATTGTCTCAAAATCTTTCCATTTTATTCCATTTGGCCAATAAAGGGTATAAATGTCAAATCTCCATTTTCCAGATCTTTACAATAAAAAGTGTGAGTTAACTAATGTTATAAAGGTTAAGGGGTTTCTCATTCATACTATCAGAGGTTTGTGTCCCTAGAAAAGCAGTTTTTCAGACCTGGCTACCCATGCTGTAATAAAACCTTTTTTTCTGCAGGTTACTGTTTTTACTGCTTCTTAATGTTGTTGTTTTTTTTTTTTTATATATTATTAGCATGTATTTCAATTCAAATAACAAAACATATATCCATATTTCAAAAATAAACAATCCAGTAATAAATATATGCTTACAATGACCCACGATATTCCTTAAAGCGGAGAGGTATACAGAGAGGTGGGGTATCTTAGGTGCCAAAACTGACCAAATATTGTCATAACAATAACCACATCTGGTCAATGGCATGATTGATCATGATGTGATGTGATCATGTCCATATCTGGTCAAAGATGTCACTGGGGATTTCCTGCCCTTTTATTTGTATTCAGCTTTAGAGGCCTTAGAGCTGTCATTCACAGCGAGTCTCTGTCTGGAGCAGATGTAATGGTGAGGTTTTTTTTCACTAGATCGGTGGGCACAGTTTATTGTGCTGTATGTGGATCTACATCACAGGACAATGTGATTGATGGTAAATACAAAACAAACATAAAAAAGTGCATATATAATGACTAAACACCTATACTGTATGTGACATATGGGGCCAGATTCAGGTAGATGGGAGCATCTTTAATCTGGAGTAACGTTTCTCATTTACGTTACTCTGGCGAAATTTTAGGAGCAAGTGCTGTTATTCATGAAGCACTTGCTCCTAAAGTTGCGGCAGCGTATCGCAAATGAGCCGGCGGAATTCAAATTGGGCGGGTACGGGGCGTGTATTATTTAAACTAAGCGCGATCCCGCGGCGAACGTACTGCGCATGCGTCGACTGTCAATGCATCCCAGTGCGCATGCTCCAAATTCTGTCAGTGAACGTCAATGACGTCAAATCCCCATTCATGGACGTTTTACGCAAGCGAAGCAAATTTTTTTTTTTTCGACGCGATGACGACGGCTATACTTAACATAGGATACTCCACTAGGGGGCTGCTTTATCTTTACGCTGCGTATCGCTTACGGAAACGTCGGAAAGTCACTGCGTCGCGCCCGAATACGATCGTGAATTGCCGATTCCCGCTGATTAACATATTTTTTCGGCGTTAATCAGCAGGAACGCCCCAGGCGCCATTTTTAAATTAAAGTTGCGATGCGATGGCGAAATTCAATTACGCCGCTCGCATCGGAACTCCAACCCGGCGTTTCTTGTTTTCTGGTTACAGAAATCAAAAACGCCGGCTTAAAGTGACAGTTAGGCTGGAGTATCACTGATACTCCAGCCTAACTCTACCTGAATCTGGCCAACAGTGAATAATAAACAAATGAATGAATGAATATATATCATCAAATAAATGAACAATCAATAATAAATGTTCAAAAACAAAGCCCAAAGTGAATAAAGTGATGATAATCCCTATATCATGGAACGTGAAGTGAGAGAATAACTTCAGGAGCTCTGAAGCTGCTCACTGCGGTCTCCACTGTCAGCATATGGCAACAAGTCATAGCATAGACAAAGCAATACATGGCATGACTTTTCTGCAATAAAAAGGTGCCAGTTTCAAAAAATGTGGTTTAGTTCCACTTTAACAACTTGCCAACCACCCCATAGCACATTTACTTGGCAGGATCATGTATATATAGGTGATCCTGCACTTCCAGGTTTTCGGCGCTCCTCTGTGTGATTCTACACAGTGGGAGCTGATCAGCGGGTCCCACGCACCCGATATCCGCCATTATGTCAGTAAAGAAGGCTTCGATCATGTGTTCCTGTAAAGCAGAAAGGCTGATCCATGCCTTCCACTAGTAAAAGCACCTCCCTCACAGTTAGAAAACACATTTTAGGCACACAGTTAAACCTTTGATTGCCCCTGATGTTAACTCCCTTCCCAGCCAGTGACATTAGTACAGGGACAGTGCATATTTTTAGCACCGATCACTGTATTAGTGTCACTGGTCCCCAAAAAGTGTCAAAAGTGTCAGGTGTCTAAATTGTCCGCTGCAATATCACAGTCCCGCTATACGTAGCTGATCACCGCCTTTACTAGTCATAAATAAATAAATAAAAATTCTATGAATATATCACATAGTTTGTAGACACTATGGCCCAGATTCACAGAGAATTAGATTCTCGTAGAGTATCAGAAATACACTACGCTGCCGTATTTTACCTGGCTCTACGTGGAATCCAGGTAGATTTTGTCCAGTAAACGACGGCGGCGTAGTGTATTTCTCCCGTCGCAATCCATCTGCGCGAGTAGGGGGCGTGAAAGCATTTAAAATAGGCGCGTTCCCGCGGCGATCGAACTGCGCATGCTCCGTTCCCAAATTTCCCGCCGTGCATTGCGCGAAAACACGTCGTTACGTCATTCGTTGTTTGAGTAGCGTCGTTTACGGACAATCCTAGTCCCGGACGAGTTACGTCAAAAAATAAAATAAAATAAAAAATCGACGCGTGAACGACGGCCATACTTAACACTGGCTACGTACCGTTAGACCAGCAAAAAGCTGGTCTAACAGTACGTAAAAAAAAATAGACGAAAGCGATTGCGAAGACCACTCGTATCTTCGTGGATCGCCGTAAAAACACATTTGCATATCCCGACGCATGAAAACGACGCAAACTCCTCCCAGCGGCCGCAAATATATCGCAGCGTAGATCCGAAGGCTTACGAAGACGTAAGCCTCTCGGATCGAAGCCCGAAGCCGCCGTATCATGGTTTGAGGATTCAAACTAGTGATACGACGCGCAAAATTTGAAATTACTCCTGTCTAACACCAGTTAGACAGGCGTAATTGCTTTCTGAATCTGGGCCAATAACTTTTTTGCAAATCAATTAATATACACTTATTGGGATTTTGTTTTAAAAAATGTAGCAGAATACATATTGGCCTAAACTGATGAGGAAATTTGATTTTTGAAGTATTTTTATTGGATATGTTTTAGAGCAGAAGAAAATAAAATGTTGTTTTTTTTTTTTCAAAATTCACAATCTTTTTTTGCTTATAGCGCAAAAAAAGAAACAGGGTGATCAAATACCACCAAAAGAAACCTCTATTTGTGGGGAAGAAAAGGACACTTTTTTTTTTAGGTACAATGTCGCACGAATGCGTAATTGTCAGTTAAAGTAATGAGATGCCACATTACAAAAAAAATCCTGGTCATAAAGGGGGTAAATCTTCCGGAGATGAAGTGGTTAAGCAGTTACAGTGTTTTCTTTTAAGATAAAGCTTTTACATAAATAAATACAAACTGACCATTGTAAGAAATCCTAACATTTTTAAATGTTTTTTCTCAACCCTCTAACTGCTACTTTTGATGGATAGCTTGGTCATAAAAAAGGAAGCTAATGCAGTCAACATGTCAACAATCTAATGCCCCGTAAACACGTGTGGGATTTCCAATGGGAAAAGTCCCTATAGGAAATCCCGAGGGGAAAGCCGAGAACCTGCTCGGTCAGACTTTCCCCCTATACACGGCCAGTTTTCCTGACAGGAAAACTGTGATGAAGCTTTGGTCGGGAATCCCGGTCGTGTGTATGCTCCATCGCAGTTTTTCCCATAGGAAAATTGCCAAAAACCGCCGGGCAAAAGAGCTGGTTCTCTTTTTTTGTCCAGTGGTTTTTGGGCAGTTTTTCCATTGGAAAAACTGTGAGGAACATACACACCACCGGGATTCCCGGCTAAAAGCTCTCTCAGTTTTCCTGTCGGGGAAACCGGACGTGTTTACGAGGCTTGAGAATTTTAAAAATACAATAATAATATATATAATATATATATATATAATATATAATAAATGTTATGAAAAAAATACTCAAGCTCAGCTGCAAAGCTGCTAAATTATTTGCAGGGTTGCCTATCAGGCACTTTGCATTACCTAAAGTATATGTATTTTATATACAGGTATTTCCAATGTGCCAGGGTGCTCTTACAGCAAATCACATTACATCATACTAAGGTCTATTTATAAGGCCCCCTTCACCCAGGCTTTCAAATTAGGCCGCCTGTCAGTTTTTCAGGAGGACCTGATCTGACACTCTATTCACTCTATGGAGTGGCTGATGTCAGCGCTGACATGTCCACTGACATCCACCAATATCTGATCTGATCCTGTCCGTGAAATCCAGACAGATGGAGACCCTATTTTACAGCCGTCTGAAGGATCGTATTGGATGAAAACGGATAGAGGAGAGCGAGGCTCTGACAGGTCCATCATTGATGGACCTGTCATCCGCCTGCTTAGCGGGGATTAGCGGATCTATCCCCCGCTAAGCAAAGCAGAGTCCGTTGGGCGGAGCGCCCATGTGAAAGAGCCTTTAAGCCCTGAAAGAGACTTTCACCAAACTTTCTCTGGTAGAGAATCAATTACTGTCATTTCACACACATGGACAAGGACAATTCTCCTCTATAGAATGTTTAGTGGAAATCATAGTGTTTGTTTTATGAATGGAAGTTTGTTCAAGTACAGGAACCACCTTAATTCAACAAGATGACAGCCACCCTGTTCAATACACTGAACCACATAACACTATTTCTTCTACTCAAAATGTCTTCAATTCAGCTGCTATTAAATGGAACAATGGAAAATGACACGAGAGGATATGGTGCTTTTATTTCCAGCTCTGTCTGTTTTCAGTGCTGTTCTCACCTCTTACCTTGAAATTCTAAGTTATCTTAAGTCTTACCCAATATACTCCGGTAAATGTCAGCTCTTTGATTAAACCCATTTTTCATGTTAGCATGATTTATTTCAGATTTATGTCCCTTGTACTACTTTCTCACTTACCAAGAAATTGACAGCGTATAATAAATGGAAAGCTTACATTTTCTTTATTGATTTATCAGTCCAATAATACATTTTTACATTGTAAGAAAAACAATTAACTCATTAAACTCAAATTAACTTCAATATTTCCCCTTTGGAAAATACCAGGTCATTAAATACCACAGATAGAAAAAAAAAAACGTTATATAAATGTGTGTCTTCAATTAACACTCACTGGGGATCATTTGGTATTGTGTTCCCAGGAGAAATAACTTGTTTTATGGGTTTATACTTTTTTCTATGCATGAAATGCAAATAGAAATTAAAGCATTATTATCATTACCTTTTGTACTTCATTAAAACACAGCAATCTTGATTGTAAGCCTCTTCAATTAAACCCAAAACCTAATTATAATATTATTTGCATGTAAAGTCCAACCACTTACCTACCGAACGCAAACAACCCCCTTTCCCAGCAGTTATTCTTTAAAAATTCCTAAATTGGATACTTCCATTCAAGGTGTCTTCAGGCCAGTCTTGTGACATTATTGGCAGTGGAGGTCCATAAAGCAGTGCAGGAAATTTCTCACAAAATAGACATTAGAGTGATATTCTGTACTGCATTACTGTAAACCCAGCCTGGCCTGATAACGTCTAAGGGCTCACAGTATGTGGAGTGAATGATGCTGATTGTCCTTCAACATGGAGTTGTACCACCATTACTCCTGGATAGGAATTTCTGCAGAATTTCTGCAAAGGACACCAACTAATGAAGGTGGTATTTCAGCAAGAGCTGCTTAATTTTTTATTTTTATTTTTTGCTGGCAAAAGACTTTATGATAAAGAAAAACATAATTAAAAACAGAGCAAACGACACCTATAGGCTCCTTTCACACATGCGTACCGTTTGTCTGTTTTTCATCAATCTGTTCATCTGAACAGATGAAAAATGGACATCAATGCATTGCTTTGGAAAACCAGATGGAAATGGATGATAATCCATTTATATCCGTTTACATACGCTTTCATCAACATCCATTTTTTGGAATAGGTGAAAGCCCAGTTTTTGTTCCGTTAAAAAATTAATCGGATGAAAAACAGATGTAAACGAACAAGCGATCCATTTTTCAAGAAAAAATGGCTCCAGGACTCTAGGTGGTTAAGTACTCTAGGTGGTGGATGTAAAAAAACTGATGTAAAAATGGATAAAAAACTGGTTGCACTCACACGCAGAAAACACCCTGGGATCAGTAGAACTTTTAAAACATGCACTGATGGCTTTCATCCTCAGTCAGACAACCACCAGATAGCAAGGCCACTGAAGAGGTGAGGGATCAGGTAAGTGGGAGTAAATTTACAGACAATGGGCCAGATTCAGGTAGGGCGGCGTATCGTTAGGCGGGCGTAGCATATCGAATATACGCTACGCCGCCCCAACTTAGAGAGGCAAGTGCTGTATTCACAAAGCACTTGCTCCCTAAGTTACGGCGGCGTAGCGTAAATGGGCTGGTGTAAGCCTGCCTAATTCAAAGTAGGAAGGAGGTGAGCCTCATGTATTTAAATTAAGCATGACCCCATGCTAATGAATGGCCGCTCAAACTAGGCATGCGCACGCATGCTCAGAATCACGTCGAAAAAACTCCCTAAGTGATGTCGGCACGCAATGCCTACGACGTGTGAACGTAACCTACGCCCAGCCCTATTCCTGTACTATGTAAATGGCGTAAACGACGTAAAATTCGACAGCGTCGTTCCCTGGCCCATACCTTTGCATTAGCTGCGCCTCATATAGCAGGGGTAACTTTACGCCGGACTTAAGCCTTACGCAAAGCGCGTATATGAAGCGGCTGGGCGTATCTAGGTTCGTGAATCGTGTATCTCCCTCATTTGCATATCTATAATGGGAACGCCGAATCCGTCCAGCATAACTATGCGCCCACGATACGCCGGCGTAGGCAAGTTACGCCGGGCGGAGGAAGACTATTTTTCGGCATATCCCGCTTTGAGAATCAGCGTAAAGATACGACGGTGCACATTTGAAATTACGGCGGCGTATCTGGAGATACACCAACGTAAATGCTTGCTGAATCTGGCCCATATTGTCAAGCTCCATCCATCCAAGTGATATCAGCATGCCAGAACGCACTCTCACCTTTTACATCTTACCATCCTTCCAGAGCTCTAAAAAATAATTAATCTTTTTAACGGATTCGGTATGTTTTATTGTTAGATGAAATTTCACTTTATTATTATTAATGAATATGTTAGAGTATAAAATGTTGGTTTTGCCAAAAAAAAGCTAAATACCCTATCAAGTTTAGGGGAAGTTAAAATAAAAATGTTGCATGTGATATAATTATTAAAGTGATCACATCTCACCTGTATGAATGAACCTTATCTGAACCTTTACTACTCAACACCTTTGCATGATTGCTGAAAGAAGTCAAGAAGGCTGGAATTAATCCCCATTGTAAATCCAACTTCAGGCAAAGCTTTTCTTATCTTACTTGGATAGCGCAACTTTTCAGTGCTGTTCATTATAGATAGCGTCTTCTGCTCTAGTACATAGAGGCCACGATAGCGTCTTCTGCTCTAGTACATAGGGGCCACGGGGACAAGAAGTGAGGGGAAATCATTCCAATAGGGACAAAGGTGGAAACCAAAACACATTTTCATTAATGTGGGGTGGGTTAGAATCTTTGGGAGGTTTCGCCCAGAGGCGATTTAGTTTGCATGTGTCGCGCTATATACGTTTTTCATTCATTCATTCATTCTATTGCTCTGTGCCTTTCTGTACTAGTGACTTCCGCAAACTTCTTGAATCTGAGCAGGGACACTCAAGAATAAGGCCTACTGCACACTAGAAAGATAAAAACTGCTGTAAAAACATCAGACAAAAAAAAAGCTAATATTTTAGCATTTTTTTGCAGCGTTTAGCAATATTAGCCTGGTCTATAAGCTACAGTAGCTGGAGCATTAAGGAACAGTGTCGTTGCTGTCCTTAACAACTAGTAAATAGCTGGTTGTTAACCGCCCTAGCAGTAATCCCGAGAGTGTGGCTCGGCGGTTAAATTTCAGTACCATTAGTGTTAACCCCAAAATACACTCGGGATTGCATCGCAGTATCTAAACTCAAGAATAAAATGTAATATATTGCACTGTAAATGTAATAAATTTCATCCTACTAGGCTAAGAACATGTTCTGCAGTATAAAAAAAAACTTTTGATCCTGCCAGAATTCCAGTGTCCTTGTAAATTCCTGTGCACTAAAATGATAAGTCAAACAATGTCATTGACCTTCCTAGTTTTCAGAAGAACAACAATGCTTCTTAATAAATACAGCATTTTTAGTGATCTATGTCACTGTAGGGCAAGAAGTGTGTGACATACCTATTCAGACAGGGTCTGCAAGGGCAATAGAAAGGCCGAGGTTCAGGGTGCCAATATTGTGGACTAGAACTGGAAAGTGCAGCTGTCTGGTGATTTGGAGTATGGCTGGTAGTACACTGAGGATGTGCCAAGTTCAATTAACCACCTCAAGTCTGTACATTTTCACCCCCTTCCAGTCCAGGCCAAGATTTCAGTGCTGGCACACTTTGAGTGACAATTACTCAGGCATGCAACACTGTACCTATTAGTATTTTTTAAACTAGTAATGGAGGCAATCTGTGATTTTATTTGGGACTGCAACATTATGGCGGATACATCGGACACATCTGACATATTTTTAGGACAATTGACAATTATAGAGCCATCAGTGCTATAAAAAATGCACTGATTACTGTATAAATGTCACTGGCAGGGGATGGGGTTAACACTAGAGGCGATCAAGGGTTTAACTGTGTTGATTTATTGATTGATTTAATGGATTTATAGTGCGCCAAATACTGACCCGTCAGTGTTCCCTAGTGTGTGTTCTAACGGGGGGAAAGTTACTCACTATAGGAGATAACAGATCATGGTTCCTAGCTATTAGGAACTTGCAATTTGCATCTCCTCTTCTCACAGAACAGGGATGTGTGTGGCCAAGAACTGGCACCCCCACAGTGCAGCAGCGGCCTGCTATCCAGCTTAAAGGAGCCGACATACAGCTACGTTGGCTCACGGGATCGTACCGTCCTGCCGCAGTTTAATGACGGCGGCTGGTCGGCAAGTGGTTAAGATACACTAAGACCCCTTTCACACTGGAGGCATTTTTCAGGCGTTTTGGTGCTTTAGGTTCTGCAAGAAGCATCTTCGGGGTGCTTTAGGAGTGGCGTATACACTGCACCTAAAGCGCCCCTACCCATTGAAATCAATGGGCAGCACCACCAAAGCACCTGCAGCAGTGCTTTGCAGGGGGTTTTAACCCTTGATTCAGTAACTAACAGGGTTTAAAAGCGTTCCACCTGAGGCCTAAAAGTACCTCTAAAACTACGAAAAAGCGCTGCTAAAACTAGCAGCACTTTACCGCTAGCACTGTCAGTGTGAAAGTAAAGTAAAACTTTCTGAAACTAATGCAGTTTCCTGGAGAAAATGAGAAGTTAAATCATTGATTTTCTTTATTGCCTGGAGTTGCTTTTAACAAAGACTTAAACAACAAATATGACTTGCCTCACAGTAAGGCATTAACTAAAGAGGATTACAGATTATAAATAATGCTGATTTAGACATTTTAACCCATGGTTGTTTATTGTAATACTTAAGAGTCTTTTCATATATCAAAACATTTTTCAGTCATTATGTTTTACTGCTAAGTCATCAAAGGCAATTAAGTTTAAATTGCAATTTAGCTCAGATTTAATAGAAAATAATAACATTTCCAGAAATGTGCATATAAAAGTTTTAGAAGCTTATTAGAAAAAGATGATAACGTTAATAAAAGTTAAAACCTGTGGAGAAATACATCTCATCAATCTATCTCCTGATAATAATCCTATTAGAGGCAAAGTAGACAGCCATATTGAAGGCCCCATTCATACCTGGAGATATTTAGAAACACATAAGGGAATGGACAAAATAATGGAACTACTACTCTTTACGTCCAGAAAAGAACAACTTTAATTCATGTTGAGACGCTATCTTACAAATCCAGAAATGTGTTTTTGCAGCAAATTTCAGTTTTTAAAGGCATAAAGGAGCTAAATAAAATTCCTTAAATGCTGAACTCCAGAACTTCCCATTAAAGTTTAATGTTTTTGAAATTGAATAATTGATGGAGCTGTTTTACTTCTGCTGTTCTTTCACACTTTAAATTAGTTTTCAGGTTTTTTGATTTTTACACCTGCAATTATGGGACATCTTTAAAACTCTAGCATATATACAGGAAAATACTGTATTGTGATGTAATTATAAGCTATGCAACTGCAGTCCTCTGGGGTGAATGCAGGGTCAGATTTATCATAAGGCACAGAAGAACTGTGCCTGTAGGCGGCAGAGATAAAGTGCTGGCTTTTCCTTGTAATATTATTTTGTGCCTCTATAATTAGCAATACAGGGGTAGTTCACATAGATCAGCGGATCTTTTGATCCGCATGATCTATCTTTTTTACGATCCGCCTGCGCCAGTTTTTGAGGCAAGTGCTGTATTCAGAAAGCACTTGCCTCGTAAGTTGCCCTGGCGGATCGTAAATCCCCCGGCGGAATGCAAATTCCGCGGCTAGGGGGAGTTTACTATTTAAATCACCCGCGTCCCCGCGCCGATCGTACTGTGCATGAGCCACCGGCTAAATTTCCCAGCGTGCATTGCCTCAAATGACGTCGCAAGGACGTCATTGTTTTCGACGTTAACGCTATTAACGTATGGCCGTATTCCCGAACGACTTACGTAAACGATGTAAAAAATTCAAAATTCGACGTGGGAACGACGGCCATACTTAACATAGGATACGCCGCACTTACCCCGCATATAGCAGGAGTAACGATCCGCCGGAAAAAGCCGAACGCAAACAACGTAAAAAAAAAACTACAGCCGGACGTTCGTTTCAGAATCGGCGGTTCTCCTCATTTGCATATTCATCGCGTATAGTAATAGAAGCGCCACCTAGCGGACGGCGGGAGATTGCAGCCTAAGATCCGACAGTGTAACTCACACCAGTCGGCTCTAAGGGAGATCTATGCGGAACCTAATTCGAGGAATCAGCCGCATAGATCCGAGCGTCGGATCTCACAGATACGATGGTGTATCAGTAGATACACCGTCGTATCTCTATGTGAATCTACCCCACAGTCTTTTTATACAAGCTTATATACACACTGCCACAATATTCTAAGCTAGGTTGGGACCATTAAATCAAGAAAATGTTCTGCATGAAAAGATGATCCTAGCACAAGGGTGTTGCTTAGGGTGCCAAAGGTTGTATGTCTATTAGCATTCGTGATGGTAATCCTGGACTGTGCACTGCAGACACAGCTCGTTTCATGCCAGCAAAGTCCTGTTTTCTGCTATTTAAATACATTTATCTAAAGTACAGCTTAGAATTTGTATCTTTTACTATACTGCAAAATGCAGTCAGAACTAAAACAGAAAATAGATTGTAATTCAAAAAAGTACTGGCTTGTATATATAGCTGCATTTTTTTATAACAAAATGTTATAATAAGGATCAGCACATTGATAAACTGTGTGCTAGTTTTGAAAATAGCTCTTAGCTTTTCCAGCCAATGATACATTTGTCTTTGCATTAATTTGTTTATAGTTTTTGTAATATTTTCTACTTTTTTTGTTATGCCCTATATAATTCCATAGTTCACCCTTTGGCCGCGTACACACGATGAGATATGTCCGCTCAAACTTGTCCGACGGACCGTTTTCATCGGACATGTCTCCTCTGGATTTTCGTCCGGCGGTGTGTACACACCATCGGATCAAAATCCCCGCCGGCAGACAGCGCGGTGACGTGGCGGTGACGTTGACGCCCAATACTGTGCAATACCCTGCGCAATACACTACAATACCCTGTGCGATACCCTGCAGTACCCCAATACCCTGCAGTACCCCAATACCCTGCAGTACCCCAATACACTGCGCGATACTCTGCAATACCCCAATACTCTCCAATACCCCAATACCCTGCACGATACTCTGCAATACCCCAATACTTTGCAATACTCTGCAATACCCCAATACCCTGCGCGATACTCTGCAATACCCCAATACTCTGCAATAACCAAATACTCTGCAATAACCAAATACTCTGCAATACCCATTTTTTTAGAGCACCCCTGTCCCCGTGTGCTCGCAAGCAGAAGCGAACGCATACGTAAGTCCCGCCCACATATGAAAACGGTGTTCAGGCTACACATGTGAGGTATCTCTGCGAACGATAGAGCGAGAGCAATCATTTTGGCCCTAGACCTGCTCTGTAACTAAAAACATGTAACCAATAAAAGTAATTAAAGCATCGCCTATGGGGATTTTTAAGTAGCGAAATTTGGCGCCATTCCATCATTGTGCGCAATTTTGAAGGGTGACATGTTGGGTATCTATTTACTCGGCGTAACTTCATCTTTCACATTATGAAAAAAAATTGGGCTAACTTTACTGTTTTTTTGTTTGTTTTTTTAGCACAAAAAAAATAAATTTCTACGAAAATACCATGCGAGATGAAAAGTTGTAACCACCGCCATTGTATTCTCTAGGGCAGGCATCCTCAAACTACGGCCCTCCAGCTGTTGCGGAACTACAAATCCCATGAGGCATTGTGAAACTCTGACATTCACAGACATGACTGAGCATGATAGGAAATGTAGTTCCTGAACAACTGGAGGGCCATAGTTTGAGGACCCCTGCTCTAGGGTCTTTGCTAAAAAAGCAAATATAATGTTTTGGGGTTCTATGTAATTTTCTAGCAAATAAATTATGATTTTTCCATGTAGGAGAGAAATGTCAGAATTGGTCTGGGTGTTCCAGAACGCCTGATGGCGTTCCCTGCATGGTGGGCCTCTCTATGTGGCCACGCTGTGTAAAAGTCTCACACATGTGGTATCGCCATACTCAGGAGGAATAGCAGAATGTGTTTTGGGGTGTAATTTTTGGTATGCATATGCTGTGTGTGAGAAATAACCCGCTAATATGACAGAAACAAGATTTTTTTTTTTTTTTTTACAGAATTTTCAGTCGTTTTTCTTTTATAGCGCAAAAAAAAAAAAACCCAGAAGTGATCAAATACCACCAAAAGAAAGCTCTATTTGTGTGAAAAAAGGACAAAAAATTTAAATGGGTAAAAGTAATTGTCATTCAAATTGTGAGAGCACCGAAAGCTGAAAATTGGTCTGGTTAGGAAGGGGGTTTAAGTGCCCAGTGGTCAAGTGGATATATTGGAGAGCTAGTACAAGTTGGAGAAAGTAAACTTTGTACCTTGAACTGTTTGGCTTTCAAAAGCAACTGCAATCCTGTTGTAATGCTTTTAGCTCTATCAAGTGGGATTTGTAGCTCAACTTATTTTTTTCTATGAAATAGTCTTGCCAATGAAAATAATTTTTTTATATGAAAAAATTGGCCAAAAAAGGCCACAATTTTGATTTGAGGATCTAGGGTTGGATTTCAATGCTTAGGTCCCAGGTTTGGGCTTTCACTTCATTCTTGCAGCATATCAATCCCTGTGTATATTCATTATCATAGCTTCCCCGAGTTATACTTTCCTTCTATGTTTGCTAAGAATTGAATAATACATACATGTATGTATTCGGCAGCCAGTATGTGATCAGGGTAGCATCATTTAAACTAGGCGTGTCCCGATACTAGTATCGGTACCGATACCGAGCATTTGCCCAAGTACTTGTACTCGGGCAAATGCTCCGATGCTTCATCCGATACCTGGGCAGTCAGGGTGATCATTGCGGTGGGAGAGTTACAAGCACCGATCACCCTGTATAGATTTCAAAGTCTGACAGACGGTCCTTTCTCTCTGTCCCCCCTGCCTCCCCCTGTGGCTTTCAGCAGTGATCGGTGCTTCTCTCCTCCACACGATCACCGCTGACTGTCCCCGTATCCTCTTCCAGTCCCCCTCCATAAGGGGTAATATGTGTCCCTAGTACCTTTCTCTGTCTCAAAAGGGAGATGGCAGAGGTCTGTTAAGACTCCTGATATCTCACCTCTCATCATAGCCCCTCAACAGGGCTGATAGAAAAAAACAAAAACATAATTGCAATAAATAATAAAAAAAAAAAATAATAATAAAAAAAAAACTGACACTGTCCACCCCCACCCCCTTAAAAAAAAGAAAGCATTGTAAAAAAATAAAATTGTAAAAAAATACTAACACATTTATAAAAAGACATAGGACTCTAAATAGTCTTCATGAACAGAAATTGTGCAAAGATTTAGGTATGTTACGTGAACATTATTGTAATAAAATAGGTAGCAAGAAAGGTCTGCTTGGACGCACAATCAGTGTTAGTGGAGGTGGAACAGGAGACCGACCTTGAGCTGTGTTTGCTTCTATTAAAATAGGTGTTTATAAAGCACGACACGTTTGGGCTACCTTTTGGGCCGTACTTTCAAGAAGTCTTAATGGATATTTACAGTAAACCCAAAATAATATTGTGCAACTTTCCTGTCGTTAGACCTGATTTGTTTTCTTTTTTCAATCTAAGAAAATTTTCAGCAGCTACAGAAAAGACATGTTGATCTTTTCAGAAATTCAGTGTCCCTGTGAGCTGAACTGCATTGCATGGCTTACTCCATAGATAAAGTAAAATGAACACAGCTACCCAAGGACAGGAAGTTTTGTATTATTGCAGAATTACTAGTAGGAATCAGCAAATCTGTCCAGATTCAGTTTGTGGGGATTCACAAACTCATAACTTAGCACCATTGAAGTCAAATCTTGTTTTTTTTGTCTGGCCAATTTCCAGTCAAAAGGACATTTGGTAGTTTAGTGCTGACATGTAAAGTACTAATGAAAAAATATTTTTTTTAAATATCATACAGTAGAAAGAGTGTTTTTTTTTTAACTTATAAAACACAAACACCTTTAAGAAACATGTTTGCCTTAAAGTTGCATGTGGTGACATATGGCAGTACAATTTTCAAGGACAGTAATTAAAAAACAAACAAACAGGAAAATGGCATGGAGTTTCTTTAAATAAAAACTCACAGGCCCAGATTCATGTAGGGCGGAGTATATTTGTGCGGGCGTAGCGCATCTCATATATATGCTACGCCGCCATAACACAGAGAGGCCAGTACACTATTCACAAAGCACTTGCTCCATAAGTTGCGGTGGCGTAGCGTGAATTGGACGGCGTAAGCCCGCCTAATTCAAAGTAGGAAGGAGGTGGGAGTGATCTATTTAAATTAAGCGTGACCCCATGCAAATGAATGGCCGATCGAACGGCGCATGCGCACATGCGAGCGCATGCTCAGAATTACGTCGCATATACTCCCTAAGATACGACGGCTCAATTGCCTACGACGTGAACGTAACCTACGCACAGCCCTATTCACGTAGTGCTACGTAAACGGCGTACGCAACGTAAAATTCAATGGCGTCGTTCCCTGGCCCATACCTTTGCATTACCTGCGCCTCATGTAGCAGAAGTAACTTTACGCCGGACGTACGCCTTACGTAAACGGCGTAGATTACAGCGACGGGCGCAAGTACGTTCGTGAATCAGCGTATCTTGCTCATTTATATATTCGACGCATAAATCTATGGAAGCGCCCCTTATGACCAGCGTAAATATGCGCCCAAGATCTGACAGCGTAGGAGACTTATGTCGGATAAGGCCAAAATTCAGGCGTATCTAATTTCAAGAATAAGGCGCATAGATACGACGGCGCATTTGTGGACTTACGCGGCGTATCAGGAGATACGTCACCGTAAGTCCTTTCTGAATCCAGGCCACAGACTCTAATCCAGGTATGCAATCTGAGTAACCAGGGAAGGAAGGGCAGCAGGTATCCCCCCCCCCCTTGCCCACTTCTGATGCCTCATGAAGGAGGTTGGAGTAAAACATCCAGTGGGCATGAGGCTTAAGGGGGGTGACATTGTGATTGGTAAGGACTAACGTTGCTTCACATCATAATTGAAGTCAATTACATACCTAGCTATATATTTAATTGTAATTTTTTTTATTTCAATTAAAAGACTTTGAGGCCTCATGCACATTGGACGTTTTTGGACATTTTTGTCTTCAGATGTTTTTTCCTACAGTCAATAAAGCCCCCATCATGTTATCCTAGCAGTTTTTGGCTTTAACCACTTGCCTACTGTGCACCTACACCCCCTTCCTGCCCAGACAAAATTTTAGCTTCCGGCACTGCGTCGCTTTAACTGCGACATGGCTCCCAAACAAAATTGGCGTCCTTTTTTCCCCACAAATAGAGCTGTCTTTTGGTGGTATTTAATCGCCTGTGCGGTTTTTATTTTTTGCGCTATAAAGAAAAAAAGAGCGACAATTTTGAAAAAAGACACTATTTTTTGCTTTTTTCTATAATAAATATCCGATTTAAAAAAAAAAAAAAAACATTTTTTATCTCAGTTTAGGTCGATACGTATTCTTCTACATATTTTTGATAAAATCGCAATAACCGTATAGTGACTGGTTTGCGCAAAAGTTATATTGCCTACAAAATACGGGACATAATTATGATTTTTTTTATTTATTTTTTTACTAGGAATGGCGGCGATCTGTGATTTTTTTCCGGGACTGGGGCATTATAGTGGACACATTGGACACTTTTGACACATTTTTGGGACCATTTACATTTATGCAGTGAACAATGCTATAAATATGAATTGATAACTGTATAAATGTAACTGTCAGGGAAGAGGTTAACCACTAGGGGGCGGGGAAGGGGTTAAATGTTTCTCCTAGTTTGTGTTCTAACTGTGGGGGGAGGGGGGGTGACTGGGGAGGTGACCGATTGTGTCCCTATGTACAAGGGACACAATCGGTCGCCTCTCTCCCTGACAGGGACGTGCAGCTCTGTGTTTACACACAGAGCTGCACGTCCCCGCTCAGTTACACGGCAATCGCGGGTGCTCGGCGGCCATCGCGCGTGTCCCTAGCAACTTCTATGACTGCACGTCATATGACGTGCAGTCAGGACAATGGAGTTACCTGCCCGCCGACATATGACGGTGGGTGGGTGAAAAGTGGTTATAAAACAAACAAAACCAGTGAGTTCTGAGAGAAGTTTTTATGCTGTTTTCAGCTGTAAAAACGATCTTACTTCATAAAATGCTGATAAACGACAATAAACGCTCAAAAACGCGGCTTGCCGGCGATTTTTAATGTTTTTGATAAAAAATAAAATAAAAAAAAATATTGAAAAAAGAACGCTAAAAAACACTATCGTGGAAAAACGCTAAAAAAAACTCACCCCAAAGCTACTGGCAACTTTTTTTAACGTTCAGTGTGCATGAGGCCTTATAAGGGGTGTGTCTGTGTATGTGTGTATTTATTTACACTTAACTCTTTGTGAGAATGGGTAAGAGATTCTAATGGTTCTTAGCGCTGTATAAATCCTGTATAATAATAATATACCAATTTCCCTTGGAGTAGCTGGGTATCAGAGGGCCTTTATTATAAAAAGGGCTTCCAGATTGCATAGGAAGTATTACTATCACCTCCTTTTTGGGCCACTAGAGGTGCCCTGCAACAAGGAAGCTTCACCACCCTCCCTAGCAAGGTACTCACCAATGTTAAAAGGCGTGTGGCCTGCTTTGCTACAGTAAGAAAAGGCCACACATTCTCTGTCCTCCCTAAACTGGGTTATCTATGATGTTGGGACACTGCAGTGGTGATGGGGGCCTTTGAAGTATAGGGGGACCTCTAACTTGAAAGGAGGAGCTCTGAAATGATGGGGGGGGGACGTCTGATGGGAAGGGTGGCTTCTGCTGTAAAGTTATTTTCATCAAATAATGTGTGTGAATTATCCCAGGCTCAAGTTTTACATTGGTAAGTTGCATTTAGGTTTTTACATTTTAGATAGGGGTGCCTTAAAATTTTACATAATTTAAAAGGGTGCTGTGACTTACAAATTGAAAAACACTGACCATGTTGATGTCTTTGAGAAAAATAATGCATTTCACAAATTTCTCTGTTTATTGTATGAAATCATCAATAAATTCTTAGTTAATATGCAATGGATAAAAATGAAATTTGGCTCATTTATTAAATATTAAGCTTAGAGACAACAATGTGTTTTGTGAGAAATAAATAATTCAGGAATGAAGTCGTGAATTGAAATATAACAAGCACAAGACTTGGGAAATAACCTGGGCGTTGTAATTGTGTTTGTCCATGGGAGTTCTGTGACATATATAGAACTATCGTCTAATCTTCTAAGAATTGAATTTCTACATTCATAATGCCTGTTGCAACAGAGAGATAACACTTTAATTAAAAAAAATGATTTTTGCACATCTCCTGTGACATACATTATTTAAATGAGAAAAGGTAACACATACTAGTGATATATAATTTCTTTATTATGCAAAAATTGGAATCTCTCTTAAATGCTCTATGAAAATAGCTCTATAATTACTATTTGTGGGAAAAATGTCAAATCCATGTAATGCCAGTGCTTGTCAAAATTACATTAGTGTTTACCAAAATATTTTAAATTTGGCATGCACTCTGAAAGGGGGAGGTTGTAAAACAAAAGTAGGCCCATGTAGTGTTAAAATGTTTATAGGTAGATTGCAACCCCACCAAGTTGCTTGTTGCCTCTTAGATCTCAGAGCGGATATCATTTACCTGGTGGAGACTAAGCAGATGAGAGGGCTTCTCTCGCATCTCTTGCCAACAACTACTGAAGCAGGTGACAGAGAATGTTAAGACACAGAGTAGTATGAGTGCTGGATCTGTGTTGCAGCCAGATGTATTGAACAGGAGCGGAGGATCACAGAGCAGGAACCAGGCACGGGAACGACTTGGTACCAGATCAGAAGACAAGGACAGAGTCCATGAAAATAATGAGTTCAGTAAAAGGCAGGCAGTGTGATGTTGGCGAAGTCCAGGAAACAAGCCCAGGTCAGTAACAGTTGGACAGTGTGTTACCAATTCAGGTTACCCCAATACTACTAGTTTTCAAGGTTTTAGCGCTCAGCAACACCTCACTCAGCTGTGCAAAGGAATTTGTACACAAGATTAATGTGCAATCAGATGTGAAATCAATGTGTCAGAAATTCAGATGCTTACCCTTTTCTGGAAGGGAAACTGTTTCCTAGGGATTTAAGAAATTACTAAAACAAGCTTGCCATGCATGACCTGTACAAATACAATTACAGGGCATTCTACAAAGCAAAATACCAATCTCAAAAAATAAATCAAGCCCTGTTCTACGACATTACTATAGTATTAGACATGAAGTATCCTTAACTAATAGCTACTGTATATTATCTCATTCATTACTAGTGCCAGAGACCTTGAGAGATCACCTTATAAAACTTGCAACTGTGATCTACCAAAGAATTGTAAGAACAAAGCAAAAGCTACATGAACTAACCAAGCGCCCAGAGGCGATTAAGTTCGCATGTGCCGCGCTATATAAGTTATCATTCATTCATTCATTCATTCCAACTATACTGTTGGCCAGGACTGAATGCTAACTTATATTCAGTTTTGTGTTAGGGCCCTTTCACACGTCCGTTCAGTTTGTCCGTTTTTTGGACGTCCGTTAATGGACCTCAATGCTTCCCTATGGGTTAGCGTCCGTTAGCGGATGAGCATCCGCTAACGTCCGTTAACATCCGTATGCGGTAAGCTCCGTTTTTTTGGACGGAAGTAAACCCTATTTTTCTTCCGTCAAAAAAACGGAACGGACGAAAAACGGACGTTAGCGGATGATCCGTTTACCATCCGATCCGCTAACGTCAGTTTTTCATCAAAATATGTAAAAAAAAAAAAAAAAAGTTCTAAAAAAAAAAAAAACGGATGAAAAAACGGATGAAAAAAACTGATGAAAAACTGACGGAAAACGGAACGGAAACGGATGTAAACGGACGGAAAACTGACGAAAAACTGATGAAAAAACGGATCAACTGAAGGGGGAAAAAACTGATCTAAAAAACTGAACGGACGTGTGAAAGAGCCCTAACTGGTCATATCAAATCTGCTCTCATACACACACCACCACTCCAGACAGTGCCATTTCCTGATTCAGCTTGGGAGAAGCTTGCTATTAATATTGTAGGTCATTTTACATTATGGAGTAATGGATTTTTTTTAGTAAATGATCAGAAATTGCATTTGTCTCAAATATAACATCTACTAATGTAATGACATTTCTCAACAGTCTTCAGCAGTGAAGGTAACCCAAAGGAATGGCAATAGACCACATCTTGTTTCAGCTGTGTTTAGAACTTTCTTGTGAGAGAGAAATATTGTGCATATGAAAGCTTTTTAGCCCCAAGAAAAGAGAGATTCAACTGAAATCTTAAAGTAGAAATCCAGCTAAAACCTAACAAGTCTAAAAGGATAAGTTCACCCTTTTCCAGCTCCCTTATGTACCAATTTACCATTTACCTCTGTTGCAGGAAAATAAAAGCTTTCTTTGATTTTTAGAACAAGGACTTATCTTCATGACTTCCTGGTATGTAGATTTGGGACGTGAGAACCAGTAAGACACAGGAAGCAGTTCACTAGCTGACCTCATTAGCACACACACACCCTGCACCCATCAACTATGTTTGCACAGCAGCTCTGGCATCCCTCCAGGCATGTGTTTGCCTGGCTTGTCAATGTAGCCTGCCACAGCAGCTATGTTTGCACGACATCCCCAGTGTCCCTCCAGGTAGGCACAGGCCACATGCTTAACTTTCTGTGGCCGCATGCAGCAAGGGCTTGCCTGTAGTAGTTCAAGGGCCTGCCTGATTTGATGAATGAATAGATGCATTGAAAAGTTTTTACTAAAGAGTTCTTACAGAGACACTATAAAAGCAACTACACAAGCATCACAAGCTCAACTATTACACGGCAGACAAACATGCACTTGGGATTGTAAAGGCTCACATGGTAAAATAACCCATTCAGTTTAAAATAGAAATGAAAGTGAAAACATTACCTGTTTTCGTTTTTTTCTTATAAGTGATCACATTCCTTCTGTTCTCAGCTGCATAAGAGCTGGGGGAGAAGAAGCAACAGTACACTGAGCTTCCTAGTAAAAGGCTGTGATGGGGTGTACTGTGTCAGGGCAAGTCTGATCATTGGACAAGAGCAGGCTAAGTTCCCACCATAGCTAGGGAACTGACCATGTGTGTTCTCCTGCTTAGTGTGATCAGTTTTTAAAAGTAAAACAGAGGGACTAGGGGCAACATCAGGAATTTCACACAAAGGAAGCAATACAAAGAGAACAGGATATATTTTCATAAAAGTACATGCAACAGAATTCACATATCAGGATTAAGAACAGTTCGGTTTACTTACTCTTTAACTACATGTTGCAGGCACATGACTCCCACAAATTGCTGTGCTATTAAAATTATCATTGTTAAGACTTAAAAATCTACAAAATAAAAGTAAAGTTAGCCTGCAGTTTTCTGTTTGTGTAATTCTTACTTCCTTGCTGCCGTGGTTCTGCTAGATCTGTGATTGCATTCACATTTTCTGCTGGCTTCTATGTTAACCTATGAACGCCACCTGCTTTACTGTCAATTTATATCCTTTTCTCTTTTATCACTTTCTGGCCCGCCCCCTAGTCTGCTTCCATATATATAGAAACAGGGAAATCCAAATGTCCCCATCTTTGACCTTACACCTATGAACTGTCGCATGGAATGCTAGTCATCCTGCACCTGTCAGACAGGACTGTTTGAAAATGTATTTGACAAAGATTTTTTTGTATTACTACTCAAAGCAACCAGACTGAAGACTAGGAACCTGAACTACTTTGAAATATTCAAGTAATAATAAGGCTTCCTTAGTAGGCCTAAGAATTTGTGATGTAATTAAAAAAATGTAGTAATGTGTTTTGTGATATAACTATTTTGTGGAACAAGACTCTTTTTTGCATTGGGAGAACATGTTGTGTTCATTCTTCTGACCAGTAGATGGCCCTATTTACAATTGTTACATGTATAATACTTTCTATATTCTGTACACATTACTTACAGCTCCTGTTTCTGCTGGGATACTGTATATTAATGGATTCCTAACTTGATAATGAAGCACTTTATAATTACTCTTCCTGCCAGATTACAGGACACAACACATACATTTCTTCAGTTGCATACAGTATACATAGGTTCCTCAGGGCTTCATAGTTTAACCACTTAAGGACCGCCACATGTACATTTACGTCGGCAGAATGGCACCGACAGGCACATCAACGTATATATACGTTGGTGCCTTGGGGGGGTTCGGGGGTCCGATCGGACTCCATCCCGTACATGCGGCGGTCCGCGCGGCTGTAGGAGCGATCCGACAAGAGGGGGCGGCTATTCGTTTTTGTCCGCCCCCTCCGGATCACTCCCAGCCAATGCTCGTGCCCGCCCGCCCTGTCACTTCCTTCTCCTGTGTAAACAGGAAGGAGGAAGCGATGTGATCTCCCCCTCGGCGGTTTTTTCAACCACCGCTGAGGAGAGATCACAACACAGTAAGTCCTGCACTAACACTACACTGCACTAACACTACACATAGTCACATTTAACCCCCCCGATCGCCCCCTCTCCCCCTGTCACAGTGTCACTGAATGCAGTAATCATACATGTATGATTACTGTATTTAGTGTCAGTGTGACAGGCAGTGTAAAAGTAAGTTAGTGTTAGGTCCTGGGTAGCCCTCGTACACCCCCTAATAAAGTTTTAACCCCTTGATCACCACCCTAGTTAACCCTTTCACTCCCTATTGCCAGCATCACTAAGAGATCATTTTTCTGATCGCTGTATTAGTGTCGCTGTTCCCGCTAGGTAGCTAATTTTTTTTTATTGCGATTTTTTTTTTACTAAAGACATGTGGCTAAATAAATGTTGGCCTAAATGTTTGACTAAAATTTAGTTTATTGATTTTTCTTATAACAAAAAGTAAAAAATATTGATTTTTTTCAAAAATGTCGCTCTATTTTTGTATATAGCGCAAAAAATAAAAATCGCAGAGGCAATCAAATACCACCAAAAGAAAGCTCTATTTGTGGGAAGAAAAGGACGCAAATTTTGTTTGGGAGCCACGTCGCACGACCGCGCAATTGTCTGTTAAAGTGACGCAGTGCCAAATCGCAAAAACCCCTTGGGTCATTTGGCAGCATATTGGTCCGGGTCTTAAGTGGTTAAAGATGTTGCAACAGTGTCATTATCTCACATTTAAACTCAGAATCTCACAAATATGCCACTGGTTGTTCTTCCAACATCCTTACAAAATTTATTTTGAGGCATTCTTCTTTAACCTAAAAATAGTTGTGTAAAATTATGCCCCTAGACTATAGTAAGTAGGAATGGGTATTGTTACCTTTCCTCTATTGTTAGTTTTAAATTAATGTTTAGCTATTCTCCTTGCTTTGGTGTCACCTCTGTTCCATTTCAGCACTATATCTTCTCATCTACAAGTAGCTATGGCTTCCAGGTTCTGCCTCTTGCCACAGCCAATCCAAACCCAGGCACTGCCTTAAAGGGCTAGGTGATGTGTTGCTCAGAGTTTGAGCAATGTGTCACAATGCCAGTTGCCCAGCCCCCTTTGTCTTTAGCATCTTCCTGAGATGCACCCAGTTTTCCTGTCATCCCAGCGTCATCATCCTTGTGCATCCTCAGCGCCTTCAGCATTCTCTGATTTTCTCTGTTCTTCCCAGTCCCTCTCCCTCCTGCACCCTAGACACTGTTTCCCTTTTGTCTCCAGTGACCCCATTGCATCCTATGTCTCCAGTGATTCCGTGTGCATCCTGTGTCTCCAGTGACCCCGTGCATCCTGTGTCTTCAGTGACCCCAGTGCCTCCTGTGTCACCAATGCCTAAAGCTCATCTTGTGTCACCAGTGACCCCAGTGCATTCTATACAGAGGTTGGCAACTTGCAGCCAGAAAGGTACCAAGTTACTAGGCAGAACCTTGGGCAGAAGTCTAGGGTGAAGCTACTAACAGAGATGAACAGCAAACATAGAAAGACAGGGATAATCTGCAAACAGTGCAAGTTGAAGCCGAGTCAAGTCAAGTCAAGCACAAGTTCACCAAACAACAATGATATAGTGAACGCCACGAACAGTATAGCTACTGGCATGCAAGGTGACTGTACTAACTTTGTAGACAAATGCAATCGGTATAAGTGCAGCGTTTAATTCAAAATACAGATGTGATATCCCAAATCAGATGATAAATATAAAAATGCAAAATATACAAAATTAATCTATAAAGAATTAAAGTTCAAATCATAATGTAGTGAATACAATCTAGAGCAGCGGTTCTCAACCTGGGGGTCGTGACCCCCCGGGGGGTTGTTTGGCAATTTGCCGGGGGGCGCGAATGTTAGTCCAAACTGTAACGCTGGCCGAGACGGACAAAAAATTGGTGTTTACGCCTGAGTCTGTCCGTCTCGGCCAGCAAGACGTCACTTCCGGGAGAGGAGAACCGCGCGGAAGTGACCTTCCGTCGCCGCCATCATGGTACTCTCGTCCGCAGTAAGGCTGCTGTTAGAAGTCAGCAAGCGGAGTTAACCGGAAGTGATGCCCCCGCCATCTTGGTACCCTCGTCCGCAGCAAGGCTGCTAAAATACAAGACTTTGGTGGGTGTAAAAAGATGTCCGCTTGCCGACTTATAACTGTAGCCTTGCTGCGGACTAGGGTACCAAGATGGCGGCGGCGGCGTCACTTCCGGTAACATAATAGACGGGTTGCTGATGCTGACGGAACATCTGAGGAAACCTGAGGTACTTTGGCAAGCCAGGCACTAAATACCGGTAATTAAGGCTGAAATACCATTCAGCAATGAGCCTATGTAGAGTTCAGGTTTCAATAGCCTTCTTGGGGCCAGTATCTGTGGAGAACATGCACGCTTCTAGTTAGACTTTTGTGTTGGCATAATATTGCTGACACTTCCTTTGGCTTATGCTCTTGGTGCCTCTGTCACACCTGCAGCTTCACACAGCCCGAGGTGTACTCATCTGTTTCCTGGTCTGACCCACGGTCAGTCAATATTGGCCCTTTGTTGTCACAAACTACGGTGAATTGGAGTGAACCACAACTGCGGTTAGCAAGGATTTCAATGCACGTCTCTATGTGTGATTTCAGTACTGGTCCCCAGGCGTCACTCCATTTAGAGAACAGAAGTTTGGAAGGTCACTACATCACCTCTCTCACATAGATGAATGCGTTGAGCTTCTAAGGGCGGAGGTATTACAACATGTGTCCAACCCCTAGTATTAAAAGATTACAATGCATGTGAAGATTCCAATGCACTTCTGTATGCAAGTGATTATCAGTATCAGACCCCAGGCGTCACTCCATTCAGAGAACAGGAGTTTGAGTGTTCTCTACATCATATCACTTTAACATAAAGAATGCATTAGGTCACTAAGGGAGCAGGTATTTCATACCTTCAAACCCTGGCATAGAAAAGTTAAGGAGAACATGTTTAGTAACTTAGGGCACGGGCCCATAAACAAGTAACAACTTTTGTCAAGCGCGTAGTAATTTAGCAAGGTGTAGGCAACTGGTAGTTGCGTAAGAGAGGCAAATATAGCTCAGGTAATTCGAGAGTGTATGTCCCTTTAAGATACTCCACAACAAGTTGCCGAGAACACAACAGAAAATATCAAGCAGTATGCTAGTACTTAGTAAGCCAGAGTTCAATACAGCAACTGATTAGAAGCAATATATGTAGTAGATGATTCTAAAGACACTACAAGTGAAACAATGGCTACTTATCCATTTGCAGAGGATGAGTCTTGTAGTAGTTTAGCAGCAATGGAGTTCCATAGTTTAGGGATTCTTCTATGGAGGGTCTCCTGGTGGGGGATATCTTGCCGTGTCCGCAGCAACTCTTGTGAGGTTGACAGCGCAGATCCAGGCAAGGAATGGTTTTCCATTTAGGTAGGGTAGTAGGGATCCAGCATTGCATGCTCTTCAGCTTTAGAGACAGATGGTACTTGTAGCTTGGTAGCCAAACTCGGCTACGGCCGACAATAATAGAACCCCGTATCTATGAACTCTGTATGCCTTTATAGGCAGGGCACAGGTGCAGTGCATAAGCACTGATTCCAGACGGTGGTGAGGCGTGGCCCAAGCTGGAACGCACGCGGCGCCGAGCGATGACGTCATTGCGCGGTCGCCGTATGCGTACCAGCGTGGAACGCATTACGGCCCTGGGAGTGCCTGTTACACCTGTTCATGACAGTTGGACTTTATGTAGACACACACTGGTGGTCTTCAGTTGCCTTGAGTGATGTTGAACATGGTGTGGGTGATGTTTTGCTTTCCCTTCAATGTACAACTGTGGTGAATCTATGAACATTCAAATATTTACATATTCTTAACATGCAGTGAGAAATTAAAAATTTTGAAGGTTAAAGTATGGGTTTTCAGTTTTTTTATTTTTTATTCATACTTACCTCGGTGGATGCAGCATCAGACCGAGGCTGCATCTGTCCCCCGCCGAACACCGCCGATGGCTCGGTTCTCACTTCTCCCCGAGAGAAAAGCTTCTGACGAGAAGCTCAGGCTGGACTTCTCCTTTAATTACTCCATGGTGCCTGCAGCAAAATACTGTATATCAATGAGGGCTTGTTTTAAATAATTTTTACTGCTTGTTAAAATATTTAAATAATTAAATATCAGCCTGACCATAGTTCTTTTACAAGGAGGAGGTGGCTTCCTCCATATAAGCCTTCTCATAATGTAATCCTTTCTATATATGTCCCATAGTTTGGAACGCTGATCATTTTGATCTCTCACCACACTTTACAAGGGATCTTTGAAGGAGCAGTGTGCCTTCACATGTATTTACAAATGTATGTGACAAAAATGATTTTTGTGCTGACTGGCTGCAGAACGTGCAGGGACATTTTGGAATTGCCTTGCTATAGGAAAAATATGTAAACAAAATGGGGGAGGGGGGGTATTTTTTAGAATATATAACAGAGTTTTTCATGGGTTGGTTAATTCCTCCTTGTAAAGTATCTCTCTGTTATTTTGGTGTATGTACATGGATAGACAATTAGCTGCATGAATTGCACCTATTGAATGGAAATGATTGACAATATCATGCTGACTGATGTAGATGAAAGTGAGTATAAAGACTTTAGACTACAAACAAGTTGTATCAAAGCAAAATAAATATATACATTCTCTCTTTATAACCAGGGTAAGTAGATATCATATCACCATCATAAAACTTGAAAGAAAGATGCTTTCCACAGCATTTCTTTGAAAATACCCTGATTTCTAACTACATCTTCCAACTGTGCCTATGGGTTTTAGTCGATGCAAACTATATTTATTCGGCATCTGAGCTATGTGTCAGTATATATACATGTTTAACCCTTCTATATTTGTTATACAGTATATAGATTTTTTTGATTTTTTGTTTCCCTTATAACGTATGGAACTAAATGCAGCTATACTAAAAAATGTACCCTGCAAAGGGGCCCCCCACAGTACAAGGCTTAATTGTTCATTTAGTCTTGGGAGTATTATTATTATTGGTATTATTATTATACAGGGTTTATATAGCGCCAACAGTTTACGCAGCATGTTACAACATGGGGGCAGACAGTACAGTTAAAATGCAATTAAATACAGGAGGGATCAAACACCTTAGAGCTTACAATCTAAGAGTAAAACATATAGTGAAATACTACTCTTATTTTGTGTTCCTCCTATAAGCCTGAACTCTTGCTCTGCATTGCTCTTAGGATGCTGGCAGCCCCTTGGTGACCTAATGTACAATGCAGGACCACTTATCCTAAATTGCATTTGTTGACATATGAGTACTGGTCGAGTAGTGAAGATGGGGGGCTTTGAGGACTGGCCTTAAGGGGGCAAACACAGCCTGATTAAAGTACATATTTTACCTTTTTCCTATCCCCCGCAACTAAATAAGCAATAAAACCTTGCAGTACGGGGGGGGGGGGGGGCAACACACACACACATCTACTGCAAGGTGAATTTTTGAGTAAAATGGAATTTAACTTTAAAGTTTAAGATAAGGCTAACTCTAACTATTCCTAAAAATGTTCCCTCCCCCCTCCTCCTCCCTATCCTGCATACACTGTATAAAAAAGATCTGTGTAAATTTCTATTTAATCCAGTCCAATCGTGTGATGTAGCTCCCCTGTGTCAATGAGTGGCTGTTGCAGGGGAAAGGAGTGAGTGGCAACAATGAATGGGAGCCTATTAATTCCAAGAATTCTCAGCGATTTTCATGCACTCCCCTACACGGGAACTGGAGCTGATGCATTATGTGAAGGAACCAGACCAGATTAAAAGCAGATAAGTACACATAACTGTTTTATACAGGTTATGCAGAATAGGTAGGAGGAGGGGGAAAGGAACATTATAAGAACATTGGAAAAAACCCTTTACTAACATTTTAAGGTATTAGAAACAGTTTAACTAAACAGGAACACCTTACACCAGTGTTTCTCAACTCCAGTCCTCCAGGTGCCCCCAACAGTTAATGTTTTCAGGATTTCCCTCAGATGACACAGCTGTGGTAATTACTAAGGCAGTGAAACTGATCAAATCACCTGTGCAAAATAATGGAAAGCCTGAAAACATGACTTGTTGGGGCGCCTTGAGGACTGGAGGTGAGAAACGCTGCCTTACACCATACTCAAAGGTGAATTCTGGCATATACAATGATGTTATTTAACAGTAGAACCATACTAAAGACATTGCCATATTTTCATGTAATATATTGTTGTTGCTAAACTCCAGGACTTATTTGTGTAGCGATACCCCCGAAGGAGCTGCTTAAATTAGTTGAGCCTGTTACTCTGCCTCTCAACCCTAATAACAGCTCCCTCTGACATACCTGGCAACAGTGTAAGTGCAATGAACAATGAGAAACTCACACATTATAATAAAAATACAGAAATTGTCTTTACTGCAATATTTATGTGGAAGAATAACAGATAACAGTATATAGTCAAGTAATCAACTAGAGAGCAATAACTGAGCTTAAAGGGCAATATAGCTTTCAATCCTATATTTAAGCTGCTTTCAGGGGATTCCAAACCTGAGAATGTCCCCAATAGCAGAGGCACACTTTAATGGTAAATAAAGTACAATATGACAATTCAAGTCAACAAGTAATGGCTTAACTTTTTAGATAAACTGTCACACACCCAATGCTTATGCAGAGCCCTAAATATGTGTGTGCTGATCTGTATGGCACTAGTAGCTTCAGTCCTTTTGAAGAAAAGATAGGATTTGGTGTCTTCAGCTAGCCACTCTCGTTGGTGCACTTAAACTCCTGTATAGCAGGGCCAAACAACACAACAGGCCCAGCTCATCAAGTGAAAGAGGGAGGATTCTCCTCAGCAAGGTGAGAGGACAATGATGTCTGTATACAGTGTTCCAGGGATAAATAGCCTTGTCCCTTATTCCTGTGGCACTACAAGTGTCAGCAAATGACTACCAGCAACAATGTCTATATACAGTGTTCATACTCCTTCTATGGTGCAGTGTCTCTGTTCCCGGCAGAAGGGCAAAATGCCCTCTCACCAAATCCTGTGGTCAAGGCCCACAAGAACATCCTGGAACCACAGGCTTTCCTGGTGACCCCTCACCTCACACTGGAATGCTTCACTGTCGGTGCAGGTGCGCCTTAATATGTACCTTGGATCCCCCTCTCTCAGGCTGGATGTCCTGACTGGCGGTAGAGGCCTGAATTGCACAGGGAGATCACCTGAGAAACAGCATCTCTCCTTCAGGTCTGATATCTTTCACTGCCTCATGGTAACTGGCTCTCTTAAGGAATTAAAATTGAGTCCTTTACTTTCCTGTCCACAGAGAATTCTGGGATTTGCAATCCTGCCTCTGTAAAAGTCAGTGAGGCTGCTCTGTGCTGAGACATCATATACCAGAGTCCTTTGCAGCTACTTCCTATGGCTTAATGTCCCTCTGATTGGCTCCTGTAACTTCTCCTTTAATTGTCTGTCTTCCTCCTGCCAATAGGAACACAGAGAGGAACAGAATAGCCTGTGTGAGTCAGCTCACATTACATTAAACTTAGTAAAACAGGAAGAAGGGGGAGGGGGTGAAAAAAAAACATGCAGGCATGACAGGCAGCTCTCTCCCTCTTTCAGGCTGGGAAGCCTGTGTACATTACGGTGACTTTCTTGGTGGGGTCGTGGGTGACAGAGTGAGACACCCGCTACATTTGTATTGTATACATATATTGGTCCAGTTTTGCACATTGTTAGAATGTATTACCCGAACCTGATATACCACGAGATAACCTTGATATCACTGTAACAGTCAGCACTACTATAGTAAAAGCAACAATTGTCTGGGTCCTGCTCAGGTCCTATGCAAAGGACTATCCCACTGAACACTGACCACAAGGTGGCACTTGTTAGGCATTCATTCAGGTTTTTTTTTCCAATGCATTTAAAGTGTTCTCTAGAGCAGTGTTTCTAAACTCCAGTCTTCAAGGCGCCCCAACAGGTCATTATTTCAGGATTTCCCTCAGATGAAATGGCTGTGGTATCTACTAAGGCAGTAAAAGTGATCAAATCACCTGTGCAAAATAATGGAAATCCTGATAACATGACCTGTTGGAGTGCCTTGAGGACTGGAGTTAAGAAACACTGTTCTAGAGGTGTGGATCAGTGATGTCACAATCTCTATCTCATGCAATCAGAAAACAATGTGTACTCTTTGAAAAAAAATTATGGAAATATATATATATATAAAAAAAAATGGAGATTGCAAAATCTGATGGAGCAGTTCAGTGTAGCTAAACAGGCTTCCAGCTTCAGCTTGTTCAATTAAGCTTTGACAAAAAAAAACCTGGAAGCTGATGGTTTCTATGCAGAGCTGCACCAGATTCTCCAGTTTTAGTAAATCAACCCCAAGGTGTTCTACTAATGGCGGCAGTGGAAAACAAGAACACCCCCCCCCCCCCCTACTCTCTGGGGTTAGTTTGCCATGGGGCAGCCATTCACAAAGATCCTGAGCAGGACACAGAAGATTATGGCTATCATTGCAGTAGCGAACACTGCTACAGTGATTTCCAGGTTTTCCAGTGGTCATCAGGTATGAGTAATGCGCTAAGCTGAACCAATGTAAGTATACAATACAAATAATTTCTGGAGTTAAACTTTAACTACAGATACTCTGAGGCTTTATAAGATTAGTGACACATCAGGGTGCTTTCTATTATTATTAGTCATTTTTAAACCCAGACAGTTCACTTACAAAGATACGCCCAAACTACTATCCTGTTATGCAATTACAGTACTCTTGTCCACTATCATTGCAGAGTAAAATAGTACGTGTTTGTAGTTTTGGTCTGTCAAGCTCCTATAGGTAAGGAGCCCCAAAGATCTCCAGCTCTGTAGAAGGTTTTAAGGCTAGTATAGATAATATACCTGAGTGCAAAGGAAAATGTGAATATGTTAAATTTCTGTGACTTAAAGTTTCAAATGTATGGACCTATAAAGAAAAGATCCTTTCAAAAGGTTACTTTTGTCCGCAGCGATGTGCCAATATCCTGAATAGTTGAAGAAACCAATATTTTCACCATCTGCTGTGTCAAATGTGCCCAGTCCAAATTTAGATGTGCAGAGAACAACTACTGTGCAGGTCTGCTGCTGTCTTTAATTGACCGATTGATCAACTAATTCTAGATATGCATGACTATCTAACAATGCCAAAAATATAATTAAATCTGCTATTTTCATAGCCGATAGCAACCTTTTGACTGCAGTTTTAGCAACTGGTACACTTTCTTTGTTGTCAGATACTAAAGGTATTGGAGATCAGTTGGAAGCTTCTAAATCCCCTGAGTAATTTCAAAGCATATTTGCTCGAAAGAACACAATGCTCTTAGTTATTGATAGTTGTATCATTTTCTCCCAGAGCTGGAAGCAGTCACTTTTGGCTAGGACTTAATAGAGAATTCACACTTGGCTCCCTCAGCACCATTCAGCTACATTATCTCCACAATTTGAGCTCATTTGCGCTCCTGGAAAGTAGGGGCATCTCTGTGTCTGGATGTGAAATTGTCAAAATTGGTACCTACTTTTGATTTTGTGGCAGTTTAAGATTACACAAAATTATGTCATGTGAAATTCTAGCCTAAGTAACATCTTCACAAATCTATTTTTAAAGTTGTAATCAGTTTTACAGAAGGGTCTTTAGCAGTTGATTTTATCGTATTAATGTTAAAGATGGATTTGTGTTGAACAGTTTCAGAATTAGTTGACAAAAATTACAGGTAAAATTGTAATTTGTGGAATACACATTGCAATTTCTAAAAAATAAGGGAAAAACATATATATATATTTTAAAATAATTATTGCTATTTATTGCAATGTTTTATATTGTAAGT
The DNA here is from genome assembly GCA_029574335.1 of Rana kukunoris. Taxonomy (NCBI): domain Eukaryota; kingdom Metazoa; phylum Chordata; class Amphibia; order Anura; family Ranidae; genus Rana; species Rana kukunoris. The sequence goes on from CM056051.1 coordinate 82,411,306, forward strand.
GTCCTATAATGTAAACTCAAACTCTTTGGTTGCTGCAAGTAAATAATTTTTCAAACCTCAAATTTTGCATTCAGTGCTAAAAATTACATCTACAAAGCATAAAAAAATAACAGGAAGAGACTGAAATAATACCAAGATATAAAATATGTGAAACTATGTTAAAAATTCTTAAAAACAATGTAGCGCTATCCCTTTTAAATTATACATAGGATGCCATATATGCAACATTTTTATATCATGCATTTACATAATCTTTTGATAAATTGCAGCTGTGATTACGGTATATAATCATGTTTAAATAAATAAATAACAAAGTCTAAACAGCCCAACAAAATGGTGTAAAAAGTATTCTCTAAATATACCCCAGCCTGTGTGCTCACTCCACCGTTGTGAAAAATCAAGCCTCTTACCAAAAGATGTGGACCCTAAACTTACTGAGGTCACTCTTTACTTATATGGGAAATCTCCAAGATATTACAGGATGACATAAACCACCCATTAACATTTTGGAAATGTCCCATATAAGTAAAGAGTGCAGATGACCTCAGTAGGGTTGAAGTCCACATGGTTAGTTAATCTTAAGATTTAAGCAGCCCTGCCTGACTAAATAGCCATGTTTGTGGCCTTATTGTGGCCCAATACAGGCTGGTCACCTCCCTGCATACAGGCTGTTACTGGACAGTGTAACTGCAGCAGGATACTAATAATTAATTCCGTGGCTCTGTTGGTATGTTCTTAGTACATGTACAAGTCACATATATGATTGTCTCCCAGTGCTGCCCCTCCCTTTCAGCCTACTGTTATACAGTGGGCTAATACAAAGTCATTTTGAGGTACCGTATTTATCGGCATATACCGCGCACTTTTTTGCAAAATCGAGGGTGCACGATAAACGCCGATACCCGCTTTCCCGCACCGAGTTTGAATACTACGCCGGCATATACCGAGTGCAGTACACTCGTGTATAGTCGGGCAGGTTTGGCTCCTCTCGCGCTTACGTCCTGTACGTCCAGGACGCGCGCTATACCCCGATAAATACGGTACTTACACTAACAGCAGCACTATGATGCTTATGAGTAAATAACTGCATTCATTAGTGTTTTTTAATTTTAAGGCCTAGGGTTTTTCAATGTAGTTTTTTTTATTTTATGCCTGGAGTCCAGCTTTAGGACCCCTAAACACTTGCATGCATTAATGTGCATTTGTAAGCTTGCACATTTTTGTATGTAGATGATGCATGTTGCATTAAGGCAGCCGATTAATTTTTAATGGGTTGGTAGCTTATCTAATTGCATGAAAACTTTGCATTGCAGCATTTGCAGGAAGAACAGTAAACCACAATATATAGTATGTTAATGGTGGTGTACTGCAGTACAAATATGTTGGCAGTTACTGTATATGTGTATTGCGAAGGCTCTTTAAAAAAATGTTAAGTCTGCAGCTACAAATACTGTAGCTGTTGACTTTTAATATATGGACTTTTCAGTTGGCTTCAGGTGCAGGTGCCAGCATCTCTAGTAAGGGAAACAGGCTGTGAAGTTTTGCAGCTTCACAACCTGTTTCCTACTATGCATGTGCGAGTCACGCTGCGCCTTTTGAATGGTCCCATAGTCTTCTGAGATCTGTGATGTGTCCCTAAAAAATGCGGGGAAGGGAGGAGAGGGGGGCTCAGAAGTTCTGCCTCAGTTCGCTACTGTGATCTGAACTGGAAGTGGGAGCAGGTACCTGTCAAAACCAGGTCCCCACAGCCCCCAAAAAGTGCCAAATGTGGCAGTAGAGGAGGGGAGGGTGCAAACAAGCGGAGCTTCCCCTTTTGGGTGGAGCTCCACTTTAATGAAAATTAAATTCTATTGCATGTACTACACCTATTCATTGAAGCAATTTTTATGTGCTGTAATGTATGTCATGACCACGTTGTGCTTTATGTTTAAAAATGTTGTTAGTCTTTTTTCTTTCTCTGGAGAATTTTTCATGATCATTAGCCAGAGAATGAAAAAAAAAAAAACCATTACATTTTATCCAGTTTTTTTAAAAATGCACCTGAAATATATATGAATTAAAAAAACCTGTAGAAAATAGGTAAAATAAATAAAAGTAATTGTAATTTTTTTTTACAAGATATAAGCATTGACCGTGGAACATCTCAATAAAATATTATCACCAAACTGAATTTTTAGCTGACTGAAAAAAATGTAAGAATACCCTATATTTGCACTTTGTGTGTAAATTACATGTCACTCAAGATGTGCCCTGAGGGTACTTTGTATAATTTAAAAAATCATGGAGGTAATATATTGCTGAAATAAAGTCTGCTGAGACTGTAATCTGCTCTGGTATGCATAGCTTTGAAACTCAATACAAGCAAATAAAATTCAGAAAGGAGGAAGAGTTGAATCTAGAAGGACGTGTTTATAATTTGTTAGACCTGTCTGTTCTCTGATGAATACATCTTGTTGGCTGTATAAATAATTTTCATTTATGGCAGATTATTATGTTTTACGTGCTGAAAAGTTGTATATGGGTCAGGACTGTCTAGTGTAGTAATATCCTCTAAAGTATAGAAAGATAAATTTACAAAGTGAAAAAAAATGATTTATTTGTATTCATAAGTAAAAGAATAGTTAACAAGAGCAAGGTATTACAGTGTCTGCAAGGAGCTTTCCACTGGTCCTACGGGTGTTCATAGCACAATGATCATGGTCTTCAGGATCTTCTCAAAGTCACTGAGATTCTTAGCAAATTTATAAAAAATGAGTAGTCCACATGCACAGCAGGAATGTGCCAGATATGTAATCCTCAACAAATAAAAGGAAATAAGAGTCAAACTGCTGTTAATATTAATATTGTGCTGGATTTTTGCCAAAAGTCAAATACTAAGCTCTGAACTCATCTCTAATGCTGCATACACACGATCCGACATTCCGACATCATAACTGTGGATTTTTTTCCAACAGATTGTTCACTCAAACTTGTCTTACATACACACGGTCACACAAATGTTGTCGGAAATTCCGAACATCAATAACGCGGTCACGTACAACACTACGACGAGCCGAGAAAAATTAAGTTCAATGATTCCGAGCATGCGTCAAATTGATTCCTAGCATGCGTAGGATTTTTGTGCATCGGAATTGTTCTTGGAAAAATTGAGAACCAGCTCTCAAACATTTGTTATCGGAAATTCCGACAGCAAATGTCCGATGGAGCATACACACGGTCAAGATTTTCTGTTCACATCGAACATTTTCTGTCGGAAATTCTAACCGTGTGTACGTGGCATTACTGTGAACTCCTACTTTTTTTGGATTACAATGAGCTATATGGTGGCCCACAGCTCAATAGAGTACAAAAAAAAAGTAGGAGTTTAGACTCGGGTTAGAGATAGGTTCAGAGGACACCTGAATTAATTTCTAATCAAGAGGCAGTACAAACATACGTTAAAAATACAGGCAACACATTTTATCTACAATGTTTAAGCTAAACTTCAGGATCTATCTTACAATTCTCTTGATCCATCATCCACCCCCCCCCCCCCCGCCTCAGTTTTTATCATGTTTCTCTTCTGTGTTAAAACAGCTAATTATACATACAAATTTGGTTTTACCTGTGAAGCCTTTAGGGCCACCCAAAATCCTTGTTATGGCTGGGAGCAGTGTGAGTAAGTGCTTTGTTGCCACACAGGCTAATTAATACAGCCTGTCCACCAGAGTGTATAGGCAAGAAAATGGGAGGGGAAATGTGTGGTCAGAAGCAAACACTTAGCTACACCAGCCACAGGCAGCAAGGATTGATAACTTTATACTTAGACAAAAAAGTTATTAAAAGAAAAACAAAAAATAATTACAAAAAAATAATTAGAAGACATACAGTATGGCTGTTACATGACCAGTGGCATTTTTTTTCCATATACTATGGTTAAGACAAGGGTTGTACAAGTACCAATACTTTTTTTCATGTACTCGCCGATACCAAAAACTGATACTTTTTTTATGTCATGTGACAGTGGCACATGTGTCAGATGACCTCTGACATCTCCCCTTTGAGACAGAGAAAGGGACTAAGGCCACAGATTCCCCAGTCCAGTTGTCAGCTGCACTGAAAATGAATGGACAGGAGACAGAGGCTCATCTTCATTTATAAACTGAAGCATCGTAAACACAGGTTACGATGTTTCAGTTATATGAATGGACAGAGTCAGCGATCACTGACTCTGTTCATTCAGAAAAGGTAGGAGCCGGGTTTAGCGACTCCTACCTCTGCTCTCCTCCCTGACAGAGGAGGATATGGAGGGTGACACAGAGCTCAAAGGGGGACATGGAGGGTGACACCGAGCTCGGAGGGGGAGAGCAGCAGCACAGAGGGGGGACACTGAGCGTGTAGGGGGAGAGCAGAAGAACGTAGAGGACAGCAGTAGCATGTAGGGGGGACATGGAGCACGGTGGGGGAGTGCAGAAGAATGGAGGAGGACAGCAGCAGCATGGAAGGCGGACACTGAGCGCAGAGGGGGAGAACAGAATAATGGAGGAGGACAGCAGCAGCGCGGAGGGGGAGAGCAGCACGGAATGGGGAACTGGAGGAGGATACAGGGACAGTCAGGTATCGGGTGAAGCATCGGAGCATTTTCCCCAAGTACAAGTACTCTGGGAAATGCTTGGTATCGGTACCGATATGGATATAGGAACAACCCTAGTTAAGACCAGCAGTGCCCAACCTTTTGAGGAGTGAGGGCCACTTTAGTGACTTAGTGATTAGTCATGTGCCACAATGAGCCGAGTGGGAATATGACAAGTCTGTGTCCACTCTGCATATGTAGAGCAGACATGGACACAGCCAGCTATACTCTATGGGCCCTTTGATCCAGAAGGCAGAAGGGGGTGGATCCCCCTTTTTTTTAAGTGAATCGAATTGAAGATAGGCAGTTTTAAAAGGACACAAGTCTTTTTACATCTGATGCTTTATAGAGGTAAATGTAGGGTCTGATTGGGTCCACATGAAAAACAGACAGGTGGACCCCATCGGACCAAAAAAGGGTAAAAGGGTCCTAAGGCTGCTTTCACACTGATTGTGACAGGAGCCAGCGGTGGAAGAAGCCAGCAGCTGTAGCAGAGAGCAGAGTTGACCAGCGGCTGGGTACCCCTGGATTAGACACTTTAACTCATGCAATCCAACATTTACATCCAATACCTGTTATGCTGCCATTCATTATACATTTGATAATTTAAGTTAATGCAATTAAATCAGTGCATAAACAGAATGTGCAAAGTGCATTAACTGATAGCAACTTCTTAGGTTTTAAGTTTACATCATAGGCCCCGTACACACTATCAAATCCATTTGTTCAAATCGGTCGGACCGACCGATTTGAACAAATCTGTCTGCTTGGATTCTGGTTTGCTCGCGTGTACACACGAGCAAACCAAAATCCCCGCCAGCAGACAGCGCGCTGATGTGTCGGTGACATGGCGGTGACGTTGACGCCGCCACGTCACTGTACCAGGAAGTAAAACACTTCCGCGCATGTGTCGAAACCATTCGGCGCGTGTGCGAGAAGACATGTCTGCTGGTTAGCGTACTAACGAGCAGACATGTCGGGCAGGCGGGTTCCCAGCCGACAGATTGGTAAGCATGCTTTTCAATCTGTCGGGTGGCCAAATCCGTCGGCTCGCCCGTACACACGATCGAATCTGTCTGCTGAAACGGTCTAGCAGACCGTTTCCAGCAGACAGATTTGATTTTGTGTACGAGGCCTTACTGTAATCATAGCAGTTCAGACATAACCACTCAGGAAATTCAATGGTCTACAACAGTGTTTCTCAACTTTCTCAGTCAAAGAACCCTTTAAATTATTCACCCCTTTCTAAAATGTAAGAACATTTAAACTATCAATTTACATACAGTGCACATAATGCAGCAACATTCACACATGTAGAATACCGCAATCAAATACACCTTTGCATGCTGGTTCTGACTAGTATTTAAATTTTTCTTCATCTCTTTCTGTCACTGAGCTAACCCCAGTGCAAATAGAGAGGGTCGGGGAAGGGGAAAACAGCATCTGTGCTTGTACATGATTGGATGATGGATATCAGTAGAGCTTTACCACATTTACCAAACTCTGAAAAAACAAGTGCAACTGTACTTGCAAATTGCACAGTCTATTTGTCTTTAGTAAATCCACCCTAGTGTGTAACTAAAAGGCAGGCTTGGTCCACCCGCTGGCTTGTACACAATTTTGAGGGAATTTTTTGGCATTTTCCAAGGCACTCCTGAAAAAAAAACAGAGGGTACCCCAGTGTGCCTGGGCGCCCTGTTTGAAAAGGAGTTGGTCTACAGCATGTTATACATCCTCTTTGATTACTGATCAATCCAGGTATGTGTATTCTGAGTAGTTATTTTATATCTATGGCCCTGACTATAACTGACTTTATTTGTTTTCACATAACAAGCAATACACAACCATTGGTCAGTATGTTTATAGAGCAGAAAATTACATGTATGTTTTTATTCACCTGCCAAATATCATGCTGAAAGCTCCTCATATGTTATTAAATAAGCCCCCATGAAACTCTTAATTAGGATCCAGTGAACTTGTGGTGATGTGGAAAATATAGATAGTAGATATTTCACATTCTCTCCGTCCTCTCTTGCTCTCTAATGTTAATATTAAATAAATGGTGATAATATCTTTAATGGCTTTACTGAGCTCATGCTGCATTGACAAAACTTGTTCTTCAGAGACGGAGCTATCATTACTGGCTGGAGAGATCAATGATCAGCCAATATGCCTTAGTTCTCTGTGAATATTTTTACTAATATCCAGGCATTCCAGTCTGGAAGTTATGATACTTCAGACAGGCTGTAGTTAAGATTAATGAGAGTGCAGCATATCCTAACTTTACCTCTGTAGAAATACGCTGGGTTTGAATTGCTGAAACCTTCTTTGTAGGAGTATTATTAATGAGCAGGATATATGGGGACAATGTGCAAAACACATTTTAATTAATAGACTTTTAGTTTAAAACTTGGTTAAAAATGTAAACTTTTTTTTATATGTGTATCTTACATAAAACCATGTGGTAACCTTTATAAGGTGTGTGTTACTGTGAATAAAGGAGGCCTAAAAAAAGAAAACGAATACAGACTTCACATCTAAGAATTGGTAAAATGCAATATAATAAATGTAATTAAATATAAATAAATATAATTAACCACTTGGTTACTGGGCACTTAACCACTTCAGACCCGTGCTATTGACAAAATACGTCAACAGCGCGGACCTGAGGCGCCAAGTTGACGTCTTTGGATGTCATTTATAGTGCATTACCCGCGCGCGCCACTGGGTGGCGCACCGCGTGTAAACACTGTCCCGCCGCATCGCTGAAGAGCCGATGCATGTACCTGGTGGCCGCGATGTCTGTCGGGTACATGTGATCGGCGGGAACACAAGCCGATGACAGCAGGGACGTGGAGCTCTGTGTGTAAACACAGAGCTCCACGTGCTGTCAGAGGAGAGGAGACCGATCTGTGTCTCTTGTACATAGGGACACAGCATCGGTTACCTCCCCCAGTCACCCCCCTCCCCCCACACAGTTAGAAGACACCCAGGATACACATTTAACCCCTTCCTCACCCCCTAGTATTAACCCCTTCCCTGCCAGTCACATTTACACAGTAATTAGTGCATTTTTATAGCACTGATCGCTGTATAAATGTGAATGGTCCCAAATTTGTGTCAAAAGTGTCCGATATGTCCGCCACAATATCACAGTCCCAATAAAAATCGCAGATCGCCGCCATTACTAGTAAAAACAATAATAATAAAAAAAATCATAATTCTATTCCCCATTTTGTAGGTGCTATAAATTTTGCGCAAACCAGTCGCTTATTGCGTTTTTTTTTTTTTTTTTTACAAAAATATGTCGAAAAATACGTATCGGCCTTAATCGAGAAAAAAATATTTATTATAGCAACAAGTAAAAAAAATATATATTTTTTTTAAATTGTCGCTATTTTTTTGTTTATAGCGCAAAAAATAAAAACCGCAGATGTGATCAAATACCACCAAAATAAATCTCTATTTGTGGGGAAAAAAGGACGTCAATTTTGTTTGGGAGCCACGTCGCACGACCGCGCAAATGTCAGTTGAAGGGACGCATTCCCGGAAGCTGAAATTTCGCCTGGGCACGAAGGGGGTTTATGTGCCCAGTAAGCAAGTGGTTAAACCCCCTTCCTGCCCAGACCAATTTTCAGCGTTCGCCGCTGTCACACTTTGAATGACAATTGGCACTGGTGGGCACTGATCAGGAGGCACTGATGTGACTGCTCTAAAAGGTGGCACTGATGGGCACTAATAGGTGGCACTGATTGGCATTTTTAGGTTGCACTGAAGGGCACTAATAGGTGGTACTGATAGGTGGTACTGATTGACACTTATAGGCGGCACTGAAGGGCACTGATAGGTGGCACTGACGGGCACTAATAGGCACTTGTAGGTGACACTGATAGACAGCACTGATGGGTGGCACTGATGACAAGGCAATGATAGTCACTGATCGGCAGCACTGATGGGCACTGATAGGTGGCACTGGTGGGCATTGATAGGTGGCACTTCTGGGCACTGCTTAGCAGCAGCAGGTGGGAAGTGCGTGGGACCGATGTCCCATTTCTATAAGCTGGAAATCTGCATTTTTTCGATTACTGGCTTCTGTTTACATCACATGATCAGCTGTCTTTGGCTGACAGCTGATCATGTGGTAAGGGGCCACATCAAAAACTCCCTGATCACAGAGCACGCTGCCCAAGCCCCACAGGGGGCACGCAGGCTGCACAGGCATGGGAGGACGTACATGGACGTCCTCCTGGCAATTTCGGCCCGTGCTTTAGCTGTCTTTGAGCTTTAGCGCGGACGAGAAGAGGTTAAATATAATAAATGGTTGCATTTGGGTTTAATACCACTTTAAAGACAACACTATCATTTAAGGTGAAGCATGTCCCATGTCCAAATGCAAAAAAAGGCAAAACTACTTTACCAAACTTCACTGATTTAAAAAATATTCCCACACCTAGGGCCAGATTCACAGAGCGATTACACCGGCGTAACAGGAGATGCACGGCGTAAGTCTAAATTTGCGCATGCGTTTCGATGCGCCGCATCCCCAAAACGAGATACACAAGAAATCTACTTTTTTTTTGTCCGGCGTAATTTCGATAGACAGGCGCATTCGTCCGCGTAAAACTGCGCTAGACACACCATTGATTTGCTATTCAAATATGCTAATGAGGGAGTTACGTGGATCCACAAACGAACGTTGGTGCAGTGCAGGCTACGCGCTGTGCGCAACAGCTGCACGGCCTGTCTAAAATTAGACCATATAAAAGGTGGTATAAAATTTGACAATTCGTCTACATGTCAGAGAAAGCAACACTGTTAGTGAGGAGCTGAGCAGTCACACGTGTTGCACAACAATCTGTATGCCAACATGCCAGTGGCATCCATGCTCATAGCTATACTACTGACTTTAGTTGAGCAAAGAAGGAGGAGGGCACAGAGGAGGGCACGGAGGAGGGCATGGAGGAGGGCACGGGAGAGGATTTTTTTTTTTTTACAACAAAATTTTCTTTGCTTTAAGAAACATTTGTACAAAAAATATACATACATATATACATCAATACATAACATACATACAAATTACAAACACGGTCTCACTATCTTTCAATAGCCCTTTAAAACCTTGATGGATATAATAATCTAATCTGATACAAGCCCCTCACTCTTCACTTGATATATCACACACGCATAGACATCTTTGGCATGAGTGATTCTGAGGTGTCTCGCATCTTCAGATTCACCCCTCATGCCATCCTGGAATTAACCACAACCCTGCAGGAGCCCAACACATGACACCACCCATGACACCTACATATACAATCATAGCCCCATCCCCACAGATTTCGAACAGAACATGTATGGGGACAGCTGGCTGGTTGGTGAGTGACATGGGTGGCAGGCATGACTGTCCCCCCCATGATGATGAAATCACATGCACTACTAACATCCTCCTGTCTTATCCCTTCAGGGTGACTCTGCATATGCACTGGGACCCCATCTCATGACTCCTATACGGAACCCCCCTAACCAAGGCTACCCCGTCTTCTGAGGGAAGAGCAGCCAGGAGCCAGCTCACATTAGGCATCTTTGCACGTTAAACACACACATTAATCATGGCACAATGATAATGCATGCATGCACACCACTGTGGTCCCTAGCACAGACACATCACATCCCCATCACACCATGCAGGACTTGTGAGCAGCAACGCCATGCCACGGCTCCAATTATGTCACTGTACATTCATACACAATTCACACGGACCTGGGGATCACTTCTCCACCACAAATGAGGGTGACACCCCTTTTCCGGCAGGAATGTCACCCCCACATTCCAAAATCATACACAAACAGAACCAAAAAAAATAAAAAATTGACCAGCAAAAATAAAAAATGCCCAGCAAAAATATATTTTAAACAAAATAACAACAAAGAAAACACATAGGGCCAGATTCAGGAACAGTTAGGCTGGCGGATCCAGTGATCCGCCAGCCTAACTGTGACTTTGAGCCGGCGTTTCTGTTTTCTGTAACCAGAAAACAAGAAACGCCGGGTTGAAGCTCCGATGCGAGCAGCGTAACTGAGTTTCGCCATCGCATCGTTACTTCAACTTAAAAATGGCGCCCGGGGCGTTCCCGCCGATTTACGCTCAAAAAATATGTTAATGAGCGGAAATCGGCAATTCACGATCGAATTCCGGCGCGACGCAATGACGGTACGACGTTTCCGGACGGGATACGCGGTGCATAGATATACCTACATGGGGTTGGAGTATCCTATGTTAGGTATAGGCGTCGTCATCGCGTCGGGAAAAAAATAAATCACGCCGCTTGCGTAAAAAGTTCATGAATGGGAATGTGACGTCATTGACGTTCATTCACAGAATTTGGAGCATGCGCACGGGGATGTTTGGACACTCGACGCATGCGCAGTACGTTGGCGGCGGGATCGCGCTTAGTTAGAATACTACACGCCCCGTACCCGCCCAATTTGAATTCCGCCGGCTCATTTGCGATGCGCTGCCGCAACTTTAGGAGCAAGTGCTTCCTGAATAACAGCACTTGCTCCTAAAATTTCAGCAGCGTAACGCAAATGAGATGCGTTACTCCAGAGCAAAGATGCTCTGCTCTACCTGAATCTGGCCCATAGGGCCAGATTCAGGTAGAGTTAGGCTGGAGTATCCATTGATCCTCCAGCCTAACTGTCACTTTAAGCCGGCGTTTTTGTTTTCTGTAAGCAGAAAACAAGAAACGCCGGGTTGGAGTTCCGATGCGATCGGCGCAATTGAATTTCGCCATAGCATCGTAACTTCAACTTAAAACGCCGGGGGCGTTCCCGCTGATTAACGCTGAAAAAATATGTTAATCAGCGGGAGTCGGAAATTCACGATCTTTTTCGGGCGCGACGCAGTGACTTTACGACGTTTCCGGAAGTGATACGCAACGTAAAGATAAACCAGCCCCCTAGTGGAGTATCCTATGTTAAGTATAGGCGTCATCATCGCGTCGGAAAAAAAAATAATCGCGTCGCTTGCGTAAAACGTTCATGAATGGGGATGTGACGTCATTGACGTTCACTGACAGAATTTGGAGCATGCGCACTGGGATGCATTGACACTCGACGCATGCGCAGTACGTTCGCCGCGGGATCGCGCATAGTTTAAATAATACACGCCCCGTACCCGCCCAATTTGAATTCCGCCGGCTCATTTGCGATGCGCTGCCGCAACTTTAGGAGCAAGTGCTTCATGAATAACAGCACTTGCTCCTAAAATTTCGGCAGAGTAACGTAAATGAGAAGCGTTACTCCAGAGCAAAGATGCTCTCATCTACCTGAATCTGGCCCATAAAAGACAAAAATCACTCTGCAAAACAGTCCCCAAATATCTCAAAGACACGTCACAAACAAACAAACAAATGCTAATAAACAACAGAACAAAAGCACCTTGCTGTATAGGAAGGGATACAAAGGGATGTACTTTTGCAAAGCAAGTGCGTTTGTGCCTGTCTATTTATGCTGTCTGCGTAGTTCACTAAGTTGCCCTAGTCCACTTCCAATTTCACTGATTGCGCCGTTCCCGAGTTGTGAGCATGCGCACAGAGGTGCTGACCATGGTCTGCTTCATGTGCGCATGCGCGAGCCGGCCGGCCCTTCATTTGCATGGGGTCACGGCTCATTTCAATGTAACACGCCCACGTCCTTCCAAATTTGAATTACTCCGCCTTACGCCTCTGAAATTATGTTGCACAGGTGCTATTTTCTGCGCAAATCAATCAAGAATACGGTGATTGCGCCGCTACATTGCGGCAGTCTAACGTAAAGTAGGTGCGCTACGCCAGTCAAAAAATGCGCCGATGTACGTGAATCTGGCCCCTAGTTTTTAATTTGAGAGTGCACATTTTTAAGGTGTCATTTGAGAAAATAGATATTGACCATTGACCAGAACCTTATGTTGTTATCTCAAAAAGAGTGAGCTACTATCAAAACAAACAAGCAAAAAATCCCTTCTTGTAGCACGTGTAAATGTTTCTGTCCTTCTCATAGTACAGTAGGAAAAACTGCATGGAATTTCTGCCGGTGTTTACTTGTACATGGATTTATAGGCTGGATATGTTTAAAATGAAAATGAGCCAGAAAAACAGCAGTCACAAGCAAATAGTTGTGAGAATTTTGCCATATTGAAAAATAATCTCAGAGGATATAAAAGAAGAATTTACTGTTTCTCCATAATACCCAGGGTGTAAAATGTGCTACCACAACGCAACACTTCATAAACACGAGTCTTCAGTTTCAACACTCCAGGCCCATAGCATAAAGAAATTAAATTTGGAGTACAAGTAACAGCTTTTGCATAAGAAAAGCACTATCACACTTTGCAAAGTACCTCTCATACAGATTATTATCAATTTAATTATACGTTTATCTTTTATGAATGTGTATACATACATAATTTGTTTCGCGATTAAAGAACCTCTTTAGAAATACTAGCAAAAAAATCAGTGTTAGAAAATTTTAGTAGAACTAATGTTAATGTTATGAACATTCACCTCATCAAATTATATTTAATATATATACAGTGTATATATCTATATATAGTGTATATACATTGAACAGCCATAACTTTATGACCACCCATCTAATACTGAGTAGATCACACTTTCATTGCCAAAGCAGCCCTCGTCATGCATGCATTACATCTCTGAGGATATGCTGTTGCACCTGGCACCAAGCTGTCAGTAGAAGATATTTTAAGTCCTGTAAGCTGCAAGGTAGGGCTTCCATGGATTAGCCTTTTTTTAATAGATCATCTCACAGATGCTGAATTGGATTGAGATCTGGAGAAGTTTGAGGCCAAATCAACACCTCAATTTTCATAGGTGGAAAGGTTGAATAAAGATACTGGTCAATCCAGCCTTATTATTATTATTATTATTAAAAAGTGTTTAATATCGCGCCCGTCTTACCCATAGGGCCTCGAAGCGCTAAACGCAAAAGTACACATCACCCATGGCAGAGAAATCGGCACAGCAGCAATTAAAAGGGGTACTAAGAAGTGAGAAACCTAATATAACAAGAGAAGGACTCAAGACACCCCTTACTGGTTCAGCCATAGGCTTGGGTAAACAGGTGGGTTTTAAGTTTGCGACGGAAAGACAGGAGATTGTCTAATCGGCAGGGGGATGCTGTTCCAAAATTTCGCCCCCTGGACGGAAAAAGAGCAACCTCCTCGACAGGCCTTCCTAAAGTGAGGCACTGTAAAATCCAGGGAGGTACTGGAACGGAGGGGGCGGGAGGGAACGTATTTGATGAATCTTGCACGGAGGTAGCCTGGACCCGAACCATAGAATACCCTGTGCATAATACAACCAGTCTTGAACAATATCCGTTTTGAAATGGGAAGCCAATGCAGGGCGACAAGAGAGGGGGTGATATGCTCTCTACGGGAAGCACCGTGAGTAGCCACACAGCTGCATTTTGGACAAGCTGGAGTCTATGCAGGTTGCTATTAGGGAGTCCTAGATACAGGGCATTACAATAGTCCAGGCAACTAGCGATCGTAGCAGAGACAACCGTTTTTTTGCTGGGGTGGTCAATGAATCGAAATAGCACCCTCAGAAGTTTAAGATGGAAGTGGCAGGTGCTTACCACCTTGCTTATCTGGGGGATCAGAGTCAACCGGGAGTCCAGGATGACTCCCAAGTCCCTGACCTGGGTGGCTCTCTCGGGAACGCTGCCAAACTCCGAGGGCCATTGGGGCAGTGTAGGGGCCAGACTCAAGTCACTGAAGGTAATACAATCGGTCTTACTATTGTTTAACTTCAGAGAGTTGGCACACATCCACTGATCGATCTCCCGAAGGCAAGCGGTCAGGATTTCGGGAGCAACTTCACCATGTTTGAATTTAAAGTAAAGCTGCGTGTCATCAGCATAGACATGGAACTGGAGATTGTGGCCTCACATAGATGTTGAACAGGACTGGAGATAAAGCCCTCTCCTGTGGAACTCCACAGGAGAGGGGGAGGTCAGCTGATTGAAAAACCCCCAGCTGTACTCACTGCATCCTCTCCTGGAGAAAGGAGGCCATCCATACCAAGGCTTGACCTTCTAATCTGGCAATCATTACCAATCGATCCAGAAGCACCTGATGGTCAATGGTGTCGAATGCAGAAGACAGGTCCAGTAACACTAGAACCACCGAGTGATCCTGGTCTAAAGCCGTCAGAAGATTGTCCTGGACGTTGACAAGAGCTGACTCTGTGCCTCGCCCAGGCCGGAATCCCGACTGGTAGTCATCCAGAATGTTGTTGGACTCTAGGTGACTCTGAAGTTGACCTACCACACCTTTTTCGGCTATCTTTGCCACGAACGGAAGGCCATAAATTAATAAGCTCTGTATTTGGTGTATATGTGTTCATGTTGACAATCATTTCCCATATCCCTGTAGTGTGTTCACTAAGATGCACATACACAAGTCTTTTGAAACCATCAATACTTCCTGCTGACACCACCAATTGTGGAAGAGAGTTCCACATCATTATTGTCCTTACAGTGAAAAACCCCATACTCAGCATAAGGTTAAATTAAGCTTCTCCTCCAAAATTATTGTGTGGCCCTGTGTCTTCTTACACTCCCCGAGATTGAATAGTTTCCTATATACTCTGGCATCACCATTGAGGTATTTATATATCACTATCATATCTCCTCTCAAGCGTGTCTTCTTCAGGGAGAATATGTTTAGTGCGTGTAGTCTATAGTAGTCTTCATTTCTAGCACATCCTTCCTGAGGATTGGTGACCAGAACTAGACAGCATACTCCAGATGTGGCCGAAACAAAGTTTTATGAATTGACAGGATTATCATTTTATCTCTGGAGTAAATTCCCCATTTATTGCATTTTAACCGCTTAAGGACCACTGCACGCAGATTTACGTTGACAGAATGGCACGGACAGGCAAATGGGCATCCAAGTATGTCCCTTTTAATTTGTCGACGCGTGGTCACGCAGGCCGCCACCGGCGCGCTCACGACCCTGTCACATTGTGTCAGACCTATGGTCCATACCTATAGACCTTAGTTTGTAAATTAAGTGTCTGTGGGGGACTGTATAAAAATAAAGTGTTTGCAGTGTGCGTATGGGGTTTTTCACTGTAAGGACAATAAGGATGTGGAACTCTCTTCCACAATTGGTGGTGTCAGCAGGAAGTATTGATGGTTTCAAAAGACTTTTGTATGTGCATCTTAGTAAACACACTACAAGACTAAAAGGACTTTCAGGCGTGCTGCTAAAAGAGGCTACTGCCATCAGGGAAAACCACTTCCATATAGAGATGCACTTGGTCAGCAACAATGTTTAGGTAGTTGGTACATGTTGAGTAACATCCTGCTGAATGGTAGAACCCACGGTTTCCCAGCATTCTATTGCCCATCACATCACAATGCCTCTGCTGGCTTGCCTTCTTCCCATGCTGCATCCTGGTGCCATCTTATCCCCAGGTAATTGACACATGCACATCCGGCCATCCACTTAATTTAAAATAAAATGTGATTAATTGAACCAGGCCTCCTTCTTCCATTGCTCCATGGTCCAGGTCTAAAGCTAACATGCCCGTTGTAGCCACAGGCACCCTAACCGGTCTGTGCTACACAGCCTCATGCACAACAAACTGCTATGCCCATTTTTTTTGCTTTCAATACATGTACTTCAGGAACAGCATGTTTACTTGCTGCCTAATATATCTCACTGACTTTTAACCACTTAAGGACCCCCGCACGCACATATACGGCCACAGAATGGCTCGTACAGGCACAAGGGCGTAAATTTACGTCCCCGCCTTCGTGCGGTTCGGGGGTCCCATCGGGACCCCCTCCGCGGCGTGCGGGGGTCCCCCTGGCTCCAGGAGCGATCCGGGACGAGCGGGCGGATGTCGGCGTTTACCCGCCCCCCCCGCGATCGCTCCCAGCCAATGCGTGCGCTCCCCCTTTGTGTCACTTCCTCCTCCTGTGTAAACACAGGAAGGGGGAAGTGATGTAATCTCCCATCGCAGCGGTATTTCCAACCGCTGCGATGGGAGAAACACCTCACAGTAAGTGTGCACCAACATTACACTGACACACACTCACATAGGCATACTTAACCCCTTGCGATCTGCCCCCCCACCCCCCCTGTCACAGTGTCACTGAATGCAGTGATCTAATCACTGCATTTAGTGTCAGTGTGACAGGCAGTGTAAAATCAGTTAGTGTTAGGTTCAGGATAGCCCCCCACCCCCCCTAATAAAGTTTTAACCCCCTGATCACCGCCCTAGTTAACCCTTTCACTCCCTATTGCCAGCGTCACTAAGCGATCATTTTTCTGATCGCTGTATTAGTGTCGCTGTTCCCGCTAGGTAGCTATTTTTTTTTTATCGCAATTTTTTTTTTTTACTAAAGACATGTGGCTAAATAAATTTTGGCCTAAATGTTTGACTAAAATTTAGTTTATTTGATTTTTTTTTAACAAAAAGTAAAAAATAGTGTTTTTTTTTTCAAAAATGTCGCTCTATTTTTGTATATAGCGCAAAAAATAAAAATCGCAGAGGTGATCAAATACCACCAAAAGAAAGCTCTATTTGTGGGAAGAAAAGGACGCAAATTTTGTTTGGGAGCCACGTCGCACGACCGCGCAATTGTCTGTTAAAGCGACGCAGTGCCGAATCGCAAAAACACCTTGGGTCATTTACCAGCGTATTGGTCCGGGTCTTAAGTGGTTAAAGGCCATTGTAACAAGATACCTTCTTTACCTCTGCGTATACATAGCCCCAAATTAACCACTATATCTCAAAATTGATATAGTCTAGAAATAACTAGACAGAATAAAGGTGGCACCTGGACCAGATGGCATCCGCCCATGGGTCCTACAACAATTGAGCTCTTTCATTTCAAATTGTTTCTTATATTTAGGAACACTTTAATGACTGACATATTACCACTGGATTTGCATAAGGCCAATGTGGTGCTAATATTTAAAAAGGGATCAAAGTCTTTACCAAGTAACTAAAGACCTGCTAGTATAACTTATATAGTTGTACAAATCATTATTAAGACCTCATCTGGAATATGCAGTTCCGTTTTGGGAGCCATTTCACAAAACGTATATTGGGGAACTGGAGAAAGTGCAGAGAAGGGCAACCAAACTGATAGGAGGAATGGAGGAACTCAGCTTTGATCGTACACACGATCGGTTTGTCTGATGAAAACGGTCTGATAAACCGGCATCAGACTATCAAATACCACCTTTAGTAACGAAAAGGATGCAAAAGTTGTTCCTCTGTGTCATAATTATTCTCGATTATGTTTTTTAATTGGGTTTAGAAACCGAGAGATTCCATGTCAAGATTAAGGTCGGCATCTAGCCTCTGATGCATGTGTTTTAAGTTACAGTCACTGATTTACTTGCAGTGAATGTTCAGGTAAATGTCCTTTTCACTGCTTCATAAAAACACCCCAATCTGTACTTGGTCTTTGTAACGGAACTATGTATTTTGACTGTGCATCTATAATAATCATGCAGTGGGATATTACGAGGTATATATAAATATACAGGTACTCCTCGCTTAACGACCGAGTTCCGTTTCAACGACTTGGTCGTTAAGCGAATTGGTCGTTAAGTGAGGAACTGCATGTACTGCACCCAGATCACACACAACTTGTATGCTTGAAGAAAAAGCTTTATAAATAGTTACACTGTACTGTACATACAGTACTGTAATGTACTACAGTATATCTGTATAGTACTGTATATTGTCACACTACTGTGCTGTATTGTGTGGGCCTGAGAGAGATCCTGGACTGTATACAGTACAGTATAGCCGTTTATAACGTTTTTTTCTTTGCATCCTTGCATTCTTTTGCAAAAATAATTTACTGCTGAAATGTGAATACTGACCATGAAACCAGCAGTACCGGACCTCAGAATAGTGTAGTACGTCTACAGTATATCAGCCATGAATGACTTTGAGACGCAGGGCCGCCGCTACCACGTTTTAGCACGTAAACACGATTTAGCTTGTACCGTCGGTGAGATGGTCGTAAGTGCGAGCGGTCGCTAAACAGGTCGGTCGTTAAGCGAGGAGTACCTGTATATAAATATCCTCTGCCTGTCTAGATGTAGATGAGAACTGAATCAGCCTGGCTCCTAAAACCTTGCTCTCTTTTAGGCATGCTAATGCCCCTGTCTATCACAAAGGTTAATTGATCTATTGTGTGTGTGAAAGACTTGTGTTTATCCTTAAGTGATTGAGTATTGTTATGGGGGTTGGTTGAAGTCTATTGAGAAAGAAATGTGGCTTCTTTGACCTGGTGCCATGGTGTCTAACTTGGGGCCCCCCTGTGGAGGGAGGGGCAGAGAGTTCCATTGTTCCTTGAGAATTCACAAGCTTGTAACTAGATTTAAACCAAGAGATGTGGCATTAAAGCTGTTGATGTTGACCCTTCAAAACGTAGTCATGTCTCGTTCTTGAAAAGGATATGCTATGGGATTATTATTCTGTGCCTCTTACAACTGGACCTGACTCTCCCTCTGGATCTCATGGATGGGCTTATACTGGACTTACTTGCATAGCAACTTGCCAGGAAAAAGAACGTCTCCAACGGCTGATACCCTGTCCCTACTTGGGTAGCCGTTACATTGGTGGCAGCAGTGGGATGGTCCTTTTATCCAAGGAGCAAGTTCTGAATGGAGTCTCGGTATTCCAGGCTGAAAAGAACCACACTAAAAGATTTATTGGAGAGTCATGGTAGGAGTGCCAGTAACAGACCACGGAGGGAGCTGATAGTGGATCTGCTGGAGCTGGACCAAATGGATGGATCCATGAAAGGAGCGGAGCCTCTAGCACCTGTCAGCGAGGAAGATGTAATTACTGATATTGTACAGCGGAGATTATCCTTGTATCCAGAAACGTCCACGGAACTAATAAACCAGCTGTTCCGGGAAGCAAGAGAGGAGATTCAAACCAAGAGGGGACAAGAACTGGAACTGGTAAGAGCTAGACAACCCATTACACACGCAGCTCCTACTTCCCCACCCGCTGCTACAGGAAAGAAAATACCGTTCACTGCATTTAAAGATTTTGTAGAAAGTGATGAGGAAATAGATGGATATTTGGCGGATTTTGAGAGGCAGTGCTCACTGCACCAGGTACCACCAGACCAATGGGTCACTATTTTGTCTGGGAAATTGTCGGGCAAAGCCAATGAAGCTTTTCGGGCTCTTGCTCCAGAGGATATTTTACAATATCAGCAAGTGAAAAAGGCGCTGTTAACCCGATATGCCGTAACTCCAGAAACCTACTGCCGTCGCTTCCGGGAATCCAAGAAGAAGGCTGTGGACTCCCACATGGAATGGGCCAACCAGTTACAAAGGGTGGCATGCCATTGGGTCCAAGGGTGCAAGGCCAACACCAGGGAGGAAGTATTGCAGCTATTTCTAATGGAACATTTCTTCCAAGACCGGGCCGCAGACATACAGGACTGGGTACGAGATCGCCGTCCCGCTAACTTAAACGAGGCGGCGCGGCTAGCGGATGAGTACGCGGAAACAAGGAAAGTAAGCCAGGGTACTGCACGGCTGGCTTATAAGGTAGAACCGCATACTTCAACCGGCACCCCACACCCAGAGTTTCAGGCTCCAGGCCCACCAGGACCACCACGTCCTCAGGGACCCAACAACTACCCCCGGGATTCATCTAGGGTGACATGCCATCACTGCAGCAACACGGGACATATTGCTCGTTTTTGTCCTTTGAGAGCTACAGATAACAACTGGAGATGCCCAACACCCAACACAGAGGTCACTCCATCACGGCCCTCTGCGGCCCACTGCCTAGAGACTGCGGTGGGCCCTGAGGAATGTCTGGGAATTTTGTATGAGGCAGACCCAATACAAGTGGCCTCTCCAGATAACCGTCAGCATCACCGTCAGGAGGTACGGGTGAATGGACAAGTAGCACAAGGCCTAAGAGTTACTGAGGCTACTATCACTCTGATTTAAAAACAACCAGGACACAAAAAGTCCGACTGTTTTATTAAATTTACCCAGGCAGTCCCAGTCATGGAGACAGCCAGAAGGGGGCAACCCCCACACATCCATGCCTACGGCCCACGGCGTTGGGGAGGTAGAACATTGGGGTGTTCTGCATGAGGCAGATCCGATACAAGCAGCTAACCAGGACAACAGGCAGCAACACAGGCAGACGGTCTGGGTCAATGGAAAGGCAGCCAATGGCCTACGCTATACTGGGGCCACGATGACACTGCTACAGAAGAAACTCATTTCAGAGAGCCAGCACACCGGAGACACTGTAGCCCAGGCATGTCCAAAGTCCGGCCCGGGGGCCAATTGCGGCCCCCCTGGTGATTTAATACGGCCCCCCTGGGGATTTGGGTATATATATTGTTTGTGGCCCCCAGGGGGCGCCGCATTTATCGGCGCTGCCTTGGAGGGGACAGGGAGGGGGCGGGACAAGTTCCATCAGATTACATAAAGAGAATCTCCTGTTTACTCAGTGGCGTCCGTAATAGGAAGTCCAGTCTCCTGGGATGCCATTGAATGACTGTTCTGTCTATCATAGGAGGCGGGACTTTGTATTAAAGAGGTAACCGTGTAAACAAGAGATTCTCCTGTTTATAATCTATCAACACTCATCCCCCCCTCCCTGTCCCCTCCGAGGCTGCAGATGGGCATCAATCAGGCTGCACTGATGGCAATGGTAAGGCTGCATTCATGGCACATGTGAGGCTGTATTCATGGCAATGGTGAGGCTGTGCGTGTTATACGCCTATAAATACGGTATATCCAAATAACACACCCAAGCTCATCCTTAGTCCTGAGCAGCGCTCAGGGATTTGTTGGGGCCACAAAATAGATATATACAGTGCATCCAAATAACACGCCCAAGCTCATCTCTTCACCACACAGCCACAAAGGCAAGATAATTCTTGTTGGGCAGTGTATTAGTACTCGAATAAACACACAAATTTTAATGGTTCAAAGAATGTCAGGCAAAATGGTCGGCCCTCGCGCATGTTCACTTTATCAAATCTGGCCCTCTTTGAAAAAAGTATGGACACCCCTGCTGTAGCCGTAAGAGTAGCAAGAGGCACCGTCTTCCGGCTACCCGTTGCCCGGGTTCACCTGGATTGGGGGGTGGGTTCGGGACATGTGAATGTGGGGGTGATGAAGGATTTGCCAGCAGATGTACTACTGGGGAATGATTTGGCCCCCCTTGTTTCTGCGTACGCCCCGATGTGCCCCGCTGAAGTGACTACCTGTGCCCCAACCCGCGTTGCTGGAACCAACTCGCTTGCTGCTGAGACCCGGGTAAGACTACCTTCCCCGACATGTACTGTAGATCCGGCCCAATATCACAGTCTAAAATGGGAATGTGACAAGTTGGCCAGTGAGAAATCGGAGATGCAACGACACTACGTCATGTATTATGAGATGTCCCGTGGCTTGAACATTGAAATGCACAAACAGGCTGAAATTGTCAAAAGGTTAAATGGGATTTGCGCTCAGGTGGTGCCTTATCTCTCCCAAGAGCATCAACAACAGGTTTTGGGAGCCATTGAGAGAGCAAAGCAAGTGACTGTCCCAGAACTGAATTCCATTATTCACCTTCACCATCAGCTACCGACCTGGCAGATTTAATGGCACTGCCGATGGACTGTCCAGGCAAACTGAACTTTTACCCAAACAGCAGACCGGACATCCCCAAGTTGACCCGAAAAGGATCAATCCGGGTCTGCCGGAGTGTTCCACAAAAGGGGAGCGGTGTAACGGAACTATGTATTTTGCCTGTGCATCTATAATAATCATGCAGTGGGATATTACGAGGTATATATAAATATATATAAATATCCTCTGCCTGTCTAGATGTAGATGAGAACTGAATCAGCCTGGCTCCTAAAACCTCGCTCTCTTTTAGGCATGCTAATGCCCCTGTCTATCACAAAGGTTAATTGATCTATTGTGTGTGTGAAAGACCTGTGTTTATCCTTAAGTGATTGAGTATTGTTATGGGGGTTGGTTGAAGTCTATTGAGAAAGAAATGTGGCTTCTTTGACCTGGTGCCAGTGTGTCTAACTTGGGGCCCCCCTGTGGAGGGAGGGGGCGGAGAGTTCCATTGTTCCTTGAGAATTCACAAGCTTGTAACTAGATTTAAACCAAGAGATGTGGCATTAAAGCTGTTGATGTTGACCCTTCAAAACGTAGTCATGTCTCGTTCTTGAAAAGGATATGCTATGGGATTATTATTCTGTGCCTCTTACAACTGGACCTGACTCTCCCTCTGGATCTCGTGGATGGGCTTATACTGGACTTACTTGCATAGCAACTTGCCAGGAAAAAGGACGTCTCCAACGACTGATACCCTCTCCCTACTTAGGTAGCCGTTACAGTCTTCAATACTGTTCTCTGGGAAAACATAAAAACATTATTGTTCTAGCAGTCTTAAGTAGATCTGATTTCAAAAGTTGGCCAGCATTATGCTTGTTGCTCCTAGCCCATTTTGGTCTCAACTGGGACTATTGGAGACACGGCCAAAATGCTTACCTGTGACAGTGCAATTGCTACTGCAGCATGACATGCATTTTAGGTTCTAATTTTAAACATTACAAAACACTGTCTAATGCTAGAAAACAAAGGGCCAGATTCACAGAGCAATTACGCCGGCGTAACAGGAGATGCGCGGCGTAAGTCTAAATTTGCGCATGCGTTTCGATACTCCGCATCCCCAAAACGAGATACGCAAGAAATCTACTTTTTTTTGTCCATCGTAATTTCGTTAGACAGGCGCATCCGTCCGCGCAAAACTGCGCTAGACACACCATTGATTTGCTATTCCAATATGCTAATGAGGGAGTTACGGGGATTCACAAAAGAACGTTGGTGCAGCGCAGGCTACGCGCTGTGCGCAACAGCTGCACGGCCTGTCTAAAATTAGACCATATAAAAGGTGGTCTAAAATTAGACAATTCGTCTACATGTCAGAGAAAGCAACACTGTTAGTGAGGAGCTGAGCAGTCACACGTGTTGCCCAACAATCTGTATGCCAACATGACATCCTCGCTCATAGCTATACTACTGACTTTAGAGGAGCAAAGAAGGAGGAGGGCACAGAGGAGGGCACGGGAGAGGATATACCGCACCTGCATCGACCTCTTTGGCATGAGTGATTCTGAGGTGTATAGCATCTTCAGATTCACCCCTCATGCCATCCTGGAATTAACCATAACCCTGCAGGATGACATCACCAGCCCAACACACCGCTCACATGCAGTGCAGCCACTGGTCAAGGTCATGGCAACACTCCATTTCCTTGCCAGTGGTGGCTGCGATGTCACAATCCTCCGTGAGCAGATGTGTGCACCAGGTTGTCCCTGCAATCCTCAGACGCATGGCCAACCAAGTCACCAAACCCACCACTGAGGACCTGCGGCTGAAGGCAATGACAGATTTAGACAGAATTGCCAGATTCCCACGCACCGTGGGGGCCATTGATTGCACACATGTGGCACTCCAGCCCCCCCATGAGACAGAGCACATATACCGCAATCGGAAGCATTGTGTCAGGGATCCAGGCCTGTCTTCTGATCCCCGCACATGCGCAATAGAGCTGCGCTCCGACGTGTACCCGTGCGGGAAAGGCGCGCACACGCGCGCATGCACGGTCTGGCGACGCAACGTGCACACGGGCGCGCGCACGGGCGCGCACCTTACGGGAACCAATCAGAGGCCTGACCAGGCTATTTAAACCAGCCCCTGTCTTATGACAGGTTGCTGGTTTGTCTTCAGCTTGTGCTTGGACTCTCTGCCGATTACCTAAACCTTTGACCCAGACTTCCGTACGACTCTCCTCTCACCCTGAAGTTGACCTTGGCTCTTGTTCCTGGATACGCTGTCTTCTATAATACCTGACCTCTGGCTTGGCTTTGGACTTATTGACCTCTCCAACCCCTGAACCTCGGCTTGCTCTCCGGACCTGTCCTCAGTCTGATCCGCTTGCACCTGCCCGGTACCCCTCCAGTTACCTGCTACACAGTTCCTCAGTACAGCTTCTGTTACCTGCCCTGCACCTGTCTTGTGGCTCCTCGGCTGCCTGCTCTGCTCACTGCCACCAGGAGGAGCTTCAGTTCCAGTCTTCACCAGAATCCCGGCTACCAACCCGGACCTCACTGGCGCTGGTGCCTCCCGGGGCTCGCCTCCCCTGTCCCAACTCCAGGGGACGGTCGGCGCCGGGTCGCAACGGTGGGCCACCCTCGGCATCTCGGCTTCGGTGAGTACACAGCCTGACAGTACAAACCAGCCAGATGTCCGAAGCCGACAGGGTGCGCTCTCCCTTCGAGACCCTGTGCCAGCAGGTCTCCGCCCTCACTGAGGCTGTTCAAAAGCTTCAGGAAGGATACGTGCAAATTGATGGCCGCCTTCAACAACTGGGCAACCCGCCTGGGGCCGTACCCCCATCCGTGGCTCCATCCCCTGGGGTCGCTACTTCTCAAGCTTCTTCTGCTCAGACTGTGGTTATGACTAGTGTTGAGCAGAATATGCATAATATGCCATATATAGTCGAATATTCGAGATATATTCGCTAAATACGAATATTCGTGATATATTTTGGAAATGAAATCATTGCGAATTTTCGCTATCGCGAATGCGAATGCGAATTGCGAATGCGAATATTCGAGAAATGCGGAATGGAGCACTCTGATTGGCTCAGAATATTCGTGATATATTACAATACACAATAATTGCGAATATTCGAGAAATGCGGAATGGAGCACTCTGATTGGCTCAGAATATTCGTGATATATTACAATACACAATAATTGCGAATATTCGGCAAATGCGGAAGGAGCACTCTGATTGGCTCAGAATATTCGTGATATATTACAATACACAATAATTGCGAATATTCGAGAAATGCAGAATGGAGCACTCTGATTGGCTCAGAATATTCGTGATATATTACAATACACAATAATTGCGAATATTCGGCAAATGCGGAAGGAGCACTCTGATTGGCTCAGAATATTCGTGATATATTACAATACACAATAATTGCGAATATTCGAGAAATGCGGAATGGAGCACTCTGATTGGCTCAGAAAATTCGTGATATATTACAATACACAATAATTGCGAATATTCGGCAAATGCGGAAGGAGCACTCTGATTGGCTCAGAATATTCGTGATATATTACAATACACAATAATTGCGAATATTCGAGAAATGCGGAAGGAGCACTCTGATTGGCTCAGAATATTCGTGATATATTACAATATAAAATAATTGCGAAAAATGTCGAGAAATGCGGAATGGAGCACTCTGATTGGCTCAGAATATTCGTGATATATTACAATACAAAATAATCGCGCGATATCGCTATTGCCGAATAATCGCATTGCGATTTTTCGGGAATATAAAATGAGCGCTGCAGCTACTCTGCCCAAGGTCTCTAATCATACCAGCAATGCTTTTAGACGTCGATGGGGATCTCTAGGATGTGATCTGTTCTAAAAAAAAATTGAAAAAATACGAATATTCGAAATAGCGAATATTCGCCGCGATATTCGCGTTATTCGCGAATACTCGAATATGCAATATTCGTAGCGAATATTCGCAATGCGAATATTCGTGAGCAACACTAGTTATGACTCAACCCGAACCCCGGGTCCCCATCCCGGAGCGATTTGCGGGCGATCAAAGGAAATATCGGGCCTTCAAGAACGCCTTCTCCTTGTATTTGGCTATTCAACCTAGGACTTTTTGTTCTGAAACCCGTAAAAGTGGGGTTTGTGATCTCCCTTTTGGCCGAAGAGCCGCAAGCCTGGGCGCACAGTTTGATGGAGCAAAGGAGCCCCATCCTGGACTCAATTGATTCCCTCTTTGAGCACATGGCTAAATTATACGACGACCCACAGCGCACAGCCACGGCTGAAGCCGTCCTCCATAACCTGGCTCAAGGAAGAAGACTACACGGCTGAGTTCCGTAAATGGTCGGCCGACACGGGCTGGAATGAAGCCGCCCTGAAGTACCAGTTCCGCCTGGGGCTCGCTGAAGGCCTCAAGGACGAGCTGGCAAGGACTGAAACCCCGGCCATGCTAGAAGATCTGATCCAAGCTGCTACTCAGTTAGACCCGCGCCTACGAGAACGGCGCTCCGAGCGCTTTCAAAACGCACGTCCCACCTGGACACCTCCAAGGGCCTCGCCAGCTCTTCCGCCTCCAGAGGTTTCTCCAGTCTCCCCGTTTCCTGACCCTGAGCCGATGCAGCTTGGACTAGTCCGGGCGCTTCTCACCTCCGAGGAAAGACAACGTAGGCGCCAAGCCAATCTATGCCTGTACTGCGGAGCGGCTGGCCACTTCCTCCGCGGTTGCCCCATAAGACCTAGTAAGTCGAAGCCGCCACCTGCTTACAATTTCCATGTTGCTAACTTC
Organism: Rana kukunoris; assembly: GCA_029574335.1. NCBI lineage: Eukaryota > Metazoa > Chordata > Amphibia > Anura > Ranidae > Rana > Rana kukunoris. The sequence continues at coordinate 82,438,389 of CM056051.1, forward strand.
CCTCAGACTCATGTTGTGCTTTTTGTTTCTCTACAGCTACCAGCAGGGGCAACCAGGCTCCCAGCCATTGTTGATTCGGGGGCATGCAGCTGCTTCCTAGATTCCACCTTGGCTCAGAAACGTCATGTGCCACTTCGCATTAAAGATCATCAGTTACAGATTCACCTGGCCGACGGCTCGCTGCCCCGATCCGGACTTATTACTCACGAGACTCAACCCATCTGTGCCACCACGGACTCAGGCCACCGAGAGTTTCTATGTCTGGATCTTATTCCGTCTCCTCTATTCCCCATCATCTTGGGCCTCCCCTGGTTACAGGCGCATCAACCCTGCATTGATTGGCTAAAGAAAGAAGTCAGTTTCACATCTTCATACTGCACCCAGAGTTGCTTTCCACCTCCAGTCACCGTCTGTTCCACTATAACAACCCCACCAGAAAACCTTCTGCACGTCCCCTCTGTCTATCTTGAATTCAAGGACGTATTTGATAAACAGCAAGCCGACTCTCTCCCACCTCATCCGCCATACGATTGCCCTATTGACCTACTACCTGGATCTGAGGTCCCTTTCGGACGTATATTCCCATTATCCGAGACTGAATTAAAGGCCCTCAAAGCCTACATTGATGAAAATCTTAAAAAAAACTTCATCCGCCGGTCTTCCTCTCCAGCCGGGGCAGGTATCTTCTTCGTGGAGAAGAAAGACGGCTCGTTGAGGCCTTGCATTGACTATCGTGAACTCAACAAAATTACCGTCAAAAACAGGTACCCGCTGCCTCTGATACCAGAACTTTTTCAGCGCTTCCGGTCAGCTCAAGTTTTCTCCAAGCTAGATTTGAGGGGCGCCTATAACCTCATTCGGATCAGGTCCGGAGACGAATGGAAAACGGCCTTTAGGTCCCGATTTGGACATTTCGAGTACTTGGTGATGCCCTTTGGGCTCTGTAATGCCCCAGCCACCTTCCAACATCTTGTCAATGACATCTTTCATGAATATCTAGATAATTTTTTGGTGGTTTACTTGGACGATATTCTCATCTTTTCAGCCTCCCTTGAATTACACCGGTGCCATGTCAAAGTGGTTCTTGCCATACTAAGAAAGCATAAACTTTACCTGAAAGCAGAAAAATGTGAATTTGAGAAGGCTTCAGTACAATTTCTAGGATTCATTATCTCCACCAGTGGGGTCGCCATGGACCCGCAAAAAGTAGAGGCCATCCAAGCATGGCCAGCTCCGGTCGACAAGAAGGCGGTGCAGCGGTTTGTTGGTTTTGCCAACTTCTATAGACGATTTATCGTTGGATTTTCCTCCATTGTGGCACCCATTACTAAGCTCACCCGACAAGGCAGTCGCTTCCACTGGTCACCAGAGGCTCAGGAAGCCTTTGAAAAGCTTAAATCCGCCTTTTCCTCTGCTCCGGTCCTACGACATCCGGATCCAACTCTACCCTTTACCCTGGAGGTAGACGCCTCTGAGACGGCCACCGGGGCCATCCTATCACAGAGACAAGGGGTAAAGGCTCTGCTACATCCTGTGGCCTACGCCTCTCGGAAGCTAACTGCCCCCGAGAGAAACTACGATGTAGGGGACAGAGAGCTGCTTGCCATTAAGGTGGCCCTAGAAGAATGGAGAGACCTACTGGAGGGGGCGGCTCATCCCATCATAATCTTCACAGATCACAAGAACCTCGAATACTTACGTTCAGCAAAACGCTTAAGACCCAGGCAAGCTCGGTGGGCGCTTTTCTTTTCAAGGTTCAATTTTCATATTTCTTATCGACCCGGCTCAAAGAATGGAAAAGCGGATGCCCTTTCCAGGATGTTCCTCAAAGCTCCTTGCACTGCAGAACCCAGTACCATCCTGTCACCTCGGAATTTTCTTTTACTTTCCCAAGTGGACTTGTTAAATTCTCTCAAAGCGGCTTCTAGACAGTGTTCCGATCCGGAAATTGAGGCACTGGACAAACATGATGACTTACTATGGTCAAGGGGAAACATTTTTTTTACAAACGGAAGCCAGACGATTGATCTTGAGTACCTTCCATGACCACAAGTTAGCAGGACATTTTGGGGCACGGAAAACGGGTGAACTGATCTCTCGGTCATTCTGGTGGCCCAGGTAGAGACAGGACTGTAAAATTGATGTTGCTTCATGCATTTGTTGCCAACGAAACAAGGGTCCCAATACTAAGTCCTGGGGATTGCTCAAACCCTACCTATTCCGGAACGTCCATGGGCAGAAATTTCCATGGACTTCATTGTGGACTTGCCTCCATCTGGAGGCTTTACTTCAATCCTGGTCGTGATGAACCGACTCTCTAAAATGTCCCATTTTTTTGCCTATGGTAGGAACTCCCTCTGCGGCAGAAACGGCCAGGACTTTTTTCAAGGAAGTTGTTAGGCTCCATGGGGTTCCCAGAAGTATCGTCTCTGACAGGGGCAGCCAATTTACATCCAGATTCTGGAAAGAACTTTGTAAGGCCTTGGAAATTAAGAGCTGCCTCTCCTCGGCCTATCACCCCCAGAGCAACGGCCAAACAGAGAGAACGAACCAAACTTTGGAGCAATACCTGCGATGCTTTTGTTCCTCCTCTCAAGACGATTGGTCGTCCCTGCTACCATCCGCGGAGTTCTCCTACAACAACTCGGTACATTCCACCACCAATCAGACCCCCTTCTGGTCCAACTTTGGGTTTCATCCATCCTTCCTCCCGGATGATCTACCAGAAATACCTGTCTCAGATGTTCAGGAACATCTAACAGCTATCCAGTCAAATTTTCTGAAGCTTCAGGGGATGATGCGACATGCCCAAGAGGATTATAAAAAATTTTACGATAGAGGAAGAAAAGAGTGCCCAGCAGAAGTCTGGCTTTCCGCCACTAACCTAAAATTACCTGTGCCCTCTCGGAAACTTGGCCCGAGGTTCATTGGTCCTTTCAAGATCAGACGGAAAATCAATGCCGTGGCCTTTGAACTTGCGCTACCGGACTCTTACAGAATCCACCCTGTTTTTCACTCCTCCCTCCTTAAACCCGTTGTGTCAGACCCTTTTGGCGGAAGAGGGGAACCCCCACCTCCACCAGTGGAGATTGAGGGTGAACTGGAATTCGAAGTGGAGGCCATCGTGAGTTGTAGGAAGAGGGGTAGGCAACTCGAGTACCTGGTCAAATGGAAAGGGGTACCCACCGGAGGACAATTCCTGGGAACCTTCTAGGAATCTACATGCCCCACGCCTAATCCGTGACTTTCACCAGGAACATCCGGAGCTGATGGCCAGTTTGGGCGTCTGGAGTCCGCCCCTTGGGGGGGGGCACTGTCAGGGATCCAGGCCTGTCTTCTGATCCCCGCACATGCGCAATAGAGCTGCGCTCCGACGTGTACCCGTGGGGGAAAGGCGCGCACACGCACGCATGTGTGGTCTGGCGACGCAACGTGTACACAGGCGCGCGCACGGGCGCGCACCCTCCGGGAACCAATCAGAGGCCTGACCAGGCTATTTAAACCAGCCCCTGTCTTATGGCAGGTTGCTGGTTTGTCTTCAGCTTGTGCTTGGACTCTCTGCCGGTTACCTGAACCTTTGACCCGGACTTCCGTACGACTCTCCTCTCACCCTGAAGTTGACCTTGGCTCTTGTTCCTGGATACGCTGTCTTCTATAATCCCTGACCTCTGGCTTGGCTTTGGACTTGTTGACCTCTCCAACCCCTGAACCTTGGCTTGCTCTCCGGACCTGTCCTCAGTCTGATCCGCTTGCACCTGCCCGGTACCCCTCCAGTTACCTGCTCCACAGTTCCTCAGTACAGCTTCTGTTACCTGCCCTGCACCTGTCTTGTGGCTCCTCGGCTGCCTGCTCTGCTCACCGCCACCAGGAGGAGCTTCAGTTCCAGTCTTCACCAGAATCCCGGCTACCAACCCGGACCTCACTGGCGCTGGTGCCTCCCGGGGCTCGCCTCCCCTGTCCCAACTCCAGGGGACGGTCGGCGCCGGGTCACAACGGTGGGCTTCGGTGAGTACACAGCCTGACACATTGGCATTTCATCAACGTACAGGTGATAGTCGATGCCCAAGGCCTCATATGGCACGTTCGTGCCAAACACCCCGGATCCAGCCATGACAGGTACATCCACAATCAGAGCCCCATCCGACTGGAATTTGAACAGAACGTGTATGGGGACACCTGGCTGGTTGGTGAGTGACATGGGTGGCAGGCATGACTGTCCCCCCCCATGATGCACACATCACAAGGGGCACATGCATGACTAACATCCTCCTGTGTTTTTCCTTACAGGTGACTCTGCATATGCACTGGGACCCGATCTCATGACTCCTATCCGGAACCCCCAAACCCCAGGAAAGGAAAGATACAATGAAGCCCACGCCCAAACACGTGCAGTGGTGGAGCGCACCTTTGGCCTCCTGAAGTCACATTTCCGATGCCTGGATAAGTCTGGGGGGACCCAGTTGTATTCCCCCAACTTCGTGTGCCAGATCATCGGTGCATGTTGCATTCTGCACAACTTCACAGTGAGAAAGGGCCTGCAGATTGACCTACGTGATGACCTGACCCCTGAACCAGACAATCCCCCCCTAACCGAGGCTACCCCGTCTTCTAAGGGAAGAGAAGCCAGGAGACAGCTCACATTAGGCATCTTTGCACGTTAAACACACACATTAATCATGGCACAATGAGAATGCATGCATGCACACCACTGTGGTCCCTAGCACAGACACATCACATCCTCATCTAATTGGATTAGCACAAGCCCACCATGCTGGGCTTGTGAGCAGCAACGCCACGCCACGGCTCCAATTATGTCACTGTACATTCATACACCATTCACACGGACCTTGGAATCACTTCCCCCTGGTCCTGGGGAACCCTTCTCCACCAAAACTGAGGGTGACACCCCTTTGCCGGCAGGAATATCACCCCCACATTCCAAAAACATTCACATCACCAAAAAAAAAAAAAAAATGTCCAGCAAAAAAAAAAAAAATTCCAGCAAAAAAAAAAAGGGGGAAAAGCAAATTAATGCCGTTGGCGTGTGCCACGCCTGGGGCGCCCACGGCCACGGCCCCGGCTCCTCAGGGGAGACTCATGGGGAGGGGGGGTAATCCAGGGAAGGAGGAGCAGCCCCTGGTCTCTGCCCACCTGGCGGCCTGCCCTCCAAGGCCACGGCAATTCTGTTCAGGCCAGCACCTAGTGTTGCCGTGTTGGCCTCTCCTCCATCCGCCCCAAAGTCTGGCTGACCTGTCCCAGATGGCGGGTCTGAAGGGCCTGGTACCTTCTCAGATTGGCAGGCAGAAGCTCGGCCACCCCCCTGGTCTTCTGGGACGACTTCCTGCCTCCAGCTGAGGCTTGTGGCCGGGGAGAAGGGGAGGCCCTTGGGAGAGGAGCCCTGTTGGGGGAGGAGTGGGAGGGGCTAGCCCTTATGGAGGGCTGGCTGCTGCCAGCCAGAGAGGAAGACTCCTCCAAAAACAGTAATCCACTGGCTGACATGACATCCTCCTCCTCCTCAAACTCCTCCTCCTCAACCTCCTCCTCTTCAACCTCCTCCGAGGACTCCGACCTTGTCAGGGGGTCCTCGTCAGGCTGTTGTCCCTGGGATGTTGCGGTCAGCCCAGATGGCCCAGCACCCTCCTGCTCATCTGTGGATGACACAAAACATTCACAGGTTGGAGGATCCACACACTTGCCACATATTCCCTTTCACCCCCTCCCCCACACATGCTACACACCTGATAGGGCAAAAAAACCTTACCTGGCATCACGCCTTCATGACTTGAGTCATAGCCGGGCAGGCCCTCCACCTGTTGTCTATGAATGGTGTTTGCCACCGCACGCTCCTCCGCTGTCAGCCTAACAGGGCATGGTTGGCCCCCTCCTGTGCCCCTGGCATGGGCTACCATTTTGGCCAGCTTCTTTATGACCAGACGCCGGAGGTCATTGATCTTCTTTTCAATCCCCGACCATGTCCGGGTCTCCCCCCCCCGATGCATTCACCTGGTCAGTAATGTTCTGCAAGATCTCACGCCTCCTGGCCGGGGTGGTGTTGGCACTCTCCGGGCCGTGGAAGAAAACGCCCATATTGGGAAATGTCCCGGGCAAGAATTTGTTTCTCCCCCAAAGTAAAATGTAACTTCCTCTTTCTCTCAGTCATACTCATACAAAAACTCTCTCCCAAACAATCAGCAAAAATCACTCACAAAAACAAGCAGGAAAAATCACTCACAAAAACAAGCAGGAAAAATAAAGCAAGAAAACAAACAAACAAAAAACTATCAACCAAAAAGTCTCTCAAGCAGTCACCAAAAATCACTTTCAAATATCTTCTAACAAACACTAGATCACACAGTCCACAAATATCACAAAGACAAACTACAACGCAACTAACAGCAGAACAAAAGCACCTTGCTGTATAGGGAGGGATACAAAGGGATGTACTTTTGCAGAGGAAGTGCGTTTGTGTCTGTCTATTTATGCTGTCTGCGTAGTTCACAAATTTGCCCTAGTCCACTTCCAATTTCACTGATTGCGCCGTTCCCGAGGTGCTGACCATGGTCTGCTTCAAGCGTGCATGCGCGAGCCGGCCGGCCCTTCATTTGCATGGGGTCACGGCTCATTTCAATGTAACACGCCCACGTCCTTCCCAATTTGTATTACTCCGCCTTGCGCCTCAGAAATAACGTTGCGCAGATGCTAATTTCTGCGTAAAACCAACGAGAATAGGATGATTGCGCCGCTACATTGCGCCAGTCTAACGTAAAGGCGGTGTGCTACGCCGGTCCAATAAGCGCAGATGTACGTGAATCTGGCCCAAAGATTTTATTATTACATTTTTTCAAAGAGAATGCATTTTAGACATATTTACGCAGTCTGACTAATCCTAGTGTCATCAATTAGCATATATTTATAAATGTGTATACAGTGGGTTAAGGCATGTTTTACAGTGATTCTGTGTAACAAAGAAAAGTAACAAAAAAAGTAAGATGAGCACAGTAAATCAGAACATCAAAAGGGTAATTTTGCCTTATTTGCATTGTTAAAGTTAAAGTTGAGAACAAAGAAATGATTAACTGTAAAATTGATTTTTTTCTCTGGGTAGTGGTGTGCAAGAGTGGAAATTTAGTATGTATTCATGATAAATACAGCACTGGCTAAAAGCCTGTATCACTGATTATTGCAGATGATAATTTACCTAAAGGTTTATTTTCTAGAATGTGACAATCATTTTGACTTTAGAAATGAAAGATGCACAACTTGACAGCCATCTGTCATTTTGCTTAGGAATATGCAAAATTTGAGGCATGCAAAAAAAAATGGGGCTTCCGCTTTTCCCAACCTACCCTCCCTTCGGTGTCACATTTGGCATCTTTCAGGGGGGAGGGGGTGCAGATACCTGTCTAAGACAGGTATTTGCACCCACTTTCCGGAAATACGGGACTGCGGCAGACACGCCTCTACCCGCAGCCCTCGCTGTCTTCTGGGAAACACACTTCTCCCAGGAGAGAGCGGGGACCAGTGACGGCACCGGTGTGCTACTCATGCATGCGCAGTAGGGAACCGGGCAGTGAAGCTGCAACGCTTCACTTCCCGAATCCCTAACCGAGGATGACAGCGGGTGCAGCAGAGGGACGAGCGGTGGCTCGTCCTTGGCTGACATCATCGCGAGCCGCATTATTTGTAGCTCCTGGCTTTTAATTTTTTTTTGGCAGAACCTCCGCTTTAATTTTACTATATTATTATATACATATGGGTTAATTTGGTTAGGTAAGGGGTTATAATACTGTACTGTAACTCAGTAATCTACTAGATATCTGCTAGTCACATTTAGTTTAATAGCCAAAGCCAGTTAAAAAATATTTCTAAATGGCTGTTACCAGAGATACTTGAATATTTTAATCAAAAGGGCTGGCAACGTGGATGTTTTTAAACAAAAGTTCTTTATTGGTTACATGGGTACACGGGTACAGGCTATACGATAGCCTGTACCCATGTACCCATGTAACCTATAAAGGACTTTTATTCAAGAGTATCTGAGTTGCCAGCCCTTTTTGATTCAAGTATTGTATTTATGGTCCCTGAACGTCGTGGCTAGAGCACCGGATCACAATTCGTGGACTTCTATATTGACAGTGGAGCTGGGGTAACTTTTTGTTTTCTCAGATGCTTGAATATGCTTGGTTGATCCTTTACACATTTTCCGAATATTGACATTTGTAGAGTTTTTTTTTGCTTGCTTGTTCCTTTGTTTTGTGGAAAATTAAAAAAAAGAAACCTTGAGCTACCACACACTCTCTATACTTTCTATACAACTTTTTTTTACTCCCGAATGCTTATTTAGCAAGTTGTCCAGATTAAAATTAGGTTTTCCTAAAGTCATTTTGGGAAATTACCCTTTCTTTGATTAGCCTATAAGTAGCATATAAAGCATCAGCATATACATCCTGGACAATAGAGGGAGGATGATGGTAAAACAAGGAAGATTTTTTTTAAATGACAGAAAATTGTTGTGCATTTCTAAGCAGCCCGAGATTGGGCAGAAAGAAGAACACCTTTTTTACACCATAGTAAATTGGAATTAATGAATGAATGAATGAATGAAAAACTTATATAGCGCAGCACATGCGAAGTAAATCGCCTCTGGGCGCTTGTTGTTCCTGTCTCCTTTGAGATCAAAAGAGATGAGTCTTAATCTTTCTCCTGAAGACCAAGTAGTTCTCCTCCAGCCGAATGCTGGCTGGTAAGGCGTTCCATAGTCTGGGACCTTGGACTGCGAATCTCCTGTCTCCTTTGGACTTGTATCCGGCTTTCGGTATCTGAAGGCCGATTTTGATTGGTGGATCATAGAATACGATTGAGATTGTGAACTTTTAATTTTTCGCATAGATAATGGGGAGCATTCCCATGGATACATCTATGCGTTAGACAGAGAGCTTTAAAGGTGATTCTGTCTTTAACTGATAGCCAGTGAAGGGATCTCAGTGAAGGTGAGATTGATTCCCAGGGTTTTTTCCCAGTCACAAGTCTGGCGGCCGTATTTTGAACGACTTGAAGACGAGCGATTTGGTACTTGGGGAGTCCGAGGTAAAGGGCATTTGCATAGTCCAGTCTGGAGTTTACAATCGCTCCCACTACGACCGCTATGTCTTTCTTGGGAATAAAAGGCGTGAGTCTGCGTAGTAGGCACAGCAGATGGTGAGATCCGCTGACTACTGACCCTATTTGTGCGTTCATTGTCATGTCGGAGTCAAAGATGACCCCAAGACTTTTGACTTTTGCGCTAGGGGTGATGATTTTGCCCAGAATGGGCGGGGGGATCCAGGTTGTTGCCGATTGATTCCTACGCTTGGCGTTAAACAGAAGAAGTTCTGTTTTCGCTCCGTTGAGTTTGAGATAACTCTTTGTCATCCAGTCCTCTATCAAAGAGAGACAAGTCTCTAGATTGAGGTGGTGATCCTTTTTATTGCAAATGCGGAAGTACAGTTGCGTGTCGTCTGCATATGAATGATAAAGCAGTTTTTGGCTGCTGATGATTTTGAAAAGAGGACATACATAGATGTTGAATAACATTGGCGATAGGGGAGATCCTTGAGGGACCCCGCACGATAATGTGCGTTGTTCAGAAGTGAAGGGTCCTAGCTTCACTATTTGCGATCGGTTTTCCAAAAAGAGGAGAACCAAGATAGATCGCTTTCTGCGACTTTGGCTATTTTGGCCAGTCGAGTCAATAACAGCTTGTGATCTACTGTATCAAAGGCTGCGCTTAGGTCCAGCAGAACCAGAAGAGAAGATTCTCCTTCGTCTGCGGCCTCGAGAACGTCGTCCCATATCTTCAGCAATGCTGTTTCCGTCCCGTGTCCGGGACGGAATCCTGATTGAAATGGGTCGAGTAAGTTGTGGGTATCTAGATGCTGTTGCAGCTGCTGTACCACTGCTTTCTCCATTACCTTGGAGAGAACATTTAGGCCTGTTATGGGGCGCCAGTTGAGTGGATCCTTAGGATCCAGGGTGGCTTTCTTCAAGATGGGTTGAATGAAGCCCTCCTTCAGCTGGGAGGGCATTATGCCCTCCCTGAAGGATTGGTTGATAAGCTGCGTGACAGGAGGTGCCAGGATGTCGGCGCATTCCTTCAGCAGTTTGGTGGGGATAATATCATTTGTTGCAGTGCTGTTGCGCAGAGTGCCGATGATATTTTTTGTGGTCTGAATGGAGATGGGTTCCAGCGTGAACTCACCTAACTGTGGTGAATTACTGCCGGTGCTGTGTAAATAACTACGGGGGGGCTGGGAGAGCAATTGTTTTGCTGAATGCTTTGCCGGATTGCCTCAATTTTGTTAATGAAGCAATCCGATAACTCATCGCAAAATTTTTGTGTATCCAAGTTGGGGGCTTCAAGACATTCTGGATTCATGGTCTGAGTGACCAGCTTGAAGAGTTTGCGGGGGCGGTTTAGGGCACCGTTGATAGCCTCAGAAAAATAGTATTTCTTGGCTTCGAAGATTTGCTTGTAGTATTTTCTGGTTATTGCCTTGTAAATCGAGAGGTTCTCATCTGAAGAGCTTCTTTTCCAGGCTGCTTCTGCCCTTCTGCGCTCTTGCTTCAGTAACGCCAGCTGGTTGTTGAACCAGCCGGAGTTATTTTTCCTAATCTGTGTCTTTCGTTTCGGCGCTATCAAGTCAGCTGACTGCAATAGTGCTGTGTTTATGGCCTCCAGTGTTTCTTCCGCTGTTTGGTGCGGCTGAATTGTGTTTATTTTTTCCCCTAACGTGGCTTTGAAGAGTTCCGAGTGGAGCTTCTTCTGACATCTGGTCCAGTGTGTTGTCACTGGATTTGATGTTTTTGTTAAGGGGGGGAATTCGGAAATAATGAATTTAATTGCATGGTGATCTGTCCATGGCAATGGTTCATTTTCCAAGATTTTTATTTCCAGGTCTTGTCTGAAAATAAGATCGAGCGTATGACCTGAAGCATGTGTGGGCCCACATACTAGTTGCTGAAGCCCTAATCCTTCCAGGTGGTCGATGCAGGCGTCGGCAATGGGGTCTTGCGGGGAGTTGGCCCAGAGGTTGAAGTCCCCGAGCAGCAAAAGGTGTTTGCTGTTCAGGGTATAAGTGGAGACAAAGTCCGTCAAAGATGGGAGCAGCTGCGACTTGGGGCCAGGTGGCCTATAGCAGAGTAGAATCCGGACGGTCTCCTGGCCGTTTACTTGCAGTTGAAGAGTAAGGGTTTCCATGAATGGAAGAGGGTTTTGGAGGCTTGGTTTTGTGATCGCAAGACGCGTCTTATGGATCACCGCCAGTCCTCCTCCTCTTTGCCCTATTCTGTTTTCCGTTATAATACGGTAGTTTTCTGGCACCAATTCTCCTAGAATGGTGTTACAGTCGGCTGTGAGCCAGCTCTCTGTAATAAAGAGGCAGTCTAAATCATGTTGCAATAAGAAATCATGGATTTCTAATCAGTGTTTTACTGCCGATCTGGTGTTGATCAAAGCACATGATATGTGCTTAGGCTGGGGTAAATGGCTGCGATTTCTGGCAGTCGATCATCGATCGATCCTCAAAAGTCGCAGATTTCTTAGGGCTTTTTTGGTGGCGGCCGGCAGAATTGCGGCAAATCGACCCAGATCCCAAATGTTCTCCGCCGAGTATTGCCGATTAACCATGGCCGCCGTGGAACCAAGGGGCGGGGGGGGTGGATTCACAAGGATAACTGAATCCTCTGATCCTGGCTTGGTCCAGAGGAAGGCAAAAAAACCCTGACCACGCTGCGCCAATATGCTGTGGTAGGGAAAAAAATTCCTTCCTGACCCCTAAAGATGCGATCGGGTTAAGCCCTGGATCAAGTTATAATGAATTTGAGAGGGATAGGGCAGGGTGGAGCAAGATGGCCGCCGACCTGGCAGCAGGATCCAGGCTGGGGGGTACCAGGCTGAGTGGCGCCTGGGGGGCTAAGAGAGATGATCGGAGGGCAAGGGGGCTCTACTGGGGTAGGGGGGGGGCTTTGTGGCCCGATTAATGAAGTAGTGCCGACTGTTGGGGGGTGGAGAGCCGCGCGCCGCTAGGCCGCGGATGAAGACGCGGCCTTTCCTGAGTCGCGGCTGCCGCGAATCTCCACCGATCGGCGCGGAGGAAAGAAAACACCGCGCCCAAGGGTAGCGGCGGTTTGTGGGGATGGCTGGCGGAAAGGACGCCCGAGCGGGGGTAGGGGTATGGGGGTGAGGAGAGGGGAAAAGCCGTGGGGATTGGGGGAAGCTACTGTGGCTTGTCCTGAGAAGGACGGCCGCCTGCAGCTCCCAAGGAGTGGCTTACCAGGTCAGGTGCACCGGGGGAAAGCCGTGGAAGTCCTGGAGGGGGGAGAGGAGCTTGTCCGAGTGGCCAGTGGCAGGTGGATAGATGACAGGGAGGTGGAAATCCTGCCTGCCTGTCTGTGAGGCCTGGAACCGCACAGTGGGAGGACCCTGCACTATCCCTGAGAGAGTGACTCGTTTGAGAGCGTCCTGCTCTCTCGGTGTCTGACTGCACAGTGGAAGCAGTTTCCGCAGAAGAAGGTGCTCTGGTCAGATGAAACCAAAATTTAACATTTTGGCCTAAAAGCAAAATGCTATGTGTGGAGGAAAACTAACACTGCACTTCACCCTGGACACACCATACCCACCGTGAAACATGTTGTGGGGGTGGTTTTTGGAATTAAACCTTGGGTACAAGGCAGTGTAACAGGCGACGTCGGGCTGCCTGTTCTCTGTTATAACAAGTGCTCCGCACGCCCTCTGTTTCCTAGTGACAGGCGCTTTCAGCGCCGTAATGCGTTCCACGTTGGAATGCATATGGGGCCTGCATGATGACATCATCCCCCGGTGCCGTGGTGCGTCGCGGATCAGCGGTTTGCTTGAACCAGTGCTATGCACTGCACCTGATCACTTGCCTATAAAGGCATTAACTTTACAAAGGAACTTTGTTCTATTATTGTTGGCAGTAGCCGTCTAGGCTACAACCAAGCTAAAGCTACCAGTATCCCTGGACTGCATCGCTCCCCATGCTGCTTCACCGCTCTAGGCAACAACTACTACTTTGGTGCTGTTACAGCTACTGCAACAGAGAGCTATTGCTGGGGACAACCTTGAGGCCTTCCTTGTTGAACACCTTACACCATGGAATCCCTACTTCCTACACTGAAGCCTGCAAACAGATAAGTAGCTATTGTGTCACTTGTAGTGCCATAGGAAGATCTGCTGCTTATGTTCCATCTAATACAGTTGCTATTATTTATTGGGCCTTTTGCCTATCAACATACTATTTGGGATATACTGTTGTGCCTATGGCTTATTTCTAACTTCTAAATTACTTCAGCTATAATTGCCTCTCATATGCAACTATTGTTACTTCAGCTATAATTGCCTCTTAAATGCAACTATTATTATCTCAGCTATAATTGTCACTCTTATGAAATTACTAGTTGTCGCAACAACTCCTATTTACTATGAGTACTCTCAAAGTACCTGTGTTATATTGCCTCCTAGATGCAACTATTAGTTGTCGCTACAACTCCTATTTACTATGTGTACTCTCAAAGTACCTGAGCTATAATTGCTTCTCATATGTAATTATTAGTTGTCTCAACAACGCCTATTTACTATGTGCTTAACATAAGTACTACCTGTTTATTGGGCCGTTGCCCTAAGTTGCGGAACATGTTCGCCTAAACTATTCTATGCTAAGGGTTGACGTTTTTAATACCTTCTCCCGTACTGGCCTAATGCACGACTATATAATACTGATAACACTTGCATACAGTTGTGCATTCGTATCTTTTACTGCATATATAATTTTAAATGCTAAGCTCTGGTCGCATGTTGTAATGCGTCCATCCTTAGTAGCTCAACGCCTTTCTTTATGTGACAGAGAGATGATGTAGACATCCCCCAAAATCTTGTTTGTGTGGAGTGACGCCTGGGGCCCAATACTGACTTGTCACATAAAGAGGCACATTGAAATCCTTTCTTACCGCAATTGTGGTTCACTGCTGAAAAAACTACAGTTTTTAAAACTTTTTTCCATTGATACATGTTCCCTCGGGCAAGACCCGGGTTCTTAAAGACGTTTTCACAGGCAAACTATAGACACCCAGCAGGTACAATATTTAAAGAAATCTTTCTTTTTTTTTTATTTAAACATTATTAAAATCACTGCTCCAGGAGCAGTGATTTTAATGATGCTTAAATTTAAAAAATTTAAATAAAGTTCCTTTAAATATTGTACCTGCTGGGTGTCTATGCGTGTGATAACGTCTTTAAATAGCACAATCACCTGCCTGCCAGTAAATTAGGAAGAACTGATCTATCTAAGCTATACAGTGTATAAATATATGTACAACTCCTAGGGATGTATATATTCTCTACACACTGTAAATTAAGCTAAACTGACTAGCCTGCCTTCCTGCTCTATCTAGCTATATAAAAAGACAATATCTCTGTCTCTCTGACTGCTCTCATTAACAAGCCGGAACACACTACACAAGGCCGCCCAGCAGGAGGCCTTTTATAGTGTGGGGCGTGTGCTAAAGCCCTGAGCCATAATTGGCCAAAGCCACCCAGGCTTTGGCCAATTATGGCTCTTCATTTTTTGCGCGCTGTGATTGGCCAAGCATGCGGGACATACAGCATGCTTGGCCAATCATCAGTGCGCAATGCCGCAGTGAATAATGGGGTGTTTTGCGTCACTCAAATTTGGCGCGAACGACCGCTTTTGTTCGAATTTCGTCGAACGTACGAACAGACAATGTTCGAGTCGAACATACGTTTGAATCGAATGCAAAACTCATCCCTATTGGTGTCAGTGAGAGGAAAACTACCTTGTATCAGTGGTAGGAACAGTACTCAAGGGGCCCAATAAAGGCAAGCAAAGGGGTGCATCTGGTCAGTGTATACAAAGCAGACTGTGAAATCACTCTTTGCACATGTTCAGAAAAGTAAGCAGCAATTCTTATTTGTGATGCATTAAAAAAAATATATATTTGCGTACAGAAAGCAAGCACTTATTTTTTTTAACCTGGGGCAGTTATTCCAGCTTTGGAGGACTACCCTGGAATAAGGCAGGCCATACATATACATTTTATTTTATTCATCTTGCGGGTAAAGTGCAAAAAAAAAAAGAAAAAAAGAAAATGTGCCAATTGCCCCTTTCACACATTCAAAGTGGACTAGGGAATCAATCCTGCTGTGAAAATATGTTCTCACAACAGGGAGTCTTCCCCAGTATCAGAACACAATGTATCTTGCCAGACTTCCCCCACAGTGCTCAGTGGTTCTTTTTGCCAACCTCTGTGCCACTGCAAGACAGTAATAATGTATAGATAGGCTAAATGGGCCACTGAGCACTACAAGGGACATAGGAAATACATACTGCCAAAAGTGTCCATTTTCCAGCAGAATTTGGGTGATGATTTATTAATGGTGTTGAATGATATTGACAGGAGGAGAGGTAAGTATTTACACTCTACTTTTATGGGTACAGTTTTTTTTAGAGTACTAAAGTTTAGCAACAAGGTCACTGGAAAATGTCATCTTGAAGCACTATTATCAGATTTTAAAATAACCCTTGATTCGTGAAGATGAAAAACATTTCAGGTGCTTTTAACAGCAAACATTTTGAGGGAAAAGTTCAATGCATCATTAAGTCATCAAAGTTCTCCCTTGTTATTTTAACACCTCACTCTCAAAGCTTTTTCAATAGATGAAAAAAAGCAAATTTTTGGCGCTAAGACCATTTTAGCTTTTCACCTGCAAGAAAAGGGTCCCTCAGATATTAAAGGAGCACTACTGCACTAATACATTTACTCTTTTACAGCCTATTGGTACAAATGTGTTATTTATTCAATAAAAAGAACTAGAGAAATGTGTGTTTATGTGCACATAACATGAAAGAATGTGGGGGTTGTTATTGATGGCTTCGATTTGAAAATACTCATTGTTTGACCATAAAGTTTTACAGTTAAAGTGGTTGTTAAGTTAGTTAGGACAATTACTGGCAGCCCCTCTGTAAATACAAGATAATCTGTGCAGTGTCTTTGCTCTTTTTCAATCACGCAGCAAAATAACTTCTTTCACATCACTGGTGTGCGGTCACATGACCGCCCACCACCCTCCTTTTCTGATCTGAGGCCTACAGAGGAAGGGGCTGAGATTCTCCTCTGACGTCAGCCGTGAGGTTGCGTGACCGTACACAAGGGATGTGAAAGAAGGTATTTAGCTGCATGATTTAACCACTTTGTTCTGGAAGATTTCAGGGGGTGCAGAGCCCCCCTGCCCCAAAGCACCTATCCCCCCATGTTGAGGACACGTGGCCTGGTACGGTTCAGGAGGGGGGTCACTCACTCCCTCCCCCCCTATTTTCCTGTGGCCTGCCAGGTTGCATGCTCAGATAAGGGTCTGGTATGGATTTTGGGGGACCCCTGCACCATTTTTTTTATTTGGCGCAAGGTTACCCTTAATATCCATACCGGACCTGAAGGGCCTGGTATGGATTTTGGGGGGACCCCACGCAATTTTTATTTTTAACTTTGGTTTGGGGTTTCCCTTAATATTCATAACAGACCCAAAGGGCCTGGTAATGGACTGGGGGGGGGGGGGGTGCCCATGCTGTTTTTTCAATGAGCTTTATCTGTATTGCTGAGACCCGATAAATCATTACAGCCGCTAGCAATTTTAAATTACTTTTCTTCCTTTAGAAATGTAATTTTGCTGCAGGACTGTTCTAAACACGGGAAAACTTGCCGTAGAGGCATACTATAGACACCCCCCAGACACGCTATTTTAAGGAATATTTCATTTTTATTGGGTCAGGACCCGGGTCCCCCAAACACTTTTTATGGCAATAACTTGCATATAAGCATTTCAAATTAGCACTTTTGATTTTTATAAAAAAAAAAGGTTTCCAACTTTACAAACAAATAAATACATAAATACACATTATACAAACATACATCGTCTCAATATATACTCCTATTTATACAGTCAAGCTATTGTCTATATTAACAACATGTTATATTTTAATTTCCCCTTATCCCAGATATTTCCTTCCATATCCTATACCTTCCTTCTTCCTTCTCCAGCCTAACCGACCTGGGAGGATATAGTAACCAGAGAAAAATGGGCAGATACAGGGAGGGAGAAAAAAAAAAAGCACTTTTGATTTTTAATGTTAGTGTCCCATTAACGGTGTTTGTGCGTTCAAACACGTTTTTTGCCTGTTTGCAAGTTCTGGTGTGAACATAAAAAGGGGGGTTTTCGGCGCATCCTTACTCTAGACGCTAAAATATTCACACATTCTTTTTACTATCTGTTCACTAGGTGAAAAATTAAGAACGACATCAGTAATGAGATTCTATACATAATACTACTTTATCCAAAGCTAACAAAAAGTTTTATCTGGAGTTCTGCTTTACAATAAAGAGACATAAAAGTAGAACTATTTGTTTAATGACTTGAATTAATTTCTTAAATTAAGCTCAGTATCTTCTTTCAGCTATAGTAATGGCCTGTGGTAATGGCATATGAGGCATATTTTAATCCTCTTTGTATTCCAGCATTGATAGTTGAGATGCAATTACAGAATTACTGGTAATTGTGTTATTTTTTTTTCTTACAAACTGGAACATAAAATATAATTACACTAGAACAGAGGGAAAGAGTATGCGTTCTTTAATATTATACTGCAGTATGCAGTTATGTTCTGTATTTCTGTGGACAAGTAGTTAATAAAATATATTTTCAGTCAATGAGGATAATATTATAATAGCTTTATAATTTTAATATTGTTATGCTTCATATTCTTTTCTTTTACTATGTACATATATTATCATAACATAATAGACCAGTCACCTAAAAATATATATATATATATAGCATAGGATCTTTTTATTACAGCACCTTTTCTTTTGACATGATCTTACTAACATTGAGGTCCTAAATACACAAAATTATAGATTGAGTTGCCTTGTTTTGCAGTGTGTGCACACAACAATGTACTAATGCATACATGGTGCGCTACCTCGTGTTATCTCAATGTGGGCAGTGTAAAAAAGCCCTTAACTTTGCCACTGGCTGTAACCAGGACTAATGCATTGACATAATCAAAGCTAATGTAGCAACATTTAGGCCATATGCCCATGGACGTTTTAAAAAATGGGCTGTAAAGCTAGTACAGACGCCAGGAAAAAATAGTTTTTAGCGCAATTTTTTCTGCGTTTTGCATGGAATTCAATGCACATTTGCCGCGCTAGCTTTCAGCTGTGTTTTTCTTTCTCTATTAAAAATCAATGGTTCCCTATGGGAGCCCATTGATTTGAACAGAGGTCGCACCAGAAGTCGGATCAAGATGATCTGACTTACGGGGTGACTCGTGTGCGGAGAATCTTGAAGGGGAACCCCGCAAAAATGTTAAAAAAAATTGTGAGGTCCCCCCCCCAGAATGATACCAGACCCTTCGGTCTGGTATGGATCTTAAGGGGAATCACCCACACCGGAAAAAATGGCGTGGGGGTTCCCCCAGGATCCATACCAGACCCTTATCCGAGCACGCAGCCTGACAGGTCGGGAAGGGGGCGAGCGAGCGCCCCCCCTCCCAGACCATACCAGGCCACATGCCCTCAACATGGGGGGGTTGGTTCTTTGGGGCAGGGGGCAAGGGCCTCTTCCCCATAACCCTGGCCTTTGGTTGTCAGGGTCTGCGGGCAGGGGGCTTATCGGAATCTGGTATCCCCTTTAACAAGGGGGCCCCCAGATCCCGGCCCCCACCCTATGTGAATGAGTATGGGGTACATCTTACCCTTACACATTCACCTGGGGGAGAAAAAGTGTCAATAAAAAAAAACACACTACACAGGTTTTTTAAATAATTTATTAGGCAGCTCCCGGGGTCTTCTTCCGACTTTGGCGGTCTTCTTCTGACTTCTTCTGACTTCTTCGCTCTCTCCGGCATCTTCTACGGCTCTCCGGTGCCTTCTCCTCACTTTTTGATTCTTCTCTCACTCTGCAGTGCTTTCTGCCTTCTGCCGGGCTCCGCTGTCTTTTTCCAGCTCTTTTATCAGCGGTGTCCCGGTCTGCCGTGGCATCCTCTTCCCTCTTCTCTTCTTCCGACTTCTTCCCAGTCTTTCGCTTGCCCCCCTTCCTGATCTGCCTGGCTGCATGCTCTGATAAGGGTCTCGTATGGATCCTGGGGGAACCCCCACATTTTTTTCGGTGTGTGTGGGGATTCCCCTTAAGATCCATACCGGACCAAAGGGTCTGGTATCATCCTGGGGGGAACCTCATGCAAAATTTTGTTTTACTTTTTCGCGGGGTTCCCCTTCAAGATTCTCTGCACACGAGTCGCCCCCCGCAATTGGGATCATCTTGATCCGACTTCTGGTGCAACCTCTTTTTAAATCAATGGGCTCCCATAGGGAACCATTGATTTTGAATAGAGAAAGAGACGCTGGACTAGGCTTAACACAACGTTAAGCCTCGTTAAATCGTGTTTGCCGGTGTCTATTGTCTTTACAGCTCTAACGCTGGAGCTTCAGAACTTACTGGTCCTTTTTTTTTTGCAGCTTAAAAACAGCCCAGCCATTTACAGCTCAAAACGTCATGGTGGGCATGAGGCCACAGGCTAACATGGAGAGCCGTTTTTAAGCTGCAAAAAACACTCAGAAAAGTGGCTGTAAAAACGTCCGTTGGCATGAGGCCTTAAGATGGCCCAGAACGGCTGAAATATGTTAGATTTGGTGTATTTATTGCCCACATTTTATTTGAACCCTCGTCTACTTTATCCAAAGCTAATAATAGTGTTGACTATAGATACCATTAAAAGTATATCTGTAACCTAAACCTTTGTTTTTTTAGCTTTTCGATAGAGTAGGCAAGTGTTCGAACCACAGCTTTTTATTGTGACATTAAGGATGCATTCACACTTGCGAATGAACCCTGGCAGCGATCGCAATAGAGAACCCCAGCGGGGGTTCTCATGGTTAGCTGCTAGTAGGTTGCCCTATTAAAAAGCAATGGCAGGCTCCTGGCTCTGGCAGCTAAGTGCACCCACTCACATTTAATCAGGTTGCGATCATATGCCAGTGATCAGCCTTGGGCACAGGCAGTCTGCATCCAGGGCTGACCACTTGCATATAATCGCAGCATGAGCCAATACACTATATTACCAAAAGTGTTGTAACACCTGCCTTTACACACACATTAACTTTAATGGCATCCCAGTCTTAGTCCGTAGGGTAAAATATTGAGTAGGCCCACCCTTTGCAGCTATAACAGCTTTAACTCTTCTGGGAAGGCTGTCCACGAGGTTTAGGAGTGTGTCTATGGGATTTTTTGACTATTCTTCCAGAAGCGCATTTGTAAAGTCAGGTACTGATGTGGTCGAAAAGGCCTGGTTCACAGTCTCCACTCTAATTCATCACAAAGGTGTTCTATCAGTGTTGAGGTCAGGACTGTGTGCAGGCTAGTCAATTTCCTCCACCCCAAACTCACTCATTCATGTGTTTATGGACCTTGCTTTGTGCACTGGTCCAAATCAAAGTACGTTTGAGGTGTAGGAACTTGACTGGCAAGTTTGGTGGAGGTGGAGGAACTTGACCGGCATGTAATTGCGCAATAGGATGCATTCGCAAGGGTGAATACATCCTTACACTACTAACCGTTACCACCAGGACAGTGATGGGAAATCCGGCATGTTATACCACAAGGGGAATACAATGGAATATTCCATTGAGGACACCTGTTCTGGCGAGAGCAGTCAAAATGAAGACTTCTACTCCTAGATTCATATGTTCTTACTTCCTGCTTTGTCTTTGGGACGGAAAGTGGTGAAAAATCTTGCTAAAGGGACACTGCAGAAAAAAATGGCATATATCCAAAGTTAAAAAGAAAGATTTTGACTTTAGATATACTTAAAATGAATGCAAAAGATCCATTTTGGCTATGGGTAGAGCCTGTTGAAATGAGTTACCCTCTGCCATATTTTATCTCCTGAGGACTCCAATGTTGGGGTCTCCTTCCCATAATTTCTGTCTTTATTTACCTCCACCTTTAGCTTTTGGTTGCTATTTATGTTAAAAAAAACAGCAGAAAGAATGAGACCCCCTGTAATGTACAGTTGTGCATACCTGACAACCCAAGAGACTTTCTGATTCCACGGGTGATGTAAGAAACTGCTATGTACTTCAGTAAAGCTAGCCATCCACTCTTATTTATTTATTTATTTTCATTCAGCCAGCGGGCTGAATGAAAAAAAGCTAACATATTCCTTCATCCATACAAATACACAAATGAGGGGGGGGGGTGAAGGAGTTCCCCCTGCTGGGACATTGTATTCTGACAATGGCAATTGGCTGCAGCCGCTGACTGACAAAAGTTTTCCAGCATGTTTCTTTTTACAAAAAGTAGATCAAACAAATGTCTCTCTCGACAGAGGACAACCACACAATGATTGAAATGGAAAATTTTGATCAGTTTATGGCCAGCTTTAGGCAATTTGGAAAATGGTAATTGGCGTTGTTGGTGGACTGATACTTTAAAGTGGTTGTAAACCCTTACAGACCACTTTAACCTACAGGTAAGCCTAGATAAAGGCTTAACTGTAGGTGCAACAAATATATCCTAAACCTAAACGGTTTAGGAGATATTTACAGAAAAGACTGCACAGTGAGCGTGCCGTTAGTAAAGACGATTGCACCGTCAATGACGGCTCCCTCACGCATTCGCGGGAGTGACGTCATCACGGTTTCGGCCAATCACATCGTCGTAGCTGCGATACCTGGAAGTCACTCGGGTATCATGGCGGCGGGGGAGGAGAGAAACGAGAGTCATTTCAGGGGCTTTGATCTCAGGTAAGTAATTCATAATGAGCTAGTATTCTATGCTATGCCTTTCTCGTGCAGGTTTTTTTTTTTAAGAACTGTTTTAGAGGGTTTACTTCCTCTTTAAAGCAGAGATCCATTTGAAAGGGGAAGCTCTACTTATCTGCCCCCTCCCTCTGCTATCCACATTTGGCATCTTTTGGGGGGAGCGGGTACCTGGTTTTGACAGGTACTCGCTCCCACTTCCAGCTGAGTTCGCAGAAAAATTAGTCAGAAGTTCGGCCCCCCTCCTTTCCCCCGCAGCCGACCCAGTCAAAGAGCACACCAGGATTCATGCATGCACAGGAGGAAACCTGCTGTAAAGCTGCAAGGCTTCACTGCTGGTTTCCCTTATCCGAAATGGCGACACCAGCACCTGAGAGTTTCAAGAATCGACTCAGCTGCAGACACTGCTGGATGCTCTAATAGTAAAAGTCAGAGCTACAGTATTTTGAGCTACTGACTTTTAATATTTGGAGGGGGGGGGGGCTCTGCTTTAATGCACTATATACTTGTATGGGTTACATGCATTTTATTCTGTGTTCTTTTTTTTCTTATGTTATATCAGTGTTACTTTGCATTTCCGTTTTTCACAGTTCTGAGTAGCTCCCCATATGTATTATTACAATAATTATACATAAATATTTGATACAATTTAAATGTGGTGCTTCATTACTTTAAGAAACTAGTTTAATTAGAACCCCAGAATATTTATCTTACATCAACAAACGCTACCTTCATTTACAATTAACAATAACATTGTCACTAGGTTACTGGTATTAAATCTGTAATTATTTGGAAATGTGATGGCTTACTAGATAAATTCTGTCTAAATTATAGGTATAATCAAACAAAAGCTTGACTAATAATCTGTGTGTAAGCAAATTCCTCGGTAAATGCATTTCAATCTGTTTTCTTGGACATTCTTCACGTATACATCTTCATTAAGAAATATTTATTACATCTACGCACACACAGGAGCCACATCTGAGCACTCTAATCTGATTGCCTGGCCTTTAGTAGTGTTACATTTAGCTATTATATCTTTCTAACTAATTAGGGGGCTCTTGTGTAGACACTTCATAAAAGTTTGCATAGCAATCAGAATCTGTATTGCCTATAGTCATCCCGTCAGATTGTGAATTTAGTCTCAGGGAAATCATGGATCTTCCATGTCACCAAGCAACTACATGCCCCAAAGAACTGAGGTACAGTTTAACCGCTTTCTGACCTGCCGCAGTACATATACTGCGATAGGGCGACTTCTACAGGCACAGCGTAAGCGCCACCTGAGTGGCGGGAGAGTTACCCTGTAGACCAGGGATCCTCAAACTACGGCCCTCCAGCTGTTACAGAACTACAAATCCCATGAGGCATTGCAAAACTCTGACATTCACAGACATGACTAGGCATGATGGGAATTGTAGTTCCTGAACACCTGGAGGGCCATAGTTTGAAGACCCCTGCTTTACACCCTCATACAGATGAGCATTATTTTATGATTTAGCTTGTAAGTGCATTACTTGTTATTATTTTGTACCTCAGAATCAAGTTGACGTCGGTGTGTTCTACGTCATCCCGTTCTGGTCTGATCGGATTTTTGGTCCAATGGTGTGTACACACATCAGACCATCAGATCACTTCAGCCTGGTCCAATGAAAACGGTCTGTCGGACCAATTTCATGGGACCAGTCTGATCGTGTGTACGTGGCCTAATACTGCACTCATGTGGTGCTTCCTGTGTTCTCCTCTCCTTCTCATCCTGTTTACAGAGCTGGCTTTCTCTGAGCACAACTGCCACCTTCTATTCTATTTTAATAACTGACCCCCATGGACTAATGGGCTAACATATATTTTTTATTGGATTTTTATTGGATTATTGACCATTTTTTATGGCCGCAGCCACACTATCTTTTGCGCTTACAGTTATCTTTTTTATTATACATACAGGCACAACAACATACCCAAATGTCGCTGCCTGGTTCTGGGATTCAGATAGAGCCCTGTGTTGACAAACAACACAGGTGAAATAAATAGAGGGTGGTTTTGACTTCCCCCTACATAAATGATAATTATGTTCTTCCTTGTCTGTTCCTATAATTACCTCATCTAGCAAAGCTCTGATAATATTAATTGGTGATGATATAATAACAGCATTAGCTATAAAAATAAACACCATGCTTAAAGAAGAAAAGGCCTTAGTTATTTATAAAGAAAGTAAAATACTAGCATAGAAAACTAAAATAATTATACAGAGCATAGAGAAATAAAAAAGAAGGAATTATCCATTATGTAAGTCCGTCCAAAGTGTTCTGTATCCTAGCTGGGCTCAAGAAGAGAGAGGGAGGCAGACCATGGCGTACCCTGGACTCTAAAGGCCCATACACACGATCTGATGTTATGACAATAATTGTCTGATGGACGTGTTGTGTCGGATTATCTGACCGTGTGTATGCTCCATCAGACTATTGTTGGCGGAATTAACGACAACAAATGTTGGCTGTTCATGCTCACCAACTGTCGGACAATAAATGTGTTACGTCGGATTATCCGATTGTGTGTGCACAAATCCGTCGGATTAAAATCCAAAGTACAAACATGCATGCTCCGAACCAATGCTAACCATCAGACAACATTAGCAGAAGTTGCCCAAAGGGTGGCGCTAAAGAGCAGAAAAACCATGTCGTTTTGTGAATGTGGGATGAAAAAGCTCTGCCGTCTGTATGCAGAACAAGTCCACAGCCAATGTCCTTTGGACAAAAATCCATGGATTTGTCAGATGAAAGTCCGATCGTGTGTAGGAGGCTTTATTCTATACACAAGCCACACCCACCCAAACATCCTCTACCCCCTGTACTGTTCTTCATCCAATGAGCTATTACTTTTCTCAGTATGATCCAGTAGGTGGCATTATTGAACTACTGGAAAATGCCTTGTCCCAGGTCAGCATTCCAGCAACAGCTTGTCTTTTGAAGTTCTGGTTGAAGGCAAGGCAATTAGGTACTTTAAGCTTCATGTCCATTCCCCACCACCAGGGGGTATGCGTGAATCCTCATCCAGATGCAGCCGCAGAAGGGGTTAAATTGCTGTTGTGGCAATTCTAAAGCACTTTTCAGGCTCTTCGGAAGCGATGTCCATTCTTTGCAATGAATGGGCAGGGGTGTTTTGGGAGCACTGTATATAAACTGCCCCAAATATGCTCCTTGCAGGACTTTTTCTAACAACCCACTAGCACACCGCCCCAGTTTGAAAGCACTTGGGCTTTTTACATTCGGGCAGCATGGGAGGCAGTTTTCAGGCACTATTTCTAGTGCTAAAATGCCGGAAAACTGCCTCACTGTCAAAGGTGTCTAAGTGAAAATGCCCAAATTGGACCCAATTAGGCATTTTTTCTCCCTGGTGTCATGTGACTCATTAGTGTTACAAGGTCCCAGGTGTGAATGGGTAGCAGGTGTGTTAAATTTGGTGTTATCGCTCTCACTTTCTCATACTGGTTACTGGAAGTTCAGCATGGCACCTCATGGCAAAGAACTCTCAGAGGATCTAAAAAAAAAAATTATTGCTCTAAATAAAGATGGCCTAGTCTATAAGTAGATTGCCAAAACCCTGAAACTAAGCTGCAGCACGGTGGCCAAGACCATACAGCGGTTTAACAGGACAGGTTCTACTCAAAACAGGCCTCACCATGGTTGACCAAAGAACTTGCGTGCATGTGCTCAGCGTCATATCCAGTGCCATATCTTCAGTGTTGTAACATGAAAAAGTATAATAAAATATTTACAAAAATGTGAGGAGTGTACTCACTTTTATGACTTATTGTATATATTGTATATGCATATATAATATAAATATTTATGTATAAGAGATTTACTAATTAAATCATTTGATTTCTGTAAGGTAACACCAATAAATGATTACTGTTATTAATGTTATTAACATTGCCTCAAAGTAAAATATTCTGTTATGTTATTTTTTATAGTATTGTCGTTCATCGCTATAAATTTACATAGCGTCTGCCAATTTCAACCTCACAGTTTATGCTTTCAATTAATAGCTAACCTCATAAAACCTGGATTTGACCAATAAACTATTTCACTAGACAAGAAGGTTTCCTTGCAACTGTTTCAACATTAACCTAATGGCAATGCATTATAACTGAAGAAATGACCCTTTTATGATCATGGGCTACTACTAAAATCAAAGTTTATATGGTACGTGTATGAGCTTTGACATACATTATTACATGGTGATTAACATGTATTATTACTAAGTGAGATACGAATCAATCAGTGTAGTGATTTCATGACTTTACTACTTCTGTTTCTCATTGAAGTTATTTACTTCTCTGATGAAAAACATAAATATCTTTAAAGGCTAATTCATACCATGCATTACAATAAACATATGCATTACCATATGTTAAAGAAGGCTGCGTTACAGCTGTCAGCACACCTTAAAGTGGAGTTCCACCCGTTTTTTTTTTTATCCCTAAAAATAAAAATATTTTTTTTATACTCACCTGAAAGGGCGTTTGCTATGCGGAAGTAGCTCTTCTGCCTCTTCTTCCACTGCAGTGGATCTTCTGGCTCATCCTACGTCAACGTGTCTTCTTGTGAATGAGCCGCGCTGCCTTCTGGGAACTGTGCGTATCCCAGGAGGCAGCCGCCCATTCACAAAGTGCCGTGCGAGTCGCGCATGCCCAGTAGGAAACTGGGAATGAAGCCGTAAGGCTTCAATGAGTGAGTGAGTGAGAAACTTATATAGCGCAACACATGTGAACTGAATCGCCTGTTTCCCTTAGTAAAGATGGAGGCGCCAGGACCGAGCGATTGCCAGCGATCGCCGTCGGGGGACCAACGTCGTGGGCGACTTGGATAGGTAAGTGTCCTTATTAAAAGTCAGCCGCTACACTGTAGCCACTAGCAGGGTGCTTTGTTTTTCAGGCATTTATTTCAATGGGCAGGACGTTTTGGGAGTGCTAAATACAGCAAAGATGCTGCTTGCAGGACTTTTCCTAATGTCCTGCGAATACACCATTCCAGTGTGAAAAGTAATACTGAAATGAATGGGAGGCGGTTTTCGGGCGCTTTACAATCGCTATTTCTAGCGCTAAAACTCCTGAAAACCGCCTCAGTGTGAAAGGGGTCTAAAGCAGAAATTGACTCCTAAAAGGTAGTTCGTTATGCTTTAAAATTCTGAATTACATGATTTTGTTTTGTTTTCTTCTTAAGAATGTTTTTAATTTTTAGCCTTGCCCCTACCCTCATTTCAGCCCGGGGTAGAAATATGTGTCCCTGGTCCTGCAACCTCGTGGGATACTTCCATCACATTCCCAGGAGGTTGCACAGTTCCCCACTTACACAGGTAATTGAGGAAAAAGACATGGGTGGGGGAAGTTGAGTAACACATTAATGAATAAAATGTGCATTGTGGTGCATTGTGATGCACTGCAGCATGGATGTATTGCCTGTTGTGTTAGGGTGCCAATTTAAAAGTAAGCAAAGTATGGTAAAACATGCATTTTAACACACACTACCATAATGTTCTATTGCAAGTGACTCTAAGTAAAAATAATTTTACACATTGTTACATAATAACGTGTTTGCAGTTTAAAACAACTTATGCCGCGTACACACGGTCGTTTTTTGCGATGAAAAAAAACGTTGTTTTTTAAAACGTCATTTAAATTGATCGTGTGTGGGCAAAACGTTGTTTTTTGTCTTAAAAAAAACGACCAAAAAAAAATTCCAACATGCTTGAATTTTTTGTGTCGTTTTTCAAAACGTCGTTTTTTGTTTCACAAAAAGTCACCGTGTGTAGCAAAAACGTCGTTTAAAACGACGTTTTTCAACCCGCGCATGCCCAGAAGCTAGTTATGAAGCAAGCTTCAATGGAAAAGAGTGGTGAACGTAACCTCGTTTTTTGTGAAAAAAACGATGGTGTGTATGCAACATCGTCTTTGAAAGTGACGTTTCAAAAACGTCGTTTTTTACTTCACAAAAAAACGTCGTTTTTTTTCATCGCAAAAAACGACCGTGTGTACGCGGCATAAGTCTTAGTAAGTAAATACAGTACACCTAGGTCCCAAAATAGTGCTACAGGTCTAAGTTTAGGAGTGAAGCCAAAACTTTGCTGTGTTGCAAACTGCAGAACAGAGAGCTGTTAAAACTATTAACTTTGTTTTTGGGTAAATTTAAACAGCGTATAAAACTATACTTATCCTTGCAGCCTCAATGTCAATATCAAGTGCTGTGAGGTTCACTCAGTCAGTAACTATGTTCTCATACAGCTCAACCTGATTCTTGTCAAAATGTACTTTCATCCTTATGGACTTTAAGAGGATATCCTTCAACACTTAACAAGACAGCTCAATTGTTTGGATCTCTTGACAGATACTCTGGAAGTCTTTTATACTTCCAAAGCTAAGTATGATTTTACACAGTGACTGCCACCTTCACCTTCCATCTGTCTCATTGCTGAAAACCCCAGCAGCAGGTGTCATATAAGAAAAAGAAACAATTGTTTTTATCGTTGGTCTAGGTCAGTGTTTCCTAGAGTGTGAAAAAAATACTGTTGATGGTAATTCTATTTTTTTCAGGTGGTACCAAGAAGAGTTCTGGATTAAATATAAGACATTTAGGACATGTAGAAGAGGACATTTCTAATTTACAATTTAGACTATTGTTATTTTTATTTGTTTCACTAACAGGCACTAAAGGAATCCTAAATAAGCCACAGTTCAAGAGTGCCTGTCTCCTTGGGCATTGGTGGTTGTTATAAAGTATGTGGTACTCTGATGCTAACCTTAGCTAACAAGTTCATTAGCTAGAATTGCCCATGCACACTTCTACTACGATGATCCCCAGTGGGAGGAAGCAGTTTATTCTTACTTTCCTATCACTAAAGTTGACATCAAGATTAAGAGGGTTGATTTACTAAAGACAAATAGGTAGTTTACTTTGCAAGGGAAATTGCACTCTGAAAAGGAATTTCCCCCAAAGCTTAGTAAATGTGGTGAAGTTAATTTTGAAAAGGGATGTATCATGTACAAGGAAAGTAAGAAAAAAGAACAAGTATGTAGTGTAGTAGTAGTGTTTTATACCCGGCTGATTAGATAAACTGCCTCAGCTAATTGTGAAGCAAGATTCAGAGTATAGCCCTCAGTGCTCCATGCAGGACAAGACATGCTGGATGCAGGCTGAATAATGAGCTGAGGTGTGGCTCAGAGGCAATACAGCAGGACCAGTATACAGAAAGTCATGGGTTCAAAATCTCCTTGGGCCATCTGGGGGGTGGCCACACCTGGCCGTTTGTATGGCACGGTAGGAACCGTGACAGGCGGTGGAAGCAATCAACTGTGCAACGCACAGTGCATTGTGGCACGCTTGGCGGGCAAACATCCTGCTGACATTCTGCTGTTCCCCAAACGGGAAAAAGGGCAATGTTCAGGCCAAATTTATGCTTGGTCCGAACCACTCACCCAACACTAACCACTAACTCTTGGCCTAATGTTTTGCTAGGTAGTCTGTACTTACACTGTGCTTTAAAATAAGTGTTTTTAGGCACCCTTACGTCATCCAGACCACAATGATCACTACTTCTGTGCTCAGTAATCAGTAATCTATGGATTGTTCTGTGCTCAGGCACAGTTTGCAGTCACACTAAAGTAAACCATTATAGACAACAAGTAAACGTTGCAGGGACTGCCTATTCCAAGTGGTCCCAGGCATGATAGACTTAAAGTGTTTGTAAAGGCATAAGCTTTTTTTTATCTTAATGCATTCTATGCATTAAGATAAAAAAAAAAAAAACTTTGGTGTGCATGAGCCCCCCCCAGCCCCCCCAATACTTACCTGAGCCCCATCTCGATTCAGCAATGTTGCATGAGAGCCTTGGCTGTTCAGGACACTCCCTCCTCATTAGTGGAGACAGCAGTGGGAGCGCCATTGCCTCTCACTGCTGTCAATCAAAGTCAGTGAGCCAATGAGGAGAGATAGGGTGCGGGGCCAAGCCATGGCTCTGTGTCTAAATTAACACACAGAGCAGCGACTAAGCTCAGATGTCCCCATTGCAAGCTGCTTGTTGTGGGGGCATGAAGGAGCACTGGCAGAGGAACCGAGAAGAGGATAACCTGGGCTGCTCTGTGCAAAACCACTTCACAGAACAGGTAGGTATACCATGTTTTGTTATTTTTAAGGAAAAAAAACCCAAACAAGACTTTAATATCACTTTAACCATTTCTGGCACAGAGTACTCACACTACACATATTTACCAGACTAAGGGGGTGAACTGTTCCCACCATGGTTAAAACTGCCAGCATGACTTCACCTTGGAAATCAAGCAAGCAATCATTAAGCTGTGTATCATGCCAGGTATAAATCTAGAATTATAAAAGACGTTGTCTGTGCTTTCTAGGGCTGATGAGTATTAATTTCTGCAGGCAGAAATCATCTTTAAGAAGCCTGAACTAAAGCTGTGTGCTGTACAGAATGCCAAATAATTTTTAAACCCCAGCTGCTAATGAAAACTGTCAGTCATGATTAAACATACAGCACTTCAGTAAATTATGTCACTTAAAAATCTGTGGCATATTCAAATGACCATTGACTGGAAGCTGAATATTTACTACATTCTGTCTTCATTCTGTGTCTGTACCAAGTGTACAGTCTTCTGAGGAAAGGCGCTGGAAATATTCAAATTGCTGTGCATTGTATATATGTATGTATGCATTCAATGTATATCTTGTTAACCTGCTAGGAAAAAAAAATATGTGATGATGCTTTTTGAAACTCTTACAGAAGTACCTCAAAACATTGAGACATACACCAGCTCTTCTATGAAGTCACAGTGTATTCCCATATTAGCAGATATATTTTTTGCTTACAATCTACACTCTTATGCCCCGAACACACGATCAGACTTTTTCCATCGGATTTTGCGACCGTGTGTAGCCCCATCTGAGTTTTTTCATCGGAAATTACGATGATTTCCATTGGAGTTTAGATATAGAAAATGTTCTATTTTTTTCCAATGGAATTCCGATGTGATTTGGCTGGGCAAAAGCCTGATCGTGTGTACGCGGCATTAATGTACACAAAAATTGTGCCTTCTCTGTAGTTTATCTAATGAGTTTTGGTTTCTAGTAGGTCGGAAACACATGCAGTCAAATTATACATTGCCTGTTTCAGCTTTGTTGTGGTACGCACATATTTATAAGGGGGTACTGTTGGGGGGTTACAATAAACTTCCAAAAAACAAGCGAGGCGTGTTGGATAGTGCAGCATCAGTGACGGATGGTCAATATTGATTTATGCCCATTTTTCCTTACCTCTGGTAAGTGTATCCCCAAAAGGGGAAGGTCTCCCCCCCACGTGGTGAACAGCTTTGGGTGAAAGGAGCACTGTGCACTGATGGTTTATTTCATTTTCCATCTACATCACTACCATCACCTATATTTAACATCTATAGAGGACTTTCAAACACGGACTCTGGGACTTTCATAGAGTTTCTTATGAGTTTTGAATATTACTGTTTTTTTAAGTTTTGGATACCATTCAGGCTTTTTTACTGCTTTCTGATTTTTTTTTTTCTTGTCAAATTTGTTTATTGAATTTTAACAATTAGCATAGATAAGTACACATGGTGGCAGCAAAAGAAAATATCACGTATACAGTATGTTAACAATATTGAGTTGTAGTTCCAACATTAAGTAAGGTAGGTTTAACTAAAACAATCTTAGCATGGATCTAACTACTCCAAAGATTACATCATACATTGTATAAGAAAGGATAAAACCAACTTAGACCAGGTTAATATAAGATGACCTCAGATAAATAAAAAAAAGGTCTTAATTATTATAATTATTATCAAGAGTATAGTTTTTAAATAAAAAATAAAAATAAAAAATAATATAGAATCGAAAATGTTATACTACATATTGAACTATGTACAATTGGTATAATGGTAACCAAGGAAATAAAAGGTCTGCTACCAGAACTATATAAAGAGTAAATTGAAAGAGGATAGAGAGAATAGGGGGAAAAGTTGAAGAGAGAAAATAAATAAAAGAAAAAATAATCTTAGATAGGAGAAAAAATTGATACGGAAGAAAGAAAAGAGATATAGTAGTGGTCCCCGGTGTAGTACATGGTAATAAACACATACTATGAATGCAGAGAATGGAAGTATAAATCAAGATTACCAAGGTCTTAGTAGGGAAGCATCAAAATTGGAAGGCAACAAGTGAGTCACCCAGGGATTCCATATATTCTCAAAGTTGGATATTTTATCTTGAGTTATAGCCTCTGCTTTGGCATGGATCATTGCTTGATTGACTCTATTTTCAGTTTTAGTAATTATTAAGGATGGGAATTTCCAAGCTTTGGCAATTGTGTGTTTCGCAGCTGTAGTGATCTGTAATAAGAGTTTGAATTGGCGGTAGGAGAGAGTGGCCGGTTTTAAGTTTAAAAGTGCTATTGTAGAATCAGGATTGATAGGGATTTCAAATGTGTTAAAATCATAAGAAATACATCTTTCCAGAATGTATTTACTACCGGGCAATACCACCAAGTATGGAGATGTGATACAAGATCACCACAGCCACAAAAACAAGATGGGGAATAATTTGGAGCATATTTTGCAATTCTGACAGGGACCAAATACCACCGTGTGAATACTTTGTAATTTGTCTCTAAGGCAGCTATATTTTGTGAGGTTGACTTAGTTGTAATCCAAATCTTAGCCATTCTTTTTTAGATGTAAAACAGAACATTCTCACATGAATAAAATTGTGTACTCTTGTTTTCATTCTTCATTTATGGCACAGAAAAGGTCAAATCAAA
The DNA here is from genome assembly GCA_029574335.1 of Rana kukunoris. Classification (NCBI taxonomy): domain Eukaryota; kingdom Metazoa; phylum Chordata; class Amphibia; order Anura; family Ranidae; genus Rana; species Rana kukunoris. The sequence goes on from CM056051.1 coordinate 82,471,113, forward strand.
CATTATTTACAAATTATTTAAATGCTGAAATCCACCCTGAATGGATAATTCTTTGATGTGTTAATACTCATCTACCATCTTCTACATACAGTAAAAGTGTTCAGAAACTGAAATTAAGCATAATTTATTTTTCTAAATATCCATTCTACATCAAATAGAACCAGTCACAATACTGTAAAATTTTTGTTTAGTGTTTCCATAAAATTAATGGTGAAACTTGATTGGTTGGTTGGCAACAACTACAGTTTTTATATAGTATATATGGTAATTTGGCATTTTCAATAACAATATTTAGTTTAAGATTATAAATCTTCCTACCTGAACATTTCTCACCTGCATAAGATGTGCACTGAGCATGTCGTTTCATTCGTTTTATGGATTGGAGGCCACTTGCGTGTTAACATCCCAAGAAATAGTTAAAGTGGTTGTAAAGGCAGACATTTTTTTTATCTTAATGCATGTTGCACATTAAGATAAAAAGCTTTCTGTGTGCACCAGCCCCCCTCAGCCCTCCTAATACTTACCTGAGCCCATCTAGTTTGAGCGATGTTGAACAAAAGACTTGGCTGCCCATGACTCTCCCTCTTCATTGGCTGAGATAGCAGCAAAGCGCCATTGGCTCCCGCTGCTGTCAATTAAAGTCAGTGAGCCAATGAAGAGAAGGAGCAGTGGGGCCAGGAAGCTTGGGTGCTCCCATAGCAAGCTGCTTTCTCTGGGGGCAATCAACAGGAAAGAAGGACCAGGAGTGTCAAAGAGGGACACGAGAAGAGGAGGATCTGGGCTGCTCTGTGCAAAACCACCTGCGCAGTAGACATGTGCATTAGTTTTCGTCCGAATGCATTTCATCCTAATTTTGGGGATTTTCACATTAGTTTTAACAAACGACAACAAACACGCATAACCTGAAAGATCCGACATAAAAAATGCTTTATTTTTGTATTGTTGCGACAACGGTTCGATATAGATTCAACATGGTGGTGACAATAATGATCTGTGTCTATCATATCTGCCATTGAATGTGCCTAACCTAACTCTATTAGTCCAAGATTATTCGACATAGAGAGAAAAGATTCAACATTATAGAGACATGAAGATTTGATGAAGCAGCTAAAAACATATGATCGCCGCAAGCGGACATTTATGGTCAAATGCTCCACCCATAGGCTATAAAATAATTCTAATATTGGTTGACTAGTAATAATAATTAATAAATCTAAGTATTACTAGTCAAACAACAGTATACCTTGTGGGCGTAGCATTTGACCAGAAATGTACGATTGCGGTATTGTACAGATTAGCTGCTTCGTCAAATCTTCTTAGAACATTTGACAGACACCATAAGCCTTCAATAGACAGATTGAACCTTAATTCGGATTTTCAAACAAACAATTTTTTTAATGAAACAAAATAAATAAAAACGAATTTCAAACTAAATAAATATATTTTTCAGGTGAAACCGAAATTCTGAAAGAATATATTTTAGTGTGCACATGTCTACTGCACATCGGAGGTAAGTATACCATGTTTGTTATTTTTAACAAAAAAAATAAATGAGCTTTTAGTATCAATTCAAAATGCACTGCCATATAATTCATGTTATTGATTATTGGACAGTTTACCTTAATATAGGAGATTAATTAATTTTTTACTTATAGATTTCATGGCATATTTCACAATAACTTAATTAAATAACCTTTTTAAAACAAAACTACATTGATTAGGATTGATAAATACAGAGAAGTTAAGGGGATTGAATGTTTTTTGGGAGAAATTTCTACTTCGGGTTCCCATTAATGGTGGTCACATATTTAAAGGTCTGAGCTCTTATCCACCTTATCAACCTTATCAACCTAAATCACATGGCTGGCACTGGAGGGAATGTGGATAAACATTTTCTGCAGGAAAAGAATGTATCTAAGCCTCTCTTTAACTCCCTATTTATCCATACCACCAAAGCTGTTGACATTGCATTACGTTAAAATTTGAGTTTAGATTCCATTAAGCCCTGTTTACACTTGGTGATTTGGAATCGCCAGCAGAATCACAGCAATTCTGCCTGTGATTCCAGCTAAAATTAGTGGTAACATTGTGAAAAAAATGCGCAGCACTCCTTTGGGTGCCATTAATTTTTAATGGCAGCCTAACCATGGTGTGATTTTGCCGCAATTGTCATGTGACAAAATGCGCACAAATTGCAGCAAAATACGAGTTAAAAAATGCACCTGGCTAAGTGCCAAAATGTGGTACATAAGCTTCTTTGGCATGTTTTTAGAGCATAGGGAGGCACATTCTAAAACTTACAACAAAAACATGCAAAAAAAAAAAAGCACAAAAAATGCAACACTGCAGCATTGCTCATGTGTGAATAGGGCCTGAAAAGTTTCATCATAATAGGTTATTCTCCACTGTTACAGAGTAGAACTCCAGGTTCAGGTGGTGCCAAGACAGCCTGGGCTCACAGGAAATGGTTTGGATGACCCTAGCCATCATTTGACCTGAATGATATATAGTGGCAGAGAAGAAATAAAGGGCTGTACAACTTACAAAAGCTGATTTTATATTTTGCAGATGGAAGGCAGCATATCTTAAAAAAAAAAAAATCATACTGCTCCATCTTAAACCTGTGCTACTGGCATTTTAACATTAAACCACAGGACGCAGAGCTCAATTAACCCTCCTCTTATGTTAGGGTCAGAACCGACCTGTTTTCAGGTTTTTAGTGTCTATAAGTATCACATAAATTTGTTTATTGCATCAAGATTTTTTTTCTTTGTCAGGAACCTCTATTTAAACAATGTAATAGAAAAATAATCCTTTTCACTAAATTATAAAATATTGTGGTGAAAATTAAGACGTTTATGGTGTTAGGGTCAATTCTGACCCAGTTATAATATAGGATTATAGGACACTAATAAGTGCCAAAACTGAAATCATAAACACTCTCTCTGCTTAGTAACACTGACAGCCAATCACATCTCAACCCTGTGAGCTGTAGTTAGGGAGGGGCCTATCTCTTTCCCTGCTTGTCTGCTTCTCTAAATAAAGTAAAGAAACATAGGACAAATACATTTCAGAGTTGCTGACTTGCAGAGTAATCATCTCCAATATGCAGCATGCAAGAGTGAGAAGATTTACAGGAAGCGAAATACTGGATTATATCTTGGATGAAAATGAGGCAGAGGACACAGAGCAGCATAGTGATATGGATGAGCAGGTTTCTGAGGCAGAAGATGAAGTAGAGTATCAACCAGAATACACAGACACATCTGATGAGTCTGATGAGGAGGCCACCAGTGCTGAACCTGCTGCTGTCCCTGCTGAAACATTCAAATCCAAAAGTGGTAAGATCTGTTGGAGTTCAGAACCTCCTGACTTACATGGCAGGGCAGCTGCTGCAGATGTAATCAAAAAGACCCCTGGGATCACAAGGTTTGCTGTGACGAGAGTAAGTGACATCAAAACATGTTTTGAACTGTTCATGCCATTGTCACTAAAAAAAGTGATCATTGCAATGACAAACCTTGAAGGAAAAAAAGTTCATGGCAACATGTGGAATGACATAAATGAGGAACGCCTAGATACTTATATTGGTGTTCTTCTTCTTGCTGGAGCATACAGATCCTATAATGAGGCCACTGATAGTCTCTGGGACAAGTCAAGAGGCAGATATATCTTCCCAGCAACAATGTCACTTCACACCTTTCGAATGATATCAAGAGTTTTCAGATTTGACAACAGAGATACTAGAGCAAAATCTGACAAGCTTGCTCCCATAAGGGATGTTTGGGAGAAATGGGTTCAGCTCCTTCCACTAATGTTTAACTCTGGGCCTCCATGGAAATTGCCCCTTCCGGCAGTATATGCCCAGTAAGCCAGGCAAATACGGCATAAAAATCTGGGTACAGATTTACACCGGCAAACCCGAAAGTGGCATCCCTGAGAAAAAACAAGGACAATGTGTAGTCCTTGATTTGACTACTGGACTGCGGGGTCACAATATCACGTGTGACAACTTTTTTTACCAGCTATGACCTTGGACAAGAACTTCTCAGGAGGAAACTCACCATGCTAGGCACAATAAAAAAAAATAAACCTGAGCTGCACACTGAAATTTTGCAGGTGAAGGACAGAGCTCCACTTTCTTCAAAATTTGCTTTTACAGACACCACCACTGTTGTTTCATATCGTCCAAAAAAAAAATGTGATACTTATGTCCACTTTTTACAAAGATGCAGCTGTGTCATCAAGAAGTGACAAAAAGCCCACAATTATCCTGGATTACAATAAAAACAAAGGAGGAGTGGACAACCTGGACAAGCTGACTGCTACCTATACTTGTCAGCGAATGACCAGGAGATGGCGGATGGCTGTGTTTTCTAACATCCTAGATGTGTCTGCATACAATGCATTTGTGTTATGGACCCACATCCACCCAGGTTGGAACACAAAAAAAAAAATAACAAGCGGAGAATATTTCTCGAGGAGCTAGGAAGTTCCCTTCTCAAGCCACACATTGAGCAAAGGAAACAGGTGTCTCGAGATCCAATCGCTGCAGCCGTGATCAGACAGATGCAGAGTTCATCAAGCACTCCATCCACACCATCAACAACACAAAGAGAATCAGTGCCAGCATCCTCATCATCATCTAGCCTTGCCTCAACATCAACCAGCACAGCCACCGCCACAACTCCAGTGATGCCATCTGATTCTAAAAGAAAGAGATGTCAGGTCTGCCCCAGCAATAAGGACAGAAAGACACACACATTATGCTTCCACTGTAAAAAATATATCTGCAAAGAACATACTAAAAGTGTCAGCTTTTGCCACACATGCATCTAAAAACACCCACACAAACACATGCAAGTTCTTGCACAAAGATGCTTTGAAACTAGTACTTGATTTCTTTTGGTTTGCCTTGCTTGATTGTGTGTTGTTTGTTTGACCTTGCAAGTCTACATTTTGTATTATTACTTGCTTTTCATTGTTTATGAAAGTTTTATGTTAAAAAAAAAAAAGACTGTGGCTATTTTCTTGAAGTAAATATATATGGGTCAAAATTGACCCTAACACCATCAATGTTATTACAGTTAATGTTATTAAAATAAAATAAAAATATATAAAAAAAAATGTAAGAGATGTGTTCAAATACTCCTCAGCAACATTCTGGTGACATAGCAACCTTTTATTTACTTATAATATTCTATTGAGGTTTATTTTACCATTATTTAAATTTGAAAATGAGAGGTATGCTATCAAAAGAAAGGTCTAAGGCCTCGTACACACGAGGCAATCTATTTGTTCAAATCGGTCGGACCGACCAATTTGAACAAATCTGTCTGATAGGATTTTGGTTTGCTCGCGTGTACACACGAGCAAACCAAAATCCCCGCCAGCAGACGGCGCGCTGACGTGTCGGTGACGTGGCGGTGACGTTGACGCCGCCACGTCACCGCACCAGGAAGTAAAACACTACCTCGCATGCGCCGAATCCATTCGGCGTCGGTGCGAGACGACATGTCTGCTGGTAAGTGTACTAACCAGCAGACATGTCGGGCGGACGGATTCCCACCCGATAGATTTCAAAGCATGCTTTGAAATCTGTCGGGTGGCCAAATCCGTCGGCTCGGCCGTACACACGATCGAATCTGTCTGCTGGGACGGTCTAGCAGACCGTTTCCAGCAGACAGATTTGATCGTGTATACGAGGCCTAAGGCCACGTACACACGATCAAATCTATCTGCTGGAAACGGTCGGCCCGACCGTCCCAGCAGACAGATTCGATCGTGTGTACGGGCGAGCCGACGGATTTGGCCAGCCGACAGATTTCAAAGCATGCTTTGAAATCTGTCCGCTGGGAACCTGTCCGCCCGACATGTCTGCTGGTTAGTACGCTAACCAGCAGACATGTCTTCTCGCACAAGCGTCGAATGGTTTCCTGGTGCGGTGACGTGGCGGCCTCAACGTCACCGCCATGTCAGCGCGCTGTCTGCCGGCGGGGATTTTGGTTTGATCGTGTGTACACGATCACACCAATACTTCCCCAATACTTCCCCAAGCCTAAGGCCTTGTACACACTATCAAATGTGTCTGTTCAAATCGGTCGGACGGACCAATTTGAACAGATCTGTCTGCTGGCATTTTGGTTTTCTCGCGTGTACACACGAGCAAACCAAAATCCCCGCCAGCAGACAGCGCGCTGACGTGGCGGTGACGTAAAACACTTCCGCGCATGCGTCGAAACCATTTGGCGTGTGTGCAAGAAGACATGTCTGCTGGTTAGCGTACTAACCAGCAGACATGTCGGGCGGACGGGTTCCCAGCCGACAGATTTCAAAGCATGCTTTGAAATCTGTCGGGTGGCCAAAACCGTCTGTTTGCCTGTACACACGATCGAATCTGTCTGCTGAAACGGTCTAGCAGACCGTTTCCAGCAGACAGATTTGATCGTGTGTACGAGGCCTTAGGGGTCACACCAAAAATATTAAAACCAATCTTTTCAAGGATAAAGAAGCCTAACAAGGTAACCAAGAGGTAAGAAACAAATTGGATGATAAATAATTGTTTAGAGGGTATTTTATGGCTGATTTAAGACACGGGTCAAAACCGACCCGTTAACATCATGGATAGTAACAGAAAGCTAACATAAGAGGAGGGTTAAGTTATCCTGGTGCTATTATCTCCTATTAATCAACTGTGTTTAAAATATAAATGTATCAGTCACATAAAATGCTCCTTTGCTTGAATGATTTTAAACCAAAAAAAATGCCTTTTTCATTAGTGAACTCTAACATAAAAATCCAAATACATTGCTTACCTCGCTTTTGTATAATCAGCGACCTCCACTATCTCTCAGTATGAGCACAGACTGGCCTCAGCACTTCTAGGTGTCAGACTCTCATTCAGCACAGATAGCTCCCTGTATCCCAGCCCCAAAAGTAAATTTTGTCACATCTTCAGGAGGTGGCATGTGACGAAACGTACGTCAGGGCGGGGATACAGGAAACTGAACGAGAGCATGACACCTGGGAGTGGTAAGATATTGAGGACAGTCTGTGCTCACATTGAGAGATGGTTGAGCCAGCTGGTTATTCAAAAGTGTTTCAACCCAGGTGCAAGGGGAATGCACTTTTTAATGTAAACACATATAGTGATTTTTTTTTAAATTATATTTAAATATCTCTCTTGCATTTTATGTCGATACTTACTTTGCAGTGGAAAAGCTGCTGCCTAGTATTATTAACCACTTGAGGGAAAAGGGCATTTTGAACATATTCTTTCCAGAGAGGTCATGGTCATCTGGTGAGAGTACAAGTGTGGTGGTGATGCACAGTGAAGGATAAGAAACACAGAAGAGAATATATGTATACATTTTTTTGCCACTTTGAGCACAGAGTACTTTGAAAAGCGATATCACTGATTTACAGAGGAACAGCATTGGAAATAAATTAGACACTTTGTATATGGACTATTATGTGATAGTTTACTAATGAGATAGTAAAGGCAATGTATTTTTTTGTTTAAAATCATTCATGCACAGCACCACTTTATGTGAATGACGAATTTATATTTTTTACACAGTTGATTAATAGGAGATAATAGCACAAAGATAACACAATTAAACATTGTATATTGAGGTTTAATAATTATAAGAACATTGATTGGGTTTTATACAGCAGCTGTTAATATAGAGATCAGTACCATGGGTATTTTTGGTGTGTGTGTATATATATATATATATATATATATATATATATATATATATATGGTATTTTAACCAATTGACGTTTCTTAATATAAAATTATTAAACACGTTTTTCTTTTCATTTTTACCTTTTTCTGTCTTTGAGCACTACGAGCAAAAACAAGCCAAGTGGGGAAGAAAGTATTGATTTTTTTTTTTAGTGTATCATTTACTATTACAGATCCGTTCTGCAGTGAAACACACATTTCAAAGTGTGAATTCCCAGCCTGTACATGTTTTTTTAGCACCTGAGTCTATTTTTGTCCTCCCCAGGAGGGGTCAGTGACCCAGCATTACATATTTAGTTTACTGAATAGTTCCAGCTAATATAACAACCTAGATACTTCTGTAGAAAACCTATTTCATATTCTAAACCAGATGCATATAAATTTACATTGTTGTACCTTGTATATTGTTCCTATTTTGATTTTATTGTGCTTCTATAATATGTCTTTCTAGATAATGGTAAACAGATGTCCAGGGTATATATAATTATGTACTGTGTTGTGCTTCAAGTTAGTTATGATATTTCAAATAGTGATCTAATGCTATATTTACTGCATGATTGCCTATCTATTCTAAAATAAAGATAACTAACACAGTGGAAATTAATACAATTATGCCCTGTACACATGATCGGTTCATCCGATGAAAACGGTCTGATGGATTTTTTCATCACATATCCGATGAATTTAAAAAACAGGAAGAAAGTATCCTCACATGTAGTAGACATGTGGATACGTTTGTAAAGCATGTGTCGCGTCCTAAAATTTCAATAAACACAAAATTTGGAGGGCATATCATGGACAGTAGTCTGGTATAGGTATAATGCGGGAGAGACAATCTCTTTAGTTAAAAAAAGGTTTTTATTACAGCAAAAGCATTATACATTAACAAAGATATTCCAGTTCCATAGGAACTATGAATATAATCAGCAAACTCAATTAATTACATCAGAGTCCCATGTACTTCACAAATGATATATACAAAAGGGTAAATCATAATAATGATACAAATCTTAGATAGAGATCAAGGATCCGTTGTAAAGAATCTGTTCAACGAAGTATAGAAGGGACAAGAAAGGCTTGATGTTGCGAAGAACGATGATGTAATGCTACGGCTCTGACCGGTTTCGCGTTGGTGACAACGCTTCTTCAAAGAGCACCTTAAATGAGATTAGCTGAAGAACACAGTACTAAAGTTATACAGCAGAACAAGTTAAAAAAAAAAACACACTAAATTAACATTTTATATATATACATCAATACAAAAATATAGTGATTACACGGTGGATTGCAGGAGGGGTAGCTGGGCATCACAAGAAGCTCCAAGGTTGGGGATACACCCCAGATGGGGTGTTCCTCAAGGGCAAGCGCAAGGGGCACGTCAACCAACCAACATCGCAAAAACACACAGTGGGGACAGGGCAATAATGATGGGCTGATAGAAATAGGTATAGTGGAGGAAGGTAGATAGAGAGAGCATAAACGTTGTATGACTTACATAAATTCAAATCGTTTTAAAAAATTCCAATGTCCAGAAGGAGATTTATATCGATCGGAAAGGTGACGTCCATATACTTAATGTAATCTGCTTCAGTGAGTAAGATGTCCCCAAGGGGCAGAACTCCAAAGAAAGGATGCACAAAAATAGCTCTAATTGGACAAGAAAGTAAACAATAGGAAAAGATTGTACTGGGCAATGAAATAGTTAAGTCCTAGTTGCATAGATAAGAGAATTAAATCACCATAGTGTCAACCTTACCTCCCAAAAATCAATAAGTATTAAAGATGTCAATATAGTAAACCATTTAGCCAAACAAGGGTGTACAGAGGCATATGTATAGCACTCAGAGAGAGCTGACACAGCGTCACAGCGGGGGTAACCTGGGAGAAAAAGTAAATACAGGACAGAAATAAATTGTCTGTCTAGAGAGTAGTGATGAGCGGAATACGCCATATTCGATTTCGCGATATTTCACGAATATATAGAAGAATATTCGCGAAATATTCGTTAATATCGAATATTCGTGATATTTTATTAAAAAAAAATTTTGCAAAATTTCGCTAATGCGATTGCGAAATTGATTGCGAAATTCTCGTCAACACGCGAAAACGGAGATCATTTCCTGGATTACTAAACTAATATGCACTAAACACTAACTCTACTTACACAAACTTATATGACTAAACTAAAGCTATTTTTTTTTTTATACACAAAACACAGAAGGGCAGAGAAAGTATTCGCGAATATTCGTAATACGAATATTCGCATTGCGAATTTTCGGCAACATAAAAGGATCGCCTCAGCTACTCGGCCCAGGGTCTCTAATCATACCAGCAATGCTTTTAGACGTCGATGGATAAATTTAAAAATAAATTTGAAAAAATACAAATATTCGCAATAGCGAATATTCACCGCGATATTCGATTTATTCGCGAATACTCGAATATGCAATATTCGTAACGAATATTCGCAATGCGAATATTCGTGAGCAACACTACTAGAGAGACAGGATAGTCCATAAAGATTGCTGCTGTAGTTTAGGAAGTTGTCAGCTTACCCAGAGTAACGTTACCGGCTGGTTTGACTGTCCACATGTCTCCCAGGAGAGCTGTACCAATCTGTGCCTATGCATGCCTGGGTTTAAATAGGCCCTGTCCTGTCCAGATGACGTCATCAGGATTGGCCGCACATTAACCCCCTGTGAGGCCTATGCTGGCGTCACATGGGGAAACACAACACCTCAGAGGGAGACAAGCCCCATCTTGTGGTGAGTGATGATATTGCAGCCAAAGCTGTGCCACACTGTATGTAAGAGGAGCAATGTAATGGTGAAGGGAGATGCGCATCACGAACTGCCCAGCTATGAATAACGGAGCCTAATCCTGGCCCAGAGACACCACCGCCGCCCAATCGTGCATAGCACAAATATCCATATAAAAGTAGAAAAAATATATGTTGAAACAAACATATTATTGCTATCCGTAGCAGTCTTGATAAAAATATATTTATAAACTTATGCTAATACTTAAAGGAGCTATTGCATAAGGAGTGAGTGGGGGAGAGAGGGAAGGACAGGGCAAGGATAAGGGGAGAACAAAAAAAAAAAGAGAGATATCCTATGAAGCTGACTTTCATCAGTCTTGCCTAAACACCATCAGTTAAAAAACAATTGTGTCAGAACGCGGTGACGTAAAACACAACAACGTGCTGAGAAAAATTAAGTTCAATGCTCCCGAGCATGTGTCGAATTGATTCTGAGCATGCGTTGATTTTTAACCAATGGATTTCCCCATAGACGATCATTTTTTCCTATCGTTTTTTTAAACATCAGATCATTTTAAAACAAGTTCCTAGTTTTTCCACCAATGGATAAAAAAACGATGGGGCCCACACACGATCGGTTTGTCTCATGAAAACAGTCCATCAGACCGTTTTCATCAGACAAACCGATCGTGTGCACGCGGCATAAGAGTGTACAGTATGCTGCTTTAATCAGCTTTATTTTTCAGGATATATAATTAAGCCAATGTATAAAAATACCTATAGTCTTCATCAGGGCTGTGTTCAGACATCATGCTACCCTATAGACACCAGAATGATTAAACTTGTTTGTGCAAGTTTTACTCCTTCATTATAATATTACTGTTAAACACAGAGAAAGAGAAAATGGTTTATCAACCTGTTGCCCAACCTATGGTCTTAATGGGCACTGGCAGACTGCAATAGAGACCTCACAGAAGATCTAAGGTGAGCCATAGAGGCTTCATTTTTTTTAGAGCCAGTTGGCTGATTGAAAAAAGAAACATACACACATACATGGCAGGTGGATGGAGAAATTCTCCCTGCTGTGCCATTGTATTCTGTCAGTAGGACTCCGCTGTCAGAATACACTGATCAGTACTGTAGTTTGGCTGAAGCTGTTGATCGACAACATTTGTCCAACAGTCCCATTCAACTTCTGTCAAGCAGGAACAGCCATAGATGGATCAAAAGTCCCTGCTGTACAAACCAAATTTAGATCCATCTATGGGCAGCTTAACCCTTCTCTACTGCTCTACTCTCTTCTCTAGACAAAACATTTGAAAAATGCTGCCTTCTAAAGGTTATAATAAAACTTTTTTTTATATATAGGAAGCACTATGATATGTTTTTATGTTTTCTTTGGAGCTACGCAACTTGGAAGGTATATAAGCTGATCTGGATTCTTGCTGTCTGTTTACCCCATGGAGGGTAAAGCTTTGCATGATCTTATTCAAAAATATCCACCTCACAATGGAGAACGTTTACCCATTGGGGTGGTTCAGCACTGAGCACCTTGAACTGATGGTTCACAAAAATAACACTGTTATCAGAAGTTTGGAAGAATCACTGTACACATACACAAGGAATGTGTTTTTAGACTGGAAGCTGTCATTTGTTTCTTTGTACTGAATACCCAGACACTATTTCAATCGGTTTAATATAGGTTTATTAATATTGATTGTATGAAAAAGTCTCCACTTTCGCACTTTTTAGTTCTGTGCCATTTCATTGCACTTTACACTTTTTTTCTGTATTATACTTCTGCACTTTGCTGTTTATTTGGTTATATTGCACTTACAAGTTTTTAGGTTTATATAGCACTGCACTCATTAGAATGTATTTGACTGTTTGATGTTATGTAGCATATTAGCTATGCAGGAACGTGGGATGTGTACATATTACCACTTCAAGACTAGACTGTTTCACCCCCTTCCTGCCCAGGCCATTTTTCAGATTTTAGCACTTTCTCATTGTGAATGACAATTACTACGGAATACTTACGGAATTTCCATCAAACTTACCTTGCATACACATGGTCACACAAATGTTGTCTGAAATTGCGAAGGTCAAGAAGGCGGTGACGTACAACACTACGACGAGCCGAGAAAAATGAATTTAAAATGCTTCCGAGCATGCGTCGACTTGATTCCGAGCATGCGATCGGAATTTCCGCCAATAACTTTTCTTGTTGAAAAAAGTGAGAACCAGCTCTCAAATTTTTGTTGTCGAAAATTCGGACAGAAAAAGTCAAATGGAGCCTACACACGGTCGGAATGTCGGACCAAAGGCTCACATGAAACTTTTATTGTCAGAATTTCCACTCGTGTGTACGCAGCATTAGGGTAGCAGCAAGAACATTGTGACTGGTGTGTTGCCAATCAGGAACACTGTAACTGATGTGGCAGTAATCGGGGACACTTAGGCCGCGTACACACGATCGAATATATCTGCTGAAACTGGTCCAACGTCACCGCCACGTCACCGTGTCCTCAACCCGAGGGGATTTTCGTCCGATGGTGTGTACACGCCATCGGACCAAAGTCTGATGAGACATGTCCGCTGGAAACGGTCCGTCGGACATGTTTGAGCGGACATGTCTCATCGTGTGTACGCGGCCTCATACTGGTGAAGGGATGATTAGAGACACTAATTGGTAGGGTGGTTATTAGGAACGCTGTGATGACTTGCAGCATTGGTCTGGTGATGTATTACTGTTGTGGCAGTGATCATAGACAATGGCTGATGGCACTGACATACAGTGATATCAGGGCAGTCAGACATTGTACATGATTACTGCCACATTAGTACAATTGATGACAATGCACTTGCTTTGAAGACAGTATGTAAAAAATAAAAAAAAGTTTCCTTTTTTTTTCACTTTTATGAAATGGGTTTTAAGCCCACATACAACAAAAATAATATAAACAAAACCAAGTGTATGGCTCCATTATTATTGGGCCTTTTATTAGATTTTTTTGACATATGATATGATTTTTTACATGCAAGGTAGACTAACAAAGAGGAGACAAATTATATGAAGAATGCTGGTATCTTTAATGTTTAGCATCTGACCTACATTTCCATGTTTACCACTGACTGGCCTTATATTTTAGCATAGGTTTGGCTCTAAATTCACTTCAGCCTTGCCCACACACTAAGGCTAGGTTCACACTTGAGCTTCTTCAAGTGTTTTTTGTGTACACTTGTAGAAGCGTTTTTTGGGCGTTTTTTGTTTTAGCCAGTGGAAAGCTAGTTACTAGGAGAATAGGCGAGAAATTATACATCATGTACTTTGCATTTTTAGAAGTTTTTTTTTAGATGTTACCACTTAACAAACTAAAAAATTGCACCAAAAAAGTCATGTATGTTTTGGCTTTGAGCAACTAGATTTAAGCAACACGACACTCAGATAACATTTTATCAGAATCTTGATGTTGAGTACAGTATTGAAGCATTTCTGGAAAAGCACTTCAAATCACTATGGTGTGTGAACTAGGGCTAAGTCTGCATTCACAAATGAGGAGAAAATAAGCAAAGTGTATTTCCTAGTGATTTTTGAATATTTTTTTAGGTGTTTTACGGGCATATTACATACTTTTGCATATGTATGGAGTTTCAGGAGTTTGTTTCCTGGGCTGGACAAGGGAAGGAGAGTAGTTTTATAAGGCTGGACAAGGGAAGGAGAGTAATTTTATAAGGCTGGACAAGGGAAGGAGAGTAATTTTATAAGGCTGGACAAGGGAAGGAGAGTAGTTTTATAAGGCTGGACAAGGGAAGGAGAGTAATTTTATAAGGCTGGACAAGGGAAGGAGAGTAGTTTTATAAGGCTGGGCAAGGGAAGTAGAGTAGTTTTATAAGGCTGGGCAAGGGAAGGAGAGTAGTTTTATAAGGCTGGGCAAGGGAAGGAGAGTAATTTTATAAGGCTGGACAAGGGAAAGAGAGTAGTTTTATAATGCTGGACAAGGGAAGGAGAGTAGTCTTATAAGGCTGGGCAAGGGAAGGAGAGTAGTTTTAAAAGGCTGGGCAAGGGAAGGAGAGAAGTTCTTCAGGCGTAAAAATATGCAATAATCCACGTATCATGGGTTTACATATGCTCTTTGAAGTTTATGGAACCAAAGATGCCTATATACGCTTTAAAAAAAAGCTCATGTACTTTTATAAGCATAGGGTTCAGAGCACACACAATTGTACACACAGGGAACGGGGACAATTAGAAAGAATGAGATTTTGCATGTTGAGCATAGTCTGGCATTGGGAAATAAGCAGCTGGAGGGGTCATAGCATCATATAACAAGAGGTTTAGCTGTCTCCGGAGCTATGTAAGAAGTCTGAGCAATTTGGCTTCATGAGATTATTGGAGACATACATAGTTTGACTTTAGTAGAAGCACTATCTTTCCTTGATGACATTACAGTTTTATTGTTGCTAAAGTTATTTTTAACTTCATTCTGAATAGAAATTGAATCTTGTCTTCTTCCTTTGTTAGATAAACATCAATAGTGATGGAGTATGTGTTTGCTGTGAAATGCAGCACCAGACATCAGGCTGCAGCAACCCTGGAGAAACCTTGAAACTGAACCCTTTGCAGGAGTGCAGTGCAGTGAGATTGACACTTAAGGTAAGCAAAATACTTTCTAACATAACTGTAATTCGAAACAATTCTCCTTTCCTTTCCTCTAAATGTCAGATTAATAGCATACTTGCATTTTCACATTGCAGGTGGTTGGTAGCTATTTTTCCAGTGTTGGGGTATAAAACATCAAAGCCTGTGCATGTTGCTCAGCCTTGACGGTAATATTTATTAACCTTTAACCCCTTCCTGCCAAGCCCAACATCCCTTTAAACATTTTGGGGGGTGGGAAGGATCAGCGATCAAGGATGGCCCTACTGGTTACCTATCTTTGTCTCTGACAGCTCATTCTTTGTGCTGGGAGCATGCAGAAAGCACGCTCTCAGTGCATAAACATCAGTGTTGTGAAGAAAAGGAATAGAGGGCGCTAGTGAATGTATAGTATATAGACTTAGTATAACACCTGTCTATGATGAGATTAGGTGGGTGTACTTCATGTGCACCATGAACTTGGTAGGTTAGTGAATATATACAACAAAAATAAATGACATATAGATCCTATATTGGATAACAAGTGATAAAAATTAACTAATCACCAGCCTGTGGTAAACAATTAGGACAAAATTACATGGAATGGTCACCAGTGTAGATAATTGCTCACTCGTGGTGAGAATAAAGTGCAATGAGAAACACAGTGCAATGATAGTCTCTATTTGTGCAAAGTCCCATACAAGCCACAAATGTGTCAGTGACTGGTTGTTGAAAGCTGACTCATAGATGTGTCTGGTTCCTCCACCACTGAAATATGAACTCCACCCAAGGTGCTAAGAAGATGCTATGCTCTTACCACAAGGCGAGACCTCTTAATTAAAAGTAGGTCAGGAAAGCAGGACAGGATGAGTGCCTGTTACACTGGGGGCATAGCTGGATCACGATGGGAACCATGTATATGACCGTGGTGCTCACAGAATGATGGAGGCAGATAAGGAAAAAATCATAGTGCATTACCTTTATTAAAACTATAAAAAAAATCACACAAACAGCCAAATGGCCTCTTACTATGGCAGGTGCCTGCCTGGCACTGGGACTGTAGCGTAGCGGATACTCTCCAAAAGAAGGATCTCACCAGGTCACTGTGTGCGGCTGGATGCCAAAGTTTGGAAGGCGCTGGATAGTCTGATGTGAGAGAGAGAGCCAGATGTCGCCGCCGACATATGTTTCGTACATTAGTACGTCATCAGGGGCTCTCTCTCTCGCATCAGACCATCGATTTTTTTATAGTTTTAATAAAGGTAATGCACTATGATTTTTTCCTTATCTGCCTCCATCATTCTGTGAGCACCACGGTTATATACATGGTTCCCATCGTGATCCAGCTACGCCCCCAGTGTAACAGGCACTCATCCTGTCCTGCTTTCCTGACCTACTTTTAATTAAGAGGTCTCGCCTTGTGGTAAGAGCATAGCATCTCCTTAGCACCTTGGGTGGAGTTCATATTTCAGTGGTGGAGGAACCAGACACATCTATGAGTCAGCTTTCAACAACCAGTCACTGACACATTTGTGGCTTTTATAGGACTTTGCACAAATAGAGACTATCATTGCACTGTGTTTCTCATTGCATTTTATTCTCACCACGAGTGAGCAATTATCTACACTGGTGACCATTCCATGTAATTTTGTCCTAATTGTTTACCACAGGCTGGTGATTAGTTAATTTTTATCACTCGTTATCCAATATAGGATCTATATGTCATTTATTTTTGTTGTATATATTCACTAACCTACCAAGTTCATGGTGCACATGAAGTACACCCACCTAATCTCATCATAGACAGGTGTTATACTGAGTCTATATACTATACATTCACTAGCGCCCTCTATTCCTTTTCTTCACAATAGTATTTGCAGTATCTCACTGCACCACCGAGGAGCAGCTTAATTTTATTTTATTCCTTTCTCTTTTAGAGATTTTGTATTCAAAGCTCTAGGTAGCTTCACACTTACACTTGTTGGCGCGGAATTCACCCATTTACAACATAAACATCAGTGGCCCAGTGGGCTTCAAAGCCTACCTTTTTTCTGCTGCACATGTGTGTTAGGCAGCCATAAAGGAGTTAATAGTAGGCAGGTAGAGTTCATCATGGCATATTGCCTACCACATTGTCAAATGTCTGCATCCAGGGTTGCACGCCCATGCATGTGTTTATACAAGCACTGGTATAAAGTCTCATATAGCACCATTCATTGTAATAGGAAGCTGTACGCTCCACCTCAGCCTCCCTTATGCCAGCTATTTACACTTCATGAATGCTGTTCACCCTTTTGTGGCCATGCCTACGAAGCCCAAGGCGGTGATTGTAACACTCAGATGGTTGGATGAAGCCTGCTTTTACTTTCAGTGTGCAGTTTATTTTCTTACCAGCTATAAATGTCCCTGTGTTGCACCCACCTTGATCTGCAACACACCAGGGAGTATTATGATACAGTCATTGCTTAATCGCTTAAATTCCTGGCACTTTCACCCTCTTCTTGTCCATGCCAATGTTTAGATTTCAGTGCTGTCACACTTTGAATGACAATTGCACGATCGTGCAACATTGTATCAATAAGAAGTTTTTGTATTTTTTTTCATAGAAATAGAGCTTTCTTTTTGTAGCATTTAATCACCACTGTTTATTTTTTATTTTTTTGCTAAATAAACACAGATAAACACAATAAAGACAGAAAACTTGGGAAAATTTCATTTTTCTTTGTTTCTGTTATAAAATTGTTAGGGCTGTGCAGATTAACTTTTAATTAATCGATTAATCTTTAATTGTTTTTGATCGATTAAAATCTTTTTGATCGACTAAAATTCTTTTGATTGGTACTCACCTGTCTGCCGGCTTCTGGGCCTTCAGGGAGTTCCGTCGGAGATCCGGTAACATCACGGACACCGACGGGGCTTTCCATGTCCATCTGAAGGGCTCCTTTGCTGTGCCTTCATATCTGCATGCCGGCGGGACCTTACTATCTGCCACACGCAAGGGCTGTTACACTTCCCTCTATCACTTCCCTTTATCAACCTGGGATTCTACAGCCATCCACTGGGAGTTGTGATAGTTCTCTTCATGGGACATCTAAATGCAGAAGGACTGATGTTAACCTTTCCTCATCTAGACTGCTTTTGGTACCGTTTGGTATTACTCACACCATTTTTACAGTTTATGTAGCTACATCGTTTTTATCTCCAGTGCAATATTTATTTGGTTACCTACTTGAAGACTATAAAAGTTTTAACGCTATTCCCATTGAGCGCTGCCTTTGTGTGTTTTTTGTATCCTGCTATCTATTTTTCCCGTGGTTGGTAGCTGCAAGGAGATCAGCTAAAAGTAGTTGGATCTGTATGTGCTTTATAATTGATCGAAATTAGTCGATTAATTGATTAAAAAAAAAAAAAACGATTAATCGAACAAAAAAATTTTGATCAGTAACAGCCGTAAAAATTTTGCAAATAAATAATCTTTCTTCGTCAATTTATGCCAAAATGTGTTCTGCTACTTTTTTGGTGAAAGTAACCCAAATCAGTGCATATTATTTAGTCGGTAGGAAAGTTTTTAGGAAAGATTCCATAAACCGTGGTATACAGTATATCCAGGACAGTACAAATATCTCCCAAATTACCCCTTTTTGGAAAGTAGACAGTCCACTGAAGAGGCATGGCGAGTTGGATTTTTTATTTTATATACTGTCACCCGTGCAGTACAGCATTATCTTATAATCTTATTATCTCATAACGGGTGTGTTGGTAATCATGGTAATCATGGACACTGACTGGTAATAGTATAAAAAAATAAATACATTTTTAAAACATTTTCTTTCAGTTTATTTTTTTTTTTATGATTTTTTTTAACACACTGAGACCAGATGTTTTCTGTTTAAACACTGTGACCAGAGCAATACAGTGTTACCATACTACTATATTATTCTGGGAAAGCGATCAGAATTGTATTAATTTATTTTTCGTACACATTATAATTGTTTATACCATTGAATTTCACTGGTTTAAGCAAACATTTTCACTGAATGAAACGGATTCATTCAGTGTGTTTGTTGTGATTAGCTGTGATTAGCTGTGATTGGCCACAGCTTATCACATAGTACAGATAGGCTGTGATTGACTCTGTCTGCATTATGTGATCACTGTAACCAATCACAGATAACATAAACATGAATGGCATGACAGGAAGCCATCCATGTTTACAATTGTCATGTGATCTGATGTGATAGGTCACAGTGATCACATAATACCGGCAATGGTAACTGATCCATCATCAACTGTTAGCTATGATTAAGCACTAGATAATAGTGCGAAACGCGTGTTACCCCTGTGTCGTGTGCTGTGACTTGTAGTGCATTTTTCCTCTTTTTAAACAAAGACAACCATCAAGGTTTTTTTAGTGCAGCTGTCCATAATTCCTCTTTCTACTTATCAACTGTGTCCAGTAGACACAGCTAGTGTCCCGCTTGGGTGTAATTTTGCCATGGGCCGGGCAGAAAATGGTTAATAGTTAATTGTTGCCATTCCCACATTAAGGAACATAGAATAGTATTCTAAAATAGTGGGTTATACAGCCACCTTCAGGAGAATTGAAACTGTCACAACAAAGCTGTAAGGACAGCCCAGTATAGCCCCTTACACTTTCAGCATTCCTCAGTTTGTCACTAATTTCCTTATGAGAACAGACATCTTCTCTCTGTGGGAGAAGCAAATCCTTTTCACAAAGACAAGGTTGTTTTGACATCCAGGGCCCTTTCGCTTTAACCAGGATATTGTTCTACCATCTCTATGTCTTGCTCTCAAGCATCCCAAGGAGATTGTTGCAAATTGTCTGGATGTGGAGCCTAGTATTAGAGTGTATCTCTCAGCTACAGCTCCCTTTTAACAGTCCTACTCTCTGTCGTTCCTAAAGTCCTTGTAGGGAGCAGCCTGCTTTTTGTTACACTATTGTTCATCAATCAAGCTTGTGACCTCAGAGGCAATGTCCCTCCTTTTTCCTTCAAAGCAAACTCCACTAGATAAGTTAGCGTTTCCTGTTTTTTTCAGGATCATGCATCTTTCAGGTTTGCAAGGCTATTAGCTCATTTTCTTTTCACACATTCTTTAAATTTGAACCGGTGGATGTTTAGGCCTCAGCTGATGTTGGCTTCGGACATAAGGTTCTTTAGGCAAAACTGTAGGCTCCCTTCGAGGCATCCTTATTGACCTGTTGGTCTTTCACTTGTTGACCTGTTAGCCTTTCTTCTTTGTTACTTACCCCTAAGTCGGGCTGCATTTGTACATACCAGTGTTTCAAAATATCCAGTGTCCCATGATGTATTACTAAGAAAAACATTTTTTTGTCTTACCTGTAAAATCCTTTTCTTGGAGCACATAAGTGGACACTGGTCCCTCTCATCTGTTCTTTTGACCAACTCCTACTATTGCTTTATACAAAACTGAGGCATGATGGGAGTGGGAGGGGTTATACCCCTGGTATGTCACCACAGATTTGATTTGCCAGGGCTCAATTCTCCTGAGGATGGCAGTATACCCAGTTTTTCCAGAATACTATCCTGCATCCCATCATATACTCCAAGAAAAGGATACAGATAAGACCAAAATCCAATTTTTTAAATACAGAAATAATTTACTGAATTTCACTTGCTGCTGGTGTTTACAGATACACATAAGTAAAACATTTAAAGAATGGTGTTCTATAGGAAGATGAATTATAATTAGGATGGCTATACACTCTGAAAGATGGGTATTGACATTACACATACACTTAGCTCATATCCTGCCTAGTAGTAACCAAATTGTCCCAGGTGTTTGATGGAAGTTGATGTGAGTGATTGTTTGAAGGGGACCCATCAGGGTAAATAATTGTGAGTATACTGTTTTCAGGGTTATCATAATTATTTTGGCTTTACTTTTTAGAATTAGAAAACCCCTCACCTGGAATAAACATGCAGGCAATTGATGAGAACAGAAGCCCCAGAATTTGTACCATTAAAGCTAGTCAGTTTTGGCAGCTCCCATAGTTTATTCCTAACAAGCTTCCTTTGAGGACAGTAACATGTAATTTAATCTTCCAGATTTGCTAATACAACAGCAACAGCAGTGATTATTGGGTCAGAGCAGCTGAAACTAACAAGACAGCGAGTTGCTTAAGTTTTCTATATAATTCGACAAGGTAAAGAAACAGAATAGAAATATAAAACCAACTTTTTCAACTCATACTTCATAAAATAGACTTCACAAGATGTGCACAAAACACAGAAAATACAACTAGCATTCAATAGGAGATATTGTGTAACTGTAATAGAATGTTTATTTTTAAGCAAAAGGGAATATCGATTAATGTTTCACTCATGAAGAGCCAATTATTTTTGTCCATCACAAGGTTGATATCAATAGTGCTTTGCTGCTAGGATTTTATTGTTCGGTCTGCTGACAAACATGTATGTGAGAGATAAAGCCTTGTTTATCCCATATTGCCTCTCAAGGGCATTTATTTATGTGAAGAGCAATATTCAGCAATTTGAACTCAACCCAAACATTTGCACTTGTGGATTTCATCTCCAGACTTTGAACTCCTGCATCAACATAGTAATTAACCCCCAGTGTATTCCCTCTATACCATTTTAATTCACTCTTCCATAAGGCCCCTTTCACACTGGGGCCGGGAGGTGCGGTGGCAGCATAGCACCACTATTTTTAGCGGCGATATACTGTGTGGTTTTAACCCCCGCTAGCGGCCGAAAAAGGGTTAATACCACCTGCAGAGGCGCAGGTATAGCCGTGGTTTCCCATTGTTTTAAATGGGAAGGAGTGGTGGAGGAGCGATAAACACACCGCTCCTCCCACTGCTCCAAAGATGCTGCTAGCAGGACGTTTGGAGCGGTCCTGCTAGCGTACCACTCCAGTGTGAAAGCCTTCAGGCATTTTTCATTCAGGAAAATATACGGTATAATTAAAATCTTAGTCTAGTAAAGTACATTAATTGAAGAAAAGTATACCGCTCTGAAAAACTATTTATCCCCGTTGCTTCCGTCCCAACGAACCAAGAGGGTGCTGGCTGTGCACAATTTGCATGGGATGAAAGAAAAAAAGGAAAATCCTGGACGGCCGCACTCCTCAAAAAACAATGGGCCAGATTCAGAGAGCCGTAACTCCTGTCTAACTGGTGTTAGACTGGTGGACTTTCTAATTACGCGCATTTTTTCACTAGTTTGAATCCTCAAACCATGAAAAGACGTCTTTGCGCTTCAATCCGACTGGCTTACGTGTTTGTACGCCTTCGGATCTACGCTGCAATAAAATTGCGGCCGCTGGGTGGACTTCCCGTCGTTTTCCGCGTCGGGGTATGCAAATGAGCTTTTGCCGTCGATCCCCGAAATTACGATCTTCAATCGCAATCTCTTACGGCATCTTTAGTCATCTTTTCGCTGTGTAAAACTATAATTTTAGACAGCCCATGTTAATTATGGCCGTCGTTCCCGCGTCGAATATCAACATTTTCCGACGTCTTTTTTTATTTTTGACGTAAAACGTCCGGGAATAGGAATGTCCGTAAATGACGCTACTCAAACAACGAATGACCTATCGACGTTATTTCGCGCAATGCACGGCGGGAAATTTCGGAACGGGGCATGCGCAGTTCGATCGCCGTGGGGACGCGCCTAATTTAAATGCTTCAGGCCCCCTAATTGCGTATTTTGATTACGCGGCGAGACTCAGACTACGCCGCCGTATCGTACGGGCAAAAATCTACCAGAATTCGTTGAAGAGCCTGGTAAAATACGGCTGTGTAGCGTATCTCGGATATGCTGCGCAAATATACGTGCACCTGAATCTGGCCCAATGTCTTTATTGTAGCTACGAGTAAGCATCGCACAATGTGAAACATGTCAGCCTTTTTCCCTTGTCCACTTCTTCCTTTTTGACTGCATGTACTTTGGTTGTTTTTCCAATTCAATTTTTTATGTTCTAAATAAAGACATCGTTTTTTGAGGAGTGCGGCGGTCCAGGATTTTTCTTTCATCCAAAGTACATTAATTGGAACTTGCTGGTCAGCAATCCCTTCAGAAGTTCTTTAACAAAAGTCTAAAAGCTTTCTTCCTGCTAAGTATCCCTTAAAACTAGTCTTCCCTAGACAAGTTGTGTTTGACAAAATATCTCTTGTATTGTTTTATGATGGGGATCTTCAGCTGCCTTTCTGCCGTGTAATCTGTCTACCAGATGAAACAGATAATCAGAAAACTGTAAGGGGTGAGTAGTTTTTAACAGCACTGTGAAGAAAGTTGAGATTTTGATTGCATCCATATCAAGATATGTACCTTAGCTGGAAGCTATCAGAAATGAGTTGTGAGCATGATGAAATAGTAGGCAGGTGTTAAAAAAAACTCTGATTCTGTCCTTTCTAACTGTGCTGGCAGAATATATATATATATTTTTTTTATTAGGTAAATTCTAAATTGTAGCATTGAGGTGAGAAGCCTTATGAGTGAAGTTGCAGACTGATAGCAGATTATATCTGTTTTAATCAGTACTGTTAAAAAAAGGGGGTTTGCATGTGATGAATGTATTAGAATGCTTTACAAGCTTGTACTCTATTATACAATAAAAGGACCTTACAAATTGTAACAATCTTCAATTAATTCATTTGATGATTTTCATGTACCTAATGTGTTGTTATGACTTGCTATACAATACAATTTAGGCCATCTTTTTCCCAAGGAAGCTATAGGCTAGCTAGTGTACACATTATGCATATAAAAGAAAGACTGTGCAGTGTTTTCCTGAGCCACTATTCAGATGGTGCAGGCTTGGCTAAACAGAATGGAGTAACCAGATGGTCCAGTAATTACATTACATGTGACTACATCCTTTCCCTTGGCATTGCCCTCCTCATTATTTACTCCTTTATTCTTAGTAATGAGAGAACACGTGCATGCATTTTTAATAACATATTATTATCAATTAAATTTGGTTATAATATTTTTATGATATGTCTGGAGATACTAGAATAAACAGATCTGTATGCTAGCATGTTTCTGTATTGTCAGTTCTTTTAATCTAGATACAAGGAATACAGATTTATTTCATATTATTTGAAGATCTTTACCTTTTAATCAATAAGTTGCTTCATTTAATAGATAGACTTTATCAATTACCATTTTATTGTCACATATTTAATTGTAATGAAAGCAGTATTAAACCTAAAAACAAAAATGTAATATACAGTATTTCGGCTTACCTAATCTTAGATGTGGCGGCTGCATTTATTTCCTGCTTTTTTTTTTCTTTCTTTTCACTTGCTGATCCAGCCAGCAAGGTTCCTTTAACACAGGAGACCAGGGGCAGTTAAAACAGTCAGTTTATCCATGTTTTTACTGCCCTCGACCACCCACCTAATTAATAGTGGACATTATGATGCTTGGATAAGTACAAATTGCATAGGCTACAACATGCCAAATTTGACAGGTCGCACCCCCCCTATGTAAGTGAATAGGACAATGCCACACCACTAGGCACGTGGTTACTGCACAGTCCAAAATTGCACAGAGCTTGTTAAAGCTTGCTGTTGGCTGATGTTAGTCAGCTGGTCCAGACTCTGGAGTGATCCTGAATTTAATGTCGGGATCCACCCAGATGCCTAGACCGGTAGCTGGCTCAGCCTCTCAGCGACCCACTGAGAGCCTGAGCCTACCATTTCTGCCCCCTCTCCAGCCCAACACTCTAGTGAGTGCTGGAGTGGCATAGCACAGAGCCAGTGACTGAAAGCCACTAGTTTTCTGCTCACTGAAGACTGAGAACTGAGCAATTAACTGTCTTTGACTGTTCAGTTCTTGGTTTAGAGGTGTAGAAAGACACCCACCTAGATGAGCTTGTCTGTTTGTTATGTTTATATCCTTATAACTTTTTAAGTGCTTAGAAATTGTTCATTGTGCTATATTTTGCTTTACATGTCATCAATCAGGTGAGTTATTTAATAAACTACATAGTAATGCTAATCCAATTGGAGGTGATTAAAATATCTTAATGTCTGGGCTAATGAGGGGAGATTAATTATATCCCTCTAAAGAGGAAGAATGCCAGTTTTTGGCAGACACTTTGGCAGATGATATAACTAATGCTTTTACTTGGCAGGCACCCAGGGAATTCTTGCTATGCAGAAATGATGTCACATTGGACCTGTTCAAAAATGGCAAATAAAAAAAATAAAGAGATGCAGACGACACGCAACTTTATTTCCGCATCTGCAACAGGCAGGATCACCACCTCAATCTAGAGACATGTCTCTCTTTGATAGAAGACTGGATGACAAAGAGTTATCTTAAACTCAACGGAGCGAAAACAGAACTTCTTCTGTTCCACGCCAAGCGCAGGAATCAACTTTCAACAGCATGGACCCCCCCGCCTATTTTAGGCAAATTCATCACCCCTAGCGCCAAAGTCAAAAGCCTAGGGGTCATTTTTGACTCCTTTATGACAATGGACGCACAAATAGGGTCAGTAGTCAGCGGATCTCACCATCTACTGCGCCTACTACGTAGACTCACTCCGTTCATTCCCAAAGAAGACTTAGCGGTCGTGGTGGGAGCTATTGTAAACTCCAGGTTGGATTATGCAAATGCCCTTTACCTCGGCCTCCCCAAGTACCAAATCGCCCGTCTGCAAGTCGTTCAGAATACGGCCGCCAGACTGGTGACTGGGAAAAAACCCTGGGAATCCATCTCACCTTCACTGAGAGCCCTTCATTGGCTGCCAGTTAAAGACAGAATTGCTTTTAAAGCTCTCTGTCTTACGCATAGATGTGTCCATGGGAATGCCCCCATTTATTTATGCGAAATAATAAAAGCGCATAATCCCAATCGCGTTTTGCGATCCACGAATCAGAACCTGCTCCAGGTTCCGAAAGCCAACTTCAAATCCAAAGGAGAAAGAAGATTCGCGATCCAAGGTCCCAGACTATGGAACGCTTTACCAACCAGCATTCGGTTGGAGGAGAACCACCTAGCATTTAGGAAAAAGGTCAAGACTCTTCTCTTTTGATATCAAAGGAGACTGGAACAACAAGCGCCCAGAGGCGATGCAGTTCGCATGTGCCGCGCTATACAAGTTTTCATTCATTCATTCATTCATTCATGTTTACATTCAACTAGAAATATATATATATCATTTATGTCACTCAGTTGATGATAATATTACTTGAAAATTTATTTTTAAGAAATCTATCACTTATGAATACTTCTAAGGCCTCGTACACACGAGTAAATGTGTCTGTTCAAAACGGACAGACCGATTTGAACAGATCTGCCGTGCGGCTTCACTGCCCGTTTCCTACTGCGCATATGCAAGCAGCGCGGCGCTTTGTGAATGGTCCGGCTGCTTTCTGGGATATACACAGTTCCCAGAATGCAGCGCGGCCCATTCACAAGAAGACACCGAGAAGAGGAGGAGGAAGAAAACCACACCGCGGATCATGAGGGAAGATTTGGGACTTCCGCATAGCAACAGCCTATTTAGGGTGAGTATTTTTAATTTTTTTTCCATTTAATTTTTTTTTGATTTTTGAAAAAAATAAAATAAATCAGGGTGGAGCTCCGCTTTAATCTCCTGTGTAATTAAGATCCAAACAGTAGGTCAGTTAATTTAGTAAGTGTACTGCCATACAGTTTTTAAATAAAGTAGATCTAAACCCAATCGTTAAAATCTAGTAAAGCATCCCCTTACCCCTGAGCAGTAGTAGATGGTCCCCAAAGTGGTTTAGAGGGTTAGCATGTGGATTTTACAGTTTGATCCTTGTTATATGGTGGAGCAAAAATAAAGCTGGGTACCAGTTAGTTTTGCCTTTTCACCTTTTATTGCTGAACTCCACAACAGGAGTGTAGTAGTATGCCTTTTAGGAGTAGCCTCTTGATAAATGCTGGAAACATATGAACAGAGTTAGTGAAATCCATGACCCTATAAACAGTCACAGTCTTTATGTAGTTGCAGTGAATAAGTAAATCTTTTTGCCTATTGTTGGAAGCAGTCAAAATACCTTGATCTGTAAACAATGAATCCTTATTTCAATGTTCAGGTGGTAGCTACCCAGCTATTCAGTGACACTCTTCACCAGGAAGATTCCTTCACTAGCACAGCTTTCTTCAGAAAAGTATTTAGGCTTTCAGTTCAGATTCTTGGGCCTCCAGCCTATGCCTCAGGATGAGACAAGGCCCAAGCAGCAATCCCTTAGACAGAAATATTTCCATAGAGAGGCCCTAGAGGAAAGAGAATTCTTCCCAAGCTATGCCTCTAAATACAGTTCCTGTACCAGGGCTAATCCCTAGTGTATTGTACATGATCAGTTGACCCGTCAAGGCGAAGCCCTAGTCTTATACCTCCTAGGTACCTTGGGTAACTTACAAAGCTGTTTAGTTTACTTATCTTTTGTTCAGATACCACTACCTGTTGATCATATGTATGCTACTTTATATGCACAACATATTCTGTGAAGTTACCTTTTCATTGTATGTCGCATACCCCTAAATACAACATTTAAATACAGTTCCTTAGGGATTGGCTCGTTTAGATACATTTTCATATGCAAGAAGCTGTCCCTCCTATACTGCTTACTGGAGCCTTCTTGCAACAAGCAGAACCAATTAACCCACCTGTGCTTAGGGAAGACTTGCTGAACCCAGGTAATAATAACTTAGGCTGGCTACAGCACAACAACAATACATATTTTTTTTAACTAGGGACACAACTGCTTAGGGCAGGGTCCCTAAACTTGTATAAGCTTTACCATGAATGTAATTTTTTAAACCTTGGTTTCAATCTTTTTAAAAACGTAGGCCCAGATGCATAGAGCAATTACGCCTGTCTAACGGGTGTTAGACAGGAGTAATTTCAAATTTCGCGCGCCGTATCACTAGTTTGAATCCTCAAACCATGATACGGCGGCTTCGGGCTTCGATCCGAGAGGCTTACGTCTTCGTAAGCATTCGGATCTACGCTGCGATATTTTTGCGGCCGCTGGGAGGAGTTCGCGTCGTTTTGATGCGTCGGGATATGCAAATTAGTTTTTACGGCGATCCACGAAGATACGAGCGGTCTTCGCAATCGCTTACGTCTATTTTTTTTACGTACTGTTAGACCAGCTTTTTGCTGGTCTAACGGTGCGTAGCCCATGTTAAGTATGGCCGTCGTTCCCGCGTCGAATTTAATTTTTTTTTTTACGTAAGTCGTTCGGGAATAGAAATGTCCGTAAACGACGCTACTCAAACAACGAATGACGTAACGACGTGATTTCGCGCAATGCACGGCAGGAAGTTTGCGAACGGAGCATGCGCAGTTCGATCGCCACGGGAACGCGCCTATTTTAAATGCTTCACGCCCCCTACTCGCGTAGATGGATTGCGACGGGAGAAATACACTACGCCGCCGTCGTTTACTGGACAAAATCTACCTGGATTCCACGTAGAGCCAGGTAAATAACGGCGGCGTAGTGTATTTCTGATACGCTACGATAATCTAATTCTCTCTGAATCTGGGCCGTAGTCTTTACTAAAATAATATATTTTCTGCCACAGAGGTGCACGTTGAAGCACTCCCCTGTTTTGGGATTATCATTTTCTCTCGGTGGTGTTCCTGTGCTGTCATTCTAGTTGAAGACTGTATAGGCCAGTCTTTTAAAAGGGTGATAGGACATTAAAGGTACCGAAATAATATTTAAACAAATATAATTTTTTTTGATAAACATAGTTTCTTTAAAACAACATTACATGTTCATAAAAAAACATACTGTCTATATGAAACTTCTTACTCTACATGTTTCGCTCAAAGAGCTTCCTCAGTAACAATAATTGTGAGAAATCTTATACTTATACATAAATTGTAAGGCAATATCACATTAATTATATATTATTACTACATAGCAATTTTTAAAGAAAAAAGGGGTTTCTTTTCCCCCTGTTCCACATATGGGGATGTGAAGACTTTTATTGACTCAACTTTTTCAACTAAAATTGAGGTAAACTATATATACCCCTATGAAAATATATAAATTATCTTCTTGTGTAGAGATTCTCTTTCTGGGAAAAACTAAATCTACCTCTATCTCTTTTTTAGATATTTATGTTTTCCCTATGGTTACACAAAATAGGTCCCTCTCGCCAATTCAAGATCTTTATCTAGGAATCGGCAACAGATTTATGATGTTTTAAAGCAACTGGTAGGAATTCATTTTCAGCGTGTCATATACAGTGCCTTGCGAAAATATTCGCCCCCCCCTGATACTCCTTCCATTTCAATATTATCGCTTGCACAGTGCTCCTTGGGATGTTTAACCACTTGTCCACCGGGCCTATTTTGACACGTCTGTCCTTCATGTAAAAATCAATTTTTTTTTGCTAGAAAATTAATCAGAACCCCCAAACATTATATATTTTTTTAGCAGACACTCTAAGGAATAAAATGGCGGTCATTGAAACTTTTTTTCTCGCACGGTATTTGCGCAATAATTTTTTCAAACGCCTTTTTTTGGGAAAAAAAATAACAAAACAGTAAAGTTAGCCCAATTTTTTTGTATAATGTGAAAGATGAAGTTACGCCGAGTAAATAGATACCTAACATGTCACGCTTTAAAATTGCGTGCACTCATGGAATGGCGCCAAACTTTGGTACTTAAAAATCTCCATAGGCAACGATTAAATTTTTTCTACAGGTTACTATTTTCACGTTACAGAGGAGGTCTAGTGCTAGAATTGTTGCACACGCTCTAACGCACGCGACGATACCTCACATGTGGGGTTTGAACGGCGTTTACATATGTGGGCGGGACTTGTATGCGTGTTCACTTCTGCGCGCGAGATAACAGGGACAGGGGCTTTTGAATTTTTTTTTTAATTATTTTTATTTTACCTAATATTTTTTATTTTTACACTTAAAAAAAAAAAATGTATCACTTTTATTCCTATTACAAGGAATGTAAACATCCCTTGTGATAGGAATCCGTGTGACAGTTCCTCTTTATGGAGAGATGTGGGGTCAATAAGACCCCACATCTCTCTTCCAGGCTTACAAGCATGAAATCGGTGAAAATCGGTGAAAAAAAAATCACCGATTACATGCCTACAGCCGCGATTGTGGCTTTGTTTACTTCCGGGTACCGGGCATGACGTCATAACGTCGCGCCCAGTCCTCCGACGGTCATAGAGATGACTGTGACCGTCTGGTCACCAGTCATCTCTATGGATCTGCTACAAGCGCCGGCCGATTCGCTCTCCAGGCCCCCGATGGCACGGGAGAGCCCGGAGACGCACCGGATGGCGGCGGGAGGGGGGGACATCCCCTCCCGCTGCCTAGAAGAATGATCAATTCCGCCACTTTGATCGTTCTTATGGTGCACAGAATCGCCGGCTGAAGACGGCGA
This sequence comes from Rana kukunoris, assembly GCA_029574335.1. Lineage (NCBI taxonomy): Eukaryota > Metazoa > Chordata > Amphibia > Anura > Ranidae > Rana > Rana kukunoris. Next base: position 82,501,681 of record CM056051.1, read on the forward strand.
TATCTGAATGATGCCTGCAGCTGCAGGCATCTTTCAGATATCCCAGCACAAAGTGGAGGACGTCATATGACGTCCGTGGTAGGCAAGTGGTTAAAGCTTGGGAAATCTTTTTGTATCCAAATCCGGCTTTAAACTTCTCCACAACAGTATCTCGGACTTGCCTGGTGTGTTCCTTGTTCTTCATGATGCTCTCTGCGCTTTAAACGGACCTCTGAGACTATCACAGTGCAGGTGCATTCATACGGAGACTTGATTACACACAGGTGGATTCTATTTATTGTCATTAGTCATTTAGGTCAACATTGGATCATTCAGAGACCCACACTGAACTTCTGGAGAGAGTTTGCTGCACTGAAAGTAAAGGGGCTGAATAATTTTGCATGCCCAATTTTTCAGTTTTTTATTTATTAACAAAGTTTGAAATATCCAATAAATGTTGTTCCACTTCATGATTGTGTCCCACTTGTTGTTGATTCTTCACAAAAAATTACAGTTTTATATCTTTATGTTTGAAGCCTGAAATGTGGCAAAAGGTCGCAAAGTTCAAGGGGGCTGAAATACTTTCGCAAGGCACTGTATACCTGTAAAATATATTTTAATTTTTTTCTCTTTAAAAATTGCTATGTAATAATAATATATAATTAATGTGATATTGCATTACAATTTATGTATAAGTATAAGATTTCTCTACAATTATTGTTTCTTTTTTAGTATTTAAAAACTCCTTGCCACACTGTCAAAATCTTTTGATGAAGCTCTTTGTGCAAAACATGTAAGAAGTGGTTATGAACAAGTAATGTTGTTTTAAAGAAACAATGTTATATTTTTTTTATACTCTGTTTAAATATTATTTCGGTACCTTAAGACCCCATACACACGAGCGGACAGATTTGTTCAAATTTGTCCGTCCGACAGATTTGAACAAATCTGTCTGCTGGGATTTTGGTTTGCTCGCGTGTACACACGAGCAAACCAAAATCCCCGCCAGCAGAGAGCGCGCTGACGTGTCGGTGACGTGGCGGTGACATTGACGCCGCCACGTCACCGCACCAGGAAGTAAAACACTTCCGCGCATGCGCCGAATCCATTCGGCGGCGGTGCGGCGGCGGAGCGGGAAGACATGTCTGCTGGTAAGTGTACTAACCAGCAGACATGTCGGGCGGACAGATTCCCACCCGATAGATTTCAAAGCATGCTTTGAAATCTGTCGGGTGGACAAATCTGTCTGCTCGGCCGTACACACGATCGAATCTGTCTGCTGAAACGGTCCAGCGGACCGTTTCCAGCGGACAGATTTAATCGTGTGTACGAGGCCTTAATGTCCCATGAACCTTTTAAAAAAAAAAAAATCTATAGAGATGTGGTTTCCTTTAAAGACCAGCTTCTAAATAAAAAGAACAATGACGTGTCACCAAGACACGACTAGGGAGTAAGTGGCTGAAATAAGCAGGAGGGACCAAATCCCAACATTCAAAAAACGTTGGCTCCCCTGGATGAAACACTATTTACCTCCGGATTTCAATGATGAGGTCCTTCTGCCACGGTAGCTGATTAACCACTCAAGGACTGCCTCCTGCACATATACGTCGGCAGAATGGCACGGCTGGGCACAAGCACGTACCTGTACGTCCACTTTAAGTGCCCGAAGCTTCGTGACCGTGGCCATGGGACCCGATCGCCGTTGGAGTCCCGCGATCGGTCCCCAGAGCTGAAGAACGAGGAGAGCTGTGTGTAAACACAGCTTCCCCGTTCATCACTGTGGCGCTGTCATTGATTGTGTGTTCCCTGATATAGGGAAACACAATCAATGATGTCACACGTCCAGTCCCAATGATCAAATACCACCAAAAGAAAGCTCTATTTGTGGGAAAAAAAGGACTCCAATTTTGTTTGGGAGCCACGTCGCACGACCACACAATTGCCAGTTAAAGCGACGCAGTGCTGAATCGCAAAAACTGGCCAGGTCCTTTACCTGCATTTTGGTCCGGGTCTTAACTGGTTAATCGCTTCAATGCAAACCCCATATACCTAAGAAATGGTAATCATTGCGCTTCATACTGGTTCTTGGATGCCCCTTGTTGACTTTCTTTCTCTCACTACTCTTTTATTTTCTTTATTCTCCCTATTTATTATAGATATATTGTTCTTCACTACAATAAGTTTAAGTTGTTAGGTCAGAACTCATGTAGTTAATCTGACAGTAGTTTAATTATACTTTAAGGCACAGTAGTCATGTATACAATGCTACTCACCGGTTATCTAGTTTGTGAAGATCTAATTAAAGCGGAGGTTCACCCTAAAAACATGTATATACCATTACATTCAGCATACTTCCGACATGTACAGTATGCTGTTTCTTTTTTTTTTTTTCGCTGTACATACCGTATTATTGTTTTTTTCCACCCAGCTTCCGGGTTCTCACTCCCGCGGGGAGTAGGCATTCCTATGAAGAGGCGTAGTGTCATCTGGGACTTAGCCCTGATGAATGACGTGCTTGATAAAAACTTCCCCCCGGTGGATAAGGCGCGTCATGGGTTCCGAAAATAGCCAAACTGGGAGTCGGCTCCTTGTGTTAATAAAAGTTTGGTGAGGGATGATTCATGCTTTTCATTTTTTCCCCTTGAAAAAGCATACACAGAAAAGGTTTTCGCAACAGGAAAAGGACCACCGGGAATCACAATGGGAAAAAAGAGAGCTGGTTCTATTTTTTTCTCGTCAGGAAAACTGCTATGGAGCATACACATGGCCGATTTTCATGGCAAAAAGCAAATATGGCAGTTTTTCCATCGGGAAACCCGGTATTGTGTACGAGGCATAAGGCTCCTGCAAGTTCAAATGAATCTACTTATAAGTGGATGCTCAATTGGAACACAGTCTTACTTGGTTAAGTGATTATGTTAGTGCCAGTGGCTAGAGATTGAAGGACAATGCCAGATACAGAGCTGTTAATCAACTTATGTGTCTGACATTTTAGACATTTAAGCAAATACTGTGGAACAGGGATTTGCATTAAATATCAAACGCACACTTTATACTGTGTATTAAAAGTAGATAGGATTCCCTCCACAATACATGTATTATAAATGTATTCACTAATTTGCACCCAGATACAATTTTCTCACATAAATGAGCATCAGCTTGATAAATGTGCTATTTGCACCTACTGTAAGCTTCTAGATTTATCACATTGAATTGTTTAGGATTCTTATATAAAACGTAAGGTGATGTCAATCTTTCTCACTGCATAGCATATTCATTAAAATCCATTTGGTTGGCAATTTCTAATATCTTAATAGTAGTCTGAAACAGAACCATCTTATTTGAGGAGAGAATAAAAACTGGGCTGGAGTTAAATCGTATATTTTGTTTAACTTGGCGAATCTGAAAAGCCTGTTGGCCTCACGACCTTAACAATTGTGCAGGTTTCCAATGTTCCTAAACTCCCTGAATGGCAAATTCTAGAGGGAAAACTCAGTGGCAAATAAAGAAATTAACATAGAGTATTTATTTCAATAATATCATTTAGGAAACAATACTGGTAATACCTAGGGAATTTACTGTAGTCACCATTAGTGCTGGGCAAACGGTTCGGCCTTAGTAGGAGTTCAGGCTGAACATTGGCTGTTTGCCTGCTCGACGAACAGCTGAACTATCAGGGCATTCCACCATTTGTTTGGCCTGCAGAACAACCACAATGCAGTGCGCCACAGCACAGTGCAATGGAAGCCCTGATTGGCTGAAGCAATGAAAGCTTTGACCAATCAGGGCACATAGCACTGTCAAAACCACGATTGGACACTGTCATGATGACTCTATCCAATCATGGTTCATTGCTCTTAGTCCCACCCCGCACTATAAAAAATATCTTCCCATAGCAGCCATTTGCAGTGTGGTATTGGCATGGAGAGAAATAGAACAGGGTTCTGTTCAGTGCTGGTAGTGAGTTAGTGTACTATAGTGGGCTATTGTGATTCTATTGTGAGTGTAAAGTATTAGTTTAGTGTGGATCTGGTGCAGTGTGAGTGTAGTGCGACCATTCATTTTTACTTTAGTGTCAGTTTAGTGTGAATCTAGTGATAGTGTATGGTAAGTGTAGTGGGACCATTAATTTTTACTTTAGTGTCAATTCAGTGTGAATCTAATGATAGTGCAGTGTGAGTGTAGTGCGACTGTTTATTGTTACGTTAGTGTCATTTTATTTTGTCAGGGCAGGTATATTTCAGTGCATTACTGCATGTTTAACGCAGTATATTGCAGTACGTTAGTGCACGTTTACTGCAATACATTTCAGTGCGTAGCTGCATGTTCAGTGCAGTATATTGCAGTGCATTGGCACACATTTAACGCAGTATATTTCAGTGCATTGCTGCACATTTACCGCAGTACATTGCAGTGCATTTGTGCATGTTTAAGGCAATATATTTCAGTACATTGGTGCATGTTTAGGCTGCCTAGTGGGTGTTGATTTCATCTGGAAGAAGTATTTTGGTGTAGGTTTCATGGGCACAATTAAGACCCAATGACCAATTTTCCCACACCTGTTTGACAGGTGCATATAATTGAAATTTTTGACAGTAAGGGTCCTTTCACACGGAGCGGACTGTTTTTCGGTCCGCTCCGTGTGCCCGTCAGCTCAGCGGGGGGGTCTCCGCTCAGCTGTCGGCGGATGGGGCGGTCCCCGCACACTGTGCAGGGACTGCCCTGCCTCTCCTCCGCTCTCCCCTATGGGGAGTCGGATGGAAACGGACCGTCTGTCCGTTTGCATCCGATCCGTTTGGGCGGACGGAAGAAAAATAGGACATTCTTCCGTCCGCAAAAACGGATGCGGATCTAGCGGACGTTAGCGGATGCATCATCCGCTAACGGATCCGCTCCCATAGGGAAGCATTGAGGTCCGTTACCGGATGTCCAAAAAACGGACGACCGGAACGGACATGTGAAAGGACCCTAAGGCCAATTACCTCTATAGCCCAATTTTTCCACACCTGTTACTTCTATTTAAAGTCTGCAATAGAGACACCAGAATTTATCCCAAAAATCTGTAATATTTTTTCCAAGCGTACTTAATTGTGACCTTATCATACAGACTGGCTCCGCAAGCCGTTGTTTACAAAATAAAGAAAGCTTGCAGGGATTTTTTTTATGGGGCTCTATAAATGTCATTATTTCTGCAGCAGGTTTTATACACGGTTTAGATGAGTCACTTTACAGGCAGACTAAGGGGACACCCCAGGTACTATATTTAAAGGAATTTTTCATTTTGATTATTTTTCATTTATTGATTCACTTTAAGCATCAGTAAATTACTGCTTATTTTAAAATTATGTTTTTTACAAACTTTGTTTTCATTGATACATGTCCCCCAGGGCAGTACCTGTATCCCCATATACTTTGTATGCCAAATTACTTGCATATAAGCCTCCAAAATGGGCACTTTAGATTTTCCAGTTCAGGTCTAATAGATTTCTGCCACAAACCAAACCGGGGGTCGTTCAGCCCATGTCTAGTGACCATGGTTCACTTTACAGGTTCAGCAAAGAAAATGATTTTGTATCTTCTGTATTTAGACCGAGCACACTGTATTCTAATATGTAATATTGTTTATTGTTTGTTTCTTATACAAGGCGCATAGTTCACAAAACATGTTTGCATCGATGCGCCTGCTTCCCATCCAGTCACGTTACCAGAAACATACAACATAAAATCGAGTGGCGGTTACAATAAACATATAGACATTCTAACACTCGGTACTACATGTATACATTATAAAAACGTTAAAAACTGCATAAAAACAACAAAAAAGGAAGAGGGGGGAAAGGAAGGAAAGGGAAAAAGGGGAAGGGGAAAAGATAGAGAAAGAGATATCTCACCCCAAACCACTAAAGGCCCTAGTAAACAACAGGGTCTTCAGATCTTTTCTGAATACCTGGTACTTCTCCTGTTGTTGCAGGTGGCATGGAAGCAGATTCCATAACTGGGCAGCTTGAACTGAAAAAGCTCTGCCCCCCCATTTTTTCAGCCTATAAGGCCGAACCACCAATCTAGTTTGTGACGTGGCCCGTAAGGCTCTCCTCACAAACTGTTGCCGCAATTTCTTGCGGATATAACATGGGCCTAGATTATTAAAGGCTTTGTAAGCAATACAAAGAACCTTAAATTCTGATAAACATTTAGGGGCATCTTTTTAAGGAATTGAATCTGATATTCATCAAACATTTACTTTAGGTGAGTGAATCGTTCTGGTGCATGTGTATTAAAACAATGGCATGCAGCTGAAAACATGCAAGAACAAGTCTGAAGGAGATCAACAATAATGATATGCAACATAGGATAGAAAACGTCGAAACAAATACTTTTTAAAAGAAAAACCTATGGCAATATTTTATATACACTTTTTTAGCAAATCGAATCCATTTAGGGTTTACATCTACTTCAATGCAACACATTTAGGCTCGGTTCACACTAGATGCGGCACAAATTTACAGTGAATTTGCTGCAAATTTGCACTGCATCTAAATCGCAAACCTGTTTATGCAAACTGACTGTGGAGTGTATGTTAAGTTAATGACACCCTACAATCAGTTTGTTAAATGTGGTGTGATCTGCAGAATCGCATAGCATACAATCCGATTCTGGTGCAAACCAAAAAAAAGGGTCCTACACGAGTTGGGTCCGAATGCAATGCAAATTCAGCCATATAGAGTTATGCCGGCGTATCAGTGATAACTGTATTCAGAAAACAAGATACGCCGGTTTGCTGCAAAGATCCGACAGGCGTAATTGTATTACACCGTCGGATCTTAAATGCAGTTTTAAAATGGCCGCCGGGGGCGTTCCCGCTGATTTACGTCGAGAATATGTAAATCAGCGAGATACGCTAATTCACGAACATACGCCGGCCCGACGCAAGCACTTTACACCGTTTACGTAAGGGTTTTCCCGGCATAAAGATAAAGCTGCCCAAAGCAGGAGCATCCTATGTTAAGTATGGACATCGTGACCACGGGCATTTTGAATTTTTGTTACGTCGTTTGCGTAACTCGTCCGTGAATGGGGATTTACGTTGATTACGTTCACGTCGAAAACACCGTCATAATTCGGAGCATGCGCACTGGGATTTTTCTACGGTCGACGCATGCGCAGTACGTTCGGCGCGTGGACGCGCCTAATTTAAATAGGAGACGCCCCTACCCGCCTATTTTGACTTAGGCCGCCGAATTTACGCTACGCCGCAGCAACTTAACACGCAAGTGCTTTGTAAATACAGCACTTGCGTGTAAAGTTGCTGCGGCGTAGCGTAAATAGGTAAAGTTACGCCGCCGCAAAGAACTGTTCGCCATCCTGAATCTGGCCCATAGTTTGTATGGCTGAATTTATGTCGCACAGACATTGCATATGATCTGCACAGCAATGCAGTGCGAATCACATTCAATGTCTGGCATCGCAATATTGTTTTTTTTTATGTCACAATGTAGAGTATAAGATTTCCTATCATCTGTGCCCAGTCTTTCCACACAGAGTTAATCCAGCTCTGAGCAATCCTCTTGTCAGGGATCAGGTGGGAGACTGATTTGATGAGGTCGGCCTCTCTTATATCTCCTGTCCTGGCTCAGCTGAAGGTGAGACAGAGGAAGCCGAAGGACAGGAGGGACACGAGTGCCTGGAGCAGGAGGTCCCGGGAGAACAGCTTGGTAGGGTTCAGTGGCCTGAAGCAGACTATGATGAACTGTGCAGGAACAGGTAACAGGTAACCGAGGGTTAACAGCAACCAGGAACTGGACAGGAGCAAGGTCTCAGGGATAGCCAGGTTTGTCAGCAAGCGGGCAGTGAGGTACCAAAGCATAGACAGAGCCAGAGTCAGGAACGGAGCCGGGTCAGGGATAGGCATCAGTACAGGGACAGAACACAGAGCCAAGGTCAAGAGCAAGCCGGGTCAGAATACTGGGAAGACACACAGGATCAGGGCACGATTCAGGAACACAGCTGAAGCTCAGTCAGCAAAGCACAAGAGCCCAGACTCCCTTTAAATAGGCTGTCTGGCGCCAAATGGGATTAGGCTTGTACGTGCACGCGCATGCTCGTATCTGTGCATATACGTGCCCGCAATTGCGAGCTCTGCGTGCCATTCTATGGCAAAGGTTATGCGCTTGCACACGTCTGTGTGCAAAACATCTCACAGGAGTTCCCTGACACCTATTTTATTGTTCAGTGAAAATGAATAGACTTCCAGATAAAAACCTGTCTAAATAAAAAGTCAGTTTCTCTCTTCTTGCTTTGAGTGACAGGTTATTTACATATCTAGCTTGGACATGCTTATCATATGTTATGTTATGTTTATCATAACATGAGGTGATCCAAAGTATAAAAAGTGAGAAATCCACCCCTCCCCCACATAACACATCCTGGTAATATACAATGAACTATGGTTCACCTCATATTATGATAAACATAACATAACATATGATAAACATGTCCAAGCTAGATAGGTAAATAACTTGTCACTCAAAGCAAGAAGAGAGAAACTGACTTTTTATTTAGACAAGTTTTTATCTGGAAGTCTATTAATTCTCACTGAACAATAAAAGAGAATTGATCAGAGCTGGATTAACTCTGTGTGGCAAGACTGGGAACAGATGATAAAAATGATTAAAAGAAGTATCAGTAAATAAACAAATACAAGCATCAATATAGAACCACCTAAAGATATCAAAATAAAAGTGAAATTAAAAACAGGTATATGTTGCAAAAACAATTTAAAGAGCATAATTATTAAAAATGATTCCATAGTTTCTCTTTAACCACTTAAGGACCGCCTACTGCACATTTACGTCGGCAGAATGGCACGGCTGGGCACATCAACGTATATATACGTTGATTTTAGTACCCAGCCGTGGGTCGCGGGACCGGGACCATGGGATTCGCGGACCCGATCGCCGCTGCAGTGCGGCGATCCGTCCCTGGAGCGGAAGAACGGGGAGAGCCGTGTGTACTTCTCTGTGGCTGTAGCATCGATCGCGTCATCCCTGTAATAGGGGGACGCGATCAATGACGTCACACCTACAGCCACACCCCCCTACAGTAGTAAACAAAACACATAGGCACACATGCCCTACAGCGCCACCTGTGGTTAACTCCCAAACTGCAACTGTCATTTCCACATTAAACAATGCAAATTTAAATGCATTTTTTGCTGTGAAAATGACAATTGTCCCAAAAATGTGTCAAAATTGTCCGAAGTGTCCGCCATATTGTCGCAGTCACGAAAAAAATCGCTGATCGCCGCTATTAGTAGTAAAAAAATAAAAATAATAAAAATGCAATAAAACTATTCCTTATTTTGTAAACGCTATAAATTTTGCGAAAACCAACCGATAAACGCTTATTGCGATTTTTTTTACCAAAAATACGTAGAAGAATACGTATCGGCCTAAACTGAGGAAAAAAAATGTTTTTTTTTATATATTTTTGGGGGATTTTTATTATAGCAAAAAGTAAAAAATATTGCATTTCTTTTAAAATTGTCGCTCTATTTTTGTTTATAGCGCAAAAAATAAAAAACGCAGAGGTGATCAAATAACACCAAAAGAAAGCTCTATTTGTGGGGAAAAAAGGACACCAATTTTGTTTGGGAGCCACGTCGCACGACCGCGCAATTGTCAGTTAAAGCGACGCAGTGCCGAATCGCAAAAAGGGGCAAGGTCCTTTACCTGCATTTTGGTCCGGGTCTTAAGTGGTTAAAGATAGTGCCGATGAATATTGTATTTGCACAGTCTAAAAGCTTTTTTCATCCGGTTTCTCAGCTGGAAGTTTGAAAAGCAATAGATTTACTACCTTCTTTTACATCTCCAGTATTCCTCAAACTAAAACATCAACATTCAGTAATTTATTAAAGCATCCATAAAGAATTCATCTTTAGTAGAACAGGAAAATTGTAAGCTATATTTCAAGCCTATGTCATAGGAAATGAATAAGAAAGTAACTTTTGTTAGAGAAACAATAGTGTGTGGGGAGATTCTGCTGCCATCACTGAAGCCACTGGAGTTTTAAATCATCCAAGAAAAAAACAATCTGCAAGAAAGCCGGTTATTAAGGAAATAGAACATCAGACAGAAAATGCACTTGTCTGTGTCACTGGCAATGTACTCTTGATGAAAGATGATTGTTATCTGCTCATTCTGGTTGTCCCAAATCTGTCTGCACTTTTCAGTGTGGACTATCCTGGGACTTTTCTAAATTATCCTCTGACCTCAGTAGACATATTCACTTCAAAATCAATATGACAAACTTCTGCCCAAACCTTGGTGTATACTTTTCATCTCCCAAAAAGTAGTATTATGGTGACCTTTGCTAGTGTACTTTATGCTGCTCTTAAAAGTAGAAGCAAAGCTAAAACAACATATTTTTATATATTGTCATTTTGGATGATTCTTGCTATGTCTTATGATTGGAAACAAAAAAGGATATGGTGCTGTTTTTCCAAAAACATATTCATTAGCCTGTTAAAATCCCTGATCACTTTATTGGAATTTAATAGGTCATTGTTTATTTTTCAGAGACAATATATCAATTTTTCTTTGTAAAGTACAGATGAAGTTTACCATTCTCAAACAAAAGTGACATCAGCTATGCTAATGGACCATACACACGATCCGAATATCGGGCGAAAACGATGATGAATCGAACGATTTTCGGATCGTGTGTACACTACTTTCGAGAGCCGATCACGACCGTTCATCTGATATTTTTAGATCGGACAAGCGCGAATATTTTCCTCGTACGATGTCAGATCGTACGATTTTCGTTTAGTCAGTACAACTGTCGTACGACAATACAATACAAATACATTACAACACATGACATCACTTCCGATCTTTTTTTTCTGTCGTACGAGAATTTTCGTGAGTTTAATAACCTATTTTATTTTACTTGCAATTATTTAGCGAAACAAGTCTTATGCTCCATCGGCCGATATTCGGATCGTGTCTATGGGCCATAAGATTAATACAAATCCATGTATTCTTTCAACTAGAAACTTGCGTCACTTTTGAGAAAAAGGCATGGGACCGTATGCAGAATGATACCTAAATAAATAATGACTCAAGAAGCATGGAGCGGGTTAAACTTGGCCGCAGGCCTTTATTACTGGTATTATTTATTTTATTTATTCATCAATATTTATTAATCAAATAACCATTGTGATATAACGAATCAACACATCACTCATTACCTTAAACCACCAACAGTCCTCAACCTAGTCATCACGACCCAGGTTGGATATTAACTCTTTCTTAACCAACCCCAATTGTTTATTCACAAAACCAAAAGGGGGTACCACGTAATACTTAGGCCACAACAAGGGAGGGGGGAGGGAGTTCAACAGGTAAGGGGTTACCTGAAAATCTGGTCACCGCAGCTTGCTGTTCCTGCCTTAAATAACCTTTCCACCTTTCAGAATGTTCCCATGTACCTTGTGACCCAGGAGCTGTCTCTTATTGGTCCCTAGCTTGCCTCACCTAAAGCCCTTACCTTACAGGTGAGAGGGGGAATAAGCCCGCCCTACCTGGGGCCTGTATCACTCCCACTAATCCACAGGTGTGTGAGATGATGAAGAGGGGGCCTGAAAAACTTCCCTCTGCAAGCATTCCCATGGGCTCGGGGAGCTTAAAACAGCTCCCTTCGCTTTCATTCTAAATATTGGTCTAGTGCTTCCACTGTTTGTAATTAGTGCGAAAGCTGAATTTAATCTGTTCTCCAGTTTGTGTTTCGGTAGCCCTGTAAGGTAAAGTGGAAATTACATTTACTAGCATTCTTCGCTATTACCTCATAGTGGGTAATTTCATGTGGGCGTGTGTTGTGCTGATAGGCTTCATATAGAGTAGCTGGGAGGCACATATACAAACTGTTGTAATTCCTACACTGTTCACCTGATTTGTATGTAAATACCCTCAAATTAAAGCTGAAAGTCTGCACTTAAAGAACATCATGTTTGTTTAATTTCAAATCCATTGTGGTGGTGCATAGAGCCAAAAAGATTAGAATTGTGTTAATATCCCAATATTTATGGACCTGATAGTAATCTAGGGATAAAAAAGAGCTATTAGTGTTAAACTGAGTAAGACTTTATCTAGTAGTTGAAATAAGATCCTGAATTCCCTTAATTCATTGTCCGATGAAAACACACTGTTTTCATTGGACAAACCGATCGTGTTTGGGCCCCATCGGTCTTTTTTCCATCAGTGACAAAAAATAGAACATGTTTTAAATTTTTCCTATGGATAAAAAACCGACAGAAAAAAACAGATCGTCTGTGTGGAACTCCATCGGAGAAAAATCCACACATGCTTGGAAGCATTGGACTTCATTATTCTCAGCACGTTATAGTGATTTACGTCACCGCATTTTGGCATGGTCGGATTTTGAATTGATGGTGTGTAGGCAAGACTGATGAAAGTCAGCTTCATCGGATATCCAACAAAAAAATCCATCGGATTAGATTCCATCAGATATCAGATTGTGTGTACAGGGCTTTAGTGTTGTCCAGAATAAAACAATTAGTGTTACTCACTTGAGGTAGTGGATATAGTTATGGTAAGGGTTTGTGATACCGTTTTTTTTTTTTATATTGGTTTGTGATTGTAATGCATGTTGAAGTTGCAGGGAATGTTAAAACCATTTCTGATCAAGTTCAAAACATGTATGGAAGAGAGATAATAAGAGAATAGTGTTGACAGAGTGCAATATTCCCCTCATGTTGCCCCCTGGGGAGCCACAGAAATACCCAACAACAGAGAAACAACATGCTCCACACAGTAGAAAATATAAGGTTAATAGATTTGTTTGACAAGAACAATTTTTCCATGCTGATTACTGCTAATGATACCGTTTTTATTACTAACATCTTGCATATAGTGCCTTATCATCCCCTCCAAGAGCTTGCAAACTATTGACGTTAGGTTAACTGGTCTGTAGTTCCCAGGGATAGATCTTTTTTAAATATTGGTACTACATTGGCTTTTCTCCAATCAGCTGGTACCATTCCAGTCAGTAGACTGTTTGTAAAAATTAGGAACAATGGTTTGGCAATTACTTGACTGAGTTTCTAAAGGACCCTCGGGTGCAAGCTATCTTGCCCCGGTGACATATTAATGTTACGTTGTTCATGTCTAATTGTCAGGGAACTCCTGTGAGACGTTTTGCACACAGACGTGCGCAAGCACATAGCCTTTGCCATAGAATAGCTCACAGGCGCCCACATGTACATGCCTAATTCCTTTTGGCGCCAGACAGCCTATTTAAAGGGAGTCTGGGCTCTTGTGCTTTGCTGAGTGATCTTCAGCTGTGTTCCTGAATCCTTCTCTGATCCTGTGTGTACTCCCAGTATTTAGACCTGGTTTGCTCTTGAACTTGGCTCTGTGTTCTGTTCCTGTACTGATGCCAATCTCTGACCCGGCTCCGTTCCTGACTCTGGCTCTGTCTATGATTTGGTACCTCACTGCCCGCCTGCTGACGAACCTGGCTATCCCTGAGACCTTGCTCCTGTCTATGTTCCTGGTTGCTGTTAACTCTCGGTTACCTGACTGGCTGTTTCCTGTTCCTGCCCAGCTCATCACAGTCTACTCCAGGCCGCTGAAACCCTGCCAAGCTGTTCTCCTGGGACCTCCTGCTCCAGGCCCTCGTGTCCCTCTTGTCCTTCGGCTTCCTCTGTCTCACCTTTAGCGGAGCCAGAACAGTAGATATAAGAGAGGCCGACCTCATCAAATCAGTCTCCCATCCGATCCCTGACACTAATCCTAATTCAATCCTCTGTTAGCCATTTGGGTGATTCCTGTGATGTGTCATGAGGATAAACCTTGCAGTTTTGGTTAATAATGCTTTTTGCAATTTTTTTACCATAAATATAAAGAAGAATATTTATTGGCCTAAACTGAGGAAGAAATTAGTTCAACCACTTCCAGCCCACTGTATGCAGAATGATGGCCGGGAAATAGTTCTGTTATCCTGACTGGGCATCATATGACTACCAGCAGGATAACATGCCGTCGCAGCACAGCGATCGTGGTATGTTAGTCTGACATGCCACATTTCTGATCGTGCTAAGGAGCCTCTGTCAGAGGCTTCTTACCACATGATCAGCTGTGACCAATTACAGCTGATTATCACGTGAACCAGAAAGTGCTGGTAAACGGCATTCCTCGGTTAGCGATGTTAAGCTGCCAATCAGTGCCCAGTCAGGGGCCCATCATAAACACCTGCCAGTGCCTAATAAAGTGCCAATCAGTGCCCACCAAAGTGCCAATCAGAGTCCACCACAGTGCCAATCAGTGCCCAGCAGTAACACCTGCCAGTAACTAATCAGAACATTCCCATCAGTGCTACCTGTCAGTGCCACCTGTCAGTGCCAATCAGTACCACCTATCAGTGTCCATCACAGCCGCCTGTCAGTGCCCATCACAGCCACCTGTCAGTGCCCATCAGTGCCACCTATAATTGCCCACCAGTGCCGCCTATCAGTGCCCATCAGTGCTGCATATCAGTGCCCATCCTATTAGTGGAAGTGCCTATTAGTGCCCATCAATTCTACATATCAGTGCCCACCTTATAAGTGCCAACTCATCAGTGCCCATCAGTGCCGTCTCATCAGTGTCCACCAGTGCCGCCTCATCAGTGCCTATCAGTGAAAGGGAAAACAACATTTTATGACAGAAACTAAAAAAAACATGTAAATGAAAAACCCAGAGGTGATCAAATACCACCAAAATAAAGCTCTATTTGTGGGAAGAAAATGATAAAAATGTAGTTTGGGTGCAGTGTTGCATGACCACACAATTGTTATTCAAAGTGTGACAGTGCTGAAAGCTGAAAATTATCCTGGGCAAGAAGGGGCTAAAGTGCCTGGTATTGAAGTGGTTGAAAAAAAATGTATTGCTGAGTATAAAGATCACCTCCTCATTAACACTGAAGCCAAGATTCAGCAATACTGAATCAATTATAGTTCTCTTCATGCACCAAAGCCTCCAACTCACCTATTTTATTTGGCTGGCTTTGCACAACTCCAAACACTGATCACATTCATGCATGCTGTGGTCTTGTGGTTGAATAGAGAAAAAGAGTGTGATTCCCATAGATGCCTTTCTTTGAGAAATCATATTAACTGTAAAGAACAATATATATTCATAGATGCTCAGGGAGGGGATCAAACCACCCTTTACTTGTTATACAGTAGTGTCTATCCAATCAGTCAGTGGCTGTGTCAGGTGAATCAAAGAACCAAACGGTGTCATTGGATACTGCTCACAGATCTGGGGGGAAATATCTTTGTATATTATAAGTGCAGATGTTGAAAACACTTCTTGACTTTCTGGAATTTATCTTACCAGTTCTGAACCTCGGATGAAAAGTCACGTTGTATGACAGTAATGCCAATCAGTGTGCCTGATCACTATTCTCACCAGTACAGTGTCATTATACCAGTGCAGCCAGTCAGTGTCCCTGATTACTATTTACACCAGTACAGTGTCACAAAGTCAAGAAAGCCAGCCACGGTGTCTTTGTTTACTAACCACTCCAGTACAGTGTCACTAATCCAGTGCAGTTTAGTGTTGCCAGACTAGTGCAAATCAGCAACAATGTGCCTGATTGTCACTACCCCCCAGTACAGTGTCATCAGACCTATACAGCCAGCCACAGTGTTCCTTGTAGCTGTAAACCTAGTACAGTGTCACAATACTAGTGAGGCCATCAACAGTGTTCCTGATCAAAAGAAAAATAGGCACACAGTCCAACCTGACTGTCCCAATGAACATATATTATATTATAATTGAGTCAATAAAGGTCTCTAGCAATAGTTCATAACACTCATGGCAGCTATCCTCAGAGCAGAAGCAGCCTCTGTAATTAAACACAAATGGGAGAGAAGGAAGCATCTATTAAGTGTAGCATAAGGACTGTTTATTAAAACACAAACTTGACAAATCACTTTGTTAAGAAGGTTCTACAGGCTCTGCAATAAAAAGGACCACTGTTCTGACTGTGTGTGATGTCTTTGTCCCTCCATGTGTTGGCTGGCTCTGTGTATCTTGGTATATGGTGGAGAGATAGTGCCTCAAACCTCCGGCTTTTGTGAACCACGTTGGAACGCACGCTGTTGGAAGAGATGTCACAGCAGCGGGATGTAATTGGCTACACATTTCCTAACAATGTGGTTTGCCAATTTTGTGTTTTAATAAACAGTCCTTTTGGTACACTTAGCAGGCATGTCCCTCTCTCCCCTGAGTGTTCCTGATCATCATCACCACACAAGGGTCAATGTCACCAGACCAGTTTAAGCCATCATCAGTGTTCCTGATCACTGCCACACCAGTCCCAGTGTCACCAGACCATTCTAAACCAGCAACAATATTACTTATCACCTCCACACAAGTCTCAGTGTCACCAAACCATTGTCAAACAGCAATAGTGTTTCTGATCACCACACTAGTACAGTGTCACCTAAACAGTGTAAGACAGAAACAGTGTTCCTGATCACTACCTCACCAGTCCCAGTGCCATCAGGCCAGTGCAGCTAGCATCAGTGTTCCTGATCAAAGCCACATTTGTCCCAGTTTCACCAGACCAGTGTACGTGAGAAAACATATTATTGTATGCTACCATACCAGTCCCAGTGTCACAAGACCTGTGCAGCAAGCAACAGTGTTCTTGATCATTGTCAAATGAATCCCAGTGTCACCAGAGAAGTGTGATCCAGAAATAGTGTTGCTAACCACCACTACACCAATCCAAGTGTCACCAGATCAGTATATGCCAGCAACAGTGTTCCTGACCACCACTATACCAGTCCCAGTAAAATCAGACCAGTGCAGCCAGTCCCAGTGTTACCATAATTATTATTAATAATTAGAGCTAATTAATGGCTTAAAGTTTACTTTATGGTATGGATTTATTCATGGTATGGATCATAATACCAAAAGGCATCCCAGAAGTCTGTTTAGGGTCTCCAGATTTGTGTTACCAAAATAATGGCGAATCTTGGGTAAGACTTAGTTTGCGGACAAGAAGTCCGAAAACATATGTGTCCAAAAATACAAAGGCCTAAATAAGCTTCAAGAAATGAGAGAAAAGGTGCAAACTCACTCGGTATAAAAGTAACTAGTAACACAATTATTTTTTCCACTACAATGTACTGAATGCAATAAGCCAATGTGTGTAAGGTAAAAAAAAAACAACTGTTTCCAAATACACATGCCTTTTTAGAAATCTTCATGGGAAGCTTTGAATGTATTAGTGTCTAATTGGCAGTGATGTACTGTATAGGAATTTCCATAAGAAGATATGTGTGTTTTCTTTTGTGTAAAGCATATTTCTGACTGATAAGTATCTGTTCCTGCTTGGGTTTTTTTCAGGAAACGGAACCATGTAAATATAATATTCTCACTGTAGGGGATTATTAAATAAAGCAGCATGGTAGATTTAATTAACAACTTTCCTGGGATGTGCATTGGGGAGTGTGAGCTTGCTTTTATTCCTACACATTTATGTGTTGCTATTTTTGAAGCGCAAATAGGGATTATGAGTAACACAGTAGCTGAAAGTTTACTTATGAGGCATACAGACAACACAAATTGTAAGCATAAAAGCACAATATATCGTTTTACAGAACATAATTAAAGATCAAGTGTTTAATGCATTCGCCAGTCTTTCTACCAACACCCTCTCTACCCCTGAAAATAATGGTAAATTACTGCTCATTTTGTACTGACCTATCTGGTGATCTTATTGCTGTTTGAGTGATGTACACACACTGCATGGAATGGAAAGGTTACAGAGGCATGAAATTATTTCAGTACAGGCTACCAAGCATCGGGCGACATCTGCACACAATAAAAACAGCTTAGAGAATGCCAGATACCTATCACCACCTAAAATAAATGTGATAGGAATAGTTAGTTAGACCTGCCTGGATTGAGTGACATAAAAATATTAATATTAATATTATTTGCTGGATTGCATTGTTTGAGCCTCTGTCTACTGTGACATTGGGGGTTGTTAGCTCTTGTGGTAGATGCATTGTTTATGTAGTGAGTTCACACCAAACAGGCATATATTTTTAAGGGCCTGGTAGACCACGTTTATTAAATAAGGAAAAAAAAAGTCCACTCAGGATTACCACGCAGGGGTTTAAACATTGTTCAGAAAATAACTGAAAATACTAGCCCACCTGTCTACACTTCAACAGCACTGGTACCTTAAATTACCATATCTTCCAGTCCAACAGTCTTGGATGCATACAGTTTTTGGGCTCCTTAAACGCACACAGCTTCAAGCCCCTTAATGCACACAGCTTCTGGCTTCTTGGTCGCACACAGCTTGAAGCCCTTCAACACACACAGCTTTGAGCTTCTTGGACGCACACAGCATCTATCTTCACACAGAGGCGTGCACAAGCAGCCACTGCTCCAACTCCACCTTGCTCACCCCAGCCCTTCATTATATGAGCTGTGTGCACCTGGGCGGACAGCTTGCAGGCTGTCTCTAAAACCCGGACACAGGGTTAGAGATCCTGTCCCACCCATATCTCTGAGGAATCTCCAAGCTACAGAGCCCCTTGTAGAGATAAATAAATCTGTTAAAACTGCCAGAGTAGTTTTCTCTGTTTTAAAATGTAAGCTCTGCAGCTCTGCACTCAGCCGATATGCAGACTCTGTGTCTACTTCAAAATAATTTTCATTGCGACAGAGCCTCACTCTGCCACACTACATAGATTGCCTGTACTGTATGCTTATGGATCTTCCTTTGTCTACTGGGTTCTTCTCCCATCTGATTAAAATTATTTGATTTTACATATTAAAAAAAAAAACAAGACAAAAAAAACACAAAATGCGGACAATGCTGTGCTGAAGATTGAACATCAGCTTCCGCAATGATCATTGAGGTTAGATTTAAACAGTGGATGTCAACTGTCAAATGCAGCCACGGATGTCTCCAATGGGCTGCACATAGCATTTATTACATGTAATGTAACTGTCACTGATAGAAGGCTTGCTAGAGGAAATAGTCAGAGATCGTTCCACAGGAGTGGTTGAAGTCATGCTTTAGAAGACAGCCAGAGGTATGTTGCATGAAACCACTATACTTTACTACAATTAAGGGTCCCTTTATAAATGCTCCCTCTACTGACTGCTGGGGCCCAGTGGCTGCAATTAAACATCAAAGGGATGCATGTGGCCCTTAGGCTGCATGTTGGACACCAGGAGATTTAAGAGTAAATATTATGAGCTCAGTTTTTAAAAACTTGAGCTTAAGGAAGTGATGTGACATCCATACTAATATGTCAGTTAGTAAAATTATTGTTACATGAGAATATGAAGGGGTAAGCAGAAGAGTAGTGAGATCAATTTGGGTGTCCTCGGCATATTGGTGTATCGGAGGCTGTGGGAGGCCATCAGACACAGGGAGGAGTTGATGATAGTGAATAGAAGGGGTCTGACAATCTAGCCTTTCGATCAGTGGTGTGCGGTGTGCTTGACATAGCTTATCCCTTTCCCCTCTTGCTCTGTTCTTCTCCCTGTATCCTCCCTGCAACATGACTGACAGTGCTTGTACACCCCCTCCTGCCCCCCCTCCATGTATTCTCCCTGCAGTGCTTCACAGGCAAGCAGGGGTTCCTGGGGGTTCACTAGCAAGCAGTGGACAAAGTGTATGATTTCTTCTTGGTAGGGAAGACAATATGTTTGTTTGAGTTGAGGGGGGATTCTCCTTTTCCTCAAAAGTGAGTTGGCCTATGCCAGTGCATACTGAATTCTGAAAGGATCAACAGGAGTTGTTTTGTACTTGCAGAATTTCCAATAGGAAAATTAGGTTTAGTGACCTTGTTAACAACAAAGAATTCCCTAATTTTAAAGGGTTTTCCTCTCATTTCCTGTTTTGGCTATGGGACAGGAAATCTCCCCAATGGGACACTGAGGGCAAAAAAAAAAACAGGGTTTATAACCCTCCCTTACTATATCTAAACATTTAAAAAAGTTTCCTGTCTCTTTCTACTTTAATGGCTGACTGCTTCTGCAAGTATTGACACCACTAACAGCTCATTAAAAGCTACAAACAGCATGGCTATTAAAGCAATTAAAGACCAGTTGCAGATAACTTGATATCCGACTGTCATCCAGTTTGTAGCAACACTAGAACAGCTGTTGAGTTACTGACAATGTTTTCCAAAGATTGGACATTTGTTAGTTGTGTGTATACCCAAAATGGGAAATGGGATCATAAAGCTGTCATTTCATACATAGGTAATAATTGTATTGTCAACATTTACATGAAATTGTTTTCAACGTCTTGTAAATTCAATGACTGTTAATCTTATAAGCCTTAAAAGTTAATAAGAAAAAATGAAAAAAAAACAATACTGTTCTTTATTGGATAAAAGATAATTATACTCATACAAGTTTCTAACAAAGGTCACAGCTGATTATTTTGCTAAATACAGTAGCTTGAATAACAGAAGACATTTTCTGCTAATATATATGAGGTTTCTGTAGTTATCCCTGGACTGGAAATTCATAAATGTGTGTTGTTTTGCTGGTACACTTTTGTAAAGGTCAAGGATTTTGTTTATTTTTTATCCTGCCTAAGATCATTTAGCTAGTTTGCATTGGGATACCCACACAAGTTAGCTGCCCCTATTTTCTCATAACTGTTATTTGATGAGTTCTCCTGCACCACGTGTATGAAATATTCAGTATGCTTTTTACACTACAAACACCCTCATTCTCTTATTAGAGCTTCCTAGATAATTTTTAACCACTTAAGGACCGCCTCCTGCACATATATGTTGGCAGAATGGCACGGCTTGGCACAAGCACGTACCTGTACGTCCTCTTTAAGTGCCCAGCCGTGGGTCGCGACCCGGTCCAAAGCTCCGTTACCGCGGCGGTGGGATCATTCTGGGAACGGCCCGGAGCTGAAGAACGAGAAGAGATGTGTGTAAACACAGCTTCCCCGCTCTTCACTGTGGCGCTGTAATTGATTGTGTGTTCCCTGATATAGGGAGACACAATCAATGATGTCACACATCCAGCCCGCCCCCCTATAGTTAAAAACACATATGAGGTCACACTTAACCCCTTCAGCGCCCCCTAGTGGTTAACTCCCAAACTTCAATTGGCATTTTCACAGTAAATAATGCATTTTAAATGCATTTTTTGCTGTGAAAATTACAATGGTCCCAAAAATTGTGCGAAGTGTCCACCAAAAATGTGTAAAAAATGTCCAATGTGTCTGCCATAATGTCGCGGTCACGAAAAAAATCGCTGATCGCCGCCATTAGTAGTAAAAAAAAATATATATTGATAAAAATGCAATAAAACTATCCCCTATTTTGTAAACACTATACATTTTGGGCAAACCAATCGATAAACGCTTATTGCGATTTTTTACCAAAAATAGGTAGAAGAATACGTATCGGCCTAAACTGAGGAAAAAAATTGTTTTTTTATATATTTTTGGGGGATATTTATTATAGCGAAAAGGAAAAAATATTGCATTATTTTCAAAATTGTCCATCACTGCCTGAGTGATCAAATACCACCAAAAGAAAGCTCTATTTGTGAGGAAAAAAGGACGCCAATTTTGTTTGGGAGCCACGTTGCGCAATTGTCAGTTAAAGCGACGTAGTGCCGAACCGCAAAAACTGGCCAGGTCCTTCACCTGCATTTTGGTCCGGGTCTTAAGTGGTTAATGTAACCAACAGGTTATTTGTGCTCTGTTAAAATACAGGAAAGTCTGTTGGGGATATATGCAGTTATGATTTTTCAGCTAGGTCATATGCAAACCTTTAATTTAATATCCTTGCTCAATTTAAAGCATGCCATGGGATAAAAGTAATTCTACCAAGTGGTTACTAGTATCTCACTACAAGCTGTGCTGAAAGATTGAAAACTATTTTATCATTTTGCTGAGAGCTGAAGTTGCATTTTCTGGTATGCTGTGAACAATGACATAGGGCATAAAGACAACATGGGCAAACTGTGCCTGGCGGGAACCAAAGGTCTTGAGCAGTGGGAAAATAATGCAGGAACGAGCAATCCAACTATGTAAAATTATGCTTAAGTTCCCAAAGTTAGTCACTGAGAAAGACTCTTAGAATACCTAAGCATTTTGGTGTGTAGAGTTTGAAAATAAGCCAATTAACAAAATGAACTTCTGTGAACAATGCAGATGGAATTAAATTAATCACTCTGGTTCTCAGAGGAGTTTATAGCCCACCAGGCAGGGGAAGGAACGACTCGAGTGGAGCAGAAACCTGCAGTCATTAGTGCTGACTCAGGCAGTGGAGTATTCCCTGTTTGAAACGCTTGTGTTCCGATGCACATCTGAGACATTGTAAAGCCTATCAAGTTAAGAGTTTAGGCCTTTCAACTAATTAAATTAAAACAAAGGTGCATTTCATTTGTGGTATATATCTAGAAATGCTTAGCTTGTTTTTAATTGTACAACCATTACTTTGTTTAATTGTTTAACGTATGTAAATATAAATCTATTGTCAAATATTAAATGGTTTGTGCCGGAGGTTGGAAATAGTTTCTTGGCATTATTTGTCAAATTTTAGATGGAGTTTCAAAATACAAATGGGGTCAGCTGAGATTTTTTTGGTATTATTAATTGAGTATCACAGCATGTAATATCCTGATTAAGAAATGTATTTGTGTATCATCTCAGTGTGAATGGCAAATGCTCTGGTCTATATGTACTGGTCTTTAATCCTATTGTGGGATGCAGTAGTGGTCAATATACTGGATGTAGTGGGCTTCAAGTGTGGCCCTGACATTAATAAGTGGACCCACGTCATATTTTGTGTGGAATGTGAATGCTACAGAAAGCTGCCAGAGACTGCAAACATGGTAAATAAAGGTAAGATAGAAAGAAATAAACCAGATAATGTACCTACTGAAGCCAGTCTAAAGTCTCCATGTTCTTTTTTATGATGTGGCTCCCAAACAAAATTGGCGTCCTTTTTTTCCCACAAATAGAGATTTATTTTGGTAGTATTTAATCACCTCGGCGGTTTTTAGTTTTTGCGCTATAAACAAAAATAGAGCGACAATTGTGAAAAAAATGAATATTTTTTTACTTTTTGCTATAATAAATATCCCCCAAAAATATATATATATATATAAAAAAAATCCTCAGTTTAGGCCGATACGTATTCTTCTACATATTTTTCGTAAAAAAAATCGCAAGAAGCATTTATTGATTGGTTTGCGCAAAAGTTATAGCGTTTAAAAATAGAGGGTAGTTTTATGGCATTTTTATTAATATTTTTTTTTTTACTAGTAATGGCGGTGGTACTGCAACATTATGGCGGACACTTCGGACACTTTTGACATATTTTTGGGACCATTGGGATTTTTATAGCGATCAGTGCTATAAAAATGCATTGGATTACTATAAAAATGCCACTGGCAGGGAAGGGGTTAACACTAGGGGGCGGGGAAGGGGTTACGTATGTTCCCTGGGTGTGTTCTAACTGTAGGGGGGGTGGACTCACTAGGGGAAATGACTGATCGCTGTTCATACAATGTATGAACAGACGGTCAGGCATTTCTCCCCTGACAGGACCGGGAGCTGTGTGTTTACACACACAGCTCCCGGTCCTCGCTCTGTAACAAGCGATCGCGGGTGCCTGGTGGCGATCGCGCCCACCGGGCACGTGCACGGGAGTCGGGGTCTAGCGGGGGACGTGCGTGCGCTCCTCTGGCGGTGCGTGCGCCCGCCCCTATTGGCTGCTGGGCGAGGTGACATTATATTACGTGCTCTCGCCCAGCAGAGCCGACCTGCCGCCATATAACTGCGGCGGCTGGTTGACAAGCAGTTAAGTAAGCACCAAAATAAAGACTACAGTGTTCAAGGTTCTTGGGGGCACCAAAGATTTAACAGGACCATAGACATGAAATTACTGTATGTAAAAAATTATCCCCTGAATCGCACAACTTCACTGACAACCGTAGACCTCAAAACAATTCAAAGAAACCAATCATCATTCCCAATCATGTGATCATCTTGACAGTCAAATAATGTGATTAGATGAAGGCTGGAAAAGTTATTTTACACACAAACCTCTCTAGCATGGAGCTTTTACTGTCATTCTCTGTGCACAGAAAAAGAAACACAGTGTTAAAATATATTATAGTGTGTAATAACTGCTATGTGTAAAATAGCCAAAAATGCCGTTTTTCACTTTTTATCAATTTGTCAACAAAATGGGCAGGGCATACTAAAACAGTGTACCAAATAAAATTATTATTCATTATTAAAAGTTAAATTTGTTAGACAAACTAGTCTAAGGGCCCATTCACACTATATAATGCAGTGCGGAAGAGCCACATTCCCGCATCGCATTCCAGTCACAATGCCCTACAAAAGTACCAAGCAATGTGTTTGCCTCATGTTCAAAAAGTAGTGCAGCACATGTGGTGTGGTGCGACTTTAGCTCATTCAAAATTAATGTGGCTGAAATCGCACTGCCCAAACCTTCAGTGAAAATTCTGATCATGGTTTAAAGTAGTCAGTGATCAATACTAGTGATGAGCGGAATACGCCATATTCGATTTCGCGATATTTCGCGAATATTTCGAAGAATATTCGCGAATATTCGTTAATATCAAATATTCGTTATATTTTATAAAAAAAAAAAAAAAATTGCGAAATTTCGCTATTTTTTTTTTGGATAAAATATCACGAATATTCGATATTTACGAATATTCACTATATTTTATAAAAAAAAATTGCGAAATTTCGCTATTTTTTTTTTACATTTTTTTTTTATAAAATATCACGAATATCACGAAAAAAAAAATTGCGAAATTTCGCTAATGCAAAATTTTGCTAGTGCGAATGCGAAATTGATTGCGAAATTGATTGTGAAAAAAATACGAATATTCGAAATAGCCAATATTCGCCGCGATATTCGAGTTATTCGCGAATACTCGAATATGCAATATTCGTAGCGAATATTCGCAATGAGAATATTCGTGAGCAACACTAATCAATACAAAACCTATTTGGCATTATTACTTTGGTAATGTAAAGATCTTAGTACATGAGTGAAAAGCATATAGTAATTTATCTGCCAAAGGATTTGTATTTTTGACCATTCATTATTGTGCCATGAACACCTCTGCCAGACTCAAAGATCTCTCTCCTGCGTCCCGGTATAGTATTATTATTTTTTGATACGTAAGCTTTACTGCTTCCCCCTAGGCCAGCTCATATTTATTTGAGAAAGGTTTTGATGCTGATGTACTCTTCAGTGGTGAAGAGCCTGGATGTGCAGAGGTAACTTGGGAGACTGAACTGTTAAATAAGGAAGACATATTGTTCAATTAGAACCGCTGTATGTACATAATTCTTTGGCAGGTAAACTAATAAACATATTACATTTCAGATGTAGATTTTTCTGTGTGCTTAGAGTTTATCTTCTGTTTATCTTAAAAGTAATATATGAGGCATCTTGCTGCTTAACACAAAGGTGAAAATTCTAAAAAAAACACTGGGCCAGATTCAGGTACAATTGCCCTGGCGCAGAGTATCAGAGATACACTACGCCGCCATATTTTACCTGGCTCTAAGACGAATTCAGGTAAATTTCGGCCCGTAGGGTATGGCGGCGTAGTGTATTTCTCGCGGCGGAATCGAAATACGTGATTAGGGGGCGTGAAGCATTTAAATTAGGCGCATCCCTGCGGCGATCGAACTGCGCATGCTCCGTTCAGAAATTTCCCGCCATGCATTGCGCAAAATTACGTTGTTACGTCAGATTTTGGTGTAGCGTCGTTTACGTACATTCCTATTCCCGGACGACTTACGCAAAAACAAAAAAAATTGAAATTTGACGTGGGAACGACGGTCATACTTAACATGGGCTGTCTAACGTTGGACCAGATTTTTGCTTCCCTAACTTTACGCAGCAAAAAGATGACTACAGATGCCGTAAGAGAAAGCGACGGACGATCGTAACTTCGTGGATCGCCGGAAAAAGCTAATTTGCATGCCCCGACGCTGAAAACAACGCGAACTCCACCCAGCGGGCGGAGAAAGTTTGCAGCGTAGATCCGAGGCGTACAAGGACGTAAGCCTGTTGGATCGAAGCCCGAAGCCGTCATATCATGGTTTGAGGATTCAAACTAATGATACGACGCGGGTAATTTGAAATTACTCCGGTCTAACAGGAGATAGACCGGAGTAATGGCTCTGTGAATCTGGCCCACTGTTTTGTTCAGCACCATGGACAGGGATTTTTGCTAGTAGGTTAAGCTTAAACATAAACCATATTGTAAGGGGCATTACCTTTCTGTATATTTCAGAGTGCAGTGTTTGAGTCAAAGGACAAGTTCACCTTTGGGAACATGTTACATGTTCTACCCATTTTGGGGGAACGTGTAACATGTAGAAAAAAGATTGCGCAAATAAACACATCAATAAAATAGGCAATACCCACACAACATGTGAATTAATAAATAGTGAGTGAAAATCAATAACAGTCTCAAAAATGATCCTAAAAAATCTGAACCATCAACAGAATAAATATAATTAAAGTCCCAACACAAGCGTGATGAATGTGAAAAAGATACAAAATAAATAAATAAATGAAACAATAAGGTGACTTATTGCAGCCCCCTGGGGTTCTTAAAAAATGACGTTGCAATGACTTGATGTCCAAACAAGAAAAATAAATAAAAAGACCAGATGGCCCCTTGCCAAACACGATGGACCCCAGGTGATAATAAACCAGGTGTGCTTCCAAAAGACTCAGAGGCTTTTCTCCGTGTATGGCCACCGACACGGTTCAATGATTTTATAACCTTTTAAACAGCTTTTTAAT
The DNA here is from genome assembly GCA_029574335.1 of Rana kukunoris. Taxonomy (NCBI): domain Eukaryota; kingdom Metazoa; phylum Chordata; class Amphibia; order Anura; family Ranidae; genus Rana; species Rana kukunoris. The sequence continues at coordinate 82,528,556 of CM056051.1, forward strand.
TTTTCCTTTTTAAATTTCGAAATCGAAATTCATCCAGTAATGTTCACTGTTTAAGGAAAAGGACTTGATAGTGCAGTACATTTTGGTATTTATTTCCACAAAAACTTCCTCCGCACAGCGAAGAAATTACAAAGCAGTACACAGCTTACATGCTATCAGGCTGCCAGCTGGTATGTGGTGACATCACAAGATTCTCTCCAACCGACCCATTTACCTGTAACAAGCATCGACTGGGAACTTAGATGTTACCACTCCTGGAGCCACTCCCTGATCTAAGTCTTCTCTGTAACAGCAGGTGAGGGATATTCTGCCTGTACCTGCTGTCATTATTTGAAATCATTGCAGCCATGCAGGGCTCCGCCCAAACAGCTTTGTCATTCATTCATACAGTTCTGTGAATGAATAAACTAGAAGTACCGACATTCTTTGCAACTGTCGGCTTGTAGTTTTCTAAGTATTGCAAGGTCGCCCTTGGGCACGCTAAGTAGTTCATTGATTCTTCCTGTCTTCGTTAAACTGCTTGCATGTACAATGTACATGCAGACAGCTTACACTGCCAGTCTGTAGAAGTCCATCATGACACCCTGCGATCTTCTGATCATAGTTTCAATGCTTTCCAGGCTCTAACAAAAAAAATTGTAAATGCACATTTTTTTACCTGCAAAAAGGATGATCTCATCCTTTAACTATTGTTTTTAACATATAGGGGTTGATGTATTAAAGGCAAATGGACTACTGTATTCACTTTTCAAGAAAATGTTCTTTTAGCTTTGGGAAAGACATGAAGCTATGCTGACCATCATCCAATCCTGTGCAAGCAAAAAGCATGTGAATAGGTATTCTTTGCAAATTGCCAAGTGTATTTTCAGGACATTCACTACATTCTGGGGAAAATATCTCAATGTGAAAAGTCTATTTGCCATTAGTAAATAAACCCATAATGTTGAACCTGTGCTCTCTCTGACAGCTTTAAATTTTATTAGAAGTCTCTTGCAAATATAAGTGGTTTCGCACTCAACAGGAAGTCAGCATTCAGTCTAGAATTGAGGTATACAGTATTTAAAGTAAAAAAATGTGTTTGCTTTAGGTGAAGCAGAGAAGGGTTAAACCCTGTATAAGGTTATTCTTTTTTTCAACCTGTGTCCTGCTGCGGAGATTTCTCTTCCTTTCCTGTTCTCTAGATGCAACAGGACATCGGAGGTAATTGCTTTATTTCTCTAATGTTAAAGTGGTTGTAAAGTTACTAGGTTTTTTACCTTCATGCATTCTATAATGTTGAATCTTTTCCCTATAATGTCAAATCTTTTCCCTATAATGTCGAATCTCTCTATATCGAATTTTTACCGCAACGAAAACGAAAATAAAGCATTTTTTATGTCGGATCTTTCGGTTTCCGTTACTTGCGCTTTCGTTATCGTTTGTTAAAACGATAACGAAAAAAAACAGATTTTCGGACGGAAATGCATTCTAACGAAAACGAATGCACATGTCTAGTAATAATAATTTATAAATATCATTATTACTAGTGTCATACAACATTAGAATTCTTCTATAGCTTGTTGGTGGAACATTCGACTGGAAATTTAAGATTGCGGCGTCGCACAGTTTAGCTGCTCCTTTTGAATCTTCTTAGAACATTCGACAGACACCATAAGCCTTCATTGACAGATGTGACCTTAATTAATTCACACGTCTACTGTATATATTAAATTGATTAAAAATGCATCAAGGTAAAACATCTTACAGTATGCAGCTCACAGCCCCCTCCAAGCCTATTCTTGACCCAGCAATGTGCATGAGAGCAGCCGGTCTCCTGGCTCTCACCCTCCTCATTGGCACAGATACAGCAGCAGGAGTCATTGGCGAGCAGGCACAAGTGCAAGTGGCTTGCTATGGAGGCACTTAGCAGGGGATCAGCCAGCGGGGGACCCGAGAAGAGGAGTATCTGGACTGTTCTGTGTAAAACCATTTTGTACAGAGCAGTTAAGTATAACATGTTTGTTATTTAAAAAAAAATCTTAAGTATGACTTTAAATCATACAGGGTTTGCAAGTAATCCACTGAAAGTAGTGAAACTTTGAAGACTCTCAAGGCATTTTTGTGCATTCCATGCACAAATTTCACTTCTTTAGGAGAAGAGAAGATAAAAATCTATAATTTTACAAAAGCAAAATAAGATTTAACTTTAATCACAACATACATTGGCATTGTAGCCTTTTATATCATGCTTGCAAATGCATTATCACTGTAGTTCAACAAGAAGTTGCATAAAAAAAGAAGAAAATTCACCAGTAAGTGCACCCAGCTATAAGGCTCTGCACACCACCCTTCAAAACCACACATTTTACTATGGCTGTTCCCCAACCTCAGGGCTCTCCCCCAGAGCTAAGTCCTACTCATTATCCATTCCCCACTTTCATTGAATATGTACAGCTCACTGGACACTAAGACCCCTTTCACACGGGTCGCTTTGCAGGTGCTTTAACGCTAAAAACAGCACCTGCAATGTGGCCTGAAGGAGCTGCTGTCTCTCCAATTTGAAAGCCACCATCTTTGGAGTGGTGAAGGAGCGGTGTGTATACCGCTCCTCCACCGCTCCTGTCCATATAAAATCAATGGGGGTTTGCGGTGGTTTTTAAGCTAACGGCCGAATAGTGACGCGAAAATTGACGATAAAGCGCCGTTAAAAATAGCCACTCCCCCGCCCCAGTGTGAAAGGGGTATTTTAATTTGACAAGTAACAGGGTTATTTGGTTCTTACCTCTAAAATAAGAGAGGTTTAAGGTTCAATAAGAAAAGGCAAAAGGATTCCAGGACTGCACAAATAAGACGTTTCTAGCAGTAAGCAGGATCTTTGTGATTCCTGCTCTTAGGCAGGACTTTTACATTTTTAAACGTTTAAAATAAAGAATTTCTTCATTTTAGGATAATATATCATGGTTGCTTTTATGATGCATTTTCCATTATTATTATTTTTTAAAGTGTGTGGAAAAAGTAGAAGGTTCCAGTATGTTATCAATGAATTATACTATATACCCTGAGGTGTGCTGACTTTATTTTTTCATGTATAGTGATCGAATAGAAATCTATCAAACATATTGTAATAACAGCAAAACACATGTCAGTGAATTTGAACAATATAATGCAGGAAATTAAACTGTATGCTTGAAACCAAACTGTGGTTTGTAAGTAAGATAACAAAACCACAAAATAACAATACATACAATAATTCTAATGGTTCTAATACATTCCAGAACTTTGTATGTGTATATATCTCAGGAATTTCTGGACACATATAAGATGCTATACATACTCAAAGTACTTTTGCAAAAAAAAATAATATGACTATTATGAATTTAAATAAATATAATTTAAAAAGCTTTTTTTTTTTTTAATTGCTTTAGTGACTTATGCTTAGAAATGCAGATATAGCCGCATCTGGGAAAGTGACTAATTTATGTTTAGTATTACCTTGAGTAAAATGAGTGTGCTGCCTAATTTTAGATTTTTCTTTCTGTATTGCAAGTAATATTTCTAAAGATTACATTACAGCATAATGACTACGGGAGACTTGGCAAGCAGTTACAGAGTCTTCAAGTAGTACTGTATAATTAACAATATTAAACTTCTTTAACCAGTGTCACTTCAGCTCTTGCATGCCTTATGACAATTAACATGGACTCAGAGGACCAAGTACTGCAATTATAATACTTTAACAAAAAGTTAAGTTTAAGGGCATCTGTCCTTGGATGTCAAGTGAAAGGTGTGTGTAGTAAATTCATGGGTGGAAAAGCTTTACAGCTCATTATCTTTGTTCAGATTATTCTGATGCTCGAAAAGAGGCTCTGTAATTGAAGTCAACCAAGGATAAAACACGTTTTTAAGATGTCTCTAAAGATGGCAGCTTGCACAGTGAATCAATAGGCATATTTAAACCAAATCATTTTTACTGATCAATTGTGCAGCTCAAGCCCTGTTGCCATTAGGTTGGTATTATTCTAATCAACGCTTAAGGCACTGCAGGGTATAGGAGATATTTTTCATTAGGAATAAACAGGGACTTGTGAGCTGTTATCATTGCAGTGCTGAATGGTTATAGATTTTATGTGTCTAGCATCAGTGCCATGTTTATGGATGATGTTAGTGATGACTTCTTAGAGTAGCATGAAAGGTGGTGCCTAATGTATGTTATTAGATACTGATTACATTCAGCTCTCGCTTCTCGGATTCTCACAAATGCTAATTATGTAGAAAACGTGGGTGGCCTTTAAATAACTAAATCATATAATAAAGCCCTAGTGCTGATTTTCTAACACAGAAAAACCTAATAAAGTCACTGTGATAGAAGGTATCATACAATCCAAAAGAGCTGCATAATAAACTAAATCACAATGGAAATGCCTTTTTTCTATGTTTGCCTAATAATTAATTTAAAAATTATTTAAAATCTATTTTTTTTTAAAAACAATGTCACACATAGTTGTTCTGTGCAATGGTTTTGTACAGAGCAGTCCAGACCCTCCTCTTCTTAAGCCACCTACTGGGTATTCTGGCTTCTCCCCCTTTCCAGTGCCCCCATAGCAAGCTGCCTGCTGTGGGGGCACTCTTCCAGGTTCACTCCCGAGCCACATCCTGTGTGTCCATTAACACACAGAATGCAGCTCCATTGACACACAGAATGCAGCTCGGCCATGCCCTCTGCTCTTTCTCACTGGCTGTGATTGAAAGTAGCAGGATCCATCTGCGCCCGCTGCTGTCTCTGAGCCTATGAGGAGACAGAGAGCAGAGAAATCTGCTACTCTCATGCACTGTACTGGATTGAGTTTGGGCTCAAATAAGTATAAGAGAGGGCTGAGGATAGATAAGAACACAGTTTTTGTTTTACCCTAATGCATAGAATGCTTTAAAAGAGAAGTATAGGTTTGTCTTTTTTATTTATTTATATTTACCTAGGTGCCGATGCCGCATCTGTCCCCTGGCGCCTTTACACTGAGAATCGAGCGATCAAACACTGCCGATCGCTCGGTTCGGGCAGCTCCCCAAGAAGAGAGCTGCAAACTGTCAGTCACTGCTGTCTGCTCTTCCCCCTACCTCGCTCACTGGACGGGGTAGTGGTCGACGCTGAGCATTTGGCTCAGCCTCTCAGTGGCTTGCTGAGAGGCTGAGCCTGGTGTTGGCCCAGGAACCTGGCGGATCCCAATTTCCATTGTCGTGATGACGCGAATCCTGGAGCTACTTCTGTGATGTCAGCAGAGAGCGGATTTTAACCCGTTCTCTGCTGAAAACAGGTCACAGGAGTGCAAAACAAACTGCACTCCTATGATCCATATGAGAAATACAGCCAAACAAGCTTTGGCTATACTTCTCCTTTAAGGTAAAAAACCTTTTAGTTTTACAAACACTTTAAAATGGTTATATAGTTTCAACATCAGCAGTATACAAATGTACACATGCACAGAGAGCACAAATGAATCCACAGAAACTGTAAAAACACTGACAGGTAGGGAAGAAGATACCCTACTTCAGGGATATCCAATTAGCGGACCTCCAGCTGTTGCAGAAATTCAAGTCCCATTATGCATAGCAAGACTCTGACAGCCACAAGCATGACACCCAGAGGCAGAGGCATCATGGGACTTGTAGTTTTGCAACAGCTGGAGGTCCGCTAATTGCATATCCCTGCCCTACTTGATCAGCATGTGCATCTTAGCATGCGTTTACAGCACTGTTCTGCAATGTGATGATTTGACTCCCATGCGCTTTGCACAGGAATTATATCATTGCGGCCTGGCCAACCAAGCTGCCAAAGAGTTGGAACCCTGAAGGAAAAATCAGTGCCCATGACCAGTGGGATCACTGACAGCACAGTGCTGCCGGGGATCACTTTCTAGGTAACTCTGCCATAATATGCTGCACATTCTGGCACATTGTAGCTAAAAGATAACTGTATTACTAATTTACTAACAGACATATCAGTCTGGATGCCATACCCATTCCTCAAACTCAATCTTTCCAAAACCAAGCTCATAAATTTTCCTCCCTTACGTGCCCCTTCCCCCGATCTCTCTGTCAAGATCGATGGCACACCTGTCAGCCCATCCACCCAGGCCAAGGTTCTGGGTGTAGTCCTGGACTCTTATAAATTTTTAAAGCCCCACATCCAACAGCATCTCCAAAATACGCCTATTGATTCACTGTGCAAGCTGCCATCTTTAGAGACATCTTAAAAATGTGTTTTTTCCTTGGTTGACTTCAATTACAGAGCCTCTTTTCGAGCATCAAAATAATCTGAACAAAGATAATGAGCTGTAAAGCTTTTCCATCCATGAATTTACTACACACACCTTTCATTTGACATCCAAGGACAGATGCCCTTAAATACTTAAGCCCCGGACCAATATGCTGCTAAATGCTCAGAGGCGTTTTTACAATTCGGCACTGCGTCGCTTTAACAGACAATTCCGCGGTCATGCGACGTGGCTCCCAAACAAAATTTGCGTTCTTTTCTTCCCACAAATAGAGCTTTTTTTTATGGTATTTGATTGTCTCTGCGATATTTATTTTTGGCGATATAAACGGAAAAAGACCGCAATTTTTGAAAAAAAATTATATTTTCTCATTTTTGTTATAAGAAAAATCGAGTAAACTAAATTTTAGTCAAACATTTAGGCCAAAATGTATTCAGCCACATGTCTTTGGTAAAAAAAAATCACAATAAAAAAAAAACTAGCTACCTAGCGGCAAGAGTGACACTAATACACGATCAGAAAACCAATCGCTTAGTGACACTGGCAATAGGGGGTGAAAGGGTTAACTACTGTAGGGCGGTGATCAAGGGGTTAAACCTTTATTAGGGGGTAGGGGGCTACCCTGGACCTAACACTAACTGTCACACTGACACTAAATGCAGTGATCAGTAAATATATGATCACTGCTATTAGTGACACTGTGATAGGGGGCTGGGGGTGGGGGTGATCTGAAGGGGTTAATGTGCCTATGTGTGTGGTGTCAGTGTAGTGTTGGTGCGACTTACTGTGTGATGTCTTCTCTCCTCTCGGCAGATTGAAAATACCACCGAGAGGAGAGGTGACATCACTTCCTCTGCCAGTGTTTACATTACACAGGCAGAGGAAGTGCAGGGCGGGGGCTCTGCGGATTCGCTGAGAGCGATCCGGAGGGGGCGGACAGAAACCAACAGTCGCCCCCTCATCCCGGATAGCTCCTGCGGCCACGGGAACCGCCACAAGTACCGGGGGGTCCCGATCAGACCCCCGACCCACGTCTAGGCAGGGACGTGCAGGCACGTCCATGTGCCTGTACGTTCCATTCTGCCAACGTATATTTACATGCGGCGGTCCTTAAGTGGTTAAACTTAACTTTTTGTTAAAGTATTATAATTGCAGTACTTGGTCCTCTGAGTCCATGTTAATTGTCACAAGGCATGCAAGAGCTGAAGTGACACTGGTTAAAGAAGTTTAATATTGTTAATTATACAGTACTACTTGAAGACTCTAAAACTGCTTGCCAAGTCTCCCGTAGTCATTATGCTGTAATGTAATCTTTAGAAATAATACTTGCAATACAGAAAAAAAAAACTAAAATTAGGCAGCACACTCATTTTACTCAAGGTAATACTAAACATAAATTAGACACTTTTCCAGATGCGGCTACCGTATTTGCCAGTGTATAAGGCGACTGGGCGTATAAGATGACCCCCTAATTTTACATTTTTTTAAGATTTTTTGCCTGTACTCACTGTATAAATGACCCCCCCTTCCGAGGCTTCCGAAGCTTCATATTTCTTCCTTCTGGAGCCATATTCTTCTTCCTTCTTACTGGAGCTGGAGCCAATCACAGCGAGCGATGTATTCTGTTAATGAATACAAAGCCTGCTTGGATTGGCAGAGGCTGTAACATCATTAGCCCATGCCTCTCTGACTCTCAAAGCCAATCCAAGCAGCCTGCTCGGATTGGCAGAGGTTGTTACTCCAATCCGAGCAGGCTCTGTATTCATTTGAATACATCGCTCACTGGGATTGTCTAAACGGTATATACTGTATGTAGCCAGAGCTACATACTGTATTACCGCACATCCAGCAGGCATCCGAGCAGCTGACTCGGCGTATAAGACGACACCTGCTTTTTGGCTATAGAACTCCTTACCCCAATCTGTCAGCTCATGGGTGTTCAAACTACGGCCCTACAGTTGTTCAGGAACTACAATTCCCATCACGCCAAGTCATGTCTGTGAATGTTAGTGTGTCACAATGCCTCATGGGATGTGTAGTTCTGCAACAGCTGGAGGGCCGTAGTTTGAAGATCCCTGTATCAGATTATCTCCTACCCGGTCTGCTTTAAGACAATCCCTATAAACCCTCCTCTTCAGAGAAGCCTATCCTGCCCATGCCTAACAACTGTAATTGTATTTTCTCCATCCGTCCATCCCAAACAGTAATCACATTTATTTATCATACATCACGGGACACAGAGCAGCATAGTCATTACTGTGTGGGTTATAGAGTCTACCTTCAGGTGTGAACACTGGTGTAATCAATTAGACCGGAAGTTCCCTCCCTATATAACCCCTCTCATTCTGGGAGCTCCTCGGTTTTTCCATCAGTGTCTAAGGTGTTGGTCACGAGTGAACATGCGCTCTTAGGAGCTCTGCTGGAGGGATCCATGCTGGATGTAAAAAGCCTCCATAAATCCGGATCCGTCCAAGGTGCTGCATAGCCAAAGTGGACGGTACCAGGGCCTCGGTACGAAGAACGAGGTTTTGCCTATAATGCCTCTCTTCCGAGGGCTGGACCCTGGGTTCCATAACATTGGTTGATACCAAAGACCAAATGTTTTTCTGTTGCCAGGGTGCTATATAGGTCCAGGGCAGAGGTGACCTGCAATGGACCCCAGTCCCTGAAGGTCTAAAGGCGAAGCCCACGGTGAGGGGTAAAGGCTGGTCCTCTTGCTTTGCAATACCCTGCAGCGTGGAAAGGTAAGCGGAGGTACCTACGGGACGTGGTCCGTCGGTAGGTCTTCCATATAGGGGATTATGGGTCTCGCCTATTTTTTATGCTTCTATGCATGGGCAATGTAAACCACTATGTCTGTTGAGACAGGATGGCTCTGGCACCCATATACCTCCCCTAGCGGGTCCTAGTCCTCTCCTGATGCCTGGGCAAAAGAGACCACTATGTCTGTTGAGACAGGATGGCTGTAGTTCCCATAGGTCTCCCCGGGAGAGGGCTGGTACCCCTAACTCCTATGTAAAAGGATTGTCATGAGTAGCGGTATGTCTTATCTGTTATCCACCACTAAAAGCAGTGAAAAATCATGCCTGGTGTTCGCTTACCATGCTTTCCAGGACAGAAGCTCAAGGTTAGCTAATCTATGGTGCGGCTTACTTCCCCCGCTTCAGACTCTGCCACAATGGGGGGGATCCCTCGTAGTCCGGGTCCACGGTGCTCCTTGGGGGATTCCTCTTTCTCCCCGCCTCTACCATTCCCTACATGCGCACGCGCGAAGGGGGGGCGCGATTTGTAGGCGGGGACGATGTGGTGCTCGCCGGCTCATGGTACAAACGCAGGGCGGCCCCTTCAAAAGGCCTAGGCGTTAGAGCTCTGTAAAGCCAGGGGGATACAGTAGCCTGGGGCACATAAGCACCTCGTGTGGATTGAATACAGACTCATCTAAGACGCCTACTCAGCATCTAGCTGTGCAGATTAGCAGGCATTATTTTGCTAGACTAAGTTCAGCTGTTGATGCACCAGGGCAAGTTCCTCAGCTTTTGGCTTAGGACTTTTTTGGTCTCCCCGTAAGAGGGTCCAGGGGTAGGAATATTAGGGGTATCGCCACTGGCTGGTAGCCCTTTATCATGCTTGCATGATACCATCCTCCCCTGTAGAGACTTAAGACAGCTCAAAGAATAAGCTATCAGCCCTGTCAGACGTTGCAGCCTCCCCCAACATTTAAGTTACACTGCATTTATGGGTCTTTAGAGGTTAACTGCTATATTCGCAGCATCCTTTACAAGCAGAAAACAGGGTGTGTCCTTTTCCCTGCTCTAAATCCTCAAACAGGTAGATTAAAAGACCTGAGGACAGGTGCCTAATGAGGAGAAGTTGGCAGGCTCTGCTTCCAGCTGCAGTCTTTCAGAGATCAAGCTGCATATAACTTCCCTCAGCCTAGACGGTCAGAGCCGCTGGCTACATAAGGTCCTCATCCTGGTGTGAGGCTAACCAAATGCACAGCAGGGGGATGCACAGTTGCTGGTGCACATGGCTAACGTCGCAGATTTGCGGAGTCGCACATCTGCAGGGCATAACTGCCTCTTTACCAGTCCACAGGTTTGCATAAAATACATGAATTTGGATTGTTCAAAATGCATGTGGGGTAAAAACAAGTAACAGAGCATGTTTTATTGTTAATAACGTAAAGATACATGGTTGCTGTTGGTATAGGTATAGGCTTGTGTCCACAGAAATGCCTAAAATCACATAAGATGCTTGATTGCATTAAAGATGTTGGATCGCACGTGGTTAACCAATCACTCAAGTCCTTGATTATCCAAGGATATTTTGTCACACAGAGAGGCTTGTGTCCACAAAAAATGCCTAAAATCGCATAAGATGCTTGAATGCATTAAAGATGTTGGATCGCACGTGGTTAACCGATCACTCAGGTCCTTGTTTACCCAAGGATATTTGGTCACACAGAGAGGCTTGTGTCCACAGAAATGCCTAAAATCGCATAAGATGTTGGAATGCATAAAAGATGTTGGATCGCACGTGGTTGCCTGATCACTCAGGTCCTTGTTTACCCAAGGATATTTTGTCACACAGAGGCTTGTGTCCACAGAAATGCCTAAGATCGCATAAGATGCTTGAATGCATAAAAAATGTTGGATCGCACGTGGTTACCCGATCACTCAAGTCCTTGATTACCCAAGGATATTTGGTCACACAGAGAGCTTGTGTCCACAGAAATGCCTAAAATCGCATAGATTGCTTGAATGCATAAAAGATGTTGAATCGCACGTGGTTACCCGATCACCCAAGTCCTTGATTGGCCAAGTATATTGGGTAACACAGAGAGGCTTGTTTCCACAGAGATGCCTATAATCGCTTTAAGATGCATGAATACATAAAGAAGCTGGATCACACATGGTGGTCTGATCAGCCGAGTCCTTGAATACCCAAGAATACTTGATCACATAGAGAGGCTTGTTTCACAGAAATGCCTAAGGTCGCATTAAGTTGCTTGATGGCATAAAAATGGGGGTCCTTGGTCACAAAAGGGTACTTGTCCACACGGCAGTGCTTAAAATGCATAAGATGTTAATCGCATGATAATGCATGTTTGCTTGAAAGATGTTTGTTCCATATTTATATAAATTCATGCTTCCATGAACAAAGCATATGGCTTAACACTTGCCACATACACATTTGGGGATCCGTTTGCATATGTGTTTATTTACAGGGGACTGCAGAGGTGGTCTGCGTTTCGCAGGGGAACAGCACTGTCTCCGGTTGGTGGTCTTGCCCCCTGGGTTAGCCACCATGTCTGGGTTGACAGGGTTCTAGGGCCCGCCTCTAGCAAGTCTTAAGGGCCCAGGGTATAGCACTAATGGCATACCGAGGCAAACTCCTGCTGATGGATCAGTCAGTAGCATGGCTGGACCTAAGGGTGTCCAGCATGGTCATGTATCTAGGAACCCCTAGGGTAGGACTGTTTGGCACAATCCAAAAAGGAGAGTTTTTTTTTTTTTTTGGCCTCCGGCAAGACCATCGCTATGAGAAAGCTGGTCTAAGGGGTCACGGCAAGGAACAGTTCCTTACTTTTTGCCTTTTGCGTAAGGTACTAGGGAAGTTGCTGGCTTCATTCAAGACAATTCCCTATGCTAAGTTTTATTTAAGGCTGATATAAACTTTATTCTGTCGGCCTAGAAAGAGTGGAGCCTAACCTAGCATTATCCTGAGAGTCTGGTCCCAGAAGATATGATGGATTTCCTGTTGGTGGTTCCTGACGGAAATATTGCCAGGCCTGGTAGAAATCATGGCCCAGGGGAAAGCTCCAAGTGAGCCTTATCCGTCAGCTAGAGCTACTGATGGAGCATCTGGCTTAAAAGCCTGAACGTTTTAGGGGACAGGTTTGTTCTGTTAGAGTACAATCTGACTATGTCATACTAGTGATTTACTCTATTTACCAGGGAGGAGCTTGTGCCTTGCCTTTTGATAATCGTCATTTCATGGAATGCAGAATTGTCAGGTGATTCGCTGGAGCTGTCAACAATTGTCTCCGGGAGGATGACTCTACACCCCGACTTCTTTCCGACCAAATGCCACAGGAGTACCCTGTACATAAGACGTATTGGCATCCAGGTTCAACAAGAAATTGAACAGCTTTGGATCAAGGACTAAGGATCCACCTGCATGAGGGGCAGATGTGTTAGTGACCTGGGAGGACCAGGTGTCACTGGTTTGTGTCTCTGCCCCCAGGACAGTAATTTTGGTGGCTTTGTTGCAACATCAGAAGAGAACGGAAGCCATCCTGATTTCTCCGGCATAACCCTGACAGCCTCACTGTACAGGAACAGTAAAGGTGGTAGTAGAGGACCCAGGGGCCCTTACATCTTGTCCAGGCCTACTTTGCAGGGAGTATTTCATCCTGTCTTGCAAACAAGCGAATCAATGATCTGGCTATTGTAGCCCACATTCTTGAGGATCGTGGTTTTCAGAATCAGCGGCAATTCCTTTGATTTATACATACCTACCTTTGGAAAGGAGACAAAGCTAGCCTCAAGTCCCATCATGGATCCAATCTCGGCCTTGTTTATAAAGGTTGCTTGCTTTACACTCTTGATCCGGGCCGTTATACAGGGGGTGACGTACATAGGTCCACCAGTTTGGTCACCCTTGTGCTGGGAGGATTGGATCTAGTTTTGTCGGCTTACAGGGTCAGCTCTTTTTGGCCGATGCACCATATTTGCCTTCATCCTTTTACAAGGCAATTGGTGTTCTTGGTGGTGGTAGCCTCTGCAAGAGAGTTTCAGTATTGGCAACTCTCTTGGTATAAAGCCATACTTAATTCTTCTTACAAGTAGGGTGAGGTTAATCCTCACCCAGAAGGATCTAGTGCTCGTTGGAATCAAGATATTCTTGCCTTCCCTTTAAAAAGAAAAAAAAAGAAAAAATTTTCACGGAAGGAAAGGTTGTTGTCTTTCTCCCAATAGAGATGAGAGCAGTTAATCTGAAGGTTCAGATATAGAAAGCTGAAGTTTTTTTGGTACTGCCAGAAGACCCTAGAAGTGGGCAGGCAGTGTTCAGATCAGCTATTAAGATGGTTAATCTCTCTCTCTCTCGTTAGAGTAAAAAGGATCAAGGCTTATCTGGAGCAGCTGCTCGGATACGGAAAACTAATGTTTTTGCGCTACCAGGAGGCCCCAGGATGGGGCAGGCAGCAGCTGATTCAACTATTTTCAATGTTGATTTGTCAGGTTATTATTCAGGCTTGTATTTTAAAGAGTGAGATTCCCCATGTTTCTTGTTGAGGGGATCCCTACCAGGATGGTAAGTGCTTTATGCGCAATGAATTACCGAGCCTTTAGGACTCAGACTTGCAAGGCTGCATCGGGTCGCCTGTGCTTGCGTTCGATATCTCCTGTCGCGGTGGTGGCGGGCCTTGGCGCCCCGGGTGTTTTGGGGCTGCATTTCCCGTGGTGCTCAACTGCGCTGTGGAGTGCGTGGGCGTTGTGGGGGGTGTGGTTCCGGGGGCGTCTGGGGTTCGCAGTCACTGCCCTATCGGGTGAACGTAGGACGGCAAGAGGATGCAGCTTTTTTTGCGCAGTATGCTGCAAGCAGCATTATAGGTCCTCACGTCTGAGGGCAGTCTGCGTAGTTTGGGTCTCCCTCCCCTCAGTTGGCATTTCTTCTGGACATCCCACATAGTAATGACTATGCTGCTCTGTGTCCCATGATGTACGATAAAGAAAATAGGATTTTTAATAACATCTTACCTGTAAAATCCTTTTCTTGGAGTACATCACGGGACACAGAGCTCCCACCCCTCTTGTTTGGAGATGTTGAGACACTCATTGCTTGCTACAAAAACTGAGGAGCTCCCAGTATGGGAGGGGTTATATAGGGAGGGAACTTCCAGTCTAATTGATTACACCAGTGTCCACACCTGAAGGTAGACTCTATAACCCACATAGTAATGACTATGCTGCTCTGTGTCCCATGATGTACTCCAAGAAAAGGATTTTACATGTAAGCTGTTATTAAAAATCCTATTTTTGTATCACTTGACCCTCCCTCCTAGATTGTAGGTTCTAACAAGCAGGGCCCTCTGATTCCTCTTGTATCAAATTGTATTGTAACTGTACTGTCTACCCTGATGCTGTAAAGTGGTGTGCAAACTGTTGTGCTGTATAAATCCTGTATAGTATTAATAATAATAATACAATTTTCTGGGGCCCAAAAATAAATACATAAACTAGGTTTAAGATATGTTAAAGGTAAAATACATCCAGAACAGAAACAAAAGTGTTTCTAGACCCACTGTCTGAGATGGCAAAAAAAAAAAAAACACTGGCCACCACTGGTGCTGTCAGTGCTTTACATGAGGTGGAGAGTTGGGGCAGGGCCATCAAACTCATCCAATCACATAACACTTTGCATTCAGAAAATACAAAGGGCAGCCACTTCTTTAGTGTTTTCCAGCTTCCGGGGGCATCGTTCCAAGTCTGATATATACATAGCTACATTGGTCCAGTCAAGACCAGTGTAATTATGTATAAAATATCCACACCTGGAATTTTTCTTTGAGTTTTATTGAATGTACTTTTCTTCTTATGTGCATTTTTTAATAAAGTGCTATTTACACTGATAATTAGTAAAATAACCGATGGGGGTTCTTTCTGTTATCTAATAAACACTTCTTTGCATACGTCCTTTAGTTCAGCATGCTACTCAGTGTGCATGTAATTTTCTTTTTCGTTACAGAAGGAGAAGCATAGACTTCTGAAACCAGGCAGTGTACTCATACACTGATTATAAATGAGACTCCAAAGCTATGATAACATGATGAATTTCAACAATATTCCAAAACATATGTTTTATGATTAGAGGTACGTGCAGGCAGACTTAAGTAGACAGCGAAAGTTAAGTGTTCAGCCAAGCAGAAAATCAAGATATAAGCTAGAAAAGCGACATCTAAACCATGCAAAAAATCTTCAAGGCATTTACAAGGCAAGATTTTTTATTTTATTTTTTGGAATTAAATTGAGCTAACTGAAATACTGAAATATTATGCAAATAGTTACTTTGCAGCTGAAAAAAGATGTTTGAGGAAACATACAGCGAATAAACAAATTTTATTCCAAAAAATGACTAATTTGTGCTCCTTTTCCACTGAGCAAGACCTTTTTTTATTGCGAGTAGGACGAGATGTAAATTTGCTCTAAAATATGCAAATTTACATAAATATGTGCTTATCCTTTATGAAAATCTAACCAGGCTTCCCTAATCAAGTAATCATTCTACATAATTTATTTATAAGCTCTCTGTATGTTCCACGTAGCAGAGTAGGATTGAGTAGTTGGAGCTCATCTTTCTACAGTACTTAGTAACTGACATAGCTGATCTGTTTTTTTTTTTCTCTGTTTTTCCCTTGTTTGCAAACTATAAAATATATAACTATATATATATATATATATATATATATATATATATATATATGGTTTATTCAGTACCTCTGTAAAAAAAAAAATGTTAGGAAGCCTCCAAGCAGACAATCGCTAAAGTTTAGAGGACACCTGGTCTATCTCTACTTAAAATAAAACAAAGGGTATCGCAAGCTATGATTCGTAGCAAGATAGAGGCTATCATATTAGATCATATTTCCAAACACCTACAATTTTGCCAGTCTTGGGTGGACAATGTTTTACCCCCAAGCTTTAACCGATCATTACTGAATACACTTGTGCTGACCTAGACAAGAGTGATCCTAACCCCTTCCACTCCATTCACCCCCCCCCCCCCCACACACACACACACACACACACACACATGTTTTGT
The DNA here is from genome assembly GCA_029574335.1 of Rana kukunoris. Taxonomy (NCBI): domain Eukaryota; kingdom Metazoa; phylum Chordata; class Amphibia; order Anura; family Ranidae; genus Rana; species Rana kukunoris. The sequence continues at coordinate 82,544,629 of CM056051.1, forward strand.
TTTTTTTTGTTTATCTTTAATCTTTATCACAGTAATTGTCTAATTTACACTATATACAGTTTTTCTTGGAGCTCATAGGCCAATCTCAGGAAATCTGGGGATGAATTTTTAGGATGCATTTTAAATGTTTGTTCCTAGCCTAATTGTTTTTATTCGTGCCAAGTTTGTACTACTTTGCTGATCCTGGGCTGGTGTGGTTGCAAGTGGTCTGCGGTTGCAAGGCCGGTTGGATGTACTGCCAAATTCCTTTGGAGATGACTTATGGTAGACAAATTAACATTCAATTCAAGGGCAACAGCTCTGGTGGACATTCCTGCAGACAGCATGCCAATTGCACACTCCATCAAAACTTGTGACATCTATGGCATTGTGCTGTGTGATAAAACTGCATATTTTAGAGTGGCCTTTTATTGTGGCCAGCCTAAGGCACACCCCTGCAATAATCATGCTGTCTAATCAGCATCTTGATATGCCACACCTGTGAGGTGGATGGATTATCTTGGCAAAGGAGAAGTGCTCACTAAGGCTGGGTTCACACTACGATTTTCCCATCCGTCAGCCGCATACAATTTATATGAAAAAACATATGCGGCTGAAACGGATTGAACCGTACGTAAACGTATGCGTTTATAAAACGTATACGGTTTCAAAAAGTGCGTACGGTTCCATCCGGTTTTGATTAAAAAAACGCATACGTTTTTGGAGTTAGTGTCATTTAATAAAAAAAGATTTTCTTGTTTTGAAAATGCGCATGCGCAGACGAAAAACGCATACGGTTTATACGTATGGAACCGCACATATGTGCGTTTTCCATTGACTTTAATGTTAAAAAAAAATGTATGCGTTTGCCATACGGTTTCAAAAACTGACTCAAAACCGTGGTCGAACACGGTTTTGTGTACTGTTAAAAAGCGTTTTGCCAGCAAATCGTACGCACCCTGATGCATCTGAGTGCATGCGATTTGCAATGCATTGTCTATGTATGCGTTTTCCCGTACGTTTTCAAAACTGAAATCGTATGCGGCTGACGGACGGGAAAATCGTAGTGTGAACCCAGCCTAACACAGATTTAGACAGATTTGTGAACAATATTTGAGAGAAATAGGCCTTTTGGGTAAAGTTCAGCTCATGATCAATAGGGGCAAACAAAAAAGTGTTGCATTTTCCAATTTTGCTCAATATACCTCGCAGGAAGAAAACAAATGTATAAATGTGGTATAACCGCTTTAAGGTCCAACTCAATTTTTTTTTTCGAATTGTATAGCGGGGCATACAGTATATATGGCAATAATCCCCTAATTAAAATGATTTCTACACTTTTAGCCAAAGTTTCAATATCATGACAAGCATCTAGAATACTCCTAAAAAATAATATGTAGGAACCCCTTTTTTTACTCAAAAATAGATCCTGCAACTGCCTTACCTATATGGATCAAATTATCATGTGCGCTATACATCTATTAGGGGATATCTAAGATAATATTAGAACAATGCACCAATGAGGCTTTTTGCTGTGTTAGCAATATAATATGTTACGTGTTATGTTACCTATTTGTTTATTTGTTGACTGATCTCCAATTCAGTGAGGATAGGTGAGGAACTATACTCTGAAAGAAAGTGTAGGTAGCAGAGGGACATGTGACCCACTTTGCAAAGCAAAGTGGTAAGGAATCTATCGATTCACTTGGTGGAGAAAAATAGTGATCTGTTGTAAATATCTAAACACCATGGATTCTCCTGACTTGTGTAAAATCCAGGATTTTGGTTCTTCTATCACTGGCTTTCATGTTACATTTTGAATTCATGTTGCCTTCTATTAGTGTTGTAACTGTTGTCTTGAATATTAACTTGTACAGAATGTACATGTATTGTATACAAACATTATATATTCTATCTATTTAGTGGAATACAATTATGAGAAACGATTTGCTTTCAGTGCCTCATAAACTCCTCAAATAAGTACAGAAGTTACATGTCATGTGCCATGCTGAACTACTTATATTGAAAGGAATTTAATGGACATGTTTATAAATTGACATTCATTAACCACATGAGTCCCTAATGCCCCGTACACACGATCGGAATTTCTGATGGAAGAAGTCAGATGGACTTTTTCCATCGGATTTTCTGATCGCGTGTAGCCCCATCAGAGTTTTTTCATCGAAAATTCAGATGAATTCCATCGGAGTTTAGATATAGAACATGTTCTATTTTTTTATGTCGGAATTCCGATGTGATTTGGCTGGGCAAAAGCCTGATCGTGTGTACGTGGCGTAAGTCTATTTCTCTCTATATTTCTCAGAGCATATTTGTTTGTTTTCTTTAATTGGCGAAATGTCGGTTCTGCATATTTTACCTAATGTGTATAGCCTTTCCCAGACATACTAAACATGAAACGGAAAATGCATTTAAAAAAAAAAAAAAAAAAACACAACTTTTACAAAATGTTTGCAGCCCCAAATATTTACCACAAAATATAATCATCAACATATGAGTATTTGTATGTAAAGCAACGTAATGTTAAAGTTCAAACTAAATGTTTTAATTTTACTTTATCAGAGTTATATTCCTGTTTTGACCTTACATTGCAAAGGATGCAGGAAAAAAGCTGTATTTTGTATGGAGTGCTATTTAGCAGGATTGAAAGCCCAGAAATTGACTATTTCATCTCCTGGGTTTAGCCCTAAAGCCGCTGAAACAGCATGACAACCAGGCAACTGGAATGTGGGAAGAACAGCCGTTAAAAAGCCTAGTAGCATAACACTTAAAATATCTTATAGACAGGAACATTGTTAATGTGTATATTTATAATAGAGTTTCTGAGTTAAGGACTATTTTTCTACCTACAGTACCCTTCGCTAATGCAATATTCATTTCTAGCTTTGCCTTTTGAGCTAAATAGTATTATCCATTAATCAATGAGTCCCACTCACATGACAGCTGAAAGCAGTGTAGCAAATGGAAAGATCATGCAAAAATTGCAATATAGAGATGCATAAATGCCAGGAAGCCAGGAGTCCATACTTCATTAGCTTATATTTTTTATTAGCACTAATACTGTACTTCACCTCAAAATGCTCAGTGTAAACATGAAATGAAAGGCCTGCTTAGTTTAACCAATATTATTTAGAGATGTGACTTTGCAGAGTATTTATTAAAGATAATTATATAATATAGGGCTTTGCAATTTGTGATAAACAGTGCTCAGATGGCCAGAGAGAATTTACAGCCAACATTAAATTTCCATACATAATTAGGCTTATTCCTATTTACCCTTCATAGAAAAAAAAAATATATATTGCATTCAAGTGCCATTCATCAAAAATAATTGAATTGGAGGACACATTTGTACCAGTATTGGGCAGCTTACAGTCATTAAAAGACAAGTAGACATTTACATTTAGTGAAATTAGTTAAAGACCTACCCATGTATGGTGAGCTTTAGGTTTGGATAGATAGTTATGAGCATTAAAGGTACACTCACAAAAAGTGGAACTGGATGACACATTTTAGCAGAATTGGACAGATGGCAATCATAGGTAAAGACCAATACACGTAGGGTTAGCTTTAGGTTTGGATAGATAGGTATTGGTTTCCAGTGTATGAAGAGTTTACAGTTTATTTTTTATGTCAACAATTATTAGAATTATTACCTAGTTAAATGATAATAATAATAATAAAAAAAAACTGATTGGCTTTGACAGCACACAGGACAGAGAATGAAGCTGCCATCGGATTGGAGAGAAGAGGGGGATTGATAACCCTGTGTAGCTCTGCTTGTGCTGTGTAATCACTGCACAAGCAGCAACAGGGATGTCAGCTGTCTGCTGACAGTTCACATCCAGTATGACAAATCACATCTGGCGGAATCTGCGGCAGTTTTCTATATCGTAAACTGTCCTATTCCCCCTGTTAATCAGACACAGACCTGCAATAGTTTCTATTTATTAGACCTGAGACAGTAATATCTGCTGTGTTAATGTTGAGCTCACAACTAGGCTTGAGCGAACCTGAACTGTAAAGTTCGGGTTCGTACCGAATTTTGTTTTTTTTGGACCTGAACCCGAACCCGAATAATTTGCTGAAAGTTTGGGTTTGGGTTCGGGTTCGGAGTTCGGCTATGTAATGGCACTGCACAAAGTGTCATTTCTGAAAGGAAAAAAAGTCATTTACCATTCTGTCAGTACAGATGGCAGAAAAACTGATCCATGCCTCTACTAAAAGCACCTCCCCACCTCCCCACTACATTGAACATTAGCTAGGCACACAGTTAACCCTTTGATCGCCCCTGATGTTAATCCCTTCCCTCCAAGTGTCATTAGTATAATCATAGTGCACAGTTAGCTCTGATCACTGTATTAGTGTCACTGGTTCCAAAAATATTGTCAAAAGTGTCAGTTAGGTGTCTGATTTTTTTGCCACAATACCACAGTCCTGCTATAAATCGCTGATCGCCGCCATTACTAGTAAATAAAAAAAATAAAAAATAATCCCATAGTTTGTAGACACTATTAGCCAGATTCAGAAAGACTGGCTTAAGTTTGTGCGGGCGTAGCGTATCTCAGATACACTACGCCGCCGTAACTTAGAGAGGCAGGTACCGTATTCACAAAGAACTTGCGTCCTAATTTACGGCGGCGTAGTGTAAATGGGCCGGCGTAAGCCCGCGTAATTCATAGTAGGCTGGTAGTGGGCGTGTTGTATGGTAATGAATCGTGACCCCACGTAAATGACGCGCCTAACGAACAGCGCATGCGCCGTCCGTGGACGTATCTCAGTGTGCATGCTCAAAATCACGTCGCAAATAGTCAATGCTTTAGACGTTAACGTAACCTATGCCCAGCCCCATTCCAGTACGACTTACGCAAACGACGTAAACGGCATGAAATTTGACGGCTGTTCCGATGTCCATACTTAACATTGGCTGTGCCATCTTTTTGATGGTTTATCTTTACGCCTGAAAACCGCCTTACGTAAACGGCGTAGCTTACTGCGACGTACGTACGTTCATGAATAGGCGTATCTTGCTCATTTCCATATTCTAGACGTAAATCAACGTACACGCCCCTAGCGGCCAGCGTAAATATGCAGCTAAGATACGAAGGCATAGGAGACTTACGCCGGTCGTATCATGGCCAAATTTAAGCATATCTGGTTTCCAGAATACGCTTAGGCCTTGTACACACGATGGGATGTATCCGATGGAAACGGTCTGTCGGACCGTTTCCATCGGATATGTCCGCCGGACTGTTTGATCCGATGGCTGTACACACCATCGGATCGAACGTACATTCATGAATAGGCGTATCTTGCTCATTTCCATATTCTAGACGTAAATCAACGTACACGCCCCTAGCGGCCAGCGTAAATATGCAGCTAAGATATGACGGCATAGGAGACTTACGCTGGTCGTATCATGGCCAAATTTAAGCATATCTGGTTTCCAGAATACGCTTAGGCCTTGTACACACGATGGGATGTATCCGATGGAAACGGTCCGACAGACCGTTTCCATCGGATATGTCCGCCGGACTGTTTGATCCGATGGCTGTACACACCATCGGATCAAATTCCCCGCCGGCGGACAGCACGGTGACGCGGCGGTGACGTTGACGCCGCCACGTCACCGCTACGTCACCGCACCAGGAAGTAAACACTTCCGCGCGCATGCGTCGGATCCATTCACAGGATACGACGCATGTGCGGGAGGATATGTCCGCTGGTATCTCGTACTAACCAGCGGACATATCCGACGGACAGGTTTGTAGCGGACCGTTTTCAGCGGACAAATTCGATCGTGTGTACGCGGCCTTAAACATACGACGGCGCTCATTCGGACTTACGATGGCGTATCTACTGATACGCCGTCGTAAGTCTTTCTGAATCTGGCTATATAACTTTACCAAAAATATGTAGCGGAATACATATTAGCCTAAACTGATGAAATAATTTGATTTATTTTACTTTTTTTTTAATTGTGTGTAAAACACACACAATTAAAAAAAAAGTCAGAAAGTCAAAAAATATTGGGTCTTTTTCAAAGTTGTTGGTCGTTCTTCATTTATAGCGCAAAAAATTAAAAACGCAGGGGCAATCAAATGCCACCAAAAGAACACTCTATTTGTGGGGGAAAAAGGACATACTGTAAATTGTATTTGGGTACAGTGTCACACAACCTTGCTATTGTCAGTTAAAGTAACGCAGTACCGTCTCAAATAAAATGTCCAGGTCAGGAGGGGGGGGGGGGGGGATCTTCCAACTTTCATAGTTACATAGTAGGTGAGGTTGAAAAAAGACACAAGTTCATCGAATTCCAATCTATGGTGGTTACAGGACACATTTATCTTTGGGAGCATGTAGCACAATACACCCATATTATACCCATATATGCCCTACATTGGCTCCCAATCACCCAGTGAATTAAATTAAAATTACTAACCACAACATACTAAGCCATTCACAACTCTGTCCCGAGCTACATCACCAATCTTGTCTCCAAATATCAGCCAAATGCTCTTCTCAAGACCTCCTACACTCAAGCTTCCTTGTCCCCTCCTCTTATGCTCGTCTCCAGGATTTCTCGAGAGCTTCTCCCATCCTCTGGAACTCTCTACCTCAACCTGTCTGGCTATCTCCTACTCTCGCTGTCTTCAGGCAATCCCTGAAAACTCATCTCTTCAAGGAAACCTATCACATCTCTAACTAATCTTTTACCACTTCCATCAGCTTATTTCCCACAGTTACAACCTTTTGTACCACCAGCCCCACCTTATTAGAGTATAAGCTCCTATGAGCAGGGCCCTCTTAATCCTCTTGTAATTTATTGTATTGTAACTGTATTGTCTCCCATTTTTATTGTAAAGTGCTGCGTAAACTATTGGCGCAATATAAATTCTGTATAATGATAATAATTTAGTGTGTAACATGCTCCAGAAGTCCCACCCCCTGTATCCCTCCCCCTCAATCCTCCCCCATTGAAAGCAGTTCTTCTCCATGCCCCGCTGTCACAAGTTAAAAATAGCATGGCTGTGTGGGGCTCTTCCCACACAGCCGTGTTATTTATTCACAGGAGGTATAAGCAGACAGCTATACTGAGGCCGCGTACACACGATCGAAAACATGTCCGCTGAAACTGGTCCGCCGGACATGTCCACTGGTTAGTACTCCTAACCAGCGGACATAAATCTTCCGCATGCGTCGAATGGATTCGACGCATGCGTGGAAGTATTTTAATTCCTGGAGTGGTGACGTGGCGGCGTCAACGTCACCGCCACGTCACCGCGTCCTCAGTCCGATGGGGTTTTTCGTCCGATGGTGTGTACACGCCATCGGACCAAAATCCGAGGAGACATGTCCGCTGGAAACGGTCCGTCGGACATGTTTCAGCGGACATGTCTCCCCATCTGAGAGTCTGCAGGAGCCTGACCTCACACTTGTGATCTACTGATAAAAATAATAAATACACGTTTTTTCGGCAGAAATTTGTACTTTACATTTATTTCTTATTTTTTTCCCAAAAGGTGAACTTTGCCTTTAATTAATTTCCCCATATATATATTAGCTTTTTTATTATATGTCATGAATTTAAAATATGCTTAGCCTTGCAGATTGTGTACATTACAGATACAGTGGGATTGATTTGCAAATAGGTTGTTCATTTTGCAATGAAGCTTTCCCCAGAGCTTAGTGAATGTGATGAAATTTCAGTTTGCAAAGAATACCCAATAATGTGCAAGGACAAAAACAGTATGTTTGCATGTACATGAATGGATGATGTCAGTCAGCAGAGCTTCTTCTCATTCACTAAGCTCTGGGGAAGTTTCCTTTGGAATGAACAACTTCCCTTACAAAGTCAAGTCTATTTACCTTTAGTATTCAACCCTAGTGCATATTTAGACTGATGATTCCTTGTACATTGATACATAATAGAAAAGTAAACATGCCAGTAATTGTATTTATCCATAGGTAATTGTACATGCCACCATAGTGGTCATGGGTAGAAAAGGTGAAGCCAGAATGTCAATCACGGTCTTCATGTCAGACACCCCGTTCCTTCCTGTGACACTCATTTGTTACTTATTTTTCTGTTTGTCATTGGCAACAGGGACTTAAGGGACTTAGTCATTGAACTCAATTTACCTCTAACAGTTTTTATACAAACCATACAATTGAACCCTTTGGTTGCAGATTGCATTGAGCCATGAAATGTTTTCTTGATGAAAGTGATTGGAAAAGGCAGAAAATGGTTCTATGTATAGACACCGTTAGGACTCATTTACACTTGCTTCGGCTTCAACACACATTAACAGCTAGTTTCGTACTGCTTCAAAACATGGTTTCGTACACGCTTTGCTAAAGCTCTCAAAATGCTAGTCAAAGCTCCTGTCACTAAATAAAATGGTTAGCTTACGGTACTGTTTACACCTTGCTTTTGCTTTGCTTTGGCTTAGCTTCAAAAACTATGCCCCATGTAGCTTTAGAGCTAGTGTACACTTGCTTCAAAACAAGGCTTCGGACACGATTTGGTAAAGCTCTCTGAACGCCAGTCAAAGCTTCTGTCACTAAATAAAATGGTTATCTTACAGTCCTGTTTACACTTTGCTTTTGCTTTGTTCTTCGATTAGGCTTCAGTGGGGCTTTCGATGAGGCTTTGGTGGAGCTTCGATGAGCCTTTGGTGGGGCTTCAGTGAGGCTTTGTGGTGCTTTGATGAGGCTTCAGTGGGACTTCAAGCGAGCTTTGCCATATACTTCTATGGAGATTTTGAAGAAGCTTTGAAGCACCATTGAAGCTACATGGGGTATAATATATATATTTTGAAGCAAAGCTGAAGCAAAGCAAAGTGTAAACAGGACTGTAAGTTAACCATTTTATTTAGTGACATGAGCTTTAACAAGAGTTCAGAGAACTTTAACAAAGTGTGTTCAAAGCCTTGTTTTGAAGCAAGTGTAAACTAGCCGTTAATGTGTGTTTAAGCCAACGCAAGTGTAAATGAGCCCTTAGTGGTGCTTTAAAGTGTCTTCAAAGCCTCCATAGAAGTCTATGGCAAAGCTCGCTTGAAGCCCTACTGAAGCCTCATCAAAGCCCCATTAAGTCCCACCAAAGGCTCATCGCAGCCCTATCAAAGCTCCACTAAAGCCTCATCAAAGCCCCACCGAAGTCAGATCAAAGCTTCTTTGAAGCACCAAGCAAAAACAAGGTGTAAACAGGACTGTAAGCTAACCATTTTATTTAGTGACAGGAACTTTGACTGGCGTTCAGAGAGCTTTAACAAAGCGTGTCCAAAGCCATGTTTTGAAGTAAGTGTAAACTAGCCCTTAATCATAATCAAACATCATCACACTGATTATAGTTTCATGTATGGTCTGTCAGTAGAGAGTGAATTTCTAAAACTAATATTTTGCAATCATGAAAATGCACTGTACCCTTGCAGATTTCTTGGTGTTTATTTCCTTACATGGATGCTGTTGATGAGATGCAAACTTGCCTGCATGCTAATAATTTAACTTTAAGAAATGTATTTCCTCGGTGGGAGTTTTTTTTCAAGCAGAAAGCAAGTGCTAAATTGTTTTAAGTGTTTGAAATTGAACATGTTTTGCTTAGCAGAGAGTGAAAATATTAAACTGCATACACTATCCCAGCATAGTAAGCTGTATCCTGAAGGAGTTTGTGGGAGGCTGGATAATACAAAGCTGCTGTTCCACTTATTATTTCCACTGTTTGCCAAGATGTTTCCCACTAGGTGAGATGGAAGAGCAAGAGGACTTTTAACCTTTCTAACCTTATGTGCTTTAAAGCCTGCAGCGTGAGATGGATCTGTTTCGAATCACAGCACACATGTGCTTCTCACTTGTGTCTCCAGGGAGACAGTTAGCTTAGACAGGCAAACTTATTTTCAAGTGACTTGTAGAGATCTGTCAAATTTCACACTTAGAAGCAAACCTCAAGACAAACCTTTAAAATCATCATTCATTAGTGTTCTGAGGCAATTGATATATCTTTATAGTTCAATGTTTTAATAAAATATGAGAAACCTAAGCTTTCATTAATAATAAACAAGTACAAGCCAGTAATGATGTTTCTGTAACAATCTATTTTTAAGTTCCCTTAAGTTGCCTGCATTAAGGTAAAAACTAGGGCCCAGATTCACAGAGCGATTACGCCTGCGCAACAGGAGATGCGCGTGCGTAAGTCTAAATGTGCGCGTGCGTTTCGTTGCGCGGCATTCCCCAGAACGAGATACGCAAAAAATTGTCTCGCGTAATTTCGTTAGACTGGCGCATCCGTCCGCGCAAAAGTGTGATAGACACACCATTGATTTGCTAGTCAAATATGCTAATGAGGGACTTACGGGGATCCACAAAACAACGTTGGGGCAGCGCAGGCGACGCAGTGTGCGCAGCAGCAAAATGTCCTGTCTAAAATTAGAGCTGATAAAAGCTGGTCTAAAAAAAGAAAAAAAGTCTACTTGTTAGATAAAGCAACACTGTTAGTGAGCAGCTCAGTAGTGTTGAGCAGAATATGCCATATTCGATTTCGCGATATATCTCGAATATATAGTCGAATATTCGAGATATATTCGCTAAATACGAATATTCGTGATATTTTTTGGAAATTAAATTATTGCGAATTTTCGCTATTGCGATTTTTCGCTTTTGCGATTTTTCGCTATTGCGAATATTCGAGAAATGCGGAAGGAGCACTCTGATTGGCTCAGAATATTCGTGATATATTACAATATAAAATAATTGCGAATATTCGAGAAATGCGGAAGGAGCACTCTGATTGGCTCAGAATATTCGTGATATATTACAATATAAAATAATTGCGAATATTCGAGAAATGCGGAAGGAGCACTCTGATTGGCTCAGAATATTCGTGATATATTACAATATAAAATAATTGCGAATATTCGAAAAATGCGGAAGGAGCACTCTGATTGGCTCAGAATATTCGTGATATATTACAATATAAAATAATTGCGAATATTCGAGAAATGCGGAAGGAGCACTCTGATTGGCTCAGAATATTCGTGATATATTACAATACACAATAATTGCGAATATTCGAGAAATGCGGAAGGAGCACTCTGATTGGCTCAGAATATTCGTGATATATTACAATATAAAATAATTGCGAAATTTCGAGAAATGCGGAATGGAGCACTTTGATTGGCTCAGAATATTCGTGATATATTACAATATAAAATAATTGCGAAATTTCGAGAAATGCGGAATGGAGCACTCTGATTGGCTCAGAATATTCGTGATATATTACAATATAAAATAATCGCGCGATATCGCTATTGCTGAATAATCGCATTGCGATTTCTCGGCAATATAAAATGAGCGCTGCAGCTACTCGGCCCAAGGTCTCTAATCATACCAGCAATGCTTTTAGACGTCGATGGGGATCTCTAGGATGTGATCTGTTCTAAAAAAAAAATTGAAAAAATTTGAATATTCGAAATAGCGAATATTCGCCGCGATATTCGTGTTATTCGCGAATACTCGAATATGCAATATTCGTAGCGAATATTCGCAATGCGAATATTCGTGAGCAACACTACAGCTCAGCAGTCACACGTGTTGCTCAACAATCTGTATGCCAACATGCCAGGGGCATCGTCGCGCATAGCTATACTACTGACTTTAGATGAACAAAGAAGAGGAGGGCACGGAGGATGGCACGGAGGATGGCACGGGAGAGGATATACCGTACCCGCATAGACCTGTTTGGCATGAGTGATTCTGAGGTGTATCGCATCTTCAGATTCACCCCTCATGCCATCCTGGAATTAACCACAACCCTGCAGGATGACATCACCAGCCCAACACACCGCTCACATGCAGTGCAGCCACTGGTCAAGGTCCTGGCAACACTCCATTTCCTTGCCAGTGGCTCTTTTCAGCATACAAGTGGAGTGGTGGCTGGGATGTCACAGTCCTCCATGAGCAGATGTGTGCACCAGGTTGTCCCTGCAATACTCAGACGCATGGCTAACCAAATCATCAAACCCACCACTGAGGACCTGCGGCTGAAGGCAATGACAGATTTCTACAGAATTGCCAGATTCCCACGCACTGTGGGGGCCATTGATTGCACACATGTGGCACTCCAGCCCCCCCAGGAGACAGAGCACATGTACCGCAATCGGAAGCATTGGCATTCCATCAATGTACAGGTGATAGTCGATGCCCAAGGCCTCATATGGCACGTCCGTGCCAAACACCCAGGGTCCAGCCATGACAGCTACATATACAATCAATGCCACATCCGAATGGAATTCGATCAGAACGTGTATGGGGACACCTGGCTGGTTGGTGAGTGACATGGGTGGCAGGCATGACTATCCCCTCCCATGATGCACATCACAAGGGGCACATGCATGACTAACATCCTCCTGTCTTTTCCCTTCCAGGTGACTCTGCATATCCACTGGGACCCCATCTCATGACTCCTATCCGGAACCCCCAAACTCCAGGAGAGGAAAGATACAATCAAGCACATGCTCAAACACGAGCAGTGGTGGAGCGCACCTTTGGCATCCTAAAGTCACGTTTCCGATGCTTGGATAAGTCTGGGGGTACCCTCTTGTACTCCCCAAACTTTGTGTGCCAGATCATCGGTGCATGTTGCATGCTGCACAACTTTGCAGAAAGAAAGGGCCTGCAGATTGACCTACGTGATGACCTGACCCCTGAACCAGACAATCCCCCCCTAACCAAGGTTAACCCGTCTTCTGAGGGAAGAGCAGCCAGGAGACAGCTCACATTGGGCATCTTTGCACGTTAAACACATACATTAATCATGGCACAATGAGAATGCATGCATGCACACCACTGTGGTCCCTAGCACACACACCCCACATCCACATCAAATTGGATTGGCACCAGTCCACCATGCTGGACTTGTGAGCAGCAACGCCACGCCAAGGCTCCAATTATGTCACTGTACATTCATACACCATTCACACGGACCTGGGGATCATTTCTCCCTGGTCCTGGGGAACCCTTCTCCACCAAAATTGAGGGTGACACCCCTTTTCCGGCAGGAATGTCACCCCCACATTCACACAGCATTCACAACCCCCCAAAAAAATGACCTGCAAAATCAAAAAATTTCCAGCAAAAAAAAGACGAAAAAAAAAAAAAAAAAATTCAGTAGGAAAAGAAACAAAAAGAAATATATCAATCAAACAAACAGTCTCTCAAACACTTATCAAAAACCACTTTCAAAAATCTACTAACAACCACTTGATCACACAGAACACTAATCTGACAACTACAAAACACACCGCAACGAACAACAAGAACAAAAGCACTTTGTTAAATGGGAAGGGACAAAGGGATGTACTTTTGCAAAGGAAGTGCGTTTGTGTGTGTCTATTTATGCTGTTTGCGTAGTTCACAACGTTGCCCTAGTCCATTTCCAATTTCACTGATTGCGCCGCTCCCGAGTTGTGAGCATGCACACATCGGAGCTGACATGGTCTCGTTCAAGCGCGCATGCGCGAGCCGGCCGGCCCTTCATTTGCATGGGGTCACGGCTCATTTCAATGTAACACGCCCACGTCCTTCCCAATTTGTATTACTCCTCCTTACGCCTCTGGAAAAACGTTACGTATGCGCAATTTCCTGCGCAAAAGCTACGAGAATAGGGTGATTACGCGGCAAAATTGCGCAAGTCTAACGTAAAGGCGGTGCGCTACGCCGGTCCAATAATGCGCAGATGTACGTGAATCTGGGCCTAGGGCTGTTACTAATTAACAATTGACTAATTTCGATTAATTGTAACGCACATACCTTTTTTCGGATCACTACCATATATAGTGCCCACTGTAATATCCACAGACATCTCCCAACTGTAATATCCACCAACATCTCCCCCCCACTGTAATATCCACAGACATCTCCCCCACTGTAATATCGACAGACATCTCCCCCACTGTAATATCGACAGACATCTCCCCCACTGTAATATCGACAGACATCTCCCCCACTGTAATATCGACAGACATCTCCCCCACTGTAATATCGACAGACATCTCCCCCACTGTAATATCCACAGACATCTCTCCCCACTGTAATATACACAGACATCTCCCCCACTGTAATATCCACAGACATTTCCCCCCACTGTAATATCCACAGACATCTCCCCACTGTAATATACACAGACATCTCCCCCACTGTAATATACACAGACATCATAAGAATGATCATAGCGGCAGTTCCGCTGCTTGATCGTTTTTATAGGCAACTTCCCCCCCACTCCCGCCGCCATCCGGTGCTTCTCCGGGCTCTCCCGTGCCATCGGAGACCCTGGGAAACGATCTGCCGGTCTCTTTGACTGTCGGAGGCCCGGGCGCGATGTTATGACGTACGTACCGGAATGTAAACAAATTTACTTGGCGTAACTTCATATTTCACATTATACAAAAAAAAAAATTCGGCTAAATTTACTGTTTTGTTATTCTTTAATTCATGGAACTGTTTTTTTTTCCCAAAAATAGGGATTTGAAAAATTATTGTGCAAATACCGTGCAAGATTAAAAGTTTCAATGCTCGCCATTTTATTCCCTAGGGTGTCTGCTAAAAAAAACATATTCTGGCCCGGATTCAGATACATTTGCGTATCTATGTGCAGGTGTAGCGTATCTTCTCTATGGTACGCCGCCGCAACTTAGAGAGGCAAGTGCTGTATTCACAAAGCGCTTGCGTCCTAAGTTACATCGGTGTAGCGTAAATGTGCCGGTGTAAGTGCGCGTAATTCAAAGTAGCCAGGCAGTGGTTGTGTTGCAGTAAAATTAGCCGTCCGTGGACGTATCCCAGTGCGCATGCTCCAAAATCAATGCTTTTGACGTGAACGTAACTTACGCACAGCCCTATTCGTGTACGACTTACGCAAATGACGTAAACGACGTTCAATTCGACGCTGTTCCGACATCCATACTTAACATTGGCTGCGCCTCATATAGCAAGGGGAACTTTACCCCGGTCATACGCCTTACGTAAATGACGTATATCAATACGCCGGGCACAACTACGTTTGTAAATCGGCGTATCTAGCTCATTTGCATATTTTTAATGGGAACGCCGAATGCGTCCAGCGTAACTATGCACCTGCGATACGCCAGCGTAGGCAAGTTACGTCGGACGGCTGAAGCCATGTTTTTCTGCATATTTTGCTTTCTGAATTGGCGTAAAGATGCGACGGCGCACATTTGAATTTACGGCGGTGTATCAGGAGATACGCCGACGTACTTTGTTTCTGAATCCGGGCCATAGTGTTTGGGGGTTCTGAGTAATTTTCTAGCAAAAAAAATATGATTTTTGCATGTAGGAGAGAAGTGCCAAAATAGCCCCGGTATGGAAGTGGTTAATGGTGTGTTGAGGTATTTTGAGGGGACAGCAAATTTACATTATTATACAAGCTGTACACTTACTACTTTACATTGTAGCAAAGTGTAATTCTTCAGTGTTGTCATATGAAAATATATAATAAAATATTTACAAAAATATGAGGGGTGTACTCACTTTTGTGAGATACTGTACGTACAGGACCAATGTGTTTGTTTGCCACTGTGTGTGAGCATGGGGGGGGGGCGGAGATGCGTTAAACTCCCTGTAACTGTATTCCAGTGGCTGCTCAGCCACTCCAATTACTTTTACATTAAAAAAAAACTTCAGCACTAAAAACTGATAACGGGATCATGGTTGTAGTCCCAACCACAATCCTGGTATACGTGCTTCCCTATCACAACATATATATATATATACTGTAGCCAGTAGGGAAGCTGCAGTTAATGAAAGCTGCCAATTTAAAAAGATTGGCCACAACTAATAAAATTAAATTAATATGTTAAATTTTAAAGTGGTTGTGTATAGATCTGCTTTAATGTAGTGAATCTTATCCCTGTATTAATGTTTCAAAGCCCTTTTGTTCTGGTTATAATTTATGATTCCAAATACAGTAATACACAGTGATATCCATATCGGGTCATTTTTTATGCAGGCTCTGATTTGCAGTTCTTCACAATAACTATGCCCATTCCTTTCTTAACAACCAGGTGGGCTCTGAAGACATGCAACAAAAAGAAAGTAATAAATAAAACTTAATTCTGTGGGCACATATACAAGGGGGGATTCAGATTTAGGCATGGGAAAAGAGAAGGTTGGGTTTGGCTAATGAATATGAGGGTCAGGGGTTGATGCGAGTATAGGTCTGGCTTGTATTAACAAATATTTCTGTATCAATCCATTCCATTGAATTTGGCATGTAACATAACACAGCATAAATTATGCGTACGTCTTTACTGCCTAGATCATGGCTTTTTAAATAGAATGTGTGTCTTAAGCTGTATATTTCAAATGCTGGTAAGACTGTATGAGCTGGCCACTTGATAAAAGTCATATTAATTTTCCAAGATTGTACACTCAATACTATATTTAAAGATCTATCAACATCTTTTTTTTTAAATCAGTGAAAGTCATTCTGTCTTATAAACACATCTTGGCTTCCTTCATCATAGAGACTGAAGTGGTGTATTGATTTGTGGAAATATTGGCATTGTAACAATTTAGAAGATAACCACAAACAGCCTGCAAGAGTAAATAACCACTATGTTCATCTTCCCTAGCTCTGTTATAAATAAAGACATAAGTAAAGCTCTCTGTATTCAGCTTTTAATGAAAAGCGGTCAAATGAAATCAGAAAATAGAATTTTGTTTTTTTCTTTATATATGAGTTAATTCACTCGTCTATCTTTAAATCACCTACAACTATTAGATTAATGAAGTGGCCAGTTTATAAAGATTTTGCAAAATGGGTCAATTGTCAAGAGGCTGGTGAGCTAGATAAATAATGGAAAAACTTTTGAAGGTTTGGAACAAGAGTGATATTTTTGAAAGCACTCTTAGACAGTCTATCTGTTTAAATAAAAGCAATATGATAACATAACATTCTACTTTTAACTAAAATTATGTAGGACAGTAATATATTACAGAAGAATCTTGACAAGATGTGGAAAAATGTCTGCATCTAAGCCGAGGAACAGCTTCCTGCACATGTGTTCTAGTTGGGGAAATTCATCCTCATTATACAGTATCTTACAAAAGGGAGTACACCCCTAAAATTTTTGTAAATATTTTATTATATCTTATCATGTAGCAACACTGAAGAAATGACACTTTGCTACAATGTAAATTTGCTGTCCCCTCAAAATAACTCAACACAGTCATTAATGTCTAAACCACTGGCAACAAAAGTGAGCACACCCCTAATACCCTGTACACACGATCGGACCTTTGTCTGAGCAAATTCACATCTCGTTCTCTATGGAAACTCTGAGGCCCCGTAAACACGACCAAGCTTCTCGGCACAATCCAGCGAGAAGCTCGCTGGGAGACATATTCTGGCGAGAAGCTCGATCACGTGTACACTTCCGACAAGCATCCCGTCGGGAAGCTCGTCGAGCCAAAAAAGAGAGCACGCTCTCTTTTTCCTCGTTGTTCAATGAGGACTTTGGCTCGACGAGTTTTTCCGACCGCTCATCGGGAACCTCGTTGGGCTGAACGATGGGTTTAGCCCGACGATGTTCTCGGACGTGTGTACGCGGCCTGATGGAATTCATCGGAATTTCCGATGGGGCATACACACATTCGGAATTTCCAATGGAAAAATCTGTCTGACTCGATAATTCCACTTGTGTGTACGGGGCAAAAGAGAAAATGTCCAAATTGGGGGAAGTGTCAATATTTTGTATGGCCTCCATTACTTTTCAGCACTCCCTTAACCCTCTTGGGCATGGAGTTCACCAGAGCTTCACAGTTTGCCACTGGAGTCCTCTTCCACATCACGGAGCTGGTGGATGTTAGAGAGCTCCTTCACCTTCCATTTGAGGATGCCTCAAAGATGCTCAATAGGGTTTAGGTCTGGAGACATGTTTGGCCAGTCCATCACCTTTACCCTCAGCTTCTTTAGCAAGACAGTGGTCGTCTTGAAGGTGTGTTTGGGGTCGTTATCATGTTGAAATACTGCCCTGCAGCCCAGTCTCTGAAAGGAGGGGATCATGCTCTGCTTCAGTATGTAACAGTACATGTTTGCATTCATGGTTCCCTCAATGATGTAACATGAAAAGATATAATAAAAAAAAATGTGAGGGGTGTACTTCCTTTTGTGAGATACTATATATCATGGTGACAATTACCAATGCCATAGAGAGCTAGGAAAAGTTTTCATTATAACCAAAAACAGGAGTTGAAGGTATATCTTACAATAGAACACCTGTTTCAGGGACAACTGTAAAAAGCAAAATGTCCCCTTTTTTAGGGAATGGTTCCTGTGTGTCTCTCTGTCAGGATGTTAAAAGAAATGTTCCTAAAGGCATAGAGAACAATAGAAACCCTTCCACACTTAAACTAGACTTAAAACAATTATTTTGTTGGAACATAGGGAATAATAACTGGTCATCTTGTTAGAATAGGTTACAATACATGTTTTATTATGAATAAAATAAAATAATCATATATAAGTTGTCCTAAAACTGCATTAATGGGATTGAATTGGATAAAGCTTGTTTTTGCTAATTTCCATGTATTATTAAACTTGTTTCTGTTTAACTGGCTTTTTTGTTTTTTTTACCTGTACTAAACATGTAAGCTTGATATAATTAATTGGTTGTCAGCTGATTTTCTTAAAAAAAAAAAGAAGGATTTTGCAACTAAAAACAACGTTGTATTAATATGTGTATTTTATTTGCCTAGAGTTTGGGCTTTAATTGTACCTAAACCTTATCAATTAACTCATTTTTAGTCTAGTAAACATACCATTGATTTGTCATATCTGTTTGATAAAAAAACAAACTGTTGATCCTCCCAGAAATACTTTGAGCTGATAGCTTGCTGTGCATGCTGTCTCTATTGTACTGTTTATCAGTCATCCATTTTACTAATTTCTACTGTGTTCTTCAGAACACATTCCCCTTATGTTATGGAAAATAGGACAGGTGTTCAATCTGATCTAAGACACTGCTCCCCTATAGATACAGCAGAGTGGATGAACGTTGTCACCCAAGGACATTAAGAATGTCACTGGCAGAATGACCAGGTAAAAATCAAAAAAGTCAGAAACACAAGGAAATGAATACAATCACCACATCTAAGGACTGGTATGCTACAATATATTACATTTTGTTGTTGGGTTCAGATGCACATAATAATCCAATAATGTACAAAGAAAGTGTCTGTTTTCTTTATTTGCAATGCACATGGTTTATAATAAATTAACCCCACTTGATAATTAAATTTTCCAATAAAAATAGGAAAAAACATAAAGATGATGTATCAAAAGATTTGAAGTATTCTAACTTTCTTTAACCAAACCCACTCTTACCATGCATCCGCATGACTTGTGCAGTTTTTTATTGTCTTCCTTATATTTTCTATCATCAGTATCACACTCTTTATCCTCCTTAATTCAAAGTCAATAAGGTCAGGATGCTTGTCTAATCTTATTCCTGTTTATACGCTTTAGTCACTTACCACCACTATTCTTTCTTCCTTTTTTATAATTATTTCTATATTACTACATTTTTCATTGGAAGCTGGACTGAAGCTATAAATAATTTGCATTAAAGTAGCTTTATGGTTCATGAATTTTTATCTGACAGTAGGGACGCCACCAATAGAAGCCCAGGAACTGTAATTTACTCAATATTTATTGTAATTCTACATTGTGCTCCTTTAATTTGTCATCATAAGGAGACAGTTTATTAAATACTCAGCTCAGGTTTTGGAAACATATGAAAAATGGTTGTGGATTGCAAAAATGTGGAAATCGATGAGCCATAATCATTGCATTAGTAGAGCAATTGTCTGAGAGAAGGCCATCACTGAGTTGCTGCCTCCTTCTGTATTTCATCCAGAGATTACGCTAATTCATTTTAATGACCTTAGTTAATGTTGTTTATTAGGACTTGACATTTACCAAGAAGTCATAAATCAAGCAGTACTGGTGCACAGATAAATCCTGTTTACTGTACTTCTACTTTGTTCACCACAGAAAACACATTTGTTAAATGATCTCTGACTTTCACGTTAAAGTCTTTGTGGCATTTATTTTTTAAGTAAGTTAAACATTTTTAATATGGATATTTTGGAGCTCTAAATATTATCTTTTTAAATGAATGGATGTCTCTTCGACGAAATTACTAGAGATGTTTAAATGACACAACTTTAGAAACATTGGGCCAGATCCACAAAGAATTAACCTGGCGTATCTACTGATACGCCGACATAATTCCAATTTCCCGCTGGCATATCTTTGTTTTGTATCCACAAAACAAGATACGCCGGAATTACGCTAAGAAACGACTGGTGTAACATTATTACACCGTTGGCTCTTAGGTGCATATTTACGCTGGACGCTAGGGGCGCTTCCGTCTATGCAAATGAGCGATATACGCAAATCCACGAACGTACGAGCGGCCGGCGCATTCCCTTTACGTCGTTTGCGTAAGCGTATCTCCGGTGTAAACCTACCCCTGCTATATGGAGGCGCAGCCAATGTTAAGTATGGACGTCGGGACAACGTCATATTGGACGTCGTTTACGTTGTTTGCGTATGCCGATCCAGAATGGGCCTGGGCGTAGGTAACGTTAACGTCGTTTTCATTGACTATTTGCAAAAGTGATTTCACACATGCGCACTACGATACGTCGTTTGCGTCGGGTCATTGATAATTTTAATAAAACACGCCCATCAACAACCCATTTGAATTACATCCACGAACGCCGGCCCATTTACTCTACGCCGCCGTAAGTAACAGCGCTATTTTTTTGAGGAAAAGTAATACGCCGCTGTTGCTTACAGCGGCGTAGAGTAAATGGGTTAGGCTCACAAAGCGCAGCCGCTTTGTGGATCTAGCCCATTATCTTGAAGCATCAAATCAAGAGATGTTTTTACAGTAATATAGACATGACCAATTGTGTGACTATATTTTTAAGCCTTGAAATGTGTAGACTGATGCAAAGGACTGCTGTACAAATCCAAGTAATTTCTCGCATGTCAACTATATACATTACTGAGAATTTTAGTGAGCTTCATTACGGACTTTTTTTGGTATGTGGATAATGTAAAAGGCTATATATTTTCACTTACAGTGCACAAGGATCTTCCTACTATAACCACATGATCTCCCTTAATGTAATTGGAAACACTGCAGCTCTCCAGCATTCCTTTTTGAGACCCCTTTTACACTTAAAAACTGGCCACAAAACGCCGGGCACTTTTGAGGTGCTTTTGAGGCACTTTTGAGGCATAACCAGTGTGCTTTTTTGAAGATCACATGACTCAAAAAAAAATTTGAGGAGCTTTTGAAGCACTTTGTGTGTGCTTTTGAGATGTTTTTGAGGTGCTTCCTATTAATTTCAATGGAAAGTAGCAGTTTTGAGGTGCTTTTTTTAAGCGCTTTAAACATGCTCCAAAGATGCTGCTTGCAGGATTTTTTTCACTGCCCCATTAGCGCACTATCCCAGTGTGAAAGCATTAATTGATTTATATGAAAATTGGTTTTCGTGAGCTTTTTTAGCGTGAATGCACCAAAAAAGCACCTCAGTGTGAATGGGGTGCAACACTCTGGACATGCCATACCTCTGTTCAGACATATGGAAAAGCAGCGAGCCAAGTTACAGGATAGAAGATGAGAATTTTTGGAAATCCTGCCAACCAACTGCTACCTTGCCATAGATGCAAACAAGAGAAATGCATTTTTTACAGTTCTCCAAAAAGTATACATTTCTTAGATGCAATTATAGCATTATTTGGCAAACTGATTTTTTTTCTGCTATTAACCATGAAAATTATTCAGAATAAATAACATAATTCACCAACAGACTATAAGAAATTCTTATTTTCAACCCCCTAATTCACACTTTTCTTCAAAGTGGATCTAACATCGGATCTACAGTATGTTTTCACGGTAAATGCATGCAACTAGCAGGTTGAATGAAAAAAAAAAAAATCTGACAGATCTCCACATCCACACAAACAATGTGGATGCAGGGATCTCTCCCACTGTGCTATTGTATTCTGACAGCAGCCCCCCCCCCCACCTTTATCAGAATATAATAGAATACACAGATCAGAGCTGCAAACATTGCCACAAGCACTGATTGAATGCTGGCTTTCCAGTAGGACCTTTTAATAGAAGCTGAACATTAGAACAGACAGCGGTACACACAGCAAGAAATTCTACCAGTTTCTGCTAAACTGGCTGATTTTGCTGCTTAACACTTCCAGGTATTTAGAGAGTTCAAGGGAGTCCTCCTTATAATCAATTCATTTTTAAGGATGAAACCATCATTATTTAGGCATTAGGAAAGGTCAGCATCTACTTCCTTGAGATGATGATCCAGACATGACACAATCATGTCTCCCCCCGCTGCCACCAAAATGTGACAAATGCACTCAGCTCAGGGGACAACAATCTAAAGACTAGCCTACTAAGAATAATTATTACTGGGTAAGTTATTGCTGCAGTTAAACTTTTACACACCTAAATGGTAGCCACCAACACATATTTTGGAAACATGCACCGTTTATAGCATCAGCTGTAACTATTCTGACTTTTAAGGTTGTCTGTGACACTTGCTGGTATGCGAGACAGGAATGTACCAGAAGTAAAATATGGTAGATTTCTTCAAAGAGGCAAGCATTCTTTCATTTCTGATTAGAGTATTTAGAGATTCAGCTTACCAATGTTAAAATATTGTTTTAATAAAAAGAAAAATTATTCAAGACAGTATTTGCAGAAAAGATATCACAAAATAAACACTAAGCAACAGTTTTGCTTCATGTTTATGGTATTTTTAATAGAATCATACTTACTTAGTCCAAGGCTGCATCTGTCCCACAGTGCCTCTAACACTAAGAACCGAGTGATCAAACACTGCAGATTGCTCGGTTCTCACAGTTCTGTGAGCAGAGAGCTGCGGGTCACTTAAGTGCAAAACAAACTGCACTGCTGTGGTACACAGGAGAAGTACGGCCAAATAATCTTTAGCTGTACTTCTCCTTTAACAAAGTTCACCTGGTGTTTGGGCCCTGTACAGAGTAAGGAAGTTAGTTCCAGAGTAGTCCGATTTGCTAGAATCAACAGTTCTCATAAAGATTCAGCATTCCTATTGTTAATCAAGAGAGGGTATTGCTGAGCCAACCCCCCACCCAATCAAAAGAGCTTAGGTGAAAGAGTGCTAAAGCTTTTGATTATACTTCAGCAGACACTCTGCCAATGCCAATTTTTTTTAACTATATCAATATTGCCAGATGACCATGTTTTATAGTCAAACAACCAACATATTAATTACCAGAATGAAATTACAATTTTCAGGCACAGAACCTCATATGAATTCTATGTATACCTTTTTCAAAAGGAGTAATGTATGTCATGATCAGCTTTATGTCCCTCTTAGTATAGTCATGATTTGTTTCTACTTGATATGCTGTTATACATTAGTGCAGCCATGTTTTATGAAGGTAATTTTATCATAGCTGGAATTATGGATTATGTGTAGAATTGAGAGCTAGAGATGAAAGGGCAGTTTCTAGGCAAGTAAAGCCAGACTCACCTGTGTATTGCTTCTAGATTGTGTTATGACTATTTACAACAGCTATTAGCGGGCTCAGGTTTATTGGGGTTTAATGACACTGCAAGTACTGTTCATGATAGTGCTAAATGTTTTCCAACCCCTGCTTTACCTTAAAGTGGTTGTAAACCCTAAAGCCGCGTACACACGATCAGACATGTCCGAAGGAAACATGTTCGACGGACCGTTTTCATCGGACCAGGCTGAAGTGGTCTGTTGGTCTGATGTGTGTACACACCATCAGACAAAAATCCCATCGGACCAGAACGCGGTGACGTAGAACACAACGACGTGATGAAAAAATTAAGTTCAACGCTTCCAAGCATGTGTCGACTTGATTCTGAGCATGCAGGGTTTTTGGGTCCGATGATTTCCTGTACTAACCATCGAACCTGTCCGACGGACAGGTTTCCAGCGGACAGGTTTCAAAGCATGTTTTGAAACTTTGGTCCGCTGGAAAACGGTCCGATTTCAGTGGACATGTTTGATCGTGTGTACGCGGCCTAACATGTACCCAATGAAGTGACTAGCATTTGGTTATACACAGAGAGGAAACAAATCCTCCTACATAAGTTGTCGGGATCTGATTTTTTCACACAGCTGACAGCTCTGAGCCCTGATTGGTGAGAAGGGACACTGGTCACAAGCACATAACTCATGTATGCAAATACACAGTTTGGCTTGATCAAATCAATCCTCAACTAATCTTTATATAGTTACAATGTCCATTACAGGCCTACCCCACTTTCAAGCACACAATGGGGTTTATTTACTAAAGCTGAAAAGCACAAAATCAGGCTCACTTCTGCATAAAAACCAATGAGCTTCTAACCCCAGCTTGTTTAATTAGGACTGGTAATAAAACCTGGAAGTGAGCAGAAGTGAGTCTGATTTTGTGCTTTCCAGCTTTAGTAAATAAACTCCATTGTGTACTTAAAAGTGGGCTATGCCTTTATATTAGGCCAATTTAGGTGCCTAAATGGTCTACTTTTCCTCTTAAGTAGGCAGAACATACACAGAGCTTTACCACCACCTATAAAGCCCAATACATGTTCAATGTGATTCCATTAGAACAAGTGTATGCATATATTATTAAACAAGTTAAAACAAAATATAATGTGCAATAAGTGTTTAAATCTATTAAAGTGCCCAACAATTCTTAAAATAGTCTTTTTTTTATCTATCAACAATCTTTAATCTCCCTCATTGAGTCTGCATCCTGTGATTTTCTTAGGCCGCGTACACACGACCAAATAAATCCGATCAAATCGGTCTGACAGACCGATTTGATCGGATTTGTCTGCTGGGATATATTGGTTTGATCGTGTACACACGATCAAACCAAAATCCCCGCCGGCAGACAGCACGGTGACGTGGCGGTGACGTTGACGCTGCCACGTCACCGTCACCAGGAAGTAAAACACTTCCGCACATGCGTCGATTCCATGTACTAACCAGCAGACATGTCGGACGGACGGGTTCCCAGCAGACAGATTTTAAAGCATGCTTTAAAATCTGTCTGCTGGAAAAACATGTCTGTCCACCCGTACACACGATCGAATTTGTCTGCTGAAACGGTCCGTCGGACCGTTTCCAGCAGATAGATTCGATCGTGTGTACGCGGCCTTACTCCCTGACCATTACACAAACAGTGTAGCTTGCCCACTACCCATATTCCAGACAGTAGTGCCATACAGTCAAATGTTGTTCACAGTAGGAATTACAGTAAGGAGTCAATCACAGTAAAAATTACAGCGGTCCGGTATATTAGCCCTTGCCTACTGAAATTATTTCTTTCCTATGAGAGCTGTCACATTGAAATTTCATTTATCACAATAATACAAATAATTACAAAGCCATTGTGTGTTTAAGAAATGTATTAGATGGATATTGGTTTGATATTCTTTACACACATTAATGGGTATTGTATAATGATACACAACTGGTGGGCTCTCTTAGAACTATTCTTCCCTGCTCCCTTGCCAAATGTTGCTGTGTGATAATTACTTTTAGCATTGTTTGTCTGTTTTACAAATTTTGTTGTAGAAAGAGCCTATCAATGAATTATAGAAAGCAGAACATACTTCTTATCCTATAATGTCCTGTAACGTATGGTTTGTCTTTCACTACAATGCTTTAGGATATTTTATAGAAACTTAATTAAAAACATCATTCTATTTTCATTTCAGATAAAGCCACCCCATGTGGTTTATTGTGTTCTTTTTATTGTTACAGCTGTTTGAATGCTTGTAAGAACCTGAAAAAAGTGGTAGCCGTGCCAGTTAGTATATTTTTATGATCATGTAGCTTTACTAATAAATGTTTCAGCGTGGAGGTTTAGGCCGTTTTTTTCTGGCTTAAGTGGAGGCTTCTGATACATATTCTTTATACCAGATATAAAACATCTGCATTTTATTGGCTGAATTCTTTATATTATTTTCTGCACAGCTTTTGTGTTAAACCATAATTCTAAGCAACAAGTAAATCCTATCAGTATTGATGCTGTCCAAGAAACGCAAAAGCTTTAGATTATTTGGGAAGGTTTAGCACCTCTATTACTCTTTTTTTTTTATGCTGTCTCTGTCCTCATTTGGGAACTTTCTACATTGTTCTGTTTGGGAGACTGGTGCTACCTGGAACAGGTAAGGAGAAATCGAGTTTTTAGTGGTGTAGGCAAGGACATAGAGGATATTTTGGTGTACTGATGCACTGCAGTGAATTCTAGATGCAACAATGAAGTACTGAGCTGGTAGTTTGTGTTTCTTTTATGCACCTTGAAGTTTATGTTTTAACCACTTCAGCCCCTGAAGGATTTGTCCCCTTAATGACAAGGCTATTTTTTTTTTGATATGCCACTGCATCGCTTTAACAATTGCACGGTTGAGCAAAGTTCTACCCAAGTTTTTCCCACAAACACAACTTTCTTTCGGTGGTATTTGACCACCTCTGCAGTTTTGAGTTTTTAGTGGTGTAGGTAAGGACATAGAGGATATTTTGGTGTACTGATGCACTGCAGTGAATTCTAGATGCAACAATGAAGTACTGAGCTGGTAGTTTGTGTTTCTTTTATGCACCTTGAAGCTTATGTTTTAACCACTTCAGCCCCTGAAGGATTTGTCCCCTTAACCACTTCAGCCCTGAAGGAATTCACCCCCTTCCTGACGAGAGCACTTTTTGCGATTCAGCACTGCGTCGCTTTAACTGACAATTGCGCGGTCGTGCGACGTGGCTCCCAAACAAAATTGGTGTCCTTTTTTTCCCACAAATAGAGCTTTCTTTTGGTGGTATTTGATCATCTCTGTGGCTTTTATTTTTTGTGCAATAAACAAAAATAGAGCGACAATTTTGAAAAAAATGCTATATTTTTTACTTTTTGCTATAATAAATATCCCCCAAAAATATATAAAAAAAAATAATTTTCCTCAGTTTAGGCCGATACGTATTTTTCTACATATTTTTCGTAAAAAAAAATCATAATAAGTGTTTATTGATTTGTTTGCGCAAAAGTTATAGCATTTACAAAATAGGGGGTAGTTTTATGGCATTTTTATTAATATATTTTTTTTACTACTAATGGCGGCGATCAGCATTTTTTTTCAGTACTGCAACATTATGGCGGGCACTTTGGACACTTTTGACACATTTTTGGGATCATTGGCATTTTTTTAGCGATCAATGCTATATATAAAAATGCATTGGATTACTATAAAAATGCCATTGGCAGTGAAGGGGTTAACACTAGGGGGCGGGGAAGGGGTTAAGTGTGTTCCTGGGTGTTTTCTAACTATATGGGGGGGTGGCCTCACTAGGGGAAATCACTGATCTTCTGTTCATACATCATATGAATAGAAGATCAGCGTTTCCCCCGCTGACAGGACTGGAAGCTATGTGTTTACACACATAGCTCCCGATCCCCGCTCTGTAACGAGCAATCGCGTCTGCCCGGCGGCACGTGCGCGGGACTCAGGGGCTAGCGGGGACGCGTGCGCACCACCACCGGCGGCGCGCACGCGCCCCCAAGTGGCTGCTTTAGTGCGGACGTATAGCTACGGGCTCTCGCCCAGGAGAGCCACCGTCCCGCAGTAATATGACTGCGGGCGGTCGGCAACTGGTTAATGACCAGGCTATTTTTTGGGATATGCCACTGCATCGCTTTAACAATTGCACGGTTGAGCAAAGTTCTACCCAAGTTTTTCCCACAAACACAGCTTTCTTTTTAGCGGGACTGCAAAAATCTGACCCAAAATTACACTTTTTGGGCACCAGTGACATTATTACATTGATCAGTACTAAAAAAATAAATGCAGTGATCAATGTAAAAATTAGACTGGCAGGGAAGGGGTTAACAATAGGGGCGATCAAGGGGTTAACTGTGTTCCCTAGGTGTGTTCTAACTGTAGGTGGGTTGGGCTACCAAAGACATTACAGAGATCACTGTTCCCAATGACTGAGAACAGTAGATCTCTGTCATGTCATCTTTCAGAAGGGGGGTCCACCTTGTTTACAAAGGCAGATCCGAATTCTGCCTCTGTACTAGGTGATCGCAGGTTGCCGGCGGACATCGAGTCCGCCCTACCCACGAGCACGCTCCCGCAGCGTGCAGCAAGCACAAACACACGCCACTGGCGGTACACACCCACCCACTGTTGCGCCTGCACAAGCCCCCATACAGCTATGCTGATTTGCACAGGACAGCTGACCTGCCACTGTATAACGACGGTGGCGGGTCGGCAAGTGGTTATTATGATTATAAGTAGACTCTGACATCTTTATGACATTACTAAGAAACATTCAAACAATGTAGCCAACCAATTCCATGATTGTTAAGTGATCCCTTAGCTGTATCTATACAAGGTGTAGAAAAGATCATAGTCCCTAGGAAAGATGGTTATAAGTCCAGACATCTGTGTAAAAAGGACGTTTTCTGAATTTTCCATCTGGGTACACGGAAATTTGTAGGGCTCAACCATGAATGGGATGTGTAACATTTTTTATGAATTAATCAATTGCATCCTAGGTTTTTGCTACTGGTAAAGCCAATAGACATTATTTTTTTAACTTTTACTACTAGTGATCCTGATAGACATTTTTTCAAACGTTTATCACTGGTGACCCTGATAAACATATTTTCAAACTTTTGCTACTGGTGACCGCGATAGACATTTTTTCAAACTTTTTATACAAATTGGGTTCAATTTTTATTTTGTATTCAGTCTGTTCTTTATATGATTCTTGTGATGTTTTATATCTGTTATATATGTTTGAGTTTCCTAATTTGCATCCCTAAACAGGGGCATTTATATGCCAATTATTGGCAGCTGCAGACCAATTGTTTCATATCACAAGTAATTGTTGCATATATGCATATACATCTCTATTGTAGACATTTGTATGTGAGCTATGACTAAGCGATAAGCAAGCATAAAACAAGCTAGCTGGTGATGCTGTCCCCCCATATTTGTTTGTTTTTGGACATGTTTTTATGAATTTGCTAAAAAAAAAGGTGATTTTAGTGGGCGTGCGGCCAGCCAGAATTCTTTTTTTGCTAACTGTCAGAATAATTGAGTTTGGAGGTGGGTTAGCAAAAGACTAAATTATCAAAATGATAGAATATGTCTTTATCTAATATGTCTGCTATAACATGTTTATAAAATAAAAAGAGACACATTCAGTCCAAAGGACAAGTCTTGAGGCTTAAAAGTATATGTATTTTTCCTATGGAGCATTGCCTGAAGTCTCCCTACCTATCTACTGTACTCCAATATGACACTTTTTTGGCACTGCATATATGACTATAGCGGCCAGCTATCTGCAGATGAGGCTGAAACCATTATGGATCAATTTTGTTAAGTGATTAATGCAAAACTTATACTTCAATTTGTATGTGGTGTGTAAGCTGACCCCATTGCCTTTCCACGTCTCCGGCACCATGTGGGGAGTGATAAAATTAACCTTTCCCATGACACCAATTGACATGGGAAAGCAACAAATTGAAAATAAAAGCATCTACTATTCAGTCATGGGGCATATAAAGTCATTAATACATGCAGGTACAAGATATGCATTTCAAATAACAATCACAGAAAACACGGAACCATAACTTTATGCAGTGGGTACAACTATTTGTTTTACTCTTCAAATGTAGCAATGGCTTGGCCTTAGTTTTTTATGATTGTTTGTTTCTGTGTAAAAGTAACTATTTCATATAGCATAATTATAAAATAGTTATAACACCCTGATAAGCTGGCCATTGCAACTAGTTTGGTGCTAATTTTGCCGATATCTTACCACATCAGTAGCAATACAGAGTAACAGATAGCACCCTCTGGAAGTTACTCAAGAAATCAATATTTAATGCAAAAATAAGCTTGATGAAATACAATAATAAGAAAGCTTGAAAAAATATTAGAAAGTCATATAAAAAAGTACTGTATTTGCTGGCGTATAAGACTACCTTTTACACTTAAAAAAAATGGCCCAAAAGCAGGGGTCGTCTTATACGCTGGGTCAGCTGCTCGGATGCCTGCTGGATGTGCGTTAATACGGTATGTAGCTTCGGCTACACACAGTATATACCACTTAGCCAATCCCGGTGAGCAATGTATTCAAATGAATACAGAGCCTGCTCGGATTGGAGTAACAACCTCTGCCAATGCGAGCAGGCTACATACAGTACCCTGCTCGGATTGGCTTTGAGAGTCAGAGGCATGGGCTGATGATGTTACAGCCACTGCCAATCCAAGCAGGCTTTGCATTCATTAATAGAATACATCACTCGTCGTGATTGGGTCCAGCTCCAGCAAGAAGAATATGGCTCCAGAAAGAAGAAATATAAGTGTCAGAAGCCTCGGAAGGGGGGGGGGGGTCATCTAAATGTTGAGTTCAGGCAAAATATCTTAAAAAACTGTAAGATTAGGGGGTCGTCTTATACACCCGGTCGCCTTATACACCGGCAAATACAGTATTTAAGATAAACCCTGCAATATCAGCAAAAGCTTGAAATATGCACCCATTGAAAATGTGCTATACTTTTCAATTTTATGCTAAGCAGAACCTTCAAATCACTGTCCCTCCCACAGTTTTGACCTGTGCAGAATGACTGCGGAAGAAATAGCAACTGTACTTGTCACCTCCAATAAATGGGGAGATGGTGTCTAAGCCCAGGCCTACTGACAAATTTGGTTCACCTTTAACTGCATTTAAATGCTATATTACTGTGTTAATGGGTTTTATATAGAGTTAAATATTGTGATCAATTTTCTGTATAAATTACAAGGAAATGTGTCTATTTGTGATATACTTTGGTCTGACTTTGGAAGCATTTAATGCTTATATTATTTCATTGTCATCGTATCATGCACATTAAAGATCAATCAACCAAAAAAGCCTTTAATTCCACCTCTGGACAGATACTTAAATTACTTTCTATTCATCTCAGTTTGATTTTTTGACTTCCTTGCCTTGACTTATTGCTAAAAATCATTCCATCTTTATCTCACAGTTAAGGCAAACTGGAATAAGAGTTATGCAATTTTTATTTAACTGATATTAAGTCATCTAATGAAATGACTGAGGTATTCCTGGTGCTCCATCTGGATTGGCCCTATAATAGAAGTCTCGAACACTACACATGAGTAATCATGGCGGTTACTAAGTATTCATCATTCCTCCACTTAAATAGCAATGTTTAAAAATTGGTGACATTTATGTTTAAAGTTGTTTTATTGTTTCTTAGATTGTGCCTGCATTCTTGTTTTAATTAATTCAAGCTCAAATATCTCATGAAATTGGGCAAAGGATGGATGTGTTTTAATTATCTGAAAGATCATAAAAGAAAAGGAATAGGAAAGTATTCACACTGGGGAAGGCATGCCAAGTGCTGCAGCCAGGTTTCAGCGAACATTACAAATTCTATGAGCTTTTCAATCCAGCAGAGGGTAAAATGAGTCACAGTTTCAATGCGGATGATCTAAGCGTGATTTGCATTATTATTATTCAGACTCTTATCTAAATAAACAGATTAGATGACTTTGGAAAAATAAAAAAATACATTTTAAAGCAATCATTGCATTAACCATTTAACTACAAACAAGAAAGACAAACGCAAGTAAATGTGTTAATGGTAAAGATATTTTTCTTCAGGTAAATCCAAGAAGTCATTTAAATTTTTATATAACGGATTGTCGTCATTATACTGCTGCAGGTCGGCACGTTCCAGTGAGCCGTCATAGTGGTACGTTGGCCTTTTAAGTGGAGATAGCAGGAGCACGCGCACGCTGTCCTGCTGGGGGGAAGAAGAAACAGATTGTGTGTTCCTACTACTTATGAACAACGATCTGTCATCTCCTCTAGTTAGTCCCACCCCCCTACAGTTAGAACAGACACAAGGGAACGCAGTTAGCCCCTTGATCGCCCCCTAGTGTTAACCCCTTCTCTGCCAGTGACATTTACACAGTAATCAGTGCATTTTTATAGCACTAATCGCTGTATAATTGTCAATGGTCCCAAAAATGGTCCCAAAAATGTATCAAAAGTGTCCAAACTGTCCCAATTAAAATTGCTGACCACCATTATTACTAGTAAAAAAATAATAATAATAAAAATGCCATAAATCTTTCCCCTATTTTGTAGACGCTATAACCTTTGCACAAACTAATCAATATACGCTTATTGAGATTTGTATTACCAAAAATGTGTAGAAGAATATATATCGGCTTAAACTGAGGGAAAAAAATTAAATAACATTTTGGATATTTATTTATAGCAAACAATACAAAATATTGTTATTTTTTTTTTTTTAAATTGACGCTTTTTTTGTTCATAGCGCAAAAAAAATAAAAACTGCAAAGATGATCAAATACCACCAAAGAAATGTCTGTTTGTGGGAAAATAAAAAAAGGATTTTGTTTGGGTACAGTGTTGTCAGTTAAAGCAATGCAGTGCCATATAGAAAAAATGGCCTGGTTATTGAGCAGCCCAATCTTCCGAAGTGGTTAAATAGTCAGTCTAGTTTGTGTCTATTAAAAGTTTAAAGCATCATGCAACCTAGTTTACTTTTGACATGCATACAGATCCAATAAATTGACTTAAATTCTAGGACATCAGTCATGTGTGCAACATGTAAGAGACATGTTTAATGCCGCGTACACACGATCACTTTATGTGATGAAAAAAACTACGTTTTCTGTGAAGTAAAAAACAACGTTTTTGAAACTTCACTTTTCAAAGACGATGTTGCCTACACACCATCGTTTTTTCACAAAAAGCGAGGTTACGCTCACCACTCTTTTCCATTGAAGCTCGCTTCATAACTAGCTTTTGGGCATGCACGGGTTGAAAAATTTCGTTTTTAACGACGTTTTTTTTCTACACACGGTGACTTTTTGTGAAACAAAAAACGACGTTTTGAAAAACGACACATAAAATTGAAGCATGCTTCAATTTTTTTTTGTAGTTTTTTACAAGACATAAAACAACATTTTCCCCTACACACGGTCAATGGCATACAGGGACATCACTGCTTATCACATTGAGATCAATGATGGTCAAGGTAGGTTTTCTGACTTGCCTAGTTGCACTTGCCTCAGTTGTACAAACCATGATATTCAACTCTTTCCAGATTGGATGGCTGCCATTTAAAGTCTCTGGATAACTATATCCTTTTTTTTATAAATTATTTCTTTAAGAAATCATTTAGCATATAGCATTGGTAGCACAAAAACTTGCTGTAGGTGGTTTCTGGCAGGACACAGGATTTTTACCTGAATAACAATACGCCCACTTCAGTAGCAGCTATCAGCAGAAGGTTATGAAAGAAACACAATTTTTATTGGGTAATCTAGACGCGACATGTGAAAAGGTCATGTACCTATAAGACATTTTTCAGAGGGTAAAGTTAAGGGCCCAGATTCACAGAGCGATTACGCCTGTCTAACTGGTGTTAGACTGGAGTACTTTCGACTTACGGGCGTTTTTTAGCTAGTCGAAATCCTCAAACCATGAAAAGACACCTGCGGGCTTCAATTCGACTGGATTACGTGTTAGTACGCCTTCAGATCTACGCTGCAAGAAAATTGCGGCCACTGGGCGGACTTCCTGTTGTTTTTCGCCGTCGGGGTATGCTAATGAGCTTTTGCCTGCAATCCACGAAATTTCGCACTTCAAACGCAATCTCTTACGGCACCTTTAGTCATCTTTTTTTTGCGTATCACTATACCAGCCTTTTACCTCCTCTAATATTAGACAGCCCATGTTAAGTATGGCCGTCGTTCCCGCGTCGAATATCAACGTCTTCCGACGTCTTTTATTATTTTTAAACGTAAGTCGTCCGGGAATAGGAATGTTCGTAAACGCCGCTACTCAAACAACGAATGACGTCACGACGTGATTTCGCGCAATGCACGGCGGGAAATTCCTGAACAGAGCATGCGCAGTTCGATCGCCGCGGGGACGCGCTTAATTTAAATGCTTCACGCCCCCTAATCACGTATTTCGATTGCGCGGCGAGAAATAGACTACGACACCGTAGCGTACGCGCAAAAAACTATCAGAATTCGGTGTAAAGCCTGGTGAAATACGGCAGCGTAGCGTATTTCGATTACGCAGCGGAATATTACATCTATGTGAATCTGGGCCTAGGTGTATTTGTAAAAATTATGTGGGAGACATTTTCAGACCTTTTTTTTTTGTCAGTACATATCTATGTATTCTCTAACCCAGATAATTAATACAATCATTGTGACTTTCATACTAGAGAATTATTAATATCAGCTTGAAGTCGATCCACACCCTATCCCATATCATACAGTCACTGGTAGCAAAAGTTGTAGCAGAAGCTGTGTCGGGAGATTCACAACAATGTGTGCTGACTGCATTGTGGAAAAGGCATTCTTTCTGTACTCAGGAAGAAGAAGAATTCTTGTTTAGTCTTTGCAAGACAACCTACTGTTACTTGGCTTGACTGCATGAAATAGAGACCAAGCTCCATAATCCTAGGAAGTATAACAGTATGCAGGAAGACCCCCTTGTGCAAACACAGCAAAATCATAAAGTTGTAGCTGATCAAATGAATTTATAACTAAGAGGATCCCACTAACCAGCAACAAAAAAAAACACTAACTATAATCTCTTCTCGGCATTATTCAAATAGCCTATACTGTATCTCAGCCACACAAATACCTTAAGACAAAAGTAGCCCTGTATGCATACAATAAAGAATTGTTTTAATCTAACTGCAATCAAAAATTCTGCACAAAGATCTAAAACTTTGATAGAAAAATATCTTTCCTATCCTGTTTCTAAAAATTATAATACTGTATATTTCCATGCCAAAATTTTGATTTTGTTGGACTCCTTTACAAAAAACTGCAAACCTTTTTGCCCCATCTTTGAATTTACTGAAAGTGCCCCATAAATTCTGGTGCTGCTGTGCATGGTTCCATTCAGCTTCTAACTTCAGTTTATTCAATAAATCTTTGACAAAAAACCTTGAATCTGATTCTGTTTCTATGCACAGTTGGACCAGATTTTGCACTCTCCAGTTTTAGACCTGAGGCTGATGACAGAGAGACAGCAAACCTTAAAGCCTTTAAATAGTTTTTGGTTTGTCTTATGCCACATACACACGATCATTTTTCGGCATTAAAAAAAAGACGTTTTTCAGCATCTCGAAAAAACGTTGTTTTTTCCAACTTCATCATTAAAACGACGTTGCCCACACACCATCGTTTTTAAATAATGATCTAGCAAAGCGCGGTGATGTAAAACACATACGACGGCACTATAAAGGGGAAGTTCCATGCGGATGACGCCACCCTTGGGGCTGCTTTAGCTGATTTTGTGTTAGTAAAAGACGATTCGCGCTTTTATGTCTGTTACAGCGTGATGAATGTGCTTACTTCATTATGAATGGTAGTTTTACCAGAACGAATGCTCCGTCTCATAACTTGCTTCTGAGCATGTGCGGGTTTTTAACGTTGTTTTAGCCCACACATGATCATTTTTTACAACCCGAAAAACGACATTGTTTAAAACGTCGTTAAAAAATGCAGCATGTTAGAAAAAAAAATGGTAGTTTTTCAGAACCCGAAAAATGATGTGAAGCCCACACACGATCATTTTTGACATTTTTTAAAAACTTTTTTTTTTTCATGCCGAAAAATTATCGTGTGTATGTGGCATTCGTTTAAGATACTTCTAAGATCATTCATATTTATTGACAGATACACTTGACCTACAGTTTGCCATCTTCTAACATGCATTTGACCTGCTTCAGACAGGTATTGCATTCCCATAATCCCGTATGCCAATGCAAAACCCATCTGATGTGACAAAAAGTGTTGAATTATTTAAATCTACCATCATCCATAGTTTGACTTTTAAAGTTCCCTGGATCACTCGCTGCTGAACAAGGATTGATTTTGATCTATTTGGTGTTTGTCACATTTTCTTTTTTGGTTTCATTAGTGCTTAAGACCTGGTCTAGATCCATGACAGGGTGACCCATTTTTTTTCTCTTACTCCATGATACCATAGACGTTCTGTTTTTATGCTTTGCTTTTGCATTGTACAAAGATAATTGCCTTTTTAATTCACTGATCTGTCAGTATCTTTTCTTACTCTTTCACACTTACTATCCATCACTCTTCTCATGTGTTTCACAACAGAAAGTCAAAGAGAATTCATGCAGTCAAAACACATCTAGATGTGAGACCCATATTGTGGATTGTTCTGTGAATCACACAGCTAACCAAGTTTACACATGAATAAATATTTCAATCCACTTGACACATGGGAACTAGTTAGATAATAAATCTATTGTGCTGCTGAGAGATTGAAATCCTTTGGTGATTTTATGTCACCATGTGCTGGAGAGAAAACCATGGACTCTATTTTATTTTATACTATATATTTTTATTATATTATATTTTATCTTTAAAATGTGTTATGTAATTTCATTTTATCCACTACCACAGCTTTTGTGTTTTTTTTATTCATCTAAAGAGACAGAATATCAGAGGTTTTTATTTCATACAATTGCAAATACCTGTTAAAGCCACACTGCTACATTAAGGCACCTCTAAAAAGTGTAGTTTCTAACTCTAAGTTCCCAATTTTCGGACATATATAGTAATGCAAAAACAGAGAACAGGCTCACTTGGAGGCAACCCTTCCTTCTTAAAGGTACATCAACACACGAGAAGTCCAGACTTTATCCTTCAAGGCAGAAAAGGAGTTCAGTGTATGAGTTCAGTGAATTCCAGCTGCTCTTGTTATTAGTACATATGGGCTGGGCAATATCCTTTTTTTTTTTTTAGAGGGGTCTTAACGCAGCAGCGTGGCTTCACATGCAAGTGTATGCAACCAAAACCTTCTGTTGAAATCCAGGTATCTACTCTATCTTCCGAGGAATGTTGTGCTGTTACCTACCCAATGTTTGGCCCCTCCTCCGTCCCCCCCGCTGCCTTCTGGTAGACACACAGGTCCCAGAATACAGTAGGGATCATTCAAAAAGCACAGCGCAGCTCACACATGTGCAGTAGGAAACAGACTGTAAAGCCGTAAGGCTTCACTTCCTGTTTCCCTTTTCTTTCTTTTTTTTTATCCAGGCAGAACTCCTCTTTATTAATTTACATTTGACCAATAAATCAGAATATCTTTTTTTTTGCACAAAAAGAGTCAGGTGTCAGATTTATTATAGAGATCTACTACTACTCAAAAAAGACTGTGACTGCTTTCACAGGATCATGGAATTGTCTGAATGCTC
Organism: Rana kukunoris; assembly: GCA_029574335.1. Classification (NCBI taxonomy): domain Eukaryota; kingdom Metazoa; phylum Chordata; class Amphibia; order Anura; family Ranidae; genus Rana; species Rana kukunoris. The sequence continues at coordinate 82,582,040 of CM056051.1, forward strand.
TCACAGAGCCAGCAAATGGCCTACTATGATGAAAATGCCTGTCCTATTTGTATGGTATTTTGGATATCCTGCACCCCTCCTATTACCCAATTGAGGGTGCACCGACCTAGTGCATTACCAATGGTTAGGTTTAATTAAAATTGTATAAAAGATCATGAATACTCATAAAACAAGTAAAAAACAAGCATATAACATCGAAGGGATAGATGCCTCTGGAAGATCTCCTACTGGAACCAAACAGCCAGAGAGTCCAGACAACATAGATTACAGTTACGGCTTATGCGTTGCGAGGGCGGATCCTCTTGCTCTGAGCCAAAAGTAATAGTACCTATGTTGTCTGGACTCTCCAGCTGTTTGGTTCCAGTAGGAGACCTTCCGGAGGCATCTATCCCTTCGATGGAGTGATATTTTATGCTTGTTTTTTACTTGTTTTGTGAGGATCTTTTATACAATTTTAATTAAACCTGGCCATTGGAAATGAACTAGGTCGGTGTGCCCTTCTTTTCCTTTTACATTTTAGTCTCAAGAATACCAAATATTCTGAGGAGGGCAGCAAGATCCCTGGTCATTCCCTATTCCAACAGAAGACTCTGGTTGTTCACTAAGTGATCAAGATCCCGAGCGCAGGAAACTGTGTTTTTGTGAATTACCCAATTGAGTTCAGTAATAAAAGGTTAAAAGACAAAAAGGACTGGTGCCCAGCTTATGGTTATCTCCACAATATATCTCTTACCTTGATGCATTCTCCACATTAAAGTAAGAAATTATCTGAGTGCAGCTCCTGCCCCAGAGCCTCCCCTCATACTTACCTAAGCCCAATCTCGATCCAGCAATGTGCACGAGAGCAGCGGTTTTCTCTGCCGTCTCTCCTTATAGGCTCGGAGACAGCAACGAAGGCCATTGGCTGCTGTAAATCACAGCCAGTAAGGAGGACGTGTGGGTCTATGGACACATAGAGCCAGATAGGGAGCGAACCCATTCAAGTGACCCCATCGCCAGCGGCTTAAGGATTTACGTCACTTTAAGGTGAATTGAGCACATTGTGTTGCACTGCAGTATAGGTAAATTTCAGGCTGCTGTGGTTGTGTGTGTTTTTAAGTGGCATTCTAAATTAATGACACCTACAATGCATCACATTGAATGTTGTGCTTTACCATGCATTACGGTGATAAAAGGCATATTGCTGTAATGCATAGCTATGAAACTAGCCTAAAATAATTGTTTAGGTATGTATATATTGTACCTGTATGGACAAGCTGCACAAAAAGAAAACATTCACAGATAAGAAACAACTATTGTAAGTGCGTTAAGTATACAATATATTTTTTTTAATCGTATACATATTCAGTAATAGATCCTATTTGTATGCACTGCAGTAATAAAGTATTATGGGGAGAGAGGTACAAGGAAGGTTTTGTGATCCTTTTAAGAGATCATTCACCGTTTCATCTTTAGCCCTGAATAATTTTTATAGGAACAAGCATACAATTAGCTTATTAATATTTCCATGGTTTAATGTATCTTAACACACTTGTGTGAGTAGTTTCTCAGTATGCTTTGCATGAAATTACATGAATGTTGCTTCTAATCACACAGGTTTCATCAACAAGCTCAATTATTGTTGATTTACAACTGTGAAAGCCCAGCTAATGGCCTTTCTGAAAATATACAAACAACTTTGACCTTTACTAATTCATTCAAAATAAACTCCATCATAATTAAAACAGTATTGTTAACCAAACAACATTTACATGTTTTTATTAATTAAAATGTTTGCTTACTTCACTGAAAATGTGCAAGCAACTAATATGCAAATTGGCGTAACTAAAAGTATGGAAAATATCCACCCATACTTACAATATAGCTATGAGTCTGAAATAGAGCAATGAGAGCTGCAGATCGGCCGAAAACTCAAGATATTTGATGGAAAAATATAAGTTCCCCAATTGATGGTCAGGGGTGTTGTGTTTAGCTATGCTAAATGCTTTCTTCTCCTTAGTCTTCACACAGGAAAAGGATGGGTATACCGACCAAGACAGTATTGTTAGCAACATGCCTAAGGATCCACCCTTGTGGCTAACAGAGGCCGGAGCCTGAAAAGGATTAGAGAAGCTTAACATAAATACATCGTCAGGACCTGATGGCTTACAGCCTGACCGCTATTCCTAATCTTAATGGACAACATACTGACAGGATTGGTACCAACTGTTTGTCGAAAAGCCCACATGGTACCAATATTCAAAAAAGGGCGGAGGTTCATTCTAGGGAACTATAGGCTTATCAGTCTAAAGTCAGTAGTTTGTAAACTATTTGAGGGGATGATAAAAGACCATATCCAATAATTTGCTGATGAAAATAGCATCATTAGCAGAAATCAGCACGGATTTATAAAAAGTCACTCTTGCCAAACCAACCTACTAACCTTCAACAAGGAAGTGAGCTGCCCTCTAGACAAAAGTAGGCTGCTGGATGTGGTATATCTAGATTTTGCAAAAGCATTTGATACTGTCCCCCACAAACACTTAATCTACAAGCTGAGGTCTGTAGGCATGGACCATAGATTAGGTACCTGGATAGAAAACTAGCTACGGGGGTGTTTCCAAAGGGTTGTGATAAATAACATGCACTCAAAATGGTCTAGAGTGGTTAGTGGGGTAACCCAAGGCTCTGTCCTGGAACCAATTCTGTTTAATTTATTTATAAATCATACAGAGGATGGGATAAATAGCTCAATCTCAGTGTTTGCTAATGACAAAAAAATATACAGGGCAATAACAATACAGCAGAATAAAGAAACTTTACAAGAGTATCTGAATAAATTATTTGCATGGACTACTGAATGGCAAATGAAGTTTAACAATGGAAAATGTAAGGTAATGCACTTGCAGGGTAAAAATATAAACGCAAATTACTCTTTAGGGGGAGAACCCCTATGGGCTTCCAGGATGGAAAAGGATCTAGGGGTCTTAGTAGAAGATAGACTGAGAAATAACATGCAGTATCAAGCAGTAGCCACCAAAACCAGCAGAATATTAGCATGCATTAAAAATTCTCCAGAGATAAAACAATTATTCTACCACTTTAAAGAACTCTGGTTCGGCCACATTTGGAGTATTCCATCCAGTTCCTGTCACCAATCCTCAGAAGGGATATTATGGAGCTAGAGAAGGGCAACAAAATTAATATTGGGGACTGAAGGACCTCAATTATGAGGAACAACTACAAGCGCTACATTTGTTCTCCCTTGAAAAGAGACACTTGAGAGGAGATTTTATAACGATATACAAATATCTCAACAATGATCCCAGCGTAAGTTTGAAACTTTTTAGTCCCAGGGAGGACACAGGACCACACAAAGAGACTGGAAGATGGGTGGTTTAACCTTAAGCTGTATAGGGGGTTTTCACTGTCAGGGTGATAAGGATGTGGAACTCCCTACCACAATCAGTGATGTCGGCAGGAAGTATAGCTAGTTTTAAAAGACTCTTGATTGGGGGGCTCAGCTAAAACAATATTCGGGGATATGGGAAATTATTATAAAAAAAATCTACACATGCACACACCTGAACTGGATAGACTATTATCTCTTTATTCAACATTACCAACTATGTAACCCCAAAGTATTGTAATAAGGGTGTAATGCTTTGCCATTCCATACTGGATGTTTTTACTCCTTCGTCAAATTAACTTTAGGGATGAAACATTTATCATGTTTAAAGTGTGGTTGTGGAGGCACAACTTAGTGATTATCCATTAAGAATCTATATACAGTATATATATATGCCAAACAGCTACAGAAGCAGTTGTATTGTATGGTTAGCTGTAACACTGCTGCTACAGTTGGTGCAGGACACTTGTACAGTCTGAGTCGCAACCACAATTTGTTTTAGCCATCCTGATTTCCAAAGGTGGTCCAATGCCATAGTGATCGGGGGTTTCTTTTTTTGATCAGTTAGGCTGGGTTTACACTATGTGTGGAGTGGCTCACAGCAGGGTGTCCGGGGCGAATCAGGTCTAAATTGTTGCCTGAAATCGGACCTGAAATGGAGCCTAAGACACACAGGACCCTTCTGCGGTGAGTTCCGCGGCCACCCCGGAGATGTGTGAACCGGCTCCATTGCAAGCCGGTCACACTCTCCTGTCATGCAAATTGGATGCGTCCAATTTGCATAAGTGTGAACCCAGCCAAAGTAAATAATATAATAATAATAATATGCCATCTCTACATCTCTACAACATATTGCCATTTATTCTAGACCAGGGATATGCAATTAGCGGACCTCCAGCTGTTGCAAAACTACAAATCCCACCATGCCTCTGCCTCTGGGTGTCATGCTCATGGCTGTCAGAGTCTTGCTATGCCTCATGGGACTTGTAGTTCTTCAATAGCTGGGGGTCTGCTAATTGCATATCCCTGTTCTAGACTTTAGCTGTTGCTCAACCTTTTTACATTTCGTACACTGTATCATAATATAGGCATGTATATTGTACCCAGGTGTCTCTAAAATTAATAGTATGTATATTTCACATTACATGAACAGATTCTTGGCAGCTCTTCAGCGTTAGTGTTGTTGCTTGCCTCATTTTTGTAAAATGTATTGCTGAAGTACCACACCACAGAGACTGCGCTACTGTGTCATGCATCAGTACATACATGCTAAAGTGTCCTCTGTTTCTCGAGCCGCCCTGCATGCTGCTAACAGGGACATGCTGAGTGCAGTGAAGCAAGGATTTATCATCGGCAAGTACATCATAATCTTGAGTAGTACAGTGTAGCTCTAGCCGTCTTGCCCTTCAGAGAGTTGTATAATTCCTTGCACAGCAAATTGTTTCATGATATCTTTAAAATGAACTAAGTAAGCCCTTGAGGCAGCTGTTAAATATACCGAAAAGCCACTCAGGTCCACGTTACTGCTCTGTCTTCATTCCAGGACAGAATTGTTGCCAGCTTTAGCAAAAACCTGTGGATATCACCTGCTAGGTTCAAGTGTGTGCAAGTAACAGTATTTCAGATTTGGACAATTTAAGCACCAATTGATCACTTTAGGGAACTTGGCATTGGCATCATACATTTCTTACAAAGTCTCTTGGAGACTATTCTACAGTATTTTTTTTTTACATCCCTTCCTGCTTAAAGAAACTGTAATATCTACCTAATAGGAGCTTCAGGTTCTCTCTAGTTAGCAAAACTTGAAAACAGCTGTAGTGTCAGTTCAGATACTTAGTGGCAGGTGCATAGCTTATTACACAAATAGAATACATAAGTGGAAACTTCACACCGTAATGCAAGGCTTTCTCCCTGGTGTGGAGAAAGCCTCTTGAGGGGGGAGGGGGCGAGCAGGAGGGTCAGGACGCTATCTACTTTGCAGTTAGAGAAAGGAGCTGTGTGTTAGTGGGCGTCCTGACGGAAGTATTTTACTTCCTGGAGTGGTGACGTGGCGGCGTCAATGTCACCGCCACGTCACCGCGTCCTCAGTCCGAGGGGATTTTCGTCCGATGGTGTGTACACGCCATCGGACCAAAATCCGAGGAGACATGTCTGCTGGAAACGGTCCGTTGGACATGTTTCAGCGGACATGTCTCCCCATGTGTACGCGGTCTAAGATTGTTCTGTATTTGCTATGATGCAGCCACCACCATGTTTCACAGTGGTGATGGTGTGTTTAGGGTGATAGTGTTTTGCTTTTAGGCCAAAAAGTTACATTTTGGTCTCATCTGACCAGAGCACCTTTTCCACATTTTTTATGTGTCCCCCATATGGCTTTTGGCAAACTGCTTATGGCTTTCTTTCAACAATGGCTTTCTCGTTGTCACTCTTCCATAAAGACCAGATTAGTGGAGTGCATGACTAATAGTTGTCCTGTGGACAGATTCTCCAACCTGAGCTGTGGATCTCTGCAGCTTCCTTAGAGTTGCCATGGGCCTCTTGGCTGCTTCTCTGATTAAAGCTCTCCTTGCTTGGTCTGTCTGTTTAGGTGGACGGCCATGTCTTGGTAGGTTTGCAGTTGTGCCATACTTTTTTCATTTTTTGATCATGGATCTCTGATTAATAGTGCTATGTGAGATGTTCAAAGCTTGGGATATATTTTTTTTATAACTAACCCTGCTTTAACTACTTGCTTACTGGGCACTTAAACCCCCTTCCTGCCTAGGCCAATTTTCAGCTTTCAGCACTGTCTCACTTTGAATCACAATTGCAAAATCAGGAAACACTGTACACATGTGAAATTGTTATAATTTTTTTCACACAAATAGGAGCTTTTTATGATGGTATTTAATCACTGCTGGGTTTTTAATTTTCTCCTAAAAAAAAAAAAGACCAAAAAAAACAAAAACAGTTTTATAGTTTGTTCTAAAATTTTGAAAACAATAAATTGTTCTCCTTTATTGATGTGAGCTTATTAGGCAGCACTGATGGGCACTGATAGGCAGCAGCTGGTAGATGCACTGATAGGCAGCACTGATAGGAGGCATTGATGATGAGACACTGATGGGCACTGATTGGCAGCACTGATGAGCACTGATAGGTGACAATGATGGGCATTGATAGGTGGCACTGGTGGATGGCACTAGTAGGCACTGGTAGGTGGCACTAATATGCACTTGTAGGTGGCACTAGAGGGCAGTGCCTCTCCCTGTTTGGGACCGATGTCCCTCTGTCAGAAGCTGATGATCTGCTTTTTTTCCCCTCACGCTGACAGCATGAGGGGGAGGGAAAGCAGACTACCGATCGTCTGTTTACATCATGTGATTAGCTGCCATTGGCTGCTTGCCACGCAGGCAGCTCATGCACAGGAGGCTGTCTATTGACACCCTTTTGGCAATTAAGGCCCTGCAGTAGCCATCATTCGGCTATAGCGCAGGGAGGAGGAGATTAGACTTCTTCACAACTTTATCCCTGACGTGTCTTGTGTGTTCATTGGTCTTCATGATGCTGTTTGTTCACTAAGGTTCTCTAACAAACCTCTGAGGGCTTTACAGAACAGCTGCATTTATACTGAGATTAAATTACATACAGGTGGACTCTATTTACTAATTATGTAACTTCTGAAGGCAATTTGTTACACTAGATTTTAGTTAGGGGTATCAGAGTAAAGGGGGCTGAATACAAATGCAAAACACACTTTTCACATATTTATTAGTAAAAAAAAAAATGTTTTATCATTTTTCTTGCACTTCACAATTAGGTGCCATTTTGTGTTGGTCTATCACATAAAATACATTTATGTTTTTGGCTGTAACCTGACAAAATGCAGAAAGTCAAGGGGTATGAATACTTTTTCAAGGTACTGTAGAAACCACAAAACAAAACGCATAAAAGCATATGCACAGTTATAAAGTGTAATTGTGTTTAGTAAAAAATGTTTGATAAGAAGTTACCCATAGTTTTCTATGCAAAGCTGTATGTATACACTATGCTACCTTTAGCACAATAGAATGATGACATTCTTTTGTATAAGCTACTCCTCTTGTGCTTTACAACTATTGTAGTAACAAAGTAATGCTACATTGTGCTGCTGAAGAAAGCATTCTGCCCAATTTATATTCATAGCTACTCATTACCTGTACAGTTCAACAATCAAGAGAAAGGAGACAAGGCTTCATCTCTCTTCAACTATTCAGAGTCTTCTGACTCCTATGGCCCCCTGCAGCTAAGGTTGTCACATTCATTGGGAACAAAAAAAAGGAACCTTATGATCCTCCTTCCAATAATAACATTGCCGACAAGTCACATTTTCTAGCCACAGAATAGAGAATAAAATTTGAAAAATATATATCAGCAAGCATGTACATTTTGAATTGTGGCTGAATTTGGCCCATAATTGACAACATTATAATTAATAATGTGTCAGGCAGCTCTCCATATAAGATAGGCATTTGTTCTTCCCTCCTGTTTTTTGGCACAGACATCTCCCATTGGACCTCTTGGAGGGGTTTTGGGATTATTTGGAACCATAATTATTATTGAAGGTGGTATTGTAATAAAAAGGTCCTACAGAAGCTCCAGAAGAAGCCATGTTTGTGGTGAAACATGTAGAGGCAACTATTCTTTTGTATGACCATAGGGCTGCTTTTGCCCGATAATTTTTAGTAATTTAATGTAATAAATCAATTTTCCATTTTTTGAAAATGTGATGTTGATCAATTTTTCTGCACCTTAAAACTCAATGTTTTTGCTTTTTGGGTATATTTTCTTGTTATCCATATAAGATATAAACCAAATAAGATATTTTGTTTTACAAGGTTGACGTAGCACTGAGCAATGACAATGTTATAGTTATTAAAAATAAGGAACCTTCTGTGCTATGTACACCCACAATAATAATATAATTATATATGTAAGTACCTCTAAAATTAATATCTCATCTGGTAAAAATGCCTAATGATAATAGTGCAACCTTAGAAATGTGCATTTATCTGAACACACATAACGACGTATAAGGCCAAATGCATTTTCCTGTGCAGAGATGTGTGGGCAACCCCCACCAACCAGTCTGTGTAGCAATCCCTCCCATAAAAATGGTATTGGACCGTTGTCATCGGTTAACCGATGAAGCTGACTGATGGTCTAATGTGCCTACAAACCATCGGTTAAAAAAAACGATCGTGTTAGAACGCGGTGACCTAAAACACAACGACGTGCTGAAAAAAATTAAGTTCAATGCTTCCAAGCATGCGTCGACTTGGTTCTGAGCATGCATGGATCTTTAACCGATGGTCGTGCCTACTAACAATCAGTTTTGACCTATTGTTAGGCGTCCATCGGTTAAATTTTAAAGCAAGTTGGCTTTTTTTTAACCAAAGGTTAAATAACCTATGGGGCCTACACATGATCGGTTTTGACCGATGAAAACAGTCCATCAGACCGTTGTCCTCTGATTAACCTATCGTGTGTACACGGCCTAATGTGATGCATAAGACAGAGCTTGGAGGCACATGTACACACACTTGATAGTAGTCTGAATGGGACTCACCAAGCCTTGGAAGGAAAAGGGAGGAGCGAAATAATCTGCTCCGCCCACCGATGGGGTTGGGGCAGACTACAGGTATAATAACAGTTATGTATAAAAATTTGGAATACATTTTTCAAAATATTATTGGCTAAATGCTAGTCACATGTTAACATGGCACAAGCTAGCCATTATATAAAGATGTAAAACTGCGTAGGAGAAGCAGACAGTGGCGGATCAGCAGAGAAGAAGGAACATCCCACCCTTCCTTCCATCGTCGAGGCCCTTGTTATGTGGTTTGGTCCTTTTATCATGAAAAGGAACAGTTATACAGCTAATGAACTTGTCATAGTATTAACTCTTATGGCTGAGTTAAAGTGACAGTTTATGGTACAAAAGTAAATGAGTGTTGTGTTATATAAATTGGACATGTTTATTATAAATTGGTAAATAAATATGTAGCACTTACCCCCTAAGGAGCGGCTGAATTTGTTGGGTCTTCTGGTCCTCCTCCGCAACACTCGATCCACCGCACACCAGCACACCTGAGGAAAGTCCCTAATACCAATCCCCCTGACTGAGTTATGATGCAATAGCACCAGAATTTTTTCTGAGTGACAAGTAACTCTTCAAGACACCAGAAAATTAAAGCAAATATCAATTTTACTCATGAAAGATCAATACCAGTTAACAAATTAATCATCACACATACAGTTAATATAATACATATAGTACAAGGTGATAGCTCCCTAACACCCTCTTCCTGCGGCCGCAGGGATTGAACTGGTAAGATTATGTATGCTGCGCAGCAGTCAGCAAGATTACTTTAAACTAACTGTGGTACTTTACCCACTAGAAACCCCTTTGAACAGTTTACTGAACTATATGTCCCAATCTGCAAGGCCTTGCTGCAGGAGTGTAAGTGCACTAGTCCGAGGTCTTCGTTTTCTTCGCTAGCAAAAAATAGAAAGGGCCCTATTTGTAATCCAACAGGGGTATCTGTAGTATCCGATGCAAACAACCGGTGAGCGAATCTTTTAGCAGCAGACCGCTCAACAGTGGGCTAACGTTCTCGGGCCCTGCGACAAGTATTTGAGTATGTCTCTGGAACCCTCCGATGGTACTGGTCTAGTGTTCTCCACAACACAGCTCAGATAGTCCCTCAGATGTGTGTGTGTGAGTGTGGTATAGTACGAAACAGTTGGGCGCAAGCCCTCTCACCACACACGGCCCTGGTGACTGGGATCCTCTCGGCACGCGACCCCCGTCGGATCTCCAACGCTCGTCCGATCACACGGCTCTTGTCTCAGGGGAACTGCAGGAAACTCTTTACTGCTGCCCAGACATCGCTGGCTGCTTTCCACGAGGTAGGCCGGAGTTCAGTCACACACTCACAGGAACAGTTCCTCACAGGTCTGTGTCCCAGGCTGGAGAGCGAGTTAAACCCCTGCCATCCGGTCTTTTTTTCTGTTCCCAAGATCCTTTGCTCCCCTGGGCGTTCCTGGGAGTGGCATTCCCCTCCTTCCTGGGTTGTTCCAGAAAAAAGTAAAACTTTGAGCCCGACGTCCCACTTCTGGTCAGCAGAGGGCACCAAATGTCTATTTTACATACACTCCTGCATAATCCTCTCTAAAGCATAAGCTGACACCGCTACACTCTCCCCCCACTTAAATCCTTTGGGTCCCCCCAAAGGGTAATCTGTATCAATCTTAGATGCAACATAAAATTTGGCTAGACCGCTCTACTATCTATATTGCACATAGATATGTGCAGTCTGTGACAACGTCTAGCAAGTGGGACAGGCAGAGGGACACTCCACCAAGGTGTGCTGATGTCCCGTTTTGGGCACGTGGCCTTTGACACTTCCGTGAGTACAGTGGGCACTTCAGGAGATCTGTGTACAGTCACAATAGCTTCTTCTGTGCTGTTTCCTACTGAATTGTACGTGAGTCTCTGAGGAGGTCGCACCAGGCGTTTTGGCCTTGCTTCTAGAAGCCTGGATGGACCTTCGTCTGCTGAGCTCTCTTCTTCCTGTTGTGTTAGCTGAGGCAGTTCAGTGACCTCCTCTTCCTGAGCAACAGAAACATTCTCAGGTTCGGAGGCTTCCGGCAAAGAATCCTCCATTTGAGAAGATAAGGAGACATTCTCATCAGTTTGGGGCACAAATTCCGGAGCATCCGGTCTCAAGGTACTTGAGTCCTGCTCAGAAATTGGATTGACTGAATGAACATCCATAGAGTCAGATGGCCACATCCAGCTCGGACACCCATCCCCCTCATCACTATCATCCTCACTTTCTAATGTGGGTGGTGGTTGCTGTGACCGAGTGACAGGTGTTTTCCGAGAGGTGGAAGGAGTGGGTGAAGGAGACTCATCTCTCTCTGGTATCCGAACAGCCTCATTTAAGGGTAGGAGATGGTTCCGATGCCAATTCTTCAATGGCCCAGTTTTTCCCTCTGGTCTGATTTGGTACACTGGCAGGCCAGGCAATTGCTGACAAATGACATAAATTTGGGAACTCCATCTATCGGCCAGTTTGTGCTTGGCTGAGGCACCTACATTTTTCAATAGAACTCGATCGCCAGGCTGTAGGTCCTGCACACGAACTCTCAGATCATAATTTCGCTTATTCCTCTGTTCTCTACCCCCGGATGTTGAACGGGCCTTTTCAAAGGCAGAAACCAAATTCTTCCTCAGTCGGTCTACGTAACCTTCATGAGAGGCAACAGACGTTTGGTCAAGAGAGAGACCAAAGGCCAAATCCACAGGCAGCCGGGCTTCTCTTCCGAACATGAGCCGGTATGGTGAGTATCCGGTCACATCACTTTCTGTACTGTTGTAGGCATGCACAATGGTAGAGATATGCCGACTCCAGTGCTGTTTTTCTTTGGTGGACAGTGTTCCCAACATATTTAATAAAGTCCGATTGAACCTCTCTGGTTGTGCGTCACCCTGGGGGTGGTAAGGGGAAGTTCTTGATTTCTGAATCCCTAACAGATCCAAGAGCTGCCGGATGAGTCGACTCTCAAAATCTCTGCCTTGGTCGGAATGAATTCTTTGGGGTAGCCCATAATGGACAAAGAACTTCTCCACTAGTACCTTGGCCACTGTGGGAGCACGTTGATCCTTGGTTGGAAAGGCTTGAGCATAGCGAGTAAAGTGGTCTGTCACCACCAGGATATTTCCTTGTCCACTGGTGTCGGGCTCTAAACACAAAAAGTCTATGCACACTAAATCCATAGGGCCTTGACTCTGCAGATGGCTCATTGGAGCCGTTTTAGAAGGTAGAGTTTTCCTCTGGATACACCTCAAGCAGGAATGGCAATAGCCTTCGACCTCGGATCTCATACAGGGCCAATAAAATCTGTCACGGACCAGTTTGAAAGTTCTCTCTGTGCCCAAATGACCATGATCATCGTGTAAAGCCTTCAACACACTTTCTCTATGTTTCTCGGGGAGGAACAATTGCTGTTTCTCTTCTGCGCCATCCGAGGGGCCCCTTCGGTAGACCACCCCGTCTAGCACTCTCAACCTCTCCCACTCTTTGTGGATCAACCGAGCCTCCTTCGGCGAATCAGTTAGCAAAAGTCCCCTTTGGTTGTCTCTCAAGGCCCTCAGTGTCAATCCGATTAAGGGGTCTTCGGCCTGATCCACCCTTAAATCCTTTTTTGTGAAAGTAGGCAGGCCTTCACTCCTCAGTTGTGCAGGATGGCAGTACAGCTTGGGGACACCGGCAGCCATGACTCCTATGGCCTCTGCGCCAATCACTCCCCTGGCTCTACATTCCACCCCTTGGCATAGGGCTTGAACCCCGTCTGGTGTTAAATGGGTCCATTCTGATTCTGGGGCCTCTGTACTGTAAGGTCTCCTGGACAGGGCATCCGCATCCTGGTTGTTGGCCCCGGGGCGGTACTTGAGACTGAAGCGGAACCCTGACAAGGCGGCTAACCACCTGTGTCCAGTGGCATCCAGTTTGGCTGTGGTGAGGATATAGGTAAGCGGGTTGTTGTCCGTTCTGATTACAAAGTCGGCTCCATACAAATAATCCTTCAGTTTATCCACCACTGCCCATTTGAGAGCCAAGAACTCCAATTTATGTGTAGGATAATTCCTCTCTGAAAGCGTCAAACTTCGGCTTACGTAGGCAATGGGACGCAGATGCCCGTCATGCTCCTGATAGAGTACCCCACCTAATCCATCTCGACTGGCGTCTACATGTAACTCATAGGGCCTTGTGGGGTCTGCATAGGCCAAGACTGGGGCAGATGTGAGACTTCCCTTCAGCTGCACAAAGGCTTCTTCACACCGTGGGGTCCATTCATCTACAATTGGCTCCTTTTTTTTTCTGGGCCCCTCTTTGGGTTTTCCAAGCCCTTCAGAGTCTGTCTCAGCCTCCTCCTCATTTTTTAACAGTTCAGTGAGTGGACGGGCTATTCTGGCAAACCCTTCCACAAATCTTCTATAATAGGAACAAAATCCTAGGAAAGACCTGAGCTCAGTCACATTGGTTGGTCGGGGCCAGGAGGTGACAGCCTCCAGCTTCTGTGGATCCGTGGCCACCCCTTCTTCGGACACTATATGCCCCAAATAGCTTACTGATGACTGATAAAACCTGCACTTTTCCATAGACAGTTTTAAGCCTTCCTCATGCAGTCTACTCAGAACTTTCTCCAGTCTTTCTTCGTGCTCTTCAAGTGTCCGGCCGAACACTATCACGTCATCTAGGTACACTAACACCTCGATCAGATTCATGTCGCCCACGGTCTTTTCCATCAACCGCTGAAAAGTAGCTGGGGCCCCTGACAGACCTTGTGGCATCCTGTTAAACTCAAAGAACCCCACTGGGGTGATGAAAGCCGTTTTCTCTCTGTCTTCAGGGTGCATGGGGATCTGATAATATCCGCTCTTCAAATCCAGTACACTAAACCACTTCGCCCCAGACAGGCTTTGCAAGGCGTCCTCTATCCTGGGGGTGGTGTACTGATCGGGAATGGTCCTCCGATTCAGTGTTCGGTAGTCAATACAGAGCCGCAATGACCCATTCTTTTTCCTGACCACCACTATGGGGGAAGCGTAGGGGCTTCGGGACTCCCGAATGATGCCCGTCCTCTTCAGCTCAGCCAGCTGTTCTCGTAAATCTTCCAGGTCTCCCAATGGGATACGCCTGACCCTCTCCCGAAAGGGCTTGTCCTCTTCCAGCCGGATCCTATGCTCAGCACTTTTGGCCAGCCCCACATCGAATTCGTTCTTCGAGAACGCCATCCTCCATCTTAATAGCTGAGTCTTCGCTCTCTCCAGCCAACAGGGGGGGAGGGGGGTGTCTGTTGGGAAACACTCTTCAAAAAGGGTCTCCTCTTCCGCTTCTGGTATGCCTTGGGGAGGCACTGGGGTTGCTGATATCACTTCCCCTAGCAAGGCTTTAGCTGGTACTTTTATAGGAGATGCTGTGGTGTTCTTAACGCGGATGGAGACCTTCCCTCGGTTCCTTTTTAACAATTTGGTCGGCAACAATTCGGGCACTATCTCCAGTCTGTTATCCCCTTGTCTTGGGTCTGTCTCAAGGACAATGAAGGGTCCTGGCTGCTTCCAAGATAACTTGACCGAAGCCCTCAGACAGACTACTTCGCCAGGCTGTACCACTTTCTCCCATCTATCCAGGCGCCAGACTCTTCCCACTCTGTCTTCAGGCGCTCTCTGCTCCTGAAGCAGGTTCCGGTACACTTGGGTCAGCATTGGGTGCACCCTGGTGTCTGGTGTAGCCTGTTGTTGCATAAGCGGGGACAGGAGCCTCCGGACCAAATGGGTATTCGTCCCAACGATAATGGAGTTCTTTTCAGCCCCTGGTGGACGGGGGCACACTACGGCTAAGGCATCAAAAGCTTCAGCTTCTCCGGCCACGCTTGGATCAAAAGCGAGCTTTATGGACAGGAAACCATCATAAGGGCAATTCTGCGTTCCCAAGCCCCATATCTCTAGCTCTTCCAGCTTCTGTAGGGGTAAGTGTCGGAGATGCCTCTCGTAAAAGTCCCGATAAAGGAGGGTCACCTGAGCTCCGGTGTCCAGCAGGGCTTTTGTATAAACTCCCTCCACTTGAACAGGGACAATGGGGGAGGGTCCCACCAACTCAGAAGGAAATCCACGCGGAGGAGCAAGATCAGCCTGCTTGGTGACCCTTACCTTCACGCCTTTTCTCCTGGGTCGTTCTCTCGGTTTCGCCTCCCTTCGTTCTTTAGGGGTGGAAACGACAGAGGGGTTTTTGGAGTTGACCGATGTGATCGGGCGCCCAGCTGACTCCTTCACTGGGGCCCCCTGAAGTTTAAAGCCGGCTTTGGGGTTCTCGCTTCTGTCTTCGGCGGGCTTGGGCACACTTGGCGGAAATGCCCAACTCCTCCGCAATTGTAGCAGACATTTTGCGGTCTCCTGACAGGCACTACCCCGGTGGTAGCTTCAGGCACAGGTTCTGGAGGAACCTTTCCAAGGGGTGAATTAACCCCTGCAGCCAGTAGGGTTAGCATCTGTGTCAACTGAGTGACTTGGGCCTTCAGTTCATCTATCTCCGGACTTCCACTTGACACACTAAACGTCCGAACTTCAGCAGAGGATGAAAACCCTGAACTTTTTTTCTTCTCCGCTAGGATTGCCTCCTCTTCCCTCACTGTCCGTATAAGATCGGGGTATCGCAGAGAGGTCCCTCCTGGCAGAGTCCTCAACTGAATCCAGACAGGATCAGAGCTTAGAGCGCCTCTGAGTATCTGTTTCATCCTGACCTGATCCATGTCCTTTGCGTCTATTCCCTTCTTCAGCACAATCTGGTATAGCATCTTATTCAAGCGCCTTATGTACTCGGACAGTGCTTCATTCCTCTGCTGGTACATATGTTCAAAGAGAAAAAGTAAGTCTGTGGCTCTTTCGGTACGCCCAAACTCCTCCTGCAGCATGCGAAGATAATCATAGGCTGTACAGGACCCCTGACTGAACTTCAGATTCCGAATGGCTTCTGCTGCAATGCCCTTTAGACTCTCAGTGATCCGTTGTTTTTTTTGTATCTCCGGGACATCCCATTCTTCTAAGGCTTGCATAGCCTGCTCCATCCAGGTCTCATATTCTTCCTCTCCTTGGGGTACGGGCTGCGTCCCTGAGAAGATTTGCAGCTTCCGGTAGCTATAATTTGCAGAGGGTGAGGTGAGTTTGGCAACGCTCTCTACTAACTTTCCTATGTCCTTGAAGAAAGAGGCTGGAGGGTAACTAGCAGTTAGCTCAGATGTGGTAGTTGCTCCTACAGTTCCCAGTGGGGACTGACTTGGTCCCTCAGAACTACTAACTGGGTTGGCTAAAGATATTAGCCGCACTTTAACTTCCCTTGTTAGCTGAATGCTATCACCCCGGTAGCAATGTGGGATTCCTTTCTTCCATTCCAGTAGGGCATAGGTGTGGGAGCCTTCTTGGTTTGTTATGGTGTCTATGACAAACACTTTCTGGTCAGGCGCTAAGGTAGTTACTGCTTTACGGATCTGTTCCTCTGTCCATGTGCCATCAGGAATGTCCATCACTACACTCAGCCCGTCCTGGGCGTTTTGTTCTTTGCACCACTTTGCTGCGGCTGTCAGATCCATGGTTGGGCTGTTGGTGTGGTTATCTCTGTGCGAGGGGTATCAGAAGTGATCCCGGACGAGCCCCCACGTGTAGCACTTACCCCCTAAGGAGCGGCTGAATTTGTTGGGTCTTCTGGTCCTCCTCCGCAACACTCGATCCACCGCACACCAGCACACCTGAGGAAAGTCCCTAATACCAATCCCCCTGACTGAGTTATGATGCAATAGCACCAGAATTTTTTCTGAGTGACAAGTAACTCTTCAAGACACCAGAAAATTAAAGCAAATATCAATTTTACTCATGAAAGATCAATACCAGTTAACAAATTAATCATCACACATACAGTTAATATAATACATATAGTACAAGGTGATAGCTCCCTAACACCCTCTTCCTGCGGCCGCAGGGATTGAACTGGTCCCATAACAAGCCTCAACGTACTCTCTAAGATAATGGAGAAAGTAGTGGTACAACAGCTGCAACTGCATCTAGATACCTACAAGCTACTTGACCCATTGCAATCAGGCTTCCGTCCCGGACATGGGACGGAAACAGCATTGCTGAAAGTATGGGACGATGTTCTCAAGGCCGCAGACGAAGGAGAATCTTGTCTCCTGGTTCTGTTGGACCTAAGTGCAGCTTTTGACACTGTAGACCACAAACTGTTACTGACTCGGCTTGCTGAAGTAGCCAGAGTCGCAGAAAGCGATTTATCTTGGTTCTCCTCTTTTTTGGAAAACCGATCGCAAACAGTGAAGTTAGGACCTTTTACGTCGGAAAAACGCACAGTAACATGCGGAGTCCCTCAAGGATCGCCTCTGTCACCAGTGCTGTTTAACATATATCTTCGTCCTCTTTTTGAGATTATCAGCAGCCAAAAACTGCTCTACCACTCATATGCAGATGATACGCAACTGTATTTCCGTATCTGCAACAGACAGGATCACCACCTCAATCTAGAGACATGTCTCTCTTTGATAGAGGACTGGATGACAAAGAGTTACCTTAAACTCAATGGAGCAAAAACAGAACTTCTTCTGTTTCACGCCAAGCGCAGGAATCAACTTTCAACAGCGTGGACCCCCCCGCCTATTTTGGGCAGAATCATCACCCCTAGCGCCAAAGTCAAAAGCCTAGGGGTCATTTTTGACTCCTTTATGACAATGGACGCTCAAATAGGGTCAGTAGTCAGCGGATCTCACCATCTACTGCGCCTACTACGCAGACTCACTCCGTTCATCCCTAAAGAAGATTTAGCGGTCGTGGTGGGAGCAATTGTAAACTCCAGGCTGGATTATGCAAATGCCCTTTACCTCGGCCTCCCCAAGTACCAAATCGCTCGTCTGCAAGTCGTTCAGAATACGGCCGCCAGACTTGTGACTGGGAAAAAACCGTGGGAATCCATCTCACCTTCTCTGAGAGCCCTTCATTGGCTGCCAGTTAAAGACAGAATTGCTTTTAAAGCTCTCTGTCTTACGCATAGATGTGTCTATGGGAATGCCCCCCTTTATTTATGCGAAATAATAAAAGCGCATAATCCCAATCGCGTTTTGCGATCCACGAATCAGAACCTGCTCCAGGTTCCGAAAGCCAACTTCAAGTCCAAAGGAGAAAGAAGATTCGCGATCCAAGGTCCCAGACTATGGAACGCTTTACCAACCACCATTCGGTTGGAGGAGAACCACCTAGCATTTAGGAAAAAGGTCAAGACTTTTCTCTTTTGATATCAAAGGAGACAGGAACAACAAGCGCCCAGAGGCGATTCAGTTCGCATGTGCCGCGCTATACAAGTTTTCATTCATTCATTCATTCATTCAACTGGTAAGATTATGTATGCTGCGCAGCAGTCAGCAAGATTACTTTAAACTAACTGTGGTACTTTACCCACTAGAAACCCCTTTGAACAGTTTACTGAACTATATGTCCCAATCTGCAAGGCCTTGCTGCAGGAGTGTAAGTGCACTAGTCCGAGGTCTTCGTTTTCTTCGCTAGCAAAAAATAGAAAGGGCCCTATTTGTAATCCAACAGGGGTATCTGTAGTATCCGATGCAAACAACCGGTGAGCGAATCTTTTAGCAGCAGACCGCTCAACAGTGGGCTAACGTTCTCGGGCCCTGCGACAAGTATTTGAGTATGTCTCTGGAACCCTCCGATGGTACTGGTCTAGTGTTCTCCACAACACAGCTCAGATAGTCCCTCAGATGTGTGTGTGTGAGTGTGGTATAGTACGAAACAGTTGGGCGCAAGCCCTCTCACCACACACGGCCCTGGTGACTGGGATCCTCTCGGCACGCGACCCCCGTCGGATCTCCAACGCTCGTCCGATCACACGGCTCTTGTCTCAGGGGAACTGCAGGAAACTCTTTACTGCTGCCCAGACATCGCTGGCTGCTTTCCACGAGGTAGGCCGGAGTTCAGTCACACACTCACAGGAACAGTTCCTCACAGGTCTGTGTCCCAGGCTGGAGAGCGAGTTAAACCCCTGCCATCCGGTCTTTTTTTCTGTTCCCAAGATCCTTTGCTCCCCTGGGCGTTCCTGGGAGTGGCATTCCCCTCCTTCCTGGGTTGTTCCAGAAAAAAGTAAAACTTTGAGCCCGACGTCCCACTTCTGGTCAGCAGAGGGCACCAAATGTCTATTTTACATACACTCCTGCATAATCCTCTCTAAAGCATAAGCTGACACCGCTACAAATATAATACCAGTAATAAGGGCCCAGCCATTCAAATCCATTGTAAAAGTTTTAAATACAATTTTAAAATATTATTTAATGGTTTAATATTTATTATTATATAATTGTTAACGTGGAGTTCCACCCTGTTTTTTTTTCTAAATTCCCCTAAAAATGTTAAAAATGTTTTTAAAAAAAATTATACTCACCAGAAAAGGCTGTTGCTATGCAAAACTAGCTATTCTGCCTCTTCATCTACCGTGGTCGTCTTCTTCCTCATCCTCTGTCACGGTGTCTTCTGGTGAATGGGGCGCGCAGCCTTCTGGGAACTGTGTGTATGCCAGGAGGCAGCCACCCATTCACAAAGCACCATGCAAGTCACGCATGCGCAGTAGGAAATGGGCAGTGTAAGTAGTAAGGCTTCACTGCCTGTATCCCTTAGTAAGGATGAAGGCAGCAGGACCGAGTGATCGCCATCGGGGGCCCATCATCACGAGCGCCTAGGACAGGTAAGTGTCCTTATTAAAAGTCAGCAGCTACAGTGTTAGTAGCTGTTGACTTTTAATAAAAAAAATTGCGGGTGGAATCGAGCTTTAAAAAGGTCGATTCCAGGACAATAGTAATTGTTCTGCATACGGTCCCATGTGACAGTGACTGGCTGGACTCAGTAAGATAAAAAGGACTTATAATACCTGTGACTGTTCAGTGTGCACAATGTCAGTGCAAATGAGAGATCATTCCTACAGGATTCTTGGAGGATGGCATTAGGTTTTTACAGTAGTAAGCCCTTGTCCGATGAGAACGGTCTGATGGACTTATGTGTGTGATTGAATATATAAATATTTATAATGCTGCACTATTATATGGTACACTGTTGTAGTCAGGGCTTTTTTCTCAAACAATAGGTGCTGAAACTCAACCACAACCCCCCACCCACACCCTCCAAATCCCATCAAATAGTGGGTGTGGTCAGATTTCACAAACAGTAAGAGGGTCTTAAATGGGCATTAAGTACCAGGATAGCATAAGATATATAGTGCAGAGTTCAGGGGGGGGGGTTACACACAGAGTGCAGAGCTGTCACTTGAAAACACAGAAACCGGACTTCTGTGTTTACAAGTGATAGCCGTCAGCAGGCACCAAAGGGTCTGAGCCAGAGGTGGTGGAACTCAGTTCCACCTTTAAAAAAAAGCCCTGGTTGTAGTTATATTAAAGATCCGTAAGATAGATAAGCATAAGTTGCCCGGTGTAGTTGGCATATAGTAGTTTTCCATCCCACAGAAAAGTATGAAAATGCCAAATCTATCACATGACCTTTTGGTGTATAGGTGCCTTAATTCAACAAACTGTGATCTTCACTGTACACTCAGAACCTAATCTATTGCTCCCATAAATAATTAACGAAAGGGCTGTAAAATAAATGTGAAAGGGAGAAAAGAAAAATCATATTATTTTGGGTTTAATTGGTTGTTTTAATAATGTTACCTTATATTTTCTAACTGTGTCACATACTTCAGAAATGTTTTTTTTTTTTAATATACCAAAAATCCTGTGACTTAAGTGTCTACATATTTTTGGAAAGCTGTAGTAATAAGCACATGCTGTTTAGTTATAACGCTGATTAACATCGCCATGGAAACCATAAACATAGCTTGAGCTTTGCTGCTAATTATGTAATCATATCTTAAAAGTGCAATGCTAATTGTTTTATTTTCCTTTGCTTTTCCTGTAGCCTGTCACAGTGGGAAAGGCAGGTGTGCCCCATTTCTGCCTCTAACACAACTTAACCTTATGACGGGTAGTCAGTAAATAAGCTACTGGTTACATTTAGCATGGCTCTCTGCCCATTGCTATGGCAATTAGATCTGGAAGCGCCATCCTGGTGGCCAATGTTAAACACAGCTGTTTCACTAACAAATTAAATTGACATAATATAATTTAAAAGAAAAACAAGGCTGCCCTATACCACCTTAATGTAATAAGTAACATAAATCCTATGCCTAACCATATACCGTAGCTTAATATGACATTAGGGAATCTTAAAAGCTAATATGGAATTTAGCTTTTGAGGTCCTCTAATTTCATGTTCAGTTATTTGGCAAAGATATTAGCTGCCCTAAGCTACATCACCAACCTCATCACAAAATATCATTCAAATCATCCACTCTGCCCTTCTCAAGACTTCCTGCTCTCTAGCCCCCCTATCCTCTCCTCACATGCTCACCTCCAGGACTTAAGCCTCGTACACACGATCGGAATTTCCAATGGAAAAAGTCCAACTGACTTTTTCCATCGGAAATTCAGACCGTGTGTATGCCCCATTGGAGTAATTCCATCGGAAATTCCGATGAATTCCATCAGAGTTTAGATAGAGAATATGTTTTCTTTTACCCCGAGGGAATTCTGTCGGAATTCCGATGTGATTTTGGTCGGACAAAGGTCCGATCGTTTAGTCTGAGCCTTTTCTATCTTCTGGAGCTCCCTTTCCCCAATCTGTCGAGTTATCTCCTATTTTATCTGCTTTTGGGCAAATAATAAAAACTCATCTCTTCAGGGCAGCCTAGATGAAGAGATATGGACATATTTGTAGTCCATATCAGGAGAGCTGTTTGGGTTGACAGCCATGGCTCCATATACACAGTGGGGGAGTGACACCTAGCAACAGGAAGTATATTTTTCAGAATTACCAGTTTAAAAAAAAACGAAATGAAACTTAAAAAAATAAATAAAATAAAATAAAATAAAGGCAACCACCACACCAAGGCTAATAAGCCACAATATATTACATGTTTGGTTTGGCGTTTAGATACACTTTATTATAAGGCATAGAAATTGTACTGTATTTAATGCCCCTTCTGATGACTGTGCAAGGAGTGCAGATCTAGGTATCCATATTTCTTCAGTGAAGTCCCTAAGAGACTGCTAGATGATTTTGGTGGCCAACAAGTGATAAAAATAAAATAAAAAAATCATTTTTTTCGGGGGCTGATCTATCACTTTTTTAATGGCTGATCAGTCTCTGGTACCTTTCAGATTTATATAACTGTCTTTGTCTTCACTGGGGAGATTCACTCTCTCCTCACTCTCCTGGTGCCCATTGTCACAGGGATGGAAAGTGAAAGGTAATTTTAAAGATGTCACAGGAAATCTTCCAACTGGGTCACCTGACCATAAAGAGAGCCCCTTTTACTTCCATTGTGTTTTATGGACAGGAAGAAAAAATAGATTCATTATTTTCAACGGGGCAGAGAGGGAGAAAGAAAAACATGATAGGGGTTTTAAGCCTTTCCTTCTATATCCAAAAATCCCAGTATTGATACATATATTGAAAATCAGCAACCTTCTAAGCAAAACAAATATAATCGTTCGTTGATTACCCCTCTTGGCTATGTAATGTTTAGTTAAATGTGAATCTGAAACAATCTTAGTCATAATTTCTGTGCTTCAGGTTTCACTGATGATGATGCAGTGGTGGAGTCAGTGTTGTGTAGCAAGGGAGCACATCACACCTGTAACGCCCATGACCTGTTATAACAACATACCATAAGCACATGACCACACAACGGACCTATTCCACTCTCCTTTGTGCAGATATGCTTGTGGGGCAACCCCTTCTTGCTTTACTTGTACCTGTTGACAGTCGTCTGCGCACCTGCTTCAAGTTTTACATCAACAGATCCTGCTTTTCCCCTTGGGCACAAGTTTCATTTTAGGAAGATGGCCCCACAGATGTTAGGAAAAAGAGGAGTTCATGCCAGTAATACTCTTTAACACTCGTTAGCCAACTCTTTAAGGTGGCAACACTTAGATTAAGTTGTAAACAGTTCAGCATAGTTCAGAGAGATGTGGCATAATAAGAGAGATGATAGTTGCATAAATAAGTGGTGCTCAATAGCCTAACATCAAAAAACAGGAGGATGTGAGTCATTTTATAATTGCATAAATACTTTCCACTGCTCCAGCCTTCCCCTCCTAAAGGGAATCTAGAAAATTAAGGCCCAACTGCCTGCATGTTGATCTGGTCTTGTCCAACCACTGAGAAAACCAATAATCACTCTTCTTGTGGAAACTAACCCAGAAAGCTTTCTGTCTTCCTATTATACCTTTACCCAGGGTACCCGCCTTCCAACATGGAACCATTACTGATTTATGGCTACGGGAACATCTATTGGTTTAACTACTTGTCGACCAGCCACCGTAGTTGTAATGTGGCAAGTTCTCACAGCTGCACGAATCGCCATCATTGTGCGTTGGTCGCTTTAAGAAGCTATAGGATGCTCGTGGCTGACAGCCGCAATGTCAGCCAGCCACCAGCGATCGTTCCTCAGAAAGCCAGAATGGGGATGTAAACAGACATATCTCCGTTCTGACAGGGTAGTAGAGAGAGATCTGTTGTTCGCAGTGATCAGGAACAGTGATCTCTCTCCTCCTCTGGTCAGTACACTGCCCCTACAGTTAGAAACACCTCCCTAGGGAACACTTAAACCCTTGATCACCCCCTAGTATTAACCCCTTCCCTGCCAGTGACATATATACAGTAATCAGTGACTATTTTTACCTCTGATTGCTGTATAAATGTCAATGGTCCCAAAAAAGTGTCCGATCTGTCTGCCGCAGTCCCACTAAAAATCGCAGATCGCTGCCAGTACTAGTAAAACATAAATAAATAATAAAAATGCCATAAATCCACCCCTTATTTTTGCGCAAACCACTGAATATATCCGCTTATTACATTTTTTTTTACCAAAAATATCTAGAAGAATATCTAGAAGAATACGTATTGGCCTAAACTGATGAAGAAAGCTCTATTTGTAGGGAAAAAAAGTACGCCAATTTTGTTTGGGTACAAAGTTGGACGACCGCACAATTGTCAGTTAAGGCGCCACAGGGCTGTATCGCAAAAATAGCCTGGTCATTAAGGGGGTAAATCCTTCCAACCCTTAAGTGGTTAAGAGAGAATTACAGCGGCCTACCCTATAGCAGCATTAGAAGCTACTTGTCTCTCACACACTATCAATGACCTTACAATAGCGTGGACACAGGAAACAAATAATCCTGGGTATGCTTACAAAGTAATGGTCCACTGAAGACTGCACGCCTCTCCTGTCAACCTCTCAGCTGCAGAAGCAGGCTCCCTGCTGTCGTGAGCCGCCAGACTCATTGCAGTCCAAAAGTTCCCGAAATAGGAAAAGCTGCTCACCTTAAAGAATCATATTTGGTTCATTGTAACATACCGCCTGGTGCTTAACAAATCTCACGCGTTTCACTCCTCAAGGAAGCTGAAAAGCGCTAAAATTGTTTAGCAACGGGTGGTATGTTGGTGCATCAGTATGTTACAATAAACCGAAGATGAATTTTTAAGGTGAGCATCTCCCCTCTTTTTCCTTTTGGATTGCAGTAACAAATGATCCTGATAAGCTTTTAAAATTAATTGATGAAACCATGCATGTACATAGTGAAGCAAATAATAGAATTTAACCCTTTGACAAAGAAAATATAATAGCATGTTATAATTTCCAACTGCAGTGCCCAGTACAGTATCGTAAAATATTTGTACACGAGAGGAAATCGGTGCTGAACAAGCAACAGTGCAAACTAATTAATCCCACGCTGAATAGATAGCAAGTGACAGCCATTATTATAAACCCAATTAAAGATGTTTGCATTCCTGTCACATGCATTTCTGAGACAAAAACCTGATGGCTTTTTTGCATCTTTTCACAGGACCTGTTGTTTAGTGTGTGTGCTCTGAATATCATCTCCACAATCGTCTGTGCGTTGGCTACTGCAATGTGCTGCATGCAGATGGTCTCTGCTGATGTTCTACAGCTGGTGAGTAACAAAGACAGCTATTCAAACATATACCCATATTTACATGAAATGTACTTGTAAACACAAGCATTGCTTGATTGCCAGGGACCTCAAACACAGAATATTTATAAGATCATCACTATGCTGATGTTATCATGACAACCACGCAGTGATGTCATCACTGTTGTCACAATGACATCATCCTCTGAGCATTAGAAACCTCTACATATCAATGTGCAGGGTGTGCATAAGTACTATGGACCTGATGTCACATCAAAAGCATCATGTGTTTCAGTTTTAATAAAGATAACTATTTTCTAGGGTTGCACCGTTACCGTTTTTTTATCGGTGAGTACAAGTACCAATACTTTTGGTCAAGTACTCGTCAATTACGAGTACCGATACTTTGTGGTGTGATTTGTGTCAATACCAAATCATTGCACTGCAAAGAATTACATGCAATTTCCCCCACTGCTCCTGTGTGTATAGAAGGGAAAAGTGCCATCTAGTGGGCAGTTTAAAACATGTTAGAACCCACAGATCAGATCAAATGATGGATGTAGTGTCAATTATTACGTAATCAGTTCAGGACTTTATCATAGAGCTTAGAGAGCTGTGATATAGCATTTTCTTGATACCTCTGCTCAACTGCCAGAGGAGGCCTTTGGCTGAATTCAGTGACCACTTGGAGAAAGCAGAGGAGCCTTGCCAAATAGGATTCGATTTCACTCGGATGGATCCTTTTGTCACAGCCATAAAAGAGGCTAAAAAATGGGAGGATGAAAGTGCTCACAAGGCTGTAGGATAAGTCCTGGGACCCCATGGGTATAGAGCGGAAGTGATGTCTTGGGGACAGACCACCTTTACATCTCCTCCAGCTCTGTGAGTACCTTCAGCGGCCATGATTTGCTGTCATCTACAGACTGGGACACCTATGTAGATTATTTTGCATGTGGCCAGATAATTTACTGTGAGTTCTAACATTTTTAAACTACCCACTAGATGGTACATTAATCCCTTTCTATACACACAAACACAGGAGCAGTGGGGAAAATTGCATGCGATTCATACAGGAATCGCACCGCATTCCTGTTCAGATTGAATGCGATACTTTGCAGTGCAATTTGCACCCAATCATTTTGTAATGATGCAAATCGCACCGCAAAGTATCAGTATCGGGAGCATTTGGGCGAGCACCGATACTCGTACATAAGCTTGGTATCGGCATCGGTGCATCCCTACTGTTTTCCATTGGATTATAGAGGATAATATACAGTATGTTCAGTGCATCAAAGTAAGCCACTGTATAAGTTTAATCAACAATCAATGAGAACAAAGTGGAAAGATCAATGGTGTACAGTAACCTGTAATAGGAGGCCAATCACTTTATAAATGAAAATCAACTTTTAAGTCATCTCATCAAGGTTTTACAAAATAGGTCACTTGTAAAAGAAAAATGTACCTTTCTGGTGGCTTGTGTATTGAAAAGCTCCACCATTTCTTCTTCTAAGACCCGGTTCACACTGGGGCGACCTGGGATCCGACTTGAAGTCTCCCCAAGTCGTCCCAAGTCGCGTGGTTGAGAAAATCAATGTAAGTGGATGAGAGCCGTCTTAATGTACACTACTGAAGTCGCTCGGACTTCAGAAAAGGTTCCTGTACTACTTCAATCAGACTTGTAGGCGATTTGTACCCATTGATTTCAATGGAAGTCGCCTCAGAAATCTGATCACTGTCTTAACTGAAGCAACTTTCCAGGAAGATAACATACATTTCTCAGGCAAACCCCTCCCTCCCCCTCCCTCTCCCAGAGCTGATTGTTGTTTGATTGGCCACTGGAAAGTCTCATGTCCTGGAAACAACATCAAGTAGTGTTGTAAATCGCCCCAAATCGCCCCAGATCGCCCTGTGGTTCATGCTGAAGTCGTGTTGGAGTTGCCTCTGAAAGTCGTGTCGCCCCAGTGTGAACCGACTCTTATGCCGCGTACACACGATCACTTTTTGTGATGAAAAAAAACTTCATTTTATTTGACGAAACAAAACAACGTTTTCAAACTTCATTTTCAAAAACGACATTGCATACACACCATTGTTTTTCCACAATGCTCTAGCAAAGCGCGGTTACGTAAGACACTTTCGACGGCACTCTGTTCCATTGAAGCTCCCATCTCATAACTTGCTTCTAAGCATGCGCGGGTTTAAAAACGTCGTTTTAAACGACGTTTTGCCCACACACGGTCACTTTTTATGACACAAAAAACGACATTTTGAAAAACGACACAAAAAATTCAAGCATGTTGGAATTTTTTTTTGGTCGTTTATTTGAAGACATAAAACAACGTTTTGCCCACACACGATCACAAAAAGTGATCGTGTGTATGCGGCATTAGTTGCTGCAAGTATCCAACCATCAAAAAAGTTCAACAATTGTTCCCCCTTCCTGGTCAGCATGGTTCCTCCTGCTAGCTCCTATGTCCTGTAGTGATGATAGAGCCAGCAGAAAGATCTACAGCGACTGGAAGGGGAGCGAGTATACTAAACAACCAAAGTTATGAATACTTGTATTGGCTAGGGTGCAGAGGTTTTTAATACATGCACTTTTTTTTTTTTTTTTAAAGTGACTTTGTGATGGCAAGGTTACTTTAAACAAGTGTTCCCCAAATGGCAGGTAATAAAGGATATAATGAGCTGAATAAACATTTGCATTCATTGGGCATTCTGCTTCCCAACTCTGTCCTATTCTTAATATGATGTGCATCGTTCAGGTTGCTCTTGATTCCCCCAAGTCGTTACAAAGCACCCACAAATAGATACAGACATTACTGAATAGTACATGTAGTGCTTCCCTTGTGAGGGTCGCTGGTTAAATCAGAACCCCACTGGTTGCCCTGACCCTCCAAGTCCTCTGTCACCTCTGACACCTTGGGTTCAGACATTTTCCCTTTGGGAATGAAAACAATGAAGCAGGTACAACAGAATTGATTAAACCAATTAACTTGCTTACTTAGTGAAATGAAAATAACTGTAAAATCAATACAAGTTTACAGTTTAAAATATTATCTCTTAAAGGAATGTTATCAATAACTAAACAACAATCACTTATCAATATTAAACATTTAATGGTGAGGACTGAGGACTATAATCAAAAAACGACACAACATTTTTTTAGAACGTCATTTTTTTCATCACATAAAGTGATCGTGTGTACGCGGCATTAGAGTGCCATCACTTTGTTCATCATTTTCCAAAAATGATGGTGTGTACGCAACGTCATTTTTGAAAATTAAGTTTGAAAAATGTCGTTTTTTTTTCATGATGAAAAATTACATTTTTTTTCATCACAAAAAGTGATCGTGTGTACGAGGCACAAAAGGTCAAAAGAAACAAATCCCTGAAGTGAGGAAGGAGATGAGAAGTAGTCCTGTATTACTGTGAAGCAATCTGGTTGATCTTCAGCTAGCCCTTTGAAACAATTGTGGGCAAAGAATTTCTGAATGGCAGAGCAAAGCAACTTGAATCAATTGTGAATAAACAAAGAAGGACATCTTCCTGTGTTGAACAAACTGCAACTGGAATCACAGTGATCCCTGACTTAAAGATGTTACCCTCTGTAGAACTACAAGTAAGATCTGGTCAATAGAAGATAGAAATGTCTGTATACAGTGTCCATGATGTTTGGCCTAGATCCTTGAAACTAAGGATGATAGATGGTGCAGGAGTGTTCATAAGGTTGGGCTATTGCCTGCTCACCACACTGAAACAAGAGATGATGATGATGATGATGATGATAATGATCATGACGATGATGATGATAATGATGATCTCTCGGGAATGTAGCTAAGGGGATGGTATCCAGCCTCTGCCGCACCATGCTACAGCTCACCCAGATCAGATATCACCGCAGGGTAGATGGAATAGGAACAGCCTCCAGATCAATGCCAAACAGTCAAGGCCGCTTCCCGCAGATGTCCTTTCAAATATCCGCTAGATGGTTCTGCTCGTGCAGGCCGCAATTCAGCTGCAGCATGCACTGTCACAAAAAAAAAGTTTCTCTTTTAAAGACTCTCCCAGCAGTCTGTTCTTCCCCATCGGCCATCTGGTAGTTGTAGTTCCCGAATCCCAATAAATCAGCAAGAGGGCAAATCCCATCCATTTGCACTACATGTCCCAAGATGCCCTGCTCTGCCTTGTCTCTGCACCAAGAACGTAATAGGTCAGCATCAAATTCAGCACTAAAGGGAACCAGCTTCCCCACTGCTAAGTCACACAGTATGTGCTGATTGTAGGAGGATTTTATATATATATACAGTGTATATATATATATATATATATATATATATATATATATATATATATACAGCTTCTGGCTACATACATATTGTCCTTATAAGATTGGTAATTAAAATGAACATGGCCTGGCCACAAATATTTCTAAAGTAACAACAGTGCCGAATTGTAAACACCTAGTGATGTCTTTAAGTGGTGTTAGTTTTTTCGTTGTGCTCCTGGGGAACCTGCTTGGATCCTAGGCCCATGCTCTACATAGAGCTTTGACTTCTGTCTAGGTTAAAATTAAAGCGGGGGTTCACCCTAAAACTACTCTGTCCCATAGCATCCAGCATACTGGCGTCAGTAGATATGCCGGCGTACTCTCTCTATGGATCTGGCCCTAGGTGTTTAAAACTCAGCACTGTTGTTACTTTAGAAATATTCTGGCCAGGCCATGTTCATTTTAATTACCAATTTTATAACTGCAATATGTATGAGGATTTTGCCTAAAAGAAGAGGCATCAGCACAAAGGGGCACATCCTAATGACTGTAGCTTATGTCCCTTATGCTGATTTCTGTGTTTTTTTGTGGGGGTTTTTGTGTGCACTTGGGCTTTAATATTTGTCGACATGATTCTATGTATCTATCATTTACACTACCAGCAAGGGTGTTATATTAATTAAACCAGTTTCAAGATAGTTGTAATCCCTTTTTAATGAAAGTAGTATCTGCTTCTGATTCATATTTAAAATCAATTGTTTCATTTTTTTATTATAAATAATTTTGTCAAAAATCCAAACAAGCTCTCTGCATACAATTCTCAGATATGTGGCTACAGGTAAAATAGGTAATACCTTAGGGATTTTTGTCAAACAAAACAGTCAACCGAATGGAAGAACATCATGGTTTAGTTTGATATATTTTTCAGTGGCAATTATTATTTAGAAATGTTTTTACTTAATTATTTTGATCTGACCTGTTTCTACTTCAATATTTTTGTTCATGATCGTGAACAAGCATTAAAGTTTAGGCTAAATTAAGCTAAGTGTTAATTACTGATTTGAAGTAAAAGAAGCAGAAAAATACATATTATAACAGGAAAATTAAATCTTTCTATTTCACGAATATATAGAAGAATATTTGTGAAATATTCGTTAATATCGAATATTCGTGATATTTTATCAAAAAAAATTTTTGCGAAATTTCGCTAATGCGAATGCGAAATTGATTGCGAAATTCTCGTCAACACGCGAAAACGGAGATCATTTCCTGGATTACTAAACTAATATGCACTAAACACTAATGCCGCGTACACACGGTCGTTTTTTGCGATGGAAAAAAACGACGTTTTTTGTGAAGTAAAAAACGACGTTTTTGAAACGTCACTTTCAAAGACGATGTTGCATACACACCATCGTTTTTTTCACAAAAAACGAGGTTACGTTCACCACACTTTTCCATTGAAGCTCGCTTCATAACTAGCTTCTGGGCATGCGCGGGTTGAAAAACGTCGTTTTGAAAGACGTTTTTGCTACACACGGTGACTTTTTGTGAAACCAAAAACGACGTTTTGAAAAACGACACAAAAAATTCAAGCATGTTGGAATTTTTTTTTGGTCGTTTTTTTTAAGACAAAAAACGACGTTTAGCCCACACACGATCAATTTAAATGACGTTTTAAAAAACGTCGTTTTTTTTCATCGCAAAAAACGACCGTGTGTACGCGGCATAACTCTACTTACACAAACTTATATGACTAAACTAAAGCTAATTTTTTTTTTTTATATACACAAAACACAGAAGGGCAGAGAAAGTATTCGCGAATATTCATAATACGAATATTCGCATTGCGAATATTCGGCAACATAAAAGGATCACCTCAGCTACTCGGCCCAGGGTCTCTAATCATACCAGCAATGCTTTTAGACATCGATGGAGATCACTAGGATGTGATCTGTTTTAAAAATAAATTTGAAAAAATATGAATATTCGCAATATCGAATATTCACCGCGATATTCGATTTATTCGCGAATACTCGAATATGCAATATTCGTTACGAATATTCGCAATGCGAATATTCGTGAGCAACACTAATGGTTATATGCTACTGTACATGGTCTCAAATTAGTTATTTTTCCTGTGTATATCCAGCATACCCAAAGGACTTTTCCTGAGAATCTGTCCTCTAATGCCTGCGTGGGCTTTGTAATATCCTGCACCCTCCTCGCTCTACCTTCCTGCGTTCAAGTACTGCAATAAATCTTCAAAAAGACACCCCTATTCTGAGCATAAATTGTGTCAGTGTGCTCTGGAACTGGTACCTGGGATGGCAACCTCTGAACAGGTAAGGGAGGCCTGTATATTTCCAGCGGACCCTCCGGGGGTTAGAGCTACATAAATATTTATACCGGAGGAGTTCAACAAATCTGCCCATACAAAAAGTTGTCCATTTCCTACAGTAAAGAGCCGGACCCAGTGTAAGACACAGGAGTTCTTACATCAGCAGATTGGTTTGCCACACTCTATTTTGCATACAGCCCTACTTCTGTCTAGGTTAAAATTAAAGCGGAGGTTCACCCTAAAACTACTCTGTCCCATAGCATCCAGCATACTGGCGTCAGTAGATATGCCGGCGTACTCTCTCTATGGATCTGGCCCTAGGTGTTTAAAACTCAGCACTGTTGTTACTTTAGAAATATTCTGGCCAGGCCATGTTCATTTTAATTACCAATTTTATAACTGCAATATGTATGAGGATTTTGCCTAAAAGAAGAGGCATCAGCACAAAGGGGCACATCCTAATGACTGTAGCTTATGTCCCTTATGCTGATTTCTGTGTTTTTTTGCGGCGGTTTTTGTGTGCACTTGGGCTTTAATATTTGTCGACATGATTCTATGTATCTATCATTTACACTACCAGCAAGGGTGTTATATTAATTAAACCAGTTTCAAGATAGTTGTAATCCCTTTTTAATGAAAGTAGTATCTGCTTCTGATTCATATTTAAAATCAATTGTTTCATTTTTTTATTATAAATAATTTTGCCAAAAATCAAAACAAGCTCTCTGCATACAATTCTCAGATATGTGGCTACAGGTAAAATAGGTAATACCTTAAGGATTTTTGTCAAACAAAACAGTCAACCGAATGGAAGAACATCATGGTTTAGTTTGATATATTTTTCAGTGGCAATTATTGTTTTTTCTTAATTATTTTGATCTGACCTGTTTCTACTTCAATATTTTTGTTCATGATCGTGAACAAGCATTAAAGTTTAGGCTAAATTAAGCTAAGTGTTAACTACTGATTTGAAGTAAAAGAAGCAGAAAAATACATATTATAACAGGAAAATGAAATCTCTGCTTCCTGCACTGGATGCTCTACTATGCTAAGTGCCTCCTGTAATTGCATAAGGAGGTAGCAGTTGGTTGATGTGCACACATATGCATTGCAGTTCCTGCTGCCCATGGTAATTTTTAACATCCAGAGACCATTTAGGTCGCCCAAAGACCAATTTACATATCTGACTGTTTGTTTAGTTACTTACTTAAGAATTCTTATTGTCCAGCATCTGCCTTTATTGTCTACATAATTATTGTAATTCTTTCCTAATCCCCTTGTGCAGTTTTGCAGACACCAAATGAGAGTGTCTCCTTTAGGTCGTGAGCAATCTTTCATATGCCCATGCATGCAGAGTTCCCAGCGGATCTTGTGTTTTCCAGTTGTGGCATCTGCTCTAAAGCTACATAGTGTGTGCTGATGATTTTTAAACAACAGGCAATGAAAAGGATTTCCAAGCAGGGAATTCCTGTCTTCCAATCACTAAATATTTTATTGCATTTCCCCTGAAACCCAGTATATACATTCCAGGGTAATACCTGCATGATAAAATACATCGCTCACCTTTCATTTATAGCTTTCCTTGAGTTTACCATCTTACTTTAAAAAGTCTAACCAGTAAAAAGTCATTATAAAAATATATTTATTTAATGATCAATATAATTTTATAGCTGAGCATACAAAAAAGCAAAAGAGTGTAAATCAATACAATTATACAAACCGCAGCTTGTGAACTTGCAGCGTGAGCTGTAAGAGGTCCAGACCAGCTTGTTTCTTTGAGTCAGACTGTTTTTCTATGGAAGAATTGTTATATAAGTGCTGATGAAAGTTGTGGAAATCTGTTTCAAGCTATGAGCATGAAAAGTCAGAGCCTTTTACAAAAGCACATACATGGAAATCTCACTGATTCACCTGCAGCTTTCTTTGTGAATCCACATGCCTCTAATTGCTTTATGGCAGCTTAACTCCAGTCACTAATAACCTAAAGAAAGGTTCATTCAAATAAGTAAGGCACCTTTTGCACAAAAAATAAAATAGAAAAGTGAGCGCTTCAGTTCAGAAATTTCCATTGCAGTATTTTTTTCTGCCACTAGTCAAATTAAAGTTCAGCATAGCTCAATCCACCTTTTCTGAGCCCAGGTTGTCCTGGACCTAGCTCCAGTCTGTGATTTGACAGTGAAAAGAGGGGCAGCATGCTTCTTGTCAGCACGTGATCTGATTGGCTGCTTGTGCCATGTATTTTTCACACACTTCTGGCTTGCTGTACAGGGACTGCAAGACACTGATATCAGGTCACATTCATGTTCTTACACTGCCTGTATTTAAGAATACATTTAATGTTGTAGTAATGATTAGAGAGCTGCATTAATTAATTAATAGGCAGCACAGTGGTGTAGTGAGTAGCACTCTCACCTAGCAGTAAAAAGGGTTGCTGGTTCGAATCCCAACCACGACACTACCTGCTTGGAGTTTGCATGTTCTCACTGTGCCTGCGTGGGTTTCCTCCGGGTACTCCGGTTTCCTCGCACACTCCAAAGACATGCTGGTAGGTTAATTGGCTTCTCCCTAAATTGGCCCTAGTATATGAATGTGAGTTAGGGACCTTAGATTGTAAGCTCCTTCAGGGTAGGGACTGATGTGAATGTACAACTTATATGTAAAGCGCTGCATAAATTGACGGCGCTATATAAGTACCTAAATAATAATAATGATTAATTTGTGTTCAGCCAAAATATAGTTTTTATTTTTTATTTTGGATAGATTGGGAAAAAGTTTGAACCCCTGTCAGTTTTTTTCTGGGGCTTCATTAGCCGCTTCAGCCCTGGATCATTTTGGTGGTTAAAGACTGGGCCACGTTTTGCGATTTGGCACTGTGTCGCTTTAACTGACAATTGCGCGGTCGTGCAGCGTTGCTCCCAAAAAAAATTCCCACAAAAAGAGCTTTCTTTTGGTGGTATTTGATCACCTCTGAGATTTTTATTTTTTGCACTATAAACAAAAAAAGAGCGACAATTTTGAAAAAATAGCAATATTTGTAACTTTTTGCTATAATAAATATCCCCCAAAAATATATAAAAATATATTTTTTTCCACAGTTTAGGCAGATACGTAATTTTGGTAAAAAAAAATTGCAATAATCGTTTATTCATTGGTTTGCGCAAAAGTAATAGCGTCTACAAAATAGGGGACTGTTTTATGGCATTTTTAAATAATATTTTTTTTCACTAGTTATGGCGGCGATCTGCAATTTTTATCTTGACTGCGACATTATGGCGGACACATCAGACACTTTTGACACCATTTTGGGACCATTGTAATTTTTACAGGGAACAGTGCTATAAAAATGCACTTATTACTGTAAAAATTACAGTGAAGGGGTAAACCACTAGGTGGCGCTGCAGGGGTTAAGTGTTCCGTAGGATGTGATTCTTACTGTTAGGGGGCGTGGCTACATGTGACATGTCACTGATGACCGTTCCCGATCACAGGGAAAGGACATCAGTGACAGTGTCACTATGCAGAATAGGGGAATGCCTTTGTAAACAAGTTCTGCTCTTGCCGACAGCAATCGCGGGACTCCCAGGAACATAGAGTTTCACGGGACCCACGGCCGCACTTGCGAGGCGGCAGATTTAAAGGGACGTACCTGTACGCCAATCTGCCTGCCTGTGACATTCTGTTGACGTAAATAGGCGTGCGGCAGTCGGCAAGTGGTTAGAGATAATTGCCCTCACTGTTTTGCGGAAACATTTTACCAGACAGGAAAAGTGAGTACTCTTCAACACGTTATAATGTTTTGTTTTTTTCCATAGGTGAGAAAAAGGCTAAATCCCCTGTTAATTTTTTTTCTCTCTCTGTAAGTCCTTGTTGCAGATTTATTTTCTCTTCCTGTTTTGTACAATTGCAAAGGAAAAAGAGGGTACATTTCTCAAGGGCCGGGAGCGGCTGTGGTTTCTAGCCTGGGGTTCGATGCGTTCCTGTTGACTGTTTCAGGTGCGATTAGGTCCAAATTTTTACCTGAATTCACATCTGTACCAGACCCAAAAATGCACAGGACTCATTTGGAATTATAGTCAGCTGAGTTTTTACATGTAGATTTGCAGCCACAGTATACTTCACTAAATGGATCGCTCTGCCCCAGGCTGGATAAATGTAGTTTTAGTCTCTGCTGTACTCAGCTAAGCAGCAATTTATTTTCGAGGTCTGGTCAGGTATCCCAAAGCCTGGTGGTTGATTGCTCCTGCATGTCTCTAACCAGAGTAGGAAGGTTAGCCACTGGGTCATGAATATTTACCTGACCTCGCCCAATCCCTGGGCAGTGGTGGCCAAAAGACGTGGCTGGGGAGCCGCTAAATGTTTTGGAAGATCTGTTCAGAGCTCTTCTCATTGGGCCCCTGGGAGGCAGCCTGTGTTTTACGGAAGAGTTGTTAGTTCTCAGCATTAGCTGAGGGCCATAGAGGAACTTGGACCTAAACCTGATGAAAGACAAGTGCCATGCCTGTGAAACTTGGCTGGAATAAGGAACCATTTCACTAAAAAGTGTTACAGGGAAGCTGGTTGGGAGCTGTCCCTGGGCATTGCCTAGATTTCCAGGGGTGCTTGTGCTTTGATGGTTATATGCTACATGGTCTCAGATTAGCTATTTTTCCTGTGTATATCCAGCATACCCAAAGGACTTTTCCTAAGAATCTGTCCTCTAATGCCTGCGTGGGCTTTGTAATATCCTGCACACTCCTCGCTCTACCTTCTTGTGTTCAAGTACTGCAATAAATCTTCAAAAAGACACTCCTATTCTGAGCATAAATTGTGTCAGTGTGCTCTGGAACTGGTACCTGGGATGGCAGCCTCTGAACAGATAAGGGAGGCCTGTATATTTCCAGCGGACCCTCTGGGGGTTAGCGCTACATACATTTTTATACCGGAGGAGTTAGACTAATCTGCCCATATGAGAGGCATACAAAAAGTTGGCCATTTTCCTACAGTAAAAAGCCGGACCCAGTGTGAGTCACAGAAGTTCTTACATCAGCAGATTGGTTTGCCACACTCTATTTTGCATACAGCCCTAACTGATGACTAAATGTTGGTGTGAGGAAGAGCTCCTTTTTCAAAATTTCGAAACTATTAAAATGCAGAAATTTGTATTACGAGACATATCTGTATAGCCTAATAAGCCCATTAATTTAAAAATAGTTTACTTATTAAGTCCTGTTGCAAATACAAAGCCTGCTTTAAAGCAGAACCCAACCTGAAGCTAATGTTGGGAGGTTTTGTGGAAAGATTTTCTGACCTATTGGATTTTTATTGCTATGTGTGACATTGACAGGATGATATTTCCCAATCCTAGCCCAAAGCCATAACTGTCATGGCTCTGCTGTGTGTTATAGGACTCCTAAAAGATTTTGCCTTGGGCAATATAATAAATATGTTGACAGAAAACAACTAGAAATTTCAGTTCAGTGCTGTTATAGTAGTATCAGAGATAAAGAGTCAACGTCCCTGCTGCGGTCACAGTTTTAAAGTTGAAGTTTAATCTGCTTATCATCATTAACATGCCACTTACATTTCTAAATACAACCTTGCAGTTTTCATTATATACTTTTTTTTTTTTTTTAGACACAGTGATGTCTTAACTTCATCTCTAAACTTCTCTATACAATATAGCAAGATCATGGGTGGTGGGGGGGGGGGGGACTGGCAGGGTGCTAACATACAGTAGCTTCCTGAAAACATCATAGTACCCTGCTTCAGTACTTATCTTAAGCGCCCTCAGCCTTAACCACTTAATACCCGGACCATATTGCTGCCCAATGATCAGAGCACTTTTTGTGATTCGGCACTGCTTCGCTTTAACTGACAATTGTGCGGTCGTATGACGTGGCTCCCAAACAAAATTGGCATCCTTTTTTTCCCACAAATAGAGCTTTTTTTGGTGGTATTTTATCATCTCTGCGGTTTTTATTTTTTGCGCTATAAACAAAAATAGAGCTACAATTTTGAAAAAATATCAATATTTTTAACTTTTTGCTGTAATAAATATCCCCCAAAAATATATAAAAAAAACTTTTTTTTTCCTCAGTTTAGGCCGATACGTATTCTTCTACATATTTTTCGTAAAAAAAAATCATAATAAGGATTTATTGATTGGTTTGAGTAAAAGTTATAGCGTTTATAAATTGGGAGTAGTTTTATGGCATTTTTATTAATATTTTTTTTTTTTACTAGTAATGGTGGCGATCTGCACTTCAGACACTTTTGACACATTTTTGGGACCATTGGCATTTTTTTAGCAATCAATGCTATAAAAATGCATTGGATTACTATAAAAATGCCATTGGCAGTGAAGGGGTTAACACTAGGGGGCAGGGAAGGGGTAAAGTGTGTTCCTGGGTGTGTTCTAACTGTATGGGGGGGTGGCCTCACTAGGGGAAATCACTGATCTTCTGTTCATACATTGTATGAACAGAAGATCAGCATTTCCCCCGCTGTCAGGACCGGGAGCTTTGTGTTTACACACATAGCTCCCGGTCCTCGCTCTGTAACAAGCGATCGTGAGCACGGGACAGGGGAGCGAGCGGGGGGCGCGTGCTTCGGCCGCCGGCGGCGCACACGCGCCCCCAAGTGGCTGCTTTAGAGTGGACTTATAGCTTTAGAGCGGACGTATAGCATTTATCTTCACAGTACTAAATGATTGGTTTCAAGCATCTTAAGCATCAAATTGTCTTAGAAGTGGAGGTCATTATCTTGGTTGGCCTGCAAAATGTATTCACTGTATATTTCAGTACAAAATGGCAGTTAGTTTGACTCATAAATGTAAGGAAGTCTAAAGCCACACAGGTCGGATTTTCCACGGACAAAGCATAGGACTTTTGTCCGAAGGGCGTTAGCAATGAACTTGTCTTGCATACAAACGGCAAAGAATTGTCGGACGAACAAACGCTAAATGATGTGTTTTTTCCGCTCGTTAGCGTCACCCTTTGGACAACTTCTGCTAATGTTGTGTTATAGTTAACATTGCTTCCAAGCATGCATGTTTGTACTTTGGATTTTTTTTTTCCCGAAGGACTTCTGTACACACGATTGGATAATTCGACAAGACACATTTGTTGGTTTTTAGTTGATTACAATTGCCCAGGGGTGGTAATCAAACCCCCTATGTATAATAGTATATAGGTTATAGATAAAAAACATTAAAATAATATATATTTTTTTCAATAGATGGACTTTGTAGGCACATTGAGATAATATAAAAAAGTTGTTTTAATAATACATAAATACACTGATGCATCTATAAAAATCTGACACAATTTATGGAAAAAAGGCCAAATGGTCTTCTAGAGAATGTACTCAATAGCCTCAGAGCTTGTTGTGGAGCTGCAAAGAAGCACAGATCCCACACTGGGTGGAGTAAAAATTACTGGATAAGGCCAGATGGATCCTTGAAGCATTAAAAACAGCTCTACATGTTTCGTGATTTCAATTATGTTGCTTCTTCAGGAGCTTCAATAACTGGTGTTTAATGGAGAGTGTCAATGGTTGCCTTGATTAAAAAAACAGCACCTGGCTAAAAACCACACCTTCTTCTGATGACTTTAAGGAAGGGGAAAAGAAAGGACCACAAGCCCTGGGCTACCACCAAGGTTGAGTGCTTCGCGCTGATCAGGGGAAAGTGGGGGTGCACCGGGTAATTCGAATAGCACGTTCAAAGAAAAACTTCACGGGAGCCCTTTAACATTGGTACAATTCCCAAATGTGACATACAGTCTCCAAAAAGTCTTGAAACGTGGGATAGTGATATCAGTCTGTTGTTGGAAAATTTAAAGCATGCTATCCAACATTTGTTATGGAGCATACAAACGGTCTGATTTTTCGACAAAAGACTGCCGTCACACAATTTCCATCTGAAAATCGGATCGTGTGTATGGGGCTTAAAGCGGATGGTTCACCTCAAAAAAATATTAAAAGCCAGCAGCAACAAATACTGCAGCTGCTGACTTTTAATATTAGGACACTTACCTGTCCTGGAGTCCAGCGGCGTCCGTAGCAGAGGACGAGCGATCGCTCGTCACCCTGCTGCTCCCCCCTCCATCCACGGTGAGGGAACCAGGAAGTGAAGCGCTGCGGCTTCACTGCCCGGTTCCCTACGGCGCATGCGCGAGTCGCGCTGCGCCCGGCGATTGGCTCCCGCTGTGTGCTGGGAGCCGAGAGTTCCCAGCACACAACGGGAAAAGCCCGTCTTTTGCCCGAGACTGCGGGCCGGAAGTGGGTGCAGATACCTGTCTTTAGACAGGTATCTGCACCCCCCTCCCCCCTGAAAGGTGTCAAATGTGACGCCGGAGGGGGGGAGGGTTCCGATCAGCGGATCTTCACTTTAGGGTGGAGATCCGCTTTAACCACTTGCCCACCGGGTTTGTTTTTCAGATTCGGTGTTTACGAGACTAAAACTGTTTTTTTTGCTAGAAAATTACTTAAACCCCCCAAACATTATATATTTTTTTTTTTCTAACACCCTAGAGAATAAAATGGCAGTCATTGCAATACTTTTTGTCACACCGTATTTGCGCAGCGGTCTTACAAGCGCACTTTTTTTGAAAAAAAAACACTTTTTTGAATAAAAAAATAAGACAACAATAAATTTGGCCCAATTTTTTTATATATTGTGATAGATAATGTTACGCCGAGTAAAATGATACCCAACATGTCACACTTAAAAATTGCGCCCGCTCGTGGCATGGCGTCAAACTTTTACCCTTAAAAATCTCGATAGGCAACGTTTAAAAAATTCTACAGGTTGCATTTTTTGAGATACAGAGGAGGTCTAGGGCTAGAATTATTGCTCTCGCTCTAACGATCGCGGCGATATCTCACTTGTGTGGTTTGAACACCGTTTTCATATGCGGGCGCTACTCGCGTATGCGTTCGCTTCTGCGCGCGAGCTCGTCGGGACGGGGCGTTTTACATTTTTTTTTTTTTGTTTTCTTATTTATTTTTAATTAGTTTATAATTTTATACATCGAAATAAATTAAAAAAAAAAAATTATCACTTTTATTCCTATTACAAGGAATGTAAACATCCCTTGTAATAGAAAAAAGCATGACAGGTCCTCTTAAATATGAGATCTGGGGTCAAAAAGACCTCAGATCTCATATTTAGGCTTAAATGCAAAAAAAGAAAAAAAAAAAAAAAAATGTCATTTTTCAAATTTCAGAAAAAAAAAATGTTTCTTTAAGACGCTGGGCGGAAGTGACGTTTTGACGTCACTTCCGCCCAGCAGAGCTGTGGGGGACGGGTGGGGGCGATTTTTCCCTCACTCGTATCCCAACACAGCCAGCAAGAGGACCCGATCGCCTCCGCCGTTACCGACGGCTCCGGTAAGCGGCGGAGAGCGCGGGAGAGCGGCGGGAGGGGGGGGGGGGCCCTCTCCCGCCACCGATAACGGCGATCTTGCGGCGAATCCGCCGCTGGGACCGCCATTATCGTGTACAGCACTGCCCATGGAAAAGATGGATATCTCGGTTGTGGCAGCAGCTGCTGCCGTTACCGAGATATCCATCTTTAAAGTCATGACGTATTTTGACTATGACACCATGGGCAAGTGGTTAAGATGCAGACTTGAGGAATCATATTGATTATACATCATGCAGTAAGTAATACGTTCTTATCTTACCTGTCCCTAGTCCATGCACTGCCTTATATCATTCCTGTTGTATAAGTGTACAAGTGGAATTAGCCATGGATGGCAATGCAGATTTCATAGAAGATACCAAATTAATCTGTTGTGTGACTGCAAGGAGATACTTAGTGGAATGTATATGACAGGAAATCTATGGCACTTATTGACAAAACTGATTGTTACGTGTGACTGGTGGTAGATAAAGATCATTCCCTTCTTTTACAGAACTACATCTCAATCAAACAGCACTACAGGGGATTTTTAAAATGAAGAGCTTTAAATCATTACAGTTTTTCAGAGTATAAGTGTTTTAGTGCATATTCTGTGCATGGTTTTAAAGTATAAATACTCTAAATACAAGCTTAATGTGCTGTATACAAGAAATATACATGATACATGATACTGGTGTCCTTTATAAAAAAAGCCTGTGAAAAAGATTTTAAACCTTGAAAGCATTAGATATTTTTTACTTACATTTTCTAGAAATGACCGACCCCAAACCGGATAGTCTGCTAAACTTAACGTGTAGACAAATAAAAGAAACAAAACCTCTGCTAGGTGAAAGAGTGGGTGGGTTTAATAATAAAGTTGGCAGTGCCTCCACCTAGGACAGGGCTTTCATGAACAGGGGGGTTCCTTTCCTGGGAAATGAATCAGTAATCTAATTAAAGCAATTGGAAGCAAAATAACTACTGCAACTAGCATATAGCAGGGACCATAAATATATACATGCACACCAGTATGGAAATATAACAAGCTTTATGTAAGAAAAGATTATTGATCATACATACATCCGATGTACAAACAGGTTATATCAGCAAAGAGCCCATTAAAGTCCTGGTGGATATGTGTTCCATATACAGGTGCATCTTATAAAATTAGAATATCATTAACAAGTTTAATAATTTCAGTTATTCAAAAAGTGAAACTCATAAATGTATAAAGATACGCTACACACAGAGTGATATATTTAATGTATGGTTCATAGCAGTCA
The DNA here is from genome assembly GCA_029574335.1 of Rana kukunoris. NCBI lineage: Eukaryota > Metazoa > Chordata > Amphibia > Anura > Ranidae > Rana > Rana kukunoris. The sequence goes on from CM056051.1 coordinate 82,624,340, forward strand.
ATTGTGAAAGCCACTCATCACTGATAAGCCATCTTCCGTTAGAATCTATCTCCTCGCCTAGGGGACACCACAGTGTTGGGACCCATCGCCTTGTAAATAGATCTGTAGCATTGTGCTCTATTCAAACCAAGATTCACAAGGTGCATTCCATAGTTTACCAGTCTCTCTTTCTGTGTCCCATTCTATACTTCTATCCAGCTGGGTACTCTCCCAATTGCCACGATCACTCCCAGAGTCACTCAGAAGATTCTGACTTGCCCATTAGGCTACATGCATCCAGCTCATGACTACCTTCATATCATTTCAGATTATGCCCACTACTCCCAGGATCTCCAGGTGGATTTGCACTCATGAGAGCATGTAAGGCCTTTTGCATCCCTCTCTCAATCCGGTTAGATCATGTTTCCAGTCCACCTACATCATGCTTTGTAGGACAGGATGAATGCAGCTGACTCCTTTGGGTGAAGTCCCATCTTACACTGAACTTCTGTCCTGTCCAGGGTCTTTGCAGTAGCTGACTGCATATGCAGATGTGTGGGGTGTTTTGCTCCCATACCACAACTGCACTAAGCTCCTCCCAACCTATCATATATAAGGGCATTAGCACCACTCATTACATCCCTACATGAAGGTGATGTCTAAAAGGGGACCTAACACCTACTTACATAGTTCCCTATAACACACTCTTTTGGGACAGAACCATCTTGTGGCAGACTAGCTAACCGCACCTGCTTACAATTTTTGTTTTACCTTTAACTTTAAGGTTAATGTTTGCAGAAAAAGACATATACTTTCTTATCTCTACATGCATTTTCCTAACCGTGTACACGTTTCTACGTTGTAAATGAAAAGAATATTGTACTCGTTATTATCTCTCTGGAAAGGTCTATCACCCTTCCATATGTCCCAATAAATAAAATCCCATTATTTAAAATCACAGGTCTTATGAAAAAAAAAATGTATAACCCTCTTACAACCTTAATTACAGTCATAACTATGCATCATTATTTCAGGGGGAGGTTAAGATAAAATCAGTTACTGCTGTGTTAAGTAATAGTGCATTATTGTCCCTACTTATGAAGCTGTTGGTGAATTTAGGACCAGGTTTATTTTATTGCAAATACCACTTGAGTTGTATTACAGAATAACATATGATTGTAGAATTCACTAAACAATAGTACAGTAAGTGCACTCAAAAGAGGCATAATTGTACACCTACTTGGCTGAAGCCATAAACGCCTAATAGTTACAGCTGTAAAAAAACAAAATTGTTTTGCAGTGGAAAAAAAAAAAAGACTTTCTGCACTGTACGAGTCACTTAATTCAACTAAACATTAAAAACAAACTTCGTAATTAAAATGGCTTAACACAGTCAAATCTCTGCTCGTGGCACTTGGCAAGTGTACTACTTGGAATAATCAAGTAGTCGTGTTCTCTCAGACTAAGATGTTGTGGTTGTATAAATATTGTTAAAGCTAGAATTTAAAACATATCTTTCAACTGAATAAGTACATCTTTACAGATAATAAATTGTGACCCTTTCCTGTTATCCTACAACTATTGCCTGTATCAATACAATCTACTACTACCTATCTGCTACCTACCCCCAAAACCATGACACACCTCCTTTCCCAAAGCTGTCAGTCACTAACCAGTAGATTCTAATGAAAATGTTCCCGCTTTGTCTGTGGTGGAAGATTGACATCAGTACAGGAAGAGCTTTGTATAGAAATATGATGTAAAATGGGTAAAGCATCTAAGAACATTGTAGGGTGCCGGGAATAATGGGAGGCATCAGAAAGTGGTTAAGTCCCGCCAAAATGTTTTGCCTTTGTTTTGGATAGATTAGAGAAGCGTTAGAACCCCTGTCAAAGAGTTCTATGTTTCTTGTCTCACATGCATACACAAGCTTGTGAAACGCGTCTACCATTGCCTGTATCCGTCTGACCCTTTTGACAATAAAGATAACATAAAGATAAATTGGAGTTACTGACTTCTGTCTAAATTGTATGTCCCCAATGCAGCCTGTGCCACCAATGCAGCATGTACCCACCAGTGCAGCCTGTGCCTGCCAGTGCAGAATGTGTCACCAATGCAGCTTGTGTCTGCCAGTGCAGCCTGTGTCTGCCAATACAGCCTGTGTCTGCCAATACAGCCTGTGTCCCCAATGCAGCCATGTATCCCCAATGCAGCCTACCTGTGTAAGGGAAAAGAGAGGAGAGCCGCCGACGCCACCTGGTTGATCCGAACATGGGGAACTTAACAGCTTTAATTTCAATAGCTGTGTGTTTCCCGCTGTGCGCTGTCATATACAGCCCCTCCCCCTTGTCCGGGCACTTTGATAGACAGATCACCCGTCCAATCCTCTCTCTTCCCCTACGATCGCTCCCATACAACCCAGGCTACCGACGGTGCCCCCCCCCCCTGCTCCCAAGAAGCACATACTTTTTTTGAGGGCTGCCAATAGTCCCATGATATCTCTATAAAGAGTACATGTCACTGCCCAAAACTATCACACATAGCCATGGTGTATTAACAAGTTTAGGTACTGTAGTTTGTTACCCTTTTACTCAACATAACCTCATCTTTTACATTTTACACAAAGTGGGAATTTACTGTTTATGTGCGCTCAAATTCTTTTTAGTGTGTTTTATTTCTTAAAATGTGCTTTTCATAAGCAGCTGTGAAAATATTATTTAGCATAAAAATTGCAATAGTCACCATTTTATTCATAAAAAACAAGTGCTTATTGTGGCACAGTGGGCTGGGAGTAATGGAAACCTAAGTTTGATTCCCACTAGGAGCGGAACTAGAGCTTTCTTAGAATGATAAATATTCTGGTTCATTGCCAGACAACAAATATACAAATACACAGGAATAATGTGAAAATGCCAAACTGATAACGCTCCGGAATGATTCCATCTCAGGACCACAGCATGGAAAACCTTCAGTGGTAATTACCACACAGCCATAAGAATTCTAAATAGAAAGTCCTATTTTTCTAAACCTTTTAATGTGCAGCACACAACTGCAACCTCCAGAAAAACACGAGTGTAATATTCTGCTTATGTCTTTTTCAGATTGACTGTAGATCACAGTAATGCAAGCAGACATCAGCACAAACAAGAACTTAGTAGTTCAAGCACAATACAGAATTGTGCCTTCAGCAAATATTATTAGCTCAGTTCTTTCCAGAGGCAAGAGTTAAAGAGCCAGGCTGCTAGAGATCCAGGGAAAATGACATGACAACAGAACCTTGCCTAAGGGAGGAATAGAGACACAATTTTCTTCGATTGGCTTTAGCTGTGGTTTTTCTTTAGCACAGCACAAGAAGAGGGGTCAAAGGTTCTCTACATCATTTGATCCCCAGAATGGCCCCGTTGAGTCATGTACTGGTTTGACATTCTAACGGGCTCATTAGTCTTCTGTTTTTCTATGTAATTGAAAGTGTTCCTCAGCATCACTGTCTTTTCTCTGCTCCTCCTCTGACACTCACATTAGAGAACCGGCTGAAGAAAAGGAATAGGATGGATTGATGGGTGTCATCCTGATTGCTGGAGCATAGATAATGAGGCTGCATTGGTACTGCTATAATTGTGGCATTACCAGTTTGGGGGGGGGGGGGGGGTAAGCAGTATTATGTCTATAAATTAAATGGTCACATACAGAATATAACAAAGTGCTGACAACAAAGATCATTTATAGGGATGGTAAACTAATAGAACCTGTGTCGTGGTTGGGAAATGAAAAGGTTTAAAATGTAGTACTTTCCAATGACACTGTGGGGTTGATTCACAAAAGGCAAATGCACTTTGCACTACAAGTGCACTTGGAAGTGCGGTCGCGTTAGATCTGAGGGGAATATCTGAAACGAGGTGAAGCTCTGCTGATTTTGAAATGAAAAAGACACACATATGGAAAGTGAAGAGCGCTGCGCACCCCAATATATTGTGGCAAGGAAATGTTTCCTCAGGGGGGTTTTAGGCAGCGAAAATTCCAACAATTACAAAAATATATGTTAAAAGGGTTTATTAAATGTGTATATTTGGACACAGTCATGATAATAAACTCTATAAGTTCTGCTAATTTTATCTTCCAATCATGTACAAGCAAAAATACTGGTTTTTATTCTCCTGGCATGTCCCCCTCGGATCTACAGCGACTGGACTGTAGTGCAAAGTGGATGTGCCTTTAGTAAATAAACCTTGTCCTTGGTTGGGTAAAACTATGACTTTGAGGTAGTTCAGATACCCAGTACCATACTTGAATGAAGTCTTTTAAAGGGGTTGTAAAGGATAATTTTTTTTTGTTTTAAATAACAAACATGTTATACTTACCTCCACTGCACAGCTCATTTTGCACAGAGTGGCCTCGAACCTGGTCTTCTGCGGTCCCTCAGCCGTTGTCTCGGCTCCTCCCCACAAGAACTAACCCCCTTCACAGGAGATCTCTCCCATGGGGGTTAGTTCTTGCGAGCGCGCTCCCGTGATACAGCCGATGGTCATAGCCATTCACTGTATCACTTGGCCCCGCCCACCGGTGCGCCGTATCATTGGATTGACAGCAGCAAGGGCCAATAGCTGCGCTGCTATCAATCCATCTACTCTAGCCAATCAACGGCCAGACTGAGCGGAGAAGAGGATGTCGGGGGCGAGCGAAGCAGGTGAAAAGGCTCAGGTAAGTAAAACGGGGGGGCTGGGGGGGACGTAACTGTCAGATGTTTTTCCACCTTAACCAGTTCAGATCTGCACTATTGACAAAAGACGTCAAAAGCGCGGACCTGAGCTGCCGGGGTCACGTCCTTGGACGTCAATGTTGTTGTATTCTCCGCGCGCGCCACTGGGTGGCACGCAGCGGGGAAAAACAGTGCCGTCGCATCGCCGAGGATTCGATGCATGTACCCGGTGGCCGCGGTGTCCGCCAGGTACATGCGATCGGCGGTGACAGAGCAGGGACGTGGAGCTCTGTGTGTAAACACAGAGCTCCACGTCCTGTCAGGGAGAGAGGAGACCGATCTGTGTCCCTTGTACATAGGGACACAGCATCGGTCACCTCCCCCAGTCACCACCTCCCCCCACACAGTTAGAACACACCCAGGATACACATTTAACCCCTTCATCACCCCCTAGTGTTAACCCCTTCAATGTCAGTCACATTTATACAGTAATTAGTGCATATTTATAGCACTGGTCGCTGTATAAATGTCAATGGCGCCAAAAATGTGTCAAAAGTGTCCAATGTGTCCGCCGTAATGTCGCAGTCCCAATAAAAATCGCAGATCGCCGCCATTACTAGTAAAAAAAAATATTAAAAAAAATCATAATTCTGTCCCCTATTTTGTAGGTGCTATAACTTTTGCGTAAAGCAGTCGCTTATTGCGATTTTTTTTTTTTTTTTTTACAAAAATACGTAGAAAAATACGTATCGGCCTTAACTGAGAAAAAAAAAATGTAAAAAAAAATGTGTGATATTTATTATAGCAACAAGTAAAAAATATATATATATTTTTAAATTGTCTTTTTTTTTTGTTTATAACGCAAAAAATAAAAACCGCACGGGCGATCAAATACCACCAAAATAAAGCTCTATTTGTGGGGAAAAAAGGACGCCAATTTTGTTTGGAAACCACGTCGCACGACCGCGCAAATGTCAGTTAAAGTGCCGGAAGCTGAAATTTCGCCTGGGCACGAAGGGGGTTTATGTGCCCAGTAAGCAAGTGGTTAATGCATAGGATGCATTAAGGTGAAAAAAACATGAACCTTTACAACCCTTTTAAATACATTTAAACAATAAATGTTGTTTTTATTAGCAGGGTTTTATTATTTCATCATTAAAGCAAACAGAGGGGTGGATATAATAAATGCAAATAGATTGTGCACTTCGGGAGTGCAGTTGTCTTCATTTTCCCCAGAGCTCCATTAATGTGGTAAAGCTTCACTTTGTAAAGAACAGCCAATCAAGTGTAAGAAAACTAATTTTTTTTTGCTTGCACATGATTAGATGGAAATCAGCAGAGCTTTAATCACATGCACTGAGTGCAACTGCACTTCCAAAGTACACAGTCTATTTGCCTTTAGTATATCCACCCTGGATGCTACAGTAAAAGTTGACCATACATACCAAGATCTAATTGTTTAATCTTTACTTGCTCATTTTTTCAGAAAGGGCACACCTATACTATTGTCAGGATGTGTCTAAATTCGTCATCAACAGTGGTGATAAATTAGACAAAACTTTGAGTGCAGAATGCTGAATTTGTATGTTTCCTTTAATATGGCTATTACAATATTTTGGGCTGTTTTTTATTATCACGTTAGCATGCTTTATGGGAAAATCAATATCATTTATTTGGCAGTGTTTAATTGTTAGTGTAACCCCGAAAGGGAGCATGCTATACAAAAAACAAATTACATATATTGTATAATATTTGAGTTGTGTATAATGATGATTCTATGTCTTTCTTTTAAGTTTCTACCACACAGAGGACATGCCACCAGTATGGACTGCATGATGGCTCATGGAACAATTCTTCACCAGATGTTGGATTTTGATGAGTTTATTCCACCTATTCCACCGCCACCATATTACCCACCTGAATATACCTGCACACCTGTCATGGATGTACAAAGGTGAGGAGCAGCTTACACTAGAACTATTGCTAAGATTTTCTTAATGCATGTAGAACTGCAGACAAACAACTCATCTGGAATACAATACCTTAAAGGGGTTGTAAAGGTTTGTTTTTTTATTTTCTAAATAGGTTACTTTAAGCTAGTGCATTGTTGGTTCACTTACCCTTTCCTTCAATTTCCCTTCTAAATGTTTATTTTCTTTGTTTTCTTTGTCTAAATTTCTCACTTCCTGTTCCTCCTCAGTAAGGTGTTCAGTAAGCTGTTCTAAATGACTTTCCACCGCTCGGATGACGGTGGAAAGCTTACTGAGGAGAAACAGGAAGTGAGAAATTCAAACAAAGAAAAAAAAACATTTAGAAGGGAAACCGAAGCAAAAGGTAAGTGAACCAACAATGCACTAGCTTAAAGGAACCAATTTATAAAATAAAAGCCGAACCTTTACAACCCCTTTAAGCATGGTACCAGCCAGGATTGTGCAATGCAACAGAGCTTGATGAGATCAATGTGCTGACTATTCCCCTCCCAACCTGTGCATCTTTTGCACAGGTTGTTATGGTAGCTATCTGCTACCATAACAACGGAATTCCTCTTCAAACACATCACGTATAATGACAGTGGTTAAAAAAAGTGTTAAATTCCTATAAGTAAACTTTTAAAGTGATACTAAAGTTGTTATACCTACCTGCTCTGTGCAGTTGGTTTTGATCTTCCTCTTCTTCGTGTCCGTCTTCGGTGCTCCTGGCCCCTCCCTCCTGTTGAGTGCCACCACAGCAAGCAGCTTGCAGTGGGGGCACCAGAGCTGAGCCACAGCTCCCTGTGTCCATTCAGACACGGAGCCATGACCCAGCCCTGCCCCGCCCCCTTTCTCTCATTTTCTGACTGACTTTGATTGACAGCAGTGGGAGCCATTGGTGTTGCGCTGCTGTGTCAGCCAATAAGGAGGGGAGTCCAAAGCAGCCGAGACACTCCTGCAACATCGATGGATCTAAATGGACCTCAGGTAAGTGTTAGGGGGGCTGAGGGGAGCTGCTAAACACATAAGTTTTTTTATTTAAATTCATAGAATGCATTAAGATATATAAACCTTCTGCCTTTACAACCACTTTAAAACATTGGTGTCTATCAGTGTGCTGCCCTCTGAGGACCAGGTAAGCAAGATGAGTATAAATAAAATAAATTAGACATTGGTTTCAAAATGATTGATATATAAATAATATACCCAATGAATGTCAGTGTTATCACTTGCAAATGAAACACATTCAGCTTGTATTTATGGAAATCCATTTGTTAGTTAACGACAGTACAATTTCTTTATCACTCAGATAAATTAATATCTGATGTGTTGGGTACATTTAGATAGCAAGGGTGTAATCATGAAGTGATAAATAAACCGAATTAGGCAAACTGGTAAATCTGTTTTATTTGCAATGATTATACAGTCAGACAGGTTCTAAAGTTTAATCTGTTGTGAATGGCATGTATAGCTTCTATTGATGACCAGGCATTCTCTTTGCAGAGGGCTTCATCTGGACTTTCCGCACTCTCCTTTCAGTACTTTGTACGAGGTGTCCATAAACAGCCCCGGGATTCTCTATCCATCTGAGCTGCCACCACCATATGAATCTGTGGTTGGCCAAACTCCTGTAAGCCAGGTAAGAATGAAGACAATTTTCACTGATACCTTACTCCAAATATGACTTTTTCATTCAGGGCTTTAAAATAATATGGATTTCTATTTCTTTCCCCCTGTGAAGTATCCTTTTGTGTGCATAGGAAAACTTGCTTTGCTTTTCTATGAATGTTTTCTATTGGATGCAACAGATATTTTAGAAGAAGGTATACTGTATTTGCTGGCGTATAAACTTTTTACACTTAAAAGACTGGCCAAAAATCAGGGGTCATCTTATATGCCGGGTCAGCTGCTCGGATGTCTGCTGGATGTGCGGTAAAACTGTATGTAGCTTTGGCTACATACAGTATATGCCGCATAGCCAATCCCAGTGAGCGATGTATTCAAATGAATACAGAGCCTGCTCGGATTGGAGTAACAACCTCTGCCAATCCGAGCAGGCTACATACAGTAGCCTGCTCGGATTGGCTTTGAGAGTCAGAGAGGCGTGGGCTGATGTTACAGCCTCTGCTAATCCAAGCAGGCTTTGTATTTATTAATAGAATACATTGCTTGCCGTGATTGGCTCCAGCTCCAGCAAGAAGGAAGAAGAATATGGCTCCAGAAGGAAGAAATATGAAGCATCGCAAGCCTTGGAAAGGGGGTCATATTATACGGATGAGTACAGGCAAAAAATCTTTAAAAAAAAATTAAATTAGGGGGTCGTCTTATACGCCCGGTCGCCTTATACACCGGCAAATACGGTAGACATAATTAAATAAGTTAGGTAGGTATTTATTATTTTGACAGTGCTGTGACTTCTCACCTGTAAAGAAGATGCAAGCTCTGTCTAAAGGCTAATGTCCCATTAGTGATGAGCATGAGTTCTGTCCAAATCGTATTCGGTCAGAACCCAGCAGCAAGCTTTCATTGCCAATGAGCTGCGGGTGGGAGATCCTCACACACTAACACATAGGGGTGAGGATGCTTTTGACATCAATGACCTAATATGGCCACACAATGACACAATGGCCAAATATGGTGATGTGCTTATATTAGGTCAATGATGTCATTAGCAAACCTACCCTCTTGTTTTATGTCAGTTGCAGGGCAGGAATCTCTCATACACATCTCATGGGCCCAGCAATGATAGCTAACTTCCTGGTTCCAATGAAGCCCAAGTTCATCACCACCAGGTTCATAGGGCACTTCTGCATGAAAGACCTTCAGTGAACTGGTGCCCTTGAGCCACCATCCAAGGGAAAGGTATAGTGGAGCTAAGAGGGCACTTGAGCAGCACTCTAATGAGTAGAAGCAGACTCTGGCACAAAGGTAAATTAAAAAAAGGCACTTCTAAGTGCAGTTCACCAGTAGGTTATTATGACACAAGATTAAAACACTGCACAAGTGATCAATGAATAACAGGCTTATCAAAGTAGAAAATATGGATAGACTCCTGTCACTGTTTTCTCAATCTCGCTGTGCCAACCAGCAGCTGTGGGGGAGGGTTGGAGTCCAGGTTTAAGGTGGCCACTGCACTTCAAGGACCAGTGTGGAACACATGCAGAGAGCGTGGGACACACACGCACCGGAAGTGACGTCAGGAAGGAGGAGGTAACCAAAAGAGGGACAGGAAGCATTCTTCTCACTTCCTGTCATGCTGAGTTTATTTACTAAAGGGTAGAGGTTGTTCACTTAACAAAGGAATTGTTCATGTGTATGCTCACCAGCTAGCCCACGATTGGGTATTTAAAATAAACACATCTTTACATTATTTACTAAGATTCACTTTACAAACTGAAAATGTATTTTCTAAGTGAACAGTCTCTTCTCTGTTAGTAAATTAATTCTATGAACTTGATATTGGATAAAATTAGACCATCTGGAAGATTGTATTGTCCCAGCGACATCTACCCCTATTATTTTCCATGTTCTGATGTTACAGAGAATAACAGTTAGAAAAAAATTTCATACAATCTTTGAAATAATTAAAAACCCAACACAAGTTCTCATTTTTCAAAGCTCTATACAAATATTTTTTATTTAAGTTCTGATTTACCAAAACCAAGGCTGACTGGGAAATTTCACAAACTACTAAATATTTGATATCAGTCATAAAATTAACAGTGTTTTTTTTGAGAATATTCAAATGTATATCAAGCATGCTTTCATATTTCTTTTAAAAGACATAAATTAAATTACATTCCTCGTATGAAGGATTCACTAATAACTTTCACAAATGTTCATGTAAAGCTCCCACAATTGAATGAAAATGTAACATTTTGAAATGTATAGTGTAGCCAATTTTTGTATTTAAGCAGTGATTTAGTGAATGTAAAGAAACACAGGTAGTAAACTGCTAAATACATTTTCTTTAATGGGTTATCGGTCAGGAAGTCAGCTGTGTGTTGGAAGATATCTTCTCCCAACGCACCAATTTCTTTGTCAATATCTTTCTCCCTGGCACCTCATATAGACCTGCATGTTCCAGTAGCTGATTTTAATTGGATTTGCAGACATATATTTGTATGTTTGCTGTTTCTTTCTAGTAATGGAGTCTTGACAAAATTTGTATGCAGTGACTGCACTCAAGGCTTTGTATACAATGACAATTCTAACTTTTATAGGAAACAATGAAAGAACGAATGTGCAGTATGCATGCATGAAAATCAATCACAGAATGTTTTGCATCCACAAAAAAAAAAAAAAAAAAAACATAAACATTTTTGCATTCATGTTGAAGCTAGGAGAGTATGAAATCGAGAGTTTAAAGTGTCCTACAATTTTGGACAAGGTCAGGATGTTTTGCCAAAATGCAAAAGGTAGTTTCTTTGGGTTTTTTTTGTGTTTTTTGGTGTTTTTTGTGATGATACAATAGCCTTTAACCCCTTCCCACTCGCTCCATGTCCTTTTAAAAAGTTCTGAACACCAGGGGGTGAGACCAGCTCTCAACTTTAACACTGTGACTGACTGTCACAGTGGTCACATGATAGGGAGCCCGTCCCGCTGGCTACCCGATATTAGCTAATTAGCTATTTATTGCGTTAGCAAAATAGGGGATAGTTTTATTGCATTTTTATTAATAATTTTTTTTTTTTTACTACTAATGGCGGCGATCAGTGATTTTTTTTCATGACTGTGACATTATGGCGGACACATCGGACACTTTTAACAAATTTTTGGGACCATTGTCATTTTCACAGCAAAAAGTGCTATAAAAATGCATTGTTTCCTGTGAAAATGACAATTGCAGTTTGGGAGTTAACCACTAGGGGGCGCTGAAGGGGTTAAGTGTGACCTCATATGTGTTTCTAACTGTAGGGGCGTGGTGTTGGACGCGTGACGTCATTGATCGCCTTTCCCTATATCAGGGAACAGACGTTCAATGACAGCGCCACTGTGAAGAACGGAGAAGGTGTGTTTACACACACCTCTCGCCATTCTTCAGCTCCTGTGACAGATCGCAGGACTCCAGCGGTGATCGGGTCCGCAGGTACCGCAGTCGCCGAGCTTTGGACCAGGTCGTGGGCGCACACCCACAGCGCGCACGACCCGCGGCTGGGCACTTAAAGAGGACTGACAGGTACGTGATTGTGCCCAGCCGTGCCAATCTGCCGACGTATATAGGCGTTAGGCGGTCCTTAAGTGGTTAAAGCAAAACTTCACTCTCTCAATCAACGTTAACTATTTTTATCTTTATGCTACTAGCCTTAGTAAATAAATTGCAAAGTATATTATTTTTACTTATCCTGAAGTGTTTTTTTTTACACATTGCTCCAGTTCCTTTCTGGTTTTTGGCCTAGGAAAAAATTACGTCATACATCCCAGGGGTTTTCTCGGCTAAGCTTACACTCCTGCCTGCATTCCTGCGCTAAGGGCAGATGAATTGCAGGAACTAAATGCTACAAGAATTAACTACCCTTATTTAACTTGGTCAGGGCTAGAAATGCTAAGGGGGGGGGGGGTTTGAAGTGGTTTCCCAACAAAATACAGCATCCAGGCATGGATGGATGGGTAAATTTGCTTTAAATATAAAAAAAAATATTGAAATGCCGTTTTCAGTGTGTGGTGCTTAGATATAGTTACTGTAAGTTTCCCTCTAACTCCATCCTGTGAAAACTAGAAGTTTAGGCAAGCATCACTAAGCAAGGAAATCCAGCAGCAATGATAGTTGGTAACTGCAAGTGCTTGGATAAGAATTTTAACAAATGGTTTACTGGGGAAAATTAATTTTATTGTGATCAATGTTTCAGCTAATAAATACTGAGGGTTTGATGCTGTATAGTTTAAAGTTATCTGCATTATATATTTTATTTTGTGGACAGTCCTGCTCTACTGTCATCCTATTTGTTTTACTTCCTGTTCAAACCTGGGCAATTTTTTTTAAAAAACTGCTACATGGAGTAAATTAGTAACTTAAAGAGAAATCAGCTAAGGCAGTAACAGTCCCTGTCATATTGCCTAGTGAAAAGGAAACATACAGTGCCTGGCGAAAGAATTCGGCCCCCTTGAACTTTGCGACCTTTTGCCACATTTCAGGCTTCAAACATAAAGATATAAAACTGTAATTTTTTTGTAAAGAATCAACAACAAGTGGGACACAATCATGAAGTGGAACGAAATTTATTGGATATTTCAAACTTTTTTAACAAATAAAAAACTAAAAAATTGGGCATGCAAAATTATTCAGCCCCCTTAAGTTAATACTTTGTAGCGCCACCTTTTGCTGCGATTACAGCTGTAAGTCGCTTGGGGTATGTCTCTATCAGTTTTGCACATCGAGAGACTGAAATTTTTGCCCATTCCTCCTTGCAAAACAGCTCGAGCTCAGTGAGGTTGGATGGAGAGCATTTGTGAACAGCAGTTTTCAGTTCTTTCCACAGATTCTCGATTGGATTCAGGTCTGGACTTTGACTTGGCCATTCTAACACCTGGATATGTTTATTTGTGAACCATTCCATTGTAGATTTTGCTTTATGTTTTGGATCATTGTCTTGTTGGAAGACAAATCTCTGTCCCAGTCTCAGGTCTTTTGCAGACTCCATCAGGTTTTCTTCCAGAATGGTCCTGTATTTGTCTCCATCCATCTTCCCATCAATTTTAACCATGGTCCCTGTCCCTGCTGAAGAAAAGCAGGCCTAAACCATGATGCTGCCAACACCATGTTTCACAGTGGGGATGGTGTGTTCAGGGTGATGAGCTGTGTTGCTTTTACGCCAAACATAACGTTTTGCATTGTTGCCAAAAAGTTCGATTTTGGTTTCATCTGACCAGAGCACCTTCTTCCACATGTTTGGTGTGTCTCCCAGGTGGCTTGTGGCAAACTTTAAACAACACTTTTTATGGATATCTTTAAGAAATGGCTTTCTTCTTGCCACTCTTCCATAAAGGCCAGATTTGTGCAGTATACAACTGATTGTTGTCCTATGGACAGAGTCTCCCACCTCAGCTGTAGATCTCTGCAGTTCATCCAGAGTGATCATGGGCCTCTTGGCTGCATCTCTGATCAGTCTTCTCCTTGTATGAGCTGAAAGTTTAGAGGGATGGCCAGGTCTTAGTAGATTTGCAGTGGTCTGATACTCCTTTCATTTCAATATTATCACTTGCACAGTGCTACTTGGAATGTTTAAAGCTTGGGAAATCTTTTTGTATCCAAATCCGGCTTTAAACTTCTCCACAACAGTATCTCGGACCTGCCTGGTGTGTTCCTTGTTCTTCATGATGCTCTCTGCACTTTAAACGGACCTCTGAGACTATCACGGTGCAGGTGCATTTATACGGAGACTTGATTACACACAAGTGGATTCTATTTATCAGCATTAGTCATTTAGGTCAACATTGGATCATTCAGAGATCCTTACTGAAAGTAAAGGGGCGGAATAATTTTGTACGTCCAGTTTTCAGTTTTTTATTTGTTAAAAAAGTTTGAAATATCCAATAAATTTCATTCTACTTCATGATTGTGTCCCAATTGTTGTTGATTCTTCACAAAAAATTACAGTTTTATATCTTTATGTTTGAAGCCTGAAATGTGGCAAAAGGTCGCAAAGTACAAGGGGCCCGAATACTTTCGCAAGGCACTGTATAAAACAGACGTCTTTGATGCCCAATCCTCTTCCTGCCTTTCTCTCTAGAGAGAGTTTATAAATGTGTGTATCCTACAGTATCTGCAAATATGGGGACGCTGTCTGATTTATGATAGTAGTGTGCAATTCCCTATGCTTTATCCAGAATGTGACACATTACAAAGTTAATTGTCTGTAGCATCATCAGAGAGAGCATATGTCATGCATTCATATTTCACACATTACAATAAAGCACACTGAGATTTGTATTCTCATCTCAGTAGGACATAACTTTAATTTTTTTCCCCAGATTATGTATTCCTAAAGACAAATTTGATCCATGTATGGACACCCTGATTTACAGTTAATCTACTGAGGGACTTCAGTACAACCAGCCTATTAGGTTTTTCCCAATTGATCAGTACTGCTGATCCAGCAGCAGCGATAATGGTATTCTGATGGTGAGTAAGTCTCCTTGCTGTCAGAACACAATAGCACAGCAGGAGTGATTCGCCCATCCACCTTGAACGTGTGAATGGGAGAAATAGATTTGCTTTTAAACCCATTGGTTTAATAAAATAAAAAAAATAAAAAAGTTGATGTATAGCAGGGGTGCCCAACCAGTGGCCCGAGGGCCACATGTGGCCCGCGGAGTCCTCTGATGTGGCCCGCGACCTCCTGCTCTGGGATAGAAATAGAATCGAATACTGTTAAGGTTCACACTGGGTATGATTTGGTTCGATTTGAGATGCGATTTCACATGTGAAATCGCATCTCAAATGGGCGGTATTTTCCGGCAATTTCTGGCAATGACACCATCCTAATCGGTGCGAGGCCGCATCTGCGGCGCTGCACCGATTTCAAAAAGTAGTTCCTGTACAGCTTTTTGCGATTTCGGACCGTGATTTACATTGACATCTGTGTAGAAACCTGCACAGATGTCTCTTAAATCGCGGCCGAAATAGGGACTGCCAGCGGGAGTGAAATTGTGCGAGTTCAGCTGAACTGGCACGGCTTCACTCCTGCAGCCCAGTGTGAACCAGGGCTAAAGGTCAGTTTATTACTAAAATCACAGTGTATATATGGGCATATCTGTTCTGCAGTGATTACTGGGCTGCTTTCAAACTGACCCACAGATGCAGAGCAGTGCACCTGCTGGTCACCTGAACTGAGCCATAGACTTCTGTTATTACCTGCGAGTTTGGTGAGCTTTCTAAAAAAGCACCCAACCTGAAAAATATAATAGAAGTCTATTGCAAAGTGCAGAAAAGCCAAAAGTATAGTGGGCTGTGTCCGTATCTGCTCTGCATATGCAGAGCAGACATCAACCTGCTGTCCGCCTGCTAGGGTGACCACATTTCCAAACTACAATTCAGCTTGTGCTGTAACAAATCACAGCACAGTGATTGGACACAAGATGCAGGATTTATAATTTCTCCAATCACATACAGGGGGGTGGGGATTGTGCTCCTCCAGGCATTCCCGGCCAGGACAAATCCTGTCAGTGAGTAAAGTGGTGATGTGGCGGCTTTTTTGGGGGGGAATTTAGATTGGCCGGGGGGGGAGCTGTGTCAGTTTCATTCCAGGTCATTGTATTGTCCTGGAAAGAAGGTGTCTGGGACAGACCTGCAAAATGGTCACACGGTCACACGTGGTCACTCTACCGCCTGCTCCGTTTTATTGTGGCCCGCGACTGGTTACCAAGTCGCTTAAGTGGCCCTCGTACTTCAAAAGGTTGGGTACCCCTGATGTATAGGCTGCCTTAATCCAGGAATACTATGCCATAAAATTGTTTGTTTGGACCAAGCTAGCCCAAATAATTATTTTCTTTGGTAACTGATACAGTGGATGTTAGCGCTGTATAAACTGTATATGCATCAGCTACAAACAATATACAGCGCTGTGTTCCGGCCAGCGGCGGCCCCTCCATAGAGGATGCATGGGTGTCGTCTCTCCTATCCATGCATCCAGACCCCTGATCTACATATCAATGGTGCCAAACCATGAATTCTAATGGGGGTGGGTGTTTTTGAAAACACCTGATAAGAGCCAGATGCTCTAATATGCTTCAAAAAGGGTGGCCTCGGAGTGCAGATCATTGCACTCCAAGGTCACCCAGTTGTGTGACCATAGTGAATGTATTTTCGCTATTTTCACACTAAAGTTCCTCCCCACCAATCAGGAGGCAGGTCTGTGAGAGCTGTTTCTCGATTGGCCAAAGCATGAGGCGATCCATTTGGATGCCTAGTGCTTTGGCAGAAGAGGAGACACACAGCAGAGGAAGCCGCTGGAGGAGCGAACACCGGTGCTGCTGCGTCCACTGCCTATACAGGAGAGGAGGAGAGGACACCGCAGCCAAGTGCCAAACCGCCTGGGGGAGTGTTTCAGTGCTGTGCCACACCGCGCGGGGGGGGGGGGTGGTCTTTGTTTGCCGCCCCCCCAAAAGAAGAACCCACCAGCCATCACTGATTTTGGCAGTGGTACAGAGACTTCCATTCCATTCCCAGAACAGAAACAAGTTGGGCTGAAGGTTTCCCCAGCCATTCATAGGAAGACCTATATATTTATGAATTAGAACAAGGCTTCTTCCGATTAGCTGAGATGGAGAAGCAGGCAAATGAACAAATTTAATGTTTAATATTTGTAAAAGCTCAAATGTGAAATGTATTTTAACACATACCAGTGCTTTTCTTGCAGGACAATATTAAAGATTCACTTTAATTTCCCTCCTCCCCAACTGCAGTACTTTTTTTCACTATACCCTTGGCAGGAGTAAGGAAAGGAACATTGTATGAGATACTTTTGTTGGCGCTTACACAGGACTAAGAACATTCTCAGTGCCCTTATATGAAAATGCTCGTCAAATCACTAAGCACCAGCACTATCACATGAGGGGAAGGGGAATGAGTCATATGCTTCGCTATACCCATAAGAATGGGGTGTT